>OY997264.1:565676965-567020090 GCA_963921465.1 Triticum timopheevii
GCGCTCTCTCACATACTAATAGTGATACTAATTTTTTGTTCCATGTTACATAAATGTACAAAATATGAACAAATACATGTTCAGATATCTTGTCAGAGATGTTAATCAATATTTTATAGCCAAACAACGCCAACGCTGTTTTTTGTTGAATATTTGAGGAAATTTATCATTAAGTTTAATAGAAAAAACATGATTAGCATAGTAGCGGTGATAACCGATATATATCATACAATTGAAGCTAATCATGCAATCGAGATCATGAGTCAAGATGGCAATATTCCCGTGGGGATGGGTACCCACGGGGATTTACCCGTCATGGAGCGGGGATGGGGGACAAATTAGCCCCATGGGTATTGTTTGGTGGGTACCCGTTAGTCTCGCAGGGCGGGGATGGGTATGAAATCCCCCCCGTGGGGACTCCATGGATACCCGAAAACCATGTCATTCGTACTACAAATGCAGAATATATAGATTAACCTAGATATTTTACACAATAATTTTTCTCCACCTCTCCCAACAACCATTTCTTCTCCAATCTCACCTATCCCAGTCAGCTTTGAAATCCCCATGGATACCCGATATTAATGGGGATGGGGGGCGTTTTGTCCCCGCGAAGCTTCACGGGGATCGCGGGTATGGGGATTGGCGGGGATCGGGGCGGGGATGGTGGAGTCATCCCCGTTCATCCCCGTCCCCATTGCCACCTTGAATCATGAGAAACAAGCATCATATTCATATCGATTGCTGCTAGTAATAAACCAAACGTTAACCCTAACATAGAGGATAAGATGACATATGGAGCAACGCAAGGAAATGCACATGTGTCATCGGGGAATAAGTCCTCATTGGGTAACGTCGGTGTTTGATACGTCTCCAACGTATCTATAATTTTTGATTATTCCATGCTGTTATATGGTGTTTCTCCCTCTCTATCTTGTTATGATAAATTGAGTTTTTCTTCTAAGATTTCGTTTTATTGGATTGAATACTTTTATGGATTTGAGAGCACTTGATATATGTCTTGCATATGAATACCCGTGGTGACAATGGGGTATTATATTGATTCACTTGATATATGTTTTGGCAATCAACTCGCAGATTCCCGAGGTGACATTGGGGTAATATATGCATAGGGGTTGATGCACATTTTCAGCCTTGTTTCTCTGGTAGAAATCTTGGGGCACCCTTTGAGGTTCTTTGTGTTGGATTGAGTATTATGAATCTGAAATTGTTTGGTGCGTATCGTATAATTAACTCATGGATACTTGTGGTGGCATTAGAGTATCTAGGTGACATTAGAGTTGGTTGATGCGTATCATATGGTGTTATTTTAGTACGAACTCTTGGATAAATTGAACGGAAAGAATAACTTTGTGTTATTTTAGTACGAACTCTTGAATAGATCGAACGAAAAGAATAAGTTTAAGGTGGTTTCATACCCTACAAGCAATTTCTTCTTATGTTCTCCGCTAGATAAGAATTTTGGAGTGATTCTTCATCGCACGTTGAGGGATGGTTATATGATCCAATTAGATTAGCATTGTTGAGAGATTGCAATAGCGAAAGTACATACCCTAGGCCTCATTCTCAAGCATTGCAATACCGTTTGTGCTCACTTTTGTTACTTGTTACCTTGCTGTTTTTTATTGTCCCTATTACAAAAAGCAATATCTACTATCATTACTACACTTGTATCACCATCTCTTAGCTGAACTAGTGCACGTATACAATTTACCATTGTATTTGGTGTGTTGGGTACACAAGCGACTTTTTATTATTTGGTTGCAGGGTTATTTGAGAGAACCATCTCCATCCTATGCCGCTGATGTCTACTACGCAACTTTATTCTTGTAGACACGTGTTGGGCCTCCAAGCGTAGAGTTTTGTAGGACAGTAGCAATTTTTCCTCAAGTGGATGACCTAAGGTTTACCAATCCGTGAGAGGTGTAGGATGAAGATGATCTCTCTCAAACGACCCTGCAACCAAATACAAGAAATCTCTTGTGTCCCCAACACACCCAATACAATGGAAAATTGTATAGGTGCACTAGTTCGGCGAAGAGATGGTGATAAAAGTGTAATATGGATGGTAGAAATATATTTTTATAATCTAAATAAATAAAAACAGTAAGGTAGCAAATAGTAAATGGGCATAAAAATGGTATTGCAATGCTTAAAAATGAGGCATAGGGTCTGTACTTTCGCTAGTGCAACCTCTCAACAATGCTAACATAGTTGGATCATATGATTATCCCTCAAAGTGCAATAAAGAGTCACTCCTAAGTTCGTATTGGTAGATAACAAAACATAGGAATTGTTTGTAGGGTACGGAACCACCTCGCTCTCTCACATACTGATCAATCTATCCTAGAGTTCGTACTAAAATAACGCAAGCTATTCTTTCCGATCGATCTAATCAAGAAGTCATACTAAGATAACACCAAAGCAAATTCATATTCATAATACTCAATCCACACAAAGAACTACAAAGAGACCCCAAAGTTTCTATCGGAGAAAAGATAATAAGAACGTGCATCAACCCCTATGCATAGATTACCCCAATATCACCGCGGGAACCCGCAAGTTGAATGCCAAGACACATATCAAGTGAATCAATATTATACCCCATTTGTCACCTCAAGTATTCATATTGAAACACATACATCATGTGCTCTCATCTCTGAATATTCAATCGACAATACAAAACTTCAAAGGGTAAAGACTCAATTCATCATAATAAGAGTATAATGGGGAGAAACATCATATGATCCATCTATATTAACAAAGCCCATGACATAGATCACGAGAGAGAGAGATTAAACACATATCTACTGGTACAAACCCTCAGCCTCGAGGGTGGACTACTCCCTCCTCATCGTGGTGGCCGCCAGGATGATGAAGATGGCCACCGGAGATGATTCCCCCCTCCTACAGGGTGCCGGGACGGGGTCTAGATTGGTTTTCACGAATATAGAGACCTGGCGGCAGCGGAACTTCTGATCTAGGGTAACCCCGATGGGTTTCAGAATATTTGGGAATTTATAGTGCAAAGAAGGGGTACGGGAGGCCACTGAGGTGGGCACAATCCACCTGGGCACGCCAGGGGGACCTGGCGCGCCCTGGTGGGTTGTGCCCCCCTCGGGGCACCCCCTGGTGCAGCTCAGGCCCATCTTGGGTGTTCTAGTCCATAAAAGATTTCCAAAAAGTTTCGCGGTGTTTGGAATCCGTTTGATATTGATTTCCCGCGATGTAAAAAACAAGCAAAAAAACAACAACTGGCACTGGGCACTGGGTCAATAGGTTAGTCCCAAAAAATGATATAAAGTTACTATAAAATGATTGTAAAACATCCAAGAATGATAACATATTGGCATGAATACTTCATAAATTATAGATATGTTGGAGACGTATCAACATCCCCAAGCTTAATTCCTACTTCCTCGAGTAGGTAAATGATAAAAGAAATAATTTATGAAGTATGAGTGCTAGCAAAGTGCACAAGTTTGATCAATGATAATTTCAATCACTTTTCCTAGCATCATAACATAAATTCTTTCTCATAAAATTTCTCATAAAATTTATCATGTTATAATAGCAACCAATTCACATGTTAAGGTTCAAACAATGAATTCCCTTGAAACCCAACAACCTATGTTCTCAGTCACCAAGCAATTGCAATTCAACTTATTCAATAGAGTTGAAGTAAGAGCTCCACATACTCAACCATCATATAGTCTTCTATGATTGCTAACACTCACTGCATACACATGAGCAAAACATTTCAACCAGACACATAGAAAGATAGGGGCTTATTGTTTTGCCTCCCAACGTATTCACTTCAAGGGTGATGTCAACAATAATAACTCATGCTACCCATATTCAACTGGACATATGTGCCTAGATCTTTCCTCACCACATGGTGCTTGCCAAAAGAGAAAAATAAAAAGGAATAGAGATAACAACTTTGACTCTTTGCATAAAAATAAATACTAAAAAGTAAAAGATAGGCCCTTCACAGACAGAAGCAGAGGTTGCCATGCGCTTATTTGTTTGTATGCTCAATCCCTTAGTGCAAAAGAACATCAAGTTACATTGCCCCTTAAGATGACAACCTTTATTATGCAGTCTATCGCTTTTATTCTTTATCATCCAAGTTCGTGCAACGCTCAATTTTCTCTTACACTAAACAATCTCACACTTTTAGAAGCAATTTTTATTGCCTTTTTGCACCGATGAAAAGTTACTTGAGGGATATTGCTCAATCCCTAGGTAGGTATGGTGGACACTTGAAGAAGATTTGGGTTTAAGGTTTTTTGGATGCACAAGTAATATCTCTACTTGGTGCGGAATTTTTGGCTAGCAAAGATGGGGGCAAGCACCGCATACTGAAGGATCTATGACAATACGACTTCTATGTGAATATGAGCAAACATAAATCATTATGTTGTCTTCCTTGTCCAACGTCAACAATTTTGGCATATAATATTTTGATGGGGGCTGACAATCATAAAAGATTTCCATGATAGTGTATTTGCATGTGAAAGTTCTCTTCCTTATACTAATTATTCGTGAATTACTTGTATGACCAATATTATGATTCTCAAGCCTCAAAATATTTCACTTTCTAAACCCAATGTGAAGCTACCACTAGGCATGATATGATTTAAACTTCCTGACATTCAATTCATTCAACAAATTACTCATAGGATATAAGTGAAGCACAAGAGTAAATGACAAACTACTCCAAAAAGCTATAAGTGAAGATCAACCGAGTAGTTATGTAAATGGGTAGCTATGTGAGGACTCTCTCTTGTTTAAAACTTACAGATTTAAGTATTTTATTAAAACAGCAAGCAAAACAAAATAAAATGACATTTCAAGAATAGCACACATCATGTGAAGAAGCAACAACTTAGGCTCAACCGAGACTAACCGATAATTGTTGATGAAGAAAGGTGGGATGCCTACCCGGGCATCCCCAAGCTTAGATGCTTGAGACTTCTTGAATATTATCTTGGGATGCCTTGGGCATCCCCAAGCTTGAGCTTTTGTGTCTCCTTAATTCTTCTCATATCACAGTTTTCCTAAATTTCAAAAGCTTCATCCACACAAAACTCAACAAGAACTCGTGAGATAAGTTAGTATAAACCAATGCAAAAACTTTATCATTATCTACTGTAGCAAATCAATAAAATTATTATTCAACATTGCATAGTAAATGCCTCTACATACTTAATACTCCTATCCTCAAATAGAATCATTAAACAAGCAAACATATGCAAACAAATGCAAACATAACAGCAATCTGCCAAAACAGTATAGTCTGTAAAGAATGCAAGAGTATCAATACTTATTCAACTACAAACATTATGAAATTCTACCACACTGTAGAAAATTTATTAGAGCTTATTATGCAGAAAGTTTCATCATTTTATCATATTCTGATTTTTCTAGGAAATTTTTGCAACAACAATAAACTTTCTGTTTTGAAACAGCAACATGTAGAATTGCAAAATAAGCATGGTAAAGGCTATCCTTGACATTTTTATTGAAAATAAAGATGCAAAACATTATTATAAATAACATAAAGCAAATCCTAACAAAATAAATTGACGCTCCAAGTAAAACAGATAGCATGTGACGAATGAAAACATAGCTCCAAGTGAGGTTACCGATAATGTTGGAGACGAAAGAGGGGATGCCTTCCGGGGCATCCCGAAGATTAGTTGCTTGAATCTTCCTTGAATATTACCTTGCCGTGCCTTGGGCATCCCCAAGCTTAGGGTCTTGTCACTCCTTATTCTCCTCATATCGATATCTCACCCAAAACTTGAAAACTTCCATCACACAAAACTTAACGAAACTTCGTGAGATAGGTTAGTATGATACAGAGCAAACCATTTCACTTTGGTACTGTCAAAGACAAGATTCATAATTGTTTCCACACATGCCTACTGTAGCATATTATTTCCACAATTTATATGTTGGGGAACGTTGCAGAAAACAAAAATTTTCCTACTCGTTTCACCAAGATCCATCTAGGAGTTCATCTAGCAATGAGTCATCGGATGCATCTACGTACCTTGTAGATCGCGAGCGGAAGCGTTCAAAGAACGGGGATGATGTAGTCGAACACGACGTGATCCAAATCACCGATGACCAAGCGCCGAACGGACGGCACCTCCGCATTCAACACACATACGGGACGGGAGACGTCTCCTCCTTCTTGATCCAGCAAGGGGAAGGAGAGGTTGATGAAGATCCAGCAGCACGACGGCGTGGTGGTGGATGCAGGGCGTCACAGTAGCAGGGCTTCGCCTATACTACGAGAGAGAGACGTAACGGGGAGAGAGGGAGGCGCCAGGGGCTGGTGTTGAAGTCCCTCCTCTCCCCCACTATATATAGGGGTGCTAAGGGGGGGGCGCCGGCCCTAGGAGATGGAATCTCCTAGGGGGGGCGGCGGCCAAGGGTGGGGGGCTTGCCCCCCAAGCAAGGGGGCGCCCCCTTTAGGGTTTCCCCTCAACCCTAGCCGCATGGGCCCTAGGGGAGTGGCGCCCCAGCCCACTTTGGGCTGGGTTCCCTCCCACTTCAGCCCATGGGCCCCCCGGGATAGGTGGCCCCACCCGGTGGACCCCCGGGACCCTTCCGGTGGTCCCGGTACAATACCGGTGACCCCGAAACTTGTCCCGATGGCCGAAACAGCACTTCCTATATATAATTCTTTACCTCCGGACCATTCCGGAACTCCTCGTGACGTCCGGGATCTCATCCGGGACTCCGAACAACATTCGGGTTACTGCATATACATATCTTCACAACCCTAGCGTCACCGAACCTTAAGTGTGTAGACCCTACGGGTTCGGGAGACATGTAGACATGACCGAGATCGCTCTCCGGTCAATAACCAACAGCGGGATCTGGATACCCATGTTGGCTCCCACATGCTCCACGATGATCTCATCGGATGAACCACGATGTCGAGGATTCAAACAACCCCGTATACAATTCCCTTTGTCAATCGATATGTTACTTGCCCGAGATTCGATCGTCGGTATCCCAATACCTCGTTCAATCTCGTTACCGGCAAGTCACTTTACTCGTACCGTAATGCATGATCCCGTGACCAGACACTTGGTCACTTTGAGCTCATTATGATGATGCATTACCGAGTGGGCCCAGTGATACCTCTCCGTCATACGGAGTGACAAATCCCAGTCTTGATCCATGTTAACCCAACAGACACTTTCGGAGATACCCGTAATATACCTTTATAGTCACCTAGTTACGTTGTGACGTTTGGCACACCCAAAGCACTCCTACGGTATCCGGGAGTTACACGACCTCATGGTCTAAGGAAAAGATACTTTGACATTGGAAAACTCTAGCAAACGAACTATACGATCTTGTGCTATGTTTAGGATTGGGTCTTGTCCATCACATCATTCTCCTAATGATGTGATCTCGTCATCAATGACATCCAATGTCCATAGTCAGGAAACCATGACTATCTGTTGATCAACGAGCTAGTCAACTAGAGGCTTACTAGGGACATGTTGGTGTCTATTATTCATACATGTATTACGATTTCCGGATAATACAATTATAGCATGAATAAAGACAATTATCATGAACAAGGAAATATAATAATAATGCTTTTATTATTGCCTCTAGGGCATATTTCCAACAGTCTCCCACTTGCACTAGAGTCAATAATCTAGTTACACTGTGATGAATCGAACACCCATGGAATTCTGGTGTTGATCATGTTTTGCTCTAGGGAGAGGTTTAGTCAACGGATTCGCTACATTCAGGTCCGTATGTACTTTACAAATCTCTATGTCTCCATCTTGAACATTTTCACGAATGGAGTTGAAGCGACGCTTGATGTGCCTTGTCTTCTTGTGAAACCTGGGCTCCTTTGCAAGAGCAATAGCTCCAGTGTTGTCACAGAAGAGCTTGATCGGCCCCGACGCATTGGGTATGACTCCTAGGTCGGTGATGAACTCCTTCACCCATATTGCTTCATGTGCTGCCTCCGAGGCTGCCATGTACTCCGCTTCACATGTAGATCCCGCCACGACGCTCTGCTTGCAACTGCACCAGCTTACTGCCCCACCATTCAAAATATACACGTATCCGGTTTGTGACTTAGAGTCATCCAGATCTGTGTCGAAGCTAGCGTCGACGTAACCCTTTACGACGAGCTCTTCGTCACCTCCATAAACGAGAAACATTTCCTTTGTCCTTTTCAGGTACTTCAGGATATTCTTGACCGCTGTCCAGTGTTCCTTGCCGGGATTACTTTGGTACCTTCCTACCAAACTTACGGCAAGGTTTACATCAGGTCTGGTACACAGCATGGCATACATAATAGAACCTATGGCTGAGGCATAGGGGATGACACTCATCTCTTCTATATCTTCTGCTGTGGTCGGACATTGAGCTGAGCTCAATTTCACACCTTGTAACACAGGCAAGAACCCCTTCTTATATTGATCCATATTGAACTTCTTCAATATCTTATCAAGGTATGTGCTTTGTGAAAGACCTATGAGGCGTCTTGATCTATCTCTATAGATCTTGATGCCTAATATATAAGCAGCTTCTCCAAGGTCCTTCATTGAAAAACTCTTATTCAAATAGGCCTTGATGCTGTCCAAGAGTTCTATATCATTTCCCATCAAAAGTATGTCATCTACATATAGTATGAGAAATGCTACAGAGCTCCCACTCACTTTCTTGTAAACGCAGGCTTCTCCATAAGTCTGCGCAAACCCAAACGCTTTGATCATCTCATCAAAGCGAATGTTCCAACTCCGAGATGCTTGCACCAGCCCATAAATCGAGCGTTGGAGCTTGCACACCTTGTCAGCATTCTTAGGATCGACAAAACCTTCCGGCTGCATCATATACAATTCTTCCTTAAGGAAACCATTAAGGAATGCCGTTTTGACGTCCATTTGCCATATTTCATAATCGTAGAATGCGGCAATTGCTAACATGATTCGGACGGACTTCAGCTTCGCTACCGGTGAGAAAGTCTCATCGTAGTCAACCCCTTGAACTTGTCGATAACCCTTAGCGACAAGCCGAGCTTTATAGATGGTCACATTACCATCCGCGTCTGTCTTCCTCTTAAAGATCCATTTATTTTCTATGGCTCGCCGCTCAACGGGCAAGTCAGTCAAAGTCCATACTTCGTTTTCATACATGGATCCTATCTCGGATTTCATGGCTTCTAGCCATTTGTCGGAATCCGGGCCCGCCATCGCTTCTTCATAGTTCGAAGGTTCACCGTTGTCTAACAACATGATTTCCAAGACAGGGTTGCCATACCACTCTGGTGCGGAACGTGTCCTTGTGGACCTTCGAATTTCAGTAGGAGCTTGATCAGAAGTATCTTGATCATCATCAATAACTTCCTCTCTAGTAGGTGCAGGCACCTCGGGAACATTTTCTTGAGTTGTGCCATTTTCCGGTTCAAGAGGTAACACTTCATCAAGTTCTACTTTCCTCCCACTTACTTCTTTCGAGAGAAACTCTTTCTCTAGAAAGGACCCATTCTTGGCAACAAAGATCTTGCCTTCGGATCTGAGGTAGAAGGTGTACCCAATAGTTTCTTTTGGGTATCCTATGAAGACGCATTTTTCCGACTTGGGTTCGAGCTTTTCAGGTTGAAGTTTCTTGACATAAGCATCGCATCCCCAAACTTTTAGAAACGACAGCTTAGGTTTCTTCCCAAACCATAATTCATACGGTGTCGTCTCAACGGATTTCGACGGAGCCCTATTTAAAGTGAATGCGGCAGTCTCTAAAGCATAGCCCCAAAAAGATAGCGGTAAATCGGTAAGAGACATCATAGATCGCACCATATCTAATAGAGTGCGATTACGACGTTCGGACACACCATTACGCTGAGGTGTTCCAGGCGGCGTGAGTTGTGAAACTATTCCACATTTTCTTAAGTGTGTGCCAAATTCGTGACTCAAGTATTCTCCTCCACGATCTGATCGTAGAAACTTGATTTTCCTGTCACGTTGATTTTCAACCTCACTCTGAAATTCCTTGAACTTTTCAAAGGTTTCAGACTTGTGTTTCATTAAGTAGATATACCCATATCTACTTAAACCACCAGTGAGTGTGAGAACATAACGATAGCCACCGCGAGCCTCAACACTCATTGGACCGCACACATCAGTATGTATGATTTCCAATAAGTTGGTTGCTCGCTCCATTGTTCCTGAGAACGGAGTCTTGGTCATCTTACCCATGAGGCATGGTTCGCACGTGTCAAATGATTCATAATCAAGAGACTCTAAAAGTCCATCTGCATGGAGCTTCTTCATGCGTTTGACACCTATGTGACCAAGGCGGCAGTGCCACAAGTATGTGGGACTATCATTATCAACCTTACATATTTTGGTACTCACATTATGAACATGTGTAGTATCACGTTCGAGATTCATAAAGAATAAACCATTCACCATAGGAGCATGACCATAAAACATATCTCTCATATAAATAGAACAACCATTATTCTCGGATTTAAATGAGTAGCCATCTCGAATTAAACGAGATCCCGATACAATGTTCATGCTCAAAGCTGGCACTAAATAACAATTATTAAGGTTTAAAACTAATCCCGAAGGTAGATATAGAGGTAGCATGCCGACGGCGATCACATTGACCTTGGAACCATTCCCGACGCGCATCGTCACCTCGTCCTTTGCCAGTTTCCGCTTATTCCGCAGCCCCTGTTTTGAGTTACAAATGTGAGCAACTGCACCGGTATCAAATACCTAGGAGCTACTACGGACACTAGTAAGGTACACATCAATTACATGTATATCACATATACCTTTTGTTTTGCCGGCCTTCTTGTCTGCTAAGTATTTAGGGTAGTTCCACTTCCAGTGACCGCTTCCCTTGCAATAAAAGCACTCAGTCTCGGGCTTGGGTCCATTCTTTGGCTTCTTCCCGGCAGCTTGCTTGTCGGGCGTGGCAACCTCCTTGCTGTCCTTCTTGAAGTTCTTTTTACCCTTGCCTTTCTTGAACTTAGTGGTTTTATTGACCATCAACACTTGATGTTCCTTCTTGACTTCTACCTCTGCTGATTTCAGCATAGCAAATACTTCAGGAATGGTCTTTTCCATCCCCTGCATATTGAAGTTCATCACAAAGCTCTTGTAGCTTGGTGGAAGCGACTGGAGGATTCTGTCAATGACCGCATCATCCGGGAGATTAACGCCCAGCTGAGTCAAGCGGTTATGCAACCCAGACATAGTGAGTATGTGCTCACTGACAGAACTGTTTTCCTCCATCTTACAGCTGAAGAACTTGTCGGAGACTTGATATCTCTCGACCCGGGCATGAGCTTGGAAAACCATTTTCAGCTCTTCGAACATCTCATATGCTCCATGTCTCTCAAAACGCTTTTGGAGCCCCGGCTCTAAACTATAAAGCATGCCGCACTGAACGAGGGAGTAGTCATCGGTACGTGCCTGCCAAGCGTTCGTAACATCTTGTTCTGCAGGGAGAACGGGTGCCTCACCAAGTGGTGCTTGTAGGACATAATCTTTCTTGGCAGCTATGAGGATGATCCTCAGGTTCTGGACCCAGTCCGTATAGTTGCTGCCATCATCTTTCAGCTTGGTTTTCTCTAGGAACGCGTTGAAGTTGAGGACTACGTTGGCCATTTGATCTACAAGACATATTGTAAATGTTTTAGACTAAGTTCATGATAATTAAGTTCATCTAATCAAATAATTAATGAACTCCCACTTAGATTAGACATCCCTCTAGTCATCTAAGTATTACATGAGCCGAGTTAACTAGGCCGTGTCCGATCATCACGTGAGACGGACTAGTCAACATCGGTGAACATCTTCATGTTGATCGTATCTTCTATACGACTCATGCTCGACCTTTCGGTCTTCTGTGTTCCGAGGCCATGTCTGTACATGCTAGGCTCATCAAGTCAACCTAAGTGTTTGCATGTGTAAATCTGTCTTACACCCGTTGTATGTGAACGTCTGAATAAAACACCCGATCATCACGTGGTGTTTTGAAATAGCGAACTGTCGCAACGGTGCACAGTTAGGGGGAACACTTCTTGAAATTAGTATGAGGGATCATCTTATTTACTACCGTCGTTCTAAGTAAACAAGATGCAAAACATGATAAACATCACATGCAATCAAATAATAAACGTGACATGATATGGCCAATATCACATAGCTCCTTTGATCTCCATCTTGGGGCTCCATGATCATCTTGTCACCGGCTTGACACCATGATCTCCATCATCGTGTCTCCATGAAGTTGCTCGCCAACTATTACTTCTACTACTATGGCTAACGCGTTTAGCAATAAAGTAAAGTAATTTACATGGCGTTTCTCAATGACACGCAGGTCATATAAAAGAATAAAGACAACTCCTATGGCTCCTGCCGGTTGTCATACTCATCGACATGCAAGTCGTGATTCCTATTACAATAGCATGAACATCTCATACATCACATATAGATCATTCATCATTCATCATAACTTTGGCCATATCATATCACAAACCACTTGCTGCAAAAACAAGTTAGACGTTCTCTAATTATTGTTGCAAGTTTTACGTGGCTGAATTAGGGTTCTAGCAAGAACGTCTTCTTACCTACGTTAAAGCCACAACGTGATTTGTCAACTTCTATTTACCCTTCATAAGGACCCTGTTCATCGAATCCGCTCCAACTAAAGTGGGAGAGACAGACACCCGCCAGCCACCTTATGCAACTAGTGCATGTTAGTCGGTGGAACCGGTCTCACGTAAGCGTACGTGTAAGGTTGGTCCGGGCCGCTTCATCCCACAATACCACTGAAGCAAGAAAAGACTAGTAGCGGCAAGAAAGTTGACAAATCTACGCCCACAACGAATTGTGTTCTACTCGCGCAAGAAGAACTATGCATAGACCTAGCTCATGATGCCACTGTTGGGGAACGTTGCAGAAAACAAAAATTTTCCTACTCGTTTCACCAAGATCCATCTAGGAGTTCATCTAGCAACGAGTCATCGGATGCATCTACGTACCTTGTAGATCGCGAGCGGAAGCGTTCAAAGAACGGGGATGATGTAGTCGAACACGACGTGATCCAAATCACCGATGACCAAGCGCCGAACGGACGGCACCTCCGCGTTCAACACACGTACGGGACGGGAGACGTCTCCTCCTTCTTGATCCAGCAAGGGGAAGGAGAGGTTGATGAAGATCCAACATCACGACGGTGTGGTGGTGGATGCAGGGCGTCACAGTAGCAGGGCTTCGCCTATACTACGAGAGAGAGACGTAACGGGGAGAGAGGGAGGCGCCAGGGGCTGGTGTTGAAGTCCCTCCTCTCCCCCACTATATATAGGGGTGCTAAGGGGGGGGCGCCGGCCCTAGGAGATGGAATCTCCTAGGGGGGGCGGCAGCCAAGGGTGGGGGGCTTACCCCCCAAGCAAGGGGGCGCCCCCTTTAGGGTTTCCCCTCAACCCTAGCCGCATGGGCCCTAGGGGAGTGGCGCCCCAGCCCACTTTGGGCTGGGTTCCCTCCCACTTCAGCCCATGGCCCCCCCCGGGATAGGTGGCCCCACCCGGTGGACCCCCGGGACCCTTCTGGTGGTCCCGGTACAATACCGTGACCCCAAAACTTGTCCCGATGGCCGAAACAGCACTTCCTATATATAATTCTTTACCTCCGGACCATTCCGGAACTCCTCGTGACGTCCGGGATCTCATCCGGGACTCCGAACAACATTCGGGTTACTGCATATACATATCTTCACAACCCTAGCGTCACCGAACCTTAAGTGTGTAGACCCTACGGGTTCGGGAGACATGTAGACATGACCGAGATTGCTCTCCGGTCAATAACCAACAGCGGGATCTGGATACCCATGTTGGCTCCCACATGCTCCACGATGATCTCATCGGATGAACCACGATGTCGAGGATTCAAACAACCCCGTATACAATTCCCTTTGTCAATCGATATGTTACTTGACCGAGATTCGATCGTCGGTATCCCAATACCTCGTTCAATCTCGTTACCGGCAAGTCACTTTACTCGTACCGTAATGCATGATCCCGTGACCAGACACTTGGTCACTTTGAGCTCATTATGATGATGCATTACCGAGTGGGCCCAGTGATACCTCTCCGTCATACGGAGTGACAAATCCCAGTCTTGATCCATGTTACGTTTGGCACACCCAAAGTGACCAGACACTTTCGGAGATACCCGTAATATACCTTTATAGTCACCCAGTTACGTTGTGACGTTTGGCACACCCAAAGCACTCCTACGGTATCCGGGAGTTACACGATCTCATGGTCTAAGGAAAAGATACTTTGACATTGGAAAACTCTAGCAAACGAACTATACGATCTTGTGCTATGTTTAGGATTGGGTCTTGTCCATCACATCATTCTCCTAATGATGTGATCTCGTCATCAATGACATCCAATGTCCATAGTCAGGAAACCATGACTATCTGTTGATCAACGAGCTAGTCAACCAGAGGCTTACTAGGGACATGTTGGTGTCTATTATTCACACATGTATTACGATTTCCGGATAATACAATTATAGCATGAATAAAGACAATTATCATGAACAAGGAAATATAATAATAATGCTTTTATTATTGCCTCTAGGGCATATTTCCAACATTATATTGAGCAATATAAGCCATAGAAACTAGAAAACAAGGAAACTATGCATTGAAAACAGAATCTATCAAAAACAGAACAATCTTTAGTAATATGTACTCCAACCATACTTCTGCTACTTCAAAAATTCTAAAAAATTAGGACAACTTAGAGAATTTGTATATCTATCACCTGTAAAAAATTCATATCAAAAGCACGTTTCAGTGAATTTTCAAATTTCCTGGACTGAGCACAAAAGTTTCTGTTTTTGTACAGATTCAAGTCAACCATCATCCACACTATCCCAAAGGCTTTACTTGGCACTTTATTGAAACAAAAGCAATAAAACATGATTACTACAGTAGCATAATTGTGACGCCCCCGATTCAATCGTACACTAATCATGCATGCAAATGTGTACGATCAAGATCAGGGACTCACGGGAAGATATCACAACACAACTCTAAAAGTAAAATAAGTCATACAAGCATCATATTACAAGCCAGGGGCCTCGAGGGCTCGAATACAAGTGCTCGAACATAAATGAGTCAGAGGAAGCAACAATATCTGAGTACAGACATAAGTTAAACAAGTTTCCATAAGATGGCTAGCACAAACTGGGATACAGATCGAAAGAGGCGCAGGCCTCCTGCCTGGGATCCTCCTAAACTACTACTGGTCGTTGTCAGCGGCCTGCACATAGTAGTAGGCACCTCCAGTGTAGTAGGAGTCATCATCGACGGTGGTGTCTGGATCCTGGGTTCCAACGTCTGGTTGCGACATCCATGAAGAAGAGGAAAAAAGGGGGGGAGAGGGAGCAAAGCAACCGTGAGTACTCATACAAAGTACTCGCAAGCAAGGATCTACACTACATATGCATGTGTATATGTGTAAAGAGGCAATATCGATGGACTGAACTGCAGAATGCCAGAATAAGAGAGGGATAGCTAGTCCTATCGAAGACTACGCTTCTGGCAGCCTCCAGCTTGCAACATGTAGAAGAGAGTAGATAGAAGTCCTCCAAGTAGCATCGCATAGCATAATCCTACCCGGTAATCCTCCCCTCGTCGCCCTGTGGAAAAGCGATCACCGGGTTGTCTCTAGAACTTGTCTAGGTGTGTTTTATTAAGTATCCGGTTCTAGTTGTCATAAGGTCAAGGTACAACTCCGGGTCGTCCTTTTACCGAGGGACACGGCTATTCAAATAGATAAACTTCCCTGTAGGGGTGCACCACATAACCCAACACGCTCGATCCCCTTTGGCCGGACACACTTTCCTGGGTTATGCCCGGCCTCGGAAGATCAACACATCGCCGCCCTACCTAGGCACAACAGAGAGGTCAGCACGTCGGTCTAAATCCTATGCGTGCAGGGGTCTGGGCCCATCGCCCATTGCACACCTGCACGTTGCATACGCGGCCGGTGAGCAGACCTAGAAACCTCCATTACAAAGGAAGTTGCGTTACGCGGTCCAACCCGGCGCGCACCGCTCAGTCGCTGACATCAAGAAGGCTTCGGCTGATACCACGACGTCGAGTGCCCATAACTGCTCCCGCGTAGTTTGTTAGTGCGTATAGCCCAGTGGCCAGACTCAGATCAAATACCAAGATCTTGTTAAGCATGTTATTTTGAATAACCGCAGACGCCGACCAGGGCCAGGCCCACCTGTCTCCTAGGTGGTCTCAACCTGCCCTGTCGCTCCGCCACAATGTAACAGTTGGGGGCCGTCGGGAACCCAGGCCCACCTCTATCGGGATGGAGCCACCTGTCCTTCCAGCCCCCACATCGGAATCACTTGCGGGTACTCAACGAGCTGACTCGACTTTAGTCACCATCTGTATAATATGTATGTATGTATAGTATATACCCGTGATCACCTCCCGAATGATCACGGCCCGATAGTATAGCAAGGTAGACTGACAAAGAATGTAGGGCCACTGTTGATAAACTAGCATCCTATACTAAGCATTTAGGATTGCCGGTAAGGTATCAACAACTGTAGCAATAATGACAGGCTATGCAACAGAATAGGATTAACCGAACAGTAACATGCTACACTACTCTAATGCAAGCAGTAGAGAGAAGAATAGGCGATATCTGGTGATCAAGGGGGGGCTTGCCTGGTTGCTCTGGCAAGAAGGCGGGGTCGTCAACTCCGTAGTCGAACGGGGCAACAACAGCGTCGGTCTCGTAGTCTACCGGAGAGAAGAGGGGGAAGAAACAATAAATATAGTGCAAACATAAGCATGACGATGCAAGACATGACAACGAGCGTTGCTAGCTGTGCCCTAACGTGGTAGTAGGTGATACTGGTGAAGGGGGGAAACATCCGGGAAAGTCGCGTTTTCGGACAAATGAACCGGACATGAAATGTTGCACGTTCGCTATGCTAGGGATGTGTGGTTGACAAACGGACTGCGTATTTGGATGCATCTCGTCATTTTGAGCAACTTTCATGTACAAAGTATTTTCATCTGACTTACAGATTATTTTATATTAATTTTCAAAAAATTTAATTTATTTTTTGAAATTATTATTAATTCGAAATAAAGGAAAATTGTTAAGTGTACCCAGAACTATACCCATCTGACCAGCAAAGAGGCTGGCCAGTGTGCCTAGTTGACCGAGTCAACCACCCAGTCAGCAGAGGCTGACTGGTGGGCCGGCTGCCCAGTCAGCAGGCTGACTGGTCAACTTTATCCACTGGAACAGTGGTCTGGGTCCATATGTCAGTGACACCAGGCTAATTTAGAGTTTAACTAAACTAACAGAGACTAAAACAAAGGGTGGGTCCCGGGTGTCAGTTTCAGTTATTTTAGTTAAACAGTTTTGTTAGGCTTTAATTAAGTGGTTAGGCATTAGTTAAACCGGGCGGGCCCACACGCCAGTTGGTCAACCCAGTGGATTGAACGCGCGCGCGTGCCCTCCGACGAGCACTGATGACGACGGCACGCACGGAGGCGGCGGCTTCGGCGACCAAACAGGCGACCGAGCCCACCAGAAGACCGGGCACTGTGAGGCACTTGCTATGGCGCCTGTGGTTCGGGCAAAAACGGCTTGAGTCGGCCGTAACGGCGGTGGCAGGCGGCGACCAAGGCACAGTCTCGTCGGTGATGGAGCTACAGGACGCAGAGGGGAGGGGGGAAGGTCACTGAGGACCGAGAGCTCACAAGGAGCTCGGAAGCGCGCTCGATGAAGACGGAGAAGTAGTGGTGGCGACGGGTCGACAACGGTGACCGTTGGGGCAGAGGAGGAGGCTCTCAGGCGCGAGCGCGCTCGCCGGGGCCGCCTGGAGCAGCGGCGACATGGAGAGGAAGGCCGGTGCTAGGATCCTCGGCAGCTTGTCGTCGAGGTTGCCGGGGCGGCGCAGCTCGATGGAGGCAGATGGCGGCGCTGGGGCATGGCAGCAGCTTGTCCAGGAGGACGGGTAAGGCTGGCGCCGGTCGAGGCCAGACAGGGAGGCGAGCAAGTCATCGGTGAGGGCAGCATGGCGATGATGGGTGAAGCAGGAGGGAACAGAGGGAGGAGAGGCTGCGAGGGGGAGGTTCGGGCGTGAGGCGCCTCGCCTCTAGGCGTGCGGCGGCGCGAGGGATGGGTAGGGGAGCGAGAGGAGTGGGTGTCGTGCGGGGTTTGGGTTCTGGTCGGGGTGGGGATAAGGGGGGAGAGGTGGGTCGGACTGGTGGCGCGGATGCCCAGTTGGGCTGGCCAGCTGGGCCACGGTTGGCCCAGTGGGGGGGGGGTGTTTTTCTTTTCTTTTGTTTTATTTCTTTCCTCTTATTTATTTTCTTTTCTATTTTAATTCATTTTAAGTATTTAGTTTTTTTTATAAAAGCATGGTTCCCTCACCATAAATACCTAGGCATTTATTTTCACACTCCGAACATTTTAGTTTAACATTTTGAAAACTTTTGAGGTTCGACAAAAACTCAAATTTGAATTTGAATCGTTTGAACTAACGCGGGATTAGCAACAGTAACCGCGGTGACATGGCATCGTTAACATGGGATTACTGTATCATGATTATCCGGGCGTTACAATAATCATGTGAACACACAAAAGCAGTAGGTAAAAGTGTTGGGTTGTCTCCCAACAAGCACTCTTCTTTAATGCTTTTTAGCTAGGCTAGATGATTTTAGTGATGCTCGCGTAAAAGATAAGAATTGAAACATAAAGAGAGCATCACGAAACACATGTCAAGCATATTTAAGTTTAACCCACTTCCTATGCATAGGGATTTTGTGAGCAAGCAACCCATGAAAATAAGAACCAACTAGCATAGGAAGGCAAACAAGTACAACTTCAAAACAATCAACACATAGAGAAGAACTTGATATTATTGAGATATGTAAGAGCATAAGTTCCTCTCTCATAATAATTTTCAGAGGCATCATGAACGGATTCAACAATATAACTATCACATACAACACTCTTTTCATGATGCACAAGCATAGAAAATTTATTACTCTTTATGGCATACATGTCATCATAATAATCATCATATATAGATAGCAACTTTATTGTCGTAGTCAATTGAGACCTCTTCCAAAATAGTGGATGTATCACTAAATAAAGTCATGACCTCTCCAAATCCACTTTCATCAATATTGTAATAAGATTCAACACCCTCCAAAATAGTGGGATCACTACTACCTAGAGTTGACACTCTTCCAAACCCACTTTCATCAATGTAATCATCATAAATAGGAGGCATGTTATCATCATAATAGATTTTCTTATCGAAAGTAGAAGGAATCAAAGGATCATATTCATTAATCAAAGCATCCCCAAGCTTAGGACAAGCATTATTTCCAGCAAATAAATCTTCAAACATGTCATACTCATTAAACATAGCATCCCCAAGCTTGTTGTTTTGCATATCATCACAACCATTCTTATCAATAGCATGAATGGCACCAATAGTATAGCAAACATTATTATCATATTCTTCCAAGCAAGTGCCAAAAAGATTTCCAAGGTTATAAGAAATATCATTATCTTCCCAATCATAATCATCACAACAAGCTATAGGCATAACAAAATCATCGTCAATAGTGCTCTCGGACATTGTGCCATAAGACATGGAAGCAATATCATCATCAAGTTTGCCATCTTCCACAATAATTTTTGATTCATTTTCATGGGGCACAAAAATAATAGGAGCAACATTATTTGGGAGAGATACCTTTTTACCTCTATTCTTTCTTCTTTTCTTCTTCTTCACCACACCATGTGTGGGTTTAATTAATTTTTTCAAGCTTCTTATTGATGAGATTGGTTGGATAGGAAGCTCCTTCATGTTACCTGATTCATCATAATAAACACTAGGAGGGTATTGGGAAATATTTTCCCTTTCATTAGTACTCTCTTCATATTCTATTTGTTTTCTTGACTTTAGATAGTTGGCAATGGATTCTCAATGCAATTCACCACACAAAACATATAAATTTCCTCTAGATCAAAATCAAGAAATCTCTTGAGATTAAATGTTGGAATACCCTTAGTTATATGTTTCATTTCTTCATACCCCAAAAGAAGACTAAGCTCTTTATGATGCTCAAGGGTAATCAAGTTATTTATGATGCTCAAGGGTAATCAAGTTATCACAATTTTTGGACACTATTTGATCATGAAAGAATCTGCATTGAAGATTTAAATGACCATGTTCATTGCAAAGTTCACAAGGATGGGAAAAAAATTAAATCTTTCAGCACAATCATCTAGACTCTCTTGCAACCATTTCATTTCTAAATATGTAGCCTTCTTACAAAATCTATCTTCCCTTTCCGGTGTGCAAAGGCACTCCCAATTCACTCCGAAAAAAGTGACATGCTTATAAGAAACATTTTTGTCATGACTTGTGCAATCACCATTAGCATTTTGGATATTCAAAGAATTCATACTAACAACATTGCAATCATGCTCATCATTCAAATATTTTGTGCCAAGCATTTTATTGACTTCTTCTTCTAACAATTGAGCACAATTTTTTGATGCATCATTTTCAAGAACGATATTATAAAGATGATCAATAATATGATGCAACCTAAATTCTATTTTTTATGTAGTTTTCTTTTATAGACCAAACTAGTGATAATCAAGAAACTAAAAGATTCAATTGCAAGATCTAAAGATATACCTTCAAGCACTCACCTCCCCGGCAACGGCGCCAGAAAAGAGCTTGATGTCTAGTACGCAACATTATCTTGTAGACACGTGTTGGGCCTCCAAGCGCAGAGTTTTGTAGGACAGTAGCAATTTTCCCTCAAGTGGATGACCTAAGGTTTATCAATCCGTGAGAGGTGTAGGATGAAGATGGTCTCTCTCAAACGACCCTGCAACCAAATACAAGAAATCTCTTGTGTCCCCAACACACCCAATACAATGGCAAATTGTATAGGTGCACTAGTTAGGCGAAGAGATGGTGATAAAAGTGTAATATGGATGGTAGAAATATATTTTTATAATCTGAATAAATAAAAACAGCAAGGTAGCAAATAGTAGACGGGCACAAAAATGGTATTGCAATGCTTGAAAATGAGGCCTAGGGTCCGTACTTTCGCTAGTGCAACCTCTCAACAATGCTAACATAGTTGGATCATATGATTATCCCTCAAAGTGCAATAAAGAGTCACTCCTGAGTTCCTATTAGCGGAGAACAAAACGTAGGAATTGTTTGTAGGGTACGAAACCACCTCAAAGCTATTCTTTCCTATCAATCTATCCTAGAGTTCGTACTAAAATAACGCAAGCTATTCTTTCCGATCGATCTAATCAAGAAGTCGTACTAAGATAACACCAAAGCAAATTCATATTCATAATACTCAATCCACACAAAGAACTACAAAGAGACCCCAAAGTTTCTATCAAAGAAAAGATAATAAGAACGTGCATCAACCCCTATGCATAGATTACCCCAATATCACCGCGGGAACCCGCAAGTTGAATGCCAAGACACATATCAAGTGAATCAATATTATACCCCATTTGTCACCTCAAGGATTCATACCACAAGACATACATCATGTGTTCTCATCGCTGAATATTCAATCCGATAATACAAAACTTCAAAGGGTAAAGACTCAATTCATCACAATAAGAGTATAACAAGGAGAAATATCATATGATCCATCTATATTAACAAAGCCCATGACATAGATCACGGGAGAGGGATATATTAAGCACATAGCTACTGGAACAAACCCTCAGCCCCGAGGGTGGACTACTCCCTCCTCATCGTGGTGGCCGCCGGGATGATGAATATGGCCACCGGAGATGATTCCCCCCTCCGGTAGGGTGCCGGGACGGGGTCTAGATTTGTTTTCGCGGATACAGAGACCTTGTGGCGGCAGAACTTATTATCTAGGGTAACCCCAATGGGTTTCAGAATATTTGGGAATTTATTGTGCAAAGAAGGGGTACGGGAGGCCACCGAGGTAACCCACCTGGGCGCGCCAGGGGGCCCTGGCACGCGCTGGTGGGTTGTGCCTCCCTCGGGGCACCCCCAGGTGCAGCTCAAGCCCATCTTGGGTGTTCTGGTCCATAAAAAATCTCCAAAAAGTTTCACGGTGTTTCGACGCCGTTTGATATTTATTTCGTGTGATGTAAAAAACAAGCAAAAACAACAACTGGCACTGGGCACTGGGTCAATAGGTTGGTCCCAAAAAATGATATAAAGTTGCTATAAAATGATTGTAAAACATCCAAGAATGATAATATATTGGCATGAATACTTCATAAATTATAGATACGTGGGAGACGTATCAACCTCCCACGGATTGATAAATCTTAGGTCATTCACTCAACGGAAATTTGCTACTGTCCTGCAGAACTCTGCACTTGGAGGCCCAACACGAGCCTACAAGAACAAGTTGTGTAGTAGACATCAACGTTCACAACATAATGAACAAAGATCCAACAGTCGCACAAAAGAGGCCAGTTGCAACGTACACGTGGCATAAGTCCTAGCGCGGATCGGCTCGGCTCAGTAACTAAACATGACGTGCTTGCGAAGCATGGCAAGGCGGCGACGGAGGAGTGCACATCTGTGTGATCTCTTCTCAATCTCTTAGTGGTATGTGGAACAAGTCCCCCTATAACTTTGTCTGAAACATCCTCCACTAGCTTGGTGGGACTAAACTTTCCACATCCTCTTGTGATGCAAGAATGAGTCACAAGGGTCTCTGGGATTACCAGGAATTATTGAAAAATATGAATTACTTAATAGGCTAGGCCCAATAATTCAAACCGTTTTGGTGCAAACATGCACAAATTATGCAAATGTCTCAGTTCTCTGATGTTGATGCTATCTTGAAGAAGAAAAAACCGTTGCAATATAGTTCTATCACATCTACATATTCCTCAAACTAATGTTCTACTAGTTCTAAATATACTAAACCTGGCCAGGTTTGGTTTACCAGGTTTTTTTACTTTTTCTTATCAGTCAAAATTGGACCAATGGGTGAGTGACACGTGCTTTAGTGGGGGATCTGGCTAGGTACACGGCTGGGTGCGCATAGTGACTGCTACCGGAAAACATAATAAATTGAGGACTTAGTTCCCCATTGGTTGCATGCATGTCCCGGTCTCTCCTCAGTTCCCAATTGGTTGCATGTCCCGGTCATGTTGAGATCGAGTTGGCCATGACTTCCATTCTCTCTTTTGGCTGGTTCTGCATGCCTGCTTGCTTCTTCCTTCCAACTCTTGCTTTCTTTCCGCCACGTCCTCCATGTTGGTGTCAACTGCCGCCCGCGCCTTCTGGTTTTTCCATACTGTCGGTTGCCGCTTTCGTATAGCCTTCTAGGTGTTTCTACAACATGTGCGGTAGTTGTCTTCAATTTGTGCTCTGTCTCTCTGCTGCTTGCTATAAATACCGGCTGTGCCATGCGTCCTTCCTCCATCCCAGCTGCTCCTAGTTGTGCTCTTTCCTTTCCAACTAGTGGTGGCATCTGTTGATCCGGGAATGGTTGCTCCTACTTCTGCCTGGTCTGGACGGCATCTTCTCCTGGGATTCGGGCGGCCGTTATTGCCCGTGTGCGCCGTGCCAGCATGCGTCTTCCTCCTGCGGATTGTTCATCGGTGACGGTAGACGCTGTTGTGCATGGTCAGTTGCCTGGGGTTCATTCAGGGCGGCGTTTCCGCTCTATGGCTCGCCGGCCGCTCCATTCTTGCCGTCCTGGTGGGTTTACTTACCCTTGTGTATTTGCAGTTCCATTCAGATTGTTCTCCTACTTGTTTATTTGGAGTGCGGTCCTCTTTTTTGGTTACGTGATTTTGTTGGTGGCCAACGTTCCGGCTTGGACCAGTTTGTTAATGGAGATCTTGATAGCCGCCGTCGTGAGATTTCGTTAGGGAAGCGGCCTGTTGATTGCACTGTTGGTAAGTGTGTTGGGTTCTTGCTACATATGGGTCTGCCTCTGATTGTTTCCGTGCGTTTCTTCCTGCTGTTTTGAATATTGTGGCTAACTTCTTGCTTTCTTTTTGTAGGTTCCACCATTACTATTGGTTCTTCTTCCGTGTTTGATGGCCTTGTGTTTGCTGCTCGGGCCGCCATTGCGCGAACTGGTGAGTTCTTACTTCTTTTCTCTGTTTATTTCCTGTCTATTGTGTTGTTTCTCTTGGCTATTCTAAGATGGCTATAGTTTATTTGCTTTCTACTGCTTTTGTGGTGGTTGGTTTTCATTTTTCTTTCCTTGTGAGCTGCTTGGGTGGGTATTTGCGTCTGCTCCAGCTGATGTGCTCAGTTGTTTTTCAATCTAGATGTTCAGGCATATGAGCTTCGGTCGGTTTCTAATGTGTTGCGTCCAATACTTTCTTGCAACTTCCTTGGTCGTGCAGATGGTTGACAGATCAATTGGTCGTCCTTCTGCTCTTCCTGCTGGTGTCCATCTTGACCGTTATTTAGTCGATGCTCCATCTATGGTTAACCGTCCAAGAGTGGTGCCTTTGCGTGCGGCTGGTGCCTTTGGTCGGCCTACTCCTCTTGGTAAGTTCACCTTTTTTACTGTGCCTGTGCCGCTGCTGTTACTGGTAATTTCCTTCTGGATCTGATTCTAATTTGTAACATGGTTGGTATTTGAGTGATGCCTACTCCTGTTATGGAATACTTTCGGGTTGTGCACGACCGGCGTAAGCGGGAGTTGATGCAGTCGTACTGGTCGGGTCGGAAAAGAGGTGTTTTTTCTCCTCCCGTCGTCTTATTATGCAGTTTTGTCTTTCAGTTGCTGCTATGTATGGATTTCATATTTTTTTTCTCCTTTGCAGTATGTGGGATGCAACCTCCCTTTCCAAATGATTATATTCATTTGCTTAAGGGTAGGTACATACGATTTGTGGTTTGCATATATATACTACATCTGGAATGTGTTGCCAATGTCGTCTATTGTCTTTCAGCCACTTCTAGGGGCCGTTCGTACTATGGCGGCCCGGATTTGTGTTGACAGAGGTGCGAAGCTTTATTTTAGTTTCGTGAAGGATTTGTACAGCATGCTGAAGCAACTTCTCACTCTCCTATTTACACGGGATGTTGTTGGGCGGGCAGGATTTCGCTGCCAAAGTTTGGTGACTAGCCTACTCCTTTGGACAGGCTGATGCGCTTTGATGGGGATGCGATTTCTTCCCAGTTTATGCAATTAATATGATAGTACAATTCTATGTTCTGTTTTACATCTTTGGGTGGACAGGTTGATCTCAGTATCAATGTTGGAGGTGCTCCATACGTTTTCAAGATGAATGGGGTGGTCTACCATCGTATTGGTTCGTTGTTGCCGACGGAGGGTACAATCCCCAAGTTTGTGCAACTGTACATGGTGGATTCTGCCGATGAGGTGGACTGTAGGCTGAATGTGTTTGACGGAGAAGAAACCGCCTCACTTGAGCCTGATCCTGAGATTGTTTCTTCTATGATAAACGTGCTCAGTGTGTTGGGGAACGTAGCATGCAATTTCAAAAAACTTCCTACGATCACGCAAGATCTATCTAGGAGATGCATAGAAACGAGAAGGGGAGTGTGTGTCCACGTACCCTCGTAGACCAAAAGCGGAAGCGTTGGGATAACGCAGTTGATGTAGTCGAATGTCTTCACGATCCAATCGATCCAAGTATCGAATGTACGTCACCTCTGTTTTCTGCACACGTTCAGCTCGATAACATCACTCGAACTCTTGATCCAGCAGAGGGTCGAGGGAGAGTTCCGTGAGCACGACGGCGTGGTGACGGTGATGGTGATGTGATCCGCACAGGGCTTCGCGTAAGCACTATGACGCCATGACCGGAGGAGTAAACTGTGGAGGGGGTCACCGCACACGGCTAAGAGAACAATTGATGTGCTATGGGGTGCCCCCTGCCCCCGTATATAAAGGAGGGGAGGAGGAGGAGGCTAGCTAGGAGGCGCGCGCCATGGGGGGGGAGTCCTACTAGGAGTAGGATTCGCCCCCCCTTTTCCTTTCTTCACCGGAGGGAAAAGGAAGGAGAGGGAGAGGGAGAGGAAAGGGGGGCCGCCCCCTCCTCCTTGTCCTATTCAGACTCCCTAGGAGAGGGGCGCGCACCAGCGCCCCCCCCCCCCCCCCGCGGGCTTCCCTCTCTCTGAAGGAAATATGCCCTAGAGGCAATAATAAATTTGTTATTTATATTTCCTTATATCATGATAAATGTTTATTATTCACAGTAGAATTGTTTTAACTGGAAACTTAGTACATGTGTGAATACATAGACAAACAGAGTGTCACTGGTATGCCTCTACTTGACTTGCTTGTTGAATCAAAGATGGTTAAGTTTCCTAGCCATAGACATGAGTTGTCATTTGATTAACGGGATCACATCATTAGAGAATGATGTGATTGACTTGACCCATTCTGTTATCTTAGCATTTGATTGTTTAGTATATTGCTATTGCTTTCTTGATGACTTAAACATGTTCCTATGACTATGAGATTATGCAACTCCCGAATACCGGAGGAACACTTTGTGTGCTACCAAACATCACAATGTAACTGGGTGATTATAAAGGTGCTCTACAGGTGTCTCCGATGGTACTTGTTGAGTTGGCATAAATCAAGATTAGGATTTGTCACTCCGATTGTCGGAGAGGTATCTCTGGGCCCTCTCGGTAATGCACATCACTATAAGCCTTGCAAGCAATGCAACTAATGAGTTAGTTGTGGGATGATGTATTACGGAACGAGTAAAGAGACTTGTCGGTAACGAGATTGAACTAGGTATTGAGATACCGACGATCGAATCTCAGACAAGTAACATATCGATGACAAAGGGAACAACGTATGTTGTTGTGCGGTTTGACCGAGAAAGATCTTCGTAGAATATGTAGGAGCCAATATGAGCATCCAGGTTAAAAAATATTGGTTATTGACCGGAGACGTGTCTCAGTCATGTCTACATAGTTCTCGAACCCGTAGGGTCTGCAAGCTTAATGATCAGTGACGATCGGTAATATGAGTTTATGTGTTTTGATGAACCGAAGGTAGTTCGGAGTCCCGGATATGATCACGGACATGACGAGGAGTCTCAAAATGGTCAAGACATAAAGACCGATATATTGGATGACTATGTTTGGCTTTCGGAAGGGTTCCGGGTAAGTGCGGATAAATACCGGAGTACCGGGGGGTTACCGGAACCCCCCGTGGAGTGTAATGGGCCTATTGGGCCTTAGTGGATAAGAGGAGGGGCGGCCAGGGCAGGTCGCGCGCCCCCTCTCCCTCTAGTCCAAATTAGACAAGGAGGGGGGGCTTTTTCCTTCCCCCTCTCTCCTCGTTCCTTCCCTCCTACTCCTACTCTTTGAAGGGTTTGAGTCCTACTCCCGGTGGGAGTAGGACTCCCCTTGGGGCGCGCGTAGGAGGCCGGCCCCCTTCCCCTCCTCCACTCCTTTATATACGAGGGAGGGGGCACCCCATAGACACACAAGTTGATCAGTTGATCTTTTAGCCGTGTGCGGTGCCCCCCTCCACCATAATCCACCTCGGTCATATCGTAGTGGTGCTTAGGTGAAGCTCTGCATCGGTAGCATCATCATCACTGTCACCACGCCGTCGTGCTGATGAAACTCTCCCTCGGCCTATGCTGGATCAAGAGTTCGAGGGACGTCACCGAGCTGAACGTGTGCAGATCGCGGAGGTGCCGTGCATTCGGTACTTGATCGGTTGGATCGCGAAGACGTTCGACTACATCAACCGCGTTGTCATAACGCTTCTGCTTATGGTCTACGAGGGTACGTGGACAACACTCTTCCCTCTCGTTGTTATGCATCACCATGATCTTGCGTGTGCGTAGGATTTTTTTTGAAATTAATACGTTACCCAACAGTGGCATCCGAGCCAGGTTTATGCGCAAATGTTATAAGCACGAGTAGAACACAAGTGAGTTGTCATACTACTTACCAGCATGTCATACTTTGTTTCGACGGTATTGTTGGATGAAGCGGCCCGGACCGACATTACGCATACGTTTATGCGAGACTGGTTCTACCGACGTGCTTCGCACAAAGGTGGCTGGCGGGTGTCAGTTTCTCCAACTTTAGTTGAATCGAGTGTGGCTATGCCCGGTCCTTGTGAAGGTTAAAACATCACATACTTGACGAAATATCGTTGTGGTTTTGATGCATAGGTAATAACAGTTCTTGCTCAGTCCGTAGCAGCCACGTAAAACTTGCAACAACAAAGTAGAGGACATCTAACTTGTTTTTGTAGGGCATGTTGTGATGTGATATGGTCAAGACATGATGCTATATTTTATTGTATGAGATGATCATGTTTTGTAACAAATTTATCGGCAACTGGCAGGAGCCATATGGTTGTCGCTTTATTGTATGAAACGCAATCGCCATGTAATCACTTTACTTTATCACTAAGCGGTAGCGATAGTCGCAGAAGCAATAGTTGGCGAGACGACAACGATGCTATGATGGAGATCAAGGTGTCACGCCGGTGACGATGGTGGTCATGACGGTGCTTTAGAGATGGAGATCAAAGGCACAAGATGATGATGGCCATATCATATCACTTATATTGATTGCATGTGATGTTTATCTTTTATGCATCTTATTTTGCTTAGATCGACGGTAGCATTATAAGATGATCTCTCACTAAATTTCAAGGTATAAGTGTTCTCCCTGAGTATGCACCGTTGCGATAGTTCTTCATGCTGAGACACCACGTGATGATCGGTTGTGATAAGCTCCATGTTCACATACAATGGGTGCAAGCCAGTTTTGCACACGCAGAATACTCAGGTTAAACTTGACGAGCCTAGCATATGCAGATATGGCCTCGGAACACTGGAGACCGAAAGGTCGAGTGTGAATCATATAGTAGGTATGATCAACATAGTGATGTTCACCATTGAAAACTACTCCATCTCGCGTGATGATCGGACATGGTTTAGTTGATATGGATCACGTGATCATTTAGATGACTGGAGGGATGTCTATCTAAGTGGGAGTTCTTAAATAATATGATTAGTTGAACTTAAATTTATCATGAACTTAGTCCTGATTGTATTTGCATATCTATGTTGTAGATCAATAGCTCGCGTTTAGCTCCCCTGTTTTATTTTTGATATGTTCCTAGAGAAAATTATGTTGAAATATGTTAGTAGCAATGATGCCGACTTGGTCCATGATATGAGGATTATCCTCATTGCTGCACAGAAGAATTACGTATTTGATGCACCGATAGGTGACAGAAATATTGCAGGAGCACATGTAGACGTTATGAACGTTTTGGCAAAGCTCGAATGATGACTACTTGATAGTTTAGTGCACCATGCTTTACGGCTTAGAACCGGGACTTCAAAAATGTTTTGAACGCCATGGAGTATATGAGATGTTCCAAGAGTTGAAATTGGTATTTCATACTCATGCCCGTGTCGAGAGGTATGAGACCTCTGACAGTACTTTGCCTACAAGATGGAGGAGAATAGCTCAACCAGTGAGCGTGTGCTCAGATTGTCTGGGTACTACAATTGCTTGGATCAAGTGGGAGTTAATCTTCCAGATAAGATAGTAATTGACAAAACTCTCTAGTCACTATCACCAAGTTACTAGAACTTCATGATGAACTATAATATGCAAGGGATGACGAAAGTAATTCCCGAGCTCTTCGCGATGCTGAAATCGACGAAGGTAGAAATCAGGAAAGAGCATCAAGTGTTGATGGTTTACAAGACCACTAGTTTCAAGAAAAAGGGCAAAAGAATAGGAAGGGAACTTCAAGAAGAATGACAAACAAGTTGTCACTCCCATGAAGAAACCCAAAGCTAGTCTCAAGCCTGAAACTGAGTGCTTCTACTGCAAAGGAAATGGTCACTGGAAGTGGAACTGCCCCTAGATACTTGGCGGATAAGAAGGATGGCAAAGTGAACAAAGGTATATTTCATATATATGTTATTGATGTGTACTTTACTAGTGTTTATAGCAACCCCTCGGTATTTGATACTGGTTCAGTTACTAAAGAGTAGTAACTCGAAACGGGAGTTGCAAAATGAACAGAAACTAGTTGAGGGCAAAGTGACGATGCGTGTTTTAAGTGATTCCAAGGTTGATAAGATCACCATTGCACACTCCCTTTGGTGTTTGCTTTGAGCGTGAATATGATTTGATCATGTTTATTGCGATACGGTTATTCATTTAAGTTAGAGAATAATTGTTGTTCTGTTTACATGAATAAAACCTTCTATGGTCATACATCCAATGTAAATGGTTTACTGAATCTCGATCGCAATAATACACATATTCATAATATTGATGCCAAAAGATGCAAATTTAATAATGATAGTGCAATTTATTTGTGGCAGTGCCGTTTAGGTCATATTGGTGTAAAACGCATGAAAAAACTCCATGCTGATGGGATTTTGGAATCACTTGATTATGAGTCACTTGATGCTGCGAACCATGCCTCATGGGCAAGATGACTAAGACTCCGTTCTCCGGAACAATGGAGCGAGCAACAGACTTGTTGAAAATAATACATACTGATGTATGCGGTCCGATGAGTGTCGAGGCTCGCGGCGGGTATCGTTATTTTCTGACCTGCACAAATGATTTGAGCAGGTATGGGTATATCTACGTGATGAAACATAAGTCTGAAACATTTGAAAAGTTCAAAGAATTTCAGAGTGAAGTGGAAAATCATCGTAACAAGATAATAAAATTTCTACGATCTGATCGTGGAGGAGAATATTTGAGTTACGAGTTTGGTCTTCATTTGAAACAATGTGGAATAGTTTCACAAACTCATGCCACCTAGAACACCACAGCATAATGGTGTGTCTAAACGTCATAACCGTACTTTATTGGATAAATATAGTGCAATCTATGATGTCTCTTACCAATTTACCACTATCATTTTGGGGTTATGCATTAGAGACAGCTGCATTCACGTTAAAAAGGGGCACCATCTAAATCCGTTGTGATGACACCTTATGAACTGTGGTTTGGCCAGAAACCAAAGTTGTCGTTTCTTAAAGTTTGGGGTTGCGATGCTTATGTGAAAAAGCCTCAACCTGATAAGCTTGAACCCAAATCAAAGAAATGTATCTTCATAGGATACCCATAGGAGACCGTTGGGTACACCTTCTATCACAGATCCGAAGGCAAGATATTCGTTGCTAAGAATGGATCCTTTCTAGAGAAGGAGTTTCTCTCAAAAGAAGTGAGTGGGAGGAAAGTAGAACTTGATGAGGTAACTGTACCTGCTCCCTTATTAGAAAGCAGTTCATCACAGAAATTGGTTCCTGTGATTCCTACACCAATTAGTGAGGAAGCCGATGATGATGATCATGTAACTTCAGATCAAGTTACTACCGAACCTCGTAGGTCAACCAGAGTAAGATCCGCACCAGAGTGGTACGGTAATCCTCTTCTGGAGGTCATGTTACTTGACCATGACGAACCTACGAACTATGAGGAAGCGATGATGAGCCCAGATTCCGCGAAATGGCTTGAGGCCATGAAATCTGAGATGGGATCCATGTGTGAGAACAAAGTGTGGACTTTAGTTGAGTTGCCGGATGATCGGCAAGCCATCGAGAATAAATGGATCTTCAAGAAGAAGACAGATGGTAACGGTAATGTTACTATTTACAAAGCTCAACTTGTTGCAAAAGGTTTTCAATAAGTTCAAGGAGTTTACTATGATGAGACTTTCTCACCCGTAGCGATGCTTAAGTCCGTCCGAATCATGCTAGCAATTGCCGCATTTTATGTTTATGAAATTTGGCAAATGGATGTAAAGACTGCATTCCTGAATGGATTTCTGGAAGAAGAGTTGTATATGATGCAACCTGAAGGTTTTGTCGATCCAAAGGATGCTAACAAGGTGTGCAAGCTCCAGCGATCCATCTATGGACTGGTGCAAGCATCTCGGAGTTGGAATATACGCTTTGATGAGTTGATCAAAGCATATAGTTTTATACAGACTTGCGGTGAAGCCTGTATTTACAAGAAAGTGAGTGGGAGCACTACAACCTTTCTGATAAGTATATGTGAATGGCATATTGTTGATCAAAAATAATGTAGAATTTTCTGGAAAGCATAAAGGAGTATTTGAAAGGAGTTTTTCAAAGAAAGACTTCAGTGAAGCTGCTTACACATTAAGCATCACGATCTATAGAGATAAATCAAGATTCTTGATAAAGATTTTTCAGTGAGTACATACCTTGATAAATTTTTGAAGTAGTTCAAAATGGAATAGTCAAAGAAGGAGTTCTTGCCTGTGTTGCAAGGTGTAAAGTTGAGTAAGACTCAAAACCCGACCACGGCAAAAAATAGAAAGAGAATGAAAGTCATTCCCTATGCCTCAGCCATAGGTTCTATAAAGTATGCCATGTTGTGTACCAGATCTATTGTATACCCTACACTGAGTTTGGCAAGGGAGTACAATAGTGATCTAGGAGTAGATCAATGGACAGCATTCAAAATTTTCCTTAGTATAATAAGGACATGTTTCTCGATTATGGAGGTGACAAAAGGTTCGTCATCAAGGGTTATGTCGATGCAAGTTTTGACACTGATCCAGATGACTATATATCTCAATCTGGATACATATTGAAAGTGGGAGCAATTAGCTAGAGTAGCTCCATGCAGAGCATTGTTGACATAGAAATTTGCAAAATACATACGGAACTGAATATGGCAGACCCGTTGACTATACTTCTCTCACAAGCAAAACATGATCACACCTTAGTACTCTTTGGGTGTTAATCACATGGCGAGGTGAACTAAGATTACTGACTCTAGTAAACCCTTTGAGTGTTGGTCACATGGCGATGTGAACTATGGGTGTTAATCACATGGTGATGTGAAGTATTGGTGTTAATCACATGGTGATGTAATCTAGATTATTGACTCTAGTGCAAGTGGGAGACTGAAGGAAATATGCCCTAGAGGCAATAATAAAGTTGTTATTTATATTTCCTTATATCATGATAAATGTATTATTCATGCTAGAATTGTATTAACCGGAAACTTAGTACATGTGTGAATACATAGACAAACAGAGTGTCACTAGTATGCCTCTACTTGACTAGCTCGTTGAATCAAAGATGGTTAAGTTTCCTAGCCATAGACATGAGTTGTCATTTGATTAACGAGATCACATCATTAGAGAATGATGTTATTGACTTGAGCCATTCCGTTAGCTTAGCATTTGATCATTTAGTATATTGCTATTGCTTTCTTGATGGCTTATACATGTTCCTATGACTATGAGATTATGCAACTCCCGAATACCAGAGGAACACTTTGTGGGCTACCAAACGTCACAACGTAATTGGGTGATTATAAAGGTGCTCTACAGGTGTCTTCGATGGTACTTGTTGAGTTGGCATACATCAAGATTAGGATTTGTCACTCCGTTTGTCGGAGAGGTATCTCTGGGCCCTCTCGGTAATGCACATCACTATAAGCCTTGCAAGCATTGCAACTAATGAGTTAGTTGCGGGATGGTGTATTACGGAATGAGTAAATAGACTTGCCAGTAACGAGATTGAACTAGGTATTGAGATACCGATGATCGAATCTCGTACAAGTAACATACCGGTGACAAAGGGAACAACATATGTTGTTATGCGCTTTGACTGATAAAGATCTTCGTAGAATATGTAGGAGCCAATATGAGCATCCAGGTTCCGCTATTGGTTATTGACCGGAGACGTGTCTCGGTCATGCCTACATAGTTCTCGAACCCGTAGGGTCCGCACGCTTAATGTTCGGTGATGATCGATAATATGAGTTTATGTGTTCTGATGAACTGAAGGTAGTTCGGAGTCCCGGATATGATCACGGACATGACAAGGAGTCTCGAAATGGTCGAGACATAAAGATCGATATATTGGATGACTCTGTTTGGACTTCGGAAGGGTTCCGGGTAAGTTTGGACAAATACCGGAGTACCGGGGGGTTACCGGAACCCCCCGGGGAGTGTAATAGGCCTATTGGGCCTTAGTGGAGAAGAGGAGGGGCGGCCAGGGCAGGCCGCGCACCCCCTCCCCCTCTAGTCCGAATTAGACAAGGAAGGGGGGCGGCGCCCCCTTTTTCCTTCCTTGTCTCTCCTCCTTCCTTCCCTCCTACTCCTACTCTTGGAAGGGTTGGAGTCCTACTCCCGGTGGGAGTAGGACTCTGCTTGGGGCGCGCCTAGGAGGCCGGCCCCCTTCCCCTCCTCCACTCCTTTATATACGGGGGAGGGGGCACCCCATAGACACACAAGTTGATCAGTTGATCTTTTAGTAGTGTTCGGTGCCCCCCTCCACCATAATCCACCTCGGTCATATCATAGCGGTGCTTAGGCGAAGCCCTGTGTCGGTAGCATCATCATCACCATCATCACGCCGTCGTGCTGAAGGAACTCTCCCTCGAAGCTCTACTGGATCGTGAGTTCGGGACGTCACCGAGCTGAACGTGTGCTGAACTCAGAGGTGTCGTGTGTTCGGTACTTGGATCAGTCGGATCGTGAAGACGTACGACTACATCAACCGCGTTGTCATAATGATTCTGCTTCCGGTCTATGAGGGTACGTGGACGACACTCTTCCCTCTCGTTGCTATGCATTAACATGATCTTGCGTGAGCGTAGGAATTTTTTTAAAATTACTACGTTCCCCAACACTCTCTTCCTTAGGGCCCATGTAGGCCCAATACTTCCCCGGGGGGTTCCGGTAACCCCTCGATACTCCGGTAAAATACACGAACCACTTGTAGGACCTTAAAGTATGTCTAGAGGGGGGGGGGGGGTGATTAGACTACTTGACCACTTAAAAACTTAACCTTTTCCCAATTTTAGTGTTTGGCAGATTTTAGCTATTTAGGACAAGTCAAGCAATCATCACACTATTCAAGCAAGCATGCAAAGAGTATATAGGCAGCAGAAAGTAAAGCATGCAACTTGCAAGAAAGTAAAGGGAAGGGTTTGGAGGATTCAAACACAATTGGAGACACGGATGTTTTTGGCGTGGTTCCGATAGGTGGTGCTATCGTACATCCACGTTGATGGAGACTTCAACCCATGAAGGGTAATGGTTGCGCGAGTCCACGGAGGGCTCCACCCACGAAGGGTCCACGAAGAAGCAACCTTGTCTATCCCACCATGGCCGTCGCCCACGAAGGACTTGCCTCACTAGCGGTAGATCTTCACGAAGTAGGCGATCTCCTTGCCCTTACAAACTCCTTGGTTCAACTCCACCATCTTGTCGGAGGCTCCCAAGTGACACCTAGCCAATCTAGGAGACACCACTCTCCAAGAAGTAACAAATGGTGCGTTGATGATGAACTCCTTGCTCTTGTGCTTCAAATGATAGTCTCCCCAACACTCAACTCTCTCTCATAGGTTTTGGATCTGGTGGAAAGAAGATTTGAGTGGAAAGCAACTTGGGGAAGGCTAGAGATCAAGATTCATATGGTAGGAATGGAATATCTTGGCCTCAACACATGAGTAGGTGGTTCTCTCTCATAAATGGTAAGTTGGAAGTGTAGGTTCGTTCTGATGGCTCTCTCCATGAATGAAGAGGAGGTGGAGGGGTATATATAGCCTCCACACAAAATCTAACCGTTACACACAATTGACCAAACTCGGTGGAACCGATTCAACAGACTCAGTTGGACCGATTTAGCAAACCTAGTGACCGTTAGGATTTTCGGTGGGACTGACATGCATCTCAGTGAGACCGATTCGGTTAGGGTTAGGGCATAACGTAATCTCGGTAAGACCGATTACACAAACTCGGTGAGACCGATTTTGGTAATAAGCTTTCCAGAGAGTTGGTCAGGTAAACTCAGTGGGACCGATTTGCTCTTTTTGGTGAGACCGAAATGTTACAAAAAGGAAACAGAGAGTTTACATTGCAATCTCAGTGGGACCGATCGCTCAGTTCGATTACACCGAAACGTTACGAAGGGAAACAGAGAGATTACAATCCCATCTCGGTGAGACCGAGATCCCTATAGGTAAGACCGATTTGCTTAGGGTTTGTGGCAGTGGCTATGACTTTTGGAATCGGTGGCGCCGGATAGGAAGAATCGGTGTGACCGATTTTGGCTTTGTGTTTAGGTCATTTGTGGATGTGAGTAAGTAGCTGAGGGTTTTGGAGCATATCACTAAGCACATGAAGCAAGAGGCTCATTAAGCAACACCTCATCCCTCCTTGATAGTATTGACTTTTCCTATAGACTCAATGTGATCTTGGATCACTAAAATATAAAATGAAGAGTCTTGAGCTTTTGAGCTTGAGCCAATCCTTTGTCCTTAGTATTTTGAGGGATCCACTTTCATCATCCATGCCATGCCATTCATTGAGTTTTCCTGAAATAATAGTCTTGGAATAGCATTAGCTCAATGAGCTATATGTTGTTATGAATTACCAAAACCACCTAGGGATAGTTGCACTTTCAATCTCCCCCTTTTTGGTAATTGATGACAACATATAGGTCAAAGCTTCGACAAATGATAATAAGATTTAACAACATCGTCGCTTTGAGAAGTATGTGATAAGCAAGAGCTCCCCCTAAATTTGTGCATGGGTTAAGATTTGCTTTGGACTGCAAATGCACAATGAATTAGGCTCATGGGTTACTCTTCCATGTCACATACATCTTGGTGGAGCGCTCAAAATAATAAACATTGAATACATGCACTCATCACCAAGCAAAGTGAATGATCACATAAGATAGATAGGATAATATCATCAAACATGCATAAGTGTAGCTTATGATCAAACACATGATCATCAATGTCTCACAAGCATAGTATCACAAGCAAACAAAAGCAAACAAGTTTAAACCACCAAATAAAGCAAGAGAGAACAAAAGCAACTCTCTCTCTCTCTCTCTCGAAGCCTATGATCTATACATTTTTCTCCCCCTTTGGCAACAAGTTACCAAAAAGTTCATAGAAAATGCATAGTGCTAGATTGACTCTCAGGCTTGATCTTCAGGTGGTGGTGTCCGGATAACTCCAAGGACGAAGGCTTCAGTTGAAGTAGAGGGTGCTGGAGTGGATGCTGGAGCTGGTTGCACTGGAACTGAAGGGACAGTAGCTGGTGCTGAAGTTGTTGCTCTAGTGTCTGTCACTGGCACTGCAACTGACCTCTGGGCTCTGGGCATTCTGGCAAACACATTTGTGGTAGTCTTGCCCTGCCTCTCCTGCAGCTGCTCCACAACTGACTGAATCTCAGTTACTTTGACATCAAGGTCATGGAATTTGAGTTCCATGATTCTCTCCAAGCTCTCCTGATTCTGAGTGAGGGTGGCCAGTCCCTTCTCAATTCTCAGTGTTGATGCTATCAAGTAACCAAGCTGCTCCTGCTTGTTCTTCAAGAAATATTCAGATGCCTCCTCTTAATTTGGCATCCTGGTAGCCTTCTCCTTCTTTGCCTTCTCCTTCTCTCTTGAGCTTGAACTGATGATGGGTCATTCTCATTCATGACAACCTCATTGTCCTCAAAGTCTGGATAAAGTGGAAAGTGTTCCTTATCCAATTGATATTTCCCTGTGCCCATCTTTGAGTTTATCAACTCCTGAATCTGAGGGGCATATCCACAGCTCCTCTTCTGATCTGCTGCAGTCCTCTTAATGGTTTCAATCATAAGGCTCATGACTTTAAACTTTTGTGGCACATCAAACACATGCAACATTTTGATGGCATGCCCTCTGATCATGTTATGGTCACCAGACTTGGGCAACAGAGTGTGCCTCAGAATCCAATTGATTGTTGGCAGCCCTGACAGCAGAAAGTGGACTGATCCAAACTTGTGTGTCTCAACTACCTTGTCTGGGATCTCCTTGTACATGTGAGCCATGGAATTGTGATCCATCTTCTTCTTTGCATAAATGTCCAGGTCATCCTCATTTTCCTTTGGGGCATTTATCAGACTTGCCCATTCTTCAACAGTGGATTGGTACCTTGTACCTTCAGACATCCACACAATTCTTCCATCTGGATAAAAGTGTGCTGTGGAGTAAAATTGCATGATAAGCTCATCATTCCAGTGAGTGAGCTTTTGCGCGACAAAATCAGCAACTCCACAAGCAACAAAGCTATCTTGCACTCCAGGACAGTGCTCTTCATTGTCCTTGATGTAGGTCCAGTCGACCCACCTCATGTCACAAACTATGGGCTTCTTATCCAACAGAATTGTCTTATAGAAGTCCTGTTGTTCCTTTGTATGGAACCTATAGTCAACAGCAGTTCTTCTCGTTGAGGCATATGGATCTTCCATCCTCCATAGCCTCAACCCTGAGTCCTTCCTGATCCTCATGTCCTCAGCCACAGGATGGGCATCATTGTGGTATGGTATCTTGGGCTTGAGCTTCCTTAGGACCTGTCCTTCTTCATCTTCTTCTTCAGCAACATTTGGCACTGGGGCCTTGTTCTTCTCAGCAGCTGGAATACTCCTAGTATTCCTCTTTGGTATTTGCTTGGCCTTGGAGGCAGCTTTGGGTGCTTCCCTTATAGCATCACCCATAAGCTTTGGTGCCTTAGGTGCTGGTGCAGCAACCTCTTCTTCCTCTTCAGAATCTCTTCTCATAGAGGGCTTTCCAAGGACCTTGGCAGTTGTGGTTCTTGCTCTCTTCTTCTTCTTGTCCTGAGCACCTTCATCCTCTGATTCAATTGTGAACTTCATTGTCTCTCCAGTGGGAACTTTCTTGGATTTGGAAGAAGAGACTTTCTGTTCAGGTGCCTCTTTGGGTTCAGTCTGCTCTGGCACTTGAGTGAACCTTCTGGCCTTGGGCATTGGTGTCCTCTTGGTAGGAACTTTCCTTTTCAGTCCAGGCTTTGTGCTATGTGCTGAGCCATATTCCTTCTTGAGCACTACTTTCTTGGAAGTAGCCTCATCTTCTTCAGCTTTGTAGTCCTCATCCTCTGAGTTTGAGGTTCTCTTCCTCCTTTGCCTGGTAGTAGCCTTAGGCAGGTTGCTAGGAGTGCTTCTGCTCCCTTCATCTATAGAGCTTGAGGGACTAGTGCCCTTGCTCATGTCAATCTGCTCTTCTGACCTGTTCTGGCTGTCACTCTGGTCTGACATGCTGCAAAAAGCTGACTGCTGACCCTATGAAGAGTTATAGATGAGATAGAATGGATGAGCATCACAAAATGCAGAGTTTTTTGCAAAAGAATAATTCAAAATTTTAGTTTTAGTTTTCCACAGAAAGCATTTCGGATCAACCGATTTTCAAACTCGGTGATACCGAAGCAGTTTTGGAACCTAAACTGATGATCTCGGTTGGACCGAGTCACAGTTCGGTGGCACCGAGACTGCTAGGGTTTCACAGAATCCTAAAATCGGTCGCACCGATTAGCAATTCTTGGTCAAACCGAGAGTCACTAGTGCAATGGCATAAGCCAAATTGGTGAGACCGAGTTTTTCAACTCGGTGGGTCCGAGATGGTTTCGGCGGAAACCTAACCCTAAAATTTTGAATCTAATCTACTCTACGGATTACTTTGGCTGGATAGGAGTGTTTCAATCGTGGCAAGATTCAATAAGAATACAATGTGCTAGGAATCAGACGAGGTAGCACAAAGATCGAGTCCATACCCTAACTTGGCGGTGGACTCGCTACAGCGGCAACGGCGGGGGCGAAATCCATTGACGGCGGCAGAGACCAGCTACTGGAGGCTGCTGGCGACGAGGAGACGATTCGGAGACCTTCGATGGCAGAGCGAGCTATTGCGCGGGCGAAGGGTTTCGGAGAAATTTCCAAAAAATTTCCCGTGACTATATATAGCCCGACCCTGTCGGTGTGATCGAGTGGAACAACTCGGTGGCACCGAGATGCATAACTGTGTACAGTTACAGCAAACCGGTGTGACCGAAAAGTTCAAATCGGTTGCACCGAGATTGAAAACTCAGATTAACTTAATGATCTCGGTAGGACCGAAATGGAGGAATCGGTCAGAGCAAGAGTCACAAAGAGGTTTTGTAAGTTTAAGTCTATGACGAATCGGGGACTCCGAGTGCTCCTCACACAGAGTGGTTCGAATCTGACTTGATCAAATTTTGTGATGTAGCATGAATAGGGTTTGAGATGAGAAAAGCATAGATAGCTAGAGAAAGTTCTTAGGCATTCTTGTCCATCCACTTGGCAAAAAGAAAAGAAGCCAAACAATCAAAACAACAAGTGGATGTCCTTGAATGAGTAAAATATGCACCAACATGCTCACACAATAAGATGGCAAATGAAATATGTGGCAAAGCATGCACAACCAATACTAGCATCTATCAAACAATTGGCGATGACTAGGTCATCTATATATGAGTATATTGACTTAGGAGTCAAATGAGAACATTTGATCATAGGTCATACTGATCGTTTAAGCTCAAGTGGGGTTACCACTTTTACATAATGCATTGATATGTTCACACCATTAGAGTTGCTTTGACTCAATTCTTAGAGTTAAGCTCCCCCTAGATGTGAGATCCCCCCTTAGAGGGATGAACTAACCTTGGGTTTTGTCGATGATGACTTCATGTAGGTGTTGAAGATGTGGATGCTCAATGTTGATGTAGATCATTTGGAGCAATCCTTTGGAGTGAGTTGCACTTTCAACTTACCTACATGGGTTAGTCCCACAAGGAACAAACAAGAATATCCATAGACATAGAGTGATGCACACACAAGATGATGTCCATGAAATCATTAGGTTACCTTGTCCCTTGCCTTACCAACATGAGGGTTTGTGACTCCTTGAACTAGTGCAAGATGTGGAAGTTGATTGCACTTGTTCTTGCCATAATGATATGAGTGAAGAATGTTGGCGGAGTCACCCTCAATAACTCTCTAGTTCTTCTTCTTCGGGATCCACATCATCTTGATGGGAATCCTTGGAGTTGTAGTTGTACTTGATGAAGTAGAACTTGACGTAGTCTTGGGAACCCACTTGAACGAGGCTTTAGGTGCTTCTTCAAATGCATCAATCTCTTCTTGAAGCTTGTCCTTGCCTTTGTTCTTGTGGTCTTGTGGTGGAAGATCATCTTGAGCTTGTGTTCCCTTGAAGGAAGTAGGATCATACTTTCTCTTGTTGAGGAACAAACTTCGTCTTGGGGTATTGATCTTCTTCCCACTCAACTCCATTTGCATTGAACTTTCGTTCATAACCAACACCTTGATTCTTCCGGTGCCTTCCTTTCTTGCGTACAATTTCCTTGAATTGCTTACTCCCGGCAAGGCTCTTGTAAACAGATTTCTCTATGATTCCCTTCAATAAGCTATTTTCTTGCTCAAGTGTAACTTGGCTAAGAGAATCATTAGTGGAATCAAGAGAACTACTAGAAGCAACAATATTGGATTTGACATTATTATTGTTACTACTAGAGGAAGTATCTTTCTTGTACTTATTACTAGACTTGACTTGAGGCATGTAAGTAGATAAGAGTAAACGCTTGGCAATGTAAGAAGAGCTTTTCTTGCGGAGATCATCATTGATTGCTTTTAAGAACTCATGCTCTTGCTCAAGATTGAGCTTTTCAAAGCGTAACTTCTCATGAGCCCTTAAAAGTTCTCAATGATCTTCGAAGATAGTTTCATGAGCCAACTTAAGAGTGTTTAGTTCTTTAGTTAGAAGCTCAATATTCTCCTTATCATTGTCATTCATTTTATCTTGATTAGCATGATTAATTGACGTTTCATCATAGTATTCATCACTAGAGTTGTCAACAAGTAAATCATCATCCACAAGCAAGTCATCTTCGTCACTATTGAAATCAACATACTCAGGATGTGTTACCTTTGGACCTTTGGCCATGAAGCATCTTCCAACACCTTCATTTGGTGAATCAAATATGTCATAGGAGTTGGTTGACACAAGTGCTAGACCGGCAACACCTTCATCTTGAGTATATTCGGAGTCGGAGTGATAGCTTCTCTCAGAGTGATTGTCGGAGTCAGAGCCAGATACCCATTCACCAACATGAGCTTGATGTCTTCGTTTTGTGTAGCTCCTTGATGACTTGTCCTTCCTTTCCGAATCCTTGCCTCTCCGTGAGGGTCTTCGTTCATAACGCTCATCTCTACTCCTCCTCTCTCTTGGTGGTGATTCTTCTCTTTTGCTCCTTCTTCTTGGAGAATCTTCTCTTCCTTTGTCGGGTGCCGTACACTCATTGGAATAGTGTCTGGGTCTCCCACAATTGTAGAAATTGTGCTTTCGACTAGAAGATCTTTTGTCATTGTAAGACCTTGACTTGGAGCTTCTTTCTTTGCTTCTACTCTTATAGAATTTGTTGAAGTTCTTCACCATTAAGCTCAATTCTTCATTGAAGGTTTGTTTCTCACTTGATGATGTGGTGGCTTCACTTGAGGCTTTGTAAGCACCACTTGATTTGTTGTGAAGTTCCTCCTTATCCTTGAGTGACATCTCATGAGCAACAATTCTTCCAATGACTTCCATTGGCTTGAGATCTTTGTAGTTTGGCATCATTTGGATCAATGTGCACACGGTATCGTACTTTCCATCCAATGCTCTTAGGATCTTCTTGATGATGAATTTGTCGGTCATCTCTTCACTCCCTAAACCGACAATCTCATTTGTGATAAGAGCAAGCCTAGAGTACATTTCAGCGACACCTTCACCATCCTTCATTTTGAACTTGTCAAGCTGACTTTGGAGCACATCCAACTTGGATTCCTTGACGGATTCGGTACCTTCATGCATATCAATCTAAGTATCCCAAATTTCCTTTGCATTCTCAAGATGGCTGATTTTGTTGAATTCTTCGGGGCACAATCCGTTGAAGATGATATCACAAGCTTGAGCGTTGTATTGCAGCATCTTCAATTCTTCCGCATTAGCTTCACGGTTCGGTTCTCTCCCATCAAAAAACTCACCTTGCAAGCCAATACAAATAATTGCCCAAATGGTGGGGTTATGTCCGAGAATATGCATTTTCATCTTATGCTTCCAACTAGCAAAATTAGTACCATCAAAGTAAGGACCTCTACGGTGATAATTTCCCTCGCTAGACGCCATACTCTCCTAGGTTGTGAAACCAAGGCTATGACCACCAAAAGCTATGGAAATCAAAGCAAATGGAGACCAAAGCTCTGATACCACTTGTAGGACCTTGAAGTATGTCTAGAGGGGGCTGATTAGACTACTTGACCAATTAAAAACTTAACCTTTTCCCAATTTTAGTGTTTGGCAGATTTTAGCTATTTAGGACAAGTCAAGCAATCATCACACTATTCAAGCAAGCATGCAAAGAGTATATAGGCAACGGAAAGTAAAGCATGCAACTTGCAAGAAAGTAAAGGGAAGGGTTTGCAGGATTCAAACGCAATTGGAGACACGGATGTTTTTGGCGTGGTTCCGATAGGTGGTGCTATCGTACATCCACGTTGATGAGGACTTCAACCCACGAAGGGTAACGGTTGCGCGAGTCCGCAGAGGGCTCCACCCACGAAGGGTCCACGAAGAAGCAACCTTGTCTATCCCACCATGGTCGTCGCCCACGAAGGACTTGCCTCACTAGCGGTAGATCTTCACGAAGTAGGCGATCTCCTTGCCCTTACAAACTCCTTGGTTCAACTAGACAATCTTGTCGGAGGCTCCCAAGTGACACCTAGCCAATCTAGGAGACACCACTCTCCAAGAAGTAACAAATGGTGTGTTGATGATGAACTCCTTTCTCTTGTGCTTCAAATGATAGTCTCCCCAACACTCAACTCTCTCTCATAGGTTTTGGATCTGGTGGAAAGAAGATTTGAGTGGAAAGCAACTTGGGGAAGGCTAGAGATCAAGATTCATATGGTAGGAATGGAATATCTTGGCCTCAACACATGAGTAGGTGGTTCTCTCTTAGAAATGGTAAGTTGGAAGTGTAGGTTCGTTTTGATGGCTCTCTCCACGAATGAAGAGGAGGTGGAGGGGTATATATAGCCTCCACACAAAATCTAACCATTACACACAATTTACCAAACTCGGTGGGACCGATTCAACAGACTCGGCCGGACCGATTTAGCAAACCTAGTGACCGTTAGGATTTTCGGTGGGACTAACATGCATCTCGGTGAGACCGATTCGGTTAGGGTTAGGGCATAACATAATCTCGGTAAGACCGATTACACAAACTCGGTGAGACCGATTTTGGTAATAAGCTTTCCAGAGAGTTGGTCAGGTAAACTCGGTGGGACCGATTTGCTCTTTTCAGTGAGACCGAAATGTTACAAAAAGGAAACAGAGAGTTTACATTGCAGTCTCGGTGGGACCGATCGCTCACTTCGGTTAGACCGAAACGTTACAAAGGGAAACAGAGAGATTACAATCCCATCTCGGTGAGACCGAGATCCCTATAGGTAAGACCGATTTGCTTAGGGTTTGTGGCGGTGGCTATGACTTTTGGAATCGGTGGCGCCGGATAGGAAGAATCGGTGTGACCGATTTTGGCTTTGGGTTTAGGTCATTTGTGGATGTGAGTAAGTAGCTGAGGGTTTTGGAGCATATCACTAAGCACATGAAGCAAGAGGCTCATTAAGCAACACCTCATCCCTCCTTGATAGTATTGGCTTTTCCTATAGACTCAATGTGATCTTGGATCACTAAAATATAAAATGAAGAGTCTTGAGCTTTTGAGCTTGAGCCAATCCTTTGTCCTTAGTATTTTGAGGGATCCACTTTCATCATCCATGCCATGCCATTCATTGAGTTTTCCTGAAATAATAGTCTTGGAATAGCATTAGCTCAATGAGCTATATGTTGTTATGAATTACCAAAAGCACCTAGGGATAGTTGCACTTTCACCACTCGAAACCATTCTCATGTCCAAATACTACCTTACAATATATGAATCTTTACCACTCTACCATTTTGAGACTCCTCGTCATGTCCGTGATCTCATGCGGGACTCCGAACAAACTTCGGTCACCAAAACACACAACTCATAATACAAATCGTCATCAAACGTTAAGCGTGCAGACCCTACGGGTTCGAGAACTATGTAGATGACCGAGACCATATCTCCGGTCAATAACCAATAGCGGAACCTGGTTGCTCATATTTTCTCCTACATATTCTACGAAGATCTTTATCGGTCAAACCGCATAACAACATACGTCATTCCCTTTGTCATCGGTATCTTACTTGCCCGAGATTCGATCGTCGGTATCATCATACCTAGTTCAATCTCGTTACCTGCAAGTCCCTTTACTCGTTCCATAATGCATCATCCTACAACTAACTCATTAGTCACATTGCTTGCAAGGCTTATAGTGATGTGCATTACCGAGAGGGCCCAGAGATACTTCTCCGGTACTCAGAGTGACAAATCCTAATCTCGATCTATGCCCCAACAAACACCTTAGGAGACACCTATAGAGCATCTTTATAATCTCCCAGTTACGTTGTGACGTTTGATAGCACACAAGGTGTCGTGGAATTGTCACGTCAGATGTCCTCGTGAAAATACTTAGTTGTGGAGCTATCGCAACTAGGAAGCTTGAAGAGGTTAAATCGGGACAAAGGACACGAGAGGGTTTATACTAGTTCGGCCCCTTATGGTGAAGGTAAGGCCTACGTCTAGTTGGGTTTGGTATTGATGCTTCGATGACCAGGGAGCAAGATATGCTATGCACGGCTCTCGATGAGTTGTTTCTTGCCCTAAGCCACCAGCAGGTCGTCCCCTTATATACACGGGTTGAAGCCCTGTGGCTTACAGAGTCCGGGCCGGCTTATAATAGTGTCCGGCTCGGTGACTTAGTTAAATCTACCTTATAATACAAGTCATGCCATTACGGCGGTTTACTACAACGGGCCTTAAGTCGCCTGTGGGCCTTAAGCCCTTTATTGAACTGCCATCTTCATGCTTGGTGTTGGGCTTATTTCTGGTGAGTCTTCTTTGCGTAACCCGGCCCCTACTGGGCGGCTTACACAAATAGTTACATCCCCAACACTAGGCCCCAGATTGATTTGAACCTGTTCATGTCAATCTTAAAATACTTTAATAAATCCTCCGTCTTCTAACTGTTCAAAAGGTTTTCTTTAACCCGCCATGATGTCATCTCTTGGATCCGAGTTAACCCGCTGTGACGTCATCCTTTTCTTAAATTCTTGCTCTATTCCACTGTATCTTCCAACGGATCTATGTTTTTATTGACTGTTCCGAAAATCAAGGCGTCGGGGCTGCTGGATAATAATTCTTATCTCCTCGTTTCCCGCGCCGTCTCAGTTATCCTCTCCTTATAAATAGGCGTGACTTAGGTCTTCCATTCTTCCCTCTTTCAGTCGTCTTCTTCCTCCTGCCTCCTCTCGAGCTCCACCGCCACCGCTGTCGAGCTTCCTGTCTTCACCGTCTCAGGCCGCTGCATCGACCTGGTTGGACCAGAGAAACGCGACGAACCTCCGCGGCCCATCCAGATCCGTAAGTTCCCTTCCCCTTCCTCGCTTAGATCCACATTAGAGCTCCCTCGAGTTCGTCGGAGTTCATCACCATTAGAGCCAAACCCTTGTTAGTCTTCCTTTTAGACGCCTCTTCTGATCTAAGAATGATATAAAATGGCCGCAGTAGTTGTTTTCGCACTTAGTTTGGATAGAACACAGATCCCTTTCTCTGCATAAGAGCCTCATTCGAGCCTATGAACACATCTGCATCATCCTTTGGTCTAGAAAATTTTCTTGTCAGAACTGCCTTCTGATCTAAAATAATAGTAGCAGATTTATGAAACCTGTTTGTATCACCCGGAAAACTGCTTCTGTCAAATACACTTAAACTCGACTGTCTATGTTACCGGTTTAAATAGATAACACTGATCTGTTAACCTTACTTGCTTCTCATGACCTTAAGAAGTTTGAACTGCTTTTAATACATGTGGCGGCTTAGATACTGTTTGCACAGTTATCCTTATATCATTAGGCCCCTCATTAAGCCGCCACCTTGAATAATTAGGATATTTCTCCCGAGTTAAAATTGAACTGGATCTTCTTATTTTGTAATAGGCCAACTGTTGTCATGGCACCTAAGGCGGCCAAGGCCCCTGTAACATGCAATTGGGTCCCATCCATAGTTACTAAGAGTAAACTTGCTGAGCTCGTGAAGTCTGGCCACCTGCCAAAAAAGGAGGTCATGTCTTATCGTGTCCCTGACCCGTCTGAAGAGAGGCCTCAACCCAAAGAAGGGGAGGTGATAGTTTTGAATTTCTTTGGTCTTAGACCTCAAGACATTGGACCCAATTCCGTGTCAAACCTTTGCAATTTCCAAGTCTTCTGCGAGGTGTACCTGGGAGAGGATCCAAGTCTGCTTTTGTTCAGAGAACTTTTTTACTTGAACCGGCAGAATGAACGTGCCAACGGGCCTAGTCTTGAGCTTGGCGGCATCTCAATCCAGCAGCGGAGAGATTGCCTTTTTACTTATGCTGAGCTGCCGAGTCACCCAAAAGATTGGAACCAGACGTGGTTCTACTGTCAAGACACTTCACCGGCTGATGAGAAGCCTCTGCCCGGTTTTTGCGCCCTGTGCCTTGAGTCCAACCATCAGCTGACGGATAAGTTGACCGCTGTTGAGCGCCTGCCTCTCAATCCCACCATCAAGAAGATCAAAGCTCTGTTAGGAAACGGGTTAAACAACATCGATCTGGTCCGGGTCTGGGTCACCTGGCGAATACTACCATTAAGCCGCCGCTCCGGCTTAATGTGTACTTACACAGGCGAGAAGGATGATCCAATGCATCATAGTCCTGACGACTTACTAGATGATGTGGTAGATGCTACAACCCAGTCACTGCTGAAGGAGGGCACTGTAACTAGCAATGCCTTCGGCTTACTTCCCTTATGCAAGAAGAACCCGACCCCTGCAGTGAGTTACCAATCTTAATAAATACTTTTTAACATGTTATACCTTCTTTGTACTTATGATTCCTTATCTTTTTCCACAGGCCGGTGATAATTTTTGGAAGGTCAAATATGACCACGAGGCTGCCAAACAAGCCAGGGCAGCCAAGAAAACTGAAAGGAAGGCCGCCAAGACGGGTACCTCAAAGAAGAAGAAACCCAGCGCCTCCGATATGTTTAAATTGGATGACTCTTCTTCGGATGATGAAGAGGTAATCCTTTGATTTTCTTAACTCCGTTGTCGTTACTTTACTGACATTCTATCCTTTCAGGAGGATACAGGGAACAGTCAAGCAATTGACGAAGAGGTAACTATAATCTCCTCCGACTCAGAGCCTTTGCCAAAGCAAAAAATCCGAAGGGTGACCCGGAAAGTAAGTTTTTCACATCCTCTAGCTTACCAAGATCCTCAATTTCTTTTGAAGCAACAACAGCTTGAGAACCGGAGGCAGACTCGGGCCAATCAAGACACATAACTCTCCTCCCAGCTTACCCGATGTAACCAGGAAGCGTCGGACCGAGGTTATCTCCAATTTACGTTCTGCTTTACCTTTGGCGGGTTTGATTCGCCAACCTCTCAATTCATCTGACTCCAATTATCAGGATACCTCTCCTTCTTCCGACGAGTCTATGCAATCAAACATGCCGGCTTTCAAAACGGCTCCCGGGTAATGTAACCTTTCTTACTTTAAGTTTTACCGTACTTATGCTTTAATACTCATCCTTCTACCTTTATTAACAGCCTGCAAGTGAAGTCCAGCAATAGGGCAAGGAAAAATAAGCCGTCCCAAGACCTGGTTGTCACTGAACCGGCCCTTGACTTGTCCACTCCTGACAGCTCCACCCATCAACCGCCGCCTGAACCGGCTTCTGATATTCCGGTGCCAACTTCTGACCCGCCTGCTAAAGATGTTATCCACAACTCTGATAACCCGGAAGCTCCTAGTCCGGCCAAGTCGACTGACCTGGAAGTTGAATATCTGAAGAGTCAATTTGTTGTACCAGGCCGGCCTACTGTTCTTGCCCAATGCACTGCCAAGGAAGAATTTGCCCAACGTCGAAAAGCCAAACAGGACATCATTGACTATACTCATCTAAGCATTGGTGATATAGTCTCGGGCTATCTGAACCAAGTGCATAATAGTCGTGACCTGGAAATTGACATGGTGAAACAAATACAACATAAATCTGAGGTATAACTTATGCTATTTTCCTGAATCTTACTTACTGTACCAGCCCCCAAGTCTATTGCTTATGAATGAATATGCTGTAGACTTAGAAATCTACTTACTGTTGGTTTGTCCAGTTTAAAGAGAATATATTTAACCCGGTGATAGCATGATACTTTGAACTTGTGTTACACATTAGCCCCCAAGTGTCAAGTATCTTTACTTGTAAAGTGCTTGAGACTTAATATGTATGACTCGGTAGGGTAGGTTAAAAAATTCTTTAAGCATAAATTAGCCCCCAAGTGCCAAATATCTTGACTTATAAAATGTTTGGGACTTGAATGTTACCTTACCATGATTCTTACCATAACCTGGTATCAATACAGGCCACCATAAGTCAATTTGAGTCGGAGCTTGCTGACCTGAAGAGCCAGCTGAAAACTCAAGAGCTTGAAACTCAAAAGGCCAACTCCAAGTTTGAATTCAGCGTCTCTGAACAAGAGAAGTTGAGGCAAAATTTTGAGTCAAAAAAGAAAATCTGGGATGATGAGAAGACTTCACTGGTGACTTGGGCCGAGACGGCAGAAACAGCTCTTGCAGAGGCAACAACTGAGTTATCTGACTTGAAACGGCAGATATCCCAAATGGTCTCAGCCATCTTTGGTAAGTTACTGTGAAAAACCTCAAGCATTTGTAATCTTCTAATGACTATTGTAATAGTTACCTCCGGCTCATTGTTATGCTTGTGAACATACAGGCCCCAAGAGTACCAAACTCAAGCAAAACATGCTGATCAAGCTTAAGGCGGTTTACACCTTAGTGGAGCAGCTGTACTCCGGGTCACAACGTGCCTTGGCCGTTGTGGCCTTATCAAATACCACTCCCCACCTCCTACAAGATGTGCTGAAGCATCTCGCAGTGCTGCCTCAATGAATTTAGGATTTAAGGCAGGCATCTTCAAGAGCCAGAGCCGTGGCTGCATTAAGCCGGGCAAAGGCATGTGTGCGAGAGCTTGACTTGGTTGACCTCTCTCTTGGATATCCAAGCCTGAAGGAGGACGGTACTTCATTTGATGATCAAGATTTCACCGCCTGTGTCAAAGTCGTACGTCCCTTGGCTACCCTTATTGGGAATGATACTGATCTTACTAAGTATTTGCCAGGCTATGATAGCGAGAACCGGGGAATTCCAAACATTCCATACGACCAAGTCAGCCTGATCCCTCCAACGCGTAAGCATACCTTTGCCCCTGAATTGGACCCGGCCGGTTTAATAGATGATGAGGCTGAGTTTGAAGCCTTGAGTGGCATTGACTGGGCCTCGTCCACCTTCCAGGACAAAGCAACCGACGGAGAGGCGGAGAAGGATAACCCGGAGTCTTCGAGCCCGCTGAAGGAATGAACCGCCAGGTGTTTTATAACTTTGCCAAAACAATGCTTCACTTATTTAGACTCGGGGAGTCTTGTAATAGGATAGAAAAAACCTCTTAATGTTTGTCATGCCCTTGCACATGTTTATGGTGCTTATTACTTTCGTAAGCCACCATCACTATATTTTGCTGGCTTACATTGACCGCTTATTTCCTTGATGTTTAACTTGCTTTGCCTTATCCTGCACATAAAAACAAGCAAAGTTTTCTTGGCGGTTTATCGCGCCAGGGGTTTATATAGAGTATTGATAACCCGAAACATGACCCAAAGACATCATATACAGGCCGGCTTATGATTATTTATTAAATATAATCACAATAGCATACCTGCAAACCCTTTGATAATCTTCCCGGCTCATATGATGCTTTACCTAGCACTTTAGAACCTGGGGTAATCAATATTAAACCGGAAGAATCAAGAACCATCTCATAATGCTTGCAAGAAGGTTTTAAGATAATTAAAGTAATTATATTCATAACGGATAATAAGCAATGTTCCCAGGCTCCTGATTCGAATACGATCAGAAAACCGTCCCAAATGGGTTAAGCTAAGATTCAGATACGATCATATAGCCCCCAGTGGCTTTGGCGATGCCGATCAAGTGGGTATCGACAGCTATGTTCTCTTTGGTTCGAATACGACCTATGTTTGAACAAGAAGCCCCCAAGTGATCATAAGAGTTGTTTAATGACACTGATTCGAATACGATCCACGTCAGACCCAAAGGGGTTAAGCTATGATTCAAATATGATCAAGAAGCCCCCAAGTGGGTTTGGAAGTATGCTGATCAAGTGGGTATCGACAACTATGTTCTCTTTGGTTCGAATACGACCTATGTTTGAATAGGAAGCCCCCAAGTGACCAGGGCTAGATTCAGATATGATCATAAGCCAGTCCAAAGGGAAAGCTAGATTCGGGTGTGATCCGCTCCCTGTTGGTTGTCTCCACTACCTGATAAAGAAGACACATAGATTTTTGAGGGTAAAAAGGACGGAGGTCCTGCTTTATTTCTTCATATAATATATACATTGTCAAAAAATATATACATCCTGAAAGCCGGTGGCTTAAGTATATTAAGGCCGGAGATGAGCAATATTCCACGGCCGGCGGGTCTCCTCCTCTGACTTACGTGAGTCTTTATGCTCTCGAACATCGATGAGGTAGTATGACCCGTTGTGCAGATTTTTGCTAACCACAAAGGGCCCTTCCCAAGGCGGGGATAGCTTGTGCATATCAGACTGATCCTGGATGAGCCGGAGCACCAATTCGCCTTCCTGAAAGGTTCTGCTCCTAACCCGGCGGCTGTGATAGCGGCATAGGTCTTGTTGATAAATTGCTGAGCGGGCTATTGCCAAGTCTCGCTCCTCATCTAATAAGTCAAGTGCATTTTGACGAGCTTCTTCGTTGTCAGCCTCAACGTAAGCCGCCACGCGGGGTGAATCGTGCCGAATGTCACTTGGCAGGACCGCCTCTGCACCATACACCATAAAGAAAGACGTGTAGCCTGTAGATCTGTTAGGCGTAGTGTTGATGCTCCATAACACAGAAGGTAACTCCTCCACCCAACAACCCGGAGTCCGCTGTAAGGGGACTAAGAGCCGGGGCTTGATACCTTTCAGGATCTCTTGATTAGCTCTTTCTGCTTGACCATTGGATTGAGGATGAGCAACAGCCGAAATATCAAGCCGGATATGTTCTCTTTGACAGAACTCTTCCATGGCACCCTTGGAGAGATTAGTGCCATTATCAGTTATGATGCTATGTGGGAAACCAAAACGAAAAATCACCTTTTTCATAAATTGAACCGCCGTGGCTGCATCACACTTACTGACCGGCTCTGCCTCAACCCACTTTGTAAACTTATCTACTGCCACCGGGAGATGTGTCTTTTTATCCTTAGACCTCTTGAAAGGCCCAACCATGTCAAGCCCCCAGACTTCAAACGGCCAAGTGATTGGGATCATCCTCAATTCTTGAGCCGGCACATGAGCTCATCGTGAGAACTTTTGAGAACCGTCACATTTGCTGACCAGATCTTCCGCATCGGCATGAGCCGTCAGCCAGTAGAAACCATGACGGAAAGCTTTTGCAACCAGAGATTTTGACCCGGCATGATGGCCACAATCCCCTTCATGGATCTCACGAAGTATTTCTTGGCCTTCTGCAGGGGACACACAACGATGAAACGCCCTAGTGACACTTAGGCGATGTAACTTGCCGTTAACAATTGTCATAGATTTGGAGCGCCTGACGATTTGTCTTGCCAAGGTCTCATCCTCAGGTAACTCACCCCGGGTCATATAAGCCAAATAGGGCACTGTCCAATCCGGGATAACGTGAAGAGCCGCCACCAGCTGTGCCTTTGGGTCTAGCACTGCTAGCTCTTCCTCAGTAGGCACCTTGACAGAAGGGTTATGTAAAATATCGAGAAAGGTGTTAGGTGGCACCGACTTACGTTGGGATCCCAACCGGCTTAAAGCATCAGCCGCCTCATTCTTCCTTCGATCAATGTGCTCCACTTGATAACCCTTGAAGTGACCAGCCACAACATCTACTTCACGACGATAAGCCGCCATAAGGGGATCCTTGGAATCCCACTTGCCTGACACGTGCTAAGCCACGAGATCTTAGTCGCCCAAGCATCTTACCCGGCTTAAGTTCATCTCCTTAGCCATCCGGAGACCATGGAGTAAGGCCTCGTACTCAGTTGCATTGTTACTACATGGAAACATAAGCCGGAGTATATAACAAAATTTGTCACCTCGAGGGGAAGTTAACACCACTCCAGCCCCCGAGCCTTCTAGCTGCCTGGATCCGTCAAAGTGAATCGTCCAATATGTGTTATCTGGCTTCTCCTCAGGTGCCTGTAATTCTGTCCAATCATTGATAAAGTCCACCAAGGCCTGAGACTTAATGGCAGTACGTGGCATATACTTCAAATCATGAGGCCCAAGCTCGATGGCCCACTTGGCGACTCGTCCTGTGGCCTCCCTATTCTGGATGATATCTCCCAAAGGGGCAGAACTTACCAGAGTTATAGGATGACTTTGAAAGTATTGCTTCAATTCCCGGTTGGCCATGAATACTCTGTAAACGAGTTTCTGCCAATGTGGATACCTTTCTTTAGATTCAATGAGCACCTCACTGATGTAATAAACCGGCCGTTGAACCGGATGCTCCTTGCCAGTTTCCTTACGCTCCACCATGATGGCAACGCTGACGGCTCGTGAATTGGCAGCCACGTATAGCAGCAACGGCTCTTTATCAATGGGAGCCGCAAGAACCGGCAGTTCAGACAACTGTCTCTTCAAGTCTTCAAAGGCAGCATCAACAGCATCACTCCAGACAAAAGTGTCTATTTTCTTCATCATCTGATATAGCTGTAGCGCCTTCTCACCTAACCGGCTTATGGACCGGCTTAAAGCGGCAACACAACCCGCCAGTTGTTGAACATCATTGATGCACGCCGGCTTAGCCAGAGAGGTAATCGCCTTAATCTTCTCCGGGTTAGCTTCGATGCCTCTGTTTGACACCAGAAAACCTAAGAGCTTGCCCGCAGGTACAACAAACACACACTTGGCCGGGTTAAGCATCATCTTGTAAACCCGGAGATTATCAAAGGTCTCTTTCAAGTCAGATATCAAGGTTTCCCTTTCTCTGGACTTCACCACAATGTCATCCACGTAAGCATGAACATTACGCCCAATTTGATCGTGCAAACAGTTCTGCACACACCGCTGATAAGTCACCTGGGCACTTTTGAGTCCAAATGGCATAGAGACATAACAGAAGGCTCCAAATGGAGTGATGAAAGCCGTCTTCTCCTGGTCCTTAACTGCCATTTTGATCTGATGATAACCAGAGTAAGCATCCAAAAAACTCAAACGTTCACAACCCGCCGTAGCATCAATGATTTGATCAATACGGGGGAGAGCAAAGGGATCAGCCGGACAAGCCTTGTTTAAATCCGTGTAGTCCACACACATCCGCCAAGTGCCGTTCTTCTTGAGGACAAGCACCGGGTTAGCCAACCATTCCGGGTGAAAAACTTCAATAATAAACCCGGCCGCTAAGAGCCGGGCGACTTCCTCTCCAATAGCTTTCCGTCTTTCTTTGTTAAAATGCCGAAGAAACTGCCTGACCGGCTTATATTTCGGATCAATATTGAGAGTGTGCTCAGCGAGTTCCCTCGGTACACCCGGCATGTCAGAAGGTTTCCATGCAAAGATGTCCCGGTTCTCACGGATGAACTCGATGAGCGTGCTTTCCTATTTGGGATCCAAATTGCTGCTGATGCTGAACTGCTTAGAAGGGCCATCCGGGGTAAAGTCAACAAGCTTTGTCTCGGCAGCCAATTTAAACTTCAACACTGGGTCGTGCTCTGTAGTTGGTTTCTTCATGGAGGTCATATCTGCTGGGTCAACATTATCTTGATAAAATTTGAGCTCTTCCGCTGCACAGGCCGACTCGGCATAAGCCGCGTCGCCTTCTTCACACTCCAACGCCACCTTCCGACTTCCATGCACAGTGATGGTGCCCTTGTGACCCGGCATCTTGAGCTGCAAATAAACATAACACGACTGGGCCATGAACTTAGCATAAGCCGGTCGCCTGAACAGAGCATGTTATGGGCTCCTAATTTTGACCACCTCAAACGTCAACTTCTCAGCTCTGGAATCATACTCGTCTCCGAAGGCCACCTCTAGCTCAATCTTGCCAACTGGGTAAGCCGACTTACCAGGGACCACTCCATGGAAAACAGTGTTGGATGTCCTCAGATTTTTATCAGTTAACCCCATGCGTCGAAAGGTCTCATAATAGAGGATATTGATGCTACTACCCCCGTCCATGAGCACCTTAGTGAATTTATATCCACCAACCTGAGGTGCTACCACTAAGGCCAACTGACCCGGATTATCGACCCGTGGAGGGTGATCCTCTCTGCTCCATACAATGGGCTGTTCTGACCACCTCAAGTAATGGGGAACTGCCGGCTCGACAGAATTCACGGCCCTCTTATGAACCTCCTGGTCACGTTTGCATAAACTAGTGGTAAACACGTGGTACTGCCCACCATTCAACTGCTCCAGGTTGCTTTGATAACACGACTGCTGCTGCTGCTGCTCTCCTTGACCAGACTGCTGTTGATTATAGCCTCCTTGACGTCCCTGAAAGCCGGAGCCTGAGCCGCCACCCGGGCCATGAAAACCGCCAGCCCCTGAACCGCCACCAGACCCATTGTGGCCATCATAGGTGTTGGAATTCTTAAACGCCTTCATGATCGCGCAATCTTTCTACAGGTGTGTGGCGGGCCACTCCCTGGTGCCGTGTCTCGGGCAGGGCTCATTAAGTAGCTGCTCAAGAGATGGGCCTGACCCGCCGGATCGAGGCGGCTTACCCTTACGTCTCTGATTGTTACCTTGCGTATTGGCATTGGCCACAAACTCCGGGTTACCGTCCGCCTTACGCTTATTGCCGCTTTGATTCCCCGGGTTATGCTGTTGACCCTTTCCATTGCCATTCCTTTTTCCCTTCCTTGTCTTCTCATCATCAGACGCGGGATCCTTGGTACTATCAGAATCGGCATACTTAACTAAAGCGGCCATCAGCGTACCCATATCCTTGCAGTCACGTTTAAGGCGCCCCAGTTTCTGCCTCAGCGGCTCAAAGCTACAATTCTTCTCCAACATAAGGACTGCAGAGCCGGCATCCATCTTGTCAGATGAATGAATTATCTCCTTGACCCGGCGTACCTAATGGGTGGTAGATTCACCCTCCCCCTGCTTACAATTCGTCAAGTCCACAATCGACATAGATTGCTTACAGGTGTCCTTGAAGTTCTGGATGAACTGGGCCTTTAACTCTTCCCATGAACCGATGGAATTGGGTGGCAAACCTTTTAACCAAGACCGGGCCGTTCCATCTAACATCATGGTGAAATATTTAGCCATCGCCGCGTCACTGACTTCCAACAGCTCCATGGCCATCTCATAACTCTCGATCCATGCTCCATGCTGTAAGTCGGCCGTGTAATTCGGCACCTTTTGAGGTCCCTTGAAGTCCTTGGGTAGACGTACGTTGCGCAAAGCCAGTACCAAACAAGGAACACCACCGGTTCTAGTGGCTACTCCCGCCTCAACAGAAGTCGTTGGATACTCCGGGATATCCTGATGAGCCGTCTGTTGAGCCGCTAGCTGAGCCGCTCGCTCGTTCTCCTGACGTATTCGATCTTGCACCGGATTATAGCCACCGGGCTAGTTACGGCATTGGGCGTTGCTTGACAAAGCTTCCGACTCCATGTGCCTGCTGTAACTCGGGCTCCGGTTCTGGTGAGGCGGCGCTAACCAAGGCAGTGGAGTTGAATGAATTCTGTCCCAGCTGTAAGAATAGGTCTCTTGCTGAGCTAAGGCCGTCTGGAGAAGTTCTCTGACCCTCCGGGTCTTCACTGCCGCCGGGTCATCACCGTCCATAGGAAGAGCCGCCAAACGTGTTGAGGCTGCAATTAAGTTCTCCATGGGGTTGGAAAAGTGACCCGGTGGAATCAGCACATAACGCGGCGGTGCCATGCTCACGCGAGGTGGTGCCATCTCTCGAGGCTGAGCCGACCCTCCTGTTCCGGCTGTCATAAGCTGATTGGCCTCTCGCGGGTTACTTGGGCCAGCTCCGGGTGTAGCAAAAAGAACCCGAGGGTCATAATTCGGAGGTAAACGGGACTGGGTTTTCTGATGTCTCCTCCTCATCACCTCATTGGATGCGTTTAAGCTCATTGTGAGTTGGTAAGCTTCCGACTGCAGCCGCTGTGCCCGAGCATCTAGAGCCGCCCGCTCTGTGGCTAATCTAGTGGCCTCAGCTGCCAGGGCCTCCTTGGCCTGAGCTATTTCCACACGCACCCGTGCCACCTCCGCGTCATGCTCATCTTTATCTGCGGGAATAACAGTTGCGGTTAACAGGGTCGTAAGCTTGTCCATGAGGTCTATAAGCACCTGAGCCGGTGGGCGCATGGGGCCGCCTGCCCCGGCTGCTCCTAACCCGGACGTTACTGCTGCAGCAGCTGTAGAGTTTGAGCTGGGCCGAGTCCCAGCCATAAAGACTCTTGCCCATCTTGGCGGCTCACAGGGGTCCGGAATACTGATGCCATCGGAACAGCCCCCGAGCACGCCGTCTTGCACTTAGCACAACAAATCTGTTGAACCGGCGGACGAATCACCATCTGAGAGGACGGTCGTCTCACCCCTATCTTCAGATCCTTTAGAAAGTTCCTCTCCGTGGATGCAGCCCACGAAAGCATGCTTCATAACAGGTTGAGTCCGGGTCTTCCTCGCACGCTGAGCCGTCTCGACGAGGTCGGTGCAGTTGTCCGGCTCAGGGCCCGGCTCACCGATCCGGCCGATGAAGACGTGGATTCCGCCGAAGGGGACCCGGTATCCGTACTCAATTGAGCCGGCATCAGGACCCCAGACTTCGTCGTTGATGTAGATCTTGCCGCGGCGACTCTTGGTCATCTTGCCCACTACGTATCCCTTGAGCCCTTCGAAGTTGCCCTTCAAGAACTCAAATCCACCGTGCGCTGGCCCCATGGTGGGCGCCAACTGTCATGGAATTGTCACGTCAGATGTCCTCGTGAAAGGACTTAGTTGTGGAGCCATCGCAACTAGGAAGCTTGAAGAGGTTAAATCGGGACAAAGGACACAAGAGGGTTTATACTAGTTCGGCCCCTTACAGTGAAGGTAAGGTCTACGTCTAGTTGGGTTTGGTATTGATGCTTCGATGACCAGGGAGCAAGATATGCTATGCCCGGCTCTCGATGAGTTGTTTCTTGCCCTAAGCCGCCAGCAGGTCGTCCCCTTATATACACGGGTTGATGCCCTGTGGCTTACAGAGTCCGGGCCGGCTTATAACAGTGTCCGGCTTGGTGACTTAGTTAAATCTACCTTATGATACAAGTCATGCCATTACGGCGGTTTACTACAACGGGCCTTAAGTCGCCTGTGGGCCTTAAGCCCTTTATTGAACCGCCATCTTCATGCTTGGTGTTGGGCTTCTTTCTGGTGAGTCTTCTTTGCATAACCCGGCCCCTACTGGGCGGCTTACACAAATAGTTACATCCCCAACACAAGGTGTTCCTCTGGTATTTGGGAGTTGCATAATCTCATAGTCAGAGTAATATGTATAAGTCATGAAGAAAGCAATAGCAAGAAAACTTAATGATCATTTTGCTAAGCTAACGGATGGGTCTTGTCCATCACATCATTCTCTAATGATGTGATCATGTTCATCAAATGACAACACATGTCTATGGTTAGGAAACATAAGCATCTTTGATCAACGAGCTGGTCAAGTAGAGGCATACTAGGGCACTATGTTTTGTTTATGTATTCACACATGTACTAAGTTTCCGGTTAATACAATTCTAGCATGAATAATAAACATTTATCATGATATAAGTAAATTAAATAATGACTTTATTATTGCCTCTAGGGCATATTTCCTTCAGTCTCCCACTTGCACTAGAGTCAATAGTCTAGATTACATAGTGATGATTCTAACACCCATGGAGTGTTGGTGCTGATCATGTTTTGCTCGTGGAAGAGGCTTAGTCAACTGGTCTGCAACATTCAGATCCGTATGTATTTTGCAAATCTCTGTGTCTCCCTCCTTGACTTGATCGTTGATGGAATTGAAGCGTCTCTTGATGTGTTTGGTCTCTTGTGAAATCTAGAATCCTTTGCCAAGGCTATTGCTCCAGTATTGTCACAAAAGATTTTCATTGGACTCATTGCACTAGGTATTACACCTAGATCGGATATGAACTCCTTCATCCAGACTCCTTCATTTGCTGCTTCTGAAGTAGCTATGTACTCCGCTTCACATGTAGATCCCACCATGATGCTCTGCTTGGAACTGCACCAACTGACAGCTCCACCATTCAATATAAATACGTATCCGGTTTGTGACTTAGAGTCATCCTGATCAGTGTTAAAGCTTACATCGACGTAACCATTGATGACAAGCTCTTTTTCACCTCCATAAATGAGAAACATATCCTTAGTCCTTTTCAGTTAGTTCAGGATGTTCTTGACCGCTGTCTAGTGATCCACTCCTGGATTACTTTGGTACCTCCCTACTAAACTTATAGCAAGGCACACATCAGGTCTGGTACACAAGATTGCATGCATGATAGAACCTATGGCTGAGGCATAGGGAATGTCTTTCATTTTCTCTCTATCTTCTGAAGTGGTCGGGCATTGTGTCTGACTCAACTACACACCTTGTAACACAGGCAAGAACCCTTTCTTTGACTAGTCCATTTTGAAATTCTACGAAAACTTTATCAAGGTATGTGCTTTGTGAAAGTCCAATTAAGCGTCTTAATCCATCTCTATAGATCTTGATGCCTAATATATAAGCAGCTTCACCGAGGTCTTTCATTGAAAAATTCTGATTCAAGTATCCTTTTATGATATCCAGAAATTCTATATCATTTCCAATCAACAATATGTCATCCACATATAATATCAGAAATGCTACAGAGCTCCCACTCACTTTCTTGTAAATACAGGCTTCTCCAAAAGTCTGTATAAAACCATATGCTTTGATCACACTATCAAAGCATATATTCCAACTCCGATATGCTTGCACCAGTCCATAAATGGATCACTGGAGCTTGCACACTTTGTTAGCACCTTTAGGATCGACAAAACCTTCTGGTTGCATCGTATACAAGTCTTCTTTAAGAAATCCATTAAGGAATGCAGTTTTGACATCCATTTGCCAAATTTCATAATCATAAAATGCGGCAAATTCTAACATGATTCGGACAGACTTAAGCATCTCTACGGGTGAGAAGGTCTCATCATAGTCAACCCCTTGAACTTTTCGAAAACCTTTCACCACAAGTCGAGCTTTGTAGACAGTAACATTACCGTCAGCGTCAGTCTTCTTCTTGAAGATCCATTTATTTTCTATCGCTTGCCAATCAGCGGGCAAGTCAACCAAAGTCCACACTTTGTTCTCATACATGGATCCCATCTCAGATTTCATGGCCTCAAGCCATTTCGTGGAATCTGGGCTCATCATCGCTTCCTCATAGTTTGTAGGTTTGTCATGGTCTAGTAACATGACTTCTAGAACAGGATTACCGTACCACTCTGGTGCGGAATGTACTCTGGTTGATCTACGAGGTTTGGTAGTAACTTGATCTGAAGTTTCATGATCATCATCATTAACTTCCTCACTAATTGGTGTAGGCATCACTGGAACTGATTTATGTGATGAACTACTTTCCAAGTCAGGAGAAGGTACAGTTACCTCATCAAGTTCTACTTTCCTCCCACTCACTTCTTTCGAGAGAAAGTCCTTCTCTAGAAAGGATCCATTCTTAGCAACGAATATCTTGCCTTCGGATCAGTGATAGAAGGTGTACCCAATAGTCTCCTTTGGGTATCCTATGTAGACACATTTCTCCGATTTGGGTTCGAGCTTATTAGGTTGAAGCTTTTTCACATAAGCATCGCAGCCCCAAAATTTAAGAAACGATGGCTTAGGTTTCTTGCCAAACCACAGTTCATATGGTGTCGTCTCAACGGATTTAGATGGTGCCCTTTTGACGTGAATGCAACCGTCTCTAAAGCATAACCCCAAAACGATAGTGGTAAATCGGTAAGAGACATCATAGATCGCACCATATCTAATAAAATACGGTTACGACGTTCGGACACACCATTACGATGTGGTGTTCTAGGTGGCGTGAGTTGTGAAACTATTCCACATTGTTTTAAATGAAGGCCAAACTCATACCTCAAGTATTCGCCTCCGCGATCAAATCGTAGAAACTTTATTTTCATGTTACGATGATTCTCCACTTCACTCTGAAATTCTTTAAACTTTTCAAATGTTTTAGACTTGTGTTTCATTAAGTAGATATACCCATATCTGCTAAAATCATCTGTGAGGGTTAGAAAATAACGATACCCACTGCGAGCCTCAACACTCATCGGACCGTATACATCGGTATGTATTATTTCCAATAAGTCTGTGGCTCGCTCCATTGTTCCGAAGAACGGAGTTTTAGTCATCTTGCCCATGAGGCATGGTTCGCAAGCATAAAATGATTCATAATCAAGTGATTCCAAAAGTCCATCCGCATGGAGTTTCTTCATGCGCTTTACACCAATATGACCTAAATGGTAGTGCCACAAATATGTTGCACTATCATTGTCAACTTTGCATCTTTTGGCATCAATATTATGAATATGTGTATCACCACGATTGAGATTCAACAAAAATAGACCACTCTTCAAGGGTGCATGACCATAAAAGATATTACTCATATAAATAGAACAACCATTATTCTCCGATTTAAATGAATAGCCGTCTTGCATTAAACAAGATCCACATATAATGTTCATGCTCAACGCTGGCACCAAATAACAATTATTCAGGTCTAAAACTAATCCCGAAGGTAGACGTAGAGGTAGCATGCTGACGGCGGTCACATCGACCTTGGAACCATTCCCGACACGCATCGTCACCTCGTCCTTAACCAATCTTCGTTTAATCCGTAGCCCCTGTTTCGAGTTGCAAATATGAGCAACAGAACTAGTATCAAATACCTAGGCGCTACTACGAGCATTAGTAAGGTACACATCAATAAAATGTAGGGACAATTCCATTTCTCCCCCTAACTTGAGCCACCACCTGGCATTTTCCCCTAATTTTCAGGTATGCTCAAAAATACCCCTCTTCCATCAAGTCACCTTACAGAAATGCCCTTATGTGCCGTTACCGTCCGGTCAAAGGGGTTTGACCGTCTCGTGAACAGTAACATGGTGAACAGTAAATTCGAAAAAAATAGCAAAAAATATCAAAAAATTCTGAAATTTTGTGGGATCGAAGATACTCAAGGGATCAAGGTGCGTGCAAATTTTCGTGTAGTTTGGACATTCTAGCAGCTCGTGTCAAAGGAAAAACTTTAAAATGTACGTTGTGAACAGTAAATTCAAAAAAATATAGCTAGAAAATTCAAAAAAATATGAAATTTTTTGGCATCAAAGAGGCTGGGGTGCGCAAGGTGCGTGCAAATTTTTGTTGTTTTTGGACACTGTAGGAGCTCGTGGAGAAAAAACAAAATTTTGCGCAGAAAAAACTTTGAAAAAAATGCTCTATTTTGTATTTTTTCCTAGAGCACCTCGCATGTAATTTTACCACGAAAAATTGCAAGCACCTTGCGCACCCATGACTCTTTGATGCAAAAAAAATTCATATTTTTTAAAATTTTCTTGCTATTGTTTTTGAATTTACTGATCACAGCGTATAGATTTATATTTTCTTCCTTTGCCACGAGTTCCTAGAATGTCCAAATAGCACGAAAATTTGCATGCACCTTGCGCCCTTGAGTATCTTCGATCCCACAAAATTTCAGAATTTTTTGAAAATTTTTGCTATTTTTTTCGAATTTACTATTCACCATGTTACTATTCATGAGACGGTCAAACCCCTTTGACCGGACGGCAAGGGCATTTTTATAAGGTGAATTGACGGAAGAGGGGTATTTTTGAGCATACCCGGAAATTAGGGGCAAATGCCAGGTGGTGGCTCAAGTTAGGGGGAGAAATGGAATTGTCCCTAAAATGTATATCAAATATACCTTTGTTCACTTTTCCATCCTTCTTATCTGCCAAATACTTGGGGCAGTTCCGCTTCCAGTGACCAATCCCTTTGCAGTAGAAGCACTTAGTTTCAGGCTTAGGTCCAGACTTGGGCTTCTTCCCTAGAGTGACAACTTGCTTGCCATTCTTCTTGAAGTTCCCCTTCTTTCCCTTGCCTTTTTTTTCTTGAAACTAGTGGTTTTGTTAACCATCAACACTTGATGCTCTTTCTTGATTTCTACCTCTGCAGCTTTGAGCATAGCAAAGAGCTCGAGAATTGTCTTATCCATCCCTTGCATATTATAGTTCATCACGAAGCCTTTGTAGTTTGGTGGCAGTGATTGAAGAACTCTATCAATGACACTATCATCAGGAAGATGAACTCCCAACTGAGTCAAGTGGTTATGGTACCCAGACATTCCGAGTATGTGTTCACTGACAGAACTGTTCTCCTCCATCTTGCAGCTATAGAACTTGATGGAGACTTCATATCTCTCAACTCGTGCATTTGCTTGAAATATTAACTTCAACTCCTGGAACATATCATATGCTCCATGACGTTCAAAACGTCTTTGAAGTCCTGATTCTAAGCCGTAAATCATGGCACACTGAACTATCGAGTAGTCATTAGCTTTAGTCTGTCAGACGTTCATAATGTCTAGAGTTGCTCCTGGAGCGGGCCTTGCACCTAGCAGTGCTTTCAGGGCCTAATTCTTCTGTGCACCAATGAGGATAATCCTCAAGTTACAGTCCCAGTCCGTGTAATTCCTATCATCATCTTTCAACTTAGATTTCTCATAGGAACGCATTAAAATTCAAGGGAACAGTAGCAGGGGCCATTGATCTACAACAACATAGATATTCAAAAACTATCTGGTACTAAGTTCATGATAAATTAAAGTCCAATTAATCATATTACTTAAGAACTCCCACTTAGATAGACATCCCTCTAGTCATCTAAATGATCACGTGATCCATATCAACTAAACCATGTCCGATCATCACGTGAGATGGAGTAGTTTTCAATGGTGAACATCTCTATGTTGATCATATCTACTATATGATTCATGTTCGACCTTTCGGTCTTAGTGTTCCGAGGCCATATCTGCATATGCTAGGCTCGTCAAGTTTAACCTGAGTATTCTGCACGTGCAAAACTGGCTTGCACCCGTTGTATGTGAACGTAGAGCTTATCACACCTGACCATCATGCGGTGTCTCAGCACGACGAACTGTAGCAACGGTGCATACTCAGGGAGAACACTTATACCTTGAAATTTAGTGAGGGATCATCTTATAATGCTACCGCCGTACTAAGAAAAATAAGATGCATCAAAGATAAACATCACATGCAATCAAAATATGTGACATGATATGGCCATCATCATCTTGTGCCTTTGATCTCCATCTCCAAAGCACCGTCATGATCTCCATTGTCACCGTCTTGACACCTTGATCTCCATCGTCGCGTTGTTGTCGTCTCGCCATTGCTTCTACAACTATTTCTACTGCATAGTGATAAAATAAAGCAATTACATGGCGATTGCATTTCATACAATACAACGATAACCATAAGGCTCCTGCCAGTTGCCGATAACTTTTACAAAACATGATCATCTCATACAATGACATATATGACATCATGTCTTGACCATATCATATCACAACATGCCCTGCAAAAACAAGTTAGACGTCCTCTACTTTGTTGTTGCAAGTTTTACGTGGCTGTCACGGGCTTCGAGCAAGAACTGTTCTTACCTACGCATCAAAACCACAATGATTTTTTGTCAAGTGTGTTGTTTTAACCTTTAACAAGAACCCGCCGTAGTCAAACTCGGGTCAACTAAAGTTGGAGAAACAGACACCCGCCAGCCACCTCTGTGCGAAGCACGTCGGTAGAACCTGTCTCATGAACGTGGTCATGTAATGTTGGTTCGGGCCGCTTCATCCAACAATATCGCCGAATCAAAGTAAGACGTTGGGTAAGAAGTATGACTATTATCGCCCACAACTCTTTGTGTTCACTACAAAAAAAATACACTTCCGTGATGATACGTGTTTGTCACAGTAGGTCGCATTTTCTGTCATGCATGTACACCCATGACGATTTTATGATAGAATCAAGATAGTCATACCTGTGCTGTCGTAGAAGTGTTCCATGACATTACTAAAATTATCATCACGGAAGTATCGACTTCCATGACGATAAATTGTGCGTCACAGAAGTGCTTTCGTCATGGGTGACCGACATGTGGCATCCACCGTAACGGAACGCCGTTAAGCTCTCGGGTCAGGTTTTGGATCCGATAACCCGTTAACAGCCCGGACCAATGGGGATTTTCCACGTTAAAATCATCATTGGCTGGAGGAAACACGTGTCGGCTCATCGTTGGGACAGATGTCATCCACTCATTGGACAGAGGGCACCTATGATACGTCTACACGTGGCACGGCCCAACAGAGGCCCATTCCTGTGAAAAGGCCGGCCCATTTGACTTGGTCAATAGGTGGAGGGCCGGCCCATGGAAAGCCTGTTAACAGCCTGTTCGCATATAGCCCATTTACAGTCCGCTAACCCAAGGCCCGTTATGCCCTATCCGAATTAGGCCCAGTAGCGTCATCTGGGCCATCCAATATGATTCCAGTCCGTTTTCACTTCTGGCCCATGTATGGCCCATGACATTTTTCGACCCATATGAGGCCCTTTTTAACTCTTGGCCCATTAACGGCCCGTGGTGAAACTAGCCCGCAGTGAAGAGTCTATCACTTTATACCCATTAACGGCCCGTGGTGAAACTGGCCTGTAATGAGCAGTGTATCACTTTATACCCATTAACGGCTCGTTATTCCGTTAGGCCGTTTCCAGCCCATGTTATCTTTCGGCCTTCTTAGAGCCCATTTATTCTTGGGCTCATTTCCAGCATTCGTTTACTTACGGCCCGTTACTATCATTTTCTGCTTGTGGGCTAAATTCAGCCTGAGGTTACAGTCGGCCCGTTTTGTGGCCCGTTAATACGTTGGGCCGTTTTCATAGCGTCATTAGATATGGCCGATTAACGACGGCCTGTTATGGTCGGCCCATGAACAGACGATTCCAACTCTAGCCCATTTACGGCCATTATGCGGTCTGTTATTGGCCCATGTTTGGCCAACCGATCATACGGCCCGTACAAGGCCCATTGATGATACGGCCCATAGAAGGCCCATTGTGTCTATGACCCGTATAAGGCCCATTGTTTCTACGACACGTAGAAGGTCCATTGTTTCTATGGCCCATAGGAGGGAAATGGTAACTACAGTAAATATGTAGCCCATGGTTATTGTGGCCTAGTTTTAAAAAATAGGTTATTGCGGCCACTAGCAAACCGAGGAAAAAGAACTGCACTGACTACAAGCAAAGAAATAAACAAGACAATAAGGAAATAAATAAGCAAGCAACTTACACTAGGCTATCACGTCTATTACACATATTACATCCACTGGGCATCAAAGTTCGCCACCAGTGCAAATATAGGGAACACAACAGCATATAAACGCCGCAGCAAAACAAGTCCAGAACTGAAACCACTTCATAAGAGCTCAAGAAACAATATCCTGGGTACCCATAATGCTGGCAAGATGCTTAGCAAGCTTATTAACTTTCTCTTGTTTGGCGCTTAAGTCCTCCAGCACTTGCTGTTGCACCAGAAAGTATGCATCTGAATTCTGCAGGGACTTCCTCAGTCCTTCGGCTTCCTGTCGCATAACATCTGATTGATGTCTTTCAACTTGAAGTTGAGACTCAAGAAGCCGAACTGATTCAGGCAACGAGTTTGAAGAGCTGGTGCCAGTAGTAGTAGCCAGTAACTCGAACACTACATCAAGACAGGACTTTGGGGTTGTCATCAGCTTTCTTGGAGACCAACAGGGATGTCTCACTATCTTGAACCTTATCTGCATTACTTCCTTTACCATTGCATAACGGGGTACTCTTCTCCAATATTTTATCCGCGTTCTAAAAGAGAAACAAACAAACACATCACAGGTTTACAATGTAGTATATGAAACTCATTTTGGTAAACCAGTTCAGTAGTAAGGTGGACAGGATAACAGCATGAAACAAACATATATCTATGTAGTATGGTCACTGTATGGTCTATATCATTCTAGTTTATGTTGCCAAATCAAGATAGATACAGTTCGAATCATATCTATTTAAGACAAAGCAGCATAGACAGAATATAAGTGTGGGAAACTACGCAGCAATAACAACACTTGTAATGTGCATTGCATGAGAACATAACTGTTTATTCAATTGAAACTGAAATCAACATAGAGCAAGTTACAACAGCAAACAGCCAAACACGTTAAAGAAACGGGTTTAAAACATACCTGTTGCACCTTGGAGTTTCAATTGCATCCTTCAAATTTGAAATTAGTTGGTATGAGTAAATACAGTGATGCAAGAGCAAAGTAGTATGAACCATAGCTACGGAACCTGACCTGAGAACAATTCTTCTTCTGCTTTAAGCGTTAACTTGGGGTTCGGAGTGGTGGTCCTCGTGCTTTGGGCACTGCAGTTGCCTTACTAACTGCTCGTGTTTGGGTGCTCTGTGGTGGAGATGGTGCTGTGTCAACGGGAACTGGGTTACTATCTGCTGGGGTTGGGGTTAGAAGGGGTGTAGCTGCTTCTCTGTCCAACTGGGTAGGGGTACAATCTGCATGAGTGTGGGTTATGTGTGGTGGGGCTGGTTCTTGGGCAAGTACAACCATGGTTCTATCTGCATCGACGGGTAGCACGATCTTTTCTGAAGACCATATTTTTACTCCCACAGATACTTCCATCACTCCCTCCAATTGAAATGGCTGATAAACAAGAAAAGTAATTGAATGTACAAACATTGTAAGATAGACAGGTGCAATGGACAGTAGGGAAGAAAACAGGGCATGAAATAATTCACATTTATATTGTCAAACCAAACAGAATAGCAAGACATAATTTCAAATATATGATGGCTAATTAAACAGGATAGCGTGACACAATTTCACATGTATGATGGCTAACTAAACAGGATAGAATGACATACTTCAAAATATGATGACTATGTAAACAGGATGACATGATATAACTATATGATGTGTCTATTCAAGTGGTTGGTATGCCATAAATCACAAACATGCCATCGATGGAAACATGATGGCATGATATAATTCACGGATAGAATGACATAATTTAAAATATGATGACTATGTAAACAGGATGAGATGATATAACTATATTATGTCTTTAGAAAATGGGTTGGCATGCCATAATTCAGATACATGCTGTCTATGTAAACATCATGGCATGACATCATTCAAATATATGATTTATATACTAAGGAAGTGAGCAGAGGGCAATCGCATATATGATGTGTCAACTAAGGAGATGGCATTCAATATTGTGTATATGATGTAAAAACTAAGCATTGCAATACAACATATGCATGATATGAGTAATATAACCCTGCCAGGTTTGATCATACACCTCAGGGGGATAATAGGACTGGTCATCTGCCTCTGAATCCTCCTCTGAAGAGCTATTTGTAACTAGCAAGATATCTACTTCAGCAAGTAGCATTGTCTGCTCTAAAGACCTTGTTTTCACTCCAGATTTCTCCATCACCAATTCAAATGGCCGATGCACAGGAAGAGCAGTTGAATATACAAACATTGTCAACAAAAGCAATGAGAAATACAAAAAAAGGATGGCATGATATAATTCACATACATGACGCTTGCCTAAACAGCATGGCATTGCATAATTCACATACATAATGCCTTGCAACAAGATAACATTGCATAATTCACATATATAATGTCTTGCAACAAGATGGCATTGCATAATTCACATATATGGTAATTAGACACTAAACAGGTGACATTCACACAAAGCATGTCTAAACTAAGCAAGTGACATAGCAATGCAAGATACCATACGCACGATATGAGCAACATAACCCTGCCAAGTTAGAGCATGCACCTCGGGGGGGGGGGGGTATGACTGGTCATCTGTCTCTGAATCCTCCTTTGAGGAGCTATCGGTAACCAGCAAGGCATGCGCTTTGTGAGATAGCATTGTCTACTCTGAAGACCTTGTTTCCACTCCAGATTTTTCCATGACCATGCCGAATGGCTGATGCATAGGAAGAGTAATTGAATGTACTAGAATTGTTGACAAATTTAACACGTAATAAAAAATGATGGCATGATATAATTCACATATAAGATGACTGGCTAACCAGGGTGGCATTGCAAAATTCACATATATGATGCCTGGCTAAACTAGATGGCATTGCATGATTCACATATACGATAAAGAAACTAAACAGATGGCATTGACACAAAGCATGTCTAAACTAAGTAGATGACATCTTTAATATATACAGTAAGCAATGCAAGGCACCATATGCATGATATTACCAACATCAGCATGCCAAGTTAGAGCGAAGACCTCATGGGGTAAATAGGAGTGGTCTTCTCCTTCTGAATCCCCCTCAAAACAGTTATCTTCCTCTTGATTACAATCGAAAATGGGTGGAGGGGGGCTGCCTTTGCACCCACCATGGAGCGACGTCTGCATGAAATTTTATTGCCACGCAAGGCTCGTCTCTTTTGCTCTACATGATCAGTTCCATTGTGTACAATAACTGGCATGCATAGGAATAAAACATAGTGAGATTATATAAGGAGTGCATGCACAAATCAAGAGTGATGGTAGCAAACTGTGGATAGACCCAAAACCAATGATAGCAGGCAGATAATAGCTTTAGTTAAAAAATACAGATAATGGCTCCTTTAATGTTTGTTTGCACCCAACATGAAACTCATAGTAGACCCCCGAGATTAACCAGATAGTAGACAGATAGTACTGATTGCTACCCCAATATGTACCCCACAACCATTTAAAAACTCAAGTTTCAGCATTAGTTTGGACCTGACTCGGAGTCTAATAGGTGAACACGATGATAGTGTAGCATGTCATCATATTAAGCGATGCATAACGTAAGCAGACACAGAAGAGTGCGACCTCTCTTGCGGACCCGTGTAGTCCTCAAGGTCATCTGCTCAGTTGATGATGGTAATGCAGTTGTCATGGCTGCCGGCGGCGGGGAAGAAGATCTGAGGCGGCGAAAGACAGTCTGGAGAGTGGATCCCTACTGTGGTGAACCCTTCTGTCATTGGAGCAGCTGAGCTGGGGTGGAACACAGCACCGCAGGAGCAGGACAAACCACACAAGGTTTTCTTTGACACATATTTGTAACAGAAGTAATTGAGTAAGGGCTTGTTTGAATTTGAGGATTCTAACAATGTAGGGATAGGAAATATACATGAATAGGATAGGAATGCACGTGCGAAACATAGAATTTAAACACACGGGATTTCTGCCAATCTGGGTGTTTGATTCACAACAATTGGAAGATCACAGGATGCCAAAAAGCATGGTGAGATTAAGTCAAACCATAAGAAAATGTACGGTTATAATGCTATTATGCTACTATCTCTTAGTCTTTTGCTTGATGAATATGAATGTGAAAAGGAGGACAAGTGGAATATAGAATTCCTACGGTTTTTCTTTCAAGGAGACACTGAAGGAACAAATCCTACAGTTTTCCTTTGCTCCATTCCTTTGCACCAAATTCATGAAAAGTAGTACCATAGGAAACATTCCAATTCCTATGTTTTTCATTCACTTTTCCTTTCAAGCACTGGCGATTCTAGTAGGCAGGCTTGAGCAAGGAAAATCCTACACTAAAAAAATGTTTTTGTGCCACTTATATTACTTTGGACCCAGGCCACTGCCATACTAGCTCAACTTCCAAGCCCATCGACAAATGCACAGCTCAAACGCGCAGAGATAAATAATGATGGCGTTCAAGAGAGTCCATCATGGATAGCTAAGTTGCCTGGTACCTCACTGCTTGTCATATAGTAGGATAAAATAATCGTATTTCCTGTTACTATGTGTGCTCAGTGGACAATATATATAACATGTAGAGTAAAAAAGAGATGCAACAAGTGTACAACCTCTTTGGCGAAGCCATGTCGATCTCAGCATGATTGGTTGGTAGGTGAGGATGCTCCGACTAACTTGGCTGTCGGAGGAGGGGAAGAAGATCTTAGGCATCTGGAGATGGAGCCCAAGGTACTGCTCCGCTGTGATGGAGGGTTTCGTCGTTAGAGCAGCTCCGGTGAGTTGTACGACGCCGAGGCTAAAGCAGGACAAGAGAAACAACGTTAACCTGAGTGGAATTCTAATAGCATCTCCAATACATGACGTAAAATACATAACCACAAAGTGCTAGATGTAAAATACATCATCCGCTCATCTCTGAACTTAACTGTCGAAACTGAACTTAATTGTCGAAACTGAACTTATCTGTCGAAACTGAATTTTGTGTCGAAACTGAATTTTGCTGCCGAAACTGAACGCACTAGCAAGGTGAGGCTACACGTTGGTCGACTGACTTTTTCATCTCTGGCCAGTCAATTTTGCAGCCATTGGATACGAAATCAAGGGCCTGCAGTTCATCTTCCACCTCCACCCTCCTGAGCCGCCAGCCACCACCGGCCAAACAGCAGCCCCCCGCTGCCCGCGGCCGGTGGTGCGCCGCCCAGCCCGCCCCAAAAACACTCCCCACCGCCGGTCCGCCGCCGCCCCGGCCATCCCTCTAGGCCCGTGCCGAGCTTTTTCTCTGGCGATCCCCACGCCACCGCCCCACCACCGTCGGAGACTGAGGGAGTCCTGGACTAGGGGGTGTCCGGATAGCCGAACTATCATCTTTGGTTGGACTCCAAGACTATGAAGATACAAGATTGAAGACTCCGTCCCGTGTCCGGATGGGACTTTCCTTGGCGTGGAAGGCAAGCTTGGCGATACGGATATGTAGATCTCCTACCATTGTAACCGACTCTGTATAACCCTAACCCTCTCCGGTGCCTATATAAACCGGAGGGTTTTAGTCCGTAGGACGAACAACAATCATACCATAGGCTAGCTTCTAGGGTTTAGCCTCATTGATCTCGTGGTAGATCTAATCTTGTACTACCCATATCATCAATATTAATCAAGCAGGAGTAGGGTTTTACCTCCACCGAGAGGGCCCAAACCTGGGTAAAAACATCGTGCCCCTTGTCTCCTGTTACCATCCGCCTAGACGCACAGTTCGGGACCCCCTACCCGAGATCCGCTGGTTTTGACACCGACATTGGTGCTTTCATTGAGAGTTCCTCTGTGTCGTCGCCTTTAGGCCCGCTCCTTCGATCATCAACAACGACGCGGTCCAGGGTGAGACTTTTCTCCCCGGACAGATCTTCGTATTCGGCGGCTTTGCACTGCGGGCCAACTCACTTGGCCATCTGGAGCAGATTGAAAGCTACGCCCCTGGCCATCAGGTCAGATTTGGAAGTTTGAACTATACGGCAGACGTCCGCGGAGACTTGATCTTCGACGGGTTCGAGCCACAGCCAAGCGCGTCGCACTGTCACGATGGGCACGATCTAGCTCTGCTGCCGGACAGTGCCCTGGAGGCCGCACAAGTGTCCGCTCTGACCCTTAGCTCGGAGCCGACTGCGTCGATCGAGGACGGGTGGCTGGACACCGCCTCGGGGGCTGCTACCTCTACGGCGATAGAGCCGAATACCAACCCTGTCCTTTGTGAAGCTCGTGACTCCAAGGTGCCGGACTCCTCTCCGGACTCCGAACCTTCCGCGCCCCTGCCAATCAAATCCAATTGGGCGCCGATCATGGAGTTCACCGCCGCGGACATCTTTCAGCACTCGCCCTTTGGCGACATCCTGAATTCGCTAAAGTCTCTCTCTTTATCAGGAGAGCCCTGGCCGTACTATTGTCAGGACGGTTGGGATGCAGACGACGAAGAAATTCGAAGCCCACCCACCACCCACTTCGTAGCCACTGTCGATGACTTAACCGACATGCTAGACTTCGACTCCGAAGACATCGACGGTATGGACGACGATGCAGGAGACGACCAAGAACCAGCGCCTACAGGGCACTGGAAGTCCACCTCGTCATACGACATTTACATGGTGGACATCCCAAAGAATGGGAATGGCGATGGAACAACGGAGGACGACCCCTCCAAGAAACAGCCTAAGCGCCGGCGTCAGCGGTGCCGCTCTAAATCCCGCCACAGCAAAAATGGAGATTCCGGCACCGGAGACAATAACACCCCGGACAGTGCTGAAGACAACTCCCTCCAGCAGGATTCAGCACAGGAGGATGGAGAAGCCAGCCCTCATGAGAGGGCGACAGACAGAGAGGTAGAGGACGATAATTATATGCCTCCCTCCGACGACGAGGCAAGCCTCGACGACGACGAATTTATCGTACCTGAGGATCCCGTCGAACAAGAGCGTTTCTAACGCAGGCTTGTGGCCACGGCGAGCAGCCTTAAGAAAAAGCAGCAACAGCTTAGAGCCGACCAAGGCTTGCTAGCAGACAGATGGACTGAAGTCCTTGCGGCCGAAGAGTATGAACTCGAATGCCCCTCCAAGAGCTACCCAAAATGCAGGCTGCTACCCCGATTAGAGGAGGAAGCACCTAAACCTACATCACCGGCGCATAATATGGCCGACCGACCACCTCGTGGCTGCGACACAGAGGCCTCTCAGCCCTACACTCAAGCCACACCCCGGCGCCGCTCAAAAAATACCAAGGCGCGGGAAAATGCGCCAGACCTGCAGGATATACTCGAGGACAAGGCAAGGCAAACAAGATCAATCTACGGATCGCGTGGGCGCCCCACGATACGTGATAACAACCGTCACGCTGGATACAGCAATTCCGGCCGGGCCGAACACAGTAGACAAAGCTCATTTGAGCTGCGTCATGATATAGCCCAATACAGAGGCGCCGCACACCCACTATGCTTCACAGACAAAGTGATGGATCATCAAATCCCTGAGGGTTTCAAACCCGTAAACATTGAATCATACAATGGCACAACAGATCCGGCAGTCTGGATCGAGGACTATCTCCTCCATATCCACATGGCCCGCAGTGACGATCTACACGCCATCAAATACCTCCCACTCAAGCTTAAAGGACCAGCGCGGCATTGTCTTAACAGCTTGCTAGCAGAGTCAATCAGTTGTTGGGAAGACCTGGAAGCCGCATTCCTCGACAACTTCCAGGGCACTTATGTGCGACCACCAGACGCCGATGACCTCAGCCACATAATTCAGCAGCCAAAAGAATCGGCTAGACAATTCTGGACACGGTTCCTAACCAAGAAAAATCAAATCGTTGACTGTCCGGATGCAGAGGCCCTTGCAGCCTTCAAACACAACATCCGAGACGAGTGGCTTGCCCGGCACCTAGGACAGGAAAAGCCGAAATCCATGGCAGCCCTCACAACACTCATGACCCGCTTCTGCGCGGGAGAGGATAGCTGGCTAGCTTGTAGTAACAACATGACCAAGAGCCCTGGTAATTCAGATACCAAGGACACCAACGGCAGGTCGTGTCGCAACAAGCACAAGCGTCGCATTAATGGCGACAATGCTGAGGATATGGCAGTCAATGCCGGATTCAGAGGCTCTAAACCCGGTCAGCAGAAAAAGCCATTCAAAAGAAATACTCCGGGCCCGTCCAATTTGGATCGAATACTCGATCGCTTGTGCCAGATACACGGCACCCCCGAAAAGCCAGCCAATCACACCAACAGGGATTGTTGGGTGTTCAAGCAGGCAGGCAAGTTAACTGCCGAAAACAATGACAAGGGGCTGCATAGTGATGACGAGGAGGAGACCCGGCTGCCGAACAATAGAGGACAGAAGGGTTTCCCCCCACAAGTGCGGAAGGTGAACATGATATACGCAACCCACATACCCAAAAGGGAGCGGAAGCGTGCACTCAGGGACGTATATGCGATGGAGCCAGTCGCCCCAAAGTTCAATCCGTGGTCCTCCTGCCCGATCACTTTTGATCGAAGGGACCACCCCACTAGCATCCTCCATGGCGGATTCGCTGCATTGGTTCTAGACCCAATCATCGATGGATTTCACCTTACTAGACTCCTGATGGACGGCGGCAGCAGCCTGAACCTGCTTTATCAGGATACAGTGTGCAAGATGGGCATAGACCCCTCAAGGATTAAACCCACAAAGACGACCTTTAAAGGCGTCATACCAGGTGTAGAGGCCAAATGTACAGGTTCAGTTACACTTGAAGTGGTCTTCGGTTCCCCGGATAACTTCCGAAGCAAGGAGTTAATCTTCGACATAGTCCCGTTCCGCAGCGGCTATCATGCACTACTCAGACGAACCGCATTTGCAAAGTTCAATGCGGTGCCGCACTATGCATACCTCAAGCTCAAGATGCCAGGCCCTCGAGGAGTCATTACGGTCAACGGAAACACCGAACGCTCTCTCCGAACGGAGGAGCATATAGCAGCTCTCGCGGTGGAAGTACAAAGCAGCCTCTTAAGGCAATTCTCGCGTCCGGCTTTTCAGCGGCCGGACACCGTCAAGCGCGCCCGGAGTAACCTACAACAAGACCGCCTGGCACGTTCCGAGCATGCGTAGCAATGCGGCCCCAACCCCAGCCCTCGCGTAATCGCGAAACCAGTACCACGCGTACATAACTACGCTCTGGAGATACCATGGGCATAGGGGTAGGGGCACGACCACGGCATGCCCGGAGAATGGCTCGACCGCACCAGGGGCTCCCAATTAGGTCATTCTTTTTTTCTTTCTTCTTATTCTCAGGACTCCGTTTTCCAGAAGCCCTTTCCGGCAGTAGAATTGCCAAACTCACGATGCAACAGCCAGGGAAGCAGAAAAGCTACGTCGAGTGTCCAGGTGGTCTCTATCACGAGCAATATACCTGTTTTACATACCATCCCGCAGCCTACCCTTGGAGGGGGACATGTTAAATGGTCCCATCCCTTACTTATCGCACTATTTGTATCGTTCTGCTTTCATTGCAGTATTTTTTGAATAAACAATGCATCGCTTTTTGCCTATTATTGCATTCCTTTTTATCTATATATGTTCACTTATGACATGTTGCATCCGTATGCTTTGGTACGGCCAAATACACCAGGGGCTTAAGTTTCCCAAAATATGGTGTGATAAGTCCGAACACTTTCACAAGTGCGGCACCCCGAACTTATAGCATTATATGCATCGGCTCCGAATCATGTCTTGGGTCAATTGTTGGGTTTGCCCGGCTCCCATGTTTTGGTACCTTATGTTCCGTTATATCGGCTAAGGTAGCGCTGGGAGAACCACTGCGATTGTGCCCCAGTTGAGCTGGGTTGAGCACCCCAGTGGAGAAAGCTAAAACTGACCGTCATGATAGGGCGAGAGTCGGTCGCTGTTCGAGAGGTTTTTTCGAGTCCCTAAAGACTTATGCCGCTTAGAGCGAGGAGCCGGCTTTGTCCGGCCCAGGCGTGGATAGCGCCCTGAATTCGGTCTTCCGAACACTAGGGGCTTTGCCGAAATTTAAAATTATAGAATTCTATGGCTAAGTGGGAGTTTTCAAGCATTATAAGTTCGGTTGCCTCATTCGTTGTGTTGAGCGCCTCCCTCGAAAGACCCAAAAATGGGAACAAGAGCGCTCAAGTTTATCCCGAACACCCCAGCACTCGTGGCATGGGGGCTGAAGCCAACGACTTGCCATCTCTCAAATTTGATAAACGGCCGCACAGAAGGTAATATTTTAAATTAACAAGCATTGCTTAGCGCATATGAACAAAGTTTTCAACGCACAGGATAACAAATGCGAGTTTACTCAAAAATTACATCTCTGGAGCATTCACCCGCTATAAGGCGGGCACCCTTCAGGACACTCTTATAGTACATCTCGGGCGTGCGATACTCCTTGCCCGGCGGTGGCGCGTCCGTCACAAGCTTCTCGGCGTCCATCTTGCCCCAGTGCACTTTAGCGCGGGCAAGGGCCCGATGGGTACCTTCAATGCAGACTGAGTGCTTGATGACTTCAATCCATGGACAGGCGTCCACCAGCTGCCGCACCAGACCGAAGTAGCTCCCAGGCATGGCTTCTTTATGCCACAGCCGAACTATGAGGCCCTTAATGGCCTGTTCGGCCACCTTGTGGAGCTCGACCAGCTGCTTCAGCTGGTCGCTCAGGGGCACCGGATGTCCGGCCTCAGCATATTGAGACCAGAACACCTTCTCCGTCGAGCTCCCCTCCTCGGCCCGGTAGAATGCGGCAGCGTCAGACACACTGCGGGGCAGATCTGCTAATGCTCCTGGAGAGTTCCGGATTCGGGTAAGTAACAAGTAATTCACTTGCATGTGCTTGCTTTGCATGAAGAATGCCTTACCCGCCGCTATCTTCTTTATTGCCTCAATTTCCTGGAGGGCTTTTTGGGCTTCAGCCTTAGCGGCTTTGCACTCTCAAGAGCCGAGGTGAGCTCGGACTCTCGAGTCTTCGAGTCACGCTCCAAACTCTCGTGTTTTTCAACGAGAGCCTGGAGCTCTTGCCACACCTCCACCACCCGCGCCTCCTGCTTCTCTCGCTCGGCGCGCTCCGCGGCCGCACCTTTTTGGCCTTGGACACCGCCCCTTTCAGGGTCGCCACCTCATTCGTGACCCCTACAATACTCATGTTATTCCTGTCATTTTTTGCAACCAAATCCTTCCTATAAGGTATTACTCTAATAAGGTATTACTTACCTTCCTTGTCCTCGAGCTGCTTCTTGGCACGGCCGAGCTCGTTCTCGGACCGCTCGAGGCTCTCCTTCAATACATTGACCTCCGCAGTCAGTGCGGCAGAGGTCAGCAGCGCAGCCTGCATTCCCATGTTGACATGCTTATGTTAGACTCCTGCATATATCTTTTTAGATCCTCAGTTCGGCTTTTCTTTCCGAACACCAAACTGAGCATCAGGGGCTACTGCCTATGCAGTAATATTTTTACATATCTTAATTACATACCTCAAAGCCTGTTAGAAGGCTAGTACAGGCTTCAGTCAGCCCGCTCTTGGCGGACTGAACTTTCTGAATCACCGCAATCATAACAGTGCGGTTCTCCTCATCGATGGAGGCGCCGTTGAGCGCCTCCAGTAAATTATCCGGCGCCTCCGGTTGGACGGAGGCCACCGGCATCACAGTCTTGCCCTTCTTACGAAGAGCCCGCCCGCCAAACTTCGAAACCACTGTAGGTTCCGGTACGGAGTCCGGCACAGGGCCGGACTGAGAGCCCTCTGGGGTTTCACCCTCTTCGCGCCCGGAGTCCAGGAGGTCGCCTTGCGGTGGCTCCAGGACCACCTCGTCCTGGTTGGGCCCCTTTTGGGATTCCACCGCGGCACCGTCTGCGTCACGGGGGAAGGAGGCGATCGGAAGTGAAGTGTTGTTCACATCCGACGAATCTAGGGAGCCGCTCGATGAAGCGGGAAGCTCGTCCTTGGGCGGGCTACATGGGTGTATTCGGTGTTAGAAGACACTACGCAACAAAGGAAAAATCAGGAGTTATTCTGGAATCTGGATACTTACGATCTCGCCAGGGGCTTGGCCCTTGAGGGCCAATCCTCTTCGCCATCGTCGACGTTGGTGGAGTAGTCCGGAGGAAGGGTCCTTCCCTTCTTGGACCCTCCAGCCTCCCCAATTGGGGAGGCCTTCCATTTCTTCTCTCCCCCCGCTGGGGGAGAGGCTTCCTTTTTCTCCTCCTCATTTTCACGGGAGGAGTCCGCCTCAGAGTCATCGTACGATGAGTCCGATAACACCTGATGCCGGGAACTCTTTCGGGTTCCCGTGGCCTTCTTCTTGGCCTTCTTCTCCGGCACCATGTAAGGCGCCGGAGCCAGCAGGCCCGTCAATCGGGCGTCCGCTGGGTCTTCTAGTAGGGAGCCGGACAGTTAACCTGCCCGGACTTCTTCTGCCAGGCCTGTCAAACGTAAGGTAGTTTAGATCCCGCATAGAGTCAAACTATGAAAAACAAGTGTCCCGTAAAGGGTAAAATAGCTTACCTCGCTGGCTTGACGCTGCAAGCTGAATCCGCGATCCTCGGTAGCAGATGCGGGAGCCTCGGCGCCCTTGAACAGCACCCTCCAGGCGTCTTCGTACGTAGTGTCGAAGAACCGCTCAAGGTCTGGTGCTGGCCGGATCAAACTCCCACAAGTTGAAAGCCCGTTGTTGGCAGGGGAGGATCCGGCGGACGAGCATGACCTGGACCACGTTGACGAGCTTGGTCTTCTTGTTCACGAGGTCTTGGACGCAGGTTTGGAGTCCGGTCAGCTCTTCTAAATCGCCCCATTTCAGGCCCTTCTCTTTCCAGGAGGTGAGCCGTGTGGGGATGCCAGATCTGAATTCAGGGGCCGCTGCCCATTCAGGGTCACGCGGCTTGGTGATGTAGAACCACCCCGATTGCCACCCTTTGATGGTTTCCACGAAGGCGCCCTCGAGCCATGTGACATTGGGCATCTTGCCCACCATGGCGCCTCCGCACTCCGCCTGCTGGCCACCCACTACCTTCGGCTTGACATTGAAGGTCTTCAGCCATAAGCCGAAATGGGGTTTGATGCGGAGGAAGGCCTCGCACACAACGATAAACGCTGAGATGTTGAGGATGAAATTCGGGGCCAGATCGTGGAAATCCAGGCCATAGTAGAACATGAGCCCCCGGACAAATGGGTGGAGTGGGAAGCCCAGTCCGCGGAGGAAATGGGGGAGGAACACCACCGTCTCATGGGGCCTGGGGGTGGGGACGAGTTGCCCCTCGTCTGGAAGCCGGTGCGTAATGTCGTTGTGCAGATATCCGACTTTCCTTAACTTCTTGATGTGCCCCTCCGTGACGGAGGAGGCCATCCACTTGCCTCCCGCTCCGGACATGGCTGGGGAAGGTTGAGGCGAGATGCGCGGACTTGGGCGCTGGAGCTCTAGTGCGCGGAAGTGGATAAGCAAAGGAGGAAGAAGGCGTAGGTAAAAAGGTGGATCCTTATCCCCTTATATGGACGGACGAAACTATGCATCCCCACCGGCCTGGTAAAACTCGCTTATCTCCCAAGCGCCATAATCAATGGCGCGGTCGGGTTAAACACGATCTCTGCTTTGACAAGACGTGCCAAGGAAACCGCTTCGCTAAACGCGTTGAGGTGGAACAGTAAAAACGAGTAAAAGCTTGGCCGTGGTGTGATGTCACGCCACGGAATACGTCAGCAGATTGAACTTGTGTAAATATTATTCTCTCTACGGTGGTATGTGGAACTTATTTTGTAGAGCCGAACACTATCCTTGTGTTCAAAATCTTCTATGAAGTATTCGGAGGAGGAACCCGCCTTGCAATGCCGAAGACAATATGCGCGCCGGACTCGTCGTCATTGAAGCCTGGTTCAGGGGCTACTGGGGGAGTCCTGGACTAGGGGGTGTCCGGATAGCCGAACTATCATCTTTGGCCGGACTCCAATACTATGAAGATACAAGATTGAAGACTCCATCCCGTGTCCGGATGGGACTTTCCTTGGCGTGGAAGGCAAGCTTGGCGATACGGATATGTAGATCTCCTACCATTGTAACCGACTCTGTATAACCCTAACCCTCTCCGGTGCCTATATAAACCGGAGGGTTTTAGTCCGTAGGACGAACAACAATCATACCATAGGCTAGCTTCTAGGGTTTAGCCTCATTGATCTCGTGGTAGATCTACTCTTGTACTACCCATATCATCAATATTAATCAAGCAGGAGTAGGGTTTTACCTCCACCGAGAGGGCCTGAACCTGGGTAAAAACATCGTGCCCCTTGTCTCCTGTTACCATCCGCCTAGACGCACAGTTCGGGACCCCCTACCCGAGATCCACCGGTTTTGACACCGATAGCGACCACCGCCCCCACCCTGAACCCTAAGATAGATAGTGGAGTACCTCTCCGGCAAGCCCCCCTCCCCGATGCGGATGGTCCTTCCTTCACCCCAGCGAGCCCCCCACCCCCTGAAAATCGACTGACCCAAAAGTCGATTCAGTCTACTGAAGTGTAGCTAAATCGAAGCAGCATCGCAAGCAAGAGAAAGAGCAGCAGGGGGAGCAAGAGCAATAGCAAGAGCAAACCAGGCAGGGGACCGAGAGCAAGAGCAGAGCAGCAGCGCGAGCGAGAGCTAAAGCAGCAGCAACTCCTACTGATGTAGACGTCGCCGCCGAGGGAGCGACCCCGTGGAGGAAGTGGCCTGCGACGCCGGCGTGGATGGAGCCACGCCGTGTCGGCTCGGGACCGAGCGCCGGCAACACCGTGAGATCGAATCAAGAAGAAAATGCGGCGATTAGTGTACAACCTCTTTGGTGGCGCCGATTAGGCCGCAACTTCATCCGAGGAAATGCTGAGGATGATGCTCTTCCGGTGGTGCAGGTGAAGACGGCAGTGTGGGAATGGAGGTGTCGCGAAAGACGAGGGGAACGTCGGGGCAGCTCCTTGGAGGTGGAGGACGGGGTGGCCGAACCGGCGGGACGACGAGATCGACGACGGATCCTCATCTGGTATGGTGGATGAGGGACGTCGAGGTGTTGCTGTGGACGACGTCGTCGGGGAAGAGGCTCCGGCTGGGTGGCGACGAAGCAGGGTGTGGGGCTTCGTCGCGAGTTTTCGCGGGCTCGGTGTACAAATGGGTGGGCGGATGGGATGGCAGCGGGGAACCATGGCTTAGGGACGCGCTTGTCCGAAATGTGGTGTAAGTTACAAAAGTACCCCCACCGGTTTGAGGCGGTTCTTTCGGTTCAGGGGTACCACGGGCATTTCATGTGTCGGGATTTCACAGGAGGTGGGAGTTTTCGCGCGCATTGTAATTTCGGAATAGCAAGGCGCGGGTTGAGATGGAGGGATTTGTCGGAGCACAACGAGACAAAGATATATCTTAAATATTTTGGGCTAACAAGGCGCGGGTTGAAGAGGCGGGAGTTTCGCAGCATGATAGACAGAGACACTAGCTTGAATTTTTGGCATAACAAGGCGCAACTTGAAATTTCGGGAGAACAAGCTTAACGTGTACCGAAAGAAAAAGACAATTTGCACCTCAACACGCACAACACACAGACAATTAGACTAGAGTAAGGTACACGTGCATTGCACGCATGAGATTTGGCAACCAAATTATGAATAAATACCACATTATAGCATGTAAGCTTTGAGTCATATATGCATGATGTAGATGTTCGTTTAATTCTTATAGTTCATTTCATTCAAAATCATCTAGTTTTTATAAGAAAGCTAATCTATTTTAAGATTCATGGAATTGTGTGTTGTAAGACATAAAGTAAAAAACAAATAATGGCAAATCATGTAGAAAAAACATTTGGGCAATTCTGATACGGAAGATTCTAGAACAAAGAAGAAGTGCTTGTGTTTTGATGTTTGTGCATTATGCTTAAGTTCAACCATGGAGTCTTCTAGAATATACATGTGGTGAAATTTGGTGGAATCTAGATGATATCCAATGCTAGTAGTGCTCAAATTTGCCATCTTTGGACCATCGGATTCGCCTCATCCAACGACCATCTTTCAAAGTTAAAGTTACCCGCACACAATATAACAAAATATAAAATATAATATATATATAGGGGTATAGATATAGATATGTGATGCGAAAGCCACCCATCATGTCCAATTAGAATAGTGTGTCCATGCACGAATGCGACGTGGCCAAATGATGTCTACCATCGGTATCTCAAATTCAAATCAGTCTGACCTTGTTCAATGTGTATACATTACAACATGCTCGTTTCCAAACCACACCGCGCAGATCTCCGTTATATTCATGCATGCATGGGTTTCAAACATCAGGATCTCTTATTCAAATATTTGAATTCAACTTTACATTGATTATGACCTCACCTAGTCTTTTACACCCACACAGTCGTCTTCTCTTTATATTGCACCACTAACTTTCTCTCGTGCATGCATGCACACACACTACCAGTCGGCATTATCCATCGTACACATGCAATCTTTTTCTTCAGGTCAGTCTCCCATGAAGGCACACACCCGCACACATCCCCCTCTCCATCATATCGGGCATTCTTTATCTCTCACGCGTGCATGCGCAACGATCGATGTTCCTCTATGTATGTGTGTATATAGCTAGGTCTTTCATAGTTTTCCACACAAACTGATCGATCGATATATCCAGTGAGGTCTCACCCTCTTTCCCACGTCGACATCGATCAATCTATACCTATCTATATAGGATTAACATATATAGCTAATACACCCACATTAATTATATATCCAATGTCCCCCTCTCACCATCCATGCCTTCCGCTTCATCGCTCAGACGCGCGCACAATGGCGAAGACAAGGGCAGCAAGGGCTCTGCCCCCCCTATCATCATTATATATCAAGGCTAATACGAATGTGATCATTAGACAATTGCTGCTAAAAATGGTTTAAGTTCATGAATTGACCCTCCTCGTAAAGGATTAGCAATGCTAGGCCCCCTAGCTCATTTATTTTTCATGGTTGTGCCACTGCGCGCAACAGCGCACGTTCTCGCCCCCCTCTCTCTAAATATCGATCTCGCACTTGTGCACTCCTTCACAGTCTCCCTCCACTCGGCCCCTCACACCATCTTCTAGCCCCCCACCGGATTTTGCCACATGTACAATCTAGCATAGTCCATGGTTGAACTTAAGCATAATGCACAAACCTCAAAACAACAGTGGTTCTCTTTTGTTCTAGAATCTTCCATATCATAACTGCCCAAACTTCTTTTCTAGTTGAATTGCCATTATTTGTTTTTACTTCATGCTTTACAATGCACAATTCCATGAATCATAAAATAGATTAAGGGCTTCTTTGATTCAAAGGATTCTCAAAGGAATTTTGGAGGATTCTAATCCTTAGGAATTTTTCCTATCTTGGTTGTTTGATTCGTAGGATTGTAAACCATAGGAATTTTTCCATATGATTCATGTGCACTAGATTTCATAGGAAACATCCCATCCAGTCAAACCTCTTTGAAAGAATTCTGCATTTTTTCTATGCACAATCAAACACTCATACAACCCTGTAGGATTCAAGACAACATTCGACTATAATCCCATGTTTTTCCTATTCCCGTCTTTTAGAAATCCTACGAATCCAAGAGGCCCTAGTTTTTTATAAAAACTAATTGATTTTGAATGAGATGAACTATAAGAATTAAACGAAGGTCTACATCAGGCAGATATGACTCAGAGCTTACATGCTATAGTGTGGTATTTATTCATAATTTGGTTGCAAAACCGGATGCGTGCAATGCACGTGTACCTTACTAGTACTTCGAGTATGTGCAAAACACGTAAATTAGAATTCCAATGGCACGCTACATTCATGAAGCCACGTGGCACATGTGGAGGCGTTGTTGTGACCTCCTTGTGTGGATTGATCACAGTGACGTGCTGCTGGTTCCAGAAGAATGTACTCGCCCTCCCTGAGCCATACTGTCAGTACATGCATGAAGCAAAGATGTGCACGCACGCGCACATACTCATTCCCTTGCACACACACATGGGTACACGGGCGGATGCAATTTTGTACCAAGATCCACCCCATGTGATAATTTGACGCGTGTAAAGTCGTTCACTTCATTGATGGTCAATTAATACAGTGCATGCCAATTGAGTGGACGTGAGGGCGGAAGAAAGACATTACTACTCCACTGCGCGCATGCGAGTAGTTAAATCATGGGTTGCTAGTAGTACTTCCATTGGTCTCCTTTGTATTTTGTGCCAGTTTTTGACAGTAACATAATATTTACGCATTTGAGCAGTGTAGCCTATTTGAAATTTATGTTCCACTAAACTCATCGGGCGCCGTTTCGGGCCTCGAAACTAAAACCATCAATTAATCTTTACCTTGTTCCCATCCCATTCGGAAGCCTGCTCACACCTACTAGTATGTACTAAACCTGAACGTGTTCCCACTATGCAGGTATTAGTACTAGTGCTAGTACTTAGGTTATAAAAAGGGGAACTACCTAACCGAAAATTACTCTACCTTTCCTCCTCATAAGTGCTTCTTCTTCGTTCGTCCTTGCCATGGCCGGTGAGCAGAGCTCTAGGTCGAGAACTACTCGTAACAAGGGAGTGGCAACCAAGGCTGCAGAAAAAAAAGAGGGCTCGCCGCCATGCAGAGACCTCGAAAGATCTCTCACGGGCTGGCGATGGCTCCCGGGAGCGCCCTAGCCGCGGAGGCAAACATGCCGAGCCGGCGGCGCTGGAGTAGTTATCCCTCGACGGCATGCCCAATCAGCTCAATAAGCACCTCAATAAGCAGAAGGAGTTCATCCAAGGCTTGGTGGAGCTACTAAAGGAGAGCCTCGACAACATGCCCGCTGAGCTCAAAAAGCAGGGGGAGTTGACCGTCGGCTTGGTGATGCTGCTGAAGAAGAGCATTGCCTCGGAGAAGAAGGCAGCCGGCAAGATCCTGCAACTTCAGGAGGACAAGGCGAAGCTATGCCATGAGCTCGACCTGTTGAAGGAGAAGAACACCGGCTGGAAGAAGCTGCATGAGAATAGTAGTTCCTCGATGAAGATGTTGCAGGCCCTCGTCATGGAACAGAAGGAGGAGTTGGCGAAGCTCCGCATCGAGCACCCGACTGCTGTCAAGGTACGTAATGTGGCCATGGAATAGATGATGAAGGCTCGCATCGAGAAATCCTGCATCATGGATAGAATGAAGAAGATGGCAGAGGAGACGCGCAAGGAGATGGAGGTCATGGAGGTGATGAAGAAGCAGTTACGACTCCGCGGCGAATTAGATCATTTGGGGTGATAATCTTCCTTCTTCTTTTGCTCCTGTGTTTCATCTTTTGCTTCGGGTGTTTCACCGCACGTGTCACGTTCTCTGCGAGGCATGAATAGAACAATGATTTTTTGAGGGAATGAATAGAACAATGCTAACAATGAGATGACTAACAAATTGGATCATTTTTTACCGCCATATGGCACTGGGCTACCGTGTTTCGTGCTCCTCTGTCGTAGTACTACTCTAGTGGAAAACTTGAGTATACCGCATGGTTCTTTGCTCCTCCTCAGGTCGTCGGTGCATTTATACGAGCAGTCAAATCACAAGGCCCCACCTTCCAGCAGTAATGAGTCGTCAAATCACAAAGGCCCTCACCTCTCGTGAAACCGACCAAGCTAGACTGCCCCGCCCTCTAGCCTTTTTAAAAATGTATACTTTGTACAGCAGTAGTATCGATGGATTGCGCCATGGAGCAAAACTTGAAATTAAAAAAAAGGTGGTACATATAGAGAGCGTTCGTCGCCAATTATGCATATAGTACTATTAAAAAGGCTAGTCACAATAATGGTGTCCAGCACAACCCACCCCTCAAATAAAACAAAGCATCCTGGAATTCTTTGACAAAAATAAGCACCCTGGAATTCTTTGACAACTAAACTGCTGGCTATATGATGTTGGCCATATATATTGTATGTATATAATGTGAAGAAAGGAGTGGTAGTATTATACCAACTAAAAGATGAAATGTAAGAAATACTAGTATGTACGTACTGAAGAGTTAAAGTGACGATAAGAAACATACAATAGTTCTGCTGGGGGCTCAGCACAACACACCCCTCAAATTAAACTAAGCACACCTGAAATTATGCTTTGCAACTATTCCGGTAGACACTGCATTAGAATCACCATGAGCAATGACACTGCCACCTTACTCGGAGTCCTCGTCCACCTCCTCGACTTCGTCCTTGTCCCTCTTCCTCTTGGTCGATACTTCTTTGCTTGAACCGCATACTTGGCTCTTGCTCTTCATCCAACCCTTGTAGTCATTGAAACAAAGGTAGCCATCCATTGCAGCATAGTGGATGTGGTCTATATCTAGTACATTCCGCTGCCATGCATAACGATGAAACGTGTATGGAGGTTTCTCCAGTTTACCGTACAAAGGATGAACCATGGCTCCTGCCAGGGTCAGCATTGAAGGCTGGCCACCGGAGGGCAGCAGCCGCTTCTTCTGGAGGTCAAAGGGGTTGCCTACAACGAGGCCTATCCGACCCAGGACTTCTTTGTCGTTCGTAAAGTCTATAGTGACGAATTTGACTAGGTTGATCTCGAGGAAGTTCTTAAAATCTAGGCATTCAACGTCGGCATGGCATATGTGGTAGACCAAGCATAAGTCATGCACGCAAACCTGGATCATAACGGGCTTGTTCCTCTCTTCATCCTTTAGATCCTTCTCTCGTCCCAGGACTGTGGTGTACTCAACGTCTAGCCCAGCGACCCACTCATCATCTGAGTTTTCGAACATGTGTCTGAAGTGAGAAAGGCATCCTTTCACCGTCGCGGAAGAACGGGTGTAGATGACGTCGAACTCATCGCTGGTGATGGTTCTAACATTGTACTCACCACCGATCATCGAGATTTGGGATGCCATGGATTTGGGAGGAGGGTTAGGATTAGTGGAACTGTCATAATGTGAAAGGACAGGACGACTAGGAGCGAACCGCCGCAATATTAAAGGACATGTGGGGACGAGTAGGAGCGAACTGCCAGCGTGCGAATGGTAGGATAGTGGCTTTCCATTCTCCCATGATACGGGCTTCCGAGAGCCCTTGGATCTGAGATCGAATGGTTGCATGGCGTGATTCTAGACCTATGGGTGAATATCCTATCCTGGAGGGTTATTCTGCAAATTTTCAACAACTTAGCATGCGACCGTTTGATCTCAGATCCAAGGGCTACCAGCAGCCCATATCATGGTCGCGCCTACCACGGCCGTCACATCGCTCGCGCGGCCGCGCCCTTGGAGATTTAACACGGTGCGTTAGGCTATCTGATGTTGGCATGTCATCACTTAGTCACTCATACTACAACAAGGTTAGCTATAAGGTTGGCTATAAGTGTATTTTTTTACTTCTCTCTATCACTTTCTTTGTACTCCCTTCGTCCCATAATATAAGAACATTTTTGACACTAGTGTAGTACCAAAAACGTTCTTATATTATGGGACAGAGGGAGTAGTATTCATTGCATTTGCCAAGGAGTGACCTCTTCTAATGAAATGGTGTGCTTATTAGTTTTTTGTTGCTAAGTTTGCTTCATTTAATTAGCTATAGACTCAAAATTGTCTTTTCACCTAGGTACACGCGCTTAGCACCGTTTCTTCCTTGGGTCACCAAACTAGTCTCTCTTTTCTTGATTAACTTGCCACATCAGACTTTATGCCTATGTGGCAAGCTTAGCACCTGTAGGAGCAAGTAAGTACAATAGTGCGCTTTACATGGCATTTTTGCATGTGTGGAGGAAAGAGAGGCAAGGGAAAAGTGGAGAAGTGGGCTCTCATGCAAGATCCAGCCTCTACTACATGGTAGAGCATTGGGAGAGGCACCTGTATGGAGGTGGTCAGGAATCAGGAGACTCACGCCGGTCGTAGCGCCGCAGTTAAAATGATAATGGCAAGTCAAATCACGAGGCCCCACCTGTCCAGCAGTAACTCGCTGTCAAATCACACAGCCCTACGTTTGCAGCAGCCTACGCCCTCATCTTCTCACGTTTCTGTCGAACCGACTAGGCGGAACTACCCCGCTTACCGCATAGGAAAAGCCCCGCCCTCGACTTTTAAATAGTATTACATTATACTAGTAATTTTGTATCCATGGATTGCGCCATGGAGCAAAGCCTCTAGAAAACGGCGGTACACATGTATGGAGTATACAGCACGCCCGTCGCGTTCGCGTCGCACCCCAGACGGTCGGTCAGTCTGGCACACTGCTCTCCGAATGGAACGTGCGTCATATTGCATTTGCACACACATGTGGGACCGCAATTGAGAACCGACCATAGGCACACTCCCCGGCCCCGCAAGTCGAATGACTTAATAGAAGAGGGAGACGAGCGATAGTACTAGAGAAGTGTTGTACTATGTTGGTGCCTAGACGATCCCTGCAAGACACGAAAGATCAGTTCATCCATGCATGTGACCAGACTCCAGCAGACACGCCTGGATTGGCTATCGTCTACATATCATGCAGGTTGTGTTGTACATGGCTGTAGTTGTGGTGAGAAATGTAAAAAAAGGTTTCCTGTCATCTCGCAAAATTAAGTGTCATGTGCTTCGGATCACTGCGAGGGTTAAACAGCGACAACTGAGTTGGGCTAGTCATTGGGGGCACATGCATGAAGACTACTCGGCTGCCATCTAGGTCAAGCCGGCTATGTTAATTAGGACATCTATCGACGGACCCCTTTTTTCTATGAGTTTATCTTTAATTTGAGCTTTGTTCCTCATGTAGTTTGTCCGTCGGGATTCATGTTGTCTCCTTTGTGAAGTGAGGTTATGATTTCTTGTCATGTGGCATTTTTTCGTGTTGTATGTTATAATCCAGCGCTTCAGATCAAAATGACGATAACTGCGCCTCCGGGCCACGTGCATGAAGACTTATTGACAGTCATTGACGAGGTCAAGCCGGCTCGGGTAGACAAAAGAAAACTAGTACTCCACTATATAGGCAGGAGCCTCCGCGCTTGCTTGCTAGTGTTGCTCTCTTCACACTGTCTCGTCCTCTCCAGATCTAAACACGACAGCGGTGGCCACTCTCTCTCTCTCTCTCTCTGCTCACCGCTGGTCACAGATCCAGCCGGATCCTCTCCGCCGGGGAAGGTGAGAAGGTGCAACGTTCACACGGTCGTCCTCGGCGATGGCTGTTACCCACTGCTGGCGCGTCCCGATCAGCCTGCCTTGCCGTTCTCTCCCAAGCACCGCTGGCGAGGGAGGGCCTCCGACCCCTTCTTCCTCGATGCCGTAGTGTGGGCAGATCCGGCCTCCCGCCGCCCACCTAGCAACATCCCGGCGACCATCAGGTATAACTTCCTTCAAAACCGGCCTTGCTCTACTTCCCGAGCTCCTGACATCACTGCATTTGTATCTTTTACTATTTCTCAGGCCCCCTCGTAGATAGGATCGATCGGTTGTTCGAAAACCACCTAATTTTTTATGTTTAAGAGGTAAAACTAGTTCATGCACTCGAATCTAGTACTACTTGGTTCAAAAAAGGAAGAAAGGGGGTGGGGTGGGGGAGGATTTGTTACCTGAATCTAGGACTTGGTCGAAAGAGGAAATAATGGGGGCGAAAAGTAGCAGAGACTGGCTATCCAACTGGTCTCTAGGTCTAATAGGGAAATAAAGGGAACGCAGTACAAAATCATTATAAACCCGATCTATTGGTTGAAAAAGGAAAGGAAGTGGGGACTGGGGGACAAGTCAACAGAGTAAGTCCAGCACTAGATTTGCTATCCTCACACAGTATAAGGTGGCTATACCGAACAAAAATGGGACCAACCCAGATATCCTGTTCTGATGTTTGTTGCCCCGAGCCACTCTTATGTGATGCCACTGGTAAAATGTAGCAGTCGCACTGTTAAAAGTAAGGACACATTAAACCAATGTTTCTTTCAATGTAATGCCTCTAGTAATATGAATCAATGGCACTTTTTTACATGTCCTGCTAAATTTCCCATTAAGATAAGTTGGTTCTTTTCGTTAGAAATGCAACTGTCCTGGTCCGCCTACTCTCCCGTGCCCAAAGTAATGTCATATTTAACGGTTGTCCTAGTTAATCCTAATGCCCACACTAATATCTAGCAATGCCACTGCTTTAGAAATTGCTACTGTCCTTGTCGGATTGCCATTCAGATAAGGAACATGCTTCTTTTCATTTGATGCATGTTCCATCACTTGTTAGTCACCCTCATTTCTACCTTTTTTGTGCAAACAGAGATATACATTTCACGCTCGATCTTAGTTGAACTGAACAAATGACATCCATAGTTGAAAATTCCAGGAGCTTCACAACCAACCTTGATGTTGCTCAATTTATTGCAACTAATGAATAAGAAGCTCCGTGTGTTTCGTTTTCTGATGGAAATGGAACCGGGGCTGGAGCCCTTTTATTAAAAAAATGAAGAAGAAACCGCTAGCTCACGGGACATTGCTTCATTTTAGGTGAACTGCACCAAAAGGTCCCATGAATTGAATCATCCATGTTGGTGACTGAAAGAGCCAGCTTCAGCATCTCAGTCTAAGCACCCCCGACCTCCATCCTTGCGATGCACGGTACACCTCGTTTGCCACCTGCTCGACCATAGTGTCACTGATAAAATGAAGTAATAATACAGTTAAAATAGAGCGAGTGTCCTCTCTATCATTTCATTTCCAATGTAGATAAAGAAAGTGCTTCTCTTTGTTAATGTATGTTTCATCAACTAGTCCCATTGTTAATGTTTAAGCGTTCCTACAAATTGGGGTGCTTAATTTTAGTTGATCTGTACAAAAATAGAGATTTGAATGTCTCAAGGCGCCTCCTTGTACTACCGTTGTACACTGATGTTCATCACTGGCATAAGGTGTATCTGGGAGACTTGGGACGATTTCCAGTATGAGGCGTACCGTATGAGGCATCGCAGGGCCCATCTCGCCCTCGCAGCATGGCATACTATTGATACTATCGCAATATTTTCTTCTATTTATTTTGTGTGTTTCATCAACTAGTGCCACTATAATGTAATCATGCTTTTTCATTATCTGTGCAAACAGGGTTATTCAGCTGCATTTTGGTGGAACTGCACAAATGTACGTATGGACCGGCATATATGCAAAGTGCAAGGTGTGCCAAGTAAAAATTACAGACACCAACCATGCTGCATGCACGCATTGACATCCACCACCACCAGTGGGATGTGTGGCACTCTCTGTGGATGGATCTTTCTCGGCAGCAAATCCTCTAACCAAATACTAGTAGCTTATATTGGCAGTTTTCTAGGGAGTACTCTTTTCTGAAAGAAGCACCAATCTATTTTTCTTTATTTGTACACTGTGTCACAACTTTGACCCAAAGGTCCGGAGCTATTTTAGGGTGATTAGCGTAGTACTCGGAGACTGATTGTAAGCATGATTTTCATTAGCTGTCACACTGATTGTAAGCATGAGTAGGTGGAAGATTAGGTTAGTGCAAAGCTTACCTTAAACCCTACCACCGCCGTTGAAACGAGGCGAATGTCGAGGGAACCGTGAAGAACGGCGGGGAAGCGACGTCGCGCCATCCGGCCTCCTCTTGCGGTGGGAGAACGAATACTCTTGTGGCTCCGGATGGCTCTGCACCCTCACGAACGGCACACCATACTCAATCGATTCGTTATCCTCTAGGTGCCGACCTTTGACCTGTACGCCCACCACCTCCGCTTGACTGTCGCCTCGGGCGAATCTGTCTGCTCCATCGCCCAGAGGAGATACTCGATGAACTCAGAGGACTACAGCGTGACTGCCGCCGAGGAGTACATGTACATCGCCGCCCTCATCGCTGCCGTCTCGCTCTTTCGCATACTTGCCACATGGCCTGCACCGTCCTCGAAATCTCCCACTCATTGTCAAACCAAGTAAGGATCTCCTTCAACCTGGCTAACTTTGCCTGGTCGCCGCCAGCGATCTGCCTGATTCGCTGCTGCATCCTCTCCATAGATGTCCTTCTGAGTGGTCCAGTGCTAGCTTTTGAAGATGGGAGGAGAGACAGTGGTCTTGCAATAGAGAAGAGGGAGAGGCGAGACGGTGGTTTTGGAATGGAGATGATGGAGAGGAGAGGAGGTGGTTTTGCAATGGAGAAGATCAGAAGAGGGAGAGGCGAGACGGTGGTTTTGGAATGGAGATGATGGAGAGGAGAGGAGGTGGTTTTACAATGGAGAAGAGGGAGAGGAGCGTGCGGCAGCGATTTAGGATTGGACAAGAGGGCCGGCGCGCTGTGACTGGATCAAAATCAAAATCAATTTACCCTTCAATTAAGAAAGCGACCCCACATTAACTAGTCTCCCTTTTATTATGGGTCATAATTGACCACGATTTTCACACATAAAATGTATGTTATACGTTGCAAAAATAATATAATTTGAAAGTACATTCAGATACGAACCAAACGATACAATTTTTGGTGACGTGCATTCACATTTTGCTTGTCAAATACAGTACGTGGTCAAACTTTGACCCAAAATACGCAAAACAACAAAAAAATACTTCTAAGACCAGCGCCGCTCTTCCGCTCTTCTCCTCTTAAACTACCGCCGCTCCTCTCCTGTTCCAATCTAAATCGAGCGCCGCTCCTCTCCTCTTCCATTTCAAAACCACCGCCCCTCCTCACCTGTTCCAGTCCAAAACCAGCGTCGCTCCTCTCCTGTTCTAATCCAAAACCAGCGCTGCTCCTCTCCTTTTCCATTCAAAAACCACCGCCAGCGAGTGAAGGTGCTATGGAGAAGTAGATCGATGGAGGAGTACAACCGATATATGAGGATCGTAGACGGCGACCCTGTGAAGCTAGCTAGGATGTTGGAGATACATTCTTGGTTTGACAACAAGGACCAACTAGCGGCGACGGCGACATGCATGGCCAAATATCTGCAACAGAGTGAAATGGCGGCGATACTCCCGGAGGGAATCACGCGGGAGTACATAGAGCTGCTCCTCTGGGCCATGGAGCAAACAGATTCACCGAATCCGATCGTGAGGGAGCGGTGGTGGGAGTATCGATCCCAGATGGAGCATCCACCAGAGATTGAAGGATCGAGCATCTACAGGGTGCCGTTTGTGAGGGTGTCCTGCCAAAGCGAGCCGGTGGAGTCTTCGTCGACCGAACCCAACTGCAAGAGGAGAAAAGCAGTTGGCCCGATGACGCTTCTTGGCCATCCTCTCCCTCGTTGTTCACATCATCTCATGGGGCGGTTGTCTGCCGCCGAGGAATAGGAGGGGACTGCCCCCGCAGCCCAATAGTCGGGCAGGTTGTGAATTGTCAGGAGGAGCTTAGGGTTATCAGTATTTGCAGGTTGTGAATTGTGTTTTGTGTTGTGTATTTTGAGAGTACTTTCAGATATGAATGTCTTTTGAATTTCAGATTTGCAGTATTGAGCATATGAAGTATTTTATGAATTCTAGAGATCTATTTTTAGCACTTAAAAAATGTAGTTTCATAGGAGTATAAAAGTGCAGACAATGTGATTCTCAGAGAAGAAACTACAAGTTTCAGTTTCAGATAAGAAACTACAAGTTCAGTTTCAGATAAGAAACTGCAACTTTCAGAGGTAGAGCATTTATATTAACACGGCCTTTTCAAACAGGGTTAACATCATGTTGGAAGTTTTATTCATGGTCGAAAATGGAACTACCAGCCAGTTAACATCATGCTGATCAACATTCATGCATAGCGCATCTTCATATGATGCACAGTCAAAATGCCCACACAATGTCGAGTGTGCGAAACACAGAGAAAACGAGGGATGAAGTTTTGGCAAGTGTTGGACGTGGTGTGCGTAGATGACAATGGGGACCCACATGTCAATAAAGGCAGAGGCAAAAAAATTGGAGATATTTTCCCTGCATAGGTGGAATCGAACCCGGGCAGAATAGTTGTCGGGTAGTGTCACTTGCCCACTAGGCTAGTTCAGTAGTTTCGTTAATAATAAGGCACTTCCTCAGGTGGTCGGATCCCCTCCTGCACCTTTGTGCGCTCACCGCGATGCTGCTGTCTGCCGTTGTGAACATGCTGAACAAACAAGAGGAATCTGGAGAGGACTATACGTGGAGAGGCGGACAGTCGGGACCCACCAGGTCTTTGGTCGTATGCAAGCAAGTGCCTCATCGAAAAAATACTTCCTCCTATTGTTATACTAACATTGGGGCCCACGGGTTTGTCAACATAGTTACATTTTTCTTATAGTTACTATAGGAGATAAATTCACAACGAAGCCGGGGAGCTGGCAGGTATCATTTATTATCACTGGGGCAGCAAGTATCGACTGGGTTTTGGGCTGCCCCGTCTAGGCTTTCATTTTTAACATGTGCAGCCCACGACCTCGGATGGGAGGTCCACAAGCCTGTTTGTATTGTCTTGAGGGCCGTCATGTATCGACCGGCCTATGGACCTTCCCATCCAAGGTTTTATTTTTCCTGAAACAACGGCAGCCCAATTTATGTATTTTTTTGAAGAAAATACAGAGGTCAGTTCTATTTTTCTATATAAGAATAGGAACGTCAGGTCCAACTTATGTTTCCCTTATAACTATATTATATATATTTAAATTATTTTATATCTTATTATATATTATTTTTATTGTCATCATATATTTAACAGATACTTACATATGTAAGAAAACAATATCCCACATCTTATTAACTTATAGAAATAATTTCTTAACAATAAAATCCTGGATTGTTTTGGCACGAAAATCCTAGTGATTGTGTACAAAGGCTTGGTAAGATTTAAGGACGAATATAATAATATCACTTATTATTTAAATATATTTATAACAAAATGCTCAGCCCCTTTTTATTTTTTGATAACATTGCTGGCCCAACCCAACATTATAATTAGAATCAGCCCAGCAAAATCATGTATTTCGAGAAAGTGCAAATGGCCTGTAATTTTTTAGGAAATAAAATAAATGGGCCGCATGGATGCTACATTATTTGTTCACCCAACCGAGCTAATGGGCTGTAATTCAAAAAAAATCAAATTGACTGTAAATTCTACCGCGCAAAAAAAGACTATAAATTCTGAAAAAATGGGTTGAATACGTGCCACATTTTTGGAGGCTGAAATGTGGGCCAATAGGTCGAAGCCAATGCAAGTCGTTGTCAATTTAGTCAACAAATCATTCTGACATGTTAGCCGTTGGATTTACATCCAACGACCAGTATCCATCTTCAATCTCTCGTATTCTTCCTCCAGCGCCGCCGGGACCACCTCCCGCCTCCTGCTGCTAGCAGCTCTGCTTAGCATGCTTCGCTATGAAGCGCTACTCCACCGTTGGCCAGGCCATCCCTCCACCCCTCCACACCTCCTGTTCTTATCCACCGACTGCTGAACCACACCGCACTAGAACCAGTTAACCCTCGTACACCTCTCCGTCTATGACTCTACTCCCACGTCTTCCCATCTCCGGCTCGTTGCTATCCGGGGCCTCGCCGTTGTCCACCACCTTGGACGCGCTCGGTGCGGCGTGGTCAACATCGTCAACGAACGACACCATCGGAAGTATGCTGTGCATGGAGAGGCTGACAGCTGGGTCCACGGTCGCACACAAGGAAATGCCTCCTTATTACGTGCAAAATAATGATTCCTCCACCTGACATCTGGGACCCACCGGAAGGGCCTCTGTATTTCACGAAAAAGCGTGCCCCCGCTGACAGGTCGGACCCACCAGCTATCTTCGCATGCAAGGAAGTGCCTCCTTATTACGCACAAGAAAATGAATACTCCCCCTGCCAGCTGGAACCCAGCATAGTGGGAGGCTAACTTGTGGGCCTACCAAGTTGAAGGGGATGGAGGGCTTTGTCAACTTAGTCAATATGAATGATTCTAGCTCCTGTTACCATACGATGTTCATCCAATGGCCGTAGTACTTCTTCAACCTTTGGTCTTCTTGCTCCAGCCGCCCAAACTAGCACCGGTCGTGCCGCGTGCTCCTGCCTCCCGTGGCCGGCTGTGATGCCGCAGAGGCCTCACTACCCCCTACTACTCCCACCGTTGTCCAGGCCATCCCTCTACTCACCCACACCCCCTGTTATTCTGCGGTGACGGCAACTGACATCTACTACACAACCTTCTTCTTGTAGACGTTGTTGGCCTCCAAGTGCAGAGGTTTGTAGGACAGTAGCAAATTTCCCTCAAGTGGACGACCTAAGGTTTATCAATCCGTGGGAGGCGTAGGATGAAGACGGTCTCTCTCAAGCAACCCTGCAACCAAATAACAAAGTGTCTCTTGTGTCCCCAACACATCCAATACAATGGTAAATTGTATAGGTGCACTAGTTCGGCGAAGAGATGGTGATACAAGTGCAATATGGATGGTAGATATAGGTTTTTGTAATCTGAAAATATAAAAACAACAAGGTAACTAATGATAAAAGTGAGCGTAAACGGTATTGCAATGATAGGAAACAAGGCATAGGGTTCATACTTTCACTAGTGCAAGTTCTCTCAACAATAACAACATAGATAGATTCAAGAGTTCGTACTAGAATAACACCTTAAGACACAAATCAACCAAAACCCTAATGTCACCTAGATACTCCATTGTCACCTCAAGTGTCCGTGGGCATGATTATACGATATGCATCACACAATCTCAGATTCATCTATTCAACCAACACAAAGTACTTCAAAGAGTGCCCCAAAGTTTCTACCAGAGAGTCAAGACGAAAACGTGTGCCAACCCCTATGCATAGGTTCATGGGTGGAACCCGCAAGTTGATCACCAAAACATACATCAAGTGGATCACGTGATATCCCATTGTCACCACAGATAAGCACGGCAAGACATACATCAAGTGTTCTCAAATCCTTAAAGACTCAATCCGATAAGATAACTTCATGAGGAAAACTCAATTCATCACAAGAGAGTAGAGGGGGAGAAACATCATAAGGTCCAACTATAATAGCAAAGCTCGCGATACATCAAGATCGTGCCATAAGAGAACACGAGAGAGAGAGATCAAACACATAGCTACTGGTACATACCCTCATCCCCGAGGGTGAACTACTCCCTCCTCGTCATGGTGAGCGCCGGGATGATGAAGATGGCCACCGGTGAGGGATCCCCCCTTCGGCAGGGTGCTGGAACGGGCTCCCAAGAGGTTTTTGGTGGCTACAGAGGCTTGCGACGGCGGAACTCCCGATCTATGTTCGTATTCGATGGTTTTAGGGAATATGAGAATATATAGGCGAAAGAAGTCGGTCGGGGGAGCCACGAGGGGCCCACGAGACGGGGGGCGCCCTCCTATCTCCTGGCCTCCTCGAAGCTTCCCTGGCTTGTACTCCAAGTCTCCCGGATCATGTTCGTTCCAAAAATCATGCTCCCGAAGGTTTCATTCTGTTTGGACTGCGTTTGATATTCCTTTTCTTTGAAACACTGAAATAGGCAAGAAAACAGCAATATGGGCTGGGCCTCCGGTTAGTAGGTTAGTCCCAAAAATGATATAAAAGTGTAAGGTAAAGCCCATAAACATCCAAAACGGGTAATATAATAGCATGGAACAATCAAAAATCATAGATACGTTGGGGACGTATCAGCAGCCTCACACCGTAGCCGAACCAGTGAACCCTCGTACTCCTCCTCGTGCGGGCTTCCACTACCGCGTCTTCCCCGGCTCCACGTCATCCCCTTCCTAGGCCTCGCCGTCGTCCACCACCCTGGTGCTCTCCGCGCGACATGGTCAACGTGGTCAAGGAACGACTTCCATCGGAGTACTGTACATGGAGAGGCTGACAGCTGGGTCCACGGCGGCCACAAGGAAGTGCCTCCTTATTACGCGCAAAATAATTATTCATCCACCTGACAGCAGGGACCCACCGGACGGGCCACCGTATTTCACGAAAAAAATGATTTGCCCCCTGACTGCTGGGACCCACCAGCTACATCTTCGCACGCAAGGAAGTGTGCCCGGGCAACAAAAAAACGATTCGCCCCCCTGACTGCTGGGACACACTAGCTACATCTTCGCACGCAAGGAAGTGCCTAACAGTCGGGACCCACCTGGTCGAAGCGTACGTAGCGTTGTCATTCTGGCCGCGAACGTGTACGTACATACTGGTGGATGTAGAGGCACGCACGTGTCGTAGTAGAGGCGCGCACGTAGCATGTACACGTACGTACAGCGGCCAGTGTGCAAGAAAGAAAATACGGCCACGTACGTACATACGGGCGGGGTCTCGAACGCCTACTCGCGCATACGTACGGCTAGGGCTCGTGTACATGGCTGGGTCGGAATGGAGAAACAACGTCGTCGTCGTGTTCATGGGGAGCCAACCGGCTAGGTCGGAACAGAATGTGTCGTCGTGTTAATTGGGAGGGCTTGGACGGAACAGGCGATGGAAACGAGGCCTGGCGTACCGCAGAACAGAGGAAACGGCCTTGTGTTCGACCGGCCACGTTCGAAACGGGATCCTGTTCATCGGGAGGGGTCTGGCGTACCGCAAAACGGAGGAAACGGACCTCCTACGGTCGAAACGGGGTCCTGTTGATCGGGAGGGGTGTGGCGTACCGCAAAACGGACGAAACGGACTTGTGTCGGAGCGGTACGGTCGAAACGGGGGTCCTGTTCATCGGGAGGGGTGTGGCGTACCACAAAATGGGACTCCATGGGATACTGTTCAGCTCCACCGTCGACCTCCTCCAGCCTCCACGGCTACTGTTCATCCACCGTCGACCTCCTCCAGCCTCCACCTGCGACTGTTCATCCACGGGTTCCTATTCATCCAGCCTCCACCGCGCGCTACTCCACCGTCTACTGTTCAACCACCCCTCTCCACGGGCTCCTGTTCAACCACCCCTCCACGAGCTACTGTTCATCCACCCCTCCACCATTTAGTATTCATCCAGCCCTCCACGGGGTCGTCCTGTTCATCCAACCCTCCACGGGGTCCTGTTCATCCAGCCCCAACCGGCTCGATCGATCAGGGTCCTGTTCATCCACAGGCAACGCCACGAGGTCCTGTTCATCCACCCCCACCGCTCACTGTTCATCCAACCCTCCCCCCCCCCCCGCAATGCTCACTGTTCATCCAGAGGAAACATCAATCGGCTTTAGTTAGCAGCAGCAGCGAAGGAATCGCTCGATCGGGTTCAGTTAATAGCCATCGACCGATCGCTCGGGTTCAGTAACACGTAGCCTGCAGTGCAATCGCTCGGGTTCAGTTAGGCGATGCCTCGCTCAGGTTCAGTTAGATACCAACGCCTCGCACACATGCGCGTACGTGTACGAGAGAAACGTGCATCGCTCGGCCCCCGACCACCCACCATAACCGGGAACTCCCTAAAATTTTCCTCACCCTCACTTCCACCACGGTTTTTTCCGTCATGGACGGCCCAAAGAATGTCATGCAGCAGCGTCTCCGGCCCGCCCAGGACGAAAAGCCCATTTCCTGTCATGATTTTTTTTCATAGAAGTAGGAGCCCACCACATCTATGATGATACCGGGTTTTGTCACAATTATCGTCATAGAAGTGTCATAAGTATGACAGAAAAAATTTCGTTCGGCCCAAAATGTCACAGATGTGTCATTTTTTTTGTAGTGGTTCTACTCGTGCATATCATCTACGCATAGACCTGGCTCAGATGCCACTGTTGGGGAACGTAGCATGCAATTTCAAAAACTCTCCTACGATCATGCAAGATCTATCTAGGAGATGCATAGCAACGAGAGGGGCAGAGTGTGTCCACGTACCCTCGTAGACCGAAAGTGGAAGCGTTAGATTAACGCGGTTGATGTAGTCGAACGTCTTCACGATCCAACCGATCCAAGTACCAAACATACGGCACCTCAGTGTTCTGCACACGTTCAGCTTGATGACGTCCCTCGAACTCTTGATCCAGCAGAGGGTCGAGGGAGAGTTCCGTCAGCACGACGGCATGGTGACGGCGATGGTGATGTGATCCACGCAGGGCTTCGCCTAAGCACTTCGACGCTATGACCGAAGGAGTAAACTGTGGAGCGCACACGGCTAAGAGAACAATTGATGTGCTATGGGGTGCCCCCCTGCCCCTGTATATAAAGGAGGGGAGGAGGAGGAGGCCGGCCAGGAGGCGCGCACCATGGGGGGAGTCCTACTAGGAGTAGGATTTGGCCCCCACTTTTTTCATTTCTTCACTGGAGGGAAAAGGAAGGAGAGGGAGAGGGAGAGGAAAGGGGGAGGGCGGCCCCTCCTCCTTGTCCTATTCGGACTCCCTAGGAGGGAGGGGCACCCCCCCCCCCATGGGCTTCCCTCTCTCTCCCTTAGGGCCCATGTAGGCCCAATACTTCCCCGGGGGGTTCCGGTAACCCCTCGGTACTCTGGTAAAATACCCGAACCACTCGAAACCATTCCAATATCCGAATACTACCTTACGATATATGAATATTTACCTCTCAACCATTTTGAGACTCCTCGTCATGTCTGTGATCTCATTTGGGACTCCGAACAAACTTTTGTCACCAAAACACACACCTCATAATACAAATCGTCATCGAACGTTAAGCATGCGGACCCTACAGGTTTGAGAACTATGTAGACATGACCGAGGCACATCTCCGGTCAATAAGCAATAGCGGAACCTAGATGCTCATATTGGCTCCTACATATTCTACGAAGATCTTTATCGGTCAAACCGCATAACAACATACGTCGTTCCCTTTATCATCGGTATGTTACTTGCCCGAGATTCGATCGTTGGTATCATCATACCTAGTTCAATCTCGTTACCGGCAAGTCCCTTTACTCATTCTGTAATGCATCATCCTGCAACTAACTCATTAGTCACATTGCTTGCAAGGCTCATAGTGATGTGCATTACAGAGAGGGCCCAGAGATACCTCTCCGATACTCGGAGTGACAAATCCTAATCTCGATCTATGCCAACAAAACAAACACCTTCGGAGACACCTGTAGAGCATCATTATAATCACCCAGTTATGTTGTGACGTTTGATAGCACACAAGGTGTTCCTCCGGTATTCGGGAGTTGCATAATCTCATAGTCAGAGGAATATGTATAAGTCATGAAGAAAGCAATAGCAATAAAACTTAACGATCATTATGCTAAGCTATCAGATGTGTCTTGTCCATCACATCATTCTCTAATGATGTGATCCCGTTCATAAAATGACAACACATGTCTATGGTTAGGAAACAAAACCATCTTTGATCAACGAGCTAGTCAAGTAGAGGCATACTAGGGACACTCTGTTTTGTCTATGTATTCACACATGTACTAAGTTTCCGGTTAATACAATTCTAGCAAACATTTATCATGATATAAGGAAATATAAATAACAACTTTATTATTGCCTCTAGGGAATATTTCCTTCACAATGCACACCACCATTTGGTGCACAAGTTCAGAATTGCTCGACAGAGTTTTCATACTCCTGGTGTTTCTACGATTTCGATTCATTTTTTGGGTGATGATGGTGGTGCCCATGGTACACGTTTTTTTGGCCCTACTGCTTCCGAGGTTGCTACCCTTATTGTTGGTGATTTCACCTAAATGCAGAAGATTCAATGTGATTGCAGAGACGCGGTATGGTTCATTAAAACATATATCTTCAGTATCCTATACTTTTCCCATATGGTGATAATAGTTATCACCGTGGTATTAGATATGTTCACGTTAATGATTGTTTGGCCGTAACTGATGCAAATGTGCAAGCTGAAGGACACTTGGACGACCAAGATGCTGACGATGACGCCAACTGTGATTCCGAGGATGTGGATGTTTCTCGTGGCCAGGTTGCCATGTTGAAGTATTATGAGTACTATGCTCATTATCGTGAAGGCGAGGTTAATCCTTACAAGAGTTGTGGTCGGCTGAGCCAGCAGATTGTCGTTAATGCTTACTCTTGTATAGAGGCTGATCGTTTAGAGTACCATTTCTGTAAACAAGATAAGCTCCACTCTGAGACCTATCAGGGCATATCTAACGCTATGGGTGAAGGTAATTCGACTGGCAAGAATGTCGGTGTGTAGTTCATACTGCATGGCAGTTTTACGGGCGGTCCACGGTACATGCTTCTGAATTATCATGACGGGATGGCCATATGTCGATAATATGGTGCACCTGACCTGTTTGTTACTTTTTACATGTAACCCTAGGTGGCAAGAGATTACCGATGCTCTTGCTGCCGAACCTGGTCAGATTGCTGCCGACTGGCCTGATATTACTACTCGAGTACTGTTTTCTTGCTTTTTTGCCATATGGTAAATTAATTGTTGTAGATATTGTCAGTTTATTTTACTTCCTATTTTTGAACATGCAGATTTGTATGTTGTGGAGTTCCAAAAAAGGGGTCTGCCACATACTCACACGTTAGTGTGGTTGAAGGCAGATACCAAGGATCCTTCTCCTTCGTTTATAGATGGACTTATTTCCGTGGAGCTGCTGGATCCTTTAGTTGATCATTTAGGTTACGCTCTTGTTGATGAATTCATGGTACATGGACCCTGTGGGGCGTACAATACTAAGTGTGTTTGCACGAAGAATAATTGTTTTTCCAAGCGTTTTCCCAAGCCATTGAGCGATGATACAATGGTTGATCATGTTGGATATCCAGTTTACCGTCGACGTGACAACGGGTTGTATGTGCTCAGGCCGAAAGACTCACTCCGTTTGGGAAACCAATGGGTTATTCCATACAATATGAATTTGTTGAAGAAGTTTGACGCCCATATAAATGTGGAGTGGTGTAATAAGACAAATTTATTGAAATATTTGTTCAAATACCTAACGAAGGGTCATGATGTAGTTTGTATGCGTTTCCATGCCGAAGATAGACCTCCTGGTGTTTTCACCGTGCCATCTCCTACTGGAAGAAATGAAATCGACGACTACATCAAGTGCAGGTTTGTCAATATATTTGGATAAATTGATGTTTCTTGCTGCACACCTGTTACAATTTTTAAAAATGTGTAGGTACATGTCTACCTGCGAGGCTTTTTGGAGATTGTTTGTGTACAATATCCATGGTCGTCATGAAGGAAATATGCCCTAGAGGCAATAATAAAGTTGTTATTTATATTTCCTTATATCATGATAAATGTTTATTATTCATGCTAGAATTGCATTAACCAGAAACTTAGTACATGTGTGAATACATAGACAAACAAAGTGTCACTAGTATGCCTGTACTTGACTAGCTCGTTGAATCAAAGATGGTTAAGTTTCCTAGCCATATACATGAGTTGTAATTTGATTAATGGGATCACATCATTAGAGAATGATGTGATTGACTTGACCCATTCCGTTAGCTTAGCACGATGATCGTTTAATATGTTGCTATAGCTTTCTTCATGACTTATACATGTTCCTATGACTATGAGATTATGCAACTCCCGAATACCGGAAGAACACTTTGTGTGCTACCAAACGTCACAACGTAACTGGGTGATTATAAAGGTGCTCTACAGGTGTCTCCGATGGTGTTTGTTGAGTTGTCATAGATCGAGATTAGGATTTGTCACTCCGATTGTCGGAGAGGTATTTCTCGGCCCTCTCGGTAATGCACATCACTATAAGCCTTGCAAGAAATGTGACTAATGAGTTAGTTGCAGGATGATGCATTACGGAATGAGTAAAGAGACTTGCCCGTAACGAGATTGAACCAGGTATTGAGATACCGGCGATCGAATCTCGGGAAAGTAACATATCGATGACAAAGGGAACAACGTATGTTGTTATGCGGTTCGACCGATAAAGATCTTCGTAGAATATGTAGGAGCCAATATGGGCATCCAGGTTCCACTATTGGTTATGACCAGAGAGGTGTCTCGGTCATGTCTATATAGTTCTCGAACCCGTAGGGTCCGCACGCTTAAACGTTCGTTGACAATATAGTATTAACTATATGAGTTATGTATGTTGGTAACCAAATGTTGTTTGGAGTCCCGGATGAGATCACGGACATGATGAGGAACTCCGGAATGGTCCGGAGATAAAGTTTGATATATGGGATAATAGTGTTTGGTCTCCGGAAGGGTTTTGAAATTCACCGGAAGGGGTTTCGGATGTTTCCCAAAATGTTTGGGTACGAGAACACTTTATTTGGGCCAAAGAGGAAAGCCCACAAGGTTTTTGGAAAGCGCAAAAGGAAGTTTTGCGGAGTCCAGGGGCCAGACTTTGTGGAACCCTGGCGTCTGGCCCTGGAGTCCGAGAAGGACTCTTGCCTTTCGTGTGAAACCGACTTTGTGGAGGATTTTACTCCAAGTTTCGACCGCAAGGCTCAACATATAAATAGAGGGGTAGGGCTAGCACCCAAGACACATCAGGAAACACCAAGCCGTGTTTCGGCAACCCCGTCCCCTCTAGTTTATCCTCCATCATAGTTTTCGTAGTGCTTAGGCGAAGCCCTACGGAGATTGTTCTTCACCAACACCGTCACCACACCGTCGTGCTGCCGAAACTCATCTACTACTTCACCCCTCTTGCTGGATCAAGAAGGCGAGGATGTCATTGAGCTGAACGTGTGCTGAACATGGAGGTGCTGTACGTTCGGTACTTGATCGGGACGGATCGTGAAGGTGTATGACTACATCAACCGCGTTGATAAACGCTTCCGCTTACGATCTACGAGGTTACGTGGACTACACTCTCCCCTCTCGTTGCTATGCATCACCATGATCTTCCGTGTGCGTAGGATTTTTTTTGAAATTACTACGTTCCCCAACAGTGGCATCCGAGCCAGGTTTATGCGTAGATGTTATATGCATGAGTAGAACACAAGTGAGTTGTGGGCGGTAATAGTCATACTGCTTACCAGCATGTCATACTTTGATTCGGCGGTATTGTTGGATGACGATCGAGATCAAGGTGTTGCGTCGGTGATGATGGTGATCATGACGGTGCTTTGGAGATGGAGATCAAAGGCACAAGATGATGATGGCCATATCAAATCACTTATATTGATTGCATGTGATGTTTATCCTTTATGCATCTTATTTTGTTTAGTTCGGCGGTAGCATTATAAGATGATCTCACACTAAATTTCAAGGTATAAGTGTTCTCCCTGAGTATGCATCGTTGCGACAGTTCTTTGTGCTGAGACACCACATGATGATCGGGTGTGATAAGATCTACGTTCACATACAACGGGTGCAAGCCAGTTTTGCGGAATACTCGGGTTAAACTTGACGAGCCTAGCATATGCAGATATGGCCTCGGAACACTAGAGACCGAAAGGTCGAGCGTGAATCATATAGTAGATATGATCAACATAGTGATGTTCACCATTAAAAACTACTCCATCTCACGTGATGATCGGACATGGTTTAGTTGATTTGGATCACGTGATCATTTAGATGACTAGAGGGATGTCTATCTAAGTGGGAGTTCTTAAGTAATTGAACTTTAATTTATCATGAACTTAGTCCTGATAGTATTTTGCAAATTATGTTGTAGATCAATAGCTCACGTTATCGCTTCCCTATGTTTTTTATATGTTCCTAGAGAAAACTAAGTTGAAAAATGTTAGTAGCAAAGATGCGGACTAGGTCCATGATCTGAGGTGTATCCTCATTGCTGCACAAAATAATTATGTCCTTGATGCACCGCTAGGTGACAGACCTATTGCAGGAACAGATGCAGACGTTATGAACGTTTGGTTAGCTCAATACGATGACTACTTGATAGTTTTGTGCACCATGCTTTACGGCTTAGAACCGGGACTTCAAAAAAGTTTTTGAAACATCACGAAACATATGAGATGTTCCAAGAGATGAAATTGGTATTTCAGACTCATGCCCGTGTCAAGAGGTATGAGACCTCTGACAAGTGCTTTTCCTAAAAGATGGAGGAGAATTCCTCAACTAGTGAGCATGTGCTTAGAATGTCTGGGTACTACAATCACTTGAATCAACTAGGAGTTAATATTCCAGATAAGATAGTGATTGACAGAGTTCTCTAGACACCATCGCCAAGTTACTGGAACTTTGTGATGAACTATAGTATGCAAGGGATGACGAAAATGATTCCCGAGCTTTTTGTGATGTTGAAATCGACGAATGTAGAAATCAAGAAAGAGCATCAAAGTGTTGATGATCGACAAGACCACTAGTTTCAAGAAAAGGGAAAAGGGAAAGAAAGAGGAACTTCAAAGAAGAATAGCAAGCAAGTTACCACTCCCATGAAGAAGCCCAAAGCTAGACCCAAGCCTGAAACTGAGTGCTTCTACTGCAAAGAAAATGGTCACTGGAAGTGGAACTACCCTAGATACTTGGCGGATAAGAAGGATGGCAAAGTGAACAAAGGTATATTGGATATACATGTTATTGATGTGTACTTTACTAGTGTTTATAGCAACACCTCGGTATTTGATACTGGTTTAGTTGCTAAGAGTAGTAACTTAAAACAGGAGTTGCAAATGAACAGAGACTAGTTAAGGGCGAGGTGACGATGTGTGTTGGAAGTGATTCCAAGGTTGATAAGATCACCATCGCACACTCCCTATACTTTCGGGATTGGTGTTGGACCTAAATAAATGTTATTTGGTGTTTGCGTTGAGCATAATATGATTGGATCATGTTTATTGCAATATGGTTATTCTTTTAAGTCAAAGAATAATTTTTATTCTATATACATGAATAAAACCTTCTGTGGTCATACACCCAAGGTGAATGGTTTATTGAATCCTGATCGTAGTAATACACATATTCATAATATTGATGCCAAAAGATGCAAAGTTGATAATGATAGTGCGACATATTTGTGGCACTGCCGTTTAGGTCATATTGGTGTAAAGCGCATGAAGAAACTCCATGCTGATGGGCTTTTGGAATCACTTGATTATGAATCACTTGATGCTTGCGAACCATGCCTCATGGCCAAGATGACTAAGACTCCGTTCTCTGGAACAATGGAGTGAGCAACAGACTTGTTGGAAATAATACATACTGATGTAAGCGGTCCGATGAGTGTCGAGGCTCGTGGCGGGTATCATTATTTTTTGACCTTCACAGATGATTAGAGCAGATATAGGTATATCTACTTGATGAAACATAAGTCTGAAACATTTGAGAAGTTCAAAGAATTTTAGAGTGAAGTGGAAAATCATCGTAACAAAAATAAAGTTCCTACGATCTGATCGCGGAGACGAATATTTGAGTTACGAATTTGGTCTTCATTTGAAACAATGTGGAATAGTTTCGCAACTCACACCACCTGGAACACCACAGCGTAATGGTGTGTCCGAACATCATAACCGTACTTTATTAGATATGGTGCAATCTATGACGTCTCTTACCGATTTATCACTATCATTTTGGGGTTATGCATTAGAAACAGCTACATTCACGTTAAATAGGGCACCATCAGAATTAGTTGAGACAATGCCATATGAACTATAGTTTGGCAAGAAAACTAAGTTGTCATTTCTTAAAATTTTGGGGTTGCGATGCTTATGTGAAAAAGTTTCAACCTGATAAGCTCAAACCCAAATCGGAGAAGTGCGTCTTCATAGGATACCCAAAAGAAAACGTTGGGTACACCTTCTATCATAGATCCGAAGGCAAAAATCTTTGTCGCTAAGAATGGATCATTTCTAGAGAAGGAGTTTTTCTCGAAAGAAGTGAGTGGGAAGAAAGTAGAACTTGATAAGGTAATTGTACCTTCTCCCGAATTGGAAAGTAGTTTATCACAGAAATCAGTTCTAGTGAATCCTACACCAATTAGTGAGGAAGCTATTGATGATGATCATGAAACTTCACATCAAGTTACTACAGAACCTTGTAGGTCAACCAGAGCATGTTCCGCACCAGAGTGGTACGGCAATCCTGTTATGGAAGTCATGTTACTAGACCATGACAAACCTACGAACTATGAGGAAGCGATGATGAGCCCAGATTCCGCGAAATGGCTTGAGGCCATGAAATCTGAGATGGGATCCATGTATAAGAACAAAGTGTGGACTTTGGTTGACTTGCCCGATGATCGGCAGGCCATTGAGAATAACTGGATCTTCAAGCGGAAGACGGACACTGATAGTAGTGTTACTATCTACAAAGATCGAATTGTCGAAAAAGGTTTTCGACAAGTTCAAGGTGTTGAATACAATGAGATTTTCTCACTCGTATCGATGTTTAAAAGTCTGTCTGAATCATGTTAGTAATTGCCGCATTTTATGAAATTTGGCAAATGGATGTCAAACCTGCATTCCTTAATGGATTTCTTAAAAGAAGAGTTGTATATGATGCAACCAGAAGGTTTTGTTGATCCTAAAGGTGCTAACAAAGTGTGCAAAGCTCCAGCGATCCATCTATGGACTGGTACAAGCATCTCGGAGTTGGAATATACGCTTTGATGATTTGATCAGAGCATATACTTTTATACAGACTTGCGGTGAAGCCTGTATTTACAAGAAAGTGAGTGGGAGCACTACAGCCTTTCTGATAAGTATATGTGAATGACATATTGTTGATCAGAAATGATGTAGAATTTTCTGGAAAGCATAACGGAGTGTTTGAAATGTGTTTTTAAAAGAAAGACCTCAGTGAAGTTGCTTACATATTGAGCATGAAGATCTATAGAGATGGATCAAGACGCTTGATAAGTTTTTTCAATGAGTACATACCTTGACAAGTTTTTGAAGTAGTTCAAAATGGAACAGTCAAAGAAAGAGTTCTTGCCTGTGTTGCAAGGTATGAAGTTGAGTAAGGCTCAAAGCCCGACCACGGCAGAAGATAGACAGAGAATGAAAGTCATTCCCTATGCCTCACCCATAGGTTCTATAAAGTATGCCATGCTGTGTACCAGACCTATTGTACACCCTACCCTGAGTTTGGCAATGGAGTACAATAGTGATCTAGGAGTAGATCCCTGGACATTGGTCAAAATTATCCCTAGAGGACTAAGGAGATATTTCTCGGTTATGGAGGTGATAAAAAGGTTCATCGTAAAGGGTTACGTCGATGAAAGTTTTTGACACCGATCCAGATGACTCTAAGTCTTAATCTAGAGACATATTGAAAGTGGGAGCAATTACCTAGAGTAGCTCCATGCTTAGCATGTGGACATAGAAATTTGCAAAATACATACGGATCTGAATTTGGCAGACCCGTTGACTAAACTTCTCTCACAAGCAAAACATGATCACACCTTAGTACTCTTTGGGTGTTAATCACATGGCGATGTGAACTAGATTGTTGACTCCAGTAAACCCTTTGGGTATTGGTCACATGGCGATGTGAAACTATAAAGTGTTAAATCACATGACGATGTGAACTATTGGTGTTAAATCACATGGCGACGTGAACTAGACTATTGACTCTTGTGCAAGTGGGAGACTGAAGGAAATATGCCTTAGAGGCAATAATAAAGTTGTTATTTATATTTCCTTATATCATGATAAATGTTTATTTTTCATGCTAGAATCTTATTAACCGGAAACTTAGTACATGTGAAAATACATAGACAAACAAAGTGTCACTAGTATGCCTCTACTTGACTAGCTCGTTGAATCAAAGATGGTTAAGTTTCCTAGCCATAGACATGAGTTGTCATTTGATTAACGGGATCACATCATTAGAGAATGATGTGATTGACTTGACCCATTCCGTTAGCTTAGCACGATGATCGTTTAGTACGTTGCAATTGCTTTCTTCATGACTTATACATGTTCCTATGACTATGAGATTATGCAACTCCCGGATAATGAAAGAACACTTTGTGTGCTACCAAACATCACAACATAACTGGGTGATGATAAAGGTGATTTACAGGTGTCTCCGATGGTGTTTGTTGAGTTGGCATAGATCGAGATTAGGATTTGTCACTCCGTTGTCAGAGAGGTATCTCTGGGCCCTCTCGGTAATGCACATCACTATAAGCCTTATAAGTAATGTGACTAACGAGTTAGTTGCAGGACGATACATTATGAAATGAGTAAAGAGACTTGCCGGTAACGAGATTGAACTAGGTATTGAGATACCGACGATCGAATCTCGGGCAAGTAACATACCGATGACAAAGGGAACAACGTATGTTGTTATGCGGTTCGACCGATGACGATCTTCGTAGAATACGTAGGAGCCAATATGGGCATCCAGGTTCCGCTGTTGGTTATTGACCAGAGAGTGTCTTGGTCATGTCTACATAGTTCTCGAACCCGTAGGGTCCGCACGCTTAAACGTTCGTTGACGATATAGTATTATATGAGTTATCTATGTTGGTAACCGAATGTTGTTCGGAGTCCCGGATGAGATCAAGGACATGACGAGGAACTCCAGAATGGTCCGGAGATAAAGTTTGATATATGGGATAATAGTGATTGGTCTCCGGAAGGGTTCCGGAATTCACCGGAATGGGTTCCGGATGTTTCCCTAAATGTTTGGGTACGAGAACACTTTATTTGGGCCAAAGGGGACCCCACAAGGTTTGTGGAAAGCGCAAAAAGGAAGTTTTGCAGAGTCCAGGGGCCAGACGCCACAGTCCCTGGCGTCTGGGCCCAGACGCCGGGAACCCTGGCGTCTGGCCCTGGAGTCCGAGAAGGACTCTTGCCTTTCGGGTGAAACCGACTTTGTGGAGGCTTTTACTCCAAGTTTCGACCCAAAGGCTCAACATATAAATAGAGGGGTAGGGCTAGCACCCAAGACACATCAAGAAACACCAAGCCGAGTGCCGGCAACCCCGTCCCCTCTAGTTTATCCTCCGTCATAGTTTTCGTAGTGCTTAGGCAAAGACCTACGAAGATTGTTCTTCACCAACACCGTCACCACACCGTCGTGCTGCCGGAACTCATCTACTACTTCGCCCCTCTTGCTGGATCAAGAAGGCGAGGACATCATCGAGTTGAACGTGTGCTGAACGCGGAGGTGCCGTACGTTCGGTACTTGATCGGGACGGACAATGAAGGTGTACGACTACATCAACCACGTTGATAAACTCTTCCGCTTACGGTTTAGAGGGTACGTGGACTACACTCTCCCCTCTCGTTGCTATGCATCACCATGATCTTGCATGTGCGTAGGATTTTTTTGAAATTACTACGTTCCCCAACAGCTCGTTAATCAAAGATGGTTAAGTTTCGTAGCGATAGACATGTGTTATCATTTGATGAACGGGATCGCATCATTAGAGAATGATGTGATGGACAAGACCCATCCGTTAGCATAGCATATTGATCGTTTAGTTTTATTGCTATTGCTTTCTTCATGACTTATACATGTTCCTCTAACTATGACATTATGCAACTCCCGAATACCGAAAGAACAGCATGTGTGCTATTAAACGTCACAACATAACTAGGTGATTATAAAGATGCTCTACAGGTTTCTCCGAAGGTGTTTGTTGAGTTGGCATACATCAAGATTAGGATTTGTCACTCCATGTATCGGAGAGGTATCTCTGGGCCCTCTCGATAATGCACATCACTATATTCCTTGCAAGCAATGTGACTAATGAGTTAGTTGCGGGATGATGCATTACGAAATGAGTAAAGAGACTTGCCGGTAACGAGATTGAACTAGGTATGTTGATACCGATGATCGAATCTCGGGCAAGTAACATACCGATGACAAAGGGAATAACGTATGTTGTTATGCGGTTTGACCGATAAAGATCTTCGTAGAATATGTAGGAGCCAATATGAGCATCCAGGTTCTGCTATTGGTTATTGATCGGAGATGTGTCTCGGTCATGTCTACATAGTTCTCGAACCCGTAGGGTCCGCACGCTTAACGTTCGATGACGATTTGTATTATATGAGTTATGTGATTTGGTGATCAAATGTTCTTCGGAGTCCCGGATGAGATCACGGACATGACGAGGAGTCTTGAAATGGCCGAGAGGTAAAGATTCATATATAGGACGATAGTATCGGACACCAGAAGTGTTCTGGGGGTATCAGGTACGTATTGGGTCACCGAAAGGGGTTTCGGGCACCCCCCGGCAAAGATATGGGCCTTATTGCGCCAAGGGCAGGACAGACCAGCCCCTAGTGGGCTAGTGCGCCCCTTATTGCGCCAAGGAGAAAGAAGGAGGGGGAGAGAGAAACGAAAGAGGAGGATTCAGCCTCCCCTTCCCTTCTCTCCCCCCTCTCTTTCCTTCCCCCTCCAAAACTTTTGGAAACAGGGGAGGCTGAATTGGACACGACCCTCAAGTAGGATTCCTCCTACGGCGCGCCCTTGCTACTCCCCTCCCCCTCCCACCTATATATACGTGGGGAGAGGGCGCCTAGAACACACAACAAACATTGTTAGCCGTGTGCGGCGCCCCCCCTCCACAGTTTACGCCCCGGTCATATTCACGTAGTGCTTAGGCGAAGCCCTGCGCAGAATACTTCATCATCACCGTTACCACGCCGTCGTGCTGATGAAACTCTCCCTCGGCCTCAGCTGGATACATAGTTCAAGGGACGTCACCGAGCTGAACGTGTGCAGATCGCGGAGGTGCCGTGCATTAAACCTAAGCTGTCGTTTATTAAAATTTGGGGTTGCGATGCTTATGTGAAAAAGTTTTAGCCTGATATGCTCAAACCCAAATCAGAGAAGTGCGTCTTCATAGGATACCCAAAAGATTGTTGGGTACACCTTCTATCACAGATTCGAAGGCAAGATCTTTGTTGCTAAGAATGGATCCTTTCTAGAGAAGGAGTTTCTCTCAAAAGAAGTGAGTGGGAGGAAAGTATAACTTGATGAGGTAATTGTACCTTCTCCCGAATTGGAAAGTAGTTAATCACAGAAATCAGTTCCAGTGATGCCTACACCAATTAGTGAGGAAGTTAATGATGATGATCATGAAACTTCAGATCAAGTTACTACGGAACCTCGTAGGTCAACCAGAGTACGTTCTGCACCAGAGTGGTACGGTAATCCAGTTCTGGAAATCATGTTACTAGACCATGACGAACCTACGAACTATGAGGAAGCGATGATGAGCCCAAATTCCGCGAAATGGCTTAAGGCCATGAAATCTGAGATAGGATCCATTTATAAGAACAAAGTATGGACTTTGATTGACTTGCCCGATGATCGGCGAGCCATTAACAATAAATGGATCTTCAAGAGGAAGACGGTCGCTAATAGTAGTGTTACTATCTACAAAGCTCGAATTGTCGCAAAAAGTTTTCGACAAGTTCAAGGTGTTGACTACAATGAGATTTTCTCAATCGTATCGATGCTTAAAGTCTGTCCGAATCATGTTAGCAATTGCCACATTTTATGAAATCTGGCAAATGGATGTCAAAACTACATTTCGTAATGGATTTATTAAAGAAGAGTTGTATATGATGCAACCAGAAGGTTTTCTCAATGCTAAAGATGCTAACAAAGTGTGCAAGCTCTAGCGATCCATCTATGGACTGGAGCAAGCATCTCGGAGTTGGAATATACGCTTTGATGAGTTGATCAAAGCATATAGTTTTATACAGACTTGCGGTGAAGCCTGTATTTACAAGAAAGTGAGTGGGAGCACTACAGCCTTTCTGATAAGTATACGTGAATGACATGTTGTTGATCAGAAATGATGTATAATTTTTTGGAAAGCATAAAGGAGTGTTTGAAAGAAGTTTTTCAAAGAAAGACCTCAATGAAGCTACTTACATATTGAGCCTCAAGATCTATAGAGATATATCAAGATGCTTGCTAAGTTTTTTCAATGAGTACATACCTTGACAAGATTTTGAAGTAGTTCAGAATGGAATAGTCAAAGAATGAGTTCTTGCCTGTGTTGCAAGGTATGAAGTTGAGTAAAGACTCAAAACCCGACCACGGCAGAAAATAGAAAGAGAATGAAAAGTCATTCCCTATGCCTCAGTCATAGGTTCTATAAAGTATGCCATGCTATGTACCAGACCTATTGTATACCCTGCCCTGAGTTTGGTAAGGGAGTACAATAGTTATCTAGGAGTAGATCACTAGACAGGGGTCAAAATTATCCTTAGAGGACTAAAGGAAATATTTCTCAGTTATGGAGGTGATAAAGAGTTCGTCATAAAGAGTTATGCCGATGCAAAGCTTTGACATCGATCTAGATGACTCTGAGTCTCGATCTAGATACATATTGAAAGTGGGAGCATTTAGCTAGAGTAGCTTCGTGCAGAGCATTGTAGACATAGAAATTTGCAAAATACATACGGATCTGAATATGGCAGACCCATTGACTAAACCTCTCTCACAAGCAAAACATGATCACACCTTAGTATTCTTTGGGTGTTAATCACATGGCGATGTGAACTAGATTATTGACTCCAGTAATACCTTTGGGTATTGGTCACATGGTGATGTGAACTATTAGTGTCAAATCACATGGCGATGTGAACTAGATTATTGACTCTAGTGCAAGTGGGAGACTGAAGGAAATATGCCCTAGAGGCAATAATAAAGCTGTTATTTATATTTCCTTATATCATGATAAATGTTTATTATTTATGCTAGAATTGTATTAACCGGAAACTTAGTACATGTGTGAATACATAGACAAACATAGACAAACTTAGCTCATTAATCAAAGATGGTTAAGTTTCCTGGCCATAGACATGTGTTGTCATTTTATGAACGGGATCAAATCATTAGAGAATGACGTGATGGACAAGACCCATCCGTTAGCATAGCATATTTATCGTTTAGTTCTATTGCTATTGCTTTCTTCATGACTTATACATGTTCCTTTGACTATGAGATTATGCAACTCCCGAATACCCGAGGAACACCTTTTTGTGCTATCGAACATCGCAACGTAACTGGGTGATTATAAAGATGCTCTACAGGTGTCTCCGAAGGTGTTTGTTGGGTTGGCATACATCAAGATTAGGATTTGTCACTCCGTGTATCGGAGAGGTATCTCTGGGCCCTCTTGGTAATGCACATCACTATAAGCCTTGCAAGCAATGTGACTAATGAGTTAGTTGTGCGATGATGCATTACGGAACGAGTAAAGAGACTTTCCGGTAACGAGATTGAACTAGGTATGTTGATACCGACGATCGAATCTCGGGCAAGTAACATACCGATGACAAAGCGAATAGCGTATGTTGTTATGCGGTTTGACCGATAAAGATCTTAGAATATGTAGGATCCAATATGAGCATCCAAGTTCCGCTATTGGTTATTAACCGGAGATGTGTCTCGGTCATTTCTACATAGTTCTCGAATGTGTAGGGTCCGCATGCCTTAACGTTCGATGACGATTTGTATTATATAAGTTATATGACTTGGTGACCAATGTTGTTCGGAGTTCCTGATGAGATCACGGACATGATGAGGAGTCTCGAAATGGCCGAGAGGTAAAGATTCATATATAGGACGATAGTATTCGGACACCAGAAGTGTTCTGGGGGTACCGGGTATGTATCGGGTCACCGGAAGAGGTTTCGGGCACCCCCCTGCAAAGATATGGGCCTTATTGGGCCAAGGGCGGGACAGACCAGCCCCTAGTGGTCTGGTGCGCCCCATATATGCCAAATAGGAGGAGAAGGAAGGAGGGGAAGAGAGAAAGGAAAGAGGAGGATTCGGCCTCCCCTTCCCTTCTCCCCCTCTCTTTCCTTCCCCCTCTGTCGGTGTCAAAACCGGCGGATCTCGGGTAGGGGGTCCCGAACTGTGCGTCTAGGCGGATGGTAACAGGAGACAAGGGACACGATGTTTTACCCAGGTTCGGGCCCTCTTGATGGAGGTAAAACCCTACGTCCTTCTTGATTAATATTGATGATGTGTATTACAAGAGTGGATCTACCACGAGATCAAGGAGGCTAAACCCTAGAAGCTAGCCTATGGTATGATTGTTGTAATGGATGTTGTGTCCTACGGACTAAAACCCTCTGGTTTGTATAGACACCGGAGAGGGCTAGGGTTACACAGAGTCGGTTACAATGGTAGGAGATCTACATATCCGTATCGCCAAGCTTGCCTTCCACGCCAAGGAAAGTCCCATCCGGACACGGGACGGAGTCTTCAATCTTGTATCTTCGTAGTCTTGGAGTCCGGCGGACGATGATAGTCTGGCTGTCCGGACACCCCCTAGTCCAGGACTCCCTCAGTAGCCCCCGAACCAGGCTTCAATGACGATAAGTCCAGCGCGTATATAGTCTTCGGCGTTGCAAGGCGGGTTCTCCTTTTAAGTTCCATGTACCTGCCGAACAGTGTCCGGCTTCCTTATTAATGTTGCGCTTCTTGGCTTCCACGCCCAATAATGGCCTTCTTCCACGCGTCGCACGAATGCGAAAAGCCAGGGTATCTTTTATGTTTTACCCCCTAGCTGTGCAAATAATCTGCCTATAAGAGAGGCAAGAATCCAGATCCAAATCACACCATCTTCCTTTCGCGAGTACTCATTGGAGCACCTCCGACCGAAAAATCCATTCCATCATGGACCATCGACACGACTCCTCCTCTCGCGCTCCTAGCCCACTGCCAGGATACTGACGGAGATGTTCTGTCCCGCACAACGAGCTGGTGACGCTCCAAGCAAAGGGATATCTCCCTCTGGCCTTCATGGTCCCGGTTCGAGCCGGATTGGCCACCTACCAAGGTGGGAAGCAAGCGGAGGCTACCCCAAGTCCCAACAAAGGGGAGCGGGTATGCTTCGTCCCCTATCTGATAAGGGGACTCGGATTTCCTATACATCCGTTCCTCCGTGGGCTCCTGGAGTTCTACGGACTCCAGCTCCATCACCTTACGCCCGCCTCTATCCTGCATATCGCGGGTTACGTAGCTCTTTGTGAGCTATTTCTGGGCATCGAGCCCCATTTTGCACTGTGGAAGAGGTTGTTCTGCCTCGTACCCCGTTCTCACGAGGGGTCCATATATCAAGTGGGCGGCGCCGAAATATGGCGCATTGCCGGGACCGGATATCCATCCGAAACCCCAAAGAAGGCGTCCGAAGACTGGCCTTCAGAATGGTTTTACATAGAAGACTCTCCACTGCCGGACCCTGTTCGGATCGGCCTCCCAGAGTTCAGTGCTGCTCCTCTGAAGAAACGCCTTAGTTGGCGCCCGCGGAGCCCCCAACTGGAGGAAGACAAGAGCGTCCATTATCTGATGGGCCGAATAAGGTTACTGGCCCATTCCGGGTTGACCATGATTGGAGTCATGGCAACATGCATTACGTGGGGGGTGCAGCCACTGCAATACAGGGGCCACCCCATGTGGGATTTCAACGGGGAAGACGATGCCACCCATCATGGCCGCAAAGGACCGGATTCGGCCGAGGATCTGGTGCAGATCCTGTCCGGCCTGTACAAGGGGGAGAAGGAGGACTTCCTTCAGACGAACCCGTTGAATGGGTTCTCCATGAATAACCCTCGGCATTGGGTAAGCGAACACTTTAAGGGCCCGACCCATGCTTTCGAAGTTTAAGCTTCTTACATTATGTCTTCGATGCAAGAACTGCGTCGGATTGTGGAGGACATGATAAGTCCAACTCCGCAACCCGAGGATCCAGAAAGATCCCAGGATCTGGCCTCCGAAGAGGACCCGAACATAAAGGTGGAGCTAATCGACGGGGTGTTCCACCAGCTCAGCATGGATAATGCTTTAGTCGCCATTACGGCTGACTACCCCGGACTATATTCGGCTTCCCAGGTGATTGTGACCAAAGTCCCGACACCATTATATCTTCCTTGCTCATTTCTGACCTTCGCATACGATGGTGTTTTGCAGGAAGCGCGTTCAGGGCGGGAAGCCGAGCCCGGGCGGCTGACCAACAAAGGCCAGTCCGGACCAGTAGGCGGAAGAGGAGCGCGGTGCAGACTGAAACGTCGCCGCAAAGGTATAGCTCATAGTTCATTATTTGGAGCAACGTTCCTAGGAAGCGTTTGAGTGCTCATGGCTTTTTGTAGGAGAAAAAGCGCCCGCCGGACTGCGGGCATGGAGGTTGCCAATCCAACCTCTACCAGCCAGGCTCCAGCACCTGGTCTGGAGGGGGAGGCGAGCGCAAGGCGCGAGCCGGACACTCCTCCAACGGAGGATGCCAACAGACTGTCCGCCACCAAGTCTGAGGTGGAGAGCGCCATGAACCATAGGCGCCGCCGGATAGTATTTCGTGACGCGTGCTTCTCCCCTGAGGCGTTGAATGCCTTTAACGCGGGGGATGCGCACCTCCGTGCTGCTCAAGATGGTTTTACCAGAGCCATGGAGCAGTATGTAAAAGACATACAGGTAAGAGAATTTAACAGTTATATATGCCAGTAGCCCCCGAGACTTAAAGTAGTTATGTTAACTGATTTAAGGATCATTTGAAACGCAGGATCTTACCGAGAAGAATACCCAACTGTCTCAGGAGCTGCAAGAGTGCAAGGCCCAACTTGAGGCCGCACTTGCTGCCGCAGGAGGAAACACAGAGACCCCTCCTGGTAACACATTTTTAAAAAAAAAATATAAGTGCTGTGCGGCGTGCGCGCAAGTCTAATAATGACATTGCAGGTGCTGTCGGACAAGATCCGGACAGGCAAGAACTACTGCGCCAGCTGAAGGCCGGTGAGAGGGTGCTGAATAGAGTGCAGCAGGAAAGGAACAAGCTCCAGGATGCCCACGCCCAGCTCGAAGAAGAGCTGAAAGGTGTTCGGGCCGAGCTGTCTGGCTCCGTTAAGGAGAATCAGCGGCTTCGTCGCGGCATCTATAGTAAGTGCTTAAGCGAACTCCTTTGAAAAGAAGAGTTCGACGAGGAAGTCAATTGACAAAATATGTCTGTAGGTATACTCACAGGTCGCCCTGCAGAGGAGATGCCCGTATCAACGGGTGATCAACTTCCCGAACTGTTGCAGCTGCTCGAACGAGTTCGGCAGGCGATGAGCGGCGCCGTTCAGGCTTTATGGCCGGCCCTTTCCCTGCCCGAAGGCCTTGGGGAGCTTACGGAGAAGCTTCAGGGAATGCGGCAGCGCTTCCGTTTATGGAAGATTTCGGCCTGCCGCCAAGGTGCCAGGGAGGCCTGGGCCATGGTGAAGACGCGGTACAAGAAGGCGGATCCCAACCATATGGCCGAGGTCGGACCTATGGGGCCCAACGGGAAGGAGATCCCTGTGAGTTTAGTATACGGCCAGGTAGAGTTGGCCGCTAAGTTTTCCCAACGGGACTGTAAATTAGACAGCCTATTAGACGGGATTGAGGAGGAATACAGTCAGTAGATGTGACAATGTATTGTAAAATGACATGTAAAATACCTTCTAGCCGGATTGTAGATCGTTTGTCTTTGCCGGCCTTTTCGCTTCAACCTTGGGACCCTAGAGTACGGAGTGTGTCCGAATACCTTCTCGGTTAAAAAACAACCGTGGCATGCATGGAGACCAGGCGTAGGGGTCATTAGTGCTTTATCAGACAAGTGCCCAACTAGTTATGTTATATTACATGGTTAGTAAGAAACATCTTCCAGGGAGAATAGTTCTGTTAAGGGTTCCTTTCCCTGGGAGGCATGCCCTAAAGTGCATGTCCGGACTGCGAAAAGAGCAGAAAAACATCTGGGGGCAGATAAATAAGTAGGTAAAAAATCATCTTTCAAGTCACCGACCGAATATTCCCTTAAGAACGCTAGCTTTCGGCTTCACCCAGTCTGAGGTACACATCCGGCTGACCCGGCAGTAACAATCGCAGAGGTGCTCCCTTTACCTCCTAGCCGAACAATCGGGAACGTAGGGGTAAGCACAGGAGCCAGGCAACCCAGCTTGGCCAAAACTTAAGTCATATCGATGCATATAATGGTGAGTAAAAGGTACATGTGGAAGCTTGACACATGTGCTGGGCATGAAGCCCTTATAATTGAGCTTCTGATAAAGAAGCCCCCAGGTATAATGAGTGCGGATGGCACATCAAGTATGTGCGAACAATGCGCTAGTAGGCCCTTAAGGGCTTTTTAGGAAAAGGGTTAAGAGAAGAAAGAGAAACAAAAGACAGCGGAAGTGTAAAAATTTGGACGGGGGAAGGGGACGAACTCTTAGTCCAGCGCTAGGCATAGAATCTTCGGAGGCGGGCTGCGTTCCATGGGTTCGGCTCGAGTCGGTTGTCCGACGCATTTCGTAGACGGTACGCTCCGCCGGTCAGGACTTGATCGATAATGAAGGGGCCCTCCCATTTGGGCTTGAGCTTGTCCTTCTTCTTGTCCGGCAGGCGTAGAACTAGTTCACCAACATTGTAAGTCTTGGCCCGTACTTCTTTGCTTTGATATCTTCGAGCCTGCTGCTGATAGAATGCGGAACGAGCCTTGGCGACGTCGCGTTCTTCCTCCAATGCGTCCAAGCTGTCCTGCCGATCCATCTCGGCTTCTCTTTCTTCGTACATGCGCACTCGAGGTGAGTCATGAATGATGTCGCAGGGCAGAATTGCCTCTGCGCCGTATACCATAAAAAATGGTGTGAATCCGGTAGTACGGTTGGGCGTTGTCCGCAGCCCCCAGAGTACGGAGTCGAGCATCTCTACCCAGTGCGTGTCAGATTTCGTAAGTGACCGCACTAGTCTGGGTTTAATGACGCTCATTATTAGACCATTTGCTCGTTCCACTTGACCGTTGGTTTGAGGATGATAGACTGAAGCGTAATCAAGCTTAATGCCCATATTTTTGCACCAGGATTTGACCTCGTCGGCCATGAAGTTCGTGCCGTTATCGGTGATGATGCTGTGGGGGACACCGTAACGGTGTACTACCCCGGAGATAAAGTCTATCACTGGTCCGGACTCTGCCGTTTTGACTGGTTTGGCCTCTATCCATTTGGTGAATTTATCCACCATGACCAATAGGTACCTTTGCTTGTGGGTTCCTCCTTTAAGGGGTCCAACCATGTCAAGCCCCCAGACCGCGAACGGCCAGGTAATGGGTATAGTTTTTAGGGCGGTGGGTGGCATATGGCTCTGATTAGCAAAGAGCTGACAACCGACGCATCTTCGGACTAAATCCTGAGCATCTGCCCGGGCCGTCGGCCAATAAAATTCTGTACGGAATGCCTTTCCTACAAGGGCCCGAGCTGATGCGTGGTGTCCGCCTAGTCCGGCATGAATTTCAGCCAGAAGGTTTCGCCCTTCCTCTTCGGAGATACACCTTTGAAGGACTCCGGTTGTGCTTTTTTTGTAGAGTTCTCCCCCATGGACCTTGTAGGCTTTAGATCGCCGGACTATGCAGCGGGCCTCATTTTGGTCTTCGGGAAGTTCCTGCCTAAGCAAGTAGGCTAGGAATGGCTCTGTCCACAGGGCGATTACCGCCATTATGTTGTGGGCTGAAGGTGTTATTTCGTCGGCTGAATCACCGGTTATGTCAGATTGCTCTGTGTCAGTTGGTGTGGCTGCTTCCGGTTTGTCATTTCCGGGCTCCTCTTCCCATAGTACGGATGGCTTAAACAGCCGTTCCAGGAAGATGTTTGGAGGGACAACGTCACGTTTTGCGCCGATGCGTGCCAATACGTCGGCCGCTTGGTTATTATCCCTGGCTACGTGGTGGAATTCAAGTCCGTCAAACCGAGCTGACATTTTTAGGACAGCGTTACGATATGCTGCCATTTTCGGATCCTTGGCATCAAAGTCTCCATTTACTTGGGATATTGCAAGGTTTGAATCCCCGCGCACCTCTAGGTGTTGGATGCCCATGGAGATTGCCATCCGGAGGCCATGTAAAAGGGCCTCGTATTCGGCTGCGTTGTTGGAGTTCGTGTACATTATCTGAAGTACGTATTGGACTGTGTCCCCGGTTGGGGACGTCAATACGACGCCAGCCCCCAATCCGGCCAGCATTTTAGAGCCGTCGAAGTGCATAATCCAATTGGAGTATGCGCCGTACTCTTTAGGGAGTTCGGCTTCGGTCCATTCAGCGACAAAGTCAGCCAAAACTTGTGACTTTATAGCTCGCCGAGGTTTGTAAGTTATATCGAATGGTAAGAGCTCAATGGCCCATTTTGCAATCCTGCCCATCGCGTTGCGGTTGTTTATGATGTCGTTGAGGGGCACTTCGGAGGCCACTGTTATCGAACACTCTTGAAAGTAGTGTCGGAGCTTCCGGGATGCCATGAACACCGCATACGCTATCTTTTGATAGTGCGGGTAACGGGACTTACAGGGTGTTAACACAGTGGATACGTAGTACACTGGTTTTTGAAGAGGGAATTTATGCCCTTCTGTCTCTCGTTCGACGACGAGTACCGCGCTTACAACTTGATGTGTTGCCGCGATGTATAACAACATTGGTTCGCCCAGGTTGGGCGCAGCCAGGACCGGATTTGTTGCCAATATGGTTTTTATTTCTTCGAGTCCGGCAGTGGCAGCATCCGTCCACTCGAAGTGTTCGGTGCGCCTAAGGGGGCGATAGAGGGGCAATGCCTTTTCTCCTAAACGGGAGATAAAGCGGCTTAGGGCCGCCATGCATCCAGTTAATCTTTGTATTTGTTTGAGGTTTTTTGGAATATCTAGCTGAGACAGAGCTCGGATCTTGGCTGGATTTGCTTCAATTCCTCTACCGGATACAATGAAGCCGAGGAGCTTTCCGGCTGGTACGCCGAAAACGCATTTTTCCGGATTCAGCTTGATGTCGTATGCTCTGAGGTTGTCGAATGTGAGCCTCAAGTCGTCTACTAGAGTTTCGACATGTTTGGTTTTGACGACTACGTCGTCTACGTATGCCTCTACTGTTTTGCCGATCTGGGTAGCCAGACATGTTTGAATCATGCGCTGATATGTTGCTCCAGCGTTTTTAAGTCCGAAGGGCATCGTGTTGAAGCAGAATGGTCCATATGGAGTGACGAATGCTGTTGCAGCTTGGTCTGCTTCCGCCATCTTGATTTGATGGTAGCCGGAGTATGCGTCGAGGAAGCACAGTGAATCGTGTCCGGCGGTAGCATCGATTATCTGGTCGATGCGGGGGAGGGGGAAGGGATCCTTTGGGCAGGCCTTGTTGAGGTCTTTAAAATCGACACATAGGCGCCAGGATTTGTCCTTCTTTGGTACCATTACCAGGTTTGCTAGCCAATCCAGATGTTTGATATCTCTGATGAATCCGGCTTCCAATAGTTTGGCTAGCTCTTCTCCCATTGCCTGTCTTTTGGGTTCAGAAAATCGTCGAAGATCCTGTTTGACTGGCTTGAATCCTTTTAGGATATTTAGGCTGTGTTCTGCCAATCTGCGTGGGATTCCGGGCATATCCGAAGGGTGCCAGGCGAAAATGTCCCAATTTTCCCGAAGGAATTCTCGCAGTGCAGCGTCTACATCAGGGTTCAACTGTGTCCCGATGGAAGCCGTCTTTGTCGGGTCCGTTGGATGGACCTGGAATTTTATTATTTCGTCCGCTGGTTTAAAGGAGGTGGACTTGGATCTCTTATCGAGTATCACATCGTCTCTATTCACAGTAGAGCGTAGCGCGGTAAGTTCTTCTGCCGCTAGGGCTTCGGATAGTGCCTCCAGGGCTAATGCGGCTGTCTTGTTCTCGGCGCGGAGTGCTATGTCCGGATCACTAACGAGAGTGATTATTCCGCCGGGCCCAGGCATTTTGAGCTTCATGTACCCGTAATGGGGTACGGCTTGAAAAATTGTGAATGCCTCTCGTCCTAATATAGCGTGATATCCGCTGTTGAACGGGGCCACTTGGAACGTGACTTCTTCGGATCTGTAATTGTCCGGCGAGCCGAACACCACATCGAGTGTGATTTTTCCAATGCAGCGCGCTTCCCGACTAGGGATTATTCCTCTGAAGGTTGTGCTGCTTCGCTCAATGCGGCTCCAGTCTATTTCCATTTTTTGAAGAGTTTCCTCGTAGATGAGGTTTAATCCGCTGCCGCCATCCATGAGGACCTTTGTAAGTCGAAAGCCGTCCACTATTGGACTAAGTACCAGTGCGGCTGGTGCTCGGGCTGTTCGGAACTTAGGTTCGTCGCTGGCGTTGAAGGTGATGGCTGTGTCGCTCCATGGATTTGTTGTTGCTACTTGGTAGACTTCGGCGAGGCCGCGGATTGTTCGTTTCCGCATATTATTTGATGCGAAGGTCTCAAAGACTGTTGATACCGTACCGGTATTGTTGGAGTGGTTTTCCGGGGCTAGAAGCTCCTTGCCACTTTTGGCCACCTGCCGTAATATCCAACATGCTCGAAGGCTATGTGTTGGGACGGCGTCCTCTGTACTGTGAATTTTACAGGGTCCGCTAAGCCATCCCTCCAGTACGGTTCCGTGCCCTCTATGGGGTTTTTGCTTTTTGGTTTTTGTATCTAGGGCCTGAGTGTAATGCACCCTTTTGTTGCGGACTAGGGTTGTATTCGGGGCCGGATTGTCCCAAAACTGATTTTCGGTTTTCCGGAAACTCTCCATCGCACAGTACTTTCGTACTATGGACGCCAGGTCGGCGAAGCGTGTAATTTCACGACTGCTGATGGCGTTCAATATTCCCTTGTCCGTGCAGTTATTGCAAAAAATTGAGATTGCGTTTTCCTCTCGGCAGTCCTTTATCCTGTCCATAACCAGGAGGAATCTGGCCCAGTAGTGATGTACTGTTTCAGCGGGCTCTTGCCGTATTAGAGATAGATCGCATATGTCTGGGCGGGTGGGTGGAATAAAGTCCAGAACCCTACCCATCTCAAGGCTTGAAGGCCGTGAAGTTTCCAAATTTGGAAGCTTGGATTGCTGGACGTTGTCCAACGAGTCCGGTCTGGTGCCTGACTTTAAGTTCAGTGCTTGACCGAAGTCCGTCCCTCCGCGGGAATCCGGCATGGAGGGTTCGGGAGCCCGGACATGACTAGTTTTCAATACAGGGAAGAGTCGCCGCATTGTTCCTCTACCACTGCGACGTGGTGGGTGACCTGGGGAGACTTAATCTCTCTCAGATCGGTTTTAAGCCCAATCTGAGTGTAGTCCGTAGCGACTCCCAGGGCGGCGATGCGATCCAAGAGCTCGTTGACAGACAAAAGCTCTATCGGATCCAGCCGCTCGGCAAATTCCGAGCTGACATGAAGATTGCTTTTGACGACTTGAAAAGTCATTATCAAAGCGGTGGACGGACAGGCGGTCATAAGAAAACCACCTAGCCGGATAGTTTGGCCGGTGGCCAAGGCCCCTTTGGCGAAAATACCGTCCTTGAAGACGGGTGGAGGCATCCTTCCTATCGGCGACGGCACATAGGAACTCTCAATGAAAGCACCAATGTCGGTGTCAAAACCGGCGGATCTCGGGTAGGGGGTCCCGAACTGTGCGTCTAGGCGGATGGTAACAGGAGACAAGGGACACGATGTTTTACCCAGGTTCGGGCCCTCTTGATGGAGGTAAAACCCTACGTCCTGCTTGATTAATATTGATGATGTGTATTACAAGAGTGGATCTACCACGAGATCAAGGAGGCTAAACCCTAGAAGCTAGCCTATGGTATGATTGTTGTAATGGATGTTGTGTCCTACGGACTAAAACCCTCCGGTTTATATAGACACCAGAGAGGGCTAGGGTTACACAGAGTCGGTTACAATGGTAGGAGATCTACATATCCATATCGCCAAGCTTGCCTTCCACGCCAAGGAAAGTCCCATCCAGACACGGGACGGAGTCTTCAATCTTGTATCTTCGTAGTCTTGGAGTCCGGCGGACGATGATAGTCCGGCTGTCCGGACACCCCCTAGTCCAGGACTCCCTCACCCTCCAACACTTTTGGAAAGGGGGGAGGCCGAATTGGACAAGGCCCCCAAGTAGGATTCCTCCTACTTGGGCGCGCCCTTGCTTCTCCCCCCTCCCACCTATATATACGTGGGGAGGGGGCGCCTAGAACACACAACAAACATTGTTAGCCGTGTGCGGCGCCCCCTCCATAGTTTACGCCTCCGGTCATATTCACGTAGTGCTTAGGCGAAGCCCTACACGGATTACTTCATCATCACCGTCACCACGCCGTCGTGCTGACGAAACTCTCCCTCGGCTTCAGCTGGATCAAGAGTTCGAGGGACGTCACTGAGCTGAACGTGTGCAAATCGCGGAGGTGCCGTGCGTTCGGTACTTGATCGGTTGGATCACGAAGACGTTCAACTATGTCAACCGCGTTACTTAACGCTTTCGCTTTTGATCTACGAGGATATGTGGACACACTCTCCCGCTCGTTGCTATGCATCACATAGATAGATCTTGCGTGATCGTAGGTGATTTTTTTGAAATACTACGTTCCCCAACACGTCAGCCTTCCGTCGAGCGGCTGGTTGTTCATTTGCCTAACATGAATAGGGTCATATTTGCGGAGACTGATAGTTTAGGAAATGTTCTGGAGAATCCTTCGACAACTAAAACTATGCTCACTGAGTGGTTTGTTGCCAATCGAAAGCATGTGTCTACTAGGTCTTTAACATACCTTGATTCCCCGAGTGAACGATTTTGGAATAAAGGTAGTAAGGTGTGGACCAAGCGGAAGGTTAACAAAAAATGGGTAGTAAGATTGGACGTATTTATCATGTCCATCGTGGTACTAGCGAGCTATTCTTCCTTCGGATGTTACTTATGGTTGTTCGTGGTGCAACTAGCTTCGATGATCTAAGAAGGCATAATATGGCCCGCCAGCAAGTAACTACACAGCAAAACGAGTTTACAAGACAAACAGTGATTCTGGCAAAGATATGCAACAACTTCTTTGATATATTACCACTTTGCATGTATCCCCAGCGCCCAGACAGCGACGATCCCATTATCACATACATAGGCGTGCACCCTCCCGTCGGACGTTTGCAGGAATTTGCAAAATCACTTTATCACTTTATCACAGGCACCAATCCTGCAAGAGGATATACTAGAATGATCTAATCCACCAGCAACTACTTCTAGCTCATTTATGTAGTGTGTTTGTGTTTCTATATACAGTTCTCTACCTACAGTGAACTGTATGTAGTTTGAATAATTAGGTTGCCTTAGAAGTGTGCCACTTTTAATTTGTATCTTTGTATCCCTACATTTGCAAAAATTTCAATAGCTTCATATGTTCGGTTTCTCGAATGTCTCTATATATTGTTCTGAGATTAAATGAGCATGCACTGATCCACTCTTGAATCAATAGATTGCACGTTTGCGATTGATCATCGAGCGTGGCGTGTCGCCACGCGGGTTAGGCTAGTCATATTCTGACTTGACTCTCCTCAAGCTAATAACATGGAAGGTTTAGCAAATGAAAAACTCCAAATTGGAAGAGCTTACCCCACGCTACTCTCAACTAGAAGTTGTAACTAAGAAGAAATGAATTATGACCTCTTTTGTTCCTTTAGTAAGGTAATGGATAAGCATACTCCATAATGATTGTGAGCTTTGATGTTGATGTATTATATAAAAAACCACCGCAAACTAAATCTTCAAATCTCTGGACTCATTCATATAACATATAGAAATATCATTGTCACTTCCATCAATACTCCACCCTGGCTCCATCAATATTTGTAATACAACGTTGCTCCTTATGATATTTAAACTGCCAGTTAGACATTAAATTGCCATACCTCTGAGCTAGCAGGTAGAGAAAGGACGAATATACAAAGGGGGTTAACACTAACATCTCCTATTTGCTCTATACAAACAAATAAAAAAGGGAATACCAATATGTAAACCTTAGAAATTTGAACGAAAAAATAGACTTAGGATAATTACTATTTTCTAACCGGAGTATGGATGGGCAAAGATAAAAAAAGTACGTTAAATGACTATGGTTTTGGTATATGAAAATAGTTTGTGTTGCTACGGACAGTGGAGCACCCGAGGAGTGTCAGTGCTTTGTCATGTGCATATGATGAAACTGCGGATCGCTTGATTGCAACACATCCGGGCTCCTAATAATAAGAAAACATGTTCCTAAATTTTTGATAGATTTAATATGTTGTAGAGTTATCAATAACTAAGCTCTAACAACCAAATGGGTTGCTCGGTTGATCATGTATACATGGCTATGTATATTGTTACATATAAGCCATACACCACATAGGTTTGCTATAGTGACAATTCAAGACTTCCTAGTCCCAAGGGTATAATCCAAATACATTGGAAGAGGAGGTACAATGTGAATAGCGGGCATAAGCCACAATCATTCCAACCTTGTTTCTCCTGGTGCTTCGCAGTCCAAACTTGTTTCCAAAGAAGTTTTTTTTTTGCATTTAGAGGCTGCTCAAGCTTTTCAAAATAGTGTGATAAAAGGGAGAAGAACTAGTGTAAGTGGTTGATGTGCCTATTGAAGAAATTGATCTCATCGATGGTAAGAATATTCTTGACGTTACACTTTGGCAAGAGATGTTGAAGACATGAGGACGATCTTTAAGGTGTTGTCCTTAAGCCTTGCGAAGTAAGTTCATATTAATTTAAGCGCACAAGTCTCTATTTTCTTCCATTTTAAATGGTCTTTACTTGGCACAACTGTATATGCTTAGAATTACAACTAAACCTTAGACGTGCTTACATTGTAATATTGAACTACCTTTTGCAAATTTCTCGCAACGTGAGAGAAGTCGCATAGTAATATGCTGACATAGCTACATCCTACATTACAACACCATGCTAATCATCAAGTTACAGTGAGCAAAACTAAGCACGAAAATGTGTCATTTGTGTATTTTGAAGAGCAACATAGAGAGGTAAGGCTGTGGTTTTGAGAAATGGGATCCCATGCCAAGACTTTAGTCGCTAAACCAAACTATTTCTTTTTTTTTCCATAGTTTATGAATTATGTCTTTATATGATGCAAATTTAATTCTGCCGAATAATCGAGATCAAAGGCTCAGAATTCCAAGCAAGCATCTTCCAAATTTTTTGGTCCGGTTGCCGTCTTTCACGAAACCACCTGGGTCCGCTTTCAAACTACATCGGCGTACTTTCCCTTTACGCCTTCGAGGCTCCGGCTCGTCCGTGTAGCAGTGTCCATTCCGCCGCTGCGGCAACTACCCACGCCACCGCCACCGCCATTCCGACATGGCCAAGCCTCCGCGCCACAGCCTGACCATGCCGTCCGCCTACCCTCGGAGGATCCCGAGACGCGCGCTCCCGCGAGCCGCCGCGGCGATCTTTTTTGTAACCCTCGTCGGCGTCGCCCTGCCCTTGGCCGTGCTGCACCGCGCCGCCGTCTCGCGGCACTCGCTTGAGGACCCGTGGGGGCGGTACCCGCTTCCTTCGCTCGCCGCAGACGACGAGGAGAGCGCCCAAGGTGATGATCTGGTCAGTCCGCCTCATCCCTCTTGGACCAGTCCCCCCAGTATTCAGTGCGGTAGTTGTATTGTATCCACTGTTAAATCATGAGGAATGCTGGATAATTTGGGCATTTCTGCTTCGCCATGTAGCTACGGGATTACTAATTGCAGTGCGGTGCTTGACTTGGATTATGCTATCCTGTGTCCAGTGAGTGTACTCTAAACGAGAGTTGTCGGTCCATAATGAAATGCTTTGTGGAATCCTTCAAGTGCTTACACAATTACGATGTGTGGTTGCGTCATCTTTGTGTGGTCTTGGAGAATTTGCCTTGGGATGGAGCAGTTCTGTCCACCTGGACGTCTTAGATGTGATGAGAATAAGATACAGTACACATCAGTTGGTGCACTGCAGTCTATTTCTTTAACTTCCGAGTCACTTTCACTGAAAGCCCAATTAGTATCTATCTTGGGATGACATTAACTTGTAGATAGCTTTTGGAACTTCGCTAAAGAAGTTGATTAATATTTTCGCTTGGACAGTGATCTTATTTTCCTTCTTAGCAATTGGGATGGTGCTGTAATTTGGACATGCCAGAAAGTTCAGACTTCAGAAACGACATAGTAGTGCATCTTACACACAAGCACTTAGTTTCGCTTGCCATGGCTCCCAACTGATTACAGATGTTGATTGTTCACATGAATGCTTACTATATGGTGAATAACATGAGGCTATTCACGTAATAGGAGTATAGGAATACTTGTGAGAAGCAACCGCGATGTGTATTATTTATCATTTGATAACAATGAAGGCTACCTTAAGTTTTATTTTAGCTGCCTGTTTCATCATTTGTTGCCACCTATGTACTTCTTTAGAAGACCCGTATTTTTTTCATGTTTAATCTGCTGGGTTATGCATATTTATACTTAATCAGATAGCTTCTTCAGTTCACTTATTGGCCTTCAATTAATATCCATCCTTTCTAGGACAGTGAGGATCTCGAACTTGACCGAGTTTTGCAGAAGGCTTCAATGAGGGACAACACAGTTATATTGACTACACTTAATGCTGCATGGGCTTCTCCTGGCTCGGTGATAGATCTATTTGTTGATAGTTTTCGCTCTGGTGTTAGAACAAGTTCACTCTTGAACCATCTAGTCATTATAGCATTTGATGGGGATGCGTACAGACAATGTACCAAGATCCACCACTATTGCTTTGCTCTTGGAACTGAAGGTGTGGATTTTTCTGAAGAGAAGAGGTTCTTGACTTCTGGGTATCTGGAGATGATGTGGAAAAGACTAGATTTCTTGCGGCTGGTTCTTGAAAAGGGCTACAGCTTCATATTCTCGGTAAATTACTCAGTCATCTTGACCTTTTTTACCGAGATAGATTCAGCCTTGTTGCCCATGATGGAGTATAGTGATCTTTTTCCTTCTGTGAAACATTGTTGTCAGGTTTAGTTCATCTATCTTTCATTTTCATTACATTTCAGGATGCAGACATAATGTGGTTTCGCAATCCATTTTCTCACTTCTATCCTAATGGTGACCTTCAGATTGCTTGCGACCACTATGTTGGGAATGCAACAGACTTGAGAAACATTGCTAATGGAGGCTTCAATTATGTGAAATCGAATGAACGGACCATAGAGTTCTACAGCTTCTGGTACTCATCACGATTGAGATATCCTGGCTACCATGATCAGGATGTCTTCAATGCTATTAAGCATGATCCATATGTCGCAGACATTGGGCTGGAAATTAAGTTTTTAAGTACAGCATACTTTGGCGGATTCTGTGAACCAAGCAGAGATTTAAATAAGGTCTGCACTATGCACGCTAACTGTTGCATCGGTTTGCGGAGCAAGATTCATGATCTAAGGATTATGATGGAAGATTGGAAGAACTATTTGTCACTGCCTCCAAGCTTGAAAAGATTGTTGACATTGTCCTGGAGGGTGCCACAAAATTGCAGGTATTATGTCCAACAGTGACGTGAAGACTGTTTTAGTATGAAATGTGATTGGATGAAATTTTGTCGGTTCATGTGTCTGCAGCTTTCTAGTTGGCATATTTTTGTTCTGGTAGTGTTGTACCTAATCATTTTAATTGTTTGTTTTGCAGCCTTTCTTCGCTAAACTAATAAAAATCCATGCTTATTGAACACAAAAGGAAATGAGAACAGTGGAGCATGCATAAGGCGTTCTCCACATTTTCATCAAAGAACTAACTGGAAGGTCGGGTTACTAACTTCATTAGTGTTTCCCCCCATACTTTACCAACTTCAATTTGATGTAAGTAGAATTTGATGTCGTAGTTAATCGGATATGTGCTGACCTCTGTATGGATGAAACATAGCTTCCTTGAATGATCATGTTTATCTTTCGAAAAAGGAATGAGCATGCCTGCTGAGATGAGAGACAGATCACAGAAAACAACTCGTTTTTTCTGTGTATTGTCGTCGTTTTTTTTTATTAGGCATGAAAAGATGTATGCGCTTCTCAATATTTTGATTGACTTTAGGTACTTCCTGGCGACCATCAAATGCAGTTACTTTCCTATTTTTAACTCAGCTGATTATTTTTTTGCATGGTAATACGTGTCTCATTTATACTATAGAATAATGATCAAGTTACAAGGCACGTAAGCACCGACCATACATGACTGAAAAGATAGGAAAATCCTATGCAAAATACCAGCGCCTGTTTCTTTCCTTCGAGGCCACCGAAGCGGCCCCCAAAGAGAAAAAAGACAGATCACCTCTTCATCCAAGCTCGACGCGGCTCTATCGCTGATCAGCAGCTTTACGGACCTCCAAAGTAGTTTGCTATAAACAAAACCATAGCCGTTGAAAGAATCAGACTGGGGCAACATGTCCCGGACACGTCATCATCAGTAGTGGTTCCCTGTTAGTAGTAGACGGTAGGTGACAGTTGTAGTTGTGCCCGGGGTTTACTCGTGTTGGAAAAAGGATTACGTCTAAGCAAATGGATTTGCAGATATGTATTTTTTACATGGATTTCTATATTTCTTAGCAAAATTACATTCTGCATATATCCTATAAATAAATAAAAAAAGTTAAATCATTCTGCATATACTTGGACCGTTTTTAGATTGAAATTGATGGAGAGCTCTGCAATATTGGGCTTCCTAGCACGGTCCATCCAGCCGAACGCGTAGGCGGCAGGCCTGCACCGCACGCGTGCCCTCAGCCTTGTGTATGGGCCGAACTGACAAGTGAGACCAGCCCCATCAATAAACCCCAGAACCCAGGTCCAACCCATCAGACCTCGCCGCACCCTTTCTTCCCCCGCATTGCCGCCGCCGCCCCCTGCTGCCATGGCGAAATCATCGTCAGCGACGGCGACGGCGACGGCGTCGGCGTCGGGCACTAAGAAGCGGAAGTCTAAATCCGGGGCCCTCACCCACGAGGAGGTGAAGGCGCTCGGCCTGGAGCTCCTCTCCTCGCGCGCCCACCTCAACCACGCCCCCACCCTCCTCGCGCTCCTCTCCCCCACCGCGCCGCTCAGCATCGCCCTCGAGGCGCTCATCTCGCTCCAGTCCTTCTTCGAGCCCCTGCTTCCCTCCATCCCCTCCGCCTCCGCCGCCGCCGCCGCCGCAGGAGGTGCGAGCGGTGACCCCGAGCTCGTGTTTGGGGCGTGGCTGCGGCAGCGCTTCGAGGAGTTCGTTGCCGCGCTCGTCGAGCTCAGCGTGTCTCCGCACAGCGACGAGGCGATCAGGGTGAGTTTGGGGCAGTTTTAACTATTCATTTGTGTGTTCGGCGATGGTGTATTGGCTAAGTTAGTATACACCTTTGTTCATGGCAGGAAGTGGCGCTTGATGCGTTCATGGCTTTCGTGAAGCTGGGGAAGGACGGGAGCTTCCACTCGGCAATTTACCACAAGTTTCTCCACGCTGTGGTGAGTTTTCCTGCCTAGTAACGTGCTTCCTGCAGCCAGAAGTAGCGTCTAGTGTCTGCTTTTTTATGTGTTTCAAATTATTTTCAGGCTCATGCTACGAATTCAATTGATGATGTTCTAGAGTTGCTTGGGTCCAAGTACGCTAAGTATGCTGATGTTTGGTATGTGGTGACTGGCGACCACTCTTTCAATTATTTCTTGTGTATTTGATTACCAGATCCTTGAAAAACTTGTTTCCCTAAGAACTTCAATTGCATAGAGCTGGCGGTATTGCTAACTTGGTGGAATACCCAAGATATTTTTATAGTATGGTTTTGCAATGCACTTATTTTTCTCCAATTGCTCCTGCAGTTTTTATACTTATACTAGCTTAGATAAGATCGCCAACAGTCTGGGCAGTCAAACCACTGGTAATATCTCTTGCTATGCGTAGTTTGATTTGCCACACGTAACTTCCTACTATGTGGTTAAGTTGCCCTTTTTTTAACCAGGCTCTGGAAAAGATGTCTTGCAGAATGGGGATGACGGGGCTGAAGACAGGTATACTTCGGGTTTTTATGCATGCATATTTTAAATCCTGAACATTGATATAAGCGTGTTAATGCAACTTTGTGAACCAACTAAGATAGTATTGTTGGACATTTCCGTAGGCACACTTTTTTTCCTACCTTAAGGTCTAAACACATGCTATCCTGTCTACCGATATGTTGCAATTGCGTGCTCACCCAATACTGATCATGTTTTCTTGTAAAAGAACAAGGATAAGCTGGAAAGTCAAGCTTTTATAGTTGTGCCTTACGATGTTCCAAACTCCAGTTCCGACACCTTGATTATAGACTACTCACATGGTTGCAGGAACATATAGTGTGTTTGTTGTTCTCATATCATGCTTGCGTTTCTGCAGTGATACGATTTAGCATTAATGTTGATTGTGTACCATGTTCTACCTTTGTCCCTGCAAAGTCATTTGCAGAGTTGCAGTTGGATTATATATGGTGTGAATTGGTCATAATTGTTTGTAGGCTTATTCCATACAAAGCTTTCAAGCAATTGTTTGTAGTATGTTGGTACCTTCAAATTTTGATGTTCGAACAGCTATTTTAGCTCTGTTTCTTATGCTCTTCTCTTTCTTGCTTTAACAGGAGTGCTATCTGTGTACGCAATGTATACAATATTTTGGTGCATATTCCCGCGTTGGATTTTAAGAATGAATCAAAGTTTGATATGTGGAGTACTGTTGGTATGTTTTTCTGGCTAATCCTGTAGGAATGATCTCCCTCTAGTCTTCAATAATATTTGTGTTATTTTTAAAAACTTTTTGTGATCTTCTCCGCCTCTCCCCCCCATTTTCGATTTTCCTTTTTCCTTAAGATTTTGTTAGTTCACTTGCCCCTTATGTATTTACGTTCATTTTTGTTAGTGTGTGTTTTTGTTCTGACCTTTTGTGTTTGTGAAGGCCTTTCTTCAAAAGGAGAGAAGGACACCTCTGAGGTACATCCATACACTTTATGAAGTAAATGTACTGGCAAGTTTCTAGTGATTAAGCTTTTGAGTGTTGCAGGGCTCCTCTGCTATGCGTATAAGCAAAAAGTTAAAATTGAAGTTCACCAAAGCATGGCTGGCCTTTCTCAAGCTACCACTTCCACTTGATGTCTATAAGGAGGTAAAGCTATCTTTCGTTATTCTCAATATCTCAGAAGTAATAATTTCTCAATTGCTTCTTCTTGAACTGTCTATGAATGATTATATGTGTTGCACCTTAATTTACAAATTGTTGTTGGTGATTTCCTGACTCCTTTTTTCTTGTAAAACTATGACCATGTTTACATGCAGTCTACTATGCAAGGGGAATTTATTATACTACAAGAACTGTGTAGCCACTTAGGATTATGAAATAATCTGTAGTTTACCGTTGTTGTTAAGAATAATTGGTTTTATTTTCTAGTTATTATAAAGATGCTTGAATTACCGATGTTAGTTGTGTATCTCGAGTGACAGTTTGTAATCTGCAGGTCCTTGCTACACTTCATCAGAATGTTATTCCTTCAATGTCAAACCCAGCCATCTTGTGGTAGGTTGTTTATGTCCATTTTGTTCATATTTGTACTTTGTTTGATGTGGTATCTCACACCTTCATAATTGTTTTTCCTGTTGAAGTGATTTCTTGACTACATCATACGACATTGGCGGTGTTATCAGTGTGATGGCCTTAAGTGGTCTATTCATCCTTATGACACAGCATCAGCTTGAATATCCAAAATTCTATGATAAGCTCTATGCATTACTGACTCCTGCTGTGTTCATGGCAAAACATCGGTCAGTGTTTTTGCAAGTAAGTAGCTCTCAGTAAATATAAGTGTAATATTGTGGTTACACTATGAATGAATATTGCCATACTTTAGCTTGTATTAAGTTCTGTATAAACTAAAAGGGGTTTTCGAAGGACTGCCAGTCATCCAAGCTATGGATACATTTCACGTTAACATTTTCATTCATGATCTTACAAGTGCTGTCTAGCCAAGTCTAGCAAATCCAAATTTTGTTATTTCTGCTTATCAACTACTCCCTCCGTCCCAAAATAAGTGTTTCAAGTTAAAGTTGTACTAAATTTGAGACACTTAGTTTGGGACGGAGGGAGTATTTGTCAGCGGAATGCTGAGGAATGCATCATGTTGATGTCATGTTTAACCAACAAACGACAAGTTTAGCATGCTGTTTAAAAAGTAATGTACATTATATATTAGATTAGACTTGTTACTTTATTAGGTTGGTTATAATCATGAATCCCGTAGTCTGCCAAACTTGAATATACCTTAAGGTTATTTGTATGCACGTAAACAATGAGGCTATGTGATGCCACCTACTAAAACATTTCTTTGTAACCCATCTATTTTGTCCAGCCATTGCTTCACCCATTGAAGACAAGTCCATAACAGTAGATGGAAAACAAATATAGATTACAATACTCAGCCTTTAATCTTGTGCAAGTGACAAGCCTGTGGCAGCGAGTGGATCATATCAGCGGATCACTATTAACCATGTTTGAACTCTGAATTATCAATCTTCCAGCCATGAATCTGAATATGATATCAACTCTTATTTCAGGGATTGAACAAACAAACGTCTTTCTTTTGTTGCTTATTCTTATGAATATGCCAGATTGCAGTTTATTCTTTTTTATTGTTATCTATTTATTATGACTTTGTGTTTGACTTGTTTTCTTGCAGCTTCTGGATGCTTGTCTGAAATCTTCGTATCTTCAAGCATATCTTGTTGCTTCATTTGCAAAACGATTGAGTAGACTCGCCCTTTCAGTGCCACCAGCTGGAGCTCTTATCATCATTGCTTTAATTCATAATCTGCTGCGGAGGCACCCATCCATTAACTTTTTGGTTCATTGGGTATGTTGCTTGCTATAGCCTTTTAGCCTGCATATATGAGCTCCTGATTGATTCAGTGTGTATATATATCTCTGTGCACCTAATAAACCATGTATTGGTAGCATATTCACTTAAGCTCACATTTTCTATGTTGTGTTCCGCAAGAGCCTTTTTGTTTCGTAATTATTTTTGTGCTGTTCCATAAGCTAATTGCAGTGCTTTCGTTTCTCCTTCAGGAAGTCGCTCAGGATGATGGAGAAGCTAGTCTACCTAAGAAGATTGGCGCTGACCCTTTTAACAATGAAGAGACAGACCCTGCAAAGTCTGGCGCAATGCGTAAGTTTCTATCATATCAAACAGACTTTGTCTTCTCACTTCTTTTTCTTTCAACACTCAATCTGTCGTAAGACAGAAGAGGCAAACAGCTGTTCTGGTATCGCGGATCAGATATAAAAGTTTTATTGGTGTGAACCGTGAGGGCTTCGCGCGCGCGCGCGTGTGTGTGTGTGGGGGGGGGGGGGGGGGGGGGGGGGGCTTGTTTGTGACATTCATTGGGTTTGTACTGTATCCGGCTCAGTTTATCATGTAATTAACCAACTGCCATTGCTATTCAAATAAAGATAAACCCTAACCTGGCCACAGCTTTTTGTTTCAAAGGGGAAATTGTTACTTCCCATTGGACTTCGGAGTAGAACTAACTGGATGTATGACATTGACTAGTCCTGTGTAGCCGGCTCCAGTATGACTTGCGGGTAGCACCATGGCCAAGTCGACTACCTGAGTCCGGCGGATATGGCCCAAGTCAGCTGCCAGAGTCCAGTGACTTCACAATAGCCAGCACATAACATAATCAAAATTAAAATAATGATCTCAACTCAAAGTTTCTTTTTGTTCATCCCAAAGGGCTTGATGGAGGATTTGAACATGATGAGGACACCTGGAGCAAAAATAGCACCTAAGGCTTTCTGAAAAGAGGACTTTTTTTTATGATTATATAGTTTGGGTGTTGTTTTGTGCTAATATTGGCTAAGTTTTTCTTTCTTGAGTTCAGATAATTCAACCTGTATTTTTACTTTATGGCTTTTGCACCTTAGGTCTTGGACTTGGTTATCTGTACTCTGTAGAAAGATTATTGCATGTTGTCCAGGTTGTCATAAGGTTTTGATATCTTTGATATAGAAATAGAACTAGGGAGGAACTGATAACCTTAGCTATAATCGGTGGGTACTTAAATGAACTTGACAACCAGCTATACTTCTGTTTGGTTGCTGCTGCAACTGTACTAGACTGGACTAGATGGAAGTCTGCTTGATGAGCAATGGTGGTGAGACAATGACAGTGGTTTCACTTGCCTGTTCTTCCAAATTACATCTTCAAGCAACTTTTGTAACGAGTTACTGGGGTCCATCGCAATTCAACATGCAAGCATGATTGTATCTTTATGGACAATTGTTATTATTTGTCTAGATCTCATGGACAGTTTATTGCCTATCATATATTCATCTTTGATTATGCATCACAGGAAGTTCTTTGTGGGAAATAGACATGCTGCGCCATCACTACACTCCTGCAGTTTCAAGGTATCAGGAAGATAACAATTTCAATGGCGTCTCCTTTTTCTTGTTTGATTATTCAGCTCATTTCATGTGATACCGCTGCCAGATTTGTTGCGTCGCTTGAAACTGATCTCACTGTTCGGGCCAAAACAATGGAGATGAAGATCACAGACTTTAGTTCAGGCTCCTATGCAACAGTTTTCCGAGATGAGGTATGCCTGCATTGCACCCGTCTGACTACATTCACCCACAGCTTTCTGCGTTTACTTATTTACCACTTATATAGTTTGCCAAGATGAGGTAGGTCTTCACCACACCTTCCACTAGATATTTCTCTCTGATTTATGTCAGCCTAAAACATGTCTAGCAAAACCAGCTTTGCCACCCTCTTATTGCTCAACTGTTTAAATTTTTGTGTTCAAGCCCGAGCCGGGTCATTATCATAGGAGTCCTAGCTACTGCCACTTGGCACTCATTATTAAACATCACTAAGGGTTGTTAAAATTTACCAATCTTGAATTTGAATTGTAGGCCCGGCGGCGGATAAAACAAGTCCCACTTGCGTTCTACAGAAGTACGCCAACATCTTTATTTCAAGAGTCAGATTTTCCTGGATGGACCTTTGGGTGCCAGTCGAATATCGGGGCGCAAGCTAGCGTAGAAGGAAATGCGGCCAACACGCTAGAAACCGTCGACCCCTCGCCCGCTAAAAGGTCACGGGTGTAGATCTCAGTAGGGCCAGACAGGGTGTAACATTTCATTGCAAGTGCAGTGTTTGCGGAAATATTGCCTCAAAGCTATTTTAGCAGTACTCCAGTGTTGTAACACAATATATGAGCTGAAAGTAGTGAAGTATAAAACCATGTGAGGAAGTTTCTCTTCTGGCTACTGCCGGTCTAAGATGTAATCTTGAATTTTTGCCAATTATTTATGTAGAGTAACAAATGCCATTTCAGCTTAAGCAATCGTGCAAGTGTTGCACAGGGAAATATTTATAATCCATATTTGTGGGCCTATCGTGCGACGATATTCTCTTGAAGATTCTGTTGAAGACGGATTGGTTTATGCACGTCAGCCACGTTGTTTAACCCCTGAGCGTGGGCAATGTGACTGATTTAGAAAGGTTGGAGTTTGGATTTTACTAATCACTACTCCCTCCGTCCGGGAATAGTTGTCCACAGCGTAGTGTAATGCCAATTTTTCAAAAACACCCTCATAACTTTAAATTTCTTACAAACAGGTTGCCATACAGGTCGCGTCTCCTTCCTTCTTCCTCCGCCCGTCGCCGGCGCGCATCGCTAGGGCCAGTCGTCAGCTTAGGACCTGTGCCGCCCAATTGCTTGCTCCGCCGCCGCACTGGACGTGCTCCTCCGCGGCCCAGGACCCGCGCTCCGTCGTCGCATAGGACGTGCTCCTCCGCCGCCAAGGACCTGCGCCGCCCTGCTTGCTCCGTCGCCGCACAGGACGTGCTCCTCCGCCGCCAAGGACCTACGCCGCCCTGCTTGCTCCGTCGCCGCACAGGACGTGCTCCTCCGCCGCCCAGGACCTGCGCCGACGATATCCCCTTCTTCCTCGCAGGGCCCGCGCCGCCGCCGCCGCTCAGGACCCGCGCGCGCCTGGACCATGAGCTCCCGCTGCGCCTGGACCACGAGCTCCCTCAAGCTCTTTCGCAGTCCTGGACCTCAAACTGGACCCCTTCTGCTGCTTCTTTGCAACTTGCTGCTCCTCCCCTTCTCGTGCTGCCGCACGGAGCTCCCCTTCTCGTGTGCTGCCGCCTGAGGTCCCCTGCTCGTGCTGCTGCTGGTGAGAAGAAGTACAGGGCTCTGTAATTTGTTCATCTCCAGTGCCTTGCTTGCTTGCTCTGTAGTTTGAAACACAACTGATTTGTGTACATTGCTTGCTTGTTGCTCTGTAATTTGAAAAAATTCAGTTAACATTGATGTTGATTTCTGATGGACCAATCTTTAGTACTGCCAAAAAAATGTTACAGAGGGGCAGAATCATTTATGGCAGTAAAAAATAAGTCATGGGCAAAATCATGAGATGATGAGAAAGGTTATAGAGGGGCAGAATCATTGACAAAAGAAGGAAAAAAATCATGTACTAAATTGCAGCAAATTCAGGCCAGATTTAGCCAAAGATTTAGCCAAATTGGAAACATTATTTGGAATTCTTCTTCTACTCTTGCTAACAGTGAGCAATGAGATGGGAAGACAGATTATCTTCTTAGTTGAAAGCATTTTATTCACATAGTCCTAAAATTTATAAGCTGAAAATACAAGCTTCTTCTACTAATTCTTTGAACTTTGATTAGTCCTAGTCTGAACATGTCACAACATTTCTTCAAAATCTCAGATTATTTAGGAACACACTATTAACTGAATTTACACTAAGATTTCTTGTTAACTGAATTTACACTAAGATTTCTCACTCCATTACATAATTCTGATTGTTAACTGAATTTACAGAATAATAATTTCATTTGCATAATTACAGTGAAGTTTCCGTAACTACAGTAACTGAATTTATAGTAAGATTTCTCACTCCATTACTCTGCTATTAACTGTATTATTCTGCTGTTAACAATCAGAATTGACACTATATTATTCAGTCAAGTTGATGTTCAGATCCTGTCATTTTGTTCCAAAACCTGTCAATTTCTGTCAGGTTTTGATCTGTCAAGTTGATGTTCAGTCAAGTTGTTGTCAACCTTGACACATAAATAAAATTTGACATCAATGAAATTTAGACAATGAATACAGTTTGGACAGTACTCCACTGTCATATTTTCAGTGAGTAAAATTCAGTTTTCACAAATTGAAGCCTACTCTAATCTACAGAAAATGTTGTAGAGGATGTTATTAACTTTTCTGATGTTGTAGAGGGAGTAATAGATATTCATAGTTCTATTACTACTGCCATGGTCTACTAACAGAAGATAATTTCAATATTCAGAATGTGTACCTGCACTAGTTGTCAACAAGAAATACAGTAAAAGTTGAGATGTACTCCTGGCCCCTGCTTTTGTTTGCTTTTTAATTCCTGGCCCTGGTCCCTGCAAAAAAAAGAGATGTAGTAGGACCTGTAGTTGCTTATGAACAAGGAGTACTTTTAATATCTACTTTTTCCTTTCTTGGTTTCTTTGTTTTTTGTCTAGGATTCTTCATGGTTTTCTTGTTATGATTATATGCTCACCATTCATCTTTTGTATACTCTTGTTATGAGATCAGACAGGAGCACACAACTATGGATCTGAATTTGATGCCGGAAGAGGAGGACGAAGCTCAAGAAGAAGAACAAGGTCAGCAGGGTGACGCTATTGATCTGAATTTGATGCCGGAAGAGGAGGACGAAGCTCAAGAAGAAGAACAAGCTCAGCAGGGTGACGCTATTGATCTGAATTTGATGTCGGAAGAGGAGGACGAAGCTCAAGAAGAAGAACAAGCTCAGCAGGGTGACGCTATTGATCTGAATTTGATGCCGAAAGAGGAGGACGAAGCTCAAGAAGAAGAACAATCTCAGCAGGGTGACGCTATTGATCTGAATTTGATGCTGGAAGAGGAGGACGAAGCTCAAGAAGAAGAACAAGCTCAACAGGGTGACGCTATTGATTTGAACTTGATGCCGGAAGATGAGGATGAAGACATTGAATTGAATTGGTTTCCTGAAGAGGAAGAATCTCAAGAGGCACAAGAAGATGTGGAATTGGAAGAAGCTCAAGAGGCACAAGAAGATGCAAAATTGGAAGAAGCTCAAGATGCACAAGAAGATGCAGAAGTGCAAGAAGCTCAAGAGGCACAAGAAGATGCAGAAGTGCAAGAAGCTGATGCACATGGCAATCCAAGAGGGAAGGACTTGACAAACAAGGAGAGACATGGTGTTTACTTTGCTCTGCGAGTAATCGAGCTTAGAGATGGACAGGTTCACGTGTATGACAAGGTGCTCATTTCGACTATGTTGAATGTTCACCTGCGAACAGTTACAAGAATATGGAATCTAGCCAAACGACAACTTGCAGCAGGCCAAGAAGTTGATGTTTCAAGCCAGAAGAACAAAAGTGGTAGGAAGAGAAAAGAACTAGATCTGTTGAGAACAGCAACAATCCCTTTGAACAAAAGAAGAACAATCCGTTCTCTAGCAAGGTGTTTAGGTGTGCCCCGATCAACCCTACATGACAAATTTCAATTGCAAGAGCTGAAACGCATCACAAGCACCATCAAACCCACCCTCAAGCCACAGAACAAGATAGCGAGACTAAAGTTCTGCCTATCCATGATGGATGAAAGATGGATATCAAATCCTTGGCCCAGTTTCAAGCCAATGACAAATATGGTCCACATCGATGAGAAATGGTATGACATGACCCGAGTGAAGAGTAGCTACTACGTACTGCCTGGAGAGGAAGAACCAAATCGAACTGTGCACAATACTCATAGCATTGGGAAGGTAATGTTTCTAACAGCTGTGGCCAAACCTCGCTACAATGAAGATGGGGAGATGACATTTGATGGAAAACTTGGCATTTGGCCGTTCGTGGTAGAGACCGAGGCACAACGAACAAGCCAGAACAGAGATAGGGGGACAATAGAGTTGAAGCCGGTCAAAGTTACTAGACCTGTGTGCAGAGATTACCTGATCAATAAAGTAATCCCTGCCATTCAAGACAAATGGCCTGATGGTGACGAGGACACAACGATCTACATTCAACAAGATAATGCAACACCGCATGTCCTCCCTAATGATGCTGGTTTTCTAGAAGCTGTGGGACAGACAGATCTGAATATTCATTCGATTATTGCAACAACCACCAAATAGCCCTGAGCTCAATGTTCTAGATCTTTGTTTCCACTGCTCCCTCCAATCCCTAACCGACTGCAGAGCGCCTATGAATATACAGGAACTGGTACAGGGTGTAGAGGAGGAGTTTGAGAACTACGATCCCCATAAGCTGTTCAAAAGCTTTATGACGTTGCAAGCAGTCATGGTGGAAGTGATGAAAGATCAAGGAGGAAACAACTACAAGATGCCGCATCTGCATAAGGAACGTCTACAAAATGCTGGAGAGGAAATAACCGGTGTATACTGCAGTCCTGAGCTAATTACTGACACCAAAGCCATTATAGAACAAGGAAATGAGTAGATAGAGAAAGCTCAAAAAGAAAGGGAAAGGGAAAAGGAAAAGAAAGGATAGGAGTATTTGATGTGTCATGTGTATGGCTTGTGTCATGTGAATGGCTTGTGTCATGTGCTCCAGATAGACTAAGTTTTACAGCTATTGTACTCAAAAGAAGCATTTTGGATTACCACAGCAAAAGAAGCATATTCATTTTAAACTTGTGTTTAACAATGAAAAACTACTCCTAAGTGGGTCTTTGATCAAGAATCCTGACATGATGGGTTTATTTGGATTTATTTGAATTTATTCTCATTGAATTTAATCTCCACAGTAGTTGTTCTCATTGAACATGTCTGAACTTCAGCAACCACATCACTCACTCAATCACCTTATCTTGGACTCACCCTTATTCTTCTTACAAGTTGATGTCAGGCTTGACACATAAATAAAATTTGACATCAATGAAATATATGCAGTCAATATACAGTCATTGGAGTAATTTTTGGTGTTGTACATTCAGTGAATATACAGTCAATTGGAGTACATTTAGAGTAATTTTCAGTGTTGTACAATCCGTTCTCTAGGGAGTAATAATGCCAAATTAGTTAATTGATCGTGTACTAACAGCAATTCATTTTGAAGATTTACACTGAATCTTGTGTACTGTAGAATTATACTGTCAAATTCAATTGACAGTAACTGAATTTTCAATAGTGTCAAATCACTCAAGCAGTAACCGAATTTTCACTAGTGTCAAATCACTAGTTTCAGAAATATTGGTGCTCACCTTCCATCTTGGCAGTACAAGAAAAACTGAGCAGCCAACTGTTGCCGCTTTGCATGCATTGCTGGCAACTCGAGTAGCTTTACCAAAAAATTGAGCATGGCATCTACAGGTTACAAACAAATGAGCAAGATTCAGTTAGATAACCACTGATAGAAGCATGTGAGTGCAAAAAAATTGACAACTGAAATTCAGTTAGATAACAACAATCTGAATGGAGTACAACATTGATGTTATTTCAGGATTAATAAAGATGGAGCAGCAGCAATGTGAATGGAGTACTTGATGGACAACTGAAATTGACACAAAGCAAGATTCTCATATTTCATCTCACACAATCTATCCATCCATCCATCTCAGCCTTGTTTTGTTCAGTACAGGTTCAACCTCGAACGCCACCATGCAACTCTGTTATGTTTTCAGTAAAGATTGCTTTGTTTACCTCTGTTCTGTTTCCAGTAGACCAATCGAAGAAGATGAAGAAGAAAATTGCAAGAGATCAAAGGGAGCAGAAGGGGAAAAAGGAGACCTTTGAACTCTGGCGGGTTCCATGGGCCAGCGAGGCTGCTGCCTTAATCCGCCGACCGCCGGAAGCAACACGGCGGAGGCGTGGGGCGGGGGAGCTCCGGCGGTGAGGGCGGGGCGGCGTCTGGCGGTGTGGGCGAGGCGGCGTCCGGCGTGGAGGAGTCGAGCTCGAGTAACAAGGGAAATGGGGGATTTTTAGGGGTTGTGCAGGGGAGCGCGGAACGATGGTGCGGCGGCGCGGTGCGGTGAAGCTGTGGGGGAGCTGCGCGGCGGCGCGGTGTGGTGGAGCGGCGCGGCAGCGCGGCGCGGTTGCGCAGGGGAGCTGCGCGGCACGGTGGCGCGGAGGAGCTGGGCGGCGTTGGAGTCGGCCGGTGTCGGAGGAAGATGGAGAGGGAGTGCGGGTTTGGTCGGGCAAACATGAAGGGTTTTTTTGTAAAAATCCCGCGGGGACAACTATTCCCGGACGGAGGGAGTACTAAGATACTGGCAAGTCCACTTCATGCTACCGACAGATTAGTATTTGGAGCCCACATGAAATACAGCGTGTTATGAGGTATGCCATGTGAGGATGGTGTAAATAGCTACTACAAAATATCTTCTTCGCCTGATGTTGTATCTGGCCTAACGTCGTCTTCATTGGCTCTAGCAGCCTGTGGCGTGCACAGCGGGTGCTCCGAATGAACGGAGGCTGTTGCTGCTGCTGACCTTTCCAGGTACGGAATGTGGATCGGGATTGCCGAACTATCTAGTCCATCCAAACGCCCAACCCACATATCCTCAGGTGCCAGCCCTCTCCCACTACAAACTTCTTACTGCCTTGGTTTTTCCTCGGCTAACTACTCTGCTGTAGGCCATCTCTTGGGAACTCCGTCCTGCGCGCGTGGTTGCATCTGCCATCGGCTGGGCCCCTCGCTGAGTCAGCCGACCTGACAAGGTTTTCGACAGGTACGCACATAAGCTCCCCACACAGGACGTGTGGGACGTGCTACGGTGTTGGCATCACATATTCATTCACATGTGTACAATCCATGTACTGCGTAGATGCATTCCAGTTCGCTCCTCTTGCAACCTCCAACCACATGTTTGACATGAGGACTGGGGAGTTTTCTGGAGAATAAGATTGCATTTTGGTGCTCCAGATAATGACATGAGGCACAGCAAGCAGCAGCCTGGCTCTAACAGGCTAGACAGTCGTTGGCATCTCGGCTCCGAGGCCATATCTGGACTTAACTACTCGAGTTGCGGTGAATCGACTTCAGAGGCACCAAACCCCTGGTGGTGTCACATTTGGTGACGCTTCACAAGCACCTCTTGTTCGCACGGGCTACCGGCGCTTCACACCCATCTCGTGTCATCTGATTAGAAGCAACTGCCGACCAGAGCTTCTTCAGGCCCAGCGGTAAGAGTCACTTCGTCTGGATTCTTATAAAGGAAAGGGGGAAAGAGAGAGGTTGAGGGGTCAATTCTTTGTTTAATCCTGCATGTACCACGCTTTTGGATTCCCCCAATTGTTTTCCTAAAAAAGAAGATTTAATTCCATGTCAACTTCGTGGAAGATCTTTTCCCTTGCTCCTCGCACTCATGGGGATCCCGGCGGTTGAGTTCATCGCAGCAGCTTGCTTTTGTTTCCTTTCTTATTATGCTTCTTATACAGCTTCTGTTTGATAAGCATATCTTAAGATGAAGGGTCTCTTAATTTCTGAATCTTCAAAGGTAGCATCCGCTGATTTTTTGTCTTGGGGATGCTGCCTTCCCAACATTTCTTGTCAGGAGCCGTCCATTTCTGTTCAGTTGAGCCCCAGTTCATATTGACATATGATTTATCCTCCTCTCTTTCCCTAGTCCTTCACCTTCTGATTATAGGCTTATGCAACTGCTCATCTTTTTCAATTCATAACTCCAGTACTATTTTGTGTTATAGCTAGTCATCATATCTGCTTGACATGCATCATCAGAATTTTTTTGTTTTTGTTCTTCCAGCCTGTCCGTTGTTGAGCTGAAGCATGGACGCCTAAGAACACCTCAGTAGTCTTCTAGACTCGCCATGAAGTTCGCACTCCATTTTTGCGGTCTTTTCTGTTGTCTGTATGCACTCAGCAAGAATATCTATGCAAGGCCCGATGCAGTGAGCGTTGGAGCTCTTTTCACATTCAATTCCACGATAGGGAAAGCTGCCAAGATTGCCATTACTGCTGCTGTCAATGAGATCAACAACGATTCAAGCATCCTTCCAGGCACAAACCTGGTTGTCGAGATGCAAGATTCCAATTGCAGTGGCTTCGTTGGCATTGTGCAAGGTACTTCTTTCATGTTCTTTTTTTCCGAGCCACCGAATCATGCAGGTTTATGTTATGACAACAACATCATCCACATGGTATACCACTCACGAATTTCTTTGTTGCATGTGTTAGCATTGCAATTCATGGAGAAAGATACAGTTGCAATCATCGGCCCACAATCTTCTGTCATCGCGCATGTTATTTCTCATGTTGCAAATGAACTTCAAGTGCCTATGCTGTCCTTCGGTGCAACTGATCCAACTCTCACGTCACTTCAGTTTCCTTTCTTGGTGAGGACAACCCGTAGTGATCATTTTCAAATGGCTGCTATTGCTGACTTAGTCGACTACTATGGGTGGAAGCAAGTGACAGCTATATATATCGATGATGATTATGGAAGAAACGGCATAGCCTCTTTAGGTGATGAACTTGTCAAGAGGCGGGCTAAGATCTCGTATAAAGCTGCAGTTAGGCCAGGAGCAAAAAAGAGTGAAATGGCTAGTGTGCTGGTCAGGGTTGCATTGATGGAATCTCGAGTCGTTATTCTGCATGCAAATCCTGACTCTGGGCTTACACTTCTCTCATTGGCACGCAATCTCGGCATGACCTCAAGCGGGTATGTGTGGATTGCAACAGATTGGCTCAGCTCATTCCTGGATTCATCGCCACGTCTCGACATCGGATTACTGGGCACAATGCAGGGTTTTCTCACATTACGCCAGCACACAGAAAATACAAGAAGGAAGAGTATGCTAGCTTCAAAATGGAGTGCACTGGTGAAGAAGGATAGTGTTGACAACAAGTTCTTGATTAATTCGTATGGCTTTTATGCGTATGATACTGTCTGGATCCTTGCTTATGCGTTGGATGCATATTTCAGTAGAGGTGGAAACATTTCTTTCTCAAACGACACCAAGCTACATGAAGTTGGGGCAGGGGGTCTGCAATTGAAAGCTATGACTGTCTTTGATGGGGGGAGGCTGTTACTAGAAAGAATCCAGCAAGTGAATTTCACGGGTGCAACTGGCCCTGTAAAATTTGATACAGATGGTAATCTTATCCGTCCTGCGTACGACATCGTTAACATAGTAGGATCTGGTCTACGGACAGTTGGTTACTGGTCCAACTATTCTGGCCTGTCCACCTCGTTGCCTGAGACTCTTTACATGAAACCAGCAAAACGTGTTAGGGGAGATCAGAAACTCCACACTGTGATATGGCCAGGTGAGACTACAGTAAGGCCACGTGGATGGGTGTTTCCCAACAATGGAATTGAGCTGAAAATTGGAGTTCCCAATAGGGCAAGTTACCGTCAATTTGTGTCAGTTGACAATAACACCGGAACGGTGCGTGGTTTCTGTATTGATGTGTTTGTTGCTGCAGCCAACTTGTTACAATATCCAGTTCCATTTAAGTTTGTTCCGTTTGGGGATGGTAGTCAGAATCCAAGCTATCCAGACCTTATCAACAATATTCTAACGAATGTAAGTTCGCGTTCTTAAAATCTACACCACTTATTACAGTTAATGTATCTGTACAGGTGGAGTACTAATGATCTTTCATGTCTAGGAATTCGATGCTGTGGTAGGTGATATAGCTATTGTCACAAATCGGACAAGGGTTGTTGACTTCACTCAGCCATATGTTGAGTCAGGGCTTGTGGTACTTACCTCTGTTAAGAAGCAAAGCTCGAGTGGATGGGCCTTTTTGCAGCCATTCACCATCAAAATGTGGTGCATCACAGGGCTGTTCTTTCTTGTCATAGGAACTGTGGTTTGGCTGCTTGAGCACAGAATCAATGATGATTTCCGCGGGCCTCCAGTGAAACAGGTTATCACTGTATTCTGGTAAGGTCTCCTAGTATACCAATTGGAGCCACTTTTTGCTGTTTTTTTTTTCTCGAACACGTACAAGTGTGCGTATCATGCATTAAAGAAGAGAGAGTGGGCAAAGCGCCCTCCACCCCAAAGTGTTGCAAGTTACCCATTTTTTGCCGATCATCCTGTACAAAGCAAGCAAATTATGTTGGGTCTTTTGTTGGCATCTCAGTGCCATTCTAGATGTGCCAATACAAAGTCTAGTGGCTGTAGGCTGTAGCTACTGACTTACTTCTGTGCTGTCATTTTAACACGCATATGTATAGACGTGAGCCCGGGGATTAGACTTATTTCCCTCACACTTTACATTAAGTTAGAAGTGACTTCGAACCTGAGTGTAGGTGGGCTTGCAGCCATGTACTCTGCATCTCGTGAGAGCTCTTTTTTAACCAAATCACTTCCCTTCTGAAAAGTTCTTTTAGGAAGTTCTACTTTTACACTCGGTATAGATGATCAGTTGAGTGGGCGTTATGCCAGAAATTATGATAATCTAGTTTCTTGAACGATGCAAGGGTCTTGTTTGCTTGAGGTTAATTACGTGCTGTATTCACTTTGCTTCTGCAGGTTCAGTTTCTCAACTCTGTTCTTCGCGCACAGTGAGTGAAAGGCAACTCTTAACCTTTCTACATATCATTGATGAAGATGTCCCAGTCGATTCACTAAAGTTCTTGTGCATTTTTATCTTAGGAGAGGACACGAGAAGCACCCTCGGCCGCTTCGTGATCATCATATGGCTCTTCGTGGTTCTGATCATCCAGTCCAGCTACACTGCCAGCTTGACCTCCATACTCACCGTGCAGCAGCTCATATCTCCAATCACAGGGATCGATAGCTTGGTCGCCAGTGACGAGCCCATCGGGTTTCAAGTCGGCTCCTTTGCGGAAAGTTACCTCGTGAACGAGCTCGGTGTCTCGAGACACAGGCTTAAATCCCTCGGTACTCCGGACGAGTATAAGCAAGCGCTTGAGCTTGGCCCTGCCAATGGGGGCGTCACTGCCATCGTCGACGAGCGTCCCTATGTTGAGATCTTCTTGCTTCTGCATCCCAAATTCGCAGTCGTGGGCTCGGAGTTCACCAAAAGCGGCTGGGGCTTCGTGAGTTTTTATTTAATTTCCACCTGGTGAAAATAATAGCACCTAGTTTCAGTGAAGTTATGATGCAGAGCTAACCTGGGCATTTTATTGTCAGGCGTTCCCGAGGGACTCGCCGCTGTCGGTGGACCTGTCGACGTCCATCCTGGCGCTGTCGGAGAACGGCGACCTCCAGCGGATCCACGACAAGTGGCTGGCGAACGACGTGGCGGGGTCCATGTCGCAGAACAACGAGCTGGAGTCGGACCGGCTGCAGGTGTACAGCTTCTCAGGGCTGTTCCTCATCTGCGGCGTGGCGTGCCTCGTCGCGCTCGCCATACACGCCGGCATCCTCTTCCACAAGTACTGCGAGCAACGGCGGCAGGTGTCGGCCGACGGCAGCTCCCGCTCCAGCCGCAGCAGTTTCCGCGCGTTCCTGTCGTTCGCCGACCGACGGGAGATGGACGCCCATATAGCGTCCAAGGACAAGGCGGCCGGAGACCACTCCATTAGCGCGGCGTCGAGTAGCAGCGTCAGCACCACCACGTCGTGCTAAAGCCTAAAGGGGCGGACGGACGGCTGCCGGTTAGCTCTCAACGTAGCAAGTGCGACATATAGCAGTAACCCCAACGTAACGTAAGTACTGTACTTAATTAGCGCTGTGCTGCATAGTGTTCTCTCCTCGTGCTGCAGAATTGTAGAGATGCGTAAGCTGTTGTGCACATGGAGCAACTTCAGTACACGTCCCCGAGAAACTTGCTCTTGTAACTTCTGCTGCGTCCTGGCGCTTCCTACATCGCTGATATAGCTATTTTCTTTTGGTTTGTGTCTTGTACTCCGTATATCTGTACGTCAGTTTCCAGAGGCCGGCGATGAAGATTTTGTAAGCGTGCTCATTCCAGTGGCTGGCTGGCGCTTGTCGTTCGGTTGCTTTTGCTTTGCAGCGTGAGGCCGTGGCCCAAGGAAATGAGCACGGCCACCAGCCCACCGCCGGCCCAGTAGAAGCTTGCGTCCTAACATGGGCTCATTTCCTGCTGGGAGAAGAACGCCAAGTTAGCGCTTCAGTGTGTCTGTTGTCTGTTCGCCCTATCCATGCGTTCAGTCGAATATGATTACGGCTTGAATGAATGGATTCAACTGCATTTCATGGCGGCGATGATGGTATGCATCAAGATAAGCTCCATTATGAAGGTAATTACGAGTTCGCAAAGGTAAAAGAAGTCATGATCACAGCACAAGTGCTGTTGCCGTGCTCATCGAACCAACCAACACCCGTTGGCCACTAGTACTGCCCAGCCATCACTTGTTGAAAATCCGTTCCCTCCTTCAGCTTGCCCATGGCCGTGAGCTGTCCATAGGCTATATATATAGCTATAACAGCTAGTATACATGTACAGAGTACACTATACTTATTACTCTGTGATACGGTTACTAGCTAGTTGTGATAATAGTACCTGTACGAGGTTCGGCTCCCTCACCGACGCGACGGGCAATGGGCGCCAAGGAGGTTCGGCTCCTCCTCCTCTTCTTCCTCGTCGCGCTCTTCCTCCCAATCCTCCGGCACTCCGACGCTGCTCGGCGTCAAGGCCGAGCCCGCGGCGGAGACGCCACTCGACCGGCGCACTCGCAGCGCCGGCATCTTCATCAGCGAGGGCGGTCGGCGCGCCTCCTCGTCGGCTCCTCCCCCGCGCTTCGTCAAGCCGAGGACCGGTGAAGACGGAGCCGGGGCTGGCGCCGGTGAAGACGGAGCACGGCGAGGTCGAGCTCGATGACGACGCGGCCCTTGAATGCGCACGCCAGGACTCCCTGAAGATGGCGAGGGAGCGCCAGCGCGCCGCCCTGCAGCGCTTCGCGGAGCGCCGCCGAGGCCGCGACGAAGGAGGAATCGTCATCATCGACGACAGCGACGACGACGACGACGCGCCGCCGCCGCCACCAGCCGGAGAGGGGTCCAGCAGGGGCGCCCGAGTCAAGGAGGAGAAGGCCGACGATGACGGCGGCTTCTCGGCCTTCAACAGGATTTTTTTTTATTAATTTTTATATGTAATGACGACTACTCGTTAAATCCGCGAATATAAGCCCAAGTTTACCGATATTGGGCTGTTTTAGCCGAACTTTGCCTACATTTGCTATGCAAAAAAAAAAAAAATCACGCCTGGGGGCTGCCCTGGGGTGACGGCCGGGGGTCAACTCGCCCCAGGCCCTTTTTTCTCGTCGGGTCACCCCAGGCGGCGATTTTAGGCGCCCCCGGGGTCCAACGGCTGATGCTCTTACGCTTCAGCAGAACAAAACTGACCGACGAATACGCCCCAAGACGCCGCGGCACACAGGGACAAGCAGACCCAAAAAGAAATTAAAGAAGTCCGTTTTAGACAAAAAAAAAGAAATTAAAGAAGTACAGTTGTGTTCTGTCAAAAAAAAAAAGTACAGTTGTGGATCTAAAACGGGCCGAAGAATGACAAAATCCTCATGTCGGGTTGTTTTGGGAGGCGCCACATGCCAGCTCCGTCGGTGCGGCATTCATTACCTCTTGCATTCCGTATAGGAAACGAGAACGGCCGAATCCATGCACATGCGTACGCCACTAGTTTATACGGCAAAATATTCCCTTCCTAATACTCGACGCAGCAGGAGATATTCCCGGACGCCAGGTGAGAAGGGGAGCGGGTGCGTGCACAGTACAGGAGGAACCACCAGCACACTGCATAAATTTATATTTATGCCTTGTTGCCTTGTTGGGGATGAGCCATAATTTGCATGCCATGTATACGTACACATACCGGCACAGTGGACTGCATTACATCCGGTTGTTGTGTGTGCAGCGTATCTACGTGCGTTTTGTCTTGCATTATTATACCATCATCACGTCGCTGCAAATCCCAACCAACCCCCCGTCCGTCCCCATGTGATGATCGATCGCTGGAGTGAGTGGAGTAGGAGCATTCGCTAGGGGACAGCACAGAAACAAAGGTCCACCATGGAGCAGTAGAATATGTTTGTAATTTTTTGTGTGCTCTTCTTCCGTCTGGTCTCGCCGTTGTCTGGTATGCACGGCATTGTGCGAAAAGGCCACGGGCATGGTGTAATTTAATCTCCTGGTGCAATGCGGTTATGCAGATCAGTGTCTCCGTGACCAATGGTAGAGAGCTAAAAAACAATCTTTGCCATCAAGGAGATGCCGTTGGGCGGGGCATCAGGAAGGACGAGGCACGTAAGGCTTGAGCAATTAATTAAGATTCACGGTATGTCTATCTGAGGAGTGAGGACTAGCTTGATACTCTATGCAAGTGATGTGCCGCCGATTAGTGGTAGCTGTGAAGAACTTAAGATGCAGAGTGAGTGAGTGTGCCGGTAGATACTGACACTAGAGTGTTTCAGGCTGCCAACTGATGCGGGCATTTGAGAGGCTATGCGGGGTTTTTCAAATTTTCGATGCATTTTGCTCCGATTTACTTGCCGCAACCATCCCGGCCCTATGTGTTCCGTCGGGCTAAAAGACTCGACCGAATAGCATAAAGTAGGTTCGAGTGATGAACACCATTTCTTCGTCGACAACAACAAAATTATTGTGAAATTCTCGGAAAAAAGAAGAGTTCTGCTTGAGATCTTATAAGAAGGGATATTCAGTGCACATCAATCTCTACTCCTTGAAGTGAGCAGTCTTTCTTTCCCTTCTCGCAAGGCGGCTAGGGCACCGTCTTCCTTCCGTCAATCTCCGTCGGTGAGCCCGCGGATTCGTCACCCCTCCACTGGCCGCTCCGGCGACCAGTGGCAAGGCAGGGAATCTTGGTGCCTCGGGAGCGATGCTCCGACTGAAAGGCTCCGGCTAGTAGCTATGTTAAGGGTTTTAGTCCGTGTAGGAGCGACGCTCGGACCGATGGTTACGCTACTTCAAGTAAGTCTTCCGGGCTTCAATCCTTCTCAAGTCCATCAACCCGGACAAATTACACAAAGCTAGAAGCACATTTGCTCCCTTGATGGTTTTGATAATTAATGTCAACATATCTTTTGTTGGACTGACATTTTATCTAGCATGTCTCAGACAAGTTCAACAGTGGCATGGCTAGGAAGTGAGGATGTGGACCCCTTCAAAATGTAAGGACATGAATTGGCAAAAGCTCAAGACTCTTCATTTTTAGTTAAGTGATCCAAGATCATATTAAGTCCATAGGAAAGCCAAAATACTATTAAAAGGGGGTGAGGTTTTGATAATGATATGGTCGCTCAAGTGCTTAGTGATATTTCTCCAAACCCTCAACCACTTTCTCTATCCAAATATGTTCAAAACCCCTTCAAGCCAACTCGGTCCCACCAAACTCTACCTATCCAGACCCACCGAGTTCATCTGGACACTGCCACAGACAAACCCTAACATTTCGGTCTGACCGAAACGGCTCTCGGTGTCGGTGTTAAAACCAGCGGATCTCGGGTAGGGGGGCCGAACTGTGCGTCTAAGGCTAATAGTAACAGGAGGCGGGGGACACAGTGTTTACCCAGGCTCGGGCCCTCTCGATGGAGGTAATACCGTACTTCCTGCTTGATTGATCTTGATGATATGGGTATTACAAGAGTTGATCTACCACGAGATCGTAGAGGCTAAACCCTAGAAGCTAGCCTATGATTATGATTGTCCTTGTCCTACGGTCTAAACCCTCCGGTTTATATAGACACCGAAGGGGGCTAGGGTTACACAGAGTCGGTTACAGAGAAGGAGATCTACATATCCGAATTGCCAAGCTTGCCTTCCACGCAAAGGAGAGTCCCACCCGGACACGGGACGAAGTTTTCAATCTTGTATCTTCATAGTCCAACAGTCCGGCATAAGTACATAGTCCGGCTGTCTGAGGACCCCCTAATCCAGGACTCCCTCAGTAGCCCCTCAACCAGGCTTCAATGACGATGAGTCTGGCAGCGCAGATTGTCTTTGGCATTGCAAGGCGGGTTCTTCTCCAAATCCAGAGTACCTGTTGTAACGAGTAGTGTCCGGCTTCCCATCAATGTTGCACTCCTCGGCTTTTGTACTTTAATAATGGCAATCTCCACGTGTCGAGCGAATGCGAGAAGTTGGGGAATTTTTACATTTGCCACTCTGACCATGTTAGTAGATCATCTATTAAAGAGACGGGGATCCTCAGATCCAAATCACACCATCGTCCCCAAGCAAGGATTCATTAGAGCGTGCCCGAAAAAGGTCATCCCATCATGGCCGGTCGCCGCAGCTCCTTCTCTCGCTCCCGTAGTGCTAAGCTAGGTGATTGGGAGAAGTGTTCTGTATCTCATGGCCGATTGGTGGAGTTGCAGACCCAGGGGTTCCTCCCGCCTCCATATATGGTCCCCGTCCGAGCCGGACTAGCCACTTACAATGGCGGGGAGCAAGCAGAGAGTTTCCCCCAACCCATCTAGGGGGAAGCGAGTATGCCTCGTCCCTTTCTTGTTGAGGGGCCTCGGATTTCCAATCCATCCGCTCCTCCGCGGGCTCCTGGAGCACTACGGCCTTCAGCTGCATAACTTCACACCTGCTTCCATACTGCACATCGCAGGTTATGTCGCCCTTTGCGAGCTATTTCTGGGCTGCGAAGCTCATTTCAAGCTATGGAAGCGGCTATTCTGCCTCGTCCCTCGCAATCAGGAGGGATCAATATACCAAGTTGGCGAAACCGAAGTATGGCGCATCGCCGGAACCGGATACCTATCCGGCACTCCGAAGAAGACATCCGAAGACTGGCCTTCAGAGTGGTTTTATACAGAGGACGTCCCCCTTCCGGACCCTATCCGGGTAGGCCTTCCTGAGTTTGCCAATGCCCCACTTAAGAAACGCCGTAGCTGGTGTCCCCGGAGCCCCCAGGCGGAAGATAACAGAGAGGTCCTTTATCTGATGGGCCGGATAAAAACGCTGGCCAAATCAGGATTGACAATAATCAAGGTTATGTCAATATGCATAATGCAGGGGGTGCAACCACTTCAGTATCGGGGGAAACCCATGTGGCACTTCAACGGAGAAGACGATGCCACCCGCTGCGGTCGTAAAGGTCCGGACTCCGCCACCGCTCTGGCGAAAATACTGTCTGATTTGTATAAAGGAGAAGAAGAGGAGTTTCTCCGTATTAAGCCATGGGATGGATTTTCCATGTACAACCCCCCAAGCTGGGTGAGCTGCTATCTTTTTCTCAACTCCATTCATTCCTGCATTCTTCATCACAAATATTTACCTTGCTAATTCATAGCAGGAACTACGAAAAGCTGTGAGGGAGGTGCACAGCCCGTCTCCACAGCCAGAGGACCCTGACCGGGCCCTCGACCCCGGACTCGAAGAAGATCCGGACATATTTGTGGAGCTCGTCGATAGGACGTTTTACCAGTTAAGCTGTGATGGTGCCTTACTGGCCATCATAGCTGATTATCCCGGCCTACTCCCTGCATCACGTGTAAGTAAAACCAGAGTCCTAACCTCCGAGATGGATCCCTTTTGCACCTTACCCACTACACATGTATGGTGTTTTACAGGGAAGGCCGTCAGGGCGCCGTGCCGAACCCGCGGTGACTCGTCAACAAGGGGCACCGAACCTGGGTAGGCTTAAAAGGAAGGCGGTCAGGGCCGAGACGCCGTCGCAGAGGTATGATTAAAAACCTGCTCCGTGATTATCGTCTTTAAAATATAATAACGCCTGTGGTCCCTGGCAGAAAAAATGCTCGCCGGACTGTGTCTGGAGAGCCTGCCGGCCACGCCTCCACTAGCCGGACTCCAGAGCCGGACTCAGGGGCGGAGGCTAACGCGGGGACAACGGCGGACGATCCTCCTACAGAGGATGCAGATAGAATGTCCGCTACGAAATTTGAAGTGGAGAGCGCCATGAATCACAGGCGTCGACGGGCCGTACTCCATGACCCTAATTTCTCCAAAGAGGCATTCAATGCCTTCAATTTAGGAGACGCGTACATCCGAGCTGCTCAAGATGGCCTCGCTAGAGCCACGGACCAGTATGTAAAGGATATAGGGGTAAGAAAATCTGATAATTATGTATATCAATAGCCCCTGAGACTTGAAATAGTTGGCACAACTGATTTAAGAATCATTGTATGCATAGGTTCTTACGGAGAAGAATACCCAGTTGTCTCAAGAGCTGGAGGAGTGCAAAGCCCAGCTACGGTTCGCAGTTGCCAGAATGGAGGAGTCCAAGAAGGCCTCATCTGGTAATACTTGTCTTGAAAAGAATGTAATGACACGTACCAGTTACTATTCGACATGTATGCAAATCTAACAATAGATTGTGCAGACAATCCCGGAGGTAATCCGGAGATCGTACTGGGGGATGAGCAACATGCTCAACGACAGCTAGAGGCTGGCGAGCGCGTGCTTACACCGGTTATTCGAGAGAAAAATGATCTCCAGGATGCCCATACCCGTCTAGGCATTGAACTAGGAGATGTTTGGGCCCAGCTTGCAGACTCCGTGAAGGAGAACAGGAGGCTTCGACGCGACATTTTTAGTATGTGCTCAATTGAACCTTTATACAGTTCGGCGAAGAAACAAGCTAATCAGAGTTATATCTGTAGGTATGCTGACAGGTCGCCCCGAAGAGGAGATGCCCGGATCCATAGGCGATCTTCTGCAAGAGCTTTCACAAATGCATGAACAAGCTCGGTAGGTGATGCAGGGTATTGCCCAGGCCTTGTGGCCATCCGCCTCCCTGCCAGGAGGCATGGAGGAGCTTGTAGAGATGCTCAAGGGAGCGCAAGATATCAGCCCGCCGACAAGGTGCGGGGGAAGCCTGGGCCATGGTGAAAACGCGGTACACCAAGGTTATCCCGAATCACATGGCCGAGGTCGGACCTGTAGGGTCAGATGGGAAAGAGATCCCTGTTAGTCTGGTATATGACCAGGTAGGTTTAGCCGCAAAGTATTCCCAACAAGATTGTAGGCTAGAAAGCCTGTTGGATGGTATAGAAGAAGAATTTAGTCAGTCTAAGTGACTGTGTACTTCAAATTAATGACATATTTTGTCCCTAGCCGGATTGTAAATCATTTGTCATGGCGGACCTTTTCGCTTCAACCTCCGGACCCGACAATCCAGAGTGTATCCGAATACCCGCTAAGTTATGTAAAAACCGGGGTACGCGTGGAAACCAGGCATAGGGGTCATAAGTGCTTGAACAGACAAGTACCCAACTAGCTATGCTATATTACATGGATAGTAAGAAACATCTTCTAGGGAGAATAGTTCTGTTAAGGGTTCCTTTCCGTGGGCATGCATGCATTAATGTGCATGTCCGAACTGCGAAAAGAGACACAGGATATAAACATCTGGGGGCATGTATTATAATAGGTAAGAAACATCTTTTGTTCACCGACCGAATATTCCCTTAAGAACGCTAGCTTTCGGCTTCATCCAGTCTAAGGTACACATCCGGCTGAGCCGGTAGTAACAATCGCAGGGGTGCTCCCCTTATGCCCTAGCCGAACTGACGGGAACGTAGGGCATAAACACATGAGCCAGGCAACCCAGCTTGGCCAAAACTTAAGTCATATCGATGCATATAATGGCAAAAAAGGTACATATGGAGAAGTGACACAAATGTAGTGGGCATAAAGCCTGGGAGATAATTATATTAAGCTTCAGTATAAGAAGCCCCCAGGTATAATGAGCGCGCATGGCGCGTCAAGATTGTGTACTCAAGACACACTTTAAGCTTTTAAGGCCATAAAGAAAAAGGAAGAAAGAAAGGAATAAATAAAGCGGATATAACTTAAAAAAAGAGCGAAGGTAAGGAGATGAACACAGAGTCCGACGCTAGGCGTAGAATCTTCGGTACGCTCCTCCGGTGAGAACTTTATCAATGATGAAGGGACCCTCCCACTTGGGCTTGAGCTTGTCCTTTTTCTTCTCCGGTAGGCGTAGAACGAGTTCGCCAACGTTATAAGTTTTGGCCCGTACTTCTCCGCTTTGGTACCTTCAAGCTTGTTGTTGATAGAATGTGGAGCGGGATTTTGCGATGTCACACTCCTCCTCCAGGGCATCTAAATTGTCCTGCCGATCAAGCTCGGCTTCTCTCTCTTCGTACATGCACACTCGAGGTGAGTCATGGATGATGTCGCAGGGCAATACCGCCTCTGCACCGTACACCATAAAAAATGGTGTATATCCGGTAGTGCGATTTGACGTGGTCCGCAGCCCCCATAGTACGGAGTCGAGCTCCTCAACCCAGTGCGTATCTACTCCTTCAAGGATCGCACTAGTCTGGGTTTGATGCCGCTCATAATAAGACCATTTGCTCGTTCGACTTAACCGTTTGTTTGGGGGTGATAGACGGAGGCGTAATCGAGCTTGATGCCCATGTTGCTGCACCAAGTTTTCACCTTGTCGACTGTGAAGTTGGAGCCATTATCGGTGATGATGTTGTGGGGGACACCGTAACAGTGTACGACCCCTGATATGAAGTCTATCACTGGTCCGGATCCAGCCGTTTTAACTGGTTTGGCTTCTATCCATTTGGTGAATTTATCCACCATGACCAACAAGTATTTTTTCTTATGGCTTCCTACTTTAAGGGGTCCAACCATATCGAGCCCCCAGACCGCAAAGGGCCAAGTTATGGGGATTGTTTGGAGAGCGGTAGGTGGCATATGACTTTGATTTGCAAAAAGCTGGCAGCCGACGCAATGTTGGACGAGGTCCTGTGCGTCTGCCTCGGCTGTCGGCCAGTAGAAACCTGTTCGGAAGGCCTTGCTTACAAGGGCCCGAGCTGCGGCGTGGTGGCCGCCGAGTCCAGCATGAATTTGGGCCAAAATTTGCCGTCCTTCCTCTTCGGAGATGCACCTTTGGAGTACTACGGTAGCGCTTTTCTTATAAAGCTCTCCCTCGTGAAACTTGTAGGCTTTAGAGGGCCGCACAATGCAACATGCCTCATTTTGGTCCTCAGGGAGTTCTTGCCTATTTAGGTAGGCTAAGAAGGGTTCTGTCCACGGGGCGATGGCAGCCATAATCACATGGGCCGAAGGTGTTATTTCGATGGCAGAGCCTCCGATTACGTTAGAGTGTTCGGGATCTGGGGTTGTGGTCGGATCCAAACTGTTATTGCCGGTCTCCCCTTCCCACACCACGGATGGCTTGAACAGCCTTTCCAAGAAGATATTAGGTGGGACGGGGTCGCGCTTAGCGCCGATGCGGGCGAGGATATCCGCCGCTTGATTGTTTTCTCGGGCCACATGGTGGAATTCAAGCCCCTCGAACCGAGCTTACATTTTGAGGGCGGCATTGCGGTAAGCCACCATTTTTGGGTCCTTGGCGTCAAAGTCTCCATTTATTTGAGATATTGCGAGGTTCGAATCCCCACGCACTTCTAGGTGTTGAATGCCCATGGAGACTGCCATCCGAAGACCATGCAACAGAGCCTCGTATTCGGCTGCATTGTTGGAGTCTGTGTATAGTATTTGGAGTATGTATTGGACTGTGTCTCCGGTGGGGGATGTCAGGACAATGCCTGCTCCCAGACCAACCAGCATCATAGAGCCGTCAAAGTGCATGATCCAATTGGAGTACGCGCCATACTCTTTAGGGAGTTCGACTTCTGTCTATTTGGCGACGAAGTCAGCCAGTACTTGCGACTTAATGGCTCGCCGTGGTTTGTATATGATGTCGAATGGGAGGAGCTCGATAGCCCACTTAGCAATTCGGCCCGTGGCATCGCGGTTATGTATTATATCGTTGAGTGGTACTTCAGAGGCCACCGTGATTGAACACTCTTGAAAGTAGTTTTGTAGTTTCCGGGATGCCATGAAGACCGCGTATGCTATCTTTTGATAATGTGGGTACCGTGACTTGCATGGAGTGAGGATAGTGGATACGTAGTATACCGGCTTTTGAAGCGGGAACTTATGTCCGTCCGTCTCTCGTTCGACAACGAGCACTGCGCTTACAACCTGGTGTGTTGCAGCTATATATAACAGCATGGGTTTGCCGATATTTGGTGCGGCTAGGATTGGATTGCTGGCCAAGAGGGCCTTTATTTATTCCAGTCCGGCTGTAGCCGCATCCGTCCACTTGAAGTGTTCGGTGCATCGAAGAAGGCGATAAAGAGGTAGTGCCTTTTCTCCCAATCGGGAGATAAAGCGGCTTAGGGCGGCCACGCATCTAGTTAATTTCTGGATTTGCTTGAGGTATGTTGGGGTAGCCAACTATGACAGAGCTCGAATTTTAGCCGGATTTGCTTCAATTCCTCTATTGGAAACAATGAAGCCCAAGAGCTTTCCAGCAGGCACGCCGAAAACGCATTTTTCCGGATTGAGCGCTATGTCATATGTTTGGAGATTGTCGAACGTAAGCCTCAAGTCGTCTATTAAAGATTCAACGTGTCTAGTTTGATGACCACATCGTCTATGTATGCCTCCACTGTTTTGCCGATTTGTTTTTCCAAACATGTCTGAATCATGCATTGATAGGTTGCACCGGCATTTTTGAGCCCGAAAGGCATGGTGTTAAAACAGAAGGGGCCGTATAGTGTCATGAATGCCATTGCGGCTTGATCGGACTCTGCCATCTTGATTTGAGGGTACCCGGAGTATGCGTCGAGGAAGCACAATGAGTCATGTCCTGCGGTAGCGTCGATCATTTCATCGATGCGGGGGAGGGGGAAGGGATCCTTGGGGGCAAGCCTTATTGAGGTCCTTGAAATCGACACATAGGCGCCAGGATTTGTCCTTCTTTGGTACCATCACCAGGTTTGCTAGCCAGTCCGGATGTTTTATTTCTCTGATGAATCCTGCCTCGAGTAACTTGGCTAGCTCCTCTCCCATGGCTTGTCATTTAGGTTCTGAAAAACGCCGAAGAGTCTGCTTGACCGGCTTGTATCCCTTCAGTATGTTTAGGCTATGCTCGGCCAGCCTGCGTGGGATACCTGGCATGTCTGAAGGATGCTAGGCGAAAATGTCCCAATTCTCGTGCAAGAACTCTCGCAGTGCGGCGTCTATTGTGGGGTTCAGCTATGCCCCGATGGATGCTGTTTTTGTAGGGTCCGTTGGGTGGACCTAGAATTTGACTATTTCGTCCGCTGGTTTGAAAGAGGTGGACTTGGGTCGTTTGTTGAGTATCGCGTCGTCCCTGTCCACTGTGGAGCATAGCGCAGTTATTTCTTCGGCCGCGAGGGCTTCGGATAATGCCTCAAGGGCCAGTGCAGCGGTTTTATTTTCAGTGCGGAGTGCTACGTCCAGATCACTAGCTAGAGTGATGATTCTGTTGGGCCCGGGCATCTTGAGCTTCATGTACCCGTAATGGGGTATAGCTTGGAAGCTCGTGAATGCATCCCGCCCTAAAAGGGCGTGGTATCCGCTACTGAACGGGGCCACTTGGAATGTGATTTCTTCGGACCTATAATTCTCCGGCGTGCCGAATACCACATCTAGTGTGATTTTTCCCGCACATCGTGGCTCCTGACTAGGGATGATTCCTCTAAAGGTCATGCTGCTTTGCTCAATGTGGCTCTTGTCTATTTCCATTTTGTTAAGAGTTTCCTCGTAGATGAGGTTTAATCCACTGCCACCGTCCATGAGCACTTTAGTAAGCCAGAAGCCATCCACAATTGGACTAAGGACCAAAGTGGCTGGTGCTCGGACTGTTCGGAATTGAGGTTTGTCACTGGCTTTGAAGGTTATGGCCGTGTCGTTCCATGGATTTATTGCTGCAACATGGCAGACTTCAACGAGTCTGCGGAGTGCTCGCTTGCGCCTATTATTTGAGGCAAAAGTCTCGAAGACTGTCAATACTGTATTGTTATTTTCCGCGGGATGATGCTCTGCGGTATTGTTGATGAGGAGATCCTCGCCGCTCTTGGCCACCTGCCGGAGTATCCAGCATGCTCTAAGGCTGTGTGTTGGTATGGTATCCGGTGTACTGTGAATTTTGCATGGCCCATTGAGCCATCTGTCACGCCCAATATGCGACCCTATCCAAAAGGAACTCGAAGGTCCCACCAAGGATAGACCCGCATATTGGAACGCTTTTGCAAGGTGGATATCATTACATCAACATTACATAATAGATAGGGATACATACATAAGGCATACAATGCCACATGAATACAACATCATCATACATAAGATCAACATCCGACTACGGATGGAACACAAACAGAAACTCAAACGACATCCACCCTGCTAGCCCAGGCTGCCGACCTGGAACCTATCCCCTGATCGAAGAAGAAGCAGAAGAAGAACTTCAAACAAGCAAACATCACTCTCGCGTCATGATCATCACATAACCTGTACCTGCACTGTTGTTGTAGTAATTTGTGAGCCACGAGGACTCAGCAATCCCATTACCATGGGTATAAAGACTAGCAAAGCTTAATGGGAAAGGAAGGGGTAAAGTGGTGAGGTTGCAGCAGCGACTAAGCAAGTATGGTGGCTAACCAACGCAAATAAGAGCGAGAAGAGAGCAAGCGGAACGATCGTGAAGCTAGCAATGATCAAGAGGTGACCCTGAACTCCTACTTATGTCAAACATAACACAGAAACCGTGTTCACTTCCCGGACTCCGCCGAGAAGAGACCATCACGGCTACACACATGATTGATGCGTTTTAATTTGGATCTGGTGTCAAGTTATCTACAACCGGATATTAACAAATTCCCATCTGCCACATAACCGCGGGCACGGCTCTCGAAAGTTTATACCCTGCACGGCGATCAACAAAGGATATTCCTTCTCCCAGGAAGACCCGATCAGTCTCGGAATCCCGGTTTACAAGACATTTCGACAATGGTAAAACAAGACCAGAAAGACCGCCCGATGCGCCGACAATCCCGATAGGAGCTGCACATATCTCGTTCTCAGGGCAACACCGGATGAGATAGGCTGCGAGTAAAACCAGACTTCGAGTTTCCCCGAGGTGGCCCCGCAGGCGGCTCGGTTCGGACCAACACTTAGACAAGCACTGGCCCAGGGGGGGGGCTAAAATAAAGATGACCCTTGGGTTGGCCGACCCAAGGGAAGGGTATAGGTGGTGGTGAGGCAAATGGTAAAACCAAGGTTGGGCCTTGCTGGACAAGTTTTATTCAAAGCGAACTGTCAGGGGGGTCCCATAAATCACCCGACCGCGTTAGGAACACAAAATCCGGGAACATAACACCGGTATGACGGAAACTAGGGCGGCAAGAGTGGAACAAAACACCAGGCATAAGGCCGAGCCTTCCACCCTTTACCAAATATATAGATGCATTAATAATATAAGAGATATTGTGATATCCCAACATAACCCTGTCCACCATGGAGAAATCTTCAACTTCACCTGCAACTAGCAACGCTATAAGAAGGGCTGAGCAAAGCGGTAACATAGCCAAGCAAAGGTTTGCTAGGAATGGTGTCAAAGGTTAGAGGTTCATGGCAATTTGGGGAGGCTTGAGGAGCAAAAGATAGGTAACGCAACATAGCGAAAGAACGAAGCAACTAGCATAGCAATGATAGTAGTGAGATCCAGGGTAGCGGTCATCTTGCCTGAAATCCCGCTAGGAAGAAGAACGAGTCCATGAAGAAGATGAAGCCACGAAGACGAACCACACGTAGACGAACGCATCCTCACGATCGCAACGAAACGAGAACTATCGAGAAGAAGCACACAACATAGTAAACACACCACACATGAACAAGACATGATGCACAACAAGCATGATGCATGACAAGGCTACATGAAGCTACTCATGGAAGAGATGATGCAAACAAGAACAACACATCAAGGCAAGTTTAAATGAGGCCGGGAACAACATATAACAATTCCGGTAAGTCCTCATATGTAAATTTCGAAATGGGTCCAGATCTGAATAAGCATTATATTCAAGTTGTTAAACAGCAAGTTAAGTTGCACCAAGATGATCTACACGAAATTCTAGTCAAGTTACATATAAAGTTCATTAGATTCGGAGCTACGGCCTAGAAGATATGAGCAAAACAAGTTAAGCATGGCATTGATGTAAAATGCATACAAACATCAAGCAAACACCTCAAAACAAGGATGCAACATGATAATATGAAGCTACATGCAAAATCAAGCAAGTTTCATATAGAGCACACTCAAAACGGAGCAACGGTTCAACACCCACACACTATACAAGTCATAGCAACAATCTGTCTATAACATCAACTAGGCATCTTACAAGAATCAAAACAACATGCTCCCAACATAATAACAAAAGGCATGAGCATGAAGTACAGGTAAAGCATAACAAAACATGAACACTGAGCTATCTCCAGAAACAACTAGAACATGCTCAAAAAGACATGGAAAGATTGCAAATAATAACAGTTTCAGGCTTAGCAGAAATAACATCAGGTTGCAATGTTTAGAGCTATCAAACAACATGTTACAGAAACTTATCATGGCAAACAAAGGCATGGCATGAATCTACAAATAGCATAGATCAAAAGTCCTTTACTGACCATGAGCCAAAAAGGCATAGAAAATATGATGGCACCCATGTAAACATGGCAAGTTATATTACAGATTCATACATGGCAGGAACAACAATAAGTAGGCATGTTGGTGAGCTTGAACCACTCACCACAGAGCAATACATGGCATGTCAAGGCAACCAACAGTAAGAAGACATGTTTTTGAAGCTATACATGGCAAGAGCAAGTTCATAGGGTGCATGGATCACTAGGAAAACACATGGCCAAAACTGAACTTCATGTTAACAGGCTGACAACAACATCATTTAGCAACTTTGGAGCAAGATTACAACAAGCTACAGTAGGCTATAATTTCAACCAGGGGCATGAATGGATAGAGCAAGACATGTACAACAAAACATCCTTAGTGAACATATCCAGAATAATGCACGAAATGACTTGTAGAAGCAGGTTAACATAGCAACAAAATATAAAAGAATCTGTCAGGAAAACAGCAACAGCAAGTACCCTACTTAGCAAGCTCGATGCACTCAGCACACAACTCACAAAAATACATGGATAGCACCTCTGGAAAGATGGCATGGCATAGATTAAAACACATGTAGACATCAACTTCATAGGATGCACACATCAAACATGGTAAAAATGACAAATGAGCATGTTATAACAGTTTCAGCAGATTAACATCAACATGCACTCTTCCAACAACATTTCGGGCATCAAGATGAGCTCAAATGAAAATGATGCACTGGAATGAAATGAAGTACTCGTCGAGGCGAACAATTTGACATATTACACGCACAAAACGGAGCTACAGATGCAGAGATACGATGCGATGAACATGGCATGATAATGACATAGATCTGGGGACAGTCAATTTCAGGAAGAAAAAAAAACAGGTGAGCGTCAAATAGCTATTCAACGCACATGGCGGGTGTCGTGTCAAAACCGGCGGATCCCGAGTAGGGGGTCCCGAACTGTGCGTCTAGGCGGATGGTAACAGGAGACGAGGGACACGATGTTTTACCTAGGTTTGGGCCCTCTCGATGGAGGTAAAACCCTACGTCCTGCTTGATTAATATTGATGATATGGGTAGTACAAGAGTGGATCTACCACGAGATCAAGGAGGCTAAACCCTAAAGCTAGCCTATGGTATGATTGTTGTAATGTATGTTATCCTACAGACTAAAGCCCTCCGGTTTATATAGACACCGGAGGAGGCTAGGGTTACACAGAGTCGGTTACAATGGTAGGAGATCTACATATCCGTATCGCCAAGCTTGCCTTCCATGCCAAGGAAAGTCCCATCCGGACACGGGACGGAGTCTTCAATCTTGTATCTTCGTAGTCTTGGAGTCCGGCGGACGATGATAGTCCGGCTGTCCGGACACCCCCTAGTCCAGGACTCCCTCAGTAGCCCCTGAACCAGGCTTCAATGACGATAAGTCCGGCGCGCATAATGTTTGGCATTGCAAGGCGGGTTCCTCCCTTGAATAATCCAGAGAAGATCATGAACACCAGGATAGTGTCCGGCTCTGCAAAACAAATTCCACATTCCACCGTAGAGAGAATAAAATGTACACCAGTCCAATCTGTTGACGTATTATGTGGCATGACATCACACCGCTACCAAGCCTTTTGTTTGAATCATTTTTTACTATACCGCCTCAGCACATTTAGCGAAGCGGTTTCCTTGGCACGTCTTGTCAAAGCAGAGATCGTGTTCCCCTTATTCCGGGATTCTCATCAATACGTGCGTGGGTAACCCAACCGTGCCCGTCGCCATGCCTCCTCCATCGGAGGTGAATCCCGAACGGTCACGGAGACGACCCTTGGTATTTTTCCCCTTTATAAGAAGACCAGGGTTCGTTCTTTTTCTTCAATCTCGCATCGAATCTCCTTCTCGCTGCCAGTTCCAACGCCAAGAGCCCTAGATTCGAGCGCTTCGGATTCTCAATCATGTCCGGCTCCGACCTTCAAGGTCGGTGGATGCCCTCCTCCGTCATGGAGGAGGACGTGTTAAAGCTGCGTGGGGCCAAGTACCTGTCCTACGAGATTTCGCACAGGTTGCCTGCCCAAGGGCAGGCCGTGCCCGCCCCCGAGCCCGGTGAGTACGTTGTCTTCGTACCCCACCTCCGTCGGGGTTTAGGCTTCCCGACGGACCCCTTCATGAGAGGGCTCATGTTCTACTACGGGCTGGATTTTCACGATTTGGCTCCGGAGTCCATCCTCCATATCTCCGCATTCATTATCGTCTGCGAGGCCTTCCTCCGCGTCACTCCCCACTTCGGCCTGTGGCTGAAAACCTTTAAGGTGGAGCCGAAGATGATCGGGGAGCGTCAAGCGGAGTGTGGCGGGGCGGCCATAAGCAGAAAGGCCAATGCCCCGTGGCCCGAGGGTTCCTTCCAAGAGGAACTCGAACTGTGGCAGCAGGAGTGGTTCTATATCACCGTTCCGAAGGGCAGCAAGCAAAAGCCGCCGCCTTCATTCCGCCCGGGACCTCCACGCCAACTGATGTCGTGGGTCAACCAAGGGCTCAATTGGGGGCCGTCCGAAGACGTGCCCTCACTGCAGGGCCGGATTCGAGACCTCCAGGCGAGGGAGATCAATCTGGTCATGGTGATGGAGGTCATGCTAATCAGGCGTCTTCTGCCCTGCAAACACCGTCCTCTCCGTCTATGGGAATTCAACCCGGAGGGACCTCGAATTCTCCAACACTTCATGGGTGCGACACCCGTGGAGATGTACAAGTCGTTCTTTGGACCGCAGGTAGCGTGTCCGGAATTGACTGAGGACGCAGGTCTAAGCTGCAATCGCCCGGATACTCAGGTAAATAGCTCAGAGTCCGGACGTTTTATTTATCTGCTTTTCTAGGGTTCGCCTCCTGACCCATAACTTTTCACAGGAGTGGGTAGCGCGATCGAAGCTGATAAGGTGTCCGGCTCCCCTCCCAGAGACCGCACTGGAGCCCGTGCTGGTCAGAATGTTGGAGGTCGCGCCCGTGAAAGGGGGCGATGGGAAAGATAAAGGAGCTATTACTTCGCCCAAAGGGGAGTCTGAAGAGGGGGGAATCAAAAACTCCTCCTTCCAGGGGGAGAAGAGGACCGCCTCCGAAGATCCGGAGGCCAAAGCCCCTAAACGGGGGAAGAGATCTTCACCGGGGGGTCCGGCGTCCGGGGAGAATCCGGACGTACCATCATCACCAAAGGATCAGCCCTCCAACGAGCCGTGAGTATGAAAAGGGGAGTTCATTAGTAAGAAAATACCTCCATTTGTGTTTCTGTGGGTGACCGAAATTTTTATCTTGCAGTTCGGATTTGCAGCCTTCGCAGATGAGTTCGTCTTCGGGGGACCTTCTTCCGGAGATGATGGAGAGCGAAACGCCCCCGTCTGCTGCACCGTCAGATAGGCAGGCGAGCCTGAAGTATCGTCACGGAGGGTGTCCCCGAGTCCGGAGGGGCCGGGGAGTTCGGCGCCCGCTAGTATCTGCCCGGGAGAACTGAAGAATCTGCTGGAAAGGGCGTCCATCTCAGAAGATCACCGTGCGTTGATGCGTATGGTGATTGGAAGGATTTCGTCCGCCGAGAGCGGATTGCGTGATGCCGCTACGAGTTTGCTGGCGGGATTTGAGGTACGCGAAAATGGCGCACCTGTTTTTTGGCCGTTTTGCACATAAAAAGTGCGCCCTGTATAGGTAGTAGCCCCTGAGACTCGGTAGGTTGTCGAAAGCAACAGCGTGCCGAGGATCGAAATCGCAAGTAATGAATGTCGCCGTTCCTATGCAGGTGGCGGATAGTCCGAGGGCTAGCCGGACTAGTGGGGTTGCTGAGTTAATGCGGCAACTTGACATGGCGGATGCGGACATCGCACTTGTCAACCGGCGACTTGACGAGTCGCAAGGTAAATGAGTTCTCCACAGTCGCTTTATTATTAAGGGGGTCAAAACCCTCCTCTAATAAATTAAATGCTGTTATACAGACAGTGCTGCTGCTGTGGAGAGCCTTCGGGCCGAACTTGCTCAAGCTAAGGAGCAAGCCCGAAGGAGTGACGCGGCTGCCTCGAGGGCGGCCGAGGAGTTGAAAGCCGAAAGGGCTGCACACTGCCTAAGCAGGGAAGAGGTGGCCGAATTGGCCGTGAAAGTAAAAGATGCTGCCGACCGCAATGAGGCTCTTGAAAAGGAGCGCTTATCGGAGCAGGAAGACCTGAGGAAGGCCACCGCCGAGGCCAAGGATGCCCGTTCTGCAATGCGGGCCATGAAGGAGGAGCTGCGCCAGGCCGGAGATATCGTGGCTGGCAAGCCTTTTCTGCCGCATCGCCGGTTTATGGATCAAAAGTATGCTCAATTTGATCGGCTGTGGAATCCGGAGGATCCGTATATGGACTTAGCGGCAAGTGCGGCTGATGCCTTGAGCACTTCCGGAGCCAGAAGGATCACAAGACGGAAGAGCTATTTTGGTCTCAATTCCATAGTCCGGATCGCTCACTTCCGTTGACCGACCGGTTGGCCGAATGGGCCGAGCTAAATAGATAATCCGGACTTGCCATGACTAACATCGTGGCTCATGTCTGGCCAGAGAGGCCCAAGGCGACGAGCTACTTCGGCTTACTGCAGCAATTCCTTGGAGCGGTGCCGCATATCAAGGAGATGAAGCGGTCGGCCTGCATCGAAGGCGCGCGGATGGCTCTTGCCCGCGTGAAGGCGCATTGGACAGAGATGGATGCCACCGCTGTTGCTGCCCAGGGTTCGGATGAAAGCCGGCTCCCCGCCGAGCACTATTTCGGGGAAGTTATGCGTGGTGCTCGTGTAATAGAGTCGCAGTGCTCAAAAAATGTCACGTTCAAATGAACGTTTTAGCTTGTAAAACGATGATTATGCTATAACTGCTTTTTATACTTGTGCGTCCCAAGTAGTAAAACTTCTCCTGTGCGGCCGTTTATGTATACATTTGTATAACCTAAAAGATTGCAGTCTTCGGCTTCAGCCCCCACGCACAAGGTGCGGGGGTGTTCGCAAAAATAGCGCGTTTTCACACTTAATCCGACGTCTCGGTCCTGTTAAGGAGGTGGTAGCGTAGCAAACGAGGCAATCCGGACTATAATGCTTTATCACTTTCACTTAGCCAGTGGAGTTCGAGGGTGGGGCTACGATATAGCCCCTGGGGGCACCGCACTTCTCCGAGTTCGAGGCGCGTGTGTGCCTGACCGGGAAACGGTCCTTCGTCAAAGCGGGGAATTCTAAACATTCCAGTAGTCGATCGAGTGGTTGACCAGTCTCTCGCTATATCATGACAGTCAGTTTTCGGCTTTCTCTACTGAGGTGCTCGCCCAGCCGAACTGGGGCACAATCGCAGTAGTTCTCCTGGTGCCGCGTTAGCCGATGATACGGAACGTAAGGCAGCAAAACACAGGAGCCGGGCAAACCCAACATTTGACCAAAGACATGATTCGGAGCTGATGCATATAATGCCTAACTCGAGACACCGAACACTCCCTAAGGTGTTCGGTCTTTATAATAATGGGCAGAACGATGCCCTAAGCCCCTAGTGTCCAGGTACGGGCATAGTCCTCCGACGCGGCCGATGCCAAAACGTCGGGCTCCGCTTTGGTTATAGGAAGAAACAAAGGGAGAATAACAACAAGAGACAGTAAAAAAGGTTTACGCAGGGTCTTAATCTGAAAAGAATCCTCGCAACGGGTCCCTACTGCACGTCTGCGCCTGTGTCTCCGTTGTGCCGTTATCCTGGACGGGCATGCACGTTGTTCGTCTGTAAAAAAGAAAGGAACGCTTAGTTTGAAAATAATTCGTGCGAAAAAGGTATGTGTGAAAGAAAAAATATGAATAAGCAAAGCGGGGTTTGAATAAACCCGCGGTTGTTTGTGCGCGCAGCCCCTTGTGAAGGGGTGTGCGGCTAGGGAGCCCCTAGCCTACTGATGCCGGACTCGTCTATCCGAGTCCGGGGTCTTTGGGTGACCCTCGCACTGAGATGATGCCACGCGGACCGGGCATCTTGAGTGTAAGGGCATCTCCAGCCGTTGAGCCCCCCAGGAGGCATTTTTTTCGCCGCTTGGGGGGCTGCCGGCGTAACATTTAGTCTTGGGATGAAAATCTATCCACTCGTTGGCCCCTCCCACGCACCACTCGTAGCCACTGCACGCCCTCGTGCTGCTCACCGCCCTTGCCACGGCGCCTCTGGCTGCTTGCCGCCCTCACCACGGCGCCGCTCGCCGCCGTCCAGCGTCCTCCCCCTCCCTCCCTGTCGGCGCGAGCTTGGAAACAACCCAGAGGTGGACTGCAGCGGCGGCAGTGCGAGCTTGGAGGCGACCCGGAGCTGTGCGAGCTCGGCGGCAACTCACACGGCCGCCGCGCGCGCCTGCTGCTCGGCCCGCGTGCCCTGCCCCTGCAGCTCGTCCCGCCGCGCCGGCCTGCTCGGCACCACCGCCCGTCCGCCGGAACGGGGGCAGCGAGGCGCCCCTGAGGCATTGCGGCGGACCCCGGAGCGCACCTTGTAGACGAAGTGGGCCCAGGTGCCCCGGCCGAGCGCGACCACCTCCTCCTCGATCATCTCCAGGTCGCCGGCGAAGCCGGCCCCAGTCCCACCAGCGCTTGAGCGGGCCGCCCGCGAACTCGGCGGCGAGTGACGGCGCCGACCGGGTCCGCCAGAACGCCCACTCGGCGGACGCGGAGAAGATGGGCTGGATCTTGCGAGGTTGGTGGCCATGGCGACCAAGCGAGGAGGAAGGAGATGGTCGAGTGAGCGCGAACCCCGCCCCGGCCATGCGCGCTGTGCGCGGTAGGTGAGAAAGGAGAAAGAAAAGAGAGAAAGGGGAGGAGAGAGGAGAGAGAGGGGCTGACGAGTGGCCCTGTGCATGCAAAAGGCAACAGCCGGCGTCCCCAGCTGCCCCCCGGGGGGCTGGGTTCGGGGTGATAGCGCCGGCCGTAACTTTCGCGAAATCCGGCAAAAAACGATTCTCTGGGGGCCTGACTGGGGCGTTTTTTGCCCGCCGGCGCCCAAAAAGTGGCTTGGGGAGGCTTGTTGGGGGGCCGGCTGGAGATGCCCTAAGAGACGCGTAATGTGGTATGGCGTTGAAACGGACAAAAGCCCTTCGTCCCAAGAGTGCTTGATATCCACTTTTAAATGGGACGATATGAAAAATTAGTTTTTCGCGCCGAAAGTTGTTCGGTGATCCGAACATGACTTCTAGTAATAGGGAGCCTGTGCACTTGGCATAAGGGCCTGGCGTCACTCCTTTGAAGGAAGTGCGGCTGTGTCGAATTTTGGTAGGATCTATCCCCATCTTGCGGATTGTGTTTGAATACAGCAGGTTTAAGTCGCTGCCTCCGTCCATTAGGACTTTAGTAAATTGTAATCCGTCGATTATGGGATTCAATATCAGGGCAGTCCGTCCCGCGTTTCGAACACTTCTGGAATAGTCCAGGTGGTCGAAAGTGATTGGTTTTGATATCCAATCTCTATGGTCTGCTGGGTTGGACCGTGCGAGGCTCTTTTTAGGAAGTGCCGCACTATTTTTCCGTATTATCACATGAAGTGAGTTTACTGCTTTGACCTCTTGTGGGAAAGTCTTTTGTTTTCCGGTGCTCTGCTGGTGGGGTTTATCGTCTTCGCTTGACGCGTCGAGCCCCTTGTGTTCGGCGTTTAGTCGGCCGACTGTTTGAAAACCCAACAGTCTTGATGGGTATGGTTTGCAGGCCTTCCGGGGGTACTGTGGATTTGACATATCCGAGCCAAAATCTTGTTTAAGTTGGACAGCTCATCGCCGTCATCCTTAAGAGGCGGTGTTTTCTTATTTGGCCGCGAGCTTTTGAATCCGGCGTTGACTGCCGTGCTCTTTGGGCTTTTCTCTTGATTCCGGCGCTGCTCTTTTCTGCGCCGTGATTTTCCGTTTCCATCTCTTATCTCGGATGTACTTGGGTCGCTGGTGCTGCATCTTGCTAGCCAGCTATCCTCTCCCGCGCAGAAGCGGGTCATGAGGCTTGTTAGTGCGGACATTGTCCTCGGTTTCTCTTGGCCGAGGTGTCTGGCAAGCCATTCGTCTCGGACGTTGTGTTTAAAAGCTGCTAAGGCTTAGGCGTCCGGACAGTCGACTATTTGGTTCTTTTTAGTGAGGAACCTGTTCCAGAATTTGCACGCTGACTCTCCGGGCTGTTGGGTTATGTGACTTAGATCATCTGCATCCGGAGGGCGGACATAAGTCCCTTGAAAATTTGCTCTAAATGCGTCCTCGAGCTCTTCCCAACTTCCCACAGTGTTTTCTGGGAGGCCTTTAAGCCAATGACGGGCTGGCCCTTTGAGCTTGAGGGGTAGGTATTTTATGGCGTGGAGATCATCTCCTCTGGCCATGTGTATATGTAGTATATAATCTTCTATACAGACTCCAGGGTCTGTTGTTCCATCGTAGGCCTCTATGTTTATTGGTTTAAACCCTGTTGGGAATTCATGGTCCAGCACCTCATTGGTGAAACATAGTGGGTGTGCGGCGCCCCTGTATTTGGGTGTGCTGCTATCTTCGGATACTTGATGTGTTGCCTTGCTTCCTGGGGCCTTCTTCTTTGGCCCGTAGATGGACCTGGCTGGGCCATCTGTCCTTCCAAGTTCATTGGTTGGTTTATGTGTGGCGCCGCTTTCAGAATTTGGCCTGTCATCCGGCTGTCTATCCAACCAGGCAGCCTCTTTATTTTTTGACTGTAGGGGCTCTATGGCCTCGTCGTCGAATTCTGGTAGCAGCTTGCGCTTCGGTTAGCTCTTTGATTGGTGGCCATTGCCGTATTTATCCGCGGTTTTGAGTACTTTGCTCCATCTCATTCTGAGTGTGTCTTCCGCTGTTTTGAGCTTCCGCTTTTCCTTCTTCAAGCTTCTTGTAGTGTTGACGAGTCTTTTCCGAAGGTTTTTACCTTCCGGCTGCGTGTCTGGCGTGAGATCGTCCGAACCGTCGTTTTCGCCGGGCCTGGACTGATTATCTGACTCGTCCTGTTCGGACGGTTGCTTATCTGCATGTTCATCGTCCACTTTTGTGCCCTGCTGTATTGCGGGGTCCTTAGCAGCGTTGTTGTTGTCGAGGCGGGGCTTAGGGCGGCGTCTGCGCCGCCGTTTTGGTTGTTCATCGGCGGGGTTATCCTCTGCCGCGGCCCGTTGATCCTCGTTATCGCTCTCTTTTGGGGTATCCACCATGTATATGTCGTATGACGAGGTGGTCCTCGCGTGCCCTATAGGCGCTGTTTCTTGTTCGTCTCCGGCATCGTCGTCTATACCGTCGATGTCTTCGGAGCCGTAGTCTAGCATGTTGGTTAGATCATCGACAGTGGCTACAAAGTGGGTGGTGGGTGGGCTCTGAATTTCTTCGTCATCCGTATCCCAACCATCCTGGCCATAGTCCGGCCAGGGCTCTCCTGATAACGAGAGATGCTTTAGTGAGTTCAGGATGTCGCCAAAAGGCGAGTATTGGAAGATGTCCGCGGCGGTGAATTCCATAACCGGCGCCCAATCCGATTTGATTGGTAGGGGCGTGGGAGGTTCGGAGTCCGGCAAGGAGTCCGGCACCTCGGAATCACAAGTTTTGTGAGGGACAAGATTAGTGTTCGGCTCCATCGCCGTGGAAGTTGAAGCCCCCGAGGCGGTGTCCATCCACCGATCCTCTATCTGGGAAATCGGCTCCGGACTAATGGCCGAAGCGGATTCGCGTGCGGCCACCAAGGCACTGTTCGGCGGCAGAGCTAGATCATGCCCATCATCACAGTGCGGCGCGCTTGGCTGTGGCTCGAGTCCGTCGAAGATCAAGTCTCCGCGGGCATCGGCCGTGAAGCTTAGGCTTCCGAATCTGACCTGACGGCCAGGGGCGTAGCTTTCGATCTGCTCCAGATGACCAAACGAATTAGCCCGCAGTGCGAAGCCGCCGAATACGAAGATCTGTCCGGGGAGAAAAGTCTCACCCTGGACGGCGTCGTTGGTTGAAGATGCCATCGGGCCTATCTGTGACGACACAGAGGAACTCTCAATGAAAGCACCAATGTCGGTGTCAAAACCGGCGGATCTCGGGTAGGGGGTCCCGAACTGTGCGTCTAGGCGGATGATAACAGGAGACGAGGGACACAATGTTTTACCCAGGTTCAGGCCCTCTCGATGGAGGTAAAACCCTACGTCCTGCTTGATTAATATTGATGATATGGGTAGTACAAGAGTGGATCTACCATGAGATCAAGGAGGCTAAACCCTAAAGCTAGCCTATGGTATGATTGTTGTAATGTATGTTGTCCTACGGACTAAAGCCCTCCGGTTTATATGGACACCGGAGGAGGCTAGGGTTACACAAAGTCGGTTACAATGGTAGGAGATCTACATATCCGTATCGCCAAGCTTGCCTTCCACGCCAAGGAAAGTCCCATCCGGACACGGGACGGAGTCTTCAATCTTGTATCTTCGTAGTCTTGGAGTCCGGCAGACGATGATAGTCCGGCTGTCCGGACACCCCCTAGTCCAGGACTCCCTCAGCGGGGTTTGGGCATAGCTCACCATGGGCTTCGGCCCAGTTGGGGAAGAGGTTGCAGCAGGCCGAGGAAGCTGGGCTGGGCCACGGGCCCACGTGGCCGGCGACGAGGGCGTCACATGTGCCCGCACGTGGCACAGGACGAGGGAGGTCGCGCCGGTGGCGGATGGGAGCGTGGCTCCGGTGAGCGCGGCGGCGGGGACGGCGGCGGAGAGGGTCCGGGAGTACGGATCCGGCGAGGAGATGCCCGGATCCGGCCGGAGGTGAAGCCGTGAAGGCCCGGCGAAGGCGCGAGGGGAGCTGGGCGAGGAGGGCGACCAGCAGCGAGGCCTTGTTGGCGGCGGCGGCGATCTGCAGAGAGAGAGCGGGGTCAGGGAGGGACCGGAGAGGAAGAGTGGCGACAGGCGGCGACCTGGCGGGGAGTGGCGGAGGCTGGTGGCGGCAACGAGGGCTCGGGGTCGAGGGAGGCCGACGGCGGCGGGGGCGCGGGCTCGCGTGGCCCCTCCCTGGGCTCCGCGGGCCGCGGAGGCGGAGGAAGCTCGGGGCGCCACGTGGCAGGCGGCCACTGGCGCGGGGAAGCGGCGCGGGACGTCCGACGGACGCGGACATGTCCGGACGCGGAGAGGGATTGGATCTAGGGTTTCATCCGCGAAAATGGAAGGGGAGGGCCTTTATATAGGTAGAGGGAGCTAGGAGAGTCCAAATGAGGAGCGGTTTTCGCCCACACGATCGTGATTGAACGACCGAGAGCATGGAGGGGAGTTTGCTGGGTTTTTGGCCACTTTGGAAGGGGTGTTGGGCTGCACACAAAAGAGGCCTTTACGGTTACCCGGTTAACCGTTGGAGTACCAAACGACCTCCAAATGGCACGAAACTTGACAGGCGGTCTACCGGTGCTATACCAAGGCCGCTTGGCAAACCTCGGGCCATTCCGAGAAAGTTTAACACCCGCACACGAAAAGAGACAAGAAGGGGACGCCGTGTGAGATAGGAGCGCCGGATTGCAAAACGGACAACGAGGAAAATGCTCGGATGCAAAAGATGAACACGTATGCAAAATGAAATGCACATGATGACATGATATGAAATGCATATGATGACATGGCAAAGTGCAACACGCAAGCAAATGACATGGCAACGACAGCGAATAACTGGCAGACACCTGGCGCATCGAATCCGGGGCGTTACACCATCCCTCCAATACGGTTCCACGCCCTGTAGTGGGCTTTGGTTTCTTTGTAATTGGATCGGGTGACTTGCGAGAGTGCACCCTTTTAGTTCGGACGAGGGGTTTAGTGAGTGCCGGAGGATCCCAGAATTTTGTTTGGGTTTTCCAGGCCCTTTCCATGATACTTCTGTACTATGGCCGCCAAGTCAGTGAAGTGTGCTATGTCACGGCGACTTATGGCATTGAGGATTCCCTTGTCCGTGCAATTTTTGCAAAAGAATGAAATTGCGTCTTCCTCGCGACAGTCCTTGACCTTGCTCATTACAAGGAGGAATCTGGCCCAGAAGTGATGTATTGTCTCTTGGGGCTCTTGTCTAATGTGGGAATGATCACTTGTATCTTGGTGGGTGGGTAGATTTAAGTCCAAACCCTGACCCGATCTGAGACCCAGGGGCAGAGGAGCTTCCGAGCTTGGCAGTTCAGGCTCTGGGATGTTGCCCAATTTTTCTGGCCCACTGGCCGATTCTAGGTTCGGAGCTTGGGCCATGTCCTCCTGTAGACGGGTATCCGGCTTGGAGAGCTCGGGAATCCAGACATAGTTCGTCCTCAAAATAGAGGAAGAATCGCTGCATTGCTCCTCCACCGCCGCTATTTGATGGGTGACCGGCGGAGAGTTAATCTCCCTTTGGTCAGGTTTAAGCCCGATCCGATCATAGTCCGTAGCGACTTCCAGGGCAGCGATGCGATCCAAGAGCTCTTTCAGGGAATAGAGCTCCATTGGATCCATCTGGTCGGTGAATTCCGAGCTGACGTGGAGGCTGTTTTTGATGACCTGAGAAGTCATCATCGGCGCGGCGGCCGAACGGGCGGTCATGATGAAGCCGCCTAGTCGGAGAGTTTGGCCTACAGCCAGGGCTCCCCCAGAGGTGATGTTGTCCTTGACAACAAGGCAAGCCATCAAGCCTTACCGTGACGGCACAGAGGAACTCTCAATGAAAGCACCAATGTCGGTGTCAAAACCGGCGGATCTCGGGTAGGGGGTCCCGAACTGTGCGTCTAAGGCTAATGGTAATAGGAGGCGGGGGACACAGTGTTTACCCAGGTTCGGGCCCTCTCGATGGATGTAATACCCTACTTCCTGCTTGATTGATCTTGATGATATGAGTATTACAAGAGTTGATCTACCACGAGATCGTAGAGGCTAAACCCTAGAAGCTAGCCTATGATTATGATTGTCCTTGTCCTACGGACTAAACCCTCCGGTTTATATAGACACCGGAGGGGGCTAGGGTTACACAGAGTCGGTTACAGAGAAGGAGATCTACATATCCGAATTGCCAAGCTTGCCTTCCACACAAAGGAGAGTCCCACCCGAACACGGGACGAAGTCTTCAATCTTGTATCTTCATAGTCCAACAGTCCGGCATAAGTACATAGTCCGGCTGTCCGAGGACCCCATAATTCAGGACTCCCTCACTCGGTCCCACCAAGATGGTCGTGCCAAGTTTCTGTGATGAAATCACCTCATCTCAGAATCACCGAGTGAAACTGATTGGAATCACCTAACCGCGGCTCTACCTTTTCCATTGCACTTCGGTCTCACCGAGATGGTATAGTCGGCCGCACCAAGACCTCCAACATTCATATCTTTTGCACAGGTCAGTCTCATCGAGAATTTCAGTCGGTGCCACCGAGTTTGGTCAATGTGTGTAATGGTTGGATTTCGTGTGGAGGCTATATGTACCCCTCCACACCCTCTTACTCAGCAATTAGAACGAAGCTAGACTTCCACCATTCGTTTTTGTAGGATCGAAAGTATGTCTAGAGGGGGGGTGATTAGACTACTTGACAATATAAAAATTCTGCCTTTTGACAAAGAACAGTTTTTTGGCAGATTCACACTTATGATCAAGTCAAGCATCACCCTACACATGCAATTCTAGAGTATAGGCAGCGGAAATTAAATTGCACATGTAGTAAAGAGAGGTGGAGAAGAGAAAACGCAATTTTGGAGACGCGGTGATTTTTCTCGTGGTTCCGATAGGTGGTGCTATCGTACTTCCACGTTGATGGAGACTTCAACCCACGGAGGGTAACGGCTGCGCGAGTCCACGGAGGGCTCCACCCACGAAGGGTCCACGAAGAAGCAACCTTGTCTATTCCATCATGGCCTACGCCCACGGAGGGCTAGCCTTACTCGGGGTAGATCTTCACGAAGTAGGCGATCTCCTTGCCCTTACAAACTTCTTGGTTCAACTCCACATCTCGATGACGGAGGCTCCCAAGCGACACCTAACCAATCTAGGAGGCACCACCCTCCAAAAGGTAATAGATGTTGTAGATGATGATGAACTCCTTGCTCTTGTGCTTCAAATGATAATCTCCCCAACACTCAACTCTCCTCACTGATTTGGCTGTGGTGGAAGAAAGGATTGAGTGGAAAGCAACTTGGGAAGGCTAGAGATCAAGCTTCATATGGTGGGAGTGGAGCAACTTGATCTCAACACAAGGGTAGGTAGTTCTCTTCTCAGAAATATAAGATAGGAGTGGTAGTTCTTTCTGATGGCTCTCTCCACGAATGAAGAGGGGGTGGAGGGGTATAAATAGCCTCCACACAAAATCCAACCGTTACACACATTTGATCAATCTCGGTGGGACCGAAGTGGACAACTCGGTGAGACCGATAGTTCAAATAATGTGAATGTTGGGATTTTCGGTGGGACCGAAAATACAATCTCGGTTAGTCCGATTCGTGCAATGACAAGAGCATGCCGGTTTCGGTGGGACCGACTTCATCATCTCGGTGACACCGATTTGATGACAGAAGGTTACAGAAGCTTGGCAACTCATGTTTCGGTGAGACCGAGTTCAGAATCGGAAAATCCGAGTTTTCTAGAGTTTGGCTTATGGCTGAGGTGGTTCATCTCGGTGTGACTGAGTTTGGAATATCGGTGGGACCGAGACTACTTATGAGTGTATATGGCAGTGAAAATTGCTGATAGTTTAGGAGATGTATCACTAAGCACTTGAGCAACCAGATCATCATCATAACCTCATCCCCTTTTAATAGTATTGGCTTTTCCTATGGACTCAATGTGATCTTGGATCACTAAACCAAAAATGGAGTCTTGAGCTTTTGCCAATGCTTGCCTTAGCATTTTGGGGGGTCCACTTCTTCAGTCCTTGCCATACCCATATCACTGAACTCTCTGAAATGATTCTCAAGTAACTATTAGTTCAATGATATATATGTTGTTATTAATTACCAAAACCACCCGGGGATTAGTTGCACTTTCAATCTCCCCCTTTTTGGTAATTGATGACAACATATAGATCAAAGCTTCGACAAAGGATATAATCAATGAATAATATCGTCGCTTTGAGAAGTATGTGATAAGCAAGAGCTCCCCCTAAATTTGTGCATTATTTAAGATTTGCGTTTGAATGCAAATGCACAATCGATTAGGATCATGGGTCACTCTTCCATGTCACATACATCTTGGTGGAGCGCACAAAATGATAAGAATGAACAGCATGCACCCAATCACCAAGACATGAGTAAATGGTCATACGAGATAGGAATGGCATATGATAAGCATTAAGCACACATTAAAGCATAGTACGACCAAGCACTCATTAAGGTAGAATCAAACGAAGTATCAAACACACTGGATGTCTCGAAAACCAAAAGTATCTCAAAGAAACCGCAAAAGAACGAAAGAGCAAAAGCGCAAAGACAACAGCACTCTCTCTCTCGAAGTCCTATGATCTATACAATTTCTCCCCCTTTGGCAACAAGTTACCAAAAAGTTCGAAAAAGCATAAAGCTAAGCGTCACTGTGGACTCTGCTGGCGGCTCCCGTCTGGGTTGATGTCGGAGTGGATATGACAGCATCGACGAAGACTTCAGCTGATGTCTGTGCTGGAGGAGTGGTCACTGGAGCTGGAGTTGGAGTAACTGCTGGAACTGTGGGAGGTGCTGAAGCTGTAGTCCTGGTGTCAGTCACTGGAATAGCAGCTGATCGGGGTCCTTTGGGAACCGGAGCAGTCTGTCAATGAGAATCCTGGACTAAGTCATCCTGCAACTCACGCATAAGCTCTTCCTTCTCCTGCTTTGCTTCCTCAATGTCTGCCTCGAGCTTGTTGACGGTCACTTGTACTTCAGTCAGCTTCACGTCCAGAGCGTGGATCTTGTCCTCAACAATCCTCTCTAAGCTCTCCTGAGACTGTACAATGCTGGCCAGGCGTTGTTCAATCCTTTGAGTAACTTCAAGTATTTGCTCTCTGAAACTCTTTGGTTTAGCTGCTGCTGCTGCTGCTTCCTTGTCAGCTTTGGCTTTCTTAGCAGCTTCGATCTTGGCTTGACCTTCAACAGATGTTGGATCCTCCTCATCCATCACAACAACATTGTCTTCATGCTCTGGCTGCAACGGTAAATGTTCTCTATCCAACAAGAATGTGCCCGTGCCAAACTTGGCATTGATAAGCATCTGAATCTGCGGGGCAAATCCACATGACCTTTTCTGGTCAGCTGCAGTCCTCTTAATGGTCTCTACCATCAAGTCCATCACCTTGAAAGGTGCTCTCTCATCAAGTATGTGCAGCATGTTGATAGAGTATCCTCTGATCATGCGATCATCTCCAGATTTGGGCATCAAGGTATGCCTCAAAATGGTATTAGTGGTAGGTAAGCCTGCCTGGAGATAGTAGACTGAGCCGAGCTTCCAGATTCCCAAATCCTCTGCTGGAATCTCTTTGTACATGTTCTTCATGGATTCATGATTCTTCTTTGGAATCCCATATACATCAATATCATCTTCTTGTTGCACTGGAGCATTCAGAGTTTCTGCCCATTCTTCAACAGAAGAAGAAAACCTTTGACCTTCAGTCATCCATGTAATCTTTCCATCAGGGTAGAAGTGAGCTGTGGCATAGAATTGCATTATCATCTCATCGTTCCAACTGGTCAATTTCTGACCTACAAAGTCTACAACGCCACATGCAGTGAAACTTTCATGCACATGTGGAAAGAAATCTCTGTGCTCTTCGCTGTCAATGTACTTCCAGTCAACATATCGGGTGTCTGCGACTATGGGCTTCTTGTCCATCAGCACGGTCTCATAGAAGTCCTGCTGCTCTCTGGTGTGAAATCTGGGATCTACAGCAGTTCTTCTCCTCACGGCATATGGGTCAGTTTGTCTCCATAGCCTGAGACCTCTATCTTTCCTTGCCTTCATATCCTCAGCTTGAGGATGAGCATCATCATGGAGTGGCAGTTTTGGACGAAGTTTCAGCAAAACTGGTTCTTCATCGTCTGACTCAGCTGGTGGCACATCATCCTTGTTCTTTTCAGACGCTGGAATGTTTCTGACGGTCTTCTTGGGCTTGGTAGCAGGCTTTGCTGGAGCTGCCTTAGCTGGAGCAGATTTCTTGGGCTTTGATGTGGCTCCAGCCTTAATGGCATCACCCATGAGCTTCGGCTTCTGAGGAGGCTGGGGTGCTTCCTCATCCTCATTCTCTACTGCTGCAACATGCACTATCCTCTTTCTCTTGGAGGTTTTCTTCACTTTGCTTGCAGCTGCCTCTCCCAAATTCAGCTTCTTAGCAACAGTTGACTGCTTGACTTTGCTGGTGCCCTTCTTAGATTGTTGACCTTGTTGCTCTTTGGCAACAACCTTTATTTTAGGCTTTGAGGTCACCTCTTCCTCAACAACAAAATCTGAATCCTCATCATCTGAATTCCTCTTCTTTCTAGCTCTGGTGGCTGCAGGAGGCAAGCCACTTGGTGTACTCCTCTCACCATCATCAGATGAGCTACTAGGATCAGGACTAGTGCCTGCCTTTGGAATGTCTGCAATGGGTGTCTCTGACCTGTTCTGACTGTCACTGGCATCTGACATGGCTGACAACCTGTGAATAGATAAGGTGTAGGCAGAGAAGAAGAGTCATCACAAACTGCAGAAGTTTTTGCAAAAAAAATGAGTTCAAATTCTAGTATTATGTTTTCACAGAAGACATTTCGGTCAGACCGAGTTTAAGGTTCGGTGAATCCGAAGTGTTAAACAGGAGCTTGGCACACCACTTTCGGTTTGACCGAAGTGGGTTTCGGTCCTGCCGAAAACACTAAGGTTTCACAGAATCTTCATTTCGGTCACACTGATTTTGCACAACTCGGTTGGACCGAAAGGTGCAGTGCAATGGCCATAGGCCAAATCGGTCATACCGAAATTATAAAATCAGTCTCACCGAGATGTGTTCCGCGGAAACCTAACCCTAAAACTTTTACTCGAATCTAGTTCAAACGAACTAATCTGGTGTACAGGAGGATTTCAATCGTGGCAAGATACTAGGCAATCCAAACGTGCATTGAATCGGAGATGGGAGCACGAGTGGGATCAAAACTCACCCTAACTTGGTGGAGTTTTTCTACGGCGGCAACGGCGCGGAGGAGATGTCCGTTGACGGCGACGGAGACCTGCGGCGAGGGCGCACAGGCGACGACGGCGACGATCCGGAGACCAAGGCGACGGTAGCAAGGGGTGTGGGGGTGAAACGTTTGAAGGAGGAATCAACGCGCGCGGCCCTCGGAATATATACCCCTTCGCTGTCGGTGGGACCGAGTTGTAAAACTCGGTGGCACCGAGATGGATAACTGCTAGGCAGTTATGCACTTCGGTCACGCCGAAAATCACAACTCGGTTTCACCGAGATGAAAACCTAGATCAGTCTAAATGCTTTCGGTTCGACCGAGTTTGAGTGAGTTGGTCTGACCGAAATCAATTAGAAGGTTTTGGAAATTAGCCCTTGACGGATCGGTGGCTCCGAGTGCTCCTCACCCGGAGGGTCCGAAAATGACTTGTTCAAAATTTGTGATGTAAGCATGAATAGAATTTGAGACAAGAAAGCATAGATAGCTAGGGGAGGTACTTAGGCATTCTTGTCCATCCATTTGGTCAGAAAAATCAAAACGACCAAAACAACAAATGGATGTCCTCGAATGGATAAAATCATGCATCCAACATGCTCACACAATAAGATAGCAAATGAAATATGTGTCAAACATGCACAACCAAAACTCTAGCAACTAACACACAATTTGTCGATGACTAGGTCATCTTTATATGAGTATATTGACTTAGGAGCCAAATGAGAACATTTGATCATAGGTCATACTCATCGTTTAAGCACAAGTGGGGTTACCACTTTTACATAAAGCATTGATGTGTTCACATCATTTGAAGATGCTTTAGCTCAATTTTTTAGAGCAAAGCTCCCCCTAGATGTGAGAACCCCTTTTAAAGGGTCAAACTAACCTTGGGTTGTCGTAGAAGACTTCATGTAGATGTTGAAGATGTAGATGCTCAATGTTGATGGAGATCATCAAGAGTTGGGAGCTATCCTATGGATTCGGGCACTTTCAATACCTACATGGGTTAGTCCCACAAGGAACAAACAACGATATCCATGGACATAGATTGAAGTTCACAACAGATGATGTCCATGAAAGCAATGATTACCTTGTCCCTTGACATACCAACAAGAGGGTTTGTGACTCCATGAACTAGTGCACGATGTGGAAGTTGATTGCACAAGTTTTTGCCAGAATGAATGTGAGTGAAGTATGTTGGCGGAGTCACCCTCAAGAACTTTCTAGTTCTTCTTCTTCGGGATCCACATCATCTTGATGGGAATCCTTGGGGTTGTAGTTGAGCTTGACGAAGTAGAACTTGACGTTTCCTTGGGAACCCACTTGACCATGGCTTGAGGTGCTTCAACAAATGCATCAATCTCCTCTTGAAGCTTGTCCTTGCCTTTTAGCTTGTGGTCTTGTGGTGGAAGGTCATCTTGAGCTTGTTCCGCATTGGAAGAAGTAGGATCATACTTCTCCTTTTGAGGAACAAACTGTGGAGTAGGATATTGACCTTCTTCCCACTCAACGCCTTCGGCGTTGAACTTTCGCTCAAAACCAATTCCTTGATTCTTCCGGTGCCTTACTTGCTTGCGAACAATTTCCTCAAAGTTCTTGCTTCCGGCAATGCTCTTGTAGACACCTTTCTCTATGATCCCTTTCAATAAACTATTTTCTTGCTCAAGTGTAACTTGGATTGAAACATTGTTAGTGGAATCAAGAGAACTACTAGAAGCAACAACATTGGATTTAGCATGGTTATTGTTACTGCTAGAGGAAGAATTTTTCTTATGCTTGTCATGCTTAGTCTTAATGGGTGGCAAGAAATTAGACAAGAGAAGTCGTTTGGCAAGATATGAAGAACTCTTCTTTCGAAGATCGTCATTGATTGCTTTTAGAAACTCATGTTCTTGCTCTAGAGTGAGCTTCTCGAAGCGTAGCTTCTCATGAGATCTTAGGAGCTCTCTATGATCTTCTTGAGTTGTTTCATGAGCTAACTTAAGAGTGTTTAGTTCTTTAGTTAGATGCTCAATCTCCTTCATAGCATTGTCATTCGACTCTTCTCGACTATAAAGACTATTAGCATGTTCATCGTTACTAGGCTCACTGGATTTATCAAGCAAGAGCTCATCTTCACCAAGCAAGTCATCCTCATCACTATTGAAGTCAATGAATTCAGGGTGTGATACCTTGGGGCCTTTAGCCATGAAGCATCTTCCAATTCCCTCATTTGGTGAATCAAATAAGTTGTAGGAGTTGGAGTTGGAGGATACGAGAGCAAGACCGGCAACACCTTCATCTTGACTGTAGTCGGAGTCGGAGTGATAGCTTCCTTCGGATTGATTGTCGGAGTCGGAGCCGGAGACTCATTCACCTACATGAGCTTGATGTTTTCTTCTTGTGTAGCTCCTTGATGACTTGTCTTTCCTCTCCGAATCCTTGCTTCTTCGAGAGGGTCTTCGTTCATAACGATCATCTCTGCTCCTTCTCTCTTTCCGAGGTGACTCATCTCTTGAGCTTCTTCTTCTTGGAGATTCTTCTCTTCTCTTGTGGGGAGCCGTACACTCATTTGAGTAGTGTCCGGGTCTTCCACAATTGTAGCAGTTTCGATCACGACTAGAAGATCTCTTTTCATCATATGATCTAGACTTTGAGCTTCTCTCTTTGCCTCTATTCTTGTAGAATTTGTTGAAGTTCTTGACCATTAGGCTTATCTCTTCATTGGAAACTAACTTGTCACTTGAGGTTGTGGGAGCATCACTTGTAGCTTTGTAAGCACCACTCGACTTGTTGTGAAGCTCTTCCTTATCCTTAAGTGTCATCTCATGAGCAACAATTCTTCCAATGACTTCGGTTGGCTTGAGATTCTTGTAGTTTGGCATCATTTGGATCAAAGTGCACACGGTGTCATACTTTCCATCCAAAGCTCTGAGAATCTTTTTGATGATGAATCGGTCGGTCATTTCTTCGCTTCCTAAGCCGGCAATCTCATTTGTGATGAGAGCAAGCCTAGAGTACATTTCAGCGACTCCTTCACCATCCTTCATCTTGAACTTGTCAAGTTGACCTTGAAGAATATCTAGCTTTGATTCCTTCACGGACTCGGTACCTTCGTGCATTTCAACCAAAGTATCCCAAATCTCTTTTGCATTCTCAAGACGGCTGATTTTGTTGAACTCCTCGGGACACAAGGCATTGAAGAGAATGTCACAAGCTTGAGCATTGTTTTGCAACATCCGCAATTCTTCCGTTGTAGCTTCGCGATCCGGAACTTTTCCTTCCTCGAAGAATTCACCTTGCATACCAACACAAATAATGCCCCATGCGGCTGGATTATGACCAAGAATATGCATTTTCATTTTATGCTTCCAACTAGCAAAATTTGTACCATCAAAGTAAGGACCTCTACGAAAATTACCCTCACTAGACGCCATACTCTCCTAGGTTATGAAACCAAGCTTATGGAGTCCAATGCAATGGAAACCAATACAATGGAGACCAAAGCTCTGATACCACTTGTAGGATCGAAAGTATGTCTAGAGGGGGGGTGATTAGACTACTTGACAATATAAAAATTCTGCCTTTTGACAAAGAACAGTTTTTTGGCAGATTCACACTTATGATCAAGTCAAGCATCACCCTACACATGCAATTCTAGAGTATAGGCAGCGGAAAGTAAATTGCACATGTAGTAAAGAGAGGTGGAGAAGAGCAAACGCAATTTTGGAGACGCGGTGTTTTTTCTCGTGGTTCCGATAGGTGGTGCTATCGTACTTCCACGTTGATGGAGACTTCAACCCACGGAGGGTAACGGCTGCGTGAGTCCACGGAGGGCTCCACCCACGAAGGGTCCACGAAGAAGCAACCTTGTCTATTCCATCATGGCCTACGCCCACGGAGGGCTAGCCTTACTCGGGGTAGATCTTCACGAAGTAGGCGATCTCCTTGCCCTTACAAACTTCTTGGTTCAACTCCACATCTCGATGACGGAGGCTCCCAAGCGACACCTAACCAATCTAGGAGGCACCACCCTCCAAAAGGTAATAGATGTTGTAGATGATGATGAACTCCTTGCTCTTGTGCTTCAAATGATAATCTCCCCAACACTCAACTCTCCTCACTGATTTGGCTGTGGTGGAAGAAAGGATTGAGTGGAAAGCAACTTGGGAAGGCTAGAGATCAAGCTTCATATGGTGGGAGTGGAGCAACTTGATCTCAACACAAGGGTAGGTAGTTCTCTTCTCAGAAATATAAGATAGGAGTGGTAGTTCTTTCTGATGGCTGTCTCCACGAATGAAGAGGGGGTGGAGGGGTATAAATAGCCTCCACACAAAATCCAACCGTTACACACATTTGAGCAATCTCGGTGGGACCGAAGTGGACAACTCGGTGAGACCGATAGTTCAAATAATGTGAACGTTGGGATTTTCGGTGGGACCGAAAATACAATCTCGGTTAGTCCGATTCGTGCAATGACAAGAGCATGCCGGTTTCGGTGGGACCGACTTCATCATCTCAGTGACACCGATTTGATGACAGAAGGTTACAGAAGCTTGGCAACTCATGTTTCGGTGAGACCGAGTTCAGAATCGGAAAATCCGAGTTTTCTAGAGTTTGGCTTATGGCTGAGGTGGTTCATCTCGGTGTGACTGAGTTTGGAATATCGGTGGGACCGAGACTACTTATGAGTGTATACGGCAGTGAAAATTGCTGATAGTTTAGGAGATGTATCACTAAGCACTTGAGCAACCAGATCATCATCATAACCTCATCCCCTTTTAATAGTATTGGCTTTTCCTATGGACTCAATGTGATCTTGGATCACTAAACCAAAAATGGAGTCTTGAGCTTTTGCCAATGCTTGCCTTAGCATTTTGGGGGGTCCACTTCTTCAGTCCTTGCCATACCCATATCACTGAACTCTCTGAAATGATTCTCAAGTAACTATTAGTTCAATGATATATATGTTGTTATTAATTACCAAAACCACCCGGGGATTAGTTGCACTTTCAGTTTTCTAAGAGAGAACCACCTACTCATGCGTTGAGATCAAAATATTCCAATCCTACCATTTGAATCTTGATTCTAACCTTCTCCAAGTTGCTTTTCACTCAAATCCTTCTTCCACCATAGCCAAATCTGTGTGTGAAAGAGTTGAGTGTTGGAGAGACTATCATTTGAAGCACAAGAGCAAGGAGTTCATCGCCAACACACCATCTATTACCTTTTGAAGAGTGGTGTCTCCTAGATTGGTTAGGTGTCGCTTGGAACCCTTCGACATGATGTGGAGTTGAACCAAGAAGTTTGTAAGGGCAAGGAGATCGCCTACTTCGTGAAGATCTACCCGAGTGAGGCAAGTCCTTCATGGACGATGGCTATGGTGGGATAGACAAGGTTGCTTCTTCGTGGACACTTCATGGGTGGAGCCCTCCGTGGACTCGCCCAGACATTACCCTTCGCCGGTTGAAGTCTCCATCAACATGGACGTACGATAGCACCACCTATCGGAACAACGCAAAAAATCTTCGCGTCTCCATTGCGTTTGCCTTCTCCAATTTCCATTCCTTTACATTCTTGCACTTGCATGCTTTACTCTTTCTGTTTCTTATACTCTTGTCATGCTTGTGTAAAATGTATTGTGTGCCCTTTAACATGTGCTAAAATCAACCTTAACTTGAAGAATTGTAAAAACTGCTAATTTTACTTGTTAAGGGTCTAATCATCCCCCTCTAGACCCCTCTTTTTGATCTTTAAATTGATATCCGAGCGTTGGTCTCCATTTCTTTGGTTTAATCATCATTGGAGGAAGATGGATGAGTCTATGTTCGGGAGTATTATACATGGAGTGACTATTGAAGGAAATATGCCCTAGAGGCAATCATAAAGTTGTTGTTTTATATTTCCTTATATCATGATAAATGTTTGTTATTCATGCTAGAACTGTATTAACCGGAAACTTGATACATGTGTGGATACATAGACAAAACACAGTGTCCCTAGTAAGCCTCTACTAGACTAGCTCGTTAATCAAAGATGGTTAAGTTTCCTACCCATAGACATGTGTTATCATTTGATGAACGGGATCACATCATTAGGAGAATGATGTGATGGACAAGACCCATCCGTTAGCTTAGCATAATGATCGTTAAGTTTTATTGCTATTGCTTCTTCACGACTTATACATATTCCTTTACTATGAGATTATGCAACTCCCACATACCGAAGGAATACCTTGTGTGCTATCAAACTTCACAACGTAACTAGGTGATTATAAAGATGGTCTACAGGTATCTCCGAAGGTATTTGTTGGGTTGGCATAGATCGAGATTAGGATTTGTCACTCCGAGTATCGGGGAGATATCTTTGGGCCCTCTCGGTAATGCACATCATAATAAGCCTTGCAAGCAATGTAACTAATGAGTTAGTTACAGGATGATGCATTACAAAACGAGTAAAGAGACTTGCCGGTAATGATATTGAACTAGGTATGAAGATACCAATGATCGAATCTCAGGCAAGTAACATACCGATGACAAAGGGAATAACGTATGTTGTCATAACGGTTCGACTGATAAAGATCTTCGTAGAATATGTGGGAGCCAATATGAGCATCCAGATTCCGCTATTGGTTATTGACCAGAGAGGTATCTCGGTCATGTATACATAGTTCTCTAACCCGTAGGGTCCGCACGCTTAACGTTCGATGACGATTTGTATTATATGAGTTATGTCTATTTGGTGACCGAATGTTGTTCAGAGTCCCAGATGAGATCATAGATATGACGAGGAGTCTTGAAATGGTCGAGAGGTAAAGATTCATACATAGGATGATAGTATTTGGACACCGGAAGTGTTTTGGGGTTACCGGGTACGTATCGGGTCACCAGAAGGGGTTCCGGGTACCCCCGGCAAACTATATGGGCCTTATGGGCCAAGAGGGGAAACACACCAGCCACAAAGGGGCTGGTGCGCTCCCCCCCATACGGGCTGGCTAAATTGGAGAAGTAAAGGGGAAGGAGGAAATGGAAAAGGGAATAGGATTCCCCCTTCCCCCTCTTCCCTTCCTACTCCGAATAGGAATAGGAAAAGGGGGAGGCCGAATTGGGAGGTGCCCAAGTAGGATTCCTCCTACATGGGGTGCCCCCTTGGCTGCCTCCCCTCCCCTCCGACCTATATATATGAAGGGGGGCACCGCTAGAACACAGAACAAACATTGTTAGCCATGTGCGGCGCCCCCCTCCACAGTTTACGCCTCCGATCATATTCACACAGTGCTTAGGCGAAGCCCTACGTGGATCACTTCACCATCACCGTCACCACGCCATCATGCTGATGGAACTCTCCCTCGACACTTTGCTGGATCAAGAGTTCGAGGGACATCATCGAGCTGAACGTGTGCAAAACACGGAGGTGCATACATTCGGTGCTTGAACGGTCACAACGAGAAGAAGTTCGACTACATCAACCGCGTTATCAAACACTTCCGCTTTCAGTCTATGAGGGTAGGTGGACACACTTGATACGTCTCCAACGTATCTATAATTTTTGATTGCTCCATGCTACTTTATCTACTGTTGGACTATATTGGGATTTATTTTCCACTTCTATATTACTTTTGGGACTAACCTATTAACCGGAGGCCCAGCCCAGATGAAAGTGCAACTATCCCTAGGTAGTTTTGGTAATTCACAGAACATATCGCTCATTGAGCTAATGCTATTCCAAGACTATTATTTCAGGAAAGCTCAATGAATGGCATGGCATGGATGATGAAAGTGGATCCCTCAAAATACTAAGGACAAAGGATTGGCTCAAGCTCAAAAGCTCAAGACTCTTCATTTTATATTTTAGTGATCCAAGATCACATTGAGTCTATAGGAAAAGCCAATACTATCAAGGAGGGATGAGGTGTTGCTTAATGAGCCTCTTGCTTCATGTGCTTAGTGATATGCTCCAAAACCCTCGGCTACTTTCTCACATCCACAAATGACCTAAACCAAAAGCCAAAATCGGTCACACCAATTCTTTCTATCCGGCGCCACCGATTCCAAAAGTCATAGCAACTGCCACAAACCCTAAGCAAATCAGTCTTACCGATAGGGATCTCGGTCTCACCGAGATGGGATTGTAATCCCTCTGTTTCCCTTTGTAACATTTCGGTCTAACCGAAGTGAGCGATCGGTCCCACCGAGATTGCAATGTAAACTCTCTGTTTCCCTTTTGTAACATTTCGGTCTTACCGAAAAGAGCAAATCAGTCCCACCGAGTTTACCTGACCAACTCTCTGGAAAGCTTATTACCAAAATCGGTCTCACCAAGTTTGTGTAATCGGTCTTACCGAGATTACGTTATGCCCTGATACGTCTCCAACGTATCTATAATTTTGGATTGCTCCATGCTACTTTATCTACTGTTTTAGGCAATATTGGGCTTTATTATCCACTTTTATATTATTTTTTGGGACTAACCTATTAACCAGAGGCCCAGCCCAGATTAGCCGTTTTATGCCTATTTCAGTGTTTCGAGGAAAAGGAATATCAGACGGAGTCAAAACGGAACGAAATCAACTGGAGAAGTTAATTTTGGAAGGAAACCAACCAGATGGGCTTGGAGTGCACGTCAGGGGATCCCCGGGCTGCCCACGAGGGCGGGGGGCGTGCCCCTCCCCCTGGGCGCGCCCCCTACCTCGTGAACCCCCTGGAGGTTCACCGACGTACCCCTTTCACCCATATATACCTACGTACCCTAAAACTTCCAGAACAGAAGATAGATCGGGAGTTCCGCCGCCGCAAGCCTCTGTAGCCACCAAAAACCAATCGGGACCCTGTTCCGGCACCCTGCCGGAGGGGGATCCCTTCACCGGTGGCCATCTTCATCATCCCGGCGCTATCCATGACGAGGAGGGAGTAGTTCACCCTCGGGGCTGAGGGTATGTACCAGTAGCTATGTGTTTGATCTCTCTCTCTCTCTCTCTCGTGTTCTCTCTCATGTTCCACCTATGGCACGATCTTAATGTATCCCGAGCTTTGCTATTGTAGTTGGATCTTATGATGTTTCTCCCCCTCTACTCTCTTGTGATGAATTGAGTTTCCCCCTTTGAAGTTATCTTATTGGATTGAGTCTTTTATGAACACTTGATGTATGTCTTGCGTGGGATAACCGTGGTGACAATGGATTATTCTATTGATCCACCTGATGTATGTTTTGGTGATCAACTTGCGGGTTTCGTGACACTTGGGAACCTATGCATAGGGGTTGGCACACGTTCTTGACTCTCCGGTAGTAGCTTTGGGGCACTCTTTGAAGTACTTTTATGTTGGTTGGATGAATCTGAGATTGTGTGATGCATATCGTATAATCATGCCCACGGATACTTGAGGTGACAATGGAGTATCTAGGTGACATTAGGGTTTTGGTTGATTTGTATCTTAAGGTGTTATTCTAGTACGAACTCTTTTATAGATCGATCCGAAAGAATAGCTTTGTGGTGGTTTCGTACCCGACCATAATCTCTATGTTTGTTCTCCGCTATTAGTGGCTTTGGAGTGACTCTTTGTTGCATGTTGAGGGCTTGTCATATTATCTATCTATGTTATTATTGTTGAGAGAACTTGCACTAGTGAAAGTATGAACCCTAGGCCTTGTTTACTATCATTGCAATACCGTTTACGCTCACGTTTATCACCTGTTACCTTGCTGTTTTTATTATTTCAGATTACAAAAACCTATATCTACCATCTATTTTGCACTTATATCACCATCTCTTCGCCGAACTAGTGCACCTATACAATTTACCATTGTATTGGGTGTGTTGGGGACACAAGAGACTTTTTGTTATTTGGTTGCAGGGTTGTTTGAGAGAGACCATCTTCATCCTACGCCTCCTACGGATTGATAAACCTTAGGTCATCCACTTGAGGGAAATTTGCTACTGTCCTACAAACCTATGCACTTGCGGGCCCAACAACGTCTACAAGAAGAAGGTTGTGTAGTAGACATCATGCCCTAACCCTAACCGAATCGGTCTCACCGAGTTGCATGTCCGTCCCACCGAAAATCCTAACAGTCACTAGGTTTGCTAAATCTGTCCGACCGAGTCTGTTGAATCGGTCCCATCAAGTTTGATAAATTGTGTGTAACGGTGAGATTATGTGTGGAGGCTATATATACCCCTCCACCTCCTCTTCATTCATGAAGAGAGCCATCAGACTAAACCTACACTTCCAACTTACCATTTCTGAGAGAGAACCACCTACTCATGTGTTGAGGCCAAGATATTCCATTCCTACCATACGAATCTTGATCTCTAGCCTTCCCCAAGTTGCTTTCCACTCAAATCTTCTTTCCACCAGATCCAAAACCTATGAGGGAGAGTTGAGTGTTGGGGAGACTATCATTTGAAGCACAAGAGCAAGGAGTTCATCATCAACGCACCATTTGTTACTTCTTGGAGAGTGGTGTCTCCTAGATTGGCTAGGTGTCACTTGGGAGCCTTCGACAAGATTGTGGAGTTGAACCAAGGAGTTTGTAAGGGCAAGGAGATTGCCTACTTCGTGAAGATCTACCGCTAGTGAGGCAAGTCCTTCGTGGGCGATGGCCATGGTGGGATAGACAAGGTTGCTAATTCGTGGACCCTTAGTGGGTGGAGCCCTCCGTGGACTCGCGCAACCGTTACCCTTCATGGGTTGAAGTCTCCATCAACGTGGATGTACAATATCACCACCTATCGGAACCATGCCAAAAAATCCGTGTCTCCAATTGCGTTTGAATCCTGCAAACCCTTCCCTTTACTTTCTTGCAAGTTGCATGCTTTAATTTCCGCTGCCCATATACTATTTGCATGCTTGCTTGAATAGTGTGATGATTGCTTGACTTGTCCTAAGATAGCTAAAATCTACCAAACTCTAAAATTGGGAAATGGTTAAGTTTTTAATTGGTCAAGTAGTCTAATCACCCTCCCTCTAGACATACTTCAAGGTCCTACACCAGAATTGCTGTTTTTTGCCTTTTTCAGTATTTCGAAGAAACAGAATATCAAACGGAGTCCAAATGGAATGAAACCTTCGGGATCGTGATTTTCCAACCTAACATGACCCAGGAGACTTGGACCCTACTCCAAGCAGTGCCCGAGGAGGTCACGAGGGTGGAGGGCGCGCCCCCTTGGGCGCGCCTCCCTACCTCGTGGGCCCCTTGGAGCTCCACCGACGTACTCCTTCCTCCTATATATACCTACGTATCCCCGAACGATCAGAATAGGAGCCAAAAACCTAATTCCACCGCCGCAACCTTCTGTATCCACGAGATCCCATCTTGGGGCCTGTTCTGGAGCTCCGTCGAAGGGGGCATCCACCATGGAGGGCTTATACATCATCACCATAGCCCCTCTGATGAAGTGTGAGTAGTTTACTTCAGACCTTCGGGTCCATAGCTAGTAGCTAGATGGCTTCTTCTCTCTTTTTGGATCTCAATACAATGTTCTCCCCCTCTCTCGTGGAGATCTATTCGATGTAATCTTCTTTTTGCGGTGTGTTTGTTGAGACCGATGAATTGTGGGTTTATGATCCAGTATTATCTATGGAAAATATTTGATTCTTCTCTGAATTCTTTTATGTATGATTGAGTTATCTTTGCAAGTCTCTTCGAATTATCCTTTTTGGTTTGGCCAACTAGATTGGTAGTTCTTGCAATGGGAGAAGTGCTTAGCTTTGGGTTCAATCTTGCGGTGTCCTTACTCAGTGACAGAAAGAGTTGCAAGGCACGTATTGTATTGTTGCCATCGAGGATAACAAGATGGGGTTTTTATCATATTGCATGAATTTATCCCTCTACATCATGTCATCTTGCTTACGGCGTTACTCTATTTTTACTTAATACTCTAGATGCATGCTAGATAGCGGTCGATGAGTGGAGTAATAGTAGTAGATGCAGAATCGTTCCGATCTACTTGTTTTGGACGTGATGCCTACATACATGATCATTGCCTAGATATACTCATAACCATGCTCAATTCTGTCAATTGCTCAACAGTAATTTGTTCACCCACCGTAGAATACTTATGCTCTTGAGAGAAGCCACTAGTGAAACCTATGGCCCCCGGGTCTATTCTCATCATATCAATCTATATCACTTTATTTACTTGCTTTGTTTTTACTTTACCTTTACTTTTTACTTTGCATCTATCTATCAAAAATACCAAAAATATTATCTCTATCAGATCTCACTCTCGTAAGTGACCGTGAAGGGATTGACAACCCCTAAGTGTTGGTTGTGAGTTGCTATCATTTTGTGTAGGTACGAGGGACTTGTGCGTGGTCTCCTACTGGATTGATACCTTGGTTCTCAAAAACTAAGGGAAATACTTATGCTACTTTACTGCATCATCCTCTCCTCTTCGGGGAAATCCAACGCAGTGCTCAAGAGGTAGCAACACTCTCCCCCTCTCGTTGCTATGCATATCCTAGATAGATCTTGCGTGATCGTAGGATTTTTTTTGAAATTGCATGCTACGTTCCCCAAATACTATATCCTTGATGGAGAATTTTATGGTTCTTGGAAAACTGAAATGCGTGAGATCTTCAATGAATATAATTTGAGCAAGTATATTCTTAGCCCTTATGTGCCCCCATCGATCCTTTGCATCCTACCCCCAGTGAGTATTTTCACATGGTTCGTAATCTTAGGACGGTCAATCTTATCATTAGAGGATTACCTAGAAATGTGCTTGTTTGCTTGCAAAACTTTGGATGCGCGTACACTATATGGAATTACCTTGAGGGACGTTTTCCAAATTATTCCTTGAAGAATCTAAATAAAATCCTGCTTAAGTCCATTGCCTTTCATAAAATGAAGCCTAGTGATCCTATGTTTGATGAATGTCTATTTGAACTCCGTGATCTTATGCGTGCTAAGGGTGATGTTGGAACCATTAGCAACATAATCATGAAAACCATTAGAATTCACAAACTTGCACATTGTCATGGTCATAAATCTAACGAATCACATGACCTAGGTGATGATCATATGCATGATGAAGACGATGTTGAGCATGGCTATTGTGATGAGGACGAAGAATTCGACATCGAATATGAGAAGACTATAAGAAATCTTAGTCTCATGACAAATCTTTGAGACTACATGGCCGAAGGAAAGAGTGGATTCTTGATAGTGTATGTACCGATCACATGACCGAAGATAAACACATGTTCCATGAGCTTACTAAAAATGATGGTCCACGCAAGTATGTGACTTTTGGAGATAACTTCAAGGGTAAGATACTTGGCCTTGGTAAGGTGGCCATATCCATTGATAGATCCATTCAAAATGTTATGCTCGTTAAATCTCTTGGTTACAATCTTCTTTCCGTATCTAGACTAGCCAATTTTGGTTTCAGTGTTCTATTTACCGAAGTAGATTGCCAGGTGTTTCGTCGAGATAATCATAATATGGTCTTTGTTGGTATTCGTAGAGGTCATCTATACATTGTTGATTTTACTAAAAGAGCCCAACCTCGCACTTGTCTTATTGCAAAATCTTCTAGAGGTTGGCTATGGCATAGAAGACTAGGACATGTTGAAGGAAATATGCCCTAGAGGCAATAATAAAGTTATTATTTATTTCCTTATATCATGATAAATGTTTATTATTCACGCTAGAATTGTATTAACCGGAAACATGATACTTGTGTGAATACATAGACAAACAGAGTGTCACTAGTATGCCTCTACTTGCCTAGCCCATTAATCAAAGATGGTTATGTTTCCTAGCCATAGACATGAGTTGTCATTTGAGTAACGGGATCACATCATTAGGAGAATGATGTGATTGACTTGACCCATTCCGTTAGCTTAGCACTTGATCATTTAGTATTCTGCTATTGCTTTCTTCATGACTTATACATGTTCCTATGACTATGAGATTATGCAACTCCAATTTACCAGAGGAACACTTTTGTGTGCTACCAAACGTCACAATGTAAATGGGTGACTATAAAGGTGCTCTACAGGTATCTCCGAAGGTACTTGTTTGGTTGGCGTATTTCGAGATTAGGATTTGTCACTCCGATTGTTGGAGAGGTATCTCTGGGCCCACTCGGTAATGCACATCACTATAAACCTTGAAAGCATTGTAACCAATGAGTTAGTTGCAGGATGATGTATTACGGAACGAGTAAAGAGACTTGCCGGTAACGAGATTGAACTAGGTATTGAGATACCGACGATCGAATCTCGAGCAAGTAACATACCGATGACAAAGGGAACAACATATGTTGTTATGCGGTTTGACCGATAAAGATCTTCGTAGAATATGTAGGAGCCAATATGAGCATCCAGGTTCCGCTATTGGTTATTGACCAGAGACGTGTCTCGGTCATGTCTACATAGTTCTCGAACCCGTAGGGTCCGCACACTTAAAGTTCGGTGACGATCAGTATTATGAGTTTTGTGTTTTGATGTACCGATGGTAGTTTAGAGTCACGGATATGATCACGGACATGACGAGGAGTCTCTAAATGGTCGAGATGTAAAGATCTATATATTGGACGACTATATTCGGACACCGGAAATGTTTCGGGTGGTTTTGGAGAAAACCGGAGTGTCGGAGGGTTACCGAAACCCCCTCGGGAGAAATAATGGGCCTTATGGGCCTTAGTGGAGAGAGAGAGGGCTGGCCTAGGGAAGGCCGCGCGCCCCTCCCCCTCTGGTCCGAATTGGACTAGGAGAGGGGGGGCGGTGCCCCCCTTTCCTTCTCCCTCTCCCCCTTCCTTTCCCCCTCCTAGTAGGAGTAGGAAAGAGGGGAGTCCTACTCCTACTAGGAGGAGGACTTCTCCTCCTGGCGCGCCCCATAAGGCCAGATGGCCTCCCCCCTTGCTCCTTTATATACGGGGGCAGGGGCACCTCTAGACACACAAGTTGATTTGTTGATCTATTCCGGCCGTGTGCGGTGCCCCCCTCCACCATATTCCACCTCGGTCAAATCGTAGCGATGCTTAGGCAAAGCCCTGCATCGGTAGCAACATCATCACCGTCATCACGCCGTCGTGCTAACGGAACTCTCCCGTGAAGCTCTGCTGGATCGGAGTTCACGGGACGTCATCGAGCTGAACGTGTGCTGAACTCGGAGGTGCCGTACGTTCGGTACTTGGATCGGTCGGATCATGAAGATGTACGACTACATCAACCACGTTGTGCTAACGCTTCCGCTTGAAGGAAATATGCCCTAGAGGCAATAATAAAGTTATTATTTATTTACTTATTTCATGATAAATGTTTATTATTCATGCTAGAATTGTATTAACCGGAAACATAATACATGTGTGAATACATAGACAAACATAGTGTCACTAGTATGCCTCTACTTGACTAGCTCGTTAATCGAAGATGGTTATGTTTCCTAACCATAGACATGAGTTGTCATTTGATTAATGGGATCACATCATTAGGAGAATTATGTGATTGACTTGACCCATTCCGTTAGCTTAGCACTTGATCGTTTAGTATGTTGCTATTGCTTTCTTCATGACTTATACATGTTCCTATGACTATGAGATTATGCAACTCCCGTTTACCGGAGGAACACTTTGTGTGCTACCAAACGTCACAACGTAACTGGGTGATTATAAAGGTGCTCTACAGGTGTCTCCGAAGGTACTTGTTGAGTTGGCGTATTTCGAGATTAGGATTTGTCACTCCGATTGTCGGAGAGGTATCTCTGGGCCCTCTCGGTAATGCACATCACTATAAGCCTTGCTAGCAATATGACTAATGAGTTAGTTGCAGGATGATGCATTACATAATGAGTAAAGAGACTTGCCGGTAACGAGATTGAACTAGGTATTGAGATACCGATGATCAAATCTAGGACAAGTAACATATCGATGACAAAGGGAACAACGTATGTTGTTATGCGGTTTGACCGATAAAGATCTTCATAGAATATGTAGGAGCCAATATGAGCATCCAGGTTCCGCTATTGGTTATTGACCGGAGACGTGTCTCGGTCATCTCTACATAGTTCACGAACCCGTAGGGTCCGCACGCTTAAAGTTAGATGACAGTTATATTATGAGTTTATGTGTTTTGATGTACCGAAGGTTGTTCGGAGTTTCGGATGTGATCACAGACATGACAAGGAGTCTCGAAATGGTCGAGACATGAAGATCGATATATTGGACGACTATATTTGGACACCGGAAAGGTTCCAGGTGAGATTGGGACAATACCGGAGCTCCGGGAGGTTATCGAAACCCCGCGGGAGGTAGATGGGCCTTAATGGGCCTTAGTGGAAAGGAGGGGAAAGTAGCAAGGGAGCCCCCCCCCAAGCCCAATCCGAATTGGGAGGGGGCCCGCCCCCTTTCCTTCCTCCCTCCTTCCTCTTCCTTCCCTCTCCCTCTCAAAATAGGAAAGGGAGGAGTTCTACTCCCGATGGGAGTAGGACTCCCCCCCAGGGCACGCCTCCTCCCCTTGGCCGGCCCCTCCTCCACTCCTTTATATACGGGGGAGGGGGGCACCCCATATACACAACAATTGATTATTGATCTCTTAGCCGTGTGCGGTGCCCCCCTCCACCATAGTCCTCCTCGATAATATCGTAGTGGTGCTTAGGCGAAGCCCTGCGTCAGTAGAACATCATCATCGTCACCACGCCGTCCTGCTGACGGAACTCTCCCTCGAAGCTCGGCTCGATCGGAGTTCGAGGGACATCATCGAGCTGAACATGTGCAAGAACTCGGAGGTGCCATGCTTTCGGTGCTTGATCGGTCGGGCCATGAAGACGTACGACTACATCAACCGCGTTGTGCTAACGCTTCCGCTTTCGGTCTATGAGGGTACGTGGACAACACTCTCCCCTCTTGTTGCTATGCATCACCATGATCTTGCGTGTGCGTAGGAATTTTTTTGAAATTACTACATTCCCCAACGGTGGCATCCGAGCTAGTTTTATGCGTAGATGTTATATGCACGAGTAGAACACAAGTGAGTTGTGGGCGATACAAGTCATACTGCTTACCAGCATGTCATACTTTGGTTCGGCGGTATTGTTGGATGAAGCGTCCCGGACCGACATTACGCGTACGCTTAGGCGAGACTGGTTCTACCGACGTGCTTTGCACACAGGTGGCTGGCGGGTGTCAGTTTCTCCAACATCAGTTGAACTGGGTGTGACTACGCCCGGTCCTTGAGAAGGTTAAAATAGCACTAACTTGACAAACTATCGTTGTGATTTTGATGCGTAGGTAAGAATGGTTCTTGCTCAGCCCGTAGCAGCCACGTAAAACTTGCAACAACAAAGTAGAGGATGTCTAACTTGTTTTTGCAGGGCATGTTGTGATGTGATATGGTCAAGCCATGATGCTATATTTTATTGTATGAGATGATCATGTTTTGTAACCGAGTTATCGGCAACTGGCAGGAGCCATATGGTTGTCGCTTTATTGTATGCAATGCAATCGCCCTGTAATTGCTTTACTTTATCATTAAGCGATAGCGATAGTCGTAGAAGCAATAGTTGACGAGACGACAACGATGCTATGATGGAGATCAAGGTGTCGCGCCGGTGACGATGGTGATTGTCGGTGTCAAAACCGGCGGATCTCGGGTAGGGGGTCCCGAACTGTGCGTCTAGGCGGATGGTAACAGGAGACAGGGGACACGATGTTTTTACCCAGGTTCAGGCCCTCTCGATGGAGGTAAAACCCTACTCCTGCTTGATTGATATTGATGATATGGGTAGTGTCGTGGTTTCGTCACGGCAGATGTCTTTGTGAAAGGACTTAGTCGTGGAGCCATCGCTACGGGTTAACTTAAAGGGGTTAAAGCGGACACAAAGAAACAAGGGTTTATACTAGTTCGGCCCCTTCGATGAAGGTAAAAGCCTACGTCTAGTTGTGATGGGATTGATGTGGTTTCGATGACTAGGGAGCAAATAAGCTTCGCCTAGGCCTCGAATTGTTGTTGTTGTCTCTGAACCGCCACCGGGTCGTCCCCTTATATACACGGGTGACGCCCGTCGGTCCATAGAGTCCCAACACCGGTTCATACTTGTATCTGGGTTGGTCTCTCTCTATTCCTAACTTACAATACAAGTTTACATATCAAGCCGGTTTACGGCTACAGGTTCTAAACCGACTACAGGCCTTGGGCCTTCATCTTGCCAACTGGGCTTAATCACCTTATACTACTAATGAAGTTAACCCGGCCCAGGTAGGCCGGTTCACGCCCAGTGGTAATATCCCCAACATTAGGCCCCAGATTGATTTGAACTGGTTCATGTCAATCCTTCACAAAAATCTTTGTCTTCAACATCTTCTGGTAATTGGTGAACCGCCGTGTCGTCATCATCTTTGGTTGTTGAAAACCGGCATGACGTCATCACGAAGTTAACACTTATAACGCCTTCTTTAATAGATCTGCGATAACCAAGGCAACAGCTCCACTTCCAAAATTTGTGGCTCCTGGATTCGCGCGCCTGATGCACGTCTTTTGCTTTATAAATAGGACCGAAGGGTCATTTCCTTTTCTCCCCTTCGTCTCTTTCTCTTTGTCTTCCTCGCGTCGCCGACCTCGAAGCTCCGCCGCCGTCATTGACCTCTGCACCATCTTGGGCCGCTGCATCACCCTGTCCGTACCAGAGAACCGTGGCGCCCTTCCGCATCTCCCTAAGCTCCAGTAAGTTCTCTGCTTTTATAGATCTAGGTCTGTTCTAGGGTTTCATGTTCCTGCCGCTGTTCTTGCATACTATTCCTGCTCATGTCGAGGCTCTGGATACGTTTTTGAAACCCTACTGTGATTATCGGCGGCCTTTTAACATCAGTCTGTAGATTCATACTCAAATCCATAGATCTCATCAATCTTCCTGCTTCTTGAACCCATGATGTTCTGCTTCTAGCTTGTAAACATTTTTCCTTCTTTTCTGAACTGGCTGTAGATCCATTTTTACAGAGAAATTTTGCGAAACCTGTTTCTGTGCACTTACACAACCTCAATTGCCTTCAATGTTTAGATCAGGCAGTTTAACTTAATATAGAAAAAGTTAGTAAACCGGTATATACCATTAGTCCCCTTGTTGAACCGCCAGAATTGTTCATCCATATTGCGCCACCTCATAGAAATCCGGCTTAAATGTACTGCCTCCGGTTTAACATTGTTCATACCAGCGCGTTCTTTTATCCAACACATTCTTGAACCGGAATCACTTATTTTTTTGTAGATCTCACCATGGCCAAACAAGTATATGAGTGCAACTGGGTTCCTTCTCGCGTCACAGAAACTCAGTTGGACAATTTAGTCTTGATTGGCGCTTTAGACAGCAAAGATACTATCCATTGGAGGGTCCCTGGTAATGAATGTCCTCCCACACCTCAAGAGGGAGAGGTTGTGATCTTTGCAGACCATTTAGCCTGGGGCTTCAAGCCGCCCGGTTCTAAATTTTACCGGGATGTGTTAGCCAATTTTCAACTCCGCCCGCAAGACACTGGCCCCAACTCTGTTACCAACCTATGTCACTTCCAAGTGCTCTGTGAGGTATACCTTCAAGAGGAACCCACAGTTGAATTGTTTAGAGACTGTTTCCACCTAAACCGCCGCACAGAATTCACTGATGGCCCCAATACCGAATTGGGCGGTATGGCAATTCAGAAAAGGAAAGAGATCACTTATCCCCATGCCAGACTACACAGCCACCCCAAGGAGTGGAATTCAACATGGTTCTACTACAAAGATACCTCCCCTGATAATGAAAATCCTTTGCCTGGCTTTCGTCCGGAGCGGCTCAGCAACACACACCCCTTCCCACAAAGGTTAAGTGCCAAGGAGAGAAGTAAATATGCTCCGCAACTATCCAAGCTCCGAGCCTTCATGGCCAACGGTTTAACATGAATAGATCTTGCACGCTGTTGGATATCATGGAGCATACTGCCTCTCAGTCGGTGCTCCGGTTTAATGTGCAAGTATACTGGTAGCATCGATGACCCACTCCAACACACTAACATCCAGCTCTCAGATGATGAAGTCACAGAGGCTGTGAAGAAAATGTTGAACGAACCGGAACACCTCTGCGCTCAAACCGGCCTGCTCCTCTTCTGTGCTACCAACAAACCGCCAGCAGTAAGATTTTGATTGTATTTTTTACTGAACCTGTTATTGCTATTTCTGTCTAACATCAATTGCTGCCTAATCAGGGTGATAATCCATTTTGGAGCAAGAAGCTTCCACAAGAAAAACCAGAGAAAACAGAGAGATCAACCCGGCCAAAGACTAAGGTTGTCAAGAGGCCTGCTCAAAAGAGGAAAACCACCGCTTCATTTTATCCGGCTGCTGATGATGATGTGGGTAACTTGGACCTTGAGGTAGAACTCGATTCACTAGGCTTACTTTTTACACGCCTTATTGATGATGATACTTGTCAGGACGATGCTGAAGCCAGTAATGCTGATGTCGCTGAGGTAACTATTCTCTCTTCCGATTCAGATCCTTTGCCTTTGCCAAAACTTCGCCAGGCAAACCGGAAAGTTAAATTTTCTCATCCCCTTGCTTACTTGGATCCCAAATTTCTTATGAAGACTCGGCAACATGAAGCTCGCCGCACAACCCGGCACAGCGGCCAGGTAGTTACCTCCGCCGGTTTACCGAACAGTCCGGTTCGGAAACGCCGCTCAGAGGTCTCCAACCTTCTTATTAATTTCTATTCTAAAGCGGGTTTCATCTGTCAACCTCTTAATCCGTCCGACTCCGATTATCAGGTTACTTCTCATTCATCCTCTGGTGAGTCATCAGCCACTCAGCTGCCACCACTGAAAACGGTTCTTGGGTAAGCTAAGCTGAACACATGCTTCTGGTATACTGCGTTATAACTTATGCTGCTCCTTGACTCTTTATTTCTCTTTCAGGGCTAAACCTAAACCGAGCAAGAAAGCCTGCCTGGATAAAGCGGCCGAGGAAGATGCTGCCCCTGAACAGGATAAAGCACCAGATCTTGAAGCGTTCGTTCATGAAGATGTTCCCAATGACCCTCCCTTGCAAGATGACGCTGTTACTGAGAAGAGGCCTATTAATACTTCAGTCCCTGTTGACCAGCCTGCCAGCCCCATCCGGATTGAGAGATCCCGCAGTCCTTCCAAACCTGCCGACAAACCGATAGCACCAATGCAAACCGGTGAGTCCAAGGATGATGACGTTGTAATTACTGGTGTAGGTCGCTTTGACCCAGGGAAACCTGTCACTTTAGGTAAGCATACTGTCAAAGAAGATTTTTCTGCCATGAACAAAGGCAAATGGGATGTTGATCTGACGACGTATGCCGCTCTGAATGCCCAAGACCTTCATTCCGGTTACTTGAACCGGCTTTATACTAGTCGTGATTATGAAGCTGGTCTGGTAAAGCTGATGAGGGAAAAAAATTTGAGGTAACTTCTTTGTGCTTCTTCTTTCTTTAATTACTGCCACTCTATTAATTCTCCTAGCCCCCAAGGGCCGGTTTGTAATCTTCTTCAAGCCGGGACTTTAATATAATCCTCAATACTTTGAAATCCATCCATGTAGCCCTCAAGGGCCGGTTCAACTTACTATAATTAAACCGGGACTCCAATAAAGATTGTAATATCAGAACATAATTGAGCAAATAGCCATTAGCCCCCAAGTGCCAAGTTGAATACCTGTATTGAGCTCGGGACTTTGCGATTGTAATAATAGATGAAGATTAAACATGCATTAGCCCCCAAGTATCAAGCGCATAACTTGTTGTGTGGTTGGTACTTCAAATTCTTGTACCGTTTGTTTAAAGCAAAGCCCTGTCTTTATTCAGGATGAAGTGAGGATCAAAGAGGACCGGATTACTGATCTGCAAGAAAGCTTGAAAACCCAACAAGCCGAAACCGACAAAGCAAAGGAAGAATTAACCAGTGCTTTGAGCATCATGGAACAGCTGAAGGAGGGCTTCAAGAAAGAGCGGGCTGACTGGGCCACTGAGAAGGCCGCTTTAATAAAAAGAGCTGAAAACGCTGAAGCTGCCCTTAAACCGGTGGTAGATGAGCTGACCACCGTAAAGCGGCAAGTGCACGCCATGACCGCTGCTATCTTTGGTAAGCTCCTTTTGGTTTCTTTGATAACTTTGGCCTTCTTATAATAGATCCGGTTTGTGATCTTTCCTGTAATGTTGTAGGTACACGCCTTGGTCACTTAGGATCAGATGTTCGGAAGAAGTTGAAGGCTGCCTACACCTTAATTGAATAGCTGTATACCGGAGCGCAGTGGATCATCACCACTGCATCTCATAACAATCTGGCTCCCACTTTAATTCAAGATACTATGAAGAGGTTGTCAATGCTTCCTACTCGGATTGAAGAACTGGAAAAATCTGCTGCTCGAACCGGAGCCATTAATGCCTTGATCCGGGCAAAAGCATGGGTGCCGGATTTCAATCCTGTTGAGGCAGCTCAAGGCTATCCCAGTTTGAAGGAAGATGGCTCAGAGTTCAATGAAGATGATCTGAGGGCAATAAACCGTACAGTGCGCCCTCTGGCTTGTCAATTGGCTGAAGAGGCAGACTTGTCACATTATCAAGCTCAGTACAATGATCAGAACAAACGAGTGGCTGCACAAATTCCCGAAGCGGAGAATCTGATTCCTCCAATCAGTAAGCATACTTACGCTCCTGATATTGAACCGTCTTCTCTGATCCATGAAGAGGCTGTCTTTCAAGCTTTAATGGGAATCGACTGGACCACTGTTGATTTCCAGCCAATGGATAGAGATGAGGAAACTAAAGCGGCGCGGGACGACCCACAACCATCAGACCGGGGAGATGAGCAGGCATGAATCGGAAGCCGGTTTAGGTAGCTGCTTTATTATGATCCTCCAGAAGAACAATGATCTTATTTGGGCACCGCATTGCCTTGTAATAGAATATCCAATACTTTTGCTTTAAATATGCCTTCGTGCATAAGTACTAATGCTTTTGCTTGAAATCCTCAATTCATATTTCCTGCAATCATAAAATCTTGAACTGTGATGGTGGTTATACCGCCAACCGGTTTATGACCTTTATATATATATATCGTCAATGTATGTAATACATATAATCAAATAGGCGATACAAAATACCTGCCATCGCTGGGCATGAAGTTTGGCTTAGCCAGGCTTGAAGCGGAGGTTTTATAAACCATTACCGTCAAAGGGGAAAAAACAACTCCCGTGTGTTAAAATAATGGCTTACCATGTAAACCGTACTGGGTCATTGTAAGCCCCCCTGCTACTCCATGATGTTAACAGGAAAGTTAAACCAGGCATATTTCTCCGGATTAAAAATGAACTAGATTTCGTCAGCTGAACCGGTTAAAAAGTGCTGTCGGTTTAAAGAAAACACAACAAAAATCGAAGAATAGTCATAAAAGAAATATGGAAGCAAAGGCAATGATAAAACCGTTGGCAAAAAACATGCTTTACTGAGCTGATCAGATGGTGTTACCATGGTGGGACAGGATCAAGCCCCCCAATAGGTGTGGCGATGGTTCAAGTCAGCCAGGTCCCCAAATGAAACCGTGGCATTTATGCCGATCAAAAGGCATGGCAATGGTTCGGGTTCGACCAAGCCCCCAAGTGATTCTATGGCCTTAGGCCGATCAAGAGGCGTGACTGGTTCAGACTTGACCATGTTCCCAAGTGATCTGGTGGCTTTCGCCTATCAGGAGGTGTTGCATTGGTTCGGACACGAACAAGCCCCCAAGTGATATCACAAAGCTTTTTGAAAAGCAAATTTCAAGGGGTAAACCGGAGGCCGCTTTAAGACTAAACAACTCCATGTAACCACACATGATATGAAAGGACAGAGACCCCGCTTTAGCTGAGGCTCCGGTTTTATTATATCAATGATAATATATACACTGTCATAATATGTACATAGATAGAGCCAATGGCTCAAGTGTAGTAAGGCCGAAGATGATCTATGTTCCACGGCCTGTTGGTCTCCTCCTCTGATGTGCGTGAGTTTTTATGCTCTCGAATATCAATCAGATAGTACGACCCGTTGTGCAGATTCTTGCTGACCACGAAAGGTCCTTCCCAAGGTGGGGATAACTTGTGCATATCCGTCTGGTCTTGGATGAGTCGAAGCACCAAATCTCCTTCTTGAAAAGCTCTGGTTCTGACCCCGGCGACTGTGATAGCGACGAAGATCCTGTTGGTAAATCGCCGAGCGGGCAGCTGCTATGTCACGCTCCTCATCCAATAGGTCCAAAGCATCTTGCCCTGCTGTCTCATTGTCCGCTTCAACATAAGCCGCTACACGAGGCGAATCATGCCGGATATCACTAGGGAGAACCGCCTCTACTCCGTAGACCATGAAAAACGGCGTGTATCCTATAGATCGGTTGGGCGTAGTATTGATACTCCATAGCACAGACGGTAGCTCTTCAACCCAACAAGCCGGTGTTCTTTGCAATGGAACCATAAGCCGGGGTTTGATGCCTCGCAAGATCTCTTGATTAGCTCGTTCTGCCTGCCCATTGGACTGGGGGTGAGCCACTGACGATACATCAAGTCGGATGTGCTCACGCTCACAGAATTCCTTCATAGCGCCCTTGGACAAATTGGTACCATTGTCAGTAATGATACTGTGTGGAAAGCCAAACCGGAAAATCACCTTTTTAATGAACTGCACCGCTGTAGCTGCATCACACTTGCTAACAGGCTCCGCTTCAACCCACTTGGTAAATTTGTCAACTGCCACCAAAAGGTGGGTTTTCTTATCCTTGGACCTTTTAAAAGGTCCGACCATATCCAGCCCCCATGTTGCAAACGGCCAAGTAATTGGAATCATCCTCAACTCTTGAGCCGGCACATGAGCACGCCGTGAAAATTTCTGACAGCCATCACACCGTTTAAACAAGTCCTCCGCATCAGCATGAGCTGTCAACCAGTAGAACCCGTGACGAAACGCCTTAGCCACCAGAGACTTTGAACCGGCATGGTGACCACAATCCCCTTCATGGATTTCGCGTAAAATTTCACAGCCTTCCTCAGGAGAGAGCAGCGTTGAAATACCCCTGATACACTGCAATGATGCAATTCGCCATTGACAATGGTCATAGACTTGGATCGCCGGACTATCTGCCTGGCTAGAGTCTCATCCTCTGGCAACTCTCCCCGATTCATGTACGCAAGATAAGGAACTGTCCAATCCGGTATAACATGCAGGGCTGCCACCAATTGAGCCTCCGGATCAGGAATAGCCAAATCCGCTTCACCCAGGAGCTTGACTGACGGGTTGTGCAACACATCAAGAAAGACATTAGGCGGGACCGGTTTACGCTGAGAGCCCAACCGGCTTAAAGCATCCGCCGCTTCATTTTTTCGACGATCCACGTGATCCACCTGATAACCCTTGAAGTGACCTGCAACAATATCCACCTCACGACGATATGCAGCCATAAGTGGGTCCTTAGAATCCCAAGTGCCAGACACCTGTTGAGCCACGAGGTCCGAGTCACCGAAGCACTTAACCCGACTTAGATTCATCTCTTTAGCCATCCGGAGACCATGGAGCAAAGCTTCATACTCAGCTGCATTATTAGTACAAGGGAACATTAAGCGGAGAACATAACAAAACTTATCACCTCGTGGGGAAGTTAATACGACTCCAGCCCCCGAGCCCTCCAATTGCCTGGATCCATCAAAATGGATAGTCCAATATGTGTGATCCGGCTTCTCCTCTGGTGCTTGCAACTCAGTCCAATCATTGATGAAATCAACAAGTGCTTGAGACTTCACCGCTGTCCGAGGTACGTACTTCAACCCGTGCGGCCCAAGTTCTATAGCCCACTTGGCAATCCGGGCAGTCGCCTCCCGGTTCTGTATGATATCGCCCAAGGGAGCTGAACTGACCACTGTGATGGGGTGCCCTTGGAAATACTGCTTCAACGTCCGGCTTGCCATAAAAACTCCATATACCAGCTTCTGCCAATGCGGATACCGTTGCTTGGATTCAATAAGCACCTCGCTAATATAGTAAACCGGACGCTGAACCGGATACTCCTTGCCTGCCTCCTTGCGCTCTACCACAATAGCCACGCTAACTGCACGAGCATTGGCCGCTACGTATAGCAGTAACGGCTCCTTGTCGATCGGAGCTGCGAGAACGGGCGGATTGGCTAATTGCCGCTTCAAGTCCTCCAACACTTCGTCATCAGCCGGACTCCAGATGAATTGATCTCTCTTTTTCAGCATCTGGTATAAGGGGATGGCCTTCTCTCCGAGGCGGCTGATAAACCGGCTCGGCGCGGCAATCCGACCCGCCAAACGCTGAACATCGTTGATACACTTAGGTTTAGCCAGGGAGGTGATAGCAGTAATCTTCTCCGGATTAGCCTCAATTCCTCTGTTGGACACAAGAAAGCCTAGTAACTTGCCTGCCGAAACACCAAAGACACATTTGGCCGGGTTAAGCATCATCTTGTAAACCCGCAAGTTGTCAAAGGTTTCCTTCAAATCATCAACCAGCGTCTCCTTCTGCCTTGACTTGACTACAATATCATCCACATAGGCGTGCACATTACGGCCGATCTGTTTATGCAGGCAGTTCTGTACACACCGTTGATAAGTGGCTTGGGCGCTCTTGAGCCCAAAAGGCATAGATACATAGCAGAAGGCTCCAAAGGGAGTAATAAACACCGTCTTCTCCTGGTCCTTAACCGCCATCTTGATCTGATGATACCCAGAATACGCATCCAAAAAACTCAAACGCTCACAACCCGCCGTGGCATCAATAATCTGGTCAATGCGGGGGAGGGCAAAAGGATCCGCTGGACAAGCCTTGTTAAGATCCGTGTAATCCACACACATACGCCAAGTGCCATTTTTCTTAAGAACCAGCACCGGATTAGCAAGCCACTCTGGATGGAACACTTCAATGATAAAACCAGCTGCTAAAAGCCTGGCCACCTCCTCTCCAATAGCTTTGCGCCTTTCTTCGTTAAACCGGTGGAGAAACTGCTTTACTAGTTTATACTTAGGATCAACATTAAGAGTGTGCTCAGCGAGTTCCCTCGGTACACCTGGCATGTCAGAAGGCTTCCATGCAAAAATGTCCCGATTCTCACGGATGAATTCGATGAGCGCGCTTTCCTATTTAGGGTCCAAGTTGGCACTGACAGTGAACTGCTTCGATGAATCGCCGGGCACGAAGTCAACAAGCTTGGTCTCAGCCGCTGACTTGAACTTCAGATCTGAATCGTGCTCCGTAGTCGGCTTCTTCAAAGGGGTCATGTCCGCCGGATCAACATTGTCCCTATAATATTTCAACTCCTCCGTGGCACAAACCGACTCTGCATACGCCGCATAACCTTCCTCACATTCCAAAGCAATCTTGCAGCTCCCATGAACCGTTATTGTCCCTTTGTGACCCGGCATTTTGAGCTGCAAATAGATATAACAAGGCCGTGCCATGAATTTGGCATAAGCCGGCCGCCCAAATAAGGCGTGATACGGGCTCCGGATTTTCACCACCTCAAAGGTTAGTGTTTCGGATCGGGAATCATGCTCGTCCCCAAAAGCCACCTCCAGGGATATCTTACCAACAGGATATGCTGATTTGCCAGGCACCACACCATGGAACACCGTATTAGACGGTCTGAGACTTTTGTCTGTGAGCCCCATGCGGCGGAATGTCTCGTAGTACAGGATGTTAATAATGCTCCCTCCATCCATGAGCACCTTGGTGAATTTATAACCTCCCACCTGAGGGTCTACCACTAACGCCAACTGGCCCGGATTGTCAACCCGGGGTGGGTGATCCTCCCTGCTCCACACGATAGGCTGTTCCGACCAACGTAAGTAACGTGGTACGGCCGGTTCAACAGAGTTCACCGCTCACTTGTGAAGTTTCCGGTCGCGCTTATCCAAACTGGTTGTGAAAACGTGATACTGCCCATTGTTCAACTGTTTTGGATGGCTCTGATAACCCGACTGCTGCTGCTGCTGGTTGTAACCTCCTTGACTGCTCTGATTATTCTGGTTATTATGACCGCCCTGATTGAAACCTGAACTGGAAGCTCCATCGTGACTCGGCCCATGGAAACTGGATCCTGAGCCACCACCTGACCCATGGTCATACCGGAAGGCATTAGAGTTTTTAAATTCTTGCATAATGTAACAGTCCTTCCAAAGGTGGTTAGCCGGCGCCTCCTTCGTCCCGTGTTTTGGACAAGGCTGATTCAACAAATAGTTTAAGCGATCCGGGTTAGGATTCGGAACCCCACTACAATTCACCGCTTTACCTCTGCGCCGCTGACCCTTGTCCTGCGCATTGGTGTTAGCCACAACGTCCATGCTGCCATCCGCTTTACGCTTGCCTCCGTTCCCATGGCCCGCCGATTTATGTTGATGCCCCTTGGAGTTGTTGTTCTTCTTTCCCTTCCCTGCCTCGTCATCATCAGTCTCGGGATCCTTGGTACTATCAGAATCAGCATACTTCACTAAAGCGGCCATGAGAGTTCCCATGTCGTTACAGAACCGCTTCATACGCCCCAACTTCAACTTTAGAGGCTTAAACCGGCAGTTGCCCTCCACGGTTAAGATCGCACAGTCAGCATTGATCCTGTCAGACGAGTGCAAGACTTCTGAAACGCGGCGTACCCAATGGGTTGTTGACTCTCCGTCCTCCTGAACACAAGCCGCCAAGTCTACTATGGACTTAGGTTGCTTACACGTATCTTTGAAATTCTGGATAAACCGGGTCCGCAACTGGGCCCGTGAACTGATAGAATTAGGCGGCAGGCTCTTCAACCAAGTACGGGCCGTGCCTTCAAGCATCATGGTGAAGTACTTTGCACGCGCGGTCTCATCCACATCCAGCATCTCCATGGCCATCTCATAACTCTCCACCCACGCTTCTGGAGACAAGTCGGCGGTGTAATTCAGCACCTTGCGCGGACCCTTGAAGTCTTTGGGCAGGCGTACATTGCGTAAAGCGGGGACTAAACAGGGCACTCCCAAGCTAGAGGAGACCCCTGGCCCGGCGGAGGTGGTAGGACGAACCGGTGTAAGCTGACCCGCCTCGTTCTGTGCTGCTAACTCAGCCTCCCTTCGTGCCCAGGCCCAGTCCACTACATCCTGAGCGTCGCGAACACCACCTGCCGGGTTATTGCCACGGGCCGCTTCACGGCTCCGCGCATTGCTTGATACGGCCGGTTCATCCATGCGCCTACTGTAGCTCCGACTTGGACGAGGTGTGGAATGAATCCGATCGCGGCTGTATGAATATGCCTCCTGCTGAATCAAAGCGGTTTGGAGAAGTTCCTTAACCCGGCGCGTCTCGATTGCTTGCGGAGAGTCTCCTTCGATCGGGATAGCTTCTAATCACGAAGCGGCTGCGACAAGATTGTCCATAGGATTAGAATAATGACCCAGAGGTGTCTGGACCGGCGGAGGAATCACAACGTTCTGCCGAGGAGGTTCCATCAGGCGGGGTTGGACCGTCGCTCCTGGCCCTGGTGCCTCGACCCGTTTTACCTCCCGGTGCCACGGCGGATTACTGGTTCCATCTTCCGGAGTGTGAAAGAGATTTCTAGGGTCGAACCCTAACGGCAGGCGTGATCTGTGCTTCCGCTTCAAGACCTCATGTGATGCGTTCTGGTCGAGCATGAGCCTATAGGCCTGGGCATCCAAAGCGGCCCACTCTGCGGCCATCCTGTCCTTCTCCGCTGCCAGGTCGGCTTTGGCCTGTACGATCTGCTCTCTCACCTTTGCAACCTCTGCATCATGGGCCTCCTGATCCGCCGGATTGGCCTCTGCCATAAGTACAGCTAGTGCATCAAACAGGTTAGACAGAACTTGAACCGGTGGGCGCACAAGGCCTCCTGCCCCTGTTGCCGCTGCCGCTGCTGATCCGGAGAACATTGCTGCTACGGTCGAGGAGTGATTCGCCGCCTGCGTACCGGCCATGAATATTCCAACCCGGTTGATCTGATCAGGGGGGTCCGGAATACTGTCGCCATCGGAACAACCCCTAATCTGGTCGTCTTGCAACTGGTACAATGATTCGGTCTCCCCGGTTGAGGACTCGTCGCCAGAATAGACGACGGTCTTGCTACCGTATTCTGACTCGTCCTCATGCTCTCCTCCGTGGATGACTCCCATGAAGGCACGCTTCACGGCCGGTTTGACCTGGGTAGATCTCGCACGCTGAGCCATCTCGACAAGGTCGGTGCAGATGTCCGGCTCAGGCCCAGGCTCACCAATCTTGCCGATGAAAACGTGTATGCCACCAAAGGGGACCCGGTACCCGTACTCGATCGAGCCGACTTTGGGACCCCATCCTGCATCGTCGATGTAGAGCTTGCCACGACGACTCTTGGTCATCCGGCCCACAACATAGCCTTCGAGTCCTTCGAAGTTGCCCTCCAAGATCATCAAACCATCGTGCGATAGCCCCACGGTGGGCGCCAACTGTCATGGTTTCGTCACGGCAGATGTCCTTGTGAAAGGACTTAGTCGTGGAGCCATCGCTACAGGTTAACTTGAAGGGGTTAAAGCGGACACAAAGACACAAGGGTTTATACTAGTTCGGCCCCTTCGATGAAGGTAAAAGCCTACGTCTAGTTGTGATGGGATTGATGTGGTTTCGATGACTAGGGAGCAAATAAGCTTCGCCTAGGCCTCGAATTGTTGTTGTTGTCTCTGAACCGCCACCGGGTCGTCCCCTTATATACACGGGTGACGCCCGTCGGTCCATAGAGTCCCAACACCGGTTCATACTTGTATCCGGGTTGGTCTCTCTCTATTCCTAACTTACAATACAAGTTTACATATCAAGCCAGTTTACGGCTACAGGTTCTAAACCGACTACAGGCCTTGGGCCTTCATCTTGCCAACTGGGCTTAATCACCTTATACTACTAATGAAGTTAACCCGGCCCAGGTAGGCCGGTTCACGCCCAGTGGTAATATCCCCAACAGGTAGTACAAGAGTAGATCTACCACGAGATCAGAGAGGCTAAACCCTAGAAGCTAGCCTATGGTATGATTGTTGTTCGTCCTACGGACTAAAACCCTCCGGTTTATATAGACACCGAAGAGGTTTAGGGTTACACAGAGTCGGTTACAATGGTAGGAAATCTACATATCCATATCGCCAAGCTTGCCTTCCATGCTAAGGAAAGTCCCATCCAGACACGGGGCGGAGTCTTCAATCTTGTATCTTCATAGTCCAGGAGTTCGGCCGAAGATGATAGTTCGGCTATCCGGACACCCCCTAGTCCGGGACTCCCTCAGTAGCCCCTGAACTAGGCTTCAATGACGACGAGCCCGGCGCGCATATTGTCTTCGGCATTGCAAGGCGGGTTCCTCCTCCGAATACTTCATAGAAGATTTTGAACACAAGGATAGTGTCCGGCTCTGCAAAATAAATTCCACATACCACCGTAGAGAGAATAATATTTACACAAATCCCATCTGCTGACGTATTCCGTGGCGTGACATCACACCACGGCCAAGCCTTTATTCGAATCGTTTTTACTGTTCCGCCTCAGCGCGTTTAGCGAGGCGGTTTCCTTGGCACGTCTTCTCGAAGCAGAGATCGTGTCCCCTTATCCCGGGATTCTCATCAATACGGGCGTGGGTAACCCAACCGCACCATTCATCACGGTGCTTGGGAGATAAGCGAGTTTTACCTGGCGGGTGGGGACGCATAGTTTCGTCCGTCCATATAAGGGGATAAGGATCCACCCTTTTACCTACGCCTTCTTCCTCCTTTGCTTATCCATTTCCGTGCACTCGAGCTCCAACGCCCAAGTTCACGCATCTCGCCTCAACCTTTCCCAACCATGTCCGGAGCGGGAGGCAAGTGGATGGCCTCCTCCGTCACGGAGGGGCACATCAAAAAGTTGAGGAAAGCCGGATACCTGCACAACGACATCGCGCACCGGCTTTTGGACGAGGGGCAGCTCGTCCCCCCCCCCCCAGGCCCCATGAGAGGGTGGTGTTCCTCCCCCATTTCCTTCGCGGACTGGGCTTCCCACTCCACCCATTTGTCCGAGGGCTCATGTTCTACTACAGCCTGGACTTCCACGATCTGGCCCCGAACTTCATCCTCAACATCTCGGCGTTTATCGTCGTGTGCGAGGCCTTCCTCCGCATCAAGCCCCACTTTGGCTTATGGTTGAGGACCTTCAATGTCAAGCCGAAGGTAGTGGGCGGCCAGCAGGCGGAGTGCGGAGGCGCCATGGTGGGCAAGATGCCCAACGTTACATGGCTCGAGGGCTCCTTCGTGGAAACCATCAAAGGGTGGCAATCAGGGTGGTTCTACATCACCGAGCCGCGTGACCCTGAATGGGAAGCGGCCACCGAGTTCCGATCTGGTATCCCCACACGGCTCACCTCCTGGAAAGAGAAGGGCCTGACATGGGATGATTTGGAAGAGCTGACCGGACTCCAAACATGCGTCCAAAACCTCGTGAACAAGAAGATCAAGCTCGTCAACGTAGTCCAGGTCATGCTCATCCGCCGGATCCTCCCGTGCCAACAACGGGCCTTTAACTTGTGGGAGTTTGATCCGGTGCAGCGCCGAACCTTGAACAGGCTTTTCGACACTATGTACGAAGATGCCTAGAAGGTGCTGTTCAAGGGCACCGAGGCCCCCGCAAACGCTACCGAAGATCGCGGATTCAGCTCGCAGCGTCAAGCCGGCGAGGTAAGCTATTTTGCCCTTTACAGGACACTTATTTTCCATAATTTGACTCTATGCGGGATCTAAACTCCCTTACCTTCGACAGGCCTGGCAGAAGAAGTCCGGGCAGGTTAACTATCCGGCTCCCTTGCCAGAAGACCCGGCGGACACCCGATTGACGGGGCTGCTGGTTCCGGCACCTCACGTGGTGCCGGAGAACAAGGCCAAGAAGAAGGCCACGGGAACTCGAAAGAGTTCCCGGCGCCAGGTGTTGTCGGATTCATCGTCCGACGACTCCGAGGCGAACTCCTCCCGTGAAGACGAGGAGGAGGAGAAAGAGGCCTCTCCCCTAGCGGGAGAAGAGAAGAAAAGGAAGGCCGCCCCAACGGGGGAGGCCAAAGGGTCCAAGAAGGGAAGGACCCTCTCTCCGGACTACTCCCTCAACGCCAACGACGATGAAGAGGAGTGGCCACCGAGGACTAAGCCCCTGGCGACCTCGTAAGTGTCTGGATACCAGAATAACTCATGGCATTTTGTTTGTCGCATAAAATCTCCTAACGCCGAACATAGCCCTGCAGCCCGCCCAAGGACGGGCTCGACACTTCAACGAGCGGCTCCCTGGCTTCATCGGACGTGAATAGTACTTCACTTCCGGCCGTCTCCTCTCCTCGCGCTGTGGACGACACCGAGGTGGGGTCCCAGAAGGGGCCCAGCCAGGAGGAGGAGGTCCCGTAGGTGCCGCAAGGCAACCTCCCGGACTTCGGTCACAAGGGGGATCAAACCCCGAAGGGTTCTGAGTTCGGCCCTGGGTCGGACTCCGCACCGGAACCTTCAGTGGCTCCGGAGTCCGGCAGGCGGCCCCTTCATAAGAAGGGCGAGACTGTGACACCTGTGACCTCCGTCCAGCCGGAGGCACCGTATAATTGGCTGGAGGCGCTTGACGGTGCCTCCATCGACGAGGAGCACCACACTGTTATGAGTGTGGTGATCCAGAAGGTTCAGTCCGCCAAGAGCGGGCTGACTGAAGCCTGCGCCAGCCTTCTAACAGGCTTTGAGGTATGTATTTAAGATATGTAAAAATATTACCGCATAGACAGTAGCCCCTGATGCTCAGTTTGGTGTTTGGAAAGAAAAGCCGAATTGAGGATCTAAAAAGATGTACGCAGGAGTCTAACATAGGTATGTCAATATGGGAATGCAGGCTGCGCTGCTGACCTCTGCCACACTGACTGCGGAGGTTAATGCATTGAAGCAGAGCCTCGAGCGGTCCGAGAACGAGCTCGGCCTTGCCAAGAAGCAGCTCGAGGACAAGGAAGGTAAGTAGTACCTTATGGGAGTATATATATATATATATATATATATATATATATATATATATATATATATATATATATAAAATGTGGTTGCAAAAAATAACAGGAATAACATGAAAATTGCAGGGGCCACGAACGATGTGGTGACCCTGAAGGAAGCGGTGTCCAGGGCCGAAAGCGATGCGGCCGCGGAACGCACCGAGCGAGAGAAGCAGGAGGCGCGGGTGGCGGAGGTGCGGCAAGAGCTCCAGGCTCTCGTGGAAAAACACGAGAGTTTGGAGCGTGACTCAAAGACTCGAGAGTCCGAGCTCGCCTCGGCTCTTGAGAGCGCCAAAGCCGCTAAGGCCGAAGCCCAAAAAGCCCTCCGGGAAATTGAGGCAATAAAGAAGATAGCAGCGGGTAAGACATTCTTCATGCAAAGCAAGCACGTGAAAGTGAATTACTTGTTACTTACCCGAATCCGGAGCTCTCCAGGAGCATTCACAGATCTGCCCCGCAGTGTGTCCGCCGCCGCCGCATTCTATCGGGCCGACGAAGGGAGCTCGACGGAGAAGGTGTTCTGGTCTCAGTATGCTGAGGCCGGACACCCGGTGCCCCTGAGCGACCAGCTGAAGCAGCTGGTCGAGCTCCATAAGGCGGCCGAACAGGCCATGAAGGGCCTCATAGTTCGGCAATGGCCTGGGGGAACCATGCCTGGGAGCTACTTCGGGCTGGTGAGGCGGCTGGTGGACGCCTGTCCATAGATTGAAGTCGTCAAGCGCTCCATCTGCATCGAAGGTGCCCGTAGGGCCCTTGCCCGTGCTAAAGTGCACTGGGGCAAGATGGACGCTAAGAAGCTTGTGACGGATGCTCCACCGCCGGGCAGGGAGTATCGCAAGCCCGAGATGTATTATGAGAACGTCCTGAAGGGTGCCCACCTTATAGCGGGTGAATGCTCCAAAGATGTAATTTTTGAGTAAACTCGCATTTGTTATCCTGTACGCTTGAAAACTTGTTCATATGCGCTAAGCAACGCTTGTGAATTTAAAATATTTCCTTCTATGCGGCCGTTTGTTAAATTTGAGAGATGGCGAGTTGTCGGTTTCTGCCCCCATGCCACGAGTGCTGGGGTGTTCGGGATAAACTTGAGCGCTCTTTTTCCCATTCTTCGGTCCTTCGAGGGAGGCGCTCAACGCAACGAACAAGGCAACTGGACTATAATGCTTGAACACTCTCACTTAGCCATAGAATTCTATAATTTTAAATTTTGGCAAAGCCCCTAGTATTCGGAAGACCGAGTTCGGGGCGCTATCCACGCTTGGGCCGGACAAAGCCAACTCCTCGCTCTAAGCAGCATAAGTCTTTAGGGACTCGAAGAAACCTCTCGAACAGCAACCGGCTCTCGCCCTATCATGACAGTCAGTTTTAGCATTCTCCACTGAGGTTCTTAACCCAGCTCAACCGGGGCACAGTCGCAGTCGTTCTCCCAGCGCTACCTTAGCCGATATAACAGAAAGTAAGGTACCAAAACATGGGAGCCGGGCAAACCCAACTATTGACCCAAGACATGATTCGGAGCCGATGCATATAATGCTATAAGTTCGGGGTGCCGCACTTGTGAAAGTGTTCGGACTTATCACACCGTATTTTGGGGTACTTAAGCCCCTGGTGTATTTGGCCATACCAAAGCGTACGGGTGCAACATGTCATAAGTGAACATATATAGATAGAAAAAGGAATGCAATAATAGGCAAAAAGCTATGCATTGTTTATTCAAAAAAAGGCTGCAGTAAAAGCAGAACGATACAAATAGTGTGATAAGCAAGGGACGGGACTATTTGACATGTCGCCCTCCAGGGAGCGAGCTGCGGGATGATGTGTAAAACAAGTATACTGCTCGTTATAGAGACCACCTGGAAACTCGACGTAGCTTTCTGCTTCCCTGGCTGTTGCATCGTGTGTTCGGCAATTCTACTACCGGACAGGGCTTCTTGAGAAAGGAGTCATGAAAGTAAGAGAACAAGAAGAATGACACAATTGGGAGCCCCTGGTGCGGTTGAGCCGCATTCTGGGCCTGCCGTGGTCGTGCCCCTCCCCCTATGCCCATGGTATTTCCAGAGCGTAATTATGTACGCGTAGTACTGGTTTCACAATTTCGCGAGGGCTGGGGTTGGGGCCGCATTTCTACGCATGCTCGGAACGTGCCAGGCGGTCTTGTTGTTGGTTACTCCGGGCGCGCTTGACGGTGTCCGGCCTTTTAATAGCCGGACTCGAGAATTGCCTTAAGAGGCTGCTTTGTACTTCTGCCGCGAGGGCCGTCGTATGCTCCTCCGTTCGGAGAGAGCGTTCGGTGTTTCCGTTGACCGTAATGACTCCTTGAGGGCCTGGCATCTTGAGCTTGAGGTATGCATAGTGTGGCACCGCATTGAACTTTGCGAATGCGGTTCGTCCGAGCAGTGTGTGATAGCCGCTGCAGAAGGGGACTATGTCAAAGATTAATTCCTCGCTTCGGAAGTTATCCGGTGATCCGAAGACCACTTCAAGTGTAACTGAGCCTGTACAGTTGGCCTCTACACCTGGTATGACGCCTTTAAAGGTCGTCTTTGTGGGTTTAATCCTTGAGGAGTCTATGCCCATCTTGCGCACTGTATCCTAATAAAGCAGGTTCAGGCTGTTGTCGCCGTCCATCAGGACTCTAGTAAGGTGAAATCCGTCGACGATTGGGTCTAGAACCAATGCGGCGAATCCGCCGTGGCGGATGCTAGTGGGGTGGTCCCTTCGGTCAAAAGTGATTGGGCAGGAGGACCACGGATTGGACTTTGGGGCGACTGGCTCCATCGCATATACGTCCCTTAGTGCACGCTTCCGCTCCCTCTTGGGTATGTGGGTTGCGTATATCATGTTCACCGTCCGCACTTGTGGGGGAAAGCCCTTCTATCCTATATTGTTCAGCGGCCGGGGCTCCTCCTCGTCATCGCTATGTAGCCCCTTGTCATTGTTTTCGGCAGCTAGCTTGCCTGCCTGCTTGAACACCCAACAATCCCTGTTGGTGTGTGTCGGTGTCAAAACCGGCGGATCTCGGGTAGGGGGTCTCGAACTGTGCGTCTAGGCGGATGGTAACAGGAGACGAGGGACACGATGTTTTACCCAGGTTTGGGCCCTCTTGATGGAGGTAAACCGTACGTCCTGCTTGATTAATATTGATGATATGGGTAGTACAAGAGTGGATCTACCACGAGATCAAGGAGGCTAAACCCTAAAGCTAGCCTATGGTATGATTGTTGTAATGTATGTTGTCCTACAGACTAAAGCCCTCCGGTTTATATAGACACCGGAGGAGGCTAGGGTTACACAGAGTCGGTTACAATGGTAGGAGATCTACATATCCGTATCGCCAAGCTTGCCTTTCACGCCAAGGAAAGTCCCATCCGGACACGGGACGAAGTCTTCAATCTTGTATCTTCGTAGTCTTGGAGTCCGGCGGACGATGATAGTCCGGCTGTCCGGACACCCCCTAGTCCAGGACTCCCTCAGTAGCCCCTGAACCAGGCTTCAATGACGATAAGTCCGGCGTGCATAATGTTCGGCATTGCAAGGCGGGTTCCTCCCTTGAATAATCCAGAGAAGATCATGAACACCTGGATAGTGTCCGGCTCTGCAAAACAAATTCCACATTCCACCATAGAGAGAATAAAATGTACACCAGTCCAATCTGCCGACGTATTATGCAGCGTGACATCACACCGCTACCAAGCTTTTGTTTGAATCATTTTTTACTATACCACCTCAGCACGTTCAGCGAAGCGGTTTCCTTGGCACGTCTTGTCGAAGCAGAGATCGTGTTCCCCTTATTCCGGGATTCTCATCAATACGGACGTGGGTAACCCAACCGCGCCATTGATGGTGGCGCTTGGGAGATAAGCGAGTTTTATCAGGCTGGTGGGGACGCATAGTTTTCGTCCGCCTATATATAAGGGATAAGGATTTACCTTCTCACCTACGCCTTCTTCCTCCTTTGCTTATCCATCTCCGTGTACTCAAGCTCCAACGCCCAAGCTCGTGCATCTCGCCCCGACCTTCTCCGAATATGTCCGGAGCGGGAGGCAAATGGTTGGCCTCCACCATTAAGGAGGAGCACATCACCAAACTGCGCAGCGCCGGATACCTTTCCGGCGATATCGCGCATCGGCTGCCCGACGAGGGGCAGCTCATCCCTACCCCTGGGCCCCATGAGAGGGTCGTCTTCCTTCCCCACTTCCTCCGCGGACTGGGCTTTCCACTGCACCCATTCGTCCGGGGGATCATGTTTTACTACGGCCTGGATTTCCACGATCTGGCGCCGAACTTCATCCTCAACATCTCGGTGTTTATCATCGTGTGTGAGGCCTTCCTCTGCATCCGGCCCGACTTCGGCCTGTGGCTCAATACCTTCAACGTCAAGCCGAAGGTTGTGAAGGGCACGCAAGCGGAATGCGGAGGCGCCATGTTGGGTAAGTTGCCCAACGTCCTTTGGCTCGAAGGGGCCTTTGTGGACTCCATCAAGGGGTGGCAATCGGGGTGGTTCTACATCACCGAGCCGCGCAAGCCCACATGGGCTGCGGCCCCCGAGTTTAGATCTAGCGTCCCCATGCAGCTCACCTCCTGGAAAGAGAAGGGCTTGTTGTGGGGCAATCCGAAGGAGGTGACAGGACTCCGAGCCTGCATCCAGAAGCTGGTGAGCAATAAGCTCAGGCTCGTCGACATGGTCCAAGTCATGCTCATCCGCCGGATTCTCCCATGCCAAGAATGGGCATTCAATCTGTGGGAGTTCAATCCGGAATAGCACCAGGCGCTGAGCGGGCTCTTCGATACGACATATGAAGGCGCCTAGAGGGTGCTATTTAAGGGCGCCGAAGCCCCCGCATCCGCGACGGAAGATCGCGGATTTCGCTCGCAGCATCCAGCTGACGAGGTAAGTGATTCAACCCCGTTACGGGACACTTGTGGTAATTAAACCGATTCTAAGAGGGTTTCAATCTCTCTTTTCCTTTGACAGGAATGGATGGAGAAGGCCAAGAAGCTCATCAGCCCGGCTCCCATGCCAGAAGACCCAGAGAACGCCCGTTTAGCAGGGCTGCTGGTTCCGGCACCGCACGTGGTGCCGGAGAAGAAGGCCAAGAAGGTGGCCGCAGGGACTCGAAAGAGTTCCCGCAATCAGGCGTCCGACGACGAGGCGGACTCCTTCCCCAAAGACGAGGAGGAGGAGGACTCTCTCCCGGAGGAGGGAGAGAAGAAGAGGAAGGCTTCCCCAATAGGGAAGGCCGAAGGGTCCAAGAGGGGGAGGACTATCCCCCCGGATAGTTTCGCCAACACCATCGTTGGCGAGGATGAGTGGCCTCCAAGGGCCAGGCGTCCGGCAATATCGTAAGTATCCGGATCCTTGATGTGCAATTTCTTTCGTGTCGTGTAGTGTCCTTCTAATGCCGCGTTCTGTCCGTAGCTCGGCCGATGATGATCTCCCCGCTTCATCGAGCGGGTCGTTAGCCCCGTCGGATGTGGATTCACTTCCGACCGCCTCTACTCCCCGCGCCAACGAGGACGCCGAGGTGGGATCCCAGAGAAGGACCCATCAGGAGGAGGCTCCGGAGGCGCCGTCAGGCTGCCTCCCGGACTTTGTGCCGGACTCTACGTCGGAACCCGCAGTGGTTCCAGAGTCCGGCGGGCGACCCCTTCGAAAGAAGGGCAAGACCGTGACACCGGCGACCTCCGTCCAACCGGAGGCGCCGGATAACTTGCTGGAGGCGCTTAAAGGCGCTTCCATCGAGGAAGAACACCGCACTATCATGAGTGCGGTGATTCAAAAGGTTCAGCTCGCCAAAAGCGGGCTGACCGAAGCCTGCAGCAGCCTTCTAACAGGCTTTGAGGTAAGAAGTTAAAATTATGTAATGTAATACCGTATAGACAGTAGCCCCTGATGCTTAGTTCGGTGTTCGGAAAGAAAAGCCGGACTGAGGATCTAACAAGATATACGCGGGGTTGCTTAAAATATGTCAATATGGGTTTGCAGGCTGCGCTGCTGACCTCTGCCGCACTATCGGTGGAGGTCGATGTGTTGAAGAAGGATCTCGAGCGGTCCGAGCAAGAGCTCGGCCATGCCAAGAAGCAGCTCGAGGACAAAGAAGGTGAGTCACACCACTTTGAATAGTTACCTTACAGAAAAGGATTTTGGTTGCAATAAAATTAACAAGGATAATATGGGTATTGCAGGGGCCATGAACGAGGTGGCAGCCCTGAAGGAGGCTGTGTCCGCGGCCGAACGCAGTGCGGCCGCGGAGCGGGAGGAGCGAGAGAAGCAGGAGGCACGAGTGGCGGAAGTACGGCAAGAGCTCCAGGCTCTCATGGAGAAGCATGAGAGTTTGGAGCGTGACTCCAAGACTCGAGAGTCCGAGCTTGCCTCGGCTCTCGAAAGTGCCAAGTCCGCCAAGGCCGAGGCCCGTAAGGCCCTTCAGGAGGTTGAAGATGTGAAGAAGATAGCGGCGGGTAAGGCATTTTTCATGCAAAGCAAGCATGTTAATGTAAAATACCTGACACTTACCCGCATTCGGAGCTCTCCAGGGGCGTTTGCAGATCTGCCGCGTAGTGCGTCCGATGCCGCCGCATTCTATCGCGGCGAGGAGGGGAGCTCGATGGAGAAAGTCTTTTGGTCTCAGTACGCTGAGGCGGGACACCCGGTGCCCCCAAGCGACCAGCTGAAGTAGCTGGTCGAACTCCACAAGGTAGCTGAGGAGGCCATAAAGGGCCTTATAGTCCGGCTGTGGCCTGGACAGGCCATGCCTGGGAGCTACTTTGGCCTCGTGCGGCGGCTGGTGGATGCATGCCCCTGGGTGGAGGTCGTCAAGCGCTCTGCCTGTATTGAAGGTGCTCGTCGGGCCCTTGCCCGCACAAAGGTGCACTGGGGCAGGCTGGATGCGGAGAAGCTTCTCACTGACCCGCCGCCACCGAGCAAGGAGTATCGTACGCCTGAGATGTATTATAAAACTGTGCTGAAGGGAGCCCGCGATATTGCGGATGAATGCCCCAAAGATGTAATTTTTGAGTAAACTCGCTATGTATTATCCTGTGCGCTGAAAACTTTGTTCATATGCGCGTTAAGCAACACTTGTTTTAATTTAAAATATTACCTTCTGTTCGGACGTTTATAAAATCTGAGAGATGGCAATTCGTTGGCTTCAGCCCCCGAGCCGCGAGTGCTGGGGTGTTCGGGATAACCTTGAGCACTCTTGTTCCCATTTTTGGGTCCATCTAGGGAGGCGCTCAACACAACGAACAAGGCGACCGGACTTATAATGCTTGAACACTCTCACTTAGCCATAGAATTCTATAATTTTAAATTTCAGCGAAGCCCCTGGTATTCGGAAGGCCGAATCCGGGGCGCTATCCACGCCTTCGTCGGACATGGTCCGGAACTTCGCTCGAAGCGGCGTGATTCTTTACGGACCCGAATAAACCTCTCGAACAGCGACCAGTCTCTCGCCTTATCATGCCGGTCAGTTTTAGCTTTCTCCACTGAGGCGCTCGCCCGGCTCAACCGGGGCGCAATCGCAGTGGTTCTCCCAGTGCCACCTTAGCCGACAGAACGGAACGTAAGGCACCAAAACGTGGGAGCCGGGCAAACCCAACTATTGACCCAAGACATGATTCAGAGCTGATTCATATAATGCTATAAGTTCGGGGTGCTGCACTTATGAAAGCGTTCGGACTTATCACACCACTATGTGGGAAACATAAGCCCCTGGTGTATTAGGCCGTGCCAAAATATACGGGTGCAAGATGTCATGTAATGAACATATATATAGAAAAGGTAATGTAATTGCAGTCAAAAAGTGTTGCATTATTTATTAAAGGAAGTCTGCTGTGAGTGCGGACTGATAAAAATAGTGCGGTAAGCAAGGGATTTGGACTAAGTAAACATGTCCCCCTCCAGGGGTGAGCTGCGGACTTGGTGTATATAATCGAATTTAATGCTCGTAATTGAGACCACCTGAGTGTTCGTCGCAGCCTTCATTCGTCCCTGACTGTTGCATCACGAGTTCGGCAGGTTTGCCGCCGGACAGGGCCTCTGGTTACCGGAGTCCTGTGTACACAAAGAAGGAAAATAATAATAATAAAAAAAGGGGGGGCACACTTGCGAGCCCCTGGTGTGGTCGAACCGCACTCTGGGTCCATTGCGATCGTGCCCCTTCCCCTGCGCCCATGGTATCTCCAAAGCGTAATGATGTATGCGGAGTGTTATTCTTGCGATCATGCGCGGGCGGGGGTTGGGGCCGCATTGCTACGCGTGCTCTGATCGCGCCAGGTGGTCTTGGTTGGTATTGCTTTGGGCGCGTTTTGCTGTATCCGGCCGTTTAACGGCCGGACTCGAGAATTGCCTTAAGAGGCTGCTCTGTACTTCCGCCGCGAGAGCCGCTGTATGTTCCTCCGTTCGGAGGGAGCGTTCCGTATTCCCGTTGACCGTGATGACTCCACGAGGGCCTGGCATCTTGAGCTTGAGGTATGCATAATGCGACACCGCGTTGAATTTTGCAAACGCGGTTCGTCCGAGCAGAGCGTGATAGCCGCTGCGAAACGGGACTGTGTCGAAGATTAACTCCTCGCTCCGGAAATTGTCCGGGGATCCGAAGACCACTTCCAGTGTTACTGAGCCTGTACAGTTGGCTTCCACACCTGGTATGACACCTTTAAAGGTTGTCTTTGTAGGTTTAATCCTTGAGGGGTCTATGCCCATTTTGCGCACTGTATCCTGATAAAGCAGGTTCAGGCTACTACCGCCGTCCATCAGGACTCTCATGAGGTGAAATCCATCGACGATTGGGTCTAAAACCAATGCGGCGAATCCGCCATGGCGTATGCTGGTCGGATGGTCTCTTCGATCGAAGGTGATCGGACAAGAGGACCACGGATTGAACTTCGGGGCGACTGGCTCCATCGCATAGACGTCCCTTAGTGCGCGCTTCCTCTCCCTCTTGGGTATATGGGTCGCGTAAATCATGTTCACCGTCCGCACTTGTGGGGGAAAACCCTTCTGTCCTCTATTGTTCGGCGGTCGGGTCTCCTCCTCGTCGTCGCTGTTTAGCCCCTTGTCGTTGTTTTCGGCAATTAACTTGCCTGCCTGCTTGAACACCCAGCAATCTCTATTAGTGTGATTGGCTGGTTTTTCAGGGGTGCCATGTATCTGGCATAAGCGGTCGAGTATTCGGTCCAAATTGGACGGACCCGGAGTGGTTCTTTTGAATGGCTTCTTTCGTTGACCGGGTTTAGAGCCTCGGAATCCGGCGTTGACTACCGTATCCTCCTTGTCGTCGCCGTTAATGCGGTGTTTGTTTTTGTTTCGATGTGACCTGCCGTTGTTGTCCTTAGTATCCGGACTGCCAGAATTTTTACGGAGATTGTTGCTGCGAGCTAGCCAGCTATCCTCTCCCGCGCAGAAGCGGGTCATTAATGATGTGAGGGCTACCATAGATTTCGGCTTTTCCTGTCCCAGGTGTCGGGCTAGCCATTCGTCGCGGATGTTATGCTTGAAGGCTGCAAGGGCCTCTGCATCCGGACAGTCGACGATTTGATTTTTCTTCGTCAAGAACCGTGTCCAGAATTGTCTGGCCGATTCGTCTGGCTGCTGAATGATGTGGCTTAGGTCATCGGTGTCTGGTGGTTGCACATACGTGCCCTGGAAGTTATCAAGGAATGCGGCTTCCAGGTCTTCCCAACACCCAATTGACTCTGCGGGCAAGCTATTAAGCCAATGCCGAGCTGGTCCTTTAAGCTTGAGTGGGAGATACTTGATGGCGTGGAGATCGTCACCGCGGGCCATATGGATGTGGAGAAGATAATCTTCGATCCAAACCATGGGGTCTGTTGTGCCATCGTAGGATTCAATGTTTACGGGTTTAAACCCTTCAGGGATTTGATGATCCATTACTTCGTCAGTGAAGCATAGTGGGTGTGCGGCGCCTCTGTATTGAGCAATATCACGACGCAGCTCGAGAGAGCACTGCCTGCCGTGTTCGGCCCGGCCGGGGTTATTATATCCGGTGCGACGGTATTCGTCATGGGTCGTGGGGCGCCCACGTGATCCGTAGATGGATCTGGATTGCCTTGCTTTGTCCTCCAATATATCTCGCAAGTCCGGCGCATTCCCTCTTGGCTTCGTACTTTTGGAGCGATCCGGGGTACGGTCTTGGTTGGGGGCCGGATGCCTCTCTTTCACGACCGCGGGGTGGTCGGTCAGCCGTATCGTGCGCTGGTGATGGAGGTATGTATGCTTCCTCCTCTAATCGGGGGAGCAGCTTGCGTCTTGGATAGCTTTTGGAGGGGCATTCGAGTTTATACTCTTCGGCCGCGAGGACCTCGGTCCATCGATCGGCCAGCAGGTCCTGATCAGCTTGAAGCTGCTGCTGCTTTTTCTTTAGGCTGTTTGCCGTGGCGATAAGCCTGCGTTTAAAACACTCTTGTTCGACGGGATCCTCGGGCACGACGAATTCGTCATCGTTGAGGCTTGCCTCGTCTTCGGAGGGAGGCATATAGTTGTAATCCTCAACCTCTTCGTCTGCCGCCCTCTCGTGAGGGCTTGCTTCTGCATCCTCCTGCGCTGAGTCTTGCTGGAGGGGGTTGTCTTCGGCACTTTCTGGGGTATTATTATCTCCTGTGCCGGAATCTCCATTCTTGCTGTGGCGTGATTTACAGCGGCGCCGCTGACGCCGGCGCTTCGGCTGTTTCTTTAAAGAATCTGCCTCCGCTGTTTCTTCGCCGTCCCCGTCTTTTGGGGTATCCACCATGTATATGTCATATGACGAGGTGGTCTTCCAGTGCCCTGTAGGCGCTGGTTCCTGTTCGTCTCCGGCATCGTCGTCCATAGCGTCGATGTCTTCGGAGTCGTAGTCTAGCATGTCGGTTTAATCGTCGATAGTGGCTACAAAGTGGGTGGTGGGTGGGCTCTGAATTTCTTCGTCGTCCGTATCCCAACCATCCTGGCCATAGTCCGGCCAGGGCTCTCCTGATAACGAGAGATGCTTTAGTGAATTCAGGATATCGCCAAAAGGCGAGTATTGGAAGATGTCCGCGGCGGTGAATTCCATAACCGGTGCCCAATCCGATTTGGTTGGTAGGGGCGTGGGAGGTTCGGAGTCCGGCACCTCGGAATCATGAGTTTTGCGAGGGACAAGATTAGTGTTCGGCTCCATCGCCGTGGAAGTTGAAGCCCCCGAGGCGGTGTCCATCCACCGATCCTCTATCTGGGCAATCTGCACCGGACCAATGGCCGAAGCGGATTCGCATGCGGCCACCAAGGCACTGTTCGGCGGCAGAGCTAGATCATGCCCATCGTCACAGTGCGGCGCGCTTGGCTGTGGTTCGAGTCCGTCGAAGATCAAGTCTCCGCGGACATCGGCCGTGAAGTTTAGGCTTCCGAATCTGACCTGACGGCCAGGGGCGTAGCTTTCGATCTGCTCCAGATGACCAAGCGAATTAGCCCGTAGTGCGAAGCCGCCGAATATGAAGATCTGTCCGGGGAGAAAAGTCTCACCCTGGACAGCGTCGTTGGTTGAAGATGCCATCGGGCCTATCGGTGACGACACAGAGGAACTCTCAATGAAAGCACCAATGTCGGTGTCAAAACCGGCGGATCTCGGGTAGGGGGTCCCGAACTGTGCGTCTAGGAGGATGGTAACAGGAGACGAGGGACACGATGTTTTACCCAGGTTCAGGCCCTCTTGATGGAGGTAAAACCCTACGTCCTGCTTGATTAATATTGATGATATGGGTAGTACAAGAGTGGATCTACCACGAGATCAAGGAGGCTAAACCCTAAAGCTAGCCTATGGTATGATTGTTGTAATGTATGTTGTCCTACGGACTAAAGCCCTCCGGTTTATATAGACACCAGAAGAGGCTAGGCTTACACAGAGTCGGTTACAATGGTAGGAGATCTACATATCCGTATCGCCAAGCTTGCCTTCCACGCCAAGGAAAGTCCCATCCGGACACGGGACGAAGTCTTCAATCTTGTATCTTCGTAGTCTTGGAGTCCGGCGGACGATGATAGTCCGGCTGCCCGGACACCCCCTAGTCCAGGACTCCCTCACTCTTGGAGGGGCGTTCGAGTTCATACTCTTCGGCCGCAAGGACTTCAGTCCATCTGTCGGCTAGCAGGTCTTGGTCAGCTCTAAGTTGTTGCTGCTTTTTCTTGAGGTTGCTTGCCGTGGCCATAAGCCTGCGTTTGAAACGCTCTTGTTCGACAGGATCCTCAGGCACAACAAATTCGTCGTTGTCGAGGCTTGCCTCGTCTTCAGAGGGAGGCATGTAATTATCGTCCTCTACCTCTCTGCCCGCCGCTCTCTCATGAGGGCTGGCTTCTCCATCCTCTCGCACTGAATCCTGCTAGAGCGAGTTGTCTTCGGCACTGTCCGGGGTATTATTGTCTCCCGTGCCAGAATCACCGTCTTTGCTGTGGTGGGATTTAGAGCGGCGCCGCTGACGCCGGCGCTTGGGCTGTTTCTTGGAGGGGTCATCCTCCATTGTTCCATAGCCATTCCCATCTTTTGGGATGTCCACCATATAAATGTCGTATGACGAGGTGGCCTTCCAGTGCCCTGTAGGCGCTGGTTCTTGGTCGTCTCCTGCATCGTCGTCCATACCGTCGATGTCTTCGGAGTCGAAGTTGAGCATGTCGGTTAAATCATCGACAGTGGCTACGAAGTGGGTGGTGGGTGGGTTTTGAATTTCTTCGTTGTCCGCATCCCAACCTTCCTAACCATAGTCTGGCCAGGGCTCTCCTGATAAAGAGAGAGACTTTAGTAAATTCAGGATGTCGCCAAAGGGCGAGTGCTGAAAGATGTCCGCGGCGGTGAACTCCATAACTAGCGCCCAGTCGGATTTGATTGGCAGGGGCGCGGGGGATTCGGAGTCCGGAGAGGAGTCCGGCACCTTAGAGTCACAGGCTTTGTAAAGGGCAGGGTTAGTGTTTGGCTCAATCGCCGCAGAGATTGCAGCCCCCGAGGTGGTGTCCAGCCACCCGTCCTCGGTCAGCGCAGTCGGCTCCGAGCTAAAGGTCGGAGCGGACGCCGGTGCAGCCTCCAGGGCATTGTCCGGCGGCGAGCTAGATCATGCCATTCGTGACAGTGCGGCGTGCTTGGCTGCGGTTCGAACCCGTCAAAGATCAAGTCTCTGCGGGCGTCAGCCGTGTAGTTCAAACTTCCAAATCTGACCTGATGGCCAGGGGTGTAGCTTTCGATCTGCTCCAGATGGCCAAACGAATTGGCCCGCAGTGCAAAGCCGCCGAATACGAAGATCTGTCCGGGGAGAAAAGTCTCACTCTGGACCGCATCATTGTTGATGATTGGGGGAGCCATCGGGCCTAAAGATGACAACACAGAGGAACTCTCAATGAAAGCACCAATGTCGGTGTCAAAACCGGCGGATCTCGGGTAGGGGGTCCCGAACTGTGCGTCTAGGCGGATGGTAACAGGAGACAGGGGACACGATGTTTTTACCCAGGTTCGGGCCCTCTCGATGGAGGTAAAACCCTACTCCTGCTTGATTGATATTGATGATATGGGTAGTACAAGAGTAGATCTACCACGAGATCAGAGAGGCTAAACCCTAGAAGCTAGCCTATGGTATGATTGTTGTTCGTCCTACGGACTAAAACCCTCTGGTTTATATAGACACTGAAGAGGGTTAGGGTTACACAGAGTCGGTTACAATGGTAGGAAATCTACATATCCGTATCGCCAAGCTTGCCTTCCACGCCAAGGAAAGTCCCATCCGGACACGGGACGGAGTCTTCAATCTTGTATCTTCATAGTCCAGGAGTCCGGCCGAAGATGATAGTTCGGCTATCCGGACACCCCCTAGTCCGGGACTCCCTCGGTGATCATGACGGTGCTTCGGAGATGGAGATCACAAGCACAAGATGACGATGGCCATATCATATCACTTATATTGATTGCATGTGATGTTTATCTTTTATGCATCTTATCTTGCTTTGATTGACGGTAGCATTATAAGATGATCTCTCACTAAATATCAAGATAAAAGTGTTCTCCCTGAGTATGCACCGTTGCCAAAGTTCGTCGTGCCCAGAGACCACGTGATGATCGGGTGTGATAAGCTCTACGTCCATCTACAATTGGTGCAAGCCAGTTTTGCACACACAGAATACTCAGGTTAAACTTGACGAGGCTAGCATATGCAGATATGGCCTCGGAACACTGAGACTGAAAGGTCGAGCGTGAATCATATAGTAGATATGATCAACATAGTGATGTTCACCATTGAAAACTACTCCATTTCACGTGATGATCGGTTATGGTTTAGTTGATTTGGATCACGTGATCACTTAGATGATTAGAGAGATGTCTATCTAAGTGGGAGTTCTTAAGTAATATGATTAATTGAACTTAAATTTATCATGAACTTAGTCCTGGTAGTATTTTGCAAATTATCTTGTAGATCAATAGCTCGCGTTGTTGCTTTCATATGTTAATTTTGATATGTTCCTAGAGAAAACTGTGTTGAAAGATGTTAGTAGCAATGATGTGGATTGGATCCGTGATCTAAGGATTGTCCTCATTGCTGCACAGAAGAATTATGTCCTTGATGCACCGCTAGGTGACAGACCTATTGCAGGAGCAGATGCAGACGTTATCAACGTTTGACAAAGCTCGGTATGATAACTACTTGATAGTTTAGTGCACCATGCTTTACGGCTTAGAACCGGGACTTCAAAAATGTTTTGAATGCCACTGAGCATATAAGATGTTCCAAGAGTTGAAATTGGTATTTCATACTCATGCCCGTGTCGAGAGGTATGAGACCTCTGACAGTACTTTGCCTACAAGATGGAGGAGAATTGCTCAGCCAGTGAGCATGTGCTCAGAATATCTGAGTACTGCAATCACTTGAATCAAGTGGGAGTTAATCTTCCATATAAGATAGTAATTGACAGGGTTCTCTAGTCACTATCACCAAGTTACTAGAACTTTGTGATGAACTATAATATGCAAGGGATAACGAAAACGATTCCCAAGCTCTTCGTGATGCCGAAATCAACGAAGGTCGAAATCAAGAAAAACATCAAGTGTTGATGGTTGACAAGACCACTAGTTTCAAGAAAAGGTCAAAGGGAAGAAGGGGAACTTCAAGAAGAACGGCAAGCGAGTTGCTGCTCAAGTGAAGAAGCCCAAATCTGGACCTAAGCCTGACACTAAGTGCTTCTATTGCAAAGGGACTGGTCACTAGAAGTGGAATTACCCTAGATACTTGGCGGATAAGAAGGATGGCATAGTGAACAAAGGTATATTTGATATACATGTTATTGATGTGTACTTTACTAGTGTTTATAGCAACCCCTTAGTATTTGATACTAGTTCAGTTGCTAAGATTAGTAACTCGAAACGGGAGTTGCAAAATAAACAAAAACTAGTTGAGGGTGAAGTGACGATGTGTGTTGGAAGTGGTTCCAAGATTGATATGATCATCATCGCACACTTCCTATACCTTCGGGATTGGTGTTAGACCTAAATAAATGTTATTTGGTGTTTGCGTTGAGCATGAATATGATTTGATCATGTTTATTGCAATACGGTTATTCATTTAAGTCCGAGAATAATTGTTGTTCTGTTTACATGAATAAAACCTTCTATGGTCATACATCCAATGTAAATGGTTTACTAAATCTCGATCGTAGTGATACACATATTCATAACATTGAAGCCAAAAGATGCAAAGTTAATAATGATAGTGCAACTTATTTGTGGCACTGCTGTTTAGGTCATATCGGTGTAAAGCGCATGAACAAACTCCATGCTGATGGGATTTTGGAATCACTTGATTATGAATCACTTGATGTTTGCGAACCATACCTTATGGGCAAGATGATTAAGACTCTGTTCTCTGGAACAATAGAGCGAACAACTGACTTTTGGAAATAATACATACTGATGTACGCGATCCGATGAGTGTTGAGGCCCATGGCGGGTATCGTTATTTTCTCACCTTCACAGATGATTTGAGCAGATATGGGTATATCTACTTGATGAAACATAAGTCTGAAACATTTGAAAAGTTCAAAGAATTTCAGAGTGAAGTTGAAAATCATCGTAACAAGAAAATAAAGTTTCTACGATCTGATCGTAGAGGAGAATATTTGAGTTACGAGTTTGGTCTTCATTTGAAACAATGCGGAATGGTTTCGCAACTCACGCCACCGGGAACACCACAGCATAATGGTGTGTCCAAACGTCATAATCGTACTTTACTAGATATGGTGCGATCTATGATTTCTCTTACCGATTTACACTATGGTTTTGGGGTTATGCATTAGAGACAGCTGCATTCACGTTAAAAAGGGCACCATCTAAATCCGTTGAGATGACACCATATGAACTATGGTTTGGAAAGAAACCAAAGTTGTCGTTTCTTAAAGTTTGGGGTTGCGATGCTTAAGTGAAAAAGTTTCATCTTGATAAGTTCAAACCCAAATCGGAGAAATGTATCTTCATAGAATACCCAAAGGAAACTATTAGGTACACCTTGTATCACAGATCCGAAAGCAAGATATTCGTTGCTAAGATGGATCCTTTCCAGAGAAGGAGTTTCTCTCAAAAGAAGTGAGTGGGAGGAAAGTAGAGCTTGATAAGGTAATTGTACCTTCTCCCGAATTGGAAAGTAGTTCATCACAGAAATTAGTTCTAGTGATTCCTACACCAATTAGTGAGGAAGCTAATGATGATGATCATGAAGCTATAGATCAAGTTACTACCGAACCTTGTAGGTCAACCAGAGTAAGATCCGCACCAGAGTGGTATGGTAATCCTATTCTGGAGGTCATGTTACTTGACCATGGCGAACCTACAGACTATGAGGAAGTGATGATGAGCCTAGATTCCGCGAAATGGCATAAGGCTATGAAATCTGAGATAGGATCCATGTATGAGAACAAAGTATGGACTTTGGTTGACTTGCCCGATGAGGGAGTCCTAGACTAGGGGGTGTCCGGACAGCCGGACTATCATCGTCAGCCGGACTCCAAGACTATGAAGATACAAGATTGAAGACTTCGTCCCGTGTCCGGATGGGACTTTCCTTGATGTGGAAGGAAAGCTTGGCGATACGGATATGTAGATCTCCTACCATTGTAACCGACTCTGTGTAACCCTAGCCCTCTCCGATGTCTATATAAACCGGAGGGTTTTAGTCCGTAGGACAACAACCATTACAACAATCATACCATAGCCTAGCTTCTAGGGTTTAGCCTCCTTGATCTCATGGTAGATCCACTCTTGTACTACCCATATCATCAATATCAATCAAGCAGGAGTAGGGTTTTACCTCCATCGAGAGGGCTCGAACCTGGGTAAAAACATCGTGTCCCTTGTCTCCTGTTACCATTCGCCTAGACGCACAGTTCGGGACCCCCTACCCGAGATCCGCCGGTTTTGACACCGACATTGGTGCTTTCATTGAGAGTTCCTCTGTGCCGTCACCGATAGGAAGGATGCCTCTTCCCGTCTTCAAGGACGGTATCTTCGCCAAAGGAGCCTTGGCCGCCAGCCAAACTATCTGGCTAGGTGGTTTTCTCATGACCACCTGTTCGGCCACCGCTTCGACGATGACCTCTCGGATCATCAAAAGCAATCTTCACGTCAACTCGGAATTCGCCGAGCAGCTGGATCCAACAGAGCTCTCGTTCGTAAACGAACTCTTGGATCGCATCGCCGCCCTGGGAGTCGCCACAGACTACAATTAGATCGGGCTTAAAACCGATCTGAGAGAGATTAACTCTCCCCAGGTTACCCACCACGTCGCGGTGGTAGAGGAACAACGCGGCGACTCTTCTCCTATATTGAAAACTAGTCATGTCCGGGCTTCCGAACCCTCCATGCCGGATTCCCGCGGAGGGAAGGACTTCGATCAAGTGCTGAACCTAAAGTCAGGCATCAGACCGGACTCGTTGGACAACGTTCCAATTTCCAAGCTTCCAAATTCGGAAACTTCTCGGCCCTTGAGCCTTGAGATGGGTAGGGTTCCGGACTCAATTCCACCCACCCACCCAGACGTATGCGATCTATCTCTAATCCGGCAAGAGCCCGCTGAAATAGTACATCATTACTGGGCCAGATTCCTCCTGGTTATGGACAGGATAAAGGACTGCCGAGAGGAAAACGCAATCTCAATTTTTTGCAATAATTGCACGGACGAGGGAATCTCGAACGCCGTCAGCCGTCATGAAATCACACGCTTCGCCGACCTGGCGTCCATAGTACGAAAGTATTGTGCGATGGAGAGTTTCCAGAAAACCGAAAATAAGTTTTGGGACAATCCGGCCCCGAATACAACCCTAGTCCGCAACAAAAGGGTGCATTACACTCAGGCACCAGGTACAAAAACCAAAAAGAAAAAACCCCATAAAGGGCACGGAACTGTACTGGAGGGATGGCTCAGCGGACCCTATAAAATTCACAGTACAGAGGGCGCCACCCCAACACATAGCCTTCGAGCATGTTGGATATTACGGCAGGTGGCCAAAAGTGGCGAGGAGCTTCTAGCCCCGGAAAACCACTCCAACAATACCGGTACGGTATCAACAGTCTTCGAGACTTTCGCATCAAATAATATGCGGAAACGAACAATCCGCAGCCTCGCCGAAGTCTACCAAGTAGCAACAACAAATCCATGGAGCGACACGGCCATCACCTTCAACGCCAGCGACGAACCTAAATTCCGAACAGCCCGAGCACCAGCCGCATTGGTCCTTAGCCCAATAGTAGATGGCTTTCGACTTACCAAGGTACTCATGGATGGCGGCAGCGGATTAAACCTCATCTACAAGGAAACTCTTCAAAAAATGGAAATAGACTGGAGCCGCATTGAGCGAAGCAGCACAACCTTCAGAGGAATAATCCCTAGCCGGGAAGCGCGCTGCACCGGAAAAATCACACTCGATGTGGTGTTCGGCTCGGCGGACAATTACAGGTCCGAAGAAGTCATGTTCCAAGTGGCCCCGTTCAGCAGCGGATATCACGCTATATTAGGACAAGAGGCATTCACAATTTTTCAAGCCGTACCCCATTACGGGTACATGAAGCTCAAAATGTCTGGGCCCGGCGGAATAATCACTCTCGTTAGTGATCCGGACATAGCACTCCGCGCCGAAAACAAGACAGCCGCATTAGCCCTGGAGGCACTATCCGAAGCCCTAGCGGCAGAAGAACTCACTGCGCTGTGCTCTATGGTGAATAGGGATGATGCGATACTCGATAAGAGATCCAAGTCCACCTCCTTTAAACCAGCGGACGAAATAGTAAAATTCTAGGTCCATCCAATGGACCCAACAAAGACGGCCTCCATCGGGGCACAGTTGAACCCTGATGTAGACGCCGCACTACGAGAATTCCTTCGGGAAAATTGGGACATTTTCGCCTGGCACCCTTCAGATATGCCGGGAATCCCACGCAGATTGGCAGAACATAGCCTAAATATCTTAAAAGGGTTCAAGCCAGTCAAACAGGCTCTTCGATGATTTTCCGAACCCAAAACACAGGCAATGGGAGAATAACTAGCCAAACTATTGGAAGCCGGATTCATCAGAGACATCAAACATCCGGATTGGTTAGCAAACCTGGTAATGATACCAAAGAAGGACAAATCCTGGCACCTATGTGTCGATTTTAAAGACCTCAACAAGGCCTGCCCAAAGGATCCCTTCCCCCTCCCCCGCATCGACCAAATAATCGATGCTACCGCAGGGCATGATTCATTGTGCTTCCTGGACGCATACTCCGGCTACCATCAAATCAAGATGGCGGAAGCGGACCAAGCCGCAACGGCATTCATTACTCCATATGGACCATTCTGCTTCAACACGATGCCCTTCGGACTTAAAAACGCCGGCACAACATATCAGCGCATGATTCAGACATGTCTGGCTACCCAGATCGGCAAAACAGTAGAGGCATATGTAGACGACGTAGTCGTCAAAACCAAACACGTCGAAACTCTAGTAGACGATTTGAGGCTCACATTCGACAACCTCCGAGCATATGACATCAAGATGAATCCGGAAAAATGCGTTTTCGGCGTACCAGCCGGAAACCTCCTGGGCTTCATTGTATCCGGTAGAGGAATTGAAGCGAACCCAGCCAAGATCCGAGCTCTGTCACAGCTGGATATTCCAAAAGACCTCAAACAGATACAAAAATTGACTGGATGCGTGGCGGCTCTAAGCCGCTTTATCTCCCGTTTGGGAGAAAAGGCATTGCCCCTCTATCGCCTCCTCAGACGCACCGAACACTTCGAGTGGACGGATGCTGCCACTGCCGGACTCGAAGAAATAAAAGCCATATTGGCAACAAATCCGGTCCTGGCTGCGCCTAACCTGGGCGAACCAATGTTGTTATACATCACGGCAACACATCAAGTTGTAAGCGTGGTACTCGTCGTAGAACGAGAGACAGAAGGGCATAAATTCCCTCTTCAAAAACCAGTGTACTACGTATCCACTGTTTTAACTCCCTGCAAGTCCCGTTACCCGCACTATCAAAAGATAGCGTATGCGGTGTTCATGGCATCCCGGAAGCTCCGACACTACTTTCAAGAGTGTTCGATAACAGTGGCCTCCGAAGTACCCCTAAATGACATTATAAACAACCGCGACGCGACGGGCAGGATTGCAAAATGGGCCATTGAGCTCTTACCATTCGATATAACTTACAAACCTCGGCGAGCTATAAAGTCGCAAGTTTTGGCTGACTTTGTCGCTAAGTGGACTGAAGCCGAACTCCCTAAAGAGTATGGCGCATACTCCAATTCGATTATGCACTTCGACGGCTCCAAAATGTTGGCCGGATTGGGGGCTGGCGTCATATTGACATCCCCAACCGGGGACACAGTTCAATACGTACTTCAGATAATGTACACGGACTCCAACAACGCAGCCGAGTACGAGGCCCTTTTACATGGCCTCCGGATGGCAATCTCCATGGGCATTCAACGCCTAGAGGTGCGCGGGGACTCAAACCTCGCAATATCCCAAGTAAATGGATACTTTGACGCCAAGGATCCGAAAATGGCAGCCTATCGTAACACTGTCCTTAAAATGTCAGCTCGGTTCGAAGGACTTGAATTCCACCACGTAGCCCGGGATAATAACCAAGCAGCCGACGTATTGGCACGCATCAGCGCAAAACGTGACGCTGTCCCTCCAAACATCTTCCTGGAACGACTCTTTAAGCCATCCGTACTATGGGAAGAGGAGTCCGGAAATAACAAACCGGAAGCAGCCGCACCAACTGACACAGAGCAATCTGACATAATCAGCGATTCAGCCGATGAAATAACACCTTCAGCCCACGACATAATGGCAGTAATCGCCCCGTGGACAGAGCCATTCCTAGCCTACTTGCTTAGGCAGGAACTTCCCGAAGACCAAAATGAGGCCCGCTGCATAATTCGGCGATCTAAAGCCTACAAGGTCCATGAGGGAGAACTCTATAAGAAAATCACAACCGGAGTCCTTCAAAGGTGTATCTCCGAAGAGGAAGGGCGAAACCTTCTGGCTGAAATTCATGCCGGACTAGGCGAACACCACGCCGCAGCTCGGGCCCTTGTAGGAAAGGCATTCCGTACAGGATTTTATTGGCCGACGGCCCGGGCAGATGCTCAAGACTTAGTCCAAAGATGCGTCGGTTGTCAGCTCTTTGCTAATCAGAGCCATATGCCACCCACCGCCCTCAAAACTATACCCATTACCTGGTCATTCGCGGTCTGGGGGATTAACATGGTTGGACCCCTTAAAGGGGGAACCCACAAGCAAAGGTACCTGTTGGTCATGGTGGATAAATTCACCAAATGGATAGAGGCCAAGCCAGTTAAAACGGCAGAGTCCGGACCAGTGATAGACTTCATATCCGGGGTAGTACACCGTTATGGTGTCCCCCACAGCATCATCACTGATAACGGCACGAACTTCACGGCCGACGAGGTTAAATCATGGTGCAAAAATATGGGCATTAAGCTCGATTACGCTTCAGTCTATCATCCTCAAACCAACGGTCAAGTGGAACGAGCAAATGGTCTAATAATGAGCGTCATCAAACCCAGACTAGTGCGGTCCCTTACGAAATCTGACACGCACTGGGTAAAGGAGCTCGACTCCATACTCTGGGGGCTGCGGACAACGCCCAACCGTACTACCGGATTCACACCATTTTTTATGGTATACGGCGCAGAAGCAGTTTTGCCCTGCGACATTATCCATGACTCACCTCGAGTGCGCATGTATGAAGAAAGAGAAGCCGAGCTGGATCGGCAGGACAGTTTGGACGCATTGGAGGAAGAACGCAACGTCGCAAAGGCTCGTTCCGCATTCTATCAGCAGCAGGCTCGAAGATACCAAAGCAGAGAAGTATGGGCTAAGACTTACAATGTCGGCGAACTAGTCCTACGCCTGCCGGACAAGAAAAAGGACAAGCTCAAGCCCAAAAGGGAAGGCCCCTTCATTATCGATCAAGTCTTGACCGGCGGAGCGTACCGTCTACGAAATGCGTCGGACAATCGACTCGAGCCGAACCCATGGAACGCAGCCCGCCTCCAAAGATTCTATGCCTAGCGCCGGACTAAGAGTTCTTCCCCTTCCCCCGTCCAAATTTTTACACTTCAGCTGTCTTTTGTTTCTCTTTTTTCTCTCACCCCTTTTCCTAAAAAGCCCTTAAAGGCCTACTTGCGCATTGTTCGCACACACTTGATGTGCTATCCGCACTCATTATACCTGGGGGCTTCTTTACCAGAAGCTTAATTATAAGGGCTTCATGCCCAGCACATGTGTCAAACTTCCACATGTACCTTTTATTCACCATTATATGCATCGATATGACTTAAGTTTTGGCCAAGCTGGGTTGCCTGGCTCCTGTGCTTACCCCTACGTTCCCGATTGTTCGGCTAGGAGGTAAAGGGAGCACCTCTGCGATTGTTACTGCCGGGTCAGCCGGATGTGTACCTCAGACTGGGTGAAGCCGAAAGCTAGCGTTCTTAAGGGAATATTCGGTCGGTGACTTGAAAGATGATTTTTTTACCTAATTATTTATCTGCCCCCAGATGTTTTTCTGCTCTTTTCGCAGTCCGGACATGCACTTTAGGGCATGCCTCCCAAGGAAAGGAACCCTTAACGGAACTATTCTCCCTGGAAGATGTTTCTTACTAACCATGTAATATAACATAACTAGTTGGGCACTTGTCTGATAAAGCACTAATGACCCCTACGCCTGGTCTCCATGCATGCCCCGGTTGTTTCTTAACCGAGAAGGTATTCGGACACACTCCGGACTCTAGGGTCCCGAGGTTGAAGCGAAAAGGTCGGCAAAGACAAACGATCTACAATCCGGCTAGAAGGCATTTTACATGTCATTTTAACAATACATTGTCAAATCGACTGACTGTATTCTTCCTCAATCCCGTCTAATAGGCTGTCTAATTTACAGTCCCATTGGGAAAATTTAGCGGCCAACTCTACTTGGCCGTACACTAAACTCACAGGGATCTCCTTCCCATCAGGCCCCACAGGTCCAACCTCGGCCATGTGGTTGGGATCCGCCTTCTTGTACCGCGTCTTTACCATGGACCAGGCCTCCTTGGCACCCTGGCGGCAGGCCGAAATCTTCCATAAACGGAAGTGCTGCCGCAATCCCTGAAGCTTCTCTGCAAGCTCTCCAAGGCCCTCGGGCAGGGAAAGGGATGGCCATAAAGCCTGGACGACGCCGCTCATTGCCTGCCGAACTCGTTCGAGCAGTTGCACCAGCTCGGGAAGTTGATCACCCGTTGATACGGGCATCTCCTCCGCAGGGCGACCTGTGAGTACACCTACAGACATATTTTTGTCAATTGACTTCCTCGCCGACCTCTTCTTTTCAAAGAGTTCGCTCAAGCACTTACTATAGATGCCACGACGAAGCCGTTGATTCTCCTTCACGGAGCCAGACAGCTCAGCCCGTACACCTTTCAGCTCTTCTCCAAGCTGGGCGTGGGCATCCTGAAGCTTGTTCCTTTCCTGCTGCACCCTCGTCAGCACTCTCTCGCCGGCCTTCAGCTGGCGCAGTAGTTCTTGCATGTCCGGATCCTGTCCGGCAGCACCTGCAATGTCATTGTTAGACTTGCACGCACGCCGCACACCACTTATCTTTTTAAAATAATGTGTTACCAGGAGGGGTCCCTGTGTTTCCTCCTACGGCAGCAAGTGCAGCCTCGAGTTGGGCCTTACACTCTTGCAGCTCCTGAGACAGTTGGGTATTCTTCTCTGTAAGATCCTGCATTTCAAATGATCCTTAAATCAGTTAATATAACTACTTTAAGTCTCGGGGGCTACTGGCATATACAACTATTAAATTCTCTTACCCGTATGTCTTTTACATACTGCTCCGTGGCTCTGGTCAAACCATCTTGAGCAGCACGGAGGTGCGCGTCCCCCGCGTTAAAGGCATTCAACACCTCAGGGGAGAAGCACGCGTCACGAAAAACTGTCCGGCGGCGCATGTGGTTCATGGTGCTCTCCACCTCAGACTTGGTGGCGGACAGTCTGTCGGCATCCTCCGTTGGAGGAGTATCTGGCTCGCGCCTTGCGCTCGCCTCCCCCTCCAGACCAAGTGCTGGAGCTTGGCTGGTAGAGGCTGGGTTGGCAACCTCTACGCCCGCAGTCCGGCGGGCGCTTTTTCTCCTACAAAAGTCATGAGCATTCAAACACCTCCTAGGAACGTTGCTCTAAATAACGAACTGTGAGCTATACCGTTGCAGTGACGTTTCAATCCACGCCGCGCTCCTCTTCCGCCTATTGGGCCGGACTGACCCCTGTTGATCAGCCGCCGCGGGCTCGGCTTCCCGCCTTGAAGGCGCCTCCTGCAAAACACCATCGTATACGGTGGTCAGAAAAGAGCAAGGAAGAAATAATGGTGTCAGGACTTCGGTCACAATCACCTGGGAAGCCAGATATAGGCCGGGGTAGTCAGCCGTAATGGCGACTAAAGCATTATCCATGCTGAGCTGGTGGAACACCCGTCGATTAGCTCCACCTTTATATGTCCGGGTCCTCTTCGGAGGCCGGATCTTGGGATCTCTCTGGGTCCTCGGGTTGCGGGGCCGGACTATGCATGCCCTCCACCACCCGACGCAGCTCCTGCGTCGAAAACATAAATGTGAGGAACTTAAAACTTTGAAAGCATGGGTCAGGCACACAAAGTGTTCGCTTACCCAACGCCGAGGGTTGTTCATGGAGAACCCATTTAACAGGCTCGTCTGGAGGAAATCCTCCTTCTCCCCTTTGTACAGGCCGGACAGGATCTTCACCAGGTCTTCGGCCGATCCCGGCCCTTTGCGGCCATGACGAGTGGCGTCGTCCTCCCCGTTGAAATCCCACATAGGGTGGCCCCTGTATTGCAGCGGCTGCACCCCCCGCATAATGCATGTCGCCATGACTCCAATCATGGTCAATCCGGAATGGGCCAGTAACCTTATCCGGCCCATCAAATAATGGACGCTCTTGTCTTCCTCCAGCTGGGGGCTCCGTGGGCGCCAGCTCAGGCGTTTCTTCAGAGGAGCATTACTGAGCTCCGGGAGGCCGATCCGAACAGGGTCCGGCAGCGGAGCGTCTTCCACATAAAACCATTCTGAAGGCCAGTCTTCGGACGCCTTCTTAGGGGTTCCGGATGGATATCCGGTCCCGGCGATGCGCCATATTTCGGCACCGCCCACTTGATATATGGACCCCTCGTGAGAGCGGGGTACAAGGCAGAACAACCTCTTCCAGAGTGCAAAATGGGGCTCGACGCCCAGAAACAACTCGCAAAGAGCTACGTAACCCGCGATATGAAGAATAGAGGCGGGCGTGAGGTGATGGAGATGGAGTCCGTAGAACTCCAGGAGCCCACGGAGGAACGGATGTATAGGAAATCCGAGCCCCCTTATCAGATAGGGGACAAAGCATACCCGCTCCCCTTTGTTGGGACTTGGGGTAGCCTCCACTTGCTTCCCACCTTGGTAGGTGGCCAGCCCGGCTCGAACCGGGACCATGAAGGCCGGAGGGAGATATCCCTCCGCTTGGAGCGTCACCAGCTCGTTGTGCGGGACATAACATCTCCACAATCTCCTGGTAGAGGGCTGCGAGCGCGAGAGGAGGAGCCGCGTCGACGGTCCATGATGGAATGGAGTACTCACGGAAGGAAGATGGTGTGATTTGGATCTGGATTCTTACCCTCTTATAGGCAGATTATTTGCGCAGCTAGGGGGTAAAACATAAAAGATACCCTGGCTTTTCGCATTCGTGCGACGCGTGGAAGAAGGCCATTATTGGGCGTGAAGCCAAGAAGCGCAACATTGATAAGAAAGCCGGACACTGTTCGGCAGGTACATGGAACTTAAAGGAGAACCCGCCTTGCAAAGCCGAAGACTATATACGCGCTGGACTTATCGCCATTGAAGCTTGGTTCGGGGGCTACTGAGGGAGTCCTGGACTAGGGGGTGTCCGGACAGCCGGACTATCATCGTCAGCTGGACTCCAAGACTATGAAGATACAAGATTGAAGACTCCGTCCCGTGTCCGGATGGGACTTTCCTTGGCGTGGAAGGCAAGCTTGGCGGTATGGATATGTAGATCTCCTACCATTGTAACCGACTCTGTGTAACCCTAGCCCTCTCCGGTGTCTATATAAACCAGAGGGTTTTAGTCTGTAGGACAACAACCATTACAACAATCATACCATAGGCTAGCTTCTAGGGTTTAGCCTCCTTGATCGTGTGGTAGATCCACTCTTGTACTACCCATATCATCAATATCAATCAAGCAGGAGTAGGGTTTTACCTCCATCGAGAGGGCCCGAACCTGGGTAAAAACATCGTGTCCCTTGTCTCCTGTTACCATCCGCCTAGACGCACAGTTCGGGACCCCCTACCCGAGATCCGCCGGTTTTGACACCGACACCCGATGATCGGCAAGCCATAGAAAATAAATGGATCTTCAAGAGGAAAACGGACGCTGATAGTTGTGTTACTATCTACAAAGCTAGACTTGTTGCGAAAGGTTTTCAACAAGTTCAAGGGGTTGACTATGATGAGACTTTCTTACCCGTAGCGATGATTAAGTCTATACGAATCATGTTAGCAATTGCCACATTTTATGAAATCTGGCAAATGGATGTCAAAACTGCATTCCTGAATGGATTTCTGGAAGAAGAGTTGTATATGATGCAACCAAAAGGTTTTGTCAATCCGAAAGGTGCTAACAAAGTGTGCAAGCTCCAACGATCCATCTATGGACTGGTACAAGCATCTCGGAGTTGGAATATACGCTTTGATGAATTGATCAAAGCATATAGTTTTATACAGACTTGCGGTGAAGCCTGTATTTACAGGAAAGTGAGTGGGAGCACTACAGCCTTTCTGATAAGTATATGTGAATGACATATTGTTGATCAGAAATAATGTAGAATTTTCTGGAAAGCATAAAGGAGTGTTTGAAAGGAGTTCTTCAAAAGAAAGACCTCAGTAAAGCTACTTACACATTGAGCATCAAGATCTATAGAGATACATCAAGACGCTTGATAAGATTTTTCAAAGAGTACATACCTTGATAAGATTTTGAAGTAGTTCAAAATGGAACAGTCAAAGAAGGAGTTCTTACCTGTGTTGCAAGGTGTGAAGTTGAGTAAGACTCAAAACCCGACCATGTCAGAAAATAGAAAGAGAATGAAAAGTCATTCCCTATGCCTCAGTCATAGGTTCTATAAAGTATGCTATGCTGTGTACCAGACCTATTGTATACCTTGTTCTGAGTTTGGCAAGGGAGTACAATTTTGATCTAGGAGTAGATCACTGGACAGCGGTCAAGAATATCCTTAGTGAGGACTAAGGAAATATTTGTCGAATATGGAGGTGATAAAAGAGCTCGTCATAAAGAGTTACATCGATGCAAGCTTTTACACCAATCCAGATGACTCTAAGTCTCAATCTGGATACATATTGAAAGTGGGAGCAATTAGCTAGAGTAGTTCTGTGCAGAGCATTGTAGACATAGAATGTTTTGCAAAATACATACGGCTCTGAAAGTGACAGACCCGTTGACTAAACTTCTCTCATGAGCAAAACATGATAACACCCTCGTACTCTTTGGGTGTTAATCACATATCAATGTGACCTAGATTATTGACTCTAGTAAACCCTTTTGGGTGTTGGTCACATGACGATGTGAACTATGGGTGTTAATCACATGCAGATGGGAATATTAGTGTTAAATCACATGGTGATGTGAACTAGATTATTGACTCTAGTGCAAGTGGGAGACTGAAGGAAATATGCCCTAGAGGCAATAATAAAGTTATTATTTATTTCCTTATTTCATGATAAATGTTTATTATTCATGCTAGAATTGTATCAACCGGAAACATAATACATGTGTGAATACATAGACAAACATAGTGTCACTAGTATGCCTCTACTTGACTAGCTCGTTAATCAAAGATGGTTATGTTTCCTAACCATAGACATGAGTTGTCATTTGATTAATGGGATCACATCATTAGGAGAATGGTGTGATTGACTTGACCCATTCCGTTAGCTTAGCACTTGATTGTTTAGTATGTTGCTATTGCTTTCTTCATGACTTATACATGTTCCTATGACTATGAGATTATGCAACTCCCGTTTACCGGAGGAACACTTTGTGTGCTACCAAACATCACAACATAACTAGGTGATTGTAAAGGTGCTCTAAAGGTGTCTCTGAAGGTACTTGTTGAGTTGACGTATTTCGATATTAGGATTTGTCACTCCGATTGTCGGAGAGGTATCTCTGGGCCCTCTCGGTAATGCACGTCAGTATAAGCCTTGCAAGCAATGTGACTAATGAGTTAGTTGCGGGATGATGCGTTACATAACGAGTAAAGAGACTTGCCGGTAACAAGATTGAACTAGGTATTGAGATACCGACGATCAAATCTCGGGCAAGTAACATACCGGTGACAAAGGGAACAACGTATATTGTTATGCGGTTTGACCGATAAAGATCTTCGTAGAATATGTAGGAGCCAATATGAGAATCCAGGTTCCAATATTGGTTATTGAGCGGAGACGTGTCTCGGTCATGTCTACATAGTTCTCGAACCCGTAGGGTCCGCACGCTTAAAGTTAGATGACAGTTATATTATGAGTTTATGTGTTTTGATGTACCGAAGGTTGTTCGGAGTTCCGGATGTGATCACGGACATGACGAGGAGTCTCGAAATGGTCGAGACATGAAGATCGATATATTGGACGACTATATTTGGACACCGGAAAGGTTCCGGGTGAGATTGGGACAATACTGGAGCTCTGGGAGGTTATCGGAACCCCCCGGGAGGTATATGGGCCTTAGTGGAAAGGAGGGGAAAGGAGCAAGGGAGCCCCCCCACAAGCCCAATCCGAATTGGGAGGGGGGCGCCCCCCCCCCCTTTCCTTCCTCCCTCCTTCCTCTTCCTTCCCTCTCCCTCTCCAAATAGGAAAGGGAGGAGTCCTACTCCCGGTGGGAGTAGGACTCCCCCCTAGGGCGCGCCTCCTCCCCTTGGCTGGCCCCTCCCCCACTCCTTTATATATGGGGGAGGGGGCACCCCATAGACACAACAATTGATCAATGATCTCTTAGCCGTGTGCGGTTCCCCCCTCCACCATAGTCCTCCTCGATAATATCGTAGCGGTGCTTAGGCGAAGCCCTGCATCGGCAGAACATCATCATCGTCACCACGCCGTCCTGCTGACGGAACTCTCCCTCGAAGCTCGGCTGGATCGGAGTTCGAGGGACGTCATCAAGCTGAACGTGTACAAGAACTCGGAGGTGTCGTGCTTTCGGTGCTTGATCGGTCGGGCCGTGAAGACGTATGACTACATCAACCGCATTGTGCTAACGCTTCCGCTTTCGGTCTACGAGGGTACGTGGACAACACTCTCCCCTCTCGTTGCTATGCATCCCCATGATCTTGCGTGTGCATAGGAATTTTTTTGAAATTACTACGTTCCCCAACACCGCTTTCAATCTACGAGGGTACGTGGACATACTCTCCCTCTCGTTGCTATGCATCACCATGATCCTGTGTGCGCGTAGGAAAATTTTGAAGTTACTACGTTCCCCAACACACACCTTAACACAATGGAGTTGTTGAGAGGAAGAACTGTACCCTTATCGAAATGGCGAGAACGATGCTGGATGAATACCATACGCCAAAACATGTTTGGACGAAAGCGGTTGAGACAACTTGTCAAGGTACAAGTTGCCTTTACCTTCACAAGCTTCTTGGTAAAATGGCATACGAGCTACTCACCGGTAACAAACCCCAAGCTGGATACTTTCAAGTATTTGGCTCAAAATGTTACATTTTTTTATAAGCATCGTCGTTCAAAATTTGCTCCTAAATCTCATGAAGGTTTTCTACTCGGTTATGACTCAAACTCTCACACTTACCGTGTCTACAATAATTTCACCCAAAAAGTTGAAGAGATGGTAGATGTGAAGTTTGATGAATCTAAGGGCTCGCAAGTAAAGCAACTGTCAATTGATATAGGAGAGAAAGACCCCTCGGAAGCAATTCAAGATTTATCTATTGGCAAAATTCGTCCAACAGAGGTGAAGGAGAGCACTTAGTCCATTCAAGTCGAAGCCTCAACTTCACATCAAGGTGAACCACAAGTTGACATGGAGGCATCCACAAGTGAAACTCGTCAAGATGAAGGAAATGAGGAAGTACAACAAGATGATCCACCCCGACCTCCTTCTCCATCTCCACAAGCGAACAACAACGCCAATAACAATGAAGAGGAAGAATATGATGATGATGAGGATGTTCCACCACAACCCAAGTAAAAGCTCTCACGAGTTAGAGCAAGAGTCACAAAGAATCATCCCGTTGAGCAAATCCTTGACGACATCAACTCCAGGAGAATCACTTGCTCAAAAACTCGTTTAGCTTAATCTTGTGAACATTGCTCATTCATCTCTTGAACCTATGAAGGTGGAAGAAGCCCTTGAAGATCCGGATTGGATAAATGCTATGCACGCAGAGCTATGAGAGAAACCAAGTATGGACATTGGTTGAGAAGCCCAAGGATGACCAAAACATCACTGTATCAAAATGGGTGTTTCAGAATAAGCAAGATGAGGATGGACAAGTGGTGCGCAACAAGGCTCGTCTCATTGCTCAAGGCTACACTCAAGTCAAAGGTATGGACTATGGTGAGACATATGCCTCTGTTGCTAGACCTAAGTCCATTCGCATTTTACACGGGCTTAATGTTTCGCCTCCCAACTTATTTATCATAGAGATAATTGCCAATAATAATAATTCATGATCAAATATATTTGAATGGCCATATGTGTCTGGATCTTTTCCCACCATATGTGCCTTTTGAAATGCTCTATGGCCACCCTCCTCGGCATTTTGGCATCCTGGATGCATCTGCAGCTGCTCCGCCGGACCTCTCAGTTTGGATGCATGAACCTTATGACAGACTTGCTCAAACAACACCTAGAACGAGCTCGCCAGTGTATGAATGACCAAGGAGACAAGCACCAGTCTAAGCGCGAGTTCACGGTGGGGGATTGGGTGTTCGTCAAGATCCAACCTTATGTCCGGGTTTCAGTTGCAGAACACGCTAATCATAAACTATCTTTCCGCTACTTTGGTCCCTTTCAGGTCACGGCTCGCATCGGCGTGGTTGCCTACCGTCTGCAACTTTCAGAGTCGAGCAACATTCATCCGGTGTTCCATGTATCACTTCTTCGCGGAGCTCTTGTTGGAAATATGCCCTAGAGACAATAATAAATTAGTTATTATTATATTTCCTTGTTCATGATAATCGTTTATTATCCATGCTATAATTGTATTGATAGGAAACTCAGATACATGTGTGGGTACATAGACAACACCATGTCCCTAGTGAGCCTCTAGTTAACTAGCTCGTTGATCAATAGATGGTTACGGTTTCCTGACCATGGACATTGGATGTCGTTGATAACGGGATCACATCATTAGAAGAATGATGTGATGGACAAGACCCAATCCTAAGCCTAGCACAAAGATCGTAGTTCGTATGCTAAAGCTTTTCTAATGTCAAGTATCATTTCCTTAGACCATGAGATTGTGCAACTCCCGGATACCGTAGGAATGCTTTGGGTGTACCAAACGTCACAACGTAACTGGGTGGCTATAAAGGTGCACTACAGGTATCTCCGAAAGTGTCTGTTGGGTTGGCACGAATCGAGACTGGGATTCGTCACTCCGGTAAACGGAGAGGTATCTCTGGGACCACTCGGTAGGACATCATCATAATGTGCACAATGTGACCAAGGGGTTGATCACGGGATGATGTGTTACGGAACGAGTAAAGAGACTTGCCGCTAACGAGATTGGACAAGGTATCGGTATACCGACGATCGAATCTCGGGCAAGTATAATACCGCTAGACAAAGGGAATTGTATACGGGATCGATTGAGTCCTTGACATCGTGGTTCATCCGATGAGATCATCGTGGAACATGTGGGAGCCAACATGGGTATCCAGATCCCGCTGTTGGTTATTGACCGGAGAACGTCTCGGTCATGTCTATATGTCTCCCGAACCCGTAGGGTCTACACACTTAAGGTTCGATGATGCTAGGGTTATAAAGGAAGTTTGTATGTGGTTACCGGATGTTGTTCGGAGTCCCGGATGAGATCCCGGACGTCACGAGGAGTTCCGGAATGGTCCGGAGGTAAAGATTTATATATGGGAAGTCCTGTTTTGGTCACCGGAAAAGTTTCGGGTTTTATCGGTAACGTACCGGGACCACCGGGAGGGTCCCGGGGGTCCACCAAGTGGGGCCACCATCCCCGGAGGGCTGCATGGGCCAAGTGTGGGAGGGTACCAGCCCCAGGTGGGCTGGTGCGCCCCCCCCCCCCACAAGGCCCAATGCGCAGGGAAGTGTGGGAGGGGGCAAACCCTAGGGCAGATGGGCCCTAAGGCCCACCCCAGGTGCGCCTCCCCTCTTTCCCCTTCTGGCCGCCACCCAGATGGGATATGGGGGCTACCGCCACCACTGGGGAGGGAACCCTAGAGGGGGCGCAGCCCCCTCCCCTCCTCCTATAAATAATGGGGGTTTTGGGGCTGCCAGAGACACGAGAACCTCTCCCTCAAGGCGCAGCCCTACCTCTCTCCCTCCTCCTCTCCCGCGGTGCTTGGCGAAGCCCTGCAGGATTGCCATGCTCCTCCATCACCACCACGCCGTTGTGCTGCTGCTGGATGGAGTCTTCCTCAACCTCTCCCTCTCTCCTTGCTGGATCAAGGCATGGGAGACGTCACCGGGCTGTACGTGTGTTGAACGCGGAGGTGCCGTCCGTTCGGCACTAGGATCTCCGGTGATTTGGATCACAACGAGTACGACTCCTTCAACCCCATTCTCTTGAATGCTTCCGCTTAGCGATCTACAAAGGTATGTAGATGCACTCTCCTTCCCCTCGTTGCTGGTTTCTCCATAGATAGATCTTGGTGACACGTAGGAAAATTTTGAATTTCTGCTACGTTCCCCAACAGTGGCATCATGAGCTAGGTCTATTGCGTAGATTCTTTGCACGAGTAGAACACAAAGTAGTTGTGGGCGTTGATTTTGTTCAATATGCTTACTGTTACTAGTCCAATCTTGTTTCGACGGTATTGTGGGATGAAGCGGCCCGGACCGACCTTACACGTACTCTTACGTGAGACAGGTTCCACCGACTGACATGCACTTGTTGCATAAGGTGGCTAGCGGGTGCCAGTCTCTCCCACTTTAGTCGGATCGGATTCGATGAAAAGGGTCCTTATGAAGGGTAAATAGCAATTGGCATATCACGTTGTGGCTTTTGCGTAGGTAAGAAACGTTCTTGCTAGAAACCCATAGCAGCCACGTAAAACATGCAAACAACAATTAGAGGACGTCTAACTTGTTTTTGCAGGGTTTGCTATGTGATGTGATATGGCCAAGAAGAATGTGATGAATGATATGTGATGTATGAGATTGATCATGTTCTTGTAATAGGAATCACAACTTGCATGTCGATGAGTATGACAACCGGCAGGAGCCATAGGAGTTGTCTTTATTTATTGTATGACTTGCGTGTCATTGAACAACGCCATGTAATTACTTTACTTTATTGCTAACCGGTAGCCATAGTAGTAGAAGTAATAAGTTGGCGAGACAACTTCATGGAGACACGATGATGGAGATCATGATGATGGAGATCATGGTGTCATGCCGGTGACGATGCTGATCATGGAGCCCCGAAGATAGAGATCAAAAGGAGCAATATGATATTGGCCATATCATGTCACTTTTTGATTGCACGTGATGTTTATCATGTTTATGCATCTTATTTGCTTAGAACGACGGTAGTAAATAAGATGATCCCTCGTTAAAATTTCAAGAAAGTGTTCCCCCTAACTGTGCATCGTTGGGAAAGTTTGTCGTTTCGAAGCACCACGTGATGATCGGGTGTGATAGATTCTTACGTTCACATACAATGGGTGTAAGCCAGATTTACACACGCGAAACACTTAGGTTGACTTGACGAGCCTAGCATGTACAGACATGGCCTCGGAACACAAGAGACCGAAAGGTCGAGCATGAGTCGTATAGTAGATATGATCAACATGAAGATGTTCACCGATGATGACTAGTCCGTCTCACGTGATGATCGGACACGGCCTAGTTGACTCGGATCATGTAATCACTTTAGATGACTAGAGGGATGTCTATCTGAGTGGGAGTTCATAAGATGAACTTAATTATCCTGAACATAGTCAAAAGATCTTTGCAAATTATGTCGTAAGCTCGCGCTTTAGTTCCACTATTTAGATATGTTCCTAGAGAAAATATAGTTGAAAGTTGATAGTAGCGATTATGCGGACAGTAGAAAGCTTATGTCCTTAATGCACCGCTCAGTGTGCTGAACCCCAAACGTCGTTTGTGGATGTTGCGAACATCGGACATACACGTTTTGGTAACTACATGATAGTTCAGTTAAACGGTTTAGAGTTCAGGCACCAAAGATGGTTTCGAAACATTGCGGAACATATGAGATGTTTCGAGGGCTGAAATTGGGATTTCAGGCTCGTGCCCACGTCAAGAGGTATGAGACCTCCGACGATTTTCTTAGCCTGCAAACTAAGGGAGAAAAGCTCAATCGTTGAGCTTGTGCTCAGATTGTCTGAGTGCAACAATCACTTGAATCGAGTGGGAGTTGATCTTCCAGATGAGATAGTGATGTTTCTCCAAAGTCATTGCCACCAAGTTGCTAGAGCTTTGTGATGAACTATAACATATCAGGGATAAATATGATGATCCTTGAGGTATTCGCGATGTTTGACACCACGAAAGTAGAAATCAAGAAGGAGCATCAATTGTTGATGGTTGGTGAAACCACTAGTTTCAAGAAGGGCAAGGGCAAGAAGGGATACTTCATGAAACGGCAAATCAGCTGCTGCTCTAGTGAAGAAACCCAAGGTTGAACCCAAACTCGAGACTAAGTGCTTCTGTAATAAGGGGAACAACCACTGGAGCAGAATTACCCTAGATACTTGGTAGATAATAAGGCTGGCAAGGTCGATAGAAGTATATTGGATATACTTTATGTTAATGTGTACTTTACTAGTACTCCTAGTAGCACCAAGGTATTAGATACCGGTTCGGTTGCTAAGTGTTAGTAATTCGAAATAAAAGCCACGGAATAAACGGAACTAGCTAAAGGTGAGCTGACGATATGTGTTGGAAGTGTTTCCAAGTTTGATGTGATCAAACATCGCACGCTCCCTGTCGGTGTCAAAACCGGCGGATCTCGGGTAGGGGGGTCCCGAACTATGCGTCTAGGCGGATGGTAACAGGAGACAAGGGACACGATGTTTTTACCCAGGTTCGGGCCCTCTCGATGGAGATAAAACCCTACTCCTGCTTGATTGATATTGATGATATGGGTAGTACAAGAGTGGATCTACCACAAGATCAAGGAGGCTAAACCCTAGAAGCTAGCCTATGGTATGATTTTTGTAATGGTTGTTCGTCCTATGGACTAAAACCCTCCGGTTTATATAGACATCGGAGAGGGCTAGGTTTACACAGAGTCGGTTGCAATGGTAGGAGATCTACATATCCGTATCGCCAAGCTTGCCTTCCACGCCAAGGAAAGTCCCATCCGGACACGGGACGAAGTCTTCAATCTTGTATCTTCATAGTCTTGGAGTTCGGCCGATGATGATAGTCTGGCTATCCGGACACCCCCTAGTCCAGGACTCCCTCAGTAGCCCCTGAACCAGGCTTCAATGACGATGAGTCCGACGCGCATATTGTTCGGCATTGCAAGGCGGGTTCCTCCTCCGAATAATTCATAGAAGATTGTGAACACCAGGATAGTGTCCGGCTCTGCAAAATAAATTCCACATACCACCGTAGAGAGAATAATATGCACACAAGTTCAATCTGCTAACGCATTTCGTGGCATGACATCACACCACTACCCAGCCTTTACTTGAATCGTTTTTATTATATCACCTCAGCGCGTTTAGCGAAGCGGTTTCCTTGGCACGTCTTGTCGAAGCAGAGATCGTGTTCCCCTTGTTCCAGGATTCCCATCAATGCGGACGTGGGTAACCCAACCGCGCCATTGATTGTGGCGCTTGGGAGATAAGTGAGTTTTACCAGGCCGGTGGGGACGCATAGTATTCGTTCGCCCATATATAAGGGGATAAGGATCCACCTATTTTACCTATGCCTTCTTCCTCCTTTGCTTATCCATCTCCGCGCACTCGAGCTCCAGCGCCCAAGCCCACACATCTCGTCTCAACCTAGTCCAGTCATGTCCGGAGCGGGAGGCAAGTGGATGGCCTCCTCCGTTACGGAGGGGCACATCGAGAAGCTGCGCAGCGCCGGATACCTATCCAGCGACATCGCGCACCGGCTACCCGATGAGGGGCAGCTCATCCCCACCCCCAGGCCACATGAGAGGGTCGTATTTCTTCCCCACTTCCTCCGCGGACTGGGCTTCCCACTTCATCCCTTCGTCTGGGGGCTCATGTACTACTACGGCCTGGACTTCCACGATTTGGCGCCAAACTTCATCCTCAACATCTCGGCGTTTATCGTCATGTGCGAGGCCTTCCTCTGCATCCAGCCCCACTTCGGCTTGTGGCTAAAAACCTTCAATGTCAAGCCGAAGGTGGTGAAGGGCGTTCAAGCGGAGTCCGGAGGCGCCATGGTGGGCAAAATGCCCAACGTCACCTGGCTCGAGGGGGCCTTCATGGAGTCCGTCAAAGGGTGGCAATCGGGGTGGTTCTACATCACCGAGCCGCGTGACCCTAAATGGGCAGCGGTCCCCGAGTTCAGATCTGGTACCCCTATGCAACTCACCTCCTGGAAAGAGAAGGGCTTGCTATGGGGTAGTTCGGAGGAGCTGACCGGGCTCCAATCCTGTCTCCAGACCTTGGTGAACAAGAAGTTTAAGCTTGTCAACGTGATCCATGTCATGCTCGTCCGCCGGATTCTCCCCTGCCAACAACGGCCTTCAACTTGTGGGAGTTTGATCCAGCATAGCACCGGACCGTTAGCGGGCTCTTCGACACAACGTACGAAGCTGCCTGGAGGGTGTTGTTCAAGGGGGGAGAAGCCCCCGCATCCGCAACTGAAGATCGCGGATTCAGCACGCAGCGCCCGGCCGGCGCGGTAAGCTTTGTTATCCTTTGTGGGACACTTTATTTCTTTCATAGTTTGACTCTATGTGGGATCTAAATCTCCCAATGCCTTTGACAGGACTGACAGAGGACGTCTGGACAGGTTGACTGTTCGGCTCCCCTTCCCAAAAACCCAGCGGACACCCGTTTGACGGGGCTGCTGGTTCCGGCCCTTTATGTGGTGCCGGAGAAGAAGGCCAAGAAGAAGGCCACGGGAACCCGAAGGAGTTCCCGGCGCCAAGTGGTATCGGACTCATCGTCCTATGGCTCCGAGGTGGACTCCTCCCCCGAAGACGAGGAGGAGAAAGAGGACTCTCCCCAAGAGGGGGGAGAGAGGAAGAGGAAGGCTTCCCCAACGAGGGAGGCCGAAGGGTCCAAGAAGGGAAGGACCCTTCCTCCGGACTGCTCTGCCAACGCCGATGACGGCGGCGAGGAGTGGCCCTCAAGGGCCAAGCCCCTGGCAAGATCGTAAGTATCCGGATTCCTGCATGATTTATAATTTCTCCTTGTGCCACGTAGTGTCCTTCTAATGCCGCATATAACCTGTAGTCCGGCCGAGGACGATCTTCCCGCTTCATCGAGCGGGTCCTTGGCTCCGTTAGATGTGGATTCCATTCCGACCGCCTCCACCCCTCGTGATGCTGAGGACGCCGAGGTGGGATCCCAGGAGGGGACCCGCCAGGAGGGGGAGGCTCCGGAGGTGCCACAAGGCAACCTCCCGGACTTCGCACCGAACTCCGCACCGGAACCTGCGGTGGTTCCGGAGTCCGACAGGCGGCCCCTTCGTAAGAAGGGCAAGACCGTGACGCCGGCAGCCTCCGTCCAACCGGAGGCACCGGACAATTTGTTGGAGGCGCTCAACGGAGCTTCCATCGAGGAAGAACACCGCACTATAATGAGTGCGGTGATTCAGAAGGTTCAGCTCGCCAAGAGCGGGCTGACCGAAGCCTGCAGCAGCCTTCTAACGGGCTTTGAGGTAAGAATTTTAAAATATGTAATGTAATACCGCATAGACAGTAGCCCCTGATGCTCGGTTCGGTGTTCGGAAAGAAAAGCTGGACTGAGGATCTAAAAAGATATACGCAGGAGTTCTAAAAATTATGTCAATATGGGATTGCAGGCTGCGCTGCTGACCTCTGCCGCACTGACTGCGGAGGTCGATGCTTTAAAGCAAAACCTCGAGCGGTCCGAGAATGAGCTCGGCCTTGCCAAGAAGCAGCTCGAGGACAAACAAGGTGAGTAACACCGTATTAAATTTGTACCTTATAGAAAAGGATTTTGGTTGCAAGAGAAATAACAAGGACAACGTGGGCACTGCAGGGGCCATGAGCGAGGTGGCAACCCTGAAGGAGGCCGTGTCCGCGGCCGAGCGTAATGCGGCTACGGAACGAGCGGAGCGAGAGAAGCAGGAGGCACGGGTGGCGGAGGTGCAGCAAGAGCTCCAGGCTCTCGTGGAGAAGCATGAGAGTTTGGAGCGCGACTTGAAGACTCGAGAGTCTGAGCTTGCCTCGGCTCTTGAGAGTGCCAAGGCCGCGAAGGCCGAAGCCCATAAGGCCCTCCAGGAGATTGAGGCGGTGAAGAAAATAGCAGCGGGTAAGGCATTTTTCATGCAAAGCAAGCATGTGAATGTGAATTACCTGTTACTTACCCGAATTCGGAGCTCTCCAGGAGCGTTTGCAAATTTGCCTCGCAGCGTGTCCGATGCTGCCGCATTCTACCGGGCCGAGGAGGGGAGCTCAACGGAGAAGGTCTTCTGGTCTCAGTATGCTGAGGCCGGACATCCGGTGCCCCCTAGCGACCAGCTGAAGCAGCTGGTCGAGCTCCACAAGGTAGACGAGCAGGCCATGAAGGGCCTCATAGTTCAGCTGTGGCCCGAAGAGGCCATGCCTGGGAGCTACTTCGGTCTGGTTCGGCGGCTGGTGGATGCGTGTCCCTGGGTGGAAGTCATCAAGCGCTCCGCCTGCATTGAAGGTGCCCGTCGGGCCCTTGCCCGCGCAAAGGTGCACTGGGCAGGCTGGATGCTGAGAAGCTTCTGACGGACGCGCCGCCAGCGGGCAAGGAGTATCGCACGCCCGAAATGTATTATAAGAGTGTCCTGAAGGGTGCCCGCAAGATTGCGGATGAGTGCTCCAAAGATGTAATATTTGAGTAGACTCGCAATGTGTTATCCTGTGCGCTGAAAACTTTGTTCATATGCGCTAAGCAACGCTGATTAATTTAAAATATTACCTTCTGTGCGGCCATTTATCAAATCCGAGAGATGGCAAGTCGTTGGCTTCAGCCCCCATGCCACGAGTGCTGGGGTGTTCGGGATAAACTTGAGCGCTCTTGTTCCCATATTTGGGTCCATCTAGGGAGGCGTTCAACACAACGAACAAAGCAACCGGACTTATAATGCTTGAACACTCTCACTTTGCCAGAGAATTCTATAATTTTAAATTTCGGCGAAGCCCCTAGTGTTCGGAAGACCGAGTTCGGGGTGCCATCCACGCCTGGGCCGGACAAAGCCGGTTCCTCTCTCTAAGCGGCATAAGTCTTTAGGGACTCGAAAAGACCTCTCGAACAGCGACCAGCTCTCGCCTTATCATGACAGTCAGTTTTAGCTTTCTCCACTGAGGCGCTCGCCCAGCTCAACCGGGGCGCAATCGCAGTGGTTCTCCCAGTGCTACCTCAGCCAATAAAATGGAACGTAAGGTACCAGAACATGGGAGCCGGGCAAACCCAACTATTGACCCAAGACATGATTCGGAGCCGATGCATATAGTGCTATAAGTTCGGGGTGCCGCACTTGTGAAAGTGTTCGGACTTATCACACCATAATGTGGGGAACATAAGCCCCTGGTGTATTCGGCCGTACCAAAGTGTACAGATGCAAAATGTCATAAACGAACATATATAAAAAGGGAATGCAATTATAAGCAAAAAAGTGATGCATTGTTTATTCAGAAATACTGCTATGGATGTAGAGCGATAAAAATAGTGTGGTAAGCAAGGGGTTGGACTATTAAACATGTCCCCCTCCAGGGGTAGGCTGCGGAATGGTGTATGAAACAGATTGACAGCTCGTAATGGAGACCACCTGAGTGTTCGTCGTAGCCTTTCTCCTTCCCTGGATGTTGCATCGTTAGTTCGGCAGGTCTGCTGCCGGATAGGGCCTCTGGTGAACGGAGTCCTGTGGGTAAGAAAAAGAAAAAAAAAAGAAAAAGAGCGACACACATGGGAGCCCCTGGTGTGGTCGAGCCGCACTCTGGGCCTGTCGTGGTCGTGCCCCTCCCCCTATACCCATGGTATCTCCAGAGCGTAATGATGTACGCGAGGGACTGGTCTTGCAATCCTGCGAGGGCTGGGGTTGGGGCCGCATTGCTACGCGTGCTCGGAACGTGCCAGGTGGTCTTGATGTATATTACTCCAGGCGCGCTTGGTCGTGTCCGGTCGCTTAACGGCCGGACTTGAGAATTGCCTTAAGAGGCTGCTCTGTACCTCAGCCGCGAGAGCCGCTGTATGTTCCTCTGTTCAGAGGGAGCGTTCCGTGTTTCCGTTGACCGTGATGACTCCTCAAGGGCCTGGCATCTTGAGCTTGAGGTATGCATAATGCGGCACCGCGTTGAACTTTGCAAACGCGGTTCGTCCGAGCAGAGCGTGATAGCCACTGCAGAACGGGACTATGTCGAAGATTAACTCCTCGCTTCGGAAATTATCCGGGGATCCGAAGACCACTTCCAGTGTGACTGAGCCTGTGCAATTGGCTTCAACACCTGGTATGACGCCTTTGAAGGTCGTCTTTGTAGGTTTAATCCTTGAGGGGTCTATGCCCATCTTGCGCACTGTATCCTGATAAAGCAGGTTCAGGCTGCTGCCGCCGTCCATCAGGACTCTAGTGAGGTGAAATCCATCGACTATTGGGTCTAAAACCAATGCGGCGAATCCACCATGGCGGATACTGGTGGGGTGGTCCCTTCGATCGAAAGTGATCGGGCAAGAGGACCATGGATTGAACTTCGGGGCGACTGGCTCCATCGCATATACGTCCCTAAGTGCACGCTTCCGCTCCCTCTTGGGTTTGTGGGTTACGTATATCATGTTTACCGTCCGCACTTGTGGGGGGAAACCCTTCTGTCCTCTACTGTTCGGCGGCCGGGTCTCCTCCTCGTCATCGCTATGCAGCCCCTTGTCATTGTTTTCGGCAATTAACTTGCCTGCCTGCTTGAATACCCAGCAATCCCTGTTGGTGTGGTTAGCTGGCTTTTCGGGGGTGCCATGTATCTGGCAAGAGCGGTCGAGTATTCGGTCCAAATTGGACAGACCCAGAGTAGTTCTTTTAAATGGCTTTTTCCGCTGACCGGGTTTAGAGCCTCTGAATCCGGCGTTGACTGCCGTATCCTCAGTGTTATCGCCGTTAACGCGGCGTTTGTTTTTGTTACGACGCGACCTGCCATTGCGGTCCTTTTTGTCCGGACTGCCAAATTTTTGCTGAGGTTGTTACTGCGAGCTAGCCAGCTGTCCTCCCCCGCACAGAAGCGGGTCATGAATGATGTGAGGGCTGCCACGGATTTCGGCTTTTCCTGTCCTAGGTGCCGGACCAGCCACCCGTTGCGGATGTTGTGTTTGAAGGCTGCAAGGGCCTCTGCATCCGGATAGTCGACGATTTGATTTTTTCTTTGTTAGGAACCGTGTCCAGAATTGTCTGGCCGATTCGTCTGGCTGCTGAATTATGTGGCTTAGGTCATCGGCGTCTGGTGGTCGCACATATGTGCCCTGGAAGTTGTCGAGAAATGCGGCTTCCAGGTCCTCCCAACACCCAATTGACTCTGCTGGCAAGCTGTTAAGCCAATGTCGAGCTGGTCCTTTAAGCTTAAGTGGGAGATATTTGATGGCGTGGAGATCTTCACCGCGGGCCATATGGATATGAAGGAGATAATCTTCGATCCAAACCGTGGGGTCTGTTGTGCCATCGTAGGATTCAATGTTCACGGGTTTAAACCCTTCAGGGATTTGATGATCCATTACTTCATCTATGAAGCATAGTGGGTGTGCGGCGCCTCTATACTGGGCAATATCACAACGTAGCTCCAGCGAGCTTTGTCTACTGTGTTCGGCCCGGCCGGAGTTGCTATATCCGGCGCGACGGTAATCGTCATGCATCGTGGGGCGCCCACATGATCCGTAGTTCGATATTGATTGTCTTGCCTTATCCTCCAATATGTCCCGCAAGTCCGGCGCGTTCCCCCGTGGCAGCAACAATGTCGGTGTCAAAACCGGCGGATCTCGGGTAGGGGGGTCCCGAACTGTGCGTCTAGGCGGATGGTAACAGGAGACAAGGGACACGATGTTTTTACCCAGGTTAGGGCCCTCTCGATGGAGGTAAAACCCTACTCCTGCTTGATTGATATTGATGATATGGGTAGTACAAGAGTGGATCTACCACGATATCAAGGAGGCTAAACCCTAGAAGCTAGCCTATGGTATGATTGTTGTAATGGTTGTTCGTCCTATGGACTAAAACCCTCCGGTTTATATAGACACCAGAGAGGGCTAGGGTTACACAAAGTCGGTTACAATGGTAGAAGATCTACATATCCGTATCGCCAAGCTTGCCTTCCACGCCAAGGAAAGTCCCATCCGGACACGGGACGAAGTCTTCAATCTTGTATCTTCATAGTCTTGGAGTCCGGTCGATGATGATAGTCCGGCTATGCATTGAATAATTGTCATTTGGTGTTTGCGTTGTGCATAGACATGATTGGATTATGTCTATCGCAATACGGTTATTCATTTAAGGAGAATAATGGTTACTCTATTTATTTGAATAATACCTTCAATGGTCTTGCACCTAAAGAAATGGTTTATTGAATCTCGATCATAGTGATACACATTTTCATGCCAAGAGATATAAGATAGTAATGATAGTACCACTTACTTGTGGAACTGCCATGTAAGTCATATTGGTGTAAAACGCATGAAGAAGCTCCATGTTGATGGATCTTTGGACTCACTCGTTTTGAAAAGTTTGAGACATGCGAACCATGTCTATTGGTGTATACGCATGAAGAAACTCCATGCAGATGGATCGTTTGGACTGACTTGATTTTGAATCACTTGAGATATGCAAATCATACCACATGGGCAAGATGACTGAAAAGCCTCGCTTTTTAGTAAAATGGAACAAGATAGCAACTTGTTGGAAGTAACACATTTTGATGTGTGCAGTCCAATGAGTGCTGAGGCATGCAGTGAATATAGTTATGTTCTTACTTCACAGATGATTCGAGTAGATGTTGAGTATATTTACTTGATGAAACACAAGTCTGAATTATTGAATGGTTCAAGTAATTTCAGAGTGAAGTTGAAGATCATCGTGACAAGAGGATAAAATGTCTATGATATGATCATAGAGATGAGTATCTGAGTTACGAGCTTTGGCACACAATTAAGACATTGTGGAAATTGTTTCACAATTAATACCGCCTGGAACACCATAGTTTGATGGTGTGTCCGAACATCATAGTTGCACCCTATTGGATATGGTGCATACCATGATGTCTCTTATCGAATTACCACTATCGTTTATGGGTTAGGCATTAGAGACAACCAAATTCACTTTAAATAGGGCACCACGTAATTCTGTTGAGATGACACCGTATGAACTATGGTTTAGAGAAACCTAAGCTGTCATTTCTTAAAGGTTTGGGGCTGCGACGCTTATGTGAAAAAGTTTCAGGTTGATAAGCTCGAACCCAAAGCGGATAAAATGCATCTTCATAGGACACCCAAAATAGTTGGGTATACCTCCTAATTCAGATCCGAAAGCAATAGGGATTGTTTCTTGAATCAGGTCCTTTCTCGAGGAAAAGTTTGTCTCGAAAAGTTGAGTGGGAGGATGGTGGAGACTTGATATGGTTATTGAACCGTCACTACAACTAGTGTGTAGCAGGGCACAGGAAGTTGTTCCTGTGGCGCCTACACCAATTGAAGTAGAAGCTTATGATAGTGATCATGAAACTTCGGATCAAGTCACTAACGTACCTCGTAGGGTGACAAGGATGCGTACTACTTCAGAGTGGTACAGTAATCCTGTCTTGAAGGTCATGTTGCTAGACAACAATGAACCTACGAGCTATGGAGAAGCAATGGTGGGCCCAAATTCCGAAAAATGGTTAGAAGCCATGAAATCCGAGATAGGATCCATGTATCAGAACAAAGCATGGACTTTGGTGGACTTGCCCGATGATCGGCAAGCCATTGAGATAAATGGATCTTTAAGAAGAAGACGGACGTGGACGGTGATGTCACCGTCTATGAAGCTCAACTTGTGGCGAATAGTTTTTCACAAGTTCAAGGAGTTGACTACGATGAGATTTTCTCATCCGTAGCGATGCTTAAGTCCGTCGGAATCATGTTAGCATTAGCTGCATTTATGAAATCTGGCAGATGGATGTCAAAACAAGTTTCCTTACCAGTCTTCGTAAGGAAAGGTTGTATGTGATACAATCAGAATGTTTTTGTCGATCCTAAGGATGCTAAAAGGTATGCTGGCTCCAGCGATCCTTCTAAGGACTGAAGCAAGCATGTCGGAGTTGGAATGTACGCTTTGATGAGATGATCAAAGATTTTGGGTTTATGAAAAGTTTATGATAAACTTGTATTTCCAAAGAAGTGAGTGGGAGCACTATAGAATTTCTGATGAGTATATGTTATTGACATATTGTTGATCAGAAATGATGTAGAATTTCTGGAAAGCATATAGGGTTATTTGAAAAGTGTTTTTCAATGGAAAACCTGGTTTAAGCTACTTGAACATTGAGCATCAAGATCTATGAGGATAGATCAAAAACCGCTTAATGGTACTTTCAAATGAGCACATACCTTGACATGATCTTGAAGGTGTTCAAGATGGATCAGTCAAAGGAGTTGTTGCCTGAGTAGTAAGGTACGAAGTTAAGACATAAAGCTCGACCACGGCAGAAAAGAGAGAAAGGACGAAGGTCGTCCCCTATGCTTTAGACGTAGGCTCTACAGTATGCTATGCTGTGTACCGCACCTGATGTGTGCCTTGCTACATATCTGGCAAGAGGGTACAAAGGTGATCAAGGAGTGGATCACTAGATAGCGGTCAAAATTATCCTTAGAGGAATAAGGATATTTTTCTCGATTATGGAGGTGATAAAGAGTTCGCGTAAAGGGTTACGTCGATGCAAGCTTTAACACCTATCTGAATGACTCTGAGTAGCAAAACGGATACGTATAGTGGAGCAACCATTTGGAATAGCTCCAAGTGGAGCGTGGAAGCAGCATTTACAGAATGACCTAGAGATTTGCGAAGTACATACGGATTTGAAAGTTGCAGACCCGTTGACTAAAACCTCTCTCACAAGCAAAACATGATCAAACCCCAGAACTCATTGAGTCTTAATCACATGATGATGTGAACTAGTTTAATGACACTAGTAAACTCTTTGGATGTTGGTCACATGGCGATGTGACGTGTGAATGTTAATCACATGACGATGTGAACTAGATTATTGACTCTAGTGCAAGTGGGAGACTGTTGGAAATATGCCCTAGAGACAATAATAAATTAGTTATTATTATATTTCCTTGTTCATGATAATCGTTTATTATCCATGCTATAATTGTATTGATAGGAAACTCAGATACATGTGTGGGTACATAGACAACACCATGTCCCTAGTGAGCCTCTAGTTAACTAGCTCGTTGATCAATAGATGGTTACGGTTTCCTGACCATGGACATTGGATGTCGTTGATAACGGGATCACATCATTAGAAGAATGATGTGATGGACAATACCCAATCCTAATCCTAGCACAAAGATCGTAGTTCGTATGCTAAAGCTTTTCTAATGTCAAGTATCATTTCCTTAGACCATGAGATTGTGCAACTCCCGGATACCGTAGGAATGCTTTGGGTGTACCAAACGTCACAACGTAACTGGGTGGCTATAAAGGTGCACTACAGGTATCTCCGAAAGTGTCTGTTGGGTTGGCACGAATCGAGACTGGGATTTGTCACTCCGGTAAACGGAGAGGTATCTCTGGGCCCACTCGGTAGGACATCATCATAATGTGCACAATGTGACCAAGTGGTTGATCACGGGATGATGTGTTACGGAACGAGTAAAGAGACTTGCCGGTAACGAGATTGAACAAGGTATCGGTATACCGACGATCGAATCTCGGGCAAGTATAATACCGCTAGACAAAGGGAATTGTATACGGGATCGATTGAGTCCTTGACATTGTGGTTCATCCGATGAGATAATCGTGGAACATGTGGGAGCCAACATGGGTATCCAGATCCCGCTGTTGGTTATTGACCGGAGAACGTCTCGGTCATGTCTACATGTCTCCCGAACCCGTAGGGTCTACACACTTAAGGTTCGATGACGCTAGGGTTATAAAGGAAGTTTGTATGTGGTTACCGAATGTTGTTCGGAGTCCCGGATGAGATCCCGGACGTCACGAGGAGTTCCGGAATGGTCCGGAGGTAAAGATTTATATATGGGAAGTCTTGTTTTGGTCACCGGAAAAGTTTCGGGTTTTATCGGTAACGTACCGGGACCACCGGGAGGGTCCCGGGGGTCCACCAAGTGGGGCCACCATCCCCGGAGGGCTGCATGGGCCAAGTGTGGGAGGGGACCAGCCCCAGGTGGGCTGGTGCGCCCCCCACAAGGCCCAATGCGCAGGGAAGTGTGGGAGGGGGCAAACCCTAGGGCAGATGGGCCCTAAGGCCCACCCCAGGTGCGCCTCCCCTCTTTCCCCTTCTGGCCGCCACCCAGATGGGATCTGGGGGCTGCCGCCACCCCTGGGGAGGGAACCCTAGAGGGCGCGCAGCCCCCTCCCCTCCTCCTATAAATAGTGGGGGTTTTGGGGCTGCCAGAGACACGAGAACCTCTCCCTCAAGGTGCATCCCTACCTCTCTCCCTCCTCTCCCGCGGTGTTTGGCGAAGCCCTGCAGGATTGCCACGCTCCTCCATCACCACCACGCCGTTGTGCTGCTGCTGGATGGAGTCTTCCTCAACCTCTCCCTCTCTCCTTGCTGGATCAAGGCATGGGAGACGTCACCGGGCTGTACGTGTGTTGAACGCGGAGGTGCCGTCCGTTCGGCACTAGGATCTCCGGTGATTTGGATCACGATGAGTACGACTCCTTCAACCCCGTTCTCTTGAACGCTTCCGCTTAGCGATCTACAAGGGTATGTAGATGCACTCTCCTTCCCCTCGTTGCTGGTTTCTCCATAGATAGATCTTGGTGACACGTAGGAAAATTTTGAATTTCTGCTACGTTCCCCAACAGCTCTACCACCAACAACCACGGTGGAACCGGACCTGCCTACACCGCCGAAAGAGCACTCCGCACCGGCCATTGCAAAACAAGTCTGGGCACGTCGAGTCGTCATCAGGGGAGCGGCCAAGATACCTCAAGTGCTGATCAAGTGGGCGTCACAACCAACATCATTGGCGTCGTGGGAGGACTACTTCGAACTTCGTAGTCAGTTCCCGGAGGCTGCGGCTTAGGGTCAAGCCGGTGCTGAAGGAGGGGAGAATGTGATGGACGCGGACACGCTAATTTTTTTAAAATAATACATTTTGTTTATTAAATTTCAGAAATATTATGCCGTAACTATATTTTTCAAAAATAATACCCAGTCGGCCTACTGCTGGCTGATTGGATCCAGTCGGCCTACTGCTGGCCGATTGGACCCCAGTCGGCCCACTGTAGACCGATTGGATCCAGTCCGCCCACTGCTGTCCGATTTGCCCCGGTCGGCCCGCTGCTGGCCGATTGGCGCCCAGTCTGCTTCCTCTATGCCGACAGGTGCATGCACCATTTATGATTGGAATGAATATTTGAAAAATGTTGAAGAATTATTTAAAAAAATGTTGATCATGCATATAAAAATGTTAATCAAGCATTTGAAAAAACAATATTGAACAAGTATTTGAAAAATGTTGATTTTTTTTTGAAACTGTTCAATAGGTATTTGAAAAATGTTGAAGAAGTATTTTAAAAAATGTTGATCATGTATAAAAAAATGTTAATCTAGCATTTGTAAAAAATCTTAAACAATTATTTGAAAAAATGCTAAACAAGTATTTGAAAAAATATTGATCATGTATATAAAAATGTTGAACAAGTATTTGTAAAAATGTTGATCATGTATATAAAAATGTTGATCAATACAAAAATATTGATCATGTATATTATACACATGTTAAACATTTTTTCAAATACTTGTTTAACATGTGTATAATATACATGATCAATATTTTTGTATTGATCAACATTTTTATATACATGATCAACATTTTTATATACATGATCAACATTTTTTAAAATACTTGTTTAACATTTTTATATACACGATCAACGTTTTTTAAAATACTTCTTTAACATTTTTCAAATACCTATTCAATAGTTTTCAAATACTTGTCCAACATTTTTTTCAAATGCTTGATTAACATTTTTATATGCATGATCAACATTTTTTAAAATACTTCTTCAACATTTTTCAAATACTCATTCAAAAGATAAATGGGTGCATGCACCTGTCGGCCTAAAGGAAGCAGACTGGGCGCCAATCGGCCAGCAGTGGGCTGACTGGATCCTATTGGCCTACAGTGGGCCGACTGGGTCCAACTGGCCAGCAGTAGGTCATGGCTCATCGGCGCGGTTGCCTACCGTCTGCAACTTTCAAACTCGAGCAACGTTCATCCGGTGTTCCATGTATCACTTCTTCGCAGAGCTCTACCACCAGCAACCACGGTGAAACTGGACCTGCCTGCACCGCCCAAAGAGCACTCCGTGCCAGCCATTTCGGAACAAGTCTGGTCACGCCGAGTCGTCACCAGGGGAGCAGCTAAGATACCTCAAGTGCTGATCAAGTGGGCGTCATAACCAACATCATTAGCGTCGTGGGAGGACTACCTTGAGCTTCGTAGTCAGTTCCCGAGGGCTGCGACTTGGGGTCAAGCCGGTGCTGAATGAGGGGAGAATGTGATGGACGCGGACACGGTGGCCGAATCCAAGAGGACAACGAAGGCCGTCCCAAAAGAAACTGAAGGCCCAACCACAGGTTCGACCCGTCTACCTGGGAGCTGGGTGGATAAGTGAGCAAGCGGGTGTGAGTAAGGGCATCGAGAATCATTTGAAATTGTAACTTTCCCCTTCCTTTGCTCTCTCTCCCTCTCTTGAACCCTACCTCTCCTGTACCAGACCCCCCTCTCCTACCCCCAACCCCCCTCTAGTGTGATGAATTCGAGTTAATAGAGGTAGAGACCGTAACAATCAATTTTTCCATCATATATACCATTGCTGGGATAGCAATCATTTTACGCATACTAGTCGAATGCCCGTGCGTTGCCACGGATACGAAATAAAATGTAGACATTATGATTATATATATTTGTTTTAATATTATATATTTGTTTTAATTCAAAAATGTGTGCAGAAGATGGCAGTACATGATTTTCATTCATGTTCATTCGCTGCTTTGCTCCAAGTCAGCCTTTGTGTTTCATTAGGCACCCTTTTCTTGCATGCAACGAAAGTGATATATTTCTCCCTTCCCTCTTGGCCCACCACCATTCTCTTCATCCACCCTTACTCTAGCATTGTTGGTGTTAGTCATGGACTCATAGATGTTGTTCCTAATGGCTACACATATTCTTGCACCACTATATGCTTCTTGCCACATCTTGGACGCATATATCGCTCGCATCAAATTCTGACTGAAACATCATGCAATTATAGTGCACAACTATGAAACCCAGGCAAAAAAGGCTTGATGTCAAAGGGTGTAAAAATGGGCTGGGTTTTTGGCATGTCTTCTTGATGAACAAATCTGACAGTAGCCAAAGCGACCACTATAGAACAATTCATTTCCTCAATTTCACCCTTTCATGTCTGGTCCTCGACTCTATTTTCACTCTCTTTGTTACAACACATGGTTCTCCATTATGACCTGACAACTAACAAGAGACATTAAATGAAACACATTAACATGAATGTCAACTCTGCCAACAAATATTTAGTGATACTGGGGCGGTGATCAAATTCACCTCCGGCTCCAAACCAATCAAGGCATAGGGCAAAATTTAACAAGGATACTAAATATTAGAAGCTACAACAGGGGATTGCTAGTTTCATCTCGGTCCCAATAGCCTCCAGCACCCCAGCCGAAACAGACCGAGCCACCATCTTCTTTATCTCTGGTGGCTACAGAATAGCAAAAGGATAGAGCGCTATTGATTACATGTCTGTTTCAGCGAACCGCGACATGAAAAATGATGTTATTCGCTCATGCTTCCTACTCTGCCAACTACGACCATATCGTACCCCTGAAATCACTTACTGTAGTGGAACTCCTTTTCTGTGACCACTTTGCAAGAGGACAAGAATGTATTCTTCCTCCTTTTTTGTACTCCCCCATCATGTGTCACTATCTTCTTCAAGCCCGGTGAACCTTCTAGTGATTCTCATAATCATCTGCTGATAGACACCTCAGTGATACTATGGCTAAAGATGTATGGATGTCGTTATAGACATATACAAATCCTCACTTTGGAATGGCACATAGGTAGACATCAACACGTTGCAAGGAACAAAGTTTTCTATCTGAGAGAGAAGCAAACATATTTAAGACCGCTCATAAAAAATGCCAGTAATTCCCGTGCCTTAAAATCAACAATGTGTCAGCGAATCATCTAGAAAGTTATATGCTCATTATATAGTGTTTCCTACAACACACAATAATTCTTCCAGTATCATTGTTAGAGATGTGCTACTGTTAGTTGACATATCAAATTAATACTAAGACATCTATAAATCCAAGTCCACATGATATTGTTGCCAGTTTATATCCAACAAATTTTAAAACCACAGTACCAGATATCCTACTTTAAACATACTGAATTATGTTGTTTAGTTCTTTCACTCTTTTTATAACAAATAGTGATTTAGGAGAGAAATAAACAACATAATATTTTGTGGGAACTTTTGCAGTCGACGAAAAGCTTGATCATTACAACATAATGGTGCTGGATTGGAAGAAAAAATTCACTTAATAGGTCAAATGCGCCATGCATAGGAGTGTCGAGGGCACACCAGAATCAATGAATAGCACGATGAAAATAATTAAACTCTTTTTTATTAGTTCTCAGCTACTCAGAAAGGTGTCACAAGGTGTGGTAAAAAGCCATTCAGTTTCACAAAGGCATGCATCGAGCTAGTGCTGACAAACTTTGGTGCCTTTTTCGCACTTGCTTTCTGCATCTCCACTCTAGGATCAAAACACATCTCCAGTAAACATTTGGAATTTTAAGTTTGTCCGAGAAGAAGGAGTAACTCACTAAACTACAAATACAAACACAAAGCATGTCCATATCTCCGTACAAAAGACATAATGCAGTACATGTATCAGTTTGGATACACATGCTTCAGTCAACTTGACCATGACTAACTCCGTGGTCATTTTATCCTACAATTCAGCATGGCCGGAAGTACACTCCTTTTAAACTATGTCAGCTCTTGCGGAAAAGGAAAAATCACTATGAACTCTTTTTTCCTAGCATTTTTTCAAAAAAAGAGAGCTGGATTTCATCAATGGTCATGATTCTTCTCAGGGTTATGGGACATGCTAAACAGACAAGCTTCACATGGTAAAAAGTTCACAGAAAAGGGTATTAAAATTTGTATGTTTGTGAAAACCGATTCAGATTGCTAATTATAATGTGAATCTTTCGTGAAGCAACGTGATCAGCAGCACTTCATGAGCTGCAGCTAAATCATGTATGGTGTTTTGTGTGCTTCATAAATCAGTCTATAATTCTGCCCAGTAAATTTTAACACCATTTGGTAGATCATGCAGGAGAAAAATTGCAAGTGTACAGTAAAGTTAGGCCATAATTCTGCCCAGTAAAGTTAGGCCATAATTTTGCAGAACAGTGCAGTATTACTAAAGAATTAGGCACCCCAAAACTAAACAGAAAACACAGAACAAACCAGAAAGAGACAAGTAAAGAGGCACATACCTAGCATAATGTACTGGCATTGTAGTTACAGAAGCATACTTGTATAAACTTGGGCTTTGGCAAGATAACAGAAGGTATGCCCATTAAGAAAAACATGTAGCAAGCTTCCAATCAACCACCAAGCATCACATTTAATTGGCACATTAAAATTCTTTGGAGCTATACCAAGGATAATCACGTCTCTGTCTAGCGTCTACCCAGTTTCAGTAAATTAAAACAGGCTGATCGTTACGGTCTTGTATGTTCTCACCTGGATCAAATCCCATCATGTTTTTGTATGGAGGACGATGCAAAAATGCAGGAGAGAGAAACACAAATTATATTTGAGTAGCAGTGTTATAAAAATTTGCTCAGGAGAGAGAAACAAATAAATCTAATTTTGGCAATTCAGTACAGACAATATTTAAGGGTAATTACTAATTTCATGTCCCTAGGTATTATACCGCGTAGTATGAAGTAACAAAGTCAAGCACTTACGAGAACCTTTGGTGCAGTGAAATTTTGAGTGGGAGTCTGTATTATTACAGTTTTGTACCATCCAAATTACAGCCCCATAAATCAGCTCCAGCCGACACACACCTTTGCTTCCACAGCTCATGCATAACCACATACCGGGGGATTCAAATCAACCTAAAAGAATAGTAATCCATTAGAAGTTCATGCAGAATAAGAAGAAAATTAGTCAGATCCAAGATGACACCAAACTGAATTGGTTAGGATGTGTGTCGATGCTTGGTGGCTTCGCCCACCATCACCGAGCTATCAAAATCACAAGAGGAAAATATGTACTGGCTACTGCTCGCATTTCATGAACACATCATATTACAATCACATGCCTCATTTGGACGCCATATAATAGTCATACATCATTGTTGTATCAATAGAAAAGAAAATATAGAATACTTTTCACCATGTACACTGTGACCGTAAAATATAGAATATTTCCTGTACTATTTTATACTGAACGGTTAGTACAAGCAGGGTTGGATCATGAGTTATCTAAAGAGAGGAAAAGATTTCGTACATGCAAGTAACTCAAAATGCCCATGAAAGTAAACCAGATCAGCACAAAAACAGAACCAAATCAAGCATAGAAGCAAGAGAGAAAGGGATTTCGTCCTACCACCAGATCGGAGGAAGTCGAGCCGTCGGCTCTCAGTCGAGGACGGCGCGCCAGTGGAGGTGAAAGCCGCCACTTGGCGGATCAGCAGCCTTCCGTCCAGGTCGGCCCACGCGGAAGGGGACAACGACGGCACGCCGGCTCGTCGTTGGTGGCACACCAGCGAAGGGCGTCGCGTACCCAAACCCAGCAGCAGCATGCACTGCCGGTGCCGCAACGGCACAGGGAGTAGGTGTGCGGAGGAGCTCGGCACCATATCAAGGAGAACAGAGAGTGGGAGAGCAGATCGGTGTGGCAGCATGAGAGCAGATCGGCGGCTGCGGCGGCGGCGGCGGCTGCTGCGAAGAAGTACAGGGCGGGAGAGATGGACATGGTGTGCGTGGGCTTCGGGTGGATAGATCGTGGGCAAAAGCGCCTATTGAACGCGAAAAAAACAGGGTCGATCGTGTGCTGTTTTTTCTGCGTAGATCGTGCGATGGGAGGTCGAACCGTTTTTTTTTTCTTTGCCCATGTTGTGTGTAGACCGTACGAGGGAGCTCCCGTACGAGGTGGGGAGGAAGGTGTTGATTGAACCGCTTGGTTTGACTCTGGTTTTTAGAGGGATTGAAAAAAATCGGTGGGAAGACGTGGGCGGGAAAGCTAGCGATAGGAGGGGGGCTCAATGGAGGTCGAACCATCACGACGTTCGATCCTCCTTTAATAGTAGAGATTGTGATGAGACGAGCTACCACTGTACGTCGACCGTGTCATTGTTTTCTCGTTTTGGTCCAGCAGATGGGATGAGGAGGCGAGATCCAACGGCTGCACCTGGCCGAACGTACGGTGCGCAGGTTCACCGAGGCCGCTTTGCCGGTCGACCGACGCAGACCATCGGCCAACATAAAAATAGGAGGAACTCATGTCACTGGACGGCCCACTTCTCAGTGACAACAAATTAAGTTGGGAAGGAATCAAATATTTTCAGTCCACGCAGTGGACGACGCAGGCCACGAGAGCAGAGGACGGCCCCCCTCCCTCGCAGTAAAAAATCCACTACCGCCGTCGCCACGCACACCCACTTCTCCCTTCACCACGGGGACGCCTTCCTTCCTCCTCTCCCCTCCCTCTCTCTCCCCGGCGCAGCGCAGGCCGAGAGGTGCCGTACCGTATGGGGCGCTAGGGTTTACTCCGCGCGGCTCGGGATCTCGCCCCCCCCCCCCCCCCCCCCCCCCCAATGCAGTCCCCGCCGCCGCCGCCGCCGCGTCGCTGATCCCGTGGCCGCTCCCTCCGCCTCCGCCGCGGCAACGCCGCCGCCATGGCGCGGCGCCACGGGTGGCAGCTCCCCGCCCACACCCTGCAGGTGCGTTCTAGTTCTTCCTTCTTTATGTCCGTCTGTGCTCGAACGCGCAATGTGCCTCCGGATCTCTCCGCCGGGGGACTGGAATTGTCTCCGCTTCGGCGCTTCCGAGGCCGAGAGCCGCGCGTTGTGGCGTTTGAAACTCTCCCGGTGCTACGCGCGCGCGATGCTAGCGACTAGCGGGTTTAGGTTAGCACGAGAAGTAAACTACTGATGCGCGTCTTTCGTTTTGATCTGATGTAGCCCCGTCATTTTCCCGTTCCATTCTTAGTTTTATTCTGCAGTTATGTGTGGCTGATGTGATGGTCTGATGGGACTGATGGATTACCTCGTTTACCTGCATTTTTTTGGGTGCTGCTGCGCGACTTTACTCTGTACTGTGTATGTTGGCCATCTCTGCTGTTCCGACGCGAAGTAGTACATGGATTTTGATTTTCTTAGGTTTCCCTTGATGCCATGTGACCCGAATTTCATGCGGTGCTTCGTTCTGATCTCATGCTCAACGGTGCGAGTATGTTTCTGCTCTAATCTGGCATTTTTCTCTGCAGACAATTAAACTGGTGCTTTTTGTTGGTTTCCTCTTGGTCTCTTCTGTTCTTTGTCTTCGATGTGATGGGGGATTTTGGCCTTGGACTGTTGGAGTTGGAGTTTCGCGGCTTTGGCCGCCGCCGCCAACTCTGTTTGTTTTCTTGTCTCCTTCCTGTTTGCACAACCAACTCGCTTTAATTAGTTTTGCAATTACAGGCTAACTACGGACTGTGTGAGTTCCTTTCACTCGAATGTGGAACTTTAGTTTGTTTAGTCCTTTGTGTGTTGTACCCATGGTATGGGTGCATCCGTGTTAAAAATGACGGGTTTTCAGTTCAATGGCGTTCACCTTGCTGTCCTGTACTGACGTAGTATCCCAGCTTAATTGTATATACTGGTCCTGGCTAAACACATTGTATCTGAGGGCAGTGGCCTATCATTTTAAAAGTGTGAGCTGTGTAATAAGAGCTTAGTAGTCAACTGAATTAGCGAGTTTTTCACGACTAACAGTTAGATATTTTCAACTGATTTTTGGCTTATGACCTGAGTTCTGGGAGCACAAGACGTTTGGTTTATGCATCTGGTCCTATCAAGCGTATCCTCTCTTTACTTGAGAACATCCAGTTAGTAATGGCTCTCTGGTACATGTACAGACCGAATCACCCTGCTTACCTTCATCTGATCGTCTTATCTCCCCTTCCTCATTAAATTTAAGATAGCAGTTTAAAAGATAAGCAAATAGGCAAAGGTCTTTTTATCTTTGATCTTGTACTTCACAAGAGATCTGCAATAGCTGAGCAAGCGTGTTAACTGGTTATCTTGTGTAAAATATTTAAAAATTCACATGTAAATTTGATGGTTTTATGCATTTCAAATGCTTATTGTTTATGAAAAAACTAGGGTTAGGAGTCCTTAGTTCGCTTTCAGCTTTTTGTGGAGGTTTTGGTCTTGCTTTTCTGCTCAACCTGTGGCGTCTTGGTTGGATTCACACTTCCTTCTATGCTGGTGTCACCACAAACTACAAGCTGTTTGATTTTTTGAAACAAGTACACTCCGACTACCCAGGTCATTACTCATTAGTCAGATTAAGGCCAATGCTAGCTACTGGCCTAAGCTTCCTCCTTGAGCTGTTTTAATTTTGTCTAGTTTTAGCCCTAGTGGTGTTTGTCAGTGCTCGGTTCAGGTTATGTTTGGTTGGTTGTGACCTGTGTTTTCTTGTCGATCATTCGGTCGATGGTTTCTTGTACTGAACACTCTTTCTTTTTCTATAAATATTCACATGCAGTTCTCCTTAATCGTTCGGAAAAAAAATTGAATGGTGATTTTTTTTTGGCAGGTGGTTGCTATAACAGTGTTCTTCTTGCTGTGTATAGCATTCTATGCTTTCTTGTCTCCGTTTCTTGGGAAAGACTTGTATCAGTATATTGCAATCGGTGTTTATAGTTTTCTGGTAAGGTTCCACTTCCTCTATTTTCATGCATGGATTGAATCCTGGAATATATTTCATTTGACATGCCTCTTGTATCTGTTTCTGTTTATCAGGCCTTATCGGTACTGATTCTATATGCTAGATGTACTGCTATTGATCCTGCTGACCCTGGCATCCTGATTAGCGTCAATGGTGCACTAATCTATAAATCAGAAGGTATGTCCTGATACCTGATGAAACTGCTTTTGAAGTTCAAATACTAATACATCATTTATTTGATTAAAAGCAAACGTAGACACTCAAGAAGAAGCTGGCAAATCAGGATTGGAAGCCAACGAGGAAATCAGAAAGCATAGATCATGTTTAGGAACTGGTTGTTTTTGTTGTGCTATTTTTAAGAAAGAGGATTGTCGCAAAGAAGATGAAGCTTACCAACAAGAAAATTATGCCGAGGAGGCACTCTTTTGCACCCTTTGCAACACAGAGGTACCCAGCAAGCAGAATATATCATACTCAAGAGTTCGGACTTCGGATGCATTTCATTCTTTTGTTATAGCCGTGGTAGTTCTAAAAAATGGATGCAATGCAGATGCTTGCATCCATTAATTACAACTTACATGTTTCTTTTGTCCATATCTATTTTACACGAATTTAAATGCTATAACTGATATATTACAGCAGATGTTAAAGAAGTCTGGTATAAAATATATTATTGTTTATCTGTGTGTCACTTGAAAATTTTGTTCATGTGCAGCATAATGTTTACTCCCTCCGTCCCATAATAAGTGCCGTGGTTTTAGTTCAAATTTGAACTAAAACCACGACACTTATTTGGAACGGAGGGAGCAGTATTTAGGCACTTCTAAGACTTTTGGGAACAGGCAATACACAGGATTTAAGGAGGGACTCCTTTGTGATATACTTTCTGTAATAAGTTAGTTGCATCTGCCTTTGTCGTGTACGCAGACACAGTTGACATGATGATATAGAGACATAAATGACCAATACAAATCAGCTAAGTTATCATCGATGCAGTAGCTTGCAAAAGAAATCCACAAGGATGATTAAGGAAGGATGCATGCATGAGATAATTCCATAAATCCTGTTTCTGTTGAAAATAAGACGGTCATAAAGAAGCAAAGAGGAGTGAGGCAAAAGGACAATGTTTGGAGATTAGATCTGTTATAGTCATTGGCAGCTACAATTTATCCTGTCTTACTATTTATCTGTTTTTGTGCTTCTGCAACATTGATAGATCCGTAGTAGAACATTTTATGTCTGCTTGCAACATTAATAGTCCTTTCTGTTTACGCAAATGTGCCGTTATTCTTAACTTCTATTGGTATTGAAATGCCCTTTCCTTTGTGTATTGATGCAGGTGCGAAAAAATAGTAAACATTGTCGGAGCTGTGACAAGTGTGTTGATGGTTTTGATCATCATTGTCGGGTAGGTGCCATGCTGAAGATTATGTAGTTCATTCAGTCTTTCTACCCTTTCCCCACAGTTTGTTGGTGTGGATTTTCTGCTCTCTTATTTGACCTTTTTGATGCAGTGGCTGAACAATTGTGTTGGAAGGAGAAATTATATAACTTTTTTGTGCCTTATGGCTGTGAGTCTTGCTTGGGTATGTAGCATTACCATAGGAGTGTGAAATTTGATGTCCTGAAAGCATTTTTCATGTTTCTAATTGTACATTTTCGTTATGCATAAAGCTTGCGGTTGAGTGTGGAGTTGGTATAGCTGTGTTTGTACGTTGCTTCACTGATAAAGCAGCAATTGAAGAACAAATAGGGGAAAAGCTGGGCTATGGTCTTTCACGAGCGCCCTTTGCAGTCATTGTGGTAAATGTTAACACCTTTTTCTTATCTTGTTTTGAGGAATATAGCTGTACCTTTGGATTTCATTGTAATTGCTTTAAAATATCCATCTTCATTGTGCGGTCTTTGTAAGGTGCAGAATCAAATCAGTGGTATGTCGTATAGTATTGCTGTTGATCTGAGGCAGGGTATTGACTTAGTATGAACACTTGAACGTAATTTAATTTTATTACATGCGGACAGAACAGAGTTTCTAACTTTGTGCAGCAGCAGTTGTACATAAACTCTGCCACTGCTGCAAACTAAAGTAGTAGCTTGGCCTTTTTGCCCCAAAGGAATAATTTATGATCACAATGGCATCATTTTAGATGGTTAGTACTATTTGAATTATGTATACTGACATCTAGCCATATAGTACAGTACTTTAAATTGAGCTAGTTACCCTTCAAGCAATAATAACTTGTAATCGATCACTGCATTGAAGTATATAACACCATAAGCTAGGCATATCATAGTCAAGCACTGTATTAGAGTATATAGCATTGCTAGCTCAATCTTAACTCAATACATCCTTGACTTCAGGCTCTGAGTACAGCTCTTGCTGTGCTTGCTTCAGTGCCCCTGGGGGAGCTGTTCTTCCATATGCTATTAATCAAGAAGGTTTGTCACTTTGCTATTCTTTGTCAATACTGCACTATCATTTTTGCAAGGAATTGATTATGATATCGCATTGTTACAACCATTTTCCAGGGCATCACAACTTATGAATATGTTGTGGCAATGAGGGCTCAGAGTGAACCTCCTGGTCTCTCGGTCAATGATGAGCAGCAAAGCTTGCCATCTTCTCCCATGAGTTCTGCACCAACTGCTTTCAGCGGGAGCTCGTTCGCACGGCATTACAAAGGTGCATGGTGCACTCCACCACGCATCTTTGTTGACCAGGTGTGTTTCTTATCCAGTGATACGTCTAGCCTTCTAATCGTATCAACTGTCTGTAGTTTGCTAACCAAATTCAACTTTCCATAGAGTGAACTGTTGGGTGTTCATGTTTCTATCACTGGAAGCACATCAATTTTCTGTGCTGTTTACTTTTCCAATGATGGGATTATGCTTTCCACTTTAATATATCTTATCAGAAACCTGCACTGTTATGTGCAAGATGTTTTCTGTCTATCATAATCGTTTTCATTTCGAAGTTGAAATTTGTCTACTTCTTTGGCCTATATTTAATCTTGTCTGTATCACATCACAGGACGAAATCATTCCACACTTGGGACCTGGGCGATTACCTTCAACTGTTGATCCTGATAGCACAGACCCGGTCGAAAGAGCCAAACAACACGCCAAGCGCCAAGTTCGCATTAACCCATGGAAGCTGGCAAAACTGGATTCAAACGAGGCCATGAAAGCAGCAGCAAAAGCCAGAGCCTCTTCATCCGTGCTGAAACCGATCAATAGCCGTTCCCATTACGACGCCGACCAGTGCTCCAGCGATAACCTCAGCTGCAGAAGCAGTGTCATGAGTGCTGATACTAACAACCACATCGACACTCGGTCTGGCAGGAATGCTCCGTACAAGTCCCCTTATCCACCCAGCATAGCAAGTGCAGATGACATTGAGCTGTATCCTCAGACACCCAGCAGCTTCCAGAGCAACTCGCGGACTCCGACGCCCATTGCAGAGCACCATCCCTCGAAGCATTTCAACCCAATCTATCAGACATCAGCAAACAGGTCCCCATTCTCAGCCAAAGCAAATGAAGCAGCTATTCCAGAAGCCAACAACGCAAGGAGGTTTAGTGCGCCGAACACAGATAGATCTCCTCGATCATCGGTTTACTGGGATCAGGAAGCTGGCCGGTTCATGTCTGCGCAGGCAAACCAGGGACCGAGCTCTCGGGTAACCCGGCCCGACCTTCTGTACACCGGTCAGTCTATATTCTTTGGTGGACCCCTGATTGCAGATTCTGCAACGAGAAGTTTCAGAGACCCTGGCGGCTCGAGCCAGCGCTCTGCCGTGTCTCGGCCACACCAGCTCCCCGTGTTCATTCCCACTGATCCCCGGAAAGATCACCTCTCCAAGTTGCCGTGAAAGGAACTGTTTCCGGAGCACCCACGAGAAGCACCTGTTTCTCTGCTTCATGGTGGCATGATGCAATGTATAGTTCTCAGTTCTTGCATCAGACATTGTAGGTTATGATTTTCTGTCAGTTAGGTGGAGATTGAAATTAATTTAGTAACGATTTTAATACAGAATCATGAAGTCTCTTTTGTTTATCAAGGAAAAAGATGTCTGAGGGAAAGATGTCTAAGCTGTTGGATGAGAAGGGGATAAGATAATCGGATGAGGGTGTTGGTGAGGGGATAAGGATGTTATGCGTGTTAGATACACCTGGTCGGTTGGCCCCAAATGTTAATCCGATTACTACCAGAAATGTCAAGAGTCTGAAATATCAACAACCCTTTTTTCCTTTCTGGCCATCTTCGATGGATCATTAACCTTTTTATCAGATTTGCTAACTCTTAGTTGCCTGAAATTTCAGTCACCTAAAGTTGCATCTTGTTTAGATGGAACCTGTACTTTTATCTGATTTGCTGATCCTAAGTGGCTTGAATGTTTAGTCACCAAAAGTTCCACCTTGGTTAGCCTAAACTTGTGCTTATTTTATTGGATTGGGGCTCATTCCTAATAATTGTCTAAAGAATTTCAGTGATTCAGTCACCCTAAACTTGCACCTTGGTTAGCCTAAAATTGTACATCTGGGATCATGCAATTTTAGTGCGAGTTTCCGTCTGAGGTTTATATATGAGGATAAATGAGATGGGAATGGTTGGACGTTGATCCTAACGCTTTTAAAAAGCGACAGAGATATGTATGAATATTTCAGGCAGCTTACAGCGACACTCCGAATCAAGAATGTACTCACCTTTTGGCAAAAAAGAAGAAGACAGAATGCACTCACTGTTAGATTGGATCGATGGAAGCGTTCCTACTCCTCCGAAGAGGAGCCGCGTGGTATTTATTGATCTGTGGCAGAAAACTTGCCTTGGAGTACAAGCCCTTGCCGATCGCAGGGATACAGCGAGGAGACCGAGATTTACACGGGAGGGAGAAGAGATAGAATCAGGAGGTAGTTTAAGATTACATGACGTAAATATCTCTAACTCTAACACCCTCCCTTAATCTGAACTACCTCAACCTAAATTGAGATTGTTCTTGAACGCTTCAAATGGCTTGTATGGTAAAGCTTTAGTAAACCTATCAGCCACTTGATCTCTTGAAGGAATAAAGCGGATCTCCAGCTTCTTCTCTGCAACCCTTTCACGTACAAAGTGAAAGTCTATCTCAATGTGCTTGGTCCTAGCATGGAAGACAGGATTGGCACTCAAATAAGTAGCACCCAAATTATCACACCATAAACATGAAACACGACGTTGCTCTACTCCCAATTCTTCAAGCAAAGATTCAAGCCAAATAATTTCAGCAGTAGCATTGGCCAAAGATTTATACTCAGCTTCGGTACTTGATCTTGACACTGTTGCTTGTTTCCTGGCACTCCATGAAATAAGAATAGAACCAAAGAAAATAGCAAAGCCACCTGTTGATTTTCTATCATCACTGCAACCTGCCCAGTCTGCATCAGAGAAGGCACTAACAAGTGTAGAGTTTGATCTTCTGAACTGAAGTCCCAAACCTGCAGTATGCTTTACATATCGTATAATCCTCTTGACAGCTATCCAATGAGCAGAAGTGGGAGAATGTAAGTATTGACATACTTTGTTAACAGCAAAAGAAATATCTGGTCGTGTTAAGGTTAAGTATTGCAAGGCACCAACAGCACTTCTGTATTTGGTGCTTTCTTCTTCCTTAAGTGGCTCCCCTTCATACGCTGATAATTGTTCTGATGAAGATAATGGTGTAGGTGATACCTTACAATCCTTCATTCCCATCCGAGCCAAGAGTTCATTTGCATATTTTTCTTGTTTCAACACTATACCATCCTGAACTTTTTTAACCTCAATGCCCAAGAAGAAACTCAGATCACCAAGATCCTTTAAATCAAACTCTGAGCTTAGATTATGCAGAAGGGCATCAGTAGCTTTCTGAGAAGAGCTTGCAACTACAATGTCATCCACATATATAAGCAAAAAGATAACAGTGTTTGCTTTGTTATATATGAAAAGTGACGTGTCAGCCTTTGATGCAATGAAGCCAAGACGTTTTAACTGCATACTTAACCTAGCATACCACGCTCTAGGTGCTTGTTTCAAACCATAAAGAGCTTTGTCAAGCTTGCATATATAATGAGGCTTTTGTTTGTTTTCATAACCTGGTGGTTGCCTCATATAGACCTCCTCTTCCAGAACACCATGCAAAAACGCATTCTGTACGTCTAGCTGCCTTAGGCTCCATCCCCTAGACACGGCAATAGCAAGTACAAGTCTGATTGTTGCAGCTTTAACCACAGGGCTAAAGGTATCCTCATAATCAATGCCGTAGCGTTGCTTAAAACCCTTAGCCACGAGACGTGCTTTATACCTGTCAACGGAGCCATCTGCCTTTTTCTTGATCCTATACACCCATTTGCAATCAATGACATTTTTACCTTTCTTGTTTGGCACCAGATGCCACGTCTTGTTTCTCATCAAAGCCGTGTATTCCTCATCCATAGCCTTTTTCCACCTTTTATCCCCAAGTGCATCATCCAATTTTGTTGGCTCGCCTGAAATACACAACATGCCATACCGAATAGTGCCATCAGTTCTGACTTTTGGGTTTTTAATACCTTTTTGTAGTCGAGTTGTAACTCTTGAAGTATTTTGCGAGGACTGCTGTACACGCTGGCGCGCTGTATTGTTGCTTACAGAAGATCCTGGAGAGGAATCAGCAGATGCCGCACCGGATCCAATGGCCACAGATGTGGCTTCTTCGCCTTGTGCCTCACCGCCAGTTGCCGCAGAAGATCCCGCGCCAGCTGGGCCAGGCAGACGCGCGCGCGAGTCGCGCCTCGCAATTGGCTGCATGCGCACGCCAGCCGAAGGAAATTCTCCGCGTGGGCCTGGCGGGGACGTGTCGGATGCTGCCCGCGCCTGCGCCTGGTCGGCCGGCGCTTGATCCGAAGCGGATCGGATCCGCGCCTGATCCGAGGCAGATCGGCGCGCAGGAGTTGCAGGAGCCGCCGGATCCTCCTCGTTCACCGTGCCAGCTTCGTCCTCTTCCTCCACATGAAATACAACTTCATTTTGGATGGGATTTTGATCATTTTGATCGTTTTGAACGCCATTTTCTTCAGGAACCTGCACACACGGAAGACAAGGACTGGTTCCAGTAGGAATAACATCATCATGTTGGTTATTGCAATTGTTTCCCCCGTGATCAAAATCTCGAAGTGTAGATGGAAGGAGTAGGATCTCTTGACGAAGGAGGGCTCCGGCATTAGGATGGAGTGTTTCAAATGGAAAAACTGATTCATCAAACACAACATCACGAGATATATAAACTCGTCCTGTGGAAACATCTAGACATTTTACTCCTTTGTGCATAGGGCTATACCCCAAGAATACACATTTTTTGGAATGAAACGCAAGTTTGCGTGTGTTGTATGGTCTTAGGTTGGGCCAACATGCACAACCAAATACTCGAAGAGATTTGAAGTCTGGTTTTGTACCAAAAAGACGTGTGATAGGACTCTCAAGTTTGATGACTTTGCTTGGTCGAATATTTATAAGATATGTGGCAGTGAGAAAAGCCTCATCCCAGAATTTTAAGGGCATAGAAGCATTGGCTAGAAGAGCTAGTCCTACCTCAACAACATGACGGTGTTTCCTCTCAGCTGACCCATTCTGTTGATGAGCATGGGGACAGGAAACATGATGGGAGATTCCAATCTTTTGAAAGAAGGAGTTTAGTTTTTCATACTCACCACCCCAGTCCGTTTGCATGGCAAGAATTTTTGAGTCTAGTTGGCGTTCAACAAGGTTTTGAAAATTAAGAAACACTTGGAAGACATCAGATCGTTTCTTTAGCAAATATATCCAAGTGAACTTGCTATAGTCATCAATGAAACTAACATAATAAGAAAATCTGCCAACTGATGTGGGAGCTGGTCCCCATACATCTGAAAAAACTAACTGCAATGGAGCAGTGGACACACTTGTAGATATGGGATAAGGTAGCTGATGACTCTTAGCTTGCTGACAAGCATCACAAATTGACTCAACACTAGACTCATAGGGAAGATTATTCTTGCTAATGACATGCTTAACTATGACTGAAGAGGGATGACCAAGACGACTATGCCACTTTGCCGAAGAGGGTTTGGTGACACTCCACGCTTGTTTATTCGACCATGATGAAGATGAAGATGATATGAGTGGATATAGGCCTCCCTCACACTTTCCTCTAAGTATGACCTTCCTCGTTGCCAAGTCCTTAATCACAAAAGAGTAGGGATAAAAGATTATGAGAACGTTGTTGTCAAGAGCAAAGCGATGAACTGAAACGAGATTTTTTGAAGCATGTGGAACATGTAGGACATTATTAAGATGTAAATCTTTTACGGGGGTTTTAACAACTGAATTACCAATATGAGTGATATCCATACCGGTTCCACTTGCCGTGTGTATCTGATCGCCGCCATGATACCTCTCTCGCATCGTCAGCTTGTCAAGTTCCCCGGTGATGTGCTCAGTAGCACCGGAGTCGGCATACCAGTTGGTGTCGATGCCATAATTGTTGGTAACAAGGTTGGCTGCCTTCTTCTCCTCATGATCATCATCATAACGATGCCAGCACGCTCTTGCGCCGTCGGCATGGAACTTATAGCAGATTTGGCACTCTGGGTAATCACCTTCCTGCTGCTGCTGTTGTTGTGGTTGGGGACGAGGTCGTTGCTGCTGGTAGCCGCTGCGGCCAGAAGATGAAGCAGAGCGGTTCCCTCGACCGCGCCCTCCTCTGGTGCTTCGGCCGCGTCCTCCTCTGCCACGAGACTGTCCGCGCCCCCTGTAGATGGAGTTAGCAGAGGAGCGGAAACCTGATGGCCCGTCCCCAAGCATCTCCATGCGCTGATCGAACGCCGAGATTTGCGCAAATAGATCGTCGACGCTGATGGAGTTCTTGATTGCGCCAATCGCTGCCACAACGGGATCATAGTCCCGATCGAGACCAGCCAGTATGTAGTCCACCATCTCTGGATCGGTGACGGGGCGCCCGGCTGCAGCTAGCTCGTCACCGAGGTTCTTCATCTTGGCGATGAAGGCGTTACTCGACATGTTGCCCTTCTTGGTGTTGGAGATGGCCATCCGTAGATTGGTTATGCGAGATTGCGACTGCGCGGTGAATATTGTGGTGAGAGCAGTCCACAAATCGAAGGTGCTATCCTTACCGATGACTTGCGCAAGGATCTCCTGGGTGAGAGAGTTCAGCAGGTAGCTCAGAACCTGCTGATCCTTCGACAACCACGGGCCATACAGAGGATTGGGCTCAATGGCCGTGGTTTTGTCCGCCTTGGTGACTTCAACTGTCTTCGGCGGTGCGGCGTCGCTGCCGTCAAGAAGGCCGGTCACTTGCGCTCCTCGCAGTGCCGGCATGACCTGCGCCTTCCACAGGAGGTAGTTCCCCCTTGCGAGCTTCTCTGTTGGTGGAGCTCCTAGGTTGAGGCCGACGGCGCTTGAGCTCGTGGCCATGGCTATGGAAGGATGTTAGGGTTCTGGTTTTGCTAGACGATAGGAAGAGACTTGGCTCTGTATACCATGTTAGATTGGATCGATGGAAGCGTTCCTACTCCTCCGTAGAGGAGCCGCGTGGTATTTATTGATCTGTGGCAGAAAACTTGCCTTGGAGTACAAGCCCTTGCCGATCGCAGGGATACAGCGAGGAGACCGAGATTTACACGGGAGGGAGAAGAGATAGAATCAGGAGGTAGTTTAAGATTACATGACGTAAATATCTCTAACTCTAACACTCACCTTATGTCTCACTCACAGAATATATCATAAAACGCCCCCGCAAAAAAAAGAACATATCATAAAACGCATTTTGACTCGTTAAGACAATGCTGTAACCAATAATTAGTTTGTCATTACGTGTCCTTGTGCGATAGCATGACATAAATATAAACACCATTAGATTCATATTGCTTGTCTTAACACACTGGCGGAGCTATGTTGAGGCTGAGGGAAGTCTAAACAGATTATTTGTCAGTGCCCTGACTTACCAAATCAAAGTATTTGCGCAAGAAAAAAAAACAAATCAAAGTAGTGCGTCTTATTTTCCCTAAAAAAAAAGTAGTGCGTCTTATATTGTGAGACGTAATCGCATAACTTTTCTGTGGTCGTTTGTGATATGCCGACTATCCATCCAAGCAAGCAATCCAGAATCCAGACCCTTCACCTGCGGACTGAGCTGTCCGTCAGTCTATCTATCTACCTACGTATCTCAGTGGCCACAACCTACGATCATATTTTAGGGTCCGCTTTTGCACCACTTTCTGATGAACTCGTGTGATCCGTTAAGTATAGGAGGATAATGATCGAGTAAGTGGATGCGGTGGCTCCGCAGGTTTGGCCCCTTGCAACTGGCCGGTCGGAACGAAAGCGCAGGTGCCTGTCACCCGAGAAATGGCCTTGCCTGCGGGCGACAGCGACGTTTCTTTACCGCGGTGATACGCGGACGGTCGCAGTTGTTGCGCTCGTGGCGGAGAAAGACAAGAGCGACCGCTTCTCCCTTCGTCCACTCGGTTCGGTAGCCCATCGTCCTGATTCTACTTATTTTGTACTATTGGTTTCTGGGTGCGAGCGATCCAAACAAAATCTTGAGTTGGTCTCAGCGTGGCTGCTGCTGCTGGTGTCCGTTTTCGAGTCCCTCGTCTCGTGTGCATGTGTATGTATCGCTCGCAAAATATCTCCCGAGCTCGGTCCCTCGCCGCAGAAAACCTTGGCGCGGTGTGTGTGGTGCGGGTGTGGACGAGTGTGTACGTGCGCGCGCGCGCGCGCGAGACGCAACAGGCGTCAGCGCCGGAGGCATGATGCCACCACGTTCAATGAATCGCGACCGGTGCCGCACATGTACGGGCACGCATGACGCGCCCATACACGGCCGGGCCGTGTACCATGAACTTGCTGGCGCCTGCTGGCCTGCCGCGGTCACCTGGAAGCCATCCGCGGAACCGGCCATGCCAACGAGGGCAGCGTGACGGCGGAAGGCCGTCCCCGGACGACACCTCCCGCGGCTTTTCCGGCGCCGCCCGGCGATAAAGCTCACCTCACCGTGGGCGCACGACCCGGCCCCGTTTCCACACTCCGCAGTGCACCGCGAAGCAAGGCGAGCGTTTCCGTTTCCGCTCCGGGCAACAATGGAAAGGGCGACAAAAGCCAGATAAAAGACCCGGCAAATTAATACACCTTCCGGCTCCCGCCCAAGAAAAACTTCCCGGTCACCGATGGCGACGTGCCGTCTGGCCGGCGGCGCCTTTATTCGGAGGTTTCCTCCGGGCCGTCCGCTCGTCGAAACGGCCGACGCGGCGCGGGGCCGAGAACGGGAGGCCGGATTGGACGGTGGCGCACCGCCCCCGGCGGAAGTGGGAAAGTTTGCAACGGAAAACGCAGGAGGTGACGTGCACCCGTCGTTCGGGGTTCTGGGGATACTGGCGCAGCGTACGCACATGGTCCGGCCGGGGCCGAACCGTGCTGCCTTTTATTGCCGTGGCGAGGACGGACGGAGATCGCCGTGCAGCGGTGGCTGCTGGTGCCCGATCACTGTCGTGGTGCTACTAGTAGTATTTTTCCGAAATCTTATCGAGTATCGAGCGTTCGAGCACCGGCGACGTGTGTCGGCTCGTGCTACAAAGGGAGCTCACGCGTGCTCCCCATAACCCGTATCCCACCAGCCACTCAGAGCATCTCCAGCCGTTCGGCCCCCAGGGCGCCGAAAAAGAGCGGCCTGAAGGCGAGCCGGCGCTAGGTCGGCCCCTGGGGTTCGTTTCTCCCCAGCCACGCGCCCAGGTGCCGCCTCCCAAGGCGCTCCATATTCGAAATCCATCATTCCCGCTCAAAGAAACAACACACCGACGATCATCGCAATAGTTCAGTGATTCGGTGCCACATTTCGGCGATCAAAATAAAAGGACACGCAGTAGTTCGGCGTACAAAAAAGGAAAGGCGCGGAAGGAGTTCATCAAACGTCGAGCTCAACCTCCGGCGGCGGCGGCGTCGGCGTACGCGGGCTGGGAGGAGTCGGCGCGGCTTCCGGGCTGTTCGGCGCGACGGAGGCATCGTCGGTGGGGCTGGGCGTCGCGAAGGCATCATCATCAGCGCCCAGGTTGGGCGGCGGCGTCGGCGTCGCCGGTATCTGGTTCAGGATGAGGCCGCGCTCGGCCAAGAACCACGCCTTGAGCTTCTCGTCGCCGCTCTAGAGCATGTCAGCGCCGCCCATCAAGAAGGCGAGGTCGTTGTTCCTCTTCTTGGCGTCTTGAGCTTTGAGTTTCACGGCGGCGTTGGTGCGGAGCAAGTCGAGTTTGACGGCGCTGTTCGTCATTAAAACAGCCCACCTCGCCTCAGTTTTCCCTTCTCGCTCGGCGGCCCTGGTCTTGGCGTCGGCGAGGCAGTGTTCGGTGGACTCTTGCACGCGCGCGCCAGCCGACTCGGCGTATTTCGCCTTCTTGGCACCTTTGTTGCCGTCTGGGCGCCCGTCGACCGCGCCCGCGGTCGGCGCGTCCGGCTTGTACGTCTCTTTGGCCTTGGCGAGGGTGCGTCGGACGGCCGCCCATTTCTCGCACTTGTCGATCCGCTTGAAGACGTGAAGGTATTTGAAGTCTGCGTCGCTGTTGTCGTCGCGGAACATGGCGAACATGCGTAGCAGCTGCGCCGAAGAAAGAACGCCAGTCGGTGCTAGAGCGCGCGCCAGGGCGCGCACAAGGCGAGCGCGCGCCCGTCGAAAGGCAACAGTAAGGTCGGCGTGCGATACCTGATCCACGACGCTGGTGCCGCTCACCGGGCGAGCCGCAACCTCCTCGACGATCCCATGCCATTTGTTGCACGCCGTTTGGATGAGCGACCAATGGTTCGCCATCGCCTTCGACCCCCGCTTCATGTGCATGCCTTTGAAGTAGGGGTCGACGAGCTTCCGCTCGTCGAACTCGGCCTTGATGCGGTCCCAATACGTCTCGATGCTCTGATTCGTGCCGGTGACCGGGTCGAGGCAGACGACCTTCCACGCTTCGGCGAGACACTCCTTTTCCTTGGACGCCCATTTGATGCGTGGCTCGCCGGACTTGGCCGCCTTCTTCTTCTTCTTCTTGCTTTTCCTCGTCGGCGCCGGCTCCTCCTCCTCTTCTTCCTCCTCCTCCGGCTCTTCCTCGCCGTAGTCGAGCTCGTCGTCCATGTCGGCGAGGTCCTGCGTAGCGAACCCGGGGGAAGCGGCGGCGGTAGCCGAGCTGGCTGCGATGATGTCCTCCATGTCGGCCTCCGTCGTGTCGGCGTCGCCGAGGTGCGACGAGGATGAGGCTTGTGAGTAGAGGCCACGGGGAGAGGTGGCATCGGTGAGGCTGCATAATCCGGCGGCGAGTACGTGTACGGCGGGTACTGCACGCCGACGAACGCGGGCGAGGGCTTGCGCTGGAGAGGGCGCCCATGGGGGAAGGTGATATTGGGGTTGAAGCCGCCATGGGCGTCCCCATCAGCATAGCCCGGCGACGGTGTGCTCCATGGGTGCGGCGATGACGAGAACCCGGCCGGGGAGCCAACGCTTTGCTGGCTCCAGGCCGCGTACGGGTGCCCACTGGGTGGATTCATCATCGCCGCGCGCGCCGCCTCCGCCTGTTCGGCCGCATGCTCTGCCGTCGCCGCCGCTGCAGTGTGCGCCGTTTTCTCCCTGGCCTTCTTGGCCCTGTTGCGCCTGTCGGCGGTGACGGCCTCCCGGCGCTCCACATCCGCGTTCCACTCGGCGTTGGTCATGCCGGGAGGCTTGGACAGCGGAGCCCTAGGCTTCCTTTGCTTCGGCGGGGCGGCGGCGGCGGTGGGATCCGTCGCAGCGCGTGGCATCATGTACTTCTTCGGCGGCATGGCGGGCGGAAGGGCAGGGTGGAGGCGGGGGTTTGGCGGGAGGAATGGAGAAGAGAGAGGGGGAGGAAATGGCAGGAAAAGGTCTTCCAGTCCCCAACTGAGCGGCCCCATATCGCTTTTCGCTTCTGCCGGCGCGCCCAGGCGACACCCAGCCACTTGGGTTCGGGGCAGGATCGCCGGCTCTGGATTTTGCCCAAACCGGCGCTAAACGAGATTCTGGGAGCGCGACTGGGCCGATTTTCGGCCACCGGCGCTAAAAATTGGTCGGGAGGAGGGGGGGAGGTGTTGGGGGCGCGGCTGGAGATGCTCTCATATACTATGAAGGATAACGTTTTGTATGAAATGAAATGAATGGGCTGTTTAGTGGGGCGGGCCCGCTAACGTTACCTCACTGACAAATAAACGCAACCCCATTGAATGCTACGTCCCCGCATCAACAACACTAAGCAAGATCAGCGTGTTCATCCGAGCAAATTTCAAAAGCAAAAAAATATGTCATAAAATTGTCTTCTTAAGCGTTTCCAAGATTTCACAAATGCAGAACCGGATTTTAAATGGGAGCCGCTACGCGTACGCCGGCGGATGTATTAGAATCATCCGTCACATGGAGCTCCGTTGGATCAGCGCTCTGACAACCGTCAGATCTAACCACCGCATGCGCGACCACCTTCTTACTTCCTGCAACAACCGCTTAGTTTTGGAAACAGATTCCCCTGTCCGCCGTCCTGACAAGCTGCGCCCAACGCGGCGCCAGCCCCACCACCACAAAATCGCTGCCGCCGGCGCACAGGGGAAACTAGTCCTTGCCGTGCTCGCCGGAGTTGCTCCTCCTCCTCCATCTCAGCCCCGCGAGCAGCTGCTAGCTCCAATCCAGCACGACGGCGACAACCTCTCACGTCCGACGCTTCTTCGATGTTTTCTGCAACCGGAGCTATGTTTCTGAAACATGCCTCATGTTGCAATGTCTGATTACTCACTCTCTAACATCGGGTGCTCCTCCGATGCTGCAACTCGGGCTATGTTTTTGAAACAAGACCCTTGTTGCAAAAAAACCCTTCACAACCAAAACATTTCTTTTCTTTCTGAAACAAAATATATGTTGCAGAAATCTTTTGAAACAAGACCCCAGTTGCAGAAAAGAAACTTCAGCACCGAATCATTTTTTCTTTCTTTCTGAAACTAGTCCTGTGTTGCAGAAATCTACCGAAACAAGACCCTTATTGCAAGAATAAGATTGGCCGCGCGGGAGTGACTTGTGGACAGCGTGGCCGCTTGATCAGGATTGATTTGACGGCTACGCAAGAGGCGGACGCTCACGCGTGCATCCGCCGGTTGTAGGATAGCGTTTTCCATTTTAAATTTCCTGTTTTCACCTAATGGATCAATATTGGATATTCATAAATTCTACTATGTATTTCCAATGATTCGATAATTTTGAGTTCCGTGATATTTTGAAGTTTTGACTTATTATGGGAGATTTTAACGTAGCTATTCCGGGACACTTTAACATACCAATTCTGATAGACTGTGCCTCTTCTAAGAAAATTGAGAATTCGATGATCCTATTTATGGGAATAGTTAGGAAAAAACATTTGGTGAAGTCTGTAAATTAAATACAAATTTTAAATGGATACGGCGACGTGTGAAAACATTTTTCAAAAATCTTATCAAGTATATCGAGCGTTCGAGTACTGGTGACATGTGTCCGCTCGTGCTACAAAGGGAGGTTACGGGTGCTTCGCCGAACTCGTATCCCACCAACCAAACTCCTTCATAGGAAGGATAATGGTTTGTACTCCCTTAGAGCATCGCCAATAGAAGATGTATATTTGAATATTTGAAGATGTAAAAGTCGGTGTTGTATAATTTATATCATCAGAAAGTGCTTTTTACATCTCCGGAAAAGTCCCAACTCCAACACATGATGTATACTTTAGTGATGTATAACTTCTACTCCAACAGATGATGTATTTGAACATGTAAAACTAGTTCAACTACTACATCATTTCAAACATAATTCAAACATTGCAAATTCACTTAAAGAAAACATAGTTCTTAATACATAATTAAACATAGTTCAAACTACTGCATCCATCAAACTACTACTACTTCTACTCTACTCGTCGTTACTCTTGAACTTGTCCCAGAACTCCTCCTTGCTGGGGTCGTCGCACTTGTCGTCCTCTTCCCCGAGTCATCTCAGTCCTACGAGTTAGACTCGACGGAGATCATCGTCAAGGGGCCGACCTCCTCCTCCTTCTTCACTGCCTTCTCCTTCTGCTTGTCCTCATGCTTCCAGAAGAACTCGCACTCGGCCTGAAGATACTACGGATGCTCCTGCGTGAACCTCGTCACCACCGCCTCGTCACTATCGCCAGGAGCAACGAGAATCGCCAACTTCTACTTCTTTTTCTTCTTCTTCTTCTTCTTCTTCTTCCTCCTCCTCCTCCTCCTCCTCCTCATTCTTCTTGTCCATTCGCCGAATGTTGATATTCTTTGGCCCGATTAGCCCCGCGTCCGCCTGAGTTTTGATATCTGGGAAGTTCATGTCGTACCTCAGATGATCAAAACGCCATGCAGCAATGTCGTATGCATGCGCGGCCTTGTCGATGGAATTGAACGTGCCGATCGAGTAGCAATATCCATCACACGGGAACTCCACGCCGAAGTTCCCGGACGGTTTCTTCCACACCCCGAAGAAGCCGGTCTTGCTCTTAGAGATTTTCTTCGACGATATGGCGATGGCGCGATTGCGGATCAAGCGGCGGCGACCAAGCTTCGAAAGGAGCGCCTGCGGCTGAGTGACGAGAGCTGGGAGCTTCAAATGCGATGAAAGGAGCTCGAATGGCCGGCGGCAGGATCTCGAATCGGGCGGCCGATTGGCGGCGGCGGAGCTGCGTGATAAGCTCGAATCGAGCGACACAAAAGAGAGGTGGTGTGGCTGTGGGTGTGCGGCTCGAATCCGGCATCGGCGGGGCGGGGCAGTGGAAAAACAGCCAATGCGGCCGATTTTCAGGCGGAAGGCGGCAGAACCAACGGCGGGTGGGAGGCCAGATCTGGCGGCGACGGGGTGTAGCGGGGTCCGGTGGGCAGGAGGCACATTGTGGGTGTGCGATGGGAGGCGTAGGTGGTCGCGTGGTGGGAGAAGAAAAGGGGAAGTGACGGTTGGGCGTTTGGCGCGTGGCTGACATGTTACATTACCAGGGACATGGCGATGCAAATTTGCATCTCCAAGTGTTTTATTTTACATCACTTGGAATAGGTGATGTAAATTGTTTTACATCTGCATCATCTGTAGAGGCTTAGATATTCATTCGCAAGGTTTAGAGCTTAGAACATTTTCATACGATCTTGAGATAGATCAATCTGTACTTTTGTACTCCATCACATTCCATATATAAGAAGTAGGACATAGGGTTTTACCACATCAAGATGGTCCGAACCTGTGTACACATCGTGTCCCTACTCTTCCTGTTACCATCTAACTCAGATTACCTAGCTCGGGACCCTGGGCCCGAGATCTGCCGGTTTTAGCACCAACACTACCCACTATAGATAGCCTAACTAAATTCGGAAATACTTGACGTGGTTTTAGTTCAATGAACTATTTCCGAATGGAGGGTATATAAGAGGAAGTACAATAGAGTTATGTAGGCGGGCTATAAGAGATGCCTAGTTAGATCAGAGAGGAGAGGAGACATAATAGAAGCGGACTACAAACTTAGGCCAACTCCAATGCGCCGACACATTTGATCCGCGCGTGCCTATTTGGGCCAAAAAAAACATAAGAGATGGCCCAACGCGAGATAGACGCGCCGCACGTCCTCTCGGTGTCCGCCTCGGGTCTGCGTGTTGGCCTACCAACCACCACCAAGGTCATATTAAATGGCACCCATCCACCTTGGGCATGTATGCCAGCCACTAGAAGCGTCCATGCCACATATTTTTTAAATGGCAAGCATGCCGGGGGGGGGGGGGAGGGGAGCGGGACCTCATTCACTTCTCCTTCTGCACTCTAGTCCACATCTGGCCACGCGAGCCCCCTCATCGCCTTCCAACTCCGAGCTTCACTGCCTCCTCTAGGTTTGAGCTTGACCACGTTTTGATTTGAGCTATAGGATGAGGGGCGACCATGGTCGTTGGTGATGTGCCCACCCCGATCCCGAGGCCTTCACGCCGAGTGTATATTCCCACTTCCCGCTTCCCCTACCCCATTTCCCCTCAATGTTATCCATTCATTATTATGTACTCCCTCCATTTTCTAATTAAAATGGCATAGATATTCTCACTTCTCCGTGAAAACAGTGCCAAATCAGAAAATGTTATTCCATGATGAAAACATCCCTCCTCACGAACTCAATCACATGTGAGAGAGGGAGGATGCATGCGTTGTGTGCGGGCATGCAATCGTTTGCATGTCTGGCCTCAGCATTAACACATGCCTTGCATGCATCAATGTGTAGAATCGATTACTGAAACTAGGAGCCCCATGTTGCCATGATTTAGGCAAGTTTAGTTTTGAGATGTGGTTGAGTAGGCGTAAATCGGGCATGTTTTGACTATTTCTTTCGCTCTTGGTCTCACAACAAAAAATTCACGCCCTTTTGAACAAAGTGAGTTAGGCTCACTTGCCTAGTTTATTTTTCTTGTCGCAATGGACTTGGAGTTGGCCGACTAGATTTGTTGATGCAAAAATATAGGTGACACAACTGAATGTAGTTTCATACCTAGGTTACTTCTACCACGGACATACATATATGGGCTTATATCGTCAAGATTCTAATATTAGCTTTGTTCTGTGTTTGTCACATGTTTGAAACCGGGGGACCTCCATTGCGAGAAGTGAATTGATATGGTTTGTAAGGAAAACCAAACTGAAAAACCTTATAAGGAAAACCAGACATAAACATAAACTCGACATGCCTCACTACCTAGCTAGTGTAGGTTTGAAGTGCTGCCATGCATAACGAACACATAACAAAAAGTGCTACAATCATCGTTTCCACATTGAGGCTAAGACCGGATGGGGGAGGTTCTAGGCCTCTCCAGTCCTGGGAAACAGAGAATGGCCCCCGGGCCAACACTGCTCACTTGACGGTCGCACTCAAAGCTCATGGGCAGTTCATCATGCTTACATATGCATGTTTGCATGCAAAATGAGGAACAAATAAGGCCATTGCATGTAGAATTATGCTATTACTATGAATGGGCCATACACACCACTATATCTATGACGGGCCATAGGAATTGCCTGAGTTACCCCTCCATCTCATGTGCTATCAAGAAATATGCCAGAGTGGTGCCAAAATGGGACACATGCCTCACATGTGAGCATATCTCTACAAGTTCCATTTGCGGACAACAAGAGATCTTATACATCTCAAGCCGCAATTGTTCATATTCTTTGAAGTGAGTGTTATATTTGTAATAGTTGGATACTAATACTCTTCTAAAGATGCATATTCGGTGTTTTTAGTGATTCAACATTTCAAGTGGTTCAAACCTCGATCTACGAAAAGCTTAAGATATTTTCTGGTGGTCTAAGGGTGGGCTAGTAGAAGTTTGTGATCTTTTATGATGGTTTGATCTCTACATGTGTGTGTGTGTGTGAGAGAGAGAGAGAGAGGACATGTGCAGGCATTGGTATCTTCACCCTTTCGTCGTTATTTTTCTGGTCAACTTTCGGGCATCATAGCATCTAGTGATAGGTCCGACTAACCGGTTTCCTACGGTGCACACCTTGTGGTCACGTCGGCATCATAGGATCTGGGCCTACCATCGCCCCATTTCCGCCACGGGCTCGACAATGGAGGAGATTATGATACAAGAGGAGGTGATGGGGCTGTGGGAGGTGATACGTCCTCGTCGTATATACTTTTCCTAACACTTTTGCTCTTTTTTTGGACTCTAATTTGCATGATTTGAATGAAACTAACTCGGGTCGAGGTTATTTTCAGCATAACTACCATGGTGTAGTATTGTGCAGAAATAGAAGTTCTCGGAATTGGACGAAACTTTATGGAGAATTTTTATGGAATATGTAAAAAAATACTAGAGCCAAGACCCACAGGAGGGGAGCCACAAGGGCGCGGCCACTCCCCTGGGCGCGCCTTGGTGCCTTGTGGGGCCTAGTGGCTCCATTGACCCTAATCTCAAGTCTATAAATTCCTATTTCCCGAGAAAAATAAGAGAGGAAGTTTCACCGCGTTTTCCGGTATGGAGCCGCCGCCACCTCCTGTTCTTCATTGAGAGGCCAGATGTGGAGCCCATTTGGGGCTCCGGAGAGGGGAATCCTTCATCATTGTCATCATCAACCATCCTCCATCACCAATTTCACAATGCTCACCACCGGGAGTGAGTAATCCCTTGGTAGGCTTGCTGGACGGTGATGGGTTGGAGAATTATCATGTAAGCAAGTTAGTTTTGTTAGGGCTTGATCCCTAGTATATGTTCTGATATTGATGTTGCTATGACTTTGCTGTGCTTAATGCTTGTCACTAGGGCCCGAGTGCCATGATTTCAGATCTAAACCGTTTATGTTTTCACCAATATATTTGCGTTCTTGATCCTATCTTGCAAGTTATATGCACCTATTACATGTTATGATCCACATACCCCAAGGTGACAATAACTGGGATTCTTTCCGGTGATTACCGTAATTTGAGGAGTTCATGTATTCACTATGTGTTAATGCTTTTTTCGGGCTCTCTAGTAAAAGGAGGCCTTAATATCCCTTAGTTTCCTTATGGACCCCGCTGCCATGGGAGGGTAGGACAAAAGATGTCATGCAAAATGTTATCATAAGCACGTATGACTATATACGGAATACATGCCTACATTATATTGATGAATTTGAGCTAGTTCTGGTCGCCCTAGGTTATAACTGTTACATGATGAATGTTATCCAACGTAATCACCTATCCAATGCCTATGAGCTTTTAACATATTGCTTTTGCTAAGTTACTACTACTGTTGCTACTGTCACAATTGCTACAAAACTATTACTGCTACCATTACTGTTGTCGTTATCGTTAATATTGCTATCAAATTACCATATTGTTGTGCTACTAATCACTCTGCTGCAGGTATTTAGTCTCCAAGTGTGGTTGAATTGACAACTCAACTGTTAATACTTACAAATATTCTTTGGCTTCCCTTGTGTCGAATCAACAATTTTGGGTTGAATACTCTACCCTCAATAACTGTTGTGATCCCCCATACTTGTGGGTTATCAAGACCTTTTTCTGGCACCATTGCCGAGGAGCATAGCTCTATTTGCTGAGTCACTTGGGATTTATATCTGTTGATCACTATGAAGAATCTCAAGGATGATAGAGCCAAGATCATTCCTTCCAAGACAAGGGGAGGTAAGGAACTATTATCTAGCTCTGCACTTGATTCACCTTCTGTTTTGAGTAAGCCTGCGACACCACCACCTGCTATTAATTCTGATATGTCGCAAGTAATTGATGATGCTACTTCTGCTATGAATGATGCTATTAATGATGCTATTAATGATGCTAGTACTTTGCTTGATGATACTATGCCACTAGATGAATTTCTTGACGAAGAACTTGCTAAAGCTAAAGAATTTGAGAATGCTGAAACTGAAGAAATTACTGAAACTGAAAATTACAGAACACCCATTCGACCTAACTCTCCTAGATATGAATTGCCTAAGATACGTGAGGGTTATGTTATGGATGGAGAGATAGCTAGGGAATTTCTTGCTTGTAATGATATAGATGATCTTAAGAAATTACTATGTAAGCTGAAAGAAAAATCTCTGAATGCTAGAATGAAATATGATCCTAAGTTTGCTTCTTCACCTATTTTTGTTACTGATAAGGATTATGAATGTTTTGTCGATCCTGAGTTAATTACTTTGGTTGAATCCGATCCTTTCCATGGTTATGAAACTGAAATCGTTGTAGCACATCTTACTAAATTAAATGATATAGCCACCATATTTGCTCATGAGGAAAAAGTTCACTACTATTATATTCTTAAGTTGTTTCCTTTTTCACTAAAGGGTGATGCTAAGATATGGTTTAATACTCTCGCTCCTAGTTGTGTGTGTAGTCCCTAGGACATGATATATTATTCTCTGGAAAATATTTTCCTACTCATAGAAAACAAGCTGCCTTACAGGAAATATTTAACTTTGTGCAAATTAAAGAAGAGAATTTCCCTCAAGCTTGGGGGAGGCTTCTCCAATTACTTAATGCTTTGCTTGATCATCCTCTTAAGAAAAATAAAATACTTGATATCTTCTATAATGGACTAACCGATGTTTCTAGGGATTACCTAGATAGTTCTGCTGGTTGTGTTCTCAGGGAACAAACTATTGAACAAGCTGAAGAATTACTAAATAATATATTAAAGAATGATATATGATGGACACTTCCTTAACCACCAACTAAACCAACTCCGAAAAAGAGGGTATTCTATTTCTCAGTCCTGAAGATATGCAAGAGGCAAAGAAGTGTATGAAATAAAAAGACTTTAAAGCTGAAGATGTTAAGAATTTACCACCTATTAAAGAAATACATGGACTTGACACACCGGCACAGGTGGTAGAGGTAAATTCTCTTATAAAGTTTGATGAAGGTGATATTCCTTATAATAAATCTCCGAGTCAATGACTGTATGAATTTGACTATTACATTGTTAAGCAAGATCATTTAAATGCATATTTTATGAAAACAATTGAAACATAATGCCTACATGATTAATCTCTTAAGTGACTTGTTGTTTCAAATTGCTAATGATGTCAAAGGTGTAGGTAAACATGCATCTATGGTCCAAACCCCATTAGAACAAGTTGCTAAATCTCAAAATGAATTGCTCAATGAAATGAATAACAATATGAATGATCATGCTGTTAGGCTAATGACTAGAGGAGGTAGAATGACTCTTGAGCCACTTTATCCTGAAGGTTACTGATCTCTACTATGCAACTTTATTCTTGTAGACTTGTGTTGGGCCTCCAAGCGTAGATTTTTGTAGGACAGTAACAAATTTCCCTCAAGTGGATGACCTATGGTTTATCAATCTGTGGGAGGCGCGCGATGAAGATGGTCTCTCTCAAACAACCCTGCAACCAAATACAAGAAATATCTTGTGTCCCCAACACACCCAATACAATGGTAAATTGTATATGTGCACTAGTTCGGCGAAGAGATGGTGATACAAGTGTAGTATGGATAGTAGAAATATACTTTTATAATTTGAATAAATAAAGCAAGGTAACAAATGATAAAAGTGAGCACAAACAGTATTGCAATGCTTAAAAACAAGGCCTAGGGTTCATACTTTTGCTAGTGCAATCTCTCAACAGTGCTAACATAGTTATACCATATGGAAATCCCTCAATGTGCGATAAAGAATCACTCCAAAGTTTATATCTAGCGGAGAACATAAGACAAAATTGTTTATAGGGTAAGAAACCACCTCAAATTTATCCTTTCCGATCAATCAATTGAGCTGTTCCTATAAGTGTCACAAACAGCCCTAGAGTTCGTACTAAAATAACACCATATGATACACATCAACCAACTCTAATGTCACCTAGATACTCCAATGTCACCATAAGTATCCGTGAGTTGATTATATGATATGCATCAAACAACTTTAGATTCATAATATTCAATCCAACACAAAGAACTTCAAAGAGTTCCTCCAGATTTCTACATGAGAAACAAACACGAAAACATGCATCAACCCCTATGCATAGATTACCCCAATGTCACGTCTGGACTCCGCGAGTTGAGTGCCAAAACATACATCAAGTGAATCAATATGATACCGCATTGTCACCATGGGTATTCATATGCAAGACATACATCAAGTGTTCTCAAATCCAAAAAAGTATTCAATCCGATAAAAGTGAAACCTCAAACGTAAAAACTCAATTCATCACAAAAAGATAGAGAGGGGAAAACATCATATGATCCAACTATATTAACAAAGCTCGCGGTACATAAAGATCGTGCCAAATCAAGAACACGAGAGAGATATCAAACACATAGCTACTGGTACAAACCCTCAGCCCCGAGGGTGGACTACTCCCTCCTCATCATGGTGGCCGCCGGGATGATGGAGTTGGCCTGCAGTGATGATTTCCCCCTCTGACAGGGTGCCGGAACAGGGTCCAGATTGGTTTTTCTTGGACATAGAGGCTTGCAGCGGCAAAACTTCTCATCTAGGATTATTTCTGGTTTTTTTTGTATTTATAGGGTTTTTTGGCACCGGTCTCACATCTAGATGGGCTTTGAGGGGCCCACTACCGACCAGGGTGCGCCAGAGGGGGGTGGCGTGCCCTGGTGCCTAGTGGCCACCTCCTTCACCCCCGGTCCTCCCACGAAGCTTCCGGTGACTCTTTTGTTCCAAAAAAATCATTAAAAAGTGTCGCCGTATTTAGAGAACTATTATTTCTGCACACAAAAAACAACACCACGGTAGTTCTGCTGAAAACAGCGCCAATCTGGGTTAGGCCCATTTAAATCATATAAAATTGCACCCAAACCATATAAAATTGTTGTAAACATGGCATGAATACTTCATAAATTATAGATACGTTGGAGACGTATCAGCATCCCCAAGCTTAATTCATGCTCGTCCTCGAGTACATAAATGACAAAAGAAATAATTTATGAAGTGTGAATGCTAGCATAGTGCATAAGTTTTGATCAATGATAATTTCAATCACTTTTCCTAGCATCATAACAACAAATATTTCTCATAAAACTCATCATGATAAAGTAGTAGTTGAAAACTGAATTTTTGATGTGGAATGCTACCTATCATATTCATCATGTACTCTTTCTTTTGTAGCATGGACATTTGGGCTTGAATGATTCAAAGCAATAGTCTGTAATTTGACATGAAGACATTAATATTCAAGTACACTAACAAGCAACCATGTATTTCAAAATATCAACGCTAAAGAAAGTTATCTCTAGCCCATTATGCTCAATCATTGATCCATTCATTAAACGCACTCAACATTAGCTACATTCAATGCACAAGTATGGCAATAGTGCTCTCCAGTTGGTGCTTTATAAGAGAAGATGGAGACTCAAAATAAAAATAAAAATTTCATAAAAGTAAATAGATAGGCCCTTCGCAGAGGGAAGCAGAGATTTGCAGAGGTGCCAAAGCTCAAAGCTTAAATTAGAGATAAAATTATTTTGAGATAGCTTGTGGGCCCCTCGTGGGTCTCCTGACCTAATTCTTTCACCCATATATACTCTTATACCCCAAAACCATCAGGGGGAGCCACTGATGTCTACTACGCAAATTTATCCTTGTAGACGTTGTTGGGCCTCCAAGTGTAGAGTTTTGTAGGACAGTAGCAAATTTCCCTCAAGTGGATGACCTAAGGTTTATCAATCCATGGGAGGCGTAGGATGAAGATGGTCTCTTTCAAACAACCCTGCAACCAAATAACAAAGAGTCTCTTGTGTCCCCAACACACCCAATACAATTGAAATTGTATAGGTGCACTAGTTCGGCAAAGAGATGGTAATACAAGTGCAATATGGAAGGTAGATATAGGTTTTTGTAATCTGAAAATATAAAAACAGCAAGGTAGCAAGTAACAAAAGGGAGCGAAAATGGTATTGCAATGCTTCGAAACAAGGCCTAGGGTTCATACTTTCACTAGTGCAAGTTCTCTAAACAATGATAACATAATTGGATCATAAAGCAATCCCTCAACGTGCAACAAAGAGTCACTCCAAAATCACTAATAGTGGAAAACAAACGAAGAGATTATTGTAGGGTACGAAACCACCCCAAAGTTATTCTTTCTGATCGATCCATTGGGCTATTCCTATAAGTGTCACAAACAGCCCTAGAGTTCGTAGTAAACTAACACCTTAAGACACACATCAACCAAAACCCTAATGTCACCTAGATACTCCAATGTCACCACAAGTATCCACGAGTTTGATTATACGATATGCATCACACAATCTCAGATTCATCTATTCAAACCAACACAAAGAACTTCAAAGAGTGCCCCAAAGTTTCTATCGGAGAGTCAAGACGAAAACGTGTGCCAACCCCTATGCATAAGTTCACAAGGTCACAGAACCCGCAAGTTGATCACTGTCGGTGTCAAAACCGGTGGATCTCGGGTAGGGGGTCCCGAACTGTGCGTCTAGGCGGATGGTAACAGGAGACGAGGGGCACGATGTTTTTACCCAGGTTCGGGCCCTCTCGATGGAGGTAAAACCCTACGTCCTGCTTGATTAATATTGATGATATGGGTAGTACAAGAGTAGATCTACCATGAGATCAAGGAGGCTAAACCCTAGAAGCTAGCCTATGGTATGATTGTTGTAATGTATGTTGTCCTACGGACTAAAGCCCTCCGGTTTATATAGACACCGGAGAGGGCTAGGGTTACACAGAGTCGGTTACAATGGTAGGAGATCTACATATCCGTATCGCCAAGCTTGCCTTCCACGCCAAGGAAAGTACCATCCGGACACGAGCCGGAGTCTTCAATCTTGTATCTTCGTAGTCTTGGAGTCCGGCGGATAATGATAGTCCGGCTGTCCGGACACCCCCTAGTCCAGGACTCCCTCAGTAGCCCCTGAACCAGTCTTCAATGACGATAAGTCCGGCGTGTACAATGTTCGGCATTGCAAGGCGGGTTCCTCCCTTGAATAATCCAGAGAAGATCATGAACACCAGGATAGTGTCCGGCTCTGCAAAATAAATTCCACATTCCACCGTAGAGAGAATAAAATGTACACTTAGTTCAATCTGCTGACGTATTATGCAGCGTGACATCACACCGCCACCAGGCCTTTGTTTGAATTACTATACCACCTCAGCGTGTTTAGCGAAGCGGTTTCCTTGGCACGTCTTGTCGAAGCAGAGATCGTGTTCCCCTTATTCCGGGATTCTCATCAATACGTGCGTGGGTAACCCAGCCGCGCCATTGATGGTGGCGCTTGGGAGATAAGCGAGTTTTACCAGGCTGGTGGGGGACGCATAGTTTTGTCCGCCTATATATAAGGGATAAGGATTCACCTTCTCACCTACGCCTTCTTCCTCCTTTGCTTATCCATTCCCGCGAACTCAAGCTCCAACGCCCGATCTCGCGCATCTCGCCTCGACCTTCTCCGAATATGTCCGGAGCGGGAGGTAAATGGTTAGCCTCCACCGTCAAGGAGGAGGACATCACCAAGCTGCGCAGCGCCGGATACCTTTCCGGCGATATCGCGCATCGGCTGCCCGACGAGGGGCAGCTCATCCCTACCCCCGGGCCTCATGAGAGGGTCGTCTTTCTCCCCCACTTCCTCCGCGGACTGGGCTTTCCGCTCCATCCATTTGTCCGGGGGCTCATGTTTTACTACGGCCTGAATTTCCACGATCTGGCGCCGAACTTTATCCTCAACATCTCGGCGTTTATCGTCGTGTGCGAGGCCTTCCTCTGCATCCGGCCCCACTTCGGCCTGTGGCTCAAGACCTTCAACATCAAGCCGAAGGTTGTGAAGGGTACGCAAGCGGAATGCGGAGGCGCCATGTTGGGAAAATTGCCCAACATCCCTTGGCTGGAAGGGACCTTCGTGGACTCCGTCAAGGGGTGGCAATCGGGGTGGTTTTACATTACCGAGCCGCGCAAATCCACATGGGCGGCGGCCCCCGAGTTTAGATCTGGCATCCCCACGCAGCTCACCTCCTGGAAAGAGAAGGGCTTGCAGTGGGGGAATCCGGTGGAGGTGACGGGACTCCGAGCATGTATCAAGAAGATGGTGAGCAATAGGCTCAGGCTCGTCGACGTGGTCCAAGTCATGCTCATCCGGCGGATCCTCCCATGCCAAGAACGGGAATTTAATTTGTGGGAGTTCAATCCGGAACAGCACCAGGCGCTAAGCGGGCTCTTCGATACAACATACTAAGGCGCCTGGAGGGTGCTGTTCAAGGGCGCCGAAGCCCCCCGCGTCCGCGACCGAAGACCGCAGATTCAGCTCGCAGTATCCAACTGACGAGGTAAGTGATTCAACCCCATTAAGGGACACTTGTGATAATTAGATTGACTCTAGTGAGGTTTCATTCTGCCTCTTCCTTTGACAGGAATGGATGGAGAAGGCCAAGCTGCTCATCAGCACGGCTCCCATGCCAGAAGACCCAGTGGACGCCCGCTTAACAGGGCTGCTGGTTCCGGCACCGCACGTGGTGCCGGAGAAGAAGGCCAAGAAGGTGTCCGCGGGGACTCGAAAGAGTTCCCGCAATCAGGCATCTGACGACGACGAGGACTCCTCCCCCAAAGACGAGGAGGAGGAGTACTCTCTCCCGGAGGAGGGTGAGAAGAAAAGGAAGGCTTCCCCCATCGGGGAGGCCGAAGGGTCCAAGAGGGGGAGAACTATCCCCCCGGACAATTTCGCCAACATCAGCATTGGTGAGGATGAGTGGCCTCCAAGGGCCAGGCGTCCGGCAAGATCGTAAGTATCCGGATCCTTGATGTGTAATTTCTTTTATGTCGCGTAGTATCCTTCTACCGCCGCATTCTGCCCGTAGTCCGGCCAATGATGATCTCCCCGACTCATCAAGCGGGTCATTGGCCTCGTCGGATGTGAATTCCATCCCGACTGCCTCCACCCCACGCGCCGACGAGGACGTCGAGGTGGGATCCCAGAGAGGGACCCATCAGGAGGAGGCTCCGGAGGCGCCGTCAGGCAGCCTCCCGGACTTCGTGCCGGACTCTACATCGGAACCCGCAGTGGTTCCAGAGTCCGGCAAGCGGCCCCTTCGAAAGAAGGGCAGGACCGTGACGCCGGCGGCCTCTGTCCAACCAGAGGCGCCGGATAACCTGCTGGAGGCGCTTAAAGGCGCTTCCATCGAGGAAGAACACCGCACTATCATGAGTGCGGTGATTGAGAAGGTTCAGCTCGCTAAGAGCGGGCTGACCGAAGCCTGCAGCAGCCTTTTAACAGGCTTTGAGGTAAGAAGTTAAAATTATGTAATGTAATACCGCATAGACAGTAGCCCCTGATGCTTAGTTCGGTGTTCGGAAAGAAAAGCCGGACTAAGGATCTTTAACAAGATATACGCAGGGTTGCCTAAAATATGTCAATATGGGTTTGCAGGCTATGCTGCTGACCTCTGCCGCACTAACGGAGGAGGTTGACGTGCTGAAAAAGGATCTCGAGCGGTCCGAGCAAGAGCTCGGCCATGCAAAGAAGCAGCTCGAGGAAAAAGAAGGTGAGTAACACCTCTTTGAATAAGTACCTTACAGAAAAGGATTTTGGTTGCAAATAAAATTAACAAGGATAATATGTGTATTGCAGGGGCCACTAACGAGGTGGCAACCTGAAAGATGCTGTGTCCGCGGCCGAACGCAGTGCGGCCGCGGAACGGGCTGAGCGAGAAAAGCAAGAGGCACGGGTGGCGGAAGTTCGGCAAGAGCTCCAGGCTCTCATGGAAAAACATGAGAGTTTGGAGCGTGACTCCAAGACTCGAGAGTCCGAGCTCGCCTCGGCTCTCGAAAGTGCCAATTCCGCCAAGGCCGAGGCCCGTAAGGCCCTTCAGGAGGTTGAGGACATAAAGAAGATAGCGGCGGGTAAGGCGTTTTTTCATGCAAAGCAGGCATGTTAATGTGAACTACCTGACACTTACCCGCATTCGGAGCTCTCCAGGGGCGTTTGCAGATCTGCCGTGTAGTGTGTCTGATGCCGCCGCATTCTATCGTGGCGAGGAGGGGAGCTCGACGGAGAAGGTCTTCTGGTCTCAGTATACTGAGGCCGGCCATCCGGTGCCCCCAAGCGACCAGCTGAAGCAGCTGGTCGAACTCCACAAGGTAGCTGAGGAGGCCATGAAGGGCCTCATAGTCCGGCTGTGGCCTGGACAGGCCATGCCTGGTAGCTATTTTGGCCTCGTGCGGCGGCTGGTAGATGCATGCCCCAGGCTGGATGTAGTCAAGCGTTCCGCCTGTATCGAAGCGCTCGTCGGGCCCTTGCCCGCATAAAGGTGCAATGGGGCAAATTGGATGCTGAGAAGCTTCTCACGGACCCACCGCCGCCGGGCAAGGAGTATCGCACGCCGGAGAAGTATTATAAAATTGTCCTGAAGGGAGCCTGCAATATTGCAGATGAGTGCTCCCGAAATGTAATCTTTGAGTGAACTCGCTGTTTATTTATCCTGTGCGCTGAAAACTTCGTTCATATGCGCCATGAGCAACGTTTGTTTAATTTAAAATATTACCTTCTGTGCGGCCGTTTGTAAAATCTGGGAGATGGCAAGTCGTTGGCTTCAGCCCCCAAGCCACAAGTGCCGGGGTGTTCGGGATAAACTTGAGCACTCTTGTTCCCATTTTTGGGTCCATCTAGGGAGGCGCTCAACATGATGAACAAGGCAACCGGACTTATAATGCTTGAACACTCTCACTTAGCCATAGAATTCTATAATTTTAAATTTCGGCGAAGCCCCTGGTATTCGGAAGACCGAATCCGGGGCGCTATCCACGCCTTCATCGGACATTATCCGGAACTTCGCTCGAAGCGGTGTGAGTCTTTAAGGACCCGAAAAAACCTCTCAAACAGCGACCAGTCTCTCGCCTTATCATGCCAGTCAGTTTTAGCTTTCTCCACTGAGGCGTTAACCCGGCTCAACCGGGGCGCAATCGCAGTGGTTCTCCCAGTGCCACCTTAGCCGACAGAACGGAACGTAAGGCACCAAAACGTGGGAGCCGGGCAAACCCAACTATTGACCCAAGACATGATTCGGAGCCGATTCATATAACGCTATAAGTTCGGGGTGCCGCACTTGTGAAAGTGTTCGGACTTTATCACACCATAGAGTGGGGAACGTAAGCCCCCGGTGTACTATGCCGTACCAAAATATACGGGTGCCAGATGTCATATAATGAGCATATATATATATAATGTGATGCAATTGCGATCATAAAGGTGCTGCATTATTAATGAAAGAAAAGTCTGCTAGTAGAGCGGACTGATACAAATAGTGCGGTAAGCAAGGGATTTGGACTAAATAAACATGTCCCCCTCCAGGGATGAGCTGCGGATTTGGTGTATATAATCGAATTTAATGCTCGTAATTGAGACCACCTGAGTGTTCGACGCGGCCTTCTTTAGTCCCTAACTGTTGCATCATGAATTCGGCAGGTTCACCGCCGGACAGGGCTTCTGGTTAACAGAGTCCTGTGTACAAAAAAGAAGAAAAATAATAAAAAAAAGAAAGAGGGGCACATGTGCGAGCCCCCGGTGTGGTCGAACCGCACTCTGGGTCCGTTGTGATCGTGCCCCCTCCCCTGTGCCCATGGTATCTCCAAAGCGTAATGATGTACGCGGAGTGTTATTCTTGCGATCATACGCGGGCGAGGGTTGGGGCCGCATTGCTACGCGTGCTCTGATCGCGCCAGGTGGTCTTGGTTGGCATTGCTCCGGGCGCGCTTTGCTGTATCCGGCCGTTTAACGGTCGGACTCGAGAATTGCCTTAGAAGGTTGCTCTGTACTTCTGCCGCGAGAGCCGCTGTATGTTCCTCCGTTCGGAGGGAGCGTTCCGTATTCCCATTGATCGTGATGACTCCACGAGGGTCTGGCATCTTGAGCTTTAGGTATGCATAGTGCGGCACCGCGTTGAATTTGGCAAACGCGGTTCACCCGAGCAGAGCGTGATAGCCGCTGCGAAACGGGACTATGTCAAAGATTAACTCTTCGCTCCGGAAATTATCCAGGGATCCGAAGACCACTTCCAGTGTGACTGAGCCTGTGCAGTTGGCTTCCACTCCTGGTATGACACCTTTAAAGGTTGTCTTTGTAGGTTTAATCCTTGATGGGTCTATGCCCATTTTGCGCATTGTATCCTGATAAAGCAGGTTCAGGCTACTGCCGCCGTCCATCAGGACTCTCGTGAGGTGGAACCCATCGACGATTGGGTCTAAGACCAATGCGGTGAATCCGCCATGGCGTATGCTGGTCGGATGGTCTCTTCGATCGAAAGTGATCGGACAAGAGGACCATGGGTTGAACTTTGGGGCGACTGGCTCCATCGCATAGACGTCCCTTAGTGCGCGTTTCCTCTCCCTCTTGGGTATGTGGGTCGCGTATATCATATTCACCGTCCGTACTTGTGGGGGAAAACCCTTCTGTCCTTTGTTGTTCGGCGGCCGGGTCTCTTCCTCGTCGTCGCTATTTAGCCCCTTGTCCTTGTTTTCGGCAATTAACTTGCCGGCCTGCTTGAACACCCAGCAATCTCTATTGGTGTGGTTAGCTGGCTTTTCAGAGGTGCCATGTATCTGGCATAAGCGGTCGAGTATTCGGTCCAGATTGGACGGACCCGGAGTGGTTCTTTTAAATGGCTTCTTCCGTTGACCGGGATTAGAGCCTCGGAATCCGGCATTGGCTGCCGTATCCTCCTTATCGTCGCCGTTAATTCGACGCTTGTTTTTGTTTCGATGTGACCTGCCATTGTTGTCCTTAGTATCCGGACTGCCAGAATTTTTACGGAGATTGTTGCTGCGGGCTAGCCAGCTGTCCTCTCCCGCACAAAAGCGGGTCATTAACGATGTGAGGGCTGCCATGGATTTCGGCTTTTCCTGCCCCAGGTGCCGGGCTAGCCATTCATCCCGGATGTTATGTTTAAAGGCTGCAAGGGCCTCTGCGTCCGGACAATCGACGATTTGATTTTTCTTTGTCAAGAACCGTGTCCAGAATTGTCTGGCCGATTCGTCTGGCTGCTGAATGATGTGGCTTAGGTCATCGGCGTCTGGTGGTCGCACATATGTGCCTTGGAAGTTATCAAGGAATGCGGCCTCCAGGTCTTCCCAACACCCAATTGACTCTGCGGGCAAGCTGTTAAGCCAATGCCGAGCTGGTCCTTTAAGCTTGAGTGGGAGGTACTTTATGGCGTGGAGATCGTCGCCGCGGGCCATATGGATGTGAAGAAGATAGTCTTCGATCCACACCGCGGGGTCTGTTGTGCCATCGTAAGATTCGATGTTTACGGGTTTAAACCCTTCGGGGATCTGATGATCCATTACTTCGTCAGTGAAGCATAACGGGTGTGCGGCGCCCCTGTATTGAGCGATATCGCGACGCAGCTCGAGAGAGCGCTGTCTGTTGTGTTCGGCCCGGCCGGGGTTATTGTATCCGGCACGACGGTATTCGTCGTGGGTCGTAGGGCGCCCACGTGATCCATAGATGGATCTGGATTGCCTTGCTTTGTCCTCCAATATGTCTCGCAAGTCCGGCGCGTTCCCTCTTGGCTTCGTACTTTTGGAGCGATGCCGGGGTATGGTCTTGGCTGGGGGCCTGGATGCCTCTCTGTCACGACCACGGGGTGGTCGGTCAGCCATATCGTGCGCTGGTGACGGAGGTACGTATGCTTCCTCCTCTAATGGGGGGAGCAGCTTGCGTTTTGGGTAACTTTTGGAGGGACGTTCGAGTTTATACTCTTCGGCCGTGAGGAGCTTGGTCCATCGATCGGCCAGCAGGTCTTGATCAGCTTGAAGCTGCTGCTGCTTTTTCTTTAGGCTGTTTGCTGTGGCGATAAGCCTGCGCTTGAAGCGCTCTTGTTCGACGGGGTCCTCGGGTACGATGAATTCGTCATCGTTGAGGCTTGCTTCGTCTTCGGAGGGAGGCATATAATTATGATCCTCAACCTCTTCGTCTGCCGCCCCCTCATGAGGGCTTGCTTCTGCATCCTCCTGCGCTGAGTCTTGCTGGAGGGGATTGTCTTCGGCACTCTCTGGAGTATTATTATCTCCTGTGCCGGAATCTCCATTCTTGCTGTGGCGAGGTTTAGAGCGGCGCCGCTGACGCCGGCGCTTGGGCTATTTCTTTAAGGGATCTGCCTCCGCTGTTTCTTCGCCGTCCCCATCTTTTGGGGTATCCACCATGTATACGTCGTATGACGAGGTGGCCTTCCAGTGCCCTGTGGGCGCTGGTTCCTGTTCGTCTCCGGCATCGTCGTCCATAGCGTCGATGTCTTCGGAGTCGTAGTCTAGCATGTCGGTTAGATTGTCGACAGTGGCTACAAAGTGGGTGGTGGGTGGGCTCTGAATTTCTTCGTCGTCCGTATCCCAACCATCCTGGCCATAATCCGGCCAGGACTCTCCTGATAACGAGAGATGCTTTAGTGAATTCAAGATTTCGCCAAAAGGCGAGCATTGGAACATGTCCGCGGCGGTGAATTCCATAACCAGCGCCCAATCCGGATCGATTGGCAGGGGCGCGGGAGGTTCGGAGTCCGGCGAGGAGTCCGGCGCCTCGGAATCACGAGTTTCGCAGGGGACAAGATTAGTGTTCGGCTCCATCGCCGTGGATGTTGGAGCCCCCAGGGCGGCGTCTATCCACCGGCCCTCGATTTGGGCGATCGGCTCCGGGCTAATGGCCGAAGCGGATCCGTGTGCGGCCACCAAGGCACTGTTCGGTGGCAGAGCTAAATCATGCCCGTTGTCACAGTGCGGCGCGCTTGGCTGTGGCTCGAGTCCGTCGAAGATCAAGTCTCCTCGGGCATCGACCATGAAGTTTAAGCTTCCAAATCTGACCTGACGGCCAGGGGCGTAGCTTTCGATCTGCTCCAGATGGTCAAGTGAATTGGCCCGCAGTGCGAAACCGCCGAATACGGAGATCTGTCCGGGGAGAAAAGTCTCACCCTGGACAGCGTCGTTGGTTGAAGATGCATCAAGCCTATCGGTGATGACACAGAGGAACTCTCAATGAAAGCACCAATGTCGGTGTCAAAACCGGCGGATCTCGGGTAGGGGGTCCCGAACTGTGCGTCTAGGCGGATGGTAACAGGAGACGAGGGACACGATGTTTTTACCCAGGTTCGGGCCCTCTCGATGGAGGTAAAACCCTACGTCCTGCTTGATTAATATTGATGATATGGGTAGTACAAGAGTAGATCTACCACGAGATCAAGGAGGCTAAACCCTAGAAGCTAGCCTATGGTATGATTGTTGTAATGTATGTTGTCCTACGGACTAAAGCCCTCCGGTTTATATAGACACCGGAGAGGGCTAGGGTTACACAGAGTCGGTTACAATGGTAGGAGATCTACATATCCGTATCGCCAAGCTTGCCTTCCACGCCAAGGAAAGTACCATCCGGACACGAGCCGGAGTCTTCAATCTTGTATCTTCGTAGTCTTGGAGTCCGGCGGATAATGATAGTCCGGCTGTCCGGACACCCCCTAGTCCAGGACTCCCTCAATCACCAAAACATACGTCAAGTGGATCACGTGAATATCCCATTGTCACCATAGATAAGCACATGCAAGACAAACATCAAGTGTTCTAAAATCCTTAAAGACTCAATCCAATAAGATAACTTCAAAGGGAAAAGTCAATCCATTAAAAGAAGGTAGAGGTGGAGAAACATCATAAAATACAACTATAATAGCAAAGCTCACAGTAAATCAAGATCGTGCCAAATCAATAACACGAGAGAGGGAGAGAGAGATCAAACACATAGATACTGGTACATACACTCAGCCCCGAGGGTGAACTACTCCCTCCTCATCATGGAGAGAGCCGGGATGATGAAGATGGAAAGAGCAGGGTGCCGAACAGGGCCCCGATTGGTTTTTGGTGGCTACAAAGGCTTGCAGCGGCGGAACTCCCGATCTTCATTATGTTCTGGAAGTTTGGGGATATATAAGAGGTGTTGGCGTCGGAAACAAGTCAGGGGGTCCACGAGGCAGCCACGAGGTAGGGGGGCGTGCCCAGGGGGGTAGGGCGCGCCCTCCACCCTCGTGGTGGCCTCAGGACTCTTCTGGTCCATCTCCGTTGCTCCGTGGGCTTCTTCTGGTCCAAAAACAATCTACATAAATTTCACGTCAATTGGACTCCGTTTGGTATTCCTTTTCTGTAAAACTCAAAAATAAGGAAACAAACAAAAACTGGCACTGGGCTCAGGTTAATAGGTTAGTCCCAAAAATCATATAAAATAGCATATAAATGCATATAAAACATCCAAGATGGATAATGTAATAGCATGAATACTCCATAAATTATAGATACGTTGGAGATGTATCGGCATCCCCAAGCTTAATTCCTGCTCGTCCTCGAGTAGGTAAATGTTAAAAGAAATAATTTATGAAGTGTGAATGCTAGCAGATGCACAAGTTTGATCAACCATAATTTCAATCACCTTTTCTAGCATCATTATATGTCTAACAGTAGCTCATCTCATAAAACTTCTCATGATCAAGTAACAAGCTATTCACATGTTAAAGCATAGACCATAAACTTTCTTGAAAACTAACAAACTATGTTCTCAGTCATCAAACAATTGCAATTCATCTTATTTTTAGGAAGGGTCTATGTAAGAGCTTTGATTTTGCAAATCCCACATACTCAACTATCATATAGTCTTCCATGATTGCTACCACTCAAAGCATATTTTTAGAACAAATAGCATCCATCAAACACAGAGAAAGATAGGGGCTCAATGTTTTGCCTCCCAACTTACTTATCATATAGATAATTGTCAACAATAATAATTCATGATCAAATATATTTGAATGGCCATATATGCTTAGATCTTTCCCCATCACATGATGCTTGCCAACTAAAGAGTAGGTTGGAATGAGAAGGAACACTACTGACTCTTGCATAAAAGTAAAAGGTAGGCCCTTCGCAGAGGGAAGCAGGGATTTGCAGAGGTGCCAGAGCTCGAAGCTTTTAAAACAGAGATGAAAATAATTTTGAGAGGTATGCTTTCGATGTCAACATAACAACCAAGAGTTCCCAATATCTTCCATACGAGATACATTACAGGCGGTTCCCAAACAGAATGGTAAAGTTTTTACTCCCCCACCACCAATAAGCACATTCCACGACTGGTCCGAAACAACGGGTACCGCCCAACTATCAACAATCCTGGGGGAGTTTTGTTTAATTATTTGTGATTTTGTTTTTAATCTTTTGATCATAGGACTGGGCATCCCAATTACCAGCCACTCTCTCGTGAATGATGAGCGGAGTCCACTCATCGTGAGAATAACCCACCTAGCATGGAAGATACTGACAGTCCCTAGTCGCTACATGAGCAATTCGGGCATACAAAACAGATTATTTTTGAAGGTCTAGAGTTTGGCACATGCAAATTTACTTGGAACGTCAGGTAAATACCGCATATAGGTAGGTATGGTGGACACTCATGGCAGAAACTTGGTTCAAGGATTTTGGATGCACAAGCAGTATTCTCGCTTAGTATAGAAATTTTGGGTAGCAAAGGATTCTAAATAGCAATCACCACATGTTGGAGGATCTATAACAATATAACTTCTATACAAATATACCCAAACATAACTCATTAAGTTGTCTTCCTTGTTCAACTTCAACTAATTTGATCAAGTATGAAAATAATTAACGGGGCTCACAATCATAGAATATGTCCAAGATAGTATATTATATGTGAAATCTCTCTTCCTTCAATATTCTTTCATGAATTGTTCAAGTGACCAATACTATGTGAAGTTATTACTCCCCATGGGATAAGCATACGAAACATATATAATTTCAGATTTATGACATTCAAATCATTCAACCATTTACTCATAGGATATAAGTGAAACACACGAGTAAATGACAAACTACTCCAAAAAGATATAAGTGAAGATCAATGAGTAGTTAAATAATTATGTAGCTATGTGAAGACTCTCTCTCACTTAAGAATTTCAGATCTAATGTATTTTATTCAAGCAGCAAACAAAGCAAAATAAAATGACATTGGAAGGATAGCACATATCATGTGAAGAAGCAAAAACCTAGGCTCAACCAAAACTGACCGATAGTTGTTGAAGAAGAAAGGTGGGATGCCAGCCGGGGCATCCCCAAGCTTAGATGCTTGAGACTTCTTGAAATATTAATTAGGGATGTCTTGGGCATCCCCAAGCTTGAGCATTTGTGTCTCCTTAATTCCTTTTATATCACATTTCCCCTAAATCTTAAAAACTTCATCCACACAAAACTCAACAAGAACTTGTGGGATAAGTTAGTATAAATCAATGCAAAACCTTATCATTCTCTACTGTAGCAAATCATTAAAATTATTATTTGATATTGCCTACTAAATGCCTCTTCATATTTAACACTCCTATCCCCAAATAGAATCATTAATCAAGCAAACATATGCAAACAATGCAAACATACCAACAATCTGTCTAAACAGGATAGTCTGTAAAGAATGCAAGAGGAATCATACTTCCATAACTCCAAAAATTCTGAACAATTACCACACTGTATAAAATTTGTTTTTACTCATCGTGTCAAAATTTCAAGATTTTATCATGTTCTAACTATTCACCAATATTCAAACATAACAGCAAACTTTCTGTTTTTGAAACAACAACGTATAGACTTGTAAAATAAGCATGGTAAAGGCTATACTTGACTTTTTAATTGAACTAAAAGATATAAAACATGTCTTTGAATAACAGCAAGCAAATATAAACAAAATAAATGATGCTCTGAGCAAAAAACATATCATGTGGTTAATAAAAATATAGCCTCAAGTAAGGTTACCGATGAACGAAGACGAAAGAGGGGATGCCATCCGGGGCATCCCCAAGCTTAGTTGCTTTGTTGTCCTTGAATATTACCTTGGGGTTCCTTGGCATCCCCAATCTTAGGCTCTTGCCACTCATTATTCCATAGTCCATCAAAACTTTACCCAAAACTTGAAAACTTTACAACACAAAACTCAACAGAAAACTCGTAAGCTCCGTTAGTATAAGAAGATAAATCACCACTTAGGTACTGTTGTGAACTCATTCTAAATTCATATTGGTGTTGTATCTACTGTATTCCAACTTCTCCATGGTTCATACCCTCCTATACTACTCATGGATTCATCAAAATAAGCAAACAACACAATGGAAACAGAATCTATCAAAAAACAGAACAGTCTGTAGTAATCTGGAAACTTTTCGTACTTCTGTAACTCAAAAAATTCTGAAAAATTAGAAAATTCTAGACAATTTGTATATCAATATTGTGTACAAAATTCAGATCAAAACCACGTTCCAGTGAAATTTCAATTTTCCTGGACTGAGCATAAAATTTTGTATTTTTGCACAAAATCAAGTCAACTATCATCCACACTATCCCAAAGGCTTTACTTGGCACTTTATTGAAACAGAAGCTATAAAACATGATTACTACAGTAGAATAATCATGTGAGCACACAAAAATAGTAAGGGTAAATATTGGGTTGTTTCTCAACAAGCACTTTTCTTTAATGCCCTTTTAGCTAGGCACGATGATATGCTCACATGAAAGATAAGAATTGAAACATAAAGGGAGCATCATGAAGCATATGACTAGCACATTTAAGTCTAACAAACTTCCTACGCATAGGGATTATGCGAGAAAACAATTTATGGGGACAAGAATCAACTAGCATAGGAAGGTAAAACAAGCATAACTTCAACACTTTCAACACAAAGAGAGGAAACTTGATATTATTGCAACTCCTACAAGCATATATTCCTCCATCATAATAATTTCAGTAGCATCATGAATAAATTCAACAATATAACTATCACATAAAGCATTATTTTCATGATGCACAAGCATAGAATTTTTATTACTCTCCACATAAGCAAATTTCTTCTTATGAATAGTAGTGGGAGCAAACTCAACAAAATAACTATCATGTGAGGCGTAATCCAATTGAAAATTAAAATCAAGATGACAAGTTTCATGGTTATCATCATTCTTTATAGCATACATGTCATCACAATAATCATCATAGATAGCAACTTTGTTCTCATAATCAATTGGAGCCTCTTCCGAAATAGTGGATTCATCGCTAAATAAAGTCATGACCTCTCCAGATCAACTTTCATCAATATAATCATCATAAATAGGAGGCATGCTATCATCATAATAATTTTGCTCATCAAAACTTGGGGGACTAAAAAGATCATATTCATCAAACGTAGCATCCCCAAGCTTGTAGCTTTGCATATCATTAGCATATGGATATTCAAGGAATTCATACTAACAACATTGCAATCATGCTCATCATACACAGATTTTATGCCAAATATTTTATTGCATTTTCCTCTAGCAGTTGAGCACAATTATCAGAATCCTTATTTTCACGAAAGACATTAAAAGGATGAAGCATATGAGGCAACCTCAATTCCATTTTTTTGTAGTTTTCTTTTATAGACTAAACTAGTGATAAAACACGAGACTAAAAGATTCAATTGCAAGATCTAAAGATATACCTTCAAGCACTCACCTCCCCGGCAATGGTGCCAGAAAAGAGCTTGGTGTCTACTATGCAACTTTATCCTTGTAGATGTTGTTGGGCCGCCAAGTGAAGAGTTTTGTAGGACAGTAGCAAATTTCCCTCAAGTGGATGACCTAAGGTTGATCAATCCGTGGGAGGCGTAGGATGAAGATGGTCTCTCTCAAGCAACCCAGCAACCAAATAACAAAGAGTCTCTTGTGTCCCCAACACACCCAATACAATGGTAAATTGTATAGGTGTTGGGGAACGTTGCAGAAAATTAAAAAATTTCCTACGGTTTCACCAAGATCCATCTATGAGTTCATCTAAGCAACGAGTCAAGGGAGTGAGATTGCATCTACATACCACCTGTAGATCGTGTGCGGAAGCGTTCAAGGGAAGGGTGATGATGGAGTCGTACTCGCCGCGATTCAGATCACCGATGACCAAGTGCTGAACGGACAGCACCTCCGCTTTCAACACACGTACGGGACGGGAGATGTCTCCTCCTTCTTGATCCAGCAAGGGGGAAGGAGAGGTTGATGATGATCCAGCAGCACGACGGCGTGGTGGTGGATGCAGCAGAACTCCGGCAGGGCTTCGCCAAGGTGCTGCGGGAGGAGGACGAGGTGTAGCAGGGGGAGGGAGGCGCCAATGCACAGGGTGCGGCTGCCCTCCCCCCTGCCCTCCTTTATATAGGCCCCCAGGGGGGCGCCGTCCCTGGGAGATGCAATCTCCCAAGGGGGTGGCGGCCAGGGGGGGTGGAGTACCCCCCAAGGCAAGTGGGGCGCCCCCCCACCCTAGGGTTTCAACCCTAGGCGCTGGGGGTGGGCCAAGGGGAGCGCACCAGACCACTATGGGCTGGTTCCCCTCCCCACTTCAGCCCTTGGGGCCCTCCGGGATGGGTGGCCCCACCCGGTGGACCCCCGGGACCCTTCCGGTGGTCCCGGTACAATATCGGGTGACCCCGAAACTTTCCCGATGGCCGAAACAACACTTCCTATATATATATCTTTACCTCCGGACCATTCCGGAACTCCTCGTGACGTCCGGGATCTCATCCGGGACTCCGAACAACATTCGGTATGCTGCATACTCATATTCATACAACCCTAGCGTCACCGAACCTTAAGTGTGTAGACCCTACGGGTTCGGGAGACACGTAGACATGACCGAGACGACTCTCGGGCAATAACCAACAGTGGGATCTGGATACCCATGTTGTCTCCCACATGCTCCTCGATGATCTCATCGGATGAACCACGATGTCGAGGATTAAACAACCCGTATTCAATTCCCTTTGTCAATCGGTACGTTACTTGCCCGAGACTCGATCGTCGGTATCCCAATACCTCGTTCAGTCTCGTTACCGGCAAGTCACTTTACTCGTACCGTAATGCATGATCCCGTGACCAACCACTTGGTCACTTTGAGCTCATTATGATGATGCATTACCGAGTGGGCCCAGAGATACCTCTCCGTCATACGGAGTGACAAATCCCAGTCTCGATCCGTGTCAACCCAACAGACACTTTCGGAGATACCTGTAGTGCACCTTTATAGTCACCCAGTTACGTTGTGACGTTTGGTACACCCAAAGCACTCCTACGGCATCCGGGAGTTACACAATCTCATGGTCTAAGGAAAGGATACTTGACATTGGAAAAGCTCTAGCAAACGAACTACACGATCTTGTGCTATGCTTAGGATTGGGTCTTGTCCATCACATCATTCTCCTAATGATGTGATCCCGTTATCAACGACATCCAATGTCCATAGCCAGGAAACCATGACTATCTGTTGATCAACGAGCTAGTCAACTAGAGGCTTACTAGGGACATATTATGGTCTATGTATTCACACGTGTATTACGATTTCCGGATAATACAGTTATAGCATGAATAAAGACAATTATCATGAACAAGGAAATATAATAATAATCCTTTTATTATTGCCTCTAGGGCAAATTTCCAACAGTCTCCCACTTGCACTAGAGTCAATAATCTAGTTACATTGTGATGAATCGCACACCCATAGAGTTCTGGTGTTGATCATGTTTTGCTCGCGAGAGAGGTTTAGGCAACGGATCTGCGACATTCAGATCTGTATGTACTTTGCAAATATCTATGTCTCCATCTTGAACATTTTCACGGATGGAGTTGAAACGATGCTTGATGTGCCTGGTCTTCTTGTGAAACCTGGGCTCCTTGGCAAGGGCAATAGCTCCAGTGTTGTCACAGAAGAGTTTGATCGGCCCCGACGCATTGGGTATGACTCCTAGGTCGGTGATGAACTCCTTCACCCAAATTGCTTCATGCGCTGCCTCCGAGGCTGCCATGTACTCCGCTTCACATGTAGATCCCGCCACGACGCTCTGCTTGCAGCTGCACCAGCTTACTGCTCCACCATTCAACATATACACGTATCCAGTTTGTGACTTAGAGTCATCCAGATCTGTGTCGAAGCTAGCGTCGACGTAACCCTTTATGACGAGCTCTTCGTCACCTCCATGAACGAGAAACATGTCCTTTGTCCTTTTCAGGTACTTCAGGATATTATTGACTGCTGTCCAGTGTTCCTTGCCGGGATTACTTTGGTACCTTCCTACCAAACTTACGGCAAGGTTTACATCAGGTCTGGTACACAACATGGCATACATAATAGATCCTATGGCTGAAGCATAGGGGATGCCACTCATCTCTTCTTTATCTTTTGCCGTGGTCGGGGATTGAGCCGAGCTCAATCTCACACCTTGCAACACAGGCAAGAACCCTTTCTTGGACTGATCCATTTTGAACTTCTTCAAAATCTTATCAAGGTATGTGCTTTGTGAAAGACCTATGAGGTGTCTCGATCTATCTCTATAGATCTTGATGCCTAATATATAAGCAGCTTCTCCAAGGTCCTTCATTGAAAAACACTTATTCAAGTAGGCCTTAATGCCGTCCAAAAGTTCTATATCATTTCCCATCAAGATTATGTCATCTACATATAATATGAGAAATGCTACAGAGCTCCCACTCACTTTCTTGTAAACGCAGGCTTCTCCATAAGTCTGCATAAACCCAAACGCTTTGATCATCTCATCAAAGCGAATGTTCCAACTCCGAGATGCTTGCACCAGCCCATAAATGGATCGCTGGAGCTTGCATACTTTGTTAGCGTTATTAGGATCAACAAAACCTTCCGGCTGCATCATATACAGCTCTTCCTTAAGATGTCCGTTAAGGAATGCCATTTTGATGTCCATCTGCCATATCTCATAATCATAGTATGCGGCAATTGCTAACATGATTCGAACGGACTTCAGCTTCGCTACGGGAGAGAATGTCTCATCGTAGTCAACCCCTTGAACTTGTCGATAACCCTTAGTAACAAGTCGAGCTTTATAGATGGTAACATTACCATCCGCGTCCGTCTTCTTCTTAAAGATCCATTTGTTTTCTATCGCTCGCCGATCATCGGGCAAGTCTGTCAAAGTCCATACTTTGTTTTCATACATGGATTCTATCTCGGATTTCATGGCTTCAAGCCATTTGTTGGAATCTGAGCCCGCCATCGCTTCTTCATGGTTTGAAGGTTCACCGTTGTCTAACAACATGATTTCCAGGACAGGGTTGCCGTACCACTCTGGTGCGGAACGTGTCCTTGTGGACCTACAAAGTTCAGTAGCAACTTGATCCAAAGTACCTTGATCATCATCATTATTTTCCTCTTCAGTTGGTGTAGGCATCACAGGAACATTTTCCTGAGCTGCACTACTTTCCCGTTCGAGAGGTAGTACTTCATCGAGTTCTACTTTTCTCCCACTTACTTCTTTCGAGAGAAACTCTTTTTCCAGAAAGGATCCGTTCTTGGCAACAAAGATCTTGCCCTCGGATCTTAAGTAGAAGGTATACCCAATGGTTTCATTAGGGTATCCTATGAAGACGCATTTTTCCGACTTGGGTTCGAGCTTTTCAGGTTGAAGTTTCTTGACATAAGCATCGCATCCCCAAACTTTTAGAAACGACAGCTTAGGTTTCTTCCCAAACCATTATTCATATGGTGTCGTCTCAACGGATTTAGACGGTGCCCTATTTAAAGTGAATGTAGCTGTCTCTAGAGCGTATCCCCAAAATGATAGCGGTAAATTGGTAAGAGACATCATAGACCGCACCATATCCAATAGAGTGCGATTACGACATTCGGACACACCGTTACGCTGAGGTGTTCTAGGCGGCGTGAGTTGTGAAACGATTCCACATTTCCTTAAGTGTGTACCAAATTCGTGACTTAAATATTCTCCTCCACGATCTGATCGTAGGAACTTTATCTTTCGGTCACGTTGATTCTCTACCTCATTCTAAAATTCCTTGAACTTTTCAAAGGTCTCAGACTTGTATTTCATTAAGTAGACATACCCATATCTACTCAAGTCATCAGTGAGAGTGAGAACATAATGATATCCTCCGCGAGCCTCAACGCTCATTGGACCGCACACATCGGTATGTATGATTTCCAACAAGTTGGTTGCTCGCTCCATTGTTCCGGAGAACGGAGTCTTGTTCATTTTGCCCATGAGGCATGGTTCGCATGTGTCAAATGATTCATAATCGAGAGACTCTAAAAGTCCATCAGCATGGAGCTTCTTCATGCGCTTTACACCAATGTGACCAAGGCGGCAGTGCCACAAGTATGTGGGACTATCGTTATCATCCTTACATCTTTTGGTATTCACACTATGAATATGTGTAATGTTACGCTCGAGATTCATTAAGTATAAACCATTTACCATAGGGGCATGACCATAAAACATATCTCTCATATAAATAGAACAACCATTATTCTCGGATTTAAATGAGTAGCCATCTCGTATCAAACGAGATCCAGATACAATGTTCATGCTCAAACTTGGCACTAAATAACAATTATTAAGGTTTATAACTAATCCCGTAGGTAAATGTAGAGGTAGCGTGCCGACGGCGATCACATCGACCTTGGAACCATTCCCGACGCGCATCGTCACCTCGTCCTTCGCCAGTCTCCGTTTATTCCGCAGCTCCTGCTGTGAGTTACAAATATGAGCAACGGCACCAGTATCAAATACCCAGGAGTTACTACGAGTACTAGTAAGGTACACATCAATTACATGTTTATCAAATATACCTTTGGTGTTGCCAGCCTTCTTATCCGCTAAGTATTTGGGGCAGTTCCGCTTCCAGTGACCCTTCCCCTTGCAATAAAAGCACTCAGTCTCAGGCGTGGGTCCATTCTTTGACTTCTTCCCGGCAACTGGCTTACCGGGTGCGGCAACATCCTTGCCGTCCTTCTTGAAGTTCTTCTTGCCCTTGCCCTTCTTGAACTTAGTGGTCTTATTGACCACCAACACTTGATGTTCTTTCTTGATCTCAACCTCTGCTGACTTCAGCATTGAAAATACTTCAGGAATGGTCTTCACCATCCCCTGCATATTATAGTTCATCACAAAGCTCTTGTAGCTTGGTGGGAGCGACTGAAGGATTCTGTCAATGACCGCCTCGTTCGGGAGCTTAATGTCCAGCTGGGACAGGCGGTTGTGCAACCCAGACATTTTGAGTATGTGCTCACTTACAGAACTATTTTCCTCCATTTTACAACTATAGAACTTGTCGGAGACTTCATATCTCTCGACCCGGGCATGATCTTGGAAAACTAGTTTCAGCTCCTCGAACATCTCATATGCTCCATGTTGCTCGAAATGCTTTTGGAGCCCCGGTTCTAAGCTGTAAAGCATGCCGCACTGAACAAGGGAGTAATCATCAGCGCGAGACTGCCAAGCGTTCATAACGTCTTGGTTCCCTGGGACGGGAGCGTCACCTAGCGGTCCTTCTAGGACATATTGTTTCCTGGCAGCTATGAGGATGATCCTCAGGTTCCGAACCCAGTCCGTATAGTTGCTGCCATCATCTTTCAACTTGGTTTTCTCTAGGAACGCGTTGAAGTTCATGTTGACATGAGCATTGGCCATTGATCTACAAGACATATTTGCAAAGGTTTTAGACTAAGTTCATGATAATTAAGTTCATCTAATCAAATTATTACAATGAACTCCCACTCAGATTAGACATCCCTCTAGTCATCTAAGTGTTACACGATCCGAGTCGACTAGGCCGTGTCCGATCATCACGTGAGACGGACTAGTCATCGTCGGTGAACATCTTCATGTTGATCGTATCTTCCATATGACTCGTGTTCGACCTTTCGGTCTCTGTGTTCCGAGGCCATGTCTGTACATGCTAGGCTCGTCAAGTTAACCCTAAGTGTTTTGCATGTGTAAAACTGTCTTACACCCGTTGTATGTGAACGTAAGGATCTATCACACCCGATCATCACGTGGTGCTTCGAAACGACGAACTTTAGCAACGGTGCACAGTTAGGGGAGAACACTTCTTGAAATTGTTGTAAGGGATCATCTTATTTACTACCGTCGTTCTAAGTAAACAAGATGCATAAACATAATAAACATCACATGCAATTATATAGTAGTGACATGATATGGCCAATATCATATAGCTCCATTGATCTCCATCTTCGGGGCTCCATGATCATCTTGTCACTGGCATGACACCATGATCTCCATCATCATGATCTCCATCATCGTGTCTTCATGAAGTAGTCACGCCAACGACTACTTCTACTTCTATGGCTAACGCGTTTAGCAATAAAGTAAAGTAATTTACATGGCATTCTTTAATGACACGCAGGTTATACAAAAATAAAGACAACTCCTATGGCTCCTGCCGGTTGTCATACTCATTGACATGCAAGTCGTGATTCCTATTACAAGAACATGATCTCATACATCACAATATATCATTCATCATTCATCACAACTTCTGGCCATATCACATCACATGACAATTGCTGCAAAAACAAGTTACACGTCCTCTAATTGTTGTTGCATCTTTTACGTGGCTGCAACTGGGTTCTAGCAAGAATGTTTTCTTACCTACGAATAACCACAACGTGATTTTGTCAACTTCTATTTACCCTTCATAAGGACCCTTTTCATCGAATCCGCTCCAACTAAAGTGGGAGAGACAGACATCCGCCAGCCACCTTATGCAACTAGTGCATGTCTGTCGGTGGAACCGGTCTCACGTAAGCGTACGTGTAAGGTTGGTCTGGGCCGCTTCATCCCATAATACCGCTGAAGCAAGAAAAGACTAGTAGTGGCAAGCAAGATGACAAGATCTACGCCCACAACAAAATTGTGTTCTACTCGTGCAATAGAGAACTACGCATAGACCTAGCTCTGATACCACTGTTGGGGGACGTTGCAGAAAATTAAACTTTTTCCTACGGTTTCACCAAGCTCCATCTATGAGTTCATCTAAGCAACAAGTCAAGGGAGTGAGATTGCATCTACATACCACTTGTAGATCGCGTGCGGAAGCGTTCAAGGGAACGGTGATGATGGAGTCGTACTCGTCGTGATTCAGATCACCGATGACCAAGTGCTGAACGGACAACACCTCCGCGTTCAACACATGTACGGGACGGGAGATGTTTCCTCCTTCTTGATCCAGCAAGGGGGAAGGAGAGGTTGATTATGATCCAGCAGCACGACGGCGTGGTGGTGGATGCAGCAGAACTCCGGCAGGGCTTCGCCAAGCTGCTGCGGGAGGAGGACGAGGTGTAGCAGGGGGAGGGAGGCGCCAATGCACAGGGTGCGGCTGCCCTCCCCCTGCCCTCCTTTATATAGGCCCCTAGGGGGGGCCGGCCCTGGGAGATGCAATCTCCCAAGGGGGCGGCGGCCAGGGGGGGTGGAGTACCCCCCAAGGCAAGTGGCCCCCCCCACCCTAGGGTTTCATCCCTAGGCGCAGGGGGTGGGCCAAGGGGGGCGCACCAGCCCACTATGGGCTGGTTCCCCTCCCCACTTCAGCCCTTGGGGCCCTCCGGGATGGGTGGCCCCACCCGGTGGACCCCCGGGACCCTTCCGGTGGTCCCGGTACAATACCGGGTGACCCCGAAACTTTCCTGATGGCCGAAACAACACTTCCTATATATAATTCTTTACCTCCGGACCATTCCAGAACTCCTCGTGACATCCGGTATCTCATCCGGGACTCCGAACAACATTCGTTATGCTGCATACTCATATTCATACAACCCTAGCGTCACCGAACCTTAAGTGTGTAGACCCTACGGGTTCGGGAGACACGTAGACATGACCGAGACGACTCTCGGGCAATAACCAACAGCGGGATCTGGATACCCATGTTGGCTCCCACATGCTCCTCGATGATCTCATCGGATGAACCACGATGTCGAGGATTAAACAACCCGTATTCAATTCCCTTTATCAATCGATACGTTACTTGCCCGAGACTCGATCGTCGGTATCCCAATACCTCGTTCAGTCTCGTTACCGGCAAGTCACTTTACTCGTACCGTAATGCATGATCCCGTGACCAATCACTTGGTCACTTTGAGCTCATTATGATGATGCATTACCGAGTGGGCCCAGAGATACCTCTCCGTCATACGGAGTGACAAATCCCAGTCTCGATCCGTGTCAACCCAACAGACACTTTCGGAGACACATGTAGTGCACCTTTATAGTCACCCAGTTACGTTGTGACGTTTGGTACACCCAAAGCACTCCTACGGCATCCGGGAGTTACACGATCTCATGGTCTAAGGAAAGGATACTTGACATTGGAAAAGCTCTAGCAAACGAACTACACGATCTTGTGCTATGCTTAGGATTGGGTCTTGTCCATCACATCATTCTCCTAATGATGTGATCTCGTTATCAACGACATCCAATGTCCATAGCCAGGAAACCATCACTATCTGTTGATCAACGAGCTAGTCAACTAGAGGCTTACTAGAGACATATTATGGTCTATGTATTCACACGTGTATTACGATTTCCGGATAATACAGTTATAGCATGAATAAAGACAATTATCATGAACAAGGAAATATAATAATAATCCTTTTATTATTGCCTCTAGGGCATATTTCCAACAATAGGTGCACTAGTTCGGCGAAGAGATGGTGATACAAGTGCAATATGGATGGTAGATATAGGTTTTTGTAAACTGAAAATATAAAAACAGCAAGGTAGCAAGTAACAAAAGTGAGCGAAAACGGTATTACAATCCTTCGAAACAAGGCCTAGGGTTCATACTTTCACTAGTGCAAGTTCTCTCAACAATGATAACATAATTGGATCATATAACAATCCTTCAACATGCATCAAAGAGTCATTCCAAAGTCACTAATAGCGGAGAACAAATGAAGAGATTATTGTAGGGTATGAAACCACCTCAAAGTTATACTTTCCGATCAATCCATTGGGCTATTCCTATGTGTCACAAACATCCCTAGAGTTCGTAGTAAAATAACACCTTAGGACACACATCAACCAAAACCCTAATGTCACCTAGATACTCCAATGTCACCACAAGTATCCGCGGGTTTGATTATACGATATGCATCACACAATCTCAGATTCATCTATTCAAACCAACACAAAGAGCTTCGAAGAGTGCCCCAAAGTTTCTACCGGAGAGTCAAGACGAAAACGTGTGCCAAACCCCTATGCATAAGTTCACAAGGTCACAGAACTCGCAAGTTGATCACCAAAACATACGTCAAGTGGATAACGTGAATATCCCATTGTCACCATAGATAAGCACATGCAAGACATACATCAAGTGTTCTCAAATCCTTAAAGACTCAATCCGATAAGATAACTTCAAAGGGAAAACTCCATTACAAGAAGGTAGAGGGGGAGAAACATCATAAGATCCAACTATAATAGAAAAGCTCGCGGTACATCAAGATCGTGCCAAATCAAGAACACGATAGAGAGAGAGAGAGAGAGAGAGAGAGATCAAACATATAGCTACTAGTACGTACCCTCGGCCCCGAGGGTGAACTACTCCCTCCTCGTCATGGAGAGCGTTAGGATGATGAAGATGGCCACCGATAATGGATCCCCCCTCCGGCAGGGTGCTGGAACAGGGTCCCGATTGGTTTTTGGTGGCTATAGAGGCTTGTGGCGGCGGAACTCCCAATCTTTGTTCTATTCTGGATATTGGGGATATATAAGAGGTGTTGGCATTGGGAACAAGTCAGGGGGGGTCCATGAGGCAGCCACAAGGTTGGGGCGCGTGCTAGGGGGGTAGGGCGCGTCCTCCACCCTCGTGGTGGCCTCGGGACTCTTCTAGTCCATATCCTATGCTCCGTGGGCTTCTTCTGGTGCAAAAACAATCTCCGTAAATTTTCACGTCAATTGGACTCCATTTGGTATTCCTTTTTTGTAAAACTCAAAAACAAGGAAAAAACAAAAACTGGCACTGGGCTCTAGGTTAATAGGTTAGTCCCAAAAATCATATAAAATAGCATATAAATGCATATAAAACATCTGAGATGGACAATATAATAGCATGCATACTCCATAAATTATAGATATGTTGGAGACGTATCAGCCACGAAAACACTTTTCCACCGCCGCAACCTTCTGTACCCGTGAGATCCCTTCTTGGGGCCTTTTTTGGCGTCCTGCCGGAGGAGGATTCGATCACAGAGGGCTTCTACATCAACACCATTGCCCTTCTGATGAAGCGTGAGTAGTTTACCACAGACCTACGGGTCCATAGCTAGTAGCGAGATGGCTTCTTCTCTCTCTTTGATTCTCAATACCATGTTCTCCTCGATGTTCTTGGAGATCTATTCAATGTAATACTCTTATGTGGTGTGTTTGCCGAAATCCGATGAATTGTGGATTTATGATCAGATTATCTATGAATATTATTTGAATCTTCTCTGAATTCTTATATGCATGATTTGATATCTTTGCAAGTCTCTTCGAATTATCGGTTTAGTTTGGCCTACTAGATTGGTTTTTCTTGCAATGGGAGAAGTCCTTAGCTTTGGGTTCAATCTTGCAGTGTCCTTTCCCAGTGACAGTAGGGGCAGCAGTCACGTATTGTATTGTTGCCATCAAGATAAAAAGATGGGGTATTCATCATATTGCTTGAGTTAATTCCTCTACATCATGTCATCTTACTTAATGTGTTACTCTGTTCTTTATGAACTTAATACTCTAGATGCATGCTGGATAGTGGTCGATGTGTGGAGTAATAGTAGTAGATGCGGAATTGTTTCGATCTACTTGACACAGACGTGATGCCCATGTTCATGATCATTGCCTTAGATATCGTCATAATTATGCGCTCTTCTATCAATTGCTCGGCAGTAATTTGTTCACCCACCGTATTATTTGCTATCTTGAGAGAAGCCACTAGTGAAACCTATTGCCCCCGGGTCTCTTTTCCGTCATATAAGGTCTCTTTTCCATCATATAAGTGTCCGATCTACTATTTTGCAATCTTTTACTTTCCGATCTATAAACCAAAAATACCAAAAATATTTAACTTATCGTGTATCTATCTCTATCATATCTCACTTGTGCAAGTAACCGTGAAGGGATTGAAAACCCCTTTATCGTGTTGGGTGCAAGTTTGTTTGATTGTTTGTGAAGGTATTTGGTGAATTGTGTGTTGTCTCCTATTGGATTGATACCTTGGTTCTCAAACCGAGGGAAATACTTACTCTACTTTGCTGCATCACCCTTTCCTTTTCGAGGGAAAAACCAACGCAAGCTCAAGAGGTAGCAGGAAGAATTTTTGGCGCCGTTGCTGGGCAGATCTACGCAAAGTCAAGCCATACCAAGTACCCATCATAAACTCTCATCTCTTGCATTACATTATTTGCCATTCGCCTCTCATTTTCCTCTCCCCCACCTCTAAAATGATTTTCGAAAAGATTTGCCTTTTCTTCGCCCCTCTTCTGTTCGTGTTCTTACCTTGCTTTTTTTTGTGCTTGTGTGTTAGATCGCTTGACTTGCCTTCATGGCTAGTCCTCCTATCATTGTCAGTACTCCCGACAATGAAGTCCTCAATTAAACAAAGGGAGGGATAAAATTTAAAAGATGCTTGGTATAGAATTTGCAATGCTCGAAATAAGTCTACTCGAAAGCAATCTATTGCCATTCTTCTTCGCAATTTTTATGTGGGCGTTACTTCTTGGAATAGATATGTTCAAGATACTATTAACGGGGCAACTTCTTGGGGAGCCATACTTGTGATTCTTATAATGCTATGATATATTTGTTAGGCCCACCACCTCTTTTGATCAACGAAACTGTTTTAACTTTGGAACATGTGATGCAAAGGCTTGATATTATTGAGAATAAAATTGCTACCATTGAGTTGATTGAAAATTTGGATAAAAAGATTCATAATCAGATTTTTCGATATGGATCTAAGGTAGGAGTTACATTAAAGAATCTTAAAGAAAAGGAACCTATAGTTAATGAAAAGATAGATCAATATTCTGCTAGAATTGGCAAACTAGAGGATATTATTACCAACTCGGGTTCCACTTTTTCTTCCATTAAAACTACTCAAAATCTTCCTCCTACTAAGACTGCCAAGTTTATTTACGTTCCTAAGAATAAGGGTGAATCTTCTAGTAATGAAAATGAAGATCTCAAAGCAATTAGTGTTCACCCCACTTTTTCAATATTATTAAGGAACCGCTTGTTATGAGGGAATTTATTGATTACTTTCCTAGGGGTTTGCTCATGGACAAGATAAAAAAATTCCCCTAAGGATTATACGTGTGCAATTGAAGAATTGCATGACAATACCTAGATCTATCGTGTTTTACGCCTAGCTAAGGGCGTTAAACAATAGCGCTTGTTGCGAGGCAACCCAATTTTACTTTTGTTCCTTACTTTTTGTTCCTATTTAGTAATAAATAATTCATCTACCCTCTGGTTATATGTGGTTTTGTGTTTAATTTAGTGTTTGCGCCAAGTTAAACCTTTAGGATAGCTTACGGTGATAGTTGTGTTGATCATGCTGAAAAACAGAAACTTTTGCGCCTAGTAAATAATTTCCATGATTTTATTGGAACATGATTTTGATCTTATTATTTTTGCTTTGGATTGGTTCACAAATTTCTCAGGCTTTCCCAATTTTTCAGAATTTTTGGAGTTACAGAAGTATTCGAGAGTTACAGATTTTTACAGACTGTTCTGTTTTTGACAGATTCTGTTTTCTATGTGTTGTTTGCTTATTTTGATGAATCTATGGGTAGTTTCGGGGGGTATGAACCATGGAAAAGTTGGAATATTGTAGATATTACACCAATATAAATAAAGAATGAGTTTTCAACAGTACCTTAAAGTGGTGATTTATTTTCTTATACTAACAGAGCTTATAAGATTTTCTGTTGAGTTTTGTGTTGTGAAGTTTTCAAGTTTTGGGTAAGGATTTGATGGACTATGGAATAAGGAGTGGCAAGAGACTAAGCTTAGGGATGCCCAAGGCACCCCAAGGTAATATTCAAGGACAACCAAAAGCCTAAGCTTGGGGATGCCCCGGAAGGCATCCCCTCTTTCGTCTTCGTCTATCGGTAACTTTACTTGAGGCTATGTTTTTATTCACCACATGATATGTGTTTTTCTTGGAGCGTCTTGTATTATTTGAGTCTTTTCTTTTTAGTTTGCCACAATCATCCTTTCTGTACACACCTTTTGACATAGACACGCATGAATCATGATTTATTAAAATACTCTATGTGCTTCACTTATATCTTTTGAGCTAGGCAATATTGCTCTAGTACTTCACTTATATATTTTTAGAGCAGGGCGGTGGCTTTATTTTATAGAAATTGATGAAATCTCATGATTCACTTACATCATTTTGAGAGTCTTTTAGAACAGAATGGTAATTTGCTTTGGTTATAAATTTAGTCCTAATATGATAGGCATCCAAGAAGGATATAATAAAAACTTTCATATAAAGTGCATAGAATACTATGAGAAGTTTAATTCTTTATGATTGTTTTGAGATATGAAGATGATGATACTAGAGTCATGCTAGTGGAGTAATTGTGAATTTGAGAAATATTTGTGTTGAGGTTTGTGATTTCCGTAGCATGCACGTATGGTGAACCGTCATGTAACGAAGTTGGAGCATGAAGTATTTATTGATTATCTTACTGATGAGTGGCGGTCGGGGACGAGCGATGATCTTTTCCTACCAATCTATACCCCTAGGAGCATGCGCGTAGTACTTCGTTTCAATGACTAATAGATTTTTGCCATAAGTATGTGAGTTCTTTATGACCAATGTTGAGTCCATGGATTATGCGCACCCTCACCCTTCCACCATTGCTAGCCTCCCTCGTGTCACGCAACTTTCGCCGGTACCATAAACCCACCATATACCTTCCTCAAAATAGCCACCATACCTACCTATTATGGCATTTCCATAGCCATTCCGAGATATATTGCCATGCAACTTTGCACCATTCCGTTTATTATGACATATTTTGTCATTATCATATTGCTTTGCATGATCATGTAGTTTACATCATATTTGTGGCAAAGCCACCTTTCATAATTCTTTCATACATGTCACTCTTGATTAATTGCACATCCCGGTACACCGCCGAAGGCATTCACATAGAGTCATATTTTGTTCTAAGCATTGAGTTGTAAGTAAATAGAAGTGTGATGATCATCATTATTAGAGAATTGTCCCATGTGAGGAATAAAGAAAAGGAAAAAAGAGGCCAAAATAAAAAAAGAAGCCAAGAAAAAAAATAGAAAAGAAAAAAAAGAGAAAAAAGAGAGAAAAAGAGAGAAGGGGCAATGTTACTATCCTTTTTCCACACTTGTGCTTCAAAGTAGCACCATGATCGTCATGATAGAGAGTCTCTTATTTTGTCTTTTTCATATACTAGTGGGAATTTTTCATTATAGAACTTGGCTTGTATATTCCAACGATGGACTTCCTCAAATCGCCTTAGGTCTTCATGAGCAAGCAAGCTGGATGCACAACCACTTTTAGTTTATTTTTGAGCTTTCATACACTTATAGCTCTAGTGCATCCGTTGCATGGCAATCCCTACTCATCACATTGATATCTATTGATGGGAATCTCCATAGCCCATTGATACGCCTAGTTGATGAGACCATCTCCCTCTTTTTGTCTTCTCCAGAACCACCATAGTGCTATATCCATGGCTCACGCTCATGTATTGCGTGAAAGTTGAAAAAGTTTGAGAACATCAAAAGTATGAAACAATTGCTTGGCTTGTCATTGGGGTTGTGCATGATTTGAGTATTTTGTGTGATGAAGATGGAGCATAGCCAGACAATATGATTTTGTAGGGATAAGCTTTCTTTGGCCAAGTTATTTTGAGAAGACATAATTGCCTTGTTAGTATGCTTGAAATATTATTGTTTTTATGTCAATATCGAACTTTTGTTTTGAATCTTGCGGATCTGAACATTCATGCCACAATAAAAAGAATTACATGGATAAATATGTTAGGTAGCATTCCACATCAAAAATTCTGTTTTTATCATTTACCTACTTGAGGACGAGCATGAATTAAGCTTGGGGATGCTTGATATGTCTCCAATGTATCTATAATTTTTGATTGTTCCATGCTACTATATTATCTGTTTTGGATGTTTTATATGTGTTAATATTCTATTTTATATTATTTTTGGGACTAACCTATTAACCTAGAGCCGAGTGCCAGTTTCTGTTTTTTGCCTGTTTAGAGTTTCACAGAAAAGGAATACCAAACGGAGTCCAAACAAAATAAAACTTTCACGATGATCTTTCTTGGACCACAATTAAACTAGGAGACTTGGATATGAAGTCGGAGGATCCACGAGGTGGCCACAAGGGTGGAGGGTGTGCCCCTGCCTTGTGGGCCCTTGTGGGTCTCCTGACCTAATTCTTTTCGCCCATGTATACTCTTATACCCCAAAACCATCAGGGGGAACCACAAAAACACTTTTCCACCGCCGCAACCCCGTGAGATCCCTTCTAGGGGCCTTTTTGGCGTCCTGCCGGAGGGGGATTCGATCATGGAGGGCTTCTACATCAACACCATTGCCCTTCCGATGAAGCGTGAGTAGTTTACCACAGACCTACGGGTTCATAGCTAGTAGCTAGATGGCTTCTTCTCTCTCTTTGATTCTCAATACCATGTTATCCTCGATGTTCTTGGAGATCTATTCAATGTAATACTCTTATGTGGTGTGTTTGCCGAAATCCGATGAATTGTGGATTTATGATCAGATTATCTATGAATATTATTTGAATCTTCTCTGAATTCTTATATGCATGATTTGATATCTTTGCAAGTCTCTTCAATTTATCGGTTTAGTTTGGCCTACTAGATTGGTTTTTCTTGCAATGGGAGAAGTGCTTAGCTTTGGGTTCAATCTTGCGGTGTCCTTTCCCAGTGAAAGTAGGGGCAGCAAGTCACGTATTGTATTGTTGCCATCGAGGATAAAAAGATGAGGTTTTCATCATATAGCTTGAGTTAATTCCTCTACATCATGTCATCTTACTTAATGCGTTACTCCGTTCTTTATGACTTAATACTCTAGATGCATGCTGGATAGTGGTCGATGTGTGGAGTAATAGTAGTAGATGCAGAATCATTTCAGTCTACTTGACACAGACGTGATGCCCATGTTCATGATCGTTGCCTTAGATATCATTATAATTATGCGCTCTTCTATCAATTGCTCGGCAGTAATTTGTTCACCCACCGTATTATTTGCTATCTTGAGAGAAGCCACTAGTGAAACCTATTGCCCCCGGGTCTCTTTTCCATTATATAAGGTCTCTTTTCCATCGGATAACTTATATTTTCCATCGTATAAGTGCCCAATCTAATATTTTGCAATCTTTTACTTTCCGATTTATAAACCAAAAATACCAAAAATATTTACCTTACCGTTTATCTATCTCTATCAGATCTCACTTGTGCAAGTAACCATGCAGGGATTGACAACCCCTTTATCGCGTTGGGTACAAGTTCATTTGATTGTTTGTGCAGGTATTCGGTGACTTGTGTGTTGTCTTCTACTGGATTGATACCTTGGTTCTCAAACTGAGGGAAATACTTACTCGACTTTGCTGCATCACCCTTTCCTCTTCAGGGGAAAAACCAACGCAAGCTCAAGAGGTAGCAGGATGCCCACCGGGGCATCCCCAAGCTTAGATGCTTGAGATTTCTTGAAATGTTATCTTGGGATGCCTTGGACATCCCCAAGCTTGAGATTTTGTGTCTCCTTAATTCCTTTTATATCATGGTTTCCCTAAATCTTAAAGGCTTCATCCATACAAAACTCAACAAGAACTCGTGAGATAAGTTACTATAAATCAATGCAAAAACCATATCATTCTCTACAGTAGCAAACAACTAAAATTATTATTTAACATTGCATAATAAATTCCTCTGCATATTTAATAGTCCTATCCTCAAATAGAATCATTAAACAAGCAAACATATGAAAACAATGCAAACATAACAACAATCTATCTAAACAGGACAGTATGTAAAGAATGCAAGAAGATTCATACTTCTTTACCTCCAAAAACTCTATAAATTTGCCACACTGTATAAAATTTATCATAGCTTACTGTGTAAAAATTTCAAGATTTTATCATGTTCTGACTATTCACAAATATTCAAAACATAACAACAAGATTTTTATTTTCAAACAGCAACATATAGACAAGCATGGTAAAGGCTATACTTGACATTTTTTTTGAAATAAAGGATGCAAAACATTACTCTAAATAAAAGCAAGCAAATCTCAACAAAGAAAATGATGCTCTAAGCAAAGTTCATATCATGTGACGAATAAAAATATAGATCCAAGTGAGGTTACCGATAATGTTGGAGATAAAAGAGGGGATGCCTTCCGGGGCATCCCCAAGCTTAGTTGCTTGGGTAATCCTTGAATATTTCCTTGGGGTACCTTGGGCATCATCAAGCTTAGTGTATTGCCACTCCTTATTCTCCTCATATCGATGTTGCACCCAAAACTTGGAAAACTTTAGTCACACAAAACTTAACGGAACTTCATGAGATAGGTTAGTATGATAAAGAGCAAATCATTCACTTTGGTACCACGCCAAAAATCCCCGTGTCTCCAATTGTGTTTGCACACTCCAATCCCATCCCTTTACCTTCTAGCAAATTGCATGCTTTACTTTCCGCTGCTCATATACTCTTGCCATGCTTGCTTGAAATGTATTGTGAATGGTTGAAATTGTGCTAATCTCCAACCTTAACTTGAAAAACTTAAAAACTGCTATCTTTACTTGTTGAGGGTCTAATCATCCCCCCTCTAGACACCTCTTCTCGATCTTTTCACACCACAAAAAGGAATTACATCGAATAGATCTCCAAGAACATCTAGGAGAACATTGTATTGAAGATCAAAGAGAGAGCAGAAGCCATCTAGCTACTAGCTATGGACTCGTAGGTCTGTGGTAAACTACTCACGCATCATTGGAACGACAGGAAGGTTGATGTACAAGCCCTCCATGATTGATTCCCCCTTCGGCAGAGTACCCAAGAAGGCCTCCAGATGGGATTGTGGAAGAAGAGGGGTTTGTGGCGGTGGAAAAAGTGTTTCAGGTGGCTCTCTTATGTATTGGGAATATTTGAGAATTTATAGAGGCGGAATTAGGTCAAGAGGTGCCACAAGGGACCCACAAGCCTGGGGGGCGCGCCTCCCGAGCTGGTCGCTCCCTCGTGACTCTTCAGGTCTTCTCCCGAAGCTTATAGGGCCTCTTTGGGCCCAAAAAAATTGTCAAAAATTTCGTAGCATTTGGACTCCATTTGGTACTGATTTCCTGAAGAGTCAAAAACAAGCAAACACACCAACTGGCACTGGGCACTGGGTTAATATGTTAGTCCCAAAATATTATATATAATTACATATAAAACATCCAAGATTGATATTATAATAGCATGGAACAATCAAAATTTATAGATACGTTTGAGGGAGTCCTGGACTAGGGGGTCCTCAGGCTGTCGGCCTATCTCTCATGGGCCGGACAGGTGGGCCGCACTACAACTTATGGAAGGCCAAGCTATGAGGCGACCCCATATCCAGACAGGAGGTTTGTGCCTTGGTGTGTCCTCCAAGTCAAGTGAAGAAGAATTGGCGTGTTTATTCCATCCTTGTAACCGACCATGTGTAACCCTAATACCCCTGGTGTCTATATAAACCAGACGTTTTAGTCCGTAGAGGCTAGAACAACAACCATTATCCTACTAGCCTATGGTTTAGTTCATCTGATCTTGTGGTAGATCGACTCTATAATCCTCATATACACAAGAAATATAATCGAGCAGGACGTAGGGTTTTACCTCTTAGAGAGGTCCCGAACCTGGGTAAACATTGTGTCACGCATCCCTTGTTCCCCATTGATCCAAGATCCACAGTTTGGCACCCCCTACCCGAGATCCGCTGGTTTTGACACCGACATTGGTGCTTTCATTGAGAGTTCCACCGTCAGATCGCCAGAAGGATCGATGACTCACCTACTGCTACGTCTTGAGCTTGCGTTGGTTTTCCTTGAAGAGGAAAGGGTGATGCAGCAATAGTAGCGGAAGTATTTCCCTCAGTTTTTGAGAACCAAGGTATCAATCCAGTAGGAGGCTCCTCAAAAGTCCCACGCACCTACACAAACAAACAAAGAACTCGCAACCAACGCAATAAAGGGGTTGTCAATCCCTTCACGACCACTTGTGAAAGTGAGATCTTATAGAGATAATAAGATAAGATAAATATATTTTTGGTATTTTATAATATAGATGCAAAAATTAAAGATGCAAATAAAAGTAGATTGAAAGCTTATATGATAAAAGATAGACCCGGGGGCCATAGGTTTCACTAGTGGCTTCTCTCAAGATAGCATAAGTATTATGGTGGGTGAACAAATTACTATCGAGCAATTGATAGAAAAGCGAATAATTATGAGATTATCTAGGCATGACCATGTATATAGGCATCACGTCCGTGACAAGTAGAACGACTCCTGCCTGCATCTACTACTATTACTCCACACATCGACCGACTCCTGCCTGCATCTAGAGTATTAAGTTCATAAGAACAGAGTAATGCATTAAGAAAGATGACATGATGTAGAGGGATAAACTCAAGCAATATGATATAAACCCCATCTTTTTATCCTCGATGGCAATAATACAATACGTGCCTTGCAACCCTTTCTGTCACTGGGTAAGGACACCGCAAGATTGAACCCAAAGCTAAGCACTTCTCCCATGGCAAGAAAGATCAATCTAGTAGGCCAAACCAAACAGATAATTTGAAGAGATTGCAAAGATAACTCAATCATATATAAAAGAATTCAGAGAAGATTCAAATATTTCTCATAGATAAACTTGATCATAAACCCACAATTCATCGGATCTCGACAAACACACCGCAAAAAGAGTTTACATCGAATAGATCTCCACAAGAGAGGGGGAGAACATTGTATTGAGATCCAAAAAGAGAGAAGAAGCCATCTAGCTAATAACTATGGACCCGAAGGTCTGTGGTAAACTACTCACAACTCATCAGAGGGGCTATGGTGTTGATGTAGAAGCCCTCCATGGTTGATTCCCCCTCCGGCAGAGCGCCGGCGAAGGCTCCAAGATGGGATCTCGCGGATACAGAAGGTTACGGCGGTGGAAATTGTTTTTCGTTGGCTCCCTGGATGTTTTCGGGGTATGTAGGTATATATAGGAGGAAGGAGTACGTCGGTGGCCGCCTGTGGGGCCCAGGAGACAGGGGGCGCGCCCAGGAGGGGTGGGCGCGCCCTCCTATCTCCTGGCCGCCTCGTTCGCTTCTTTACTTGCACTCCAGGTTCTCTGGATTACCTTCGTTCCAAAAATCACGCTCCCGAAGGTTTCATTCCGTTTGGACTCTGTTTGATATTCCTTTTCTTCGAAATACTGAAATAGGCAAAAGGACAGTAATACGGGCTGGGCCTCCGGTTAGTAGGTTAGTCCCAAAAATGATATAAATGTGTAAAATAAAGCCCATAAACATCCAAAAGTGGTAATATAATAGCATGGGACAATAAAAAATTATAGATACATTGGAGACGTATCACCTACTCATCGACAACGCCATCCGTGCCGGGGACATCTCCGCCCCCGGTCAGGTTTTTGCATTTGGTAGGGTCACACTGCATGTTGACCCACCCTCCTATCGGCTAGGATGGATGCTTCACCCCGGGTTAGGAGATCAGGTTCGGTAGCCTAGAGTTCACCGCCGACTCCCGGGGAGATCTTACTCTAACAAAGTTTCTGGCTTCCCCCGGGAAACCTACCTATCTTGATGTCATGACTTCGGGAGTAGGGACCGATGTAGTGTGGATCCCGGCCTTAAAGCCTGGCCCCGTCAGACTAGTCGGTCCAGTGCCAGCCGAACACCGCCCGGATGCAACCTCGAACGACCCCGACGCGGCCATACTGCGGGTCGGCCCCGAATACTCGGGCAGCATGGGCCCCGCAAACCTTTCATCAGTAAATGATATGTTAGGTCGAATCCGAGCCATGGGAATTTTCGATAGCCAGTCTTCGGTCTATGACCAGATCGGGCTCAAACCCGGCAACAGGAAATTTTCGCCCCACCTATCACGCACCTCGTCGCCACCATTGAGGAACTGGCCGAAGGTTCGCGGTCACCAAAGCTGATAGCAAGCTATGTTCAGATTGGCGGCAACCCCGCCCAGGCTTCGAGCCCGGATCCCGGTACTCGCCCCGAAGAGAGTCCAGAACCAAGTCCCGACCTAAAATATGACCTCGGGTCTGTGCCACTGCCCGCAGATAGTGCGAATTCTGAAGTCGACATATCGAACATCCCGGAGATTCCGGACACCGCCGCTGGTGTTCCAGACACGCAACCCGGGGGAATGCGCAATTTCTTCCCACCCACCCCCACGTCAAGTACTCCCCAAGTAACTTGGGAAACCAGGACATCTGGTACTTGATTTACGTAAAATAGCAGCCCGGGGAAATGGTCCACCATTACTGGGCCAGATTCCTCCAGGTCAAAGACATGATCACAAATTACTGTGACCAAGAAAGAATAGCGACCTTTCGATATAATTGCTGAGATGACAGAATCTTGAATTCCCTCGCCCGTTGAAAGGATCGAGAAGAGGTGTCTAGAGGGGGGTGAATAGACTCTCAACCAAGAAAAGTAGCAGTTTTTAAGTTCTTCAAGTCGAGGTGAAGTTTAAGCACAAGTTTAAACATTCACAATACATATCAAGCAAGCATGCAAAGAGTATATGAGCAGCGGAAAGTAAAGCATGCAACTTGCAAGAAAGTAAAGGGATAGGATTGGAGTGTGAAAACGCAATTGGAGACATAGAGATTTTTGGCGTGGTTCCGATAGGTGCTGCTATCGTACATCCACATTGATGGAGACTTCAACCCACGAAGGGTAACGGTTGCGCGAGCCCACAGAGGGCTCCACCCACGAAGGGTCCACGAATAAGCAACCTTGTCTATCCCACCATGGCCATTGCCCACGAAGGACTTGCCTCACTAGGGTAGATCTTCACGAAGTAGGCGATCTCCTTGCCCGTACAAACTCCTTGGTTCAACTCCACAATATTGACGGAGGCTCCCAAGTGACACCTAAACAATCTAGGAGACACCACTCCCCAAAAGGTAATAGATGGTGTGTTGATTATGAACTCCTTGCTCTTGTGATTCAAATGATAGTCTCCCCAACACTCAACTCTCTCTCATAGGATTGGATATGGTGGAAATATGATTTGAGTGGAAAGCAACTTGGGGAAGGCTAGAGATCAAGATTCATATGGTACGATTGGAATATCTTGGCCTCAACACATGAGTAGGTGGTTCTCTCTCAGAAAATGAATGCTGGAAGTGTAGGCATGTTCTGATGGCTTTCCTCACGAATGAGGAGAGGGTGGAGGGGTATATATAGCCTCCACACAAAATCTGACCATTACACACAATTTACCAAACTCGGTGGGACCGAATCAGAAAACTCGGTCAGACCGATTTAGTTCATAATGTGACTGTTATGCATTTCGGTGGGGCCGATATGATCAACTCGGTGGGACCAGTGTGCAAGGGTTAGGGTAAAACCTCATCTCGGTTTGACCGATTTCACAAACTCGGTGGGACCGATTTTGGTAATAAGCAAAACAGAGAGTTGGTCAAGCAAACTTGGTGGGACCGATTGCATATTCTCGGTGAGACCGAAACTATTGCAATAGGCAACAAAGAGTTTGCAAGCGCATTTCAGTGAGACCGAATTGATTAGGGTTTCTGGCAGTGGCTATGTCAAGTGAACTCGGTGGCGCCGGATAGATCACATTGGTGGGGCCGAGTTTGACTTTTGGTTTGGGACATATGTGGATATGAGAAAGTGGTTGAGGGCTTTGGACCATATCACTAAGCACTTTGAGCAAGCAAGCCATTAAGCAACACCTCATCCCCTTTTCATAGTATTGGCTTTCCTATGGACTCCATGTGATCTTGGATCACTGAAATAGAAACGTAGAGTCCCGAGCTTTGAGCTTGAGCCAATCCTTTGTCCTTAGCATCTTGAGAGGGTTCCACATCCTCTTGTCCATGCCACTCCACTGTTGGATTTTTATGAAATATACTAGATAAAAGTATTAGTCCAACAAGAGATATGTTGACATTAATTACCAAAATCACACAGGGAGCACTTGTGCTTTCAATCTCCCCCTTTTTGGTAATTGATGACAACATACATCAAAGCTTTAGATAAAGATATAGAGAAACACAAGTAAAGCTTTGGAAGAACATGTAACATGCATAGGCTCCCCTTACATGTATGCAATCATGTAAATATGGAACATAAGAGCTTGTGAGTGCATAATCATGACAGAGCAAGCAAGGAGTTGCATGTATCTTGGCTATATGCATCAGAGCAAATGGTGTGAATATAGGAAATGTACCTTCATGCTCATGAGTCCTTCTTGCAAACAATATGTACATCAACAAGAGATCCTCATGCACATGAGTGTGATGCATATACTTACCTTGTGGTCTTGAGCTAGCTTTGGAAGAGATGAACCTGAGTAAATAAGGTTAGACAACACAGAGACATCTACTAAACAGAGCAAGAGCAGCAAACCACAAGAGTATCAAGATTGGGATGACATATAGAGAGTGAGTACTATGTACTCTATTTGAGTGTAGACATGTCCCCAAAGGTAAAATATGCAATGAATTTGAATATTTCCTTCCCTTAGATGTCTTGCTCCCCCTGAATCTTATATGGGATACTGGGAGAAGATAAGGAATAGAAAATCAGAGCAAAGCAATCATACAAGCAACATGAACATGTCTTTCCCCTCTAAAGACATGTGACTTCTCTCCTCTTTGAATACCAAGCATCTGGGATCTCTCTTTGATGTGATTATTTATCTCTCTTTCCCCCTTTTGATATGATTAAGCTTTGATGTGAGCCCTCTCTCCCCCTTTGACATCAATTTCCAAGAAGGGTTCTTCTGGAGTATGAGTCGAAATAGGTTTGGTCCTTAAGTCACATAGCAAGGTAGCAGGGAAAAATAAGGTGCTGGTAGAGGATAAGAATCATCGAGTGGAGCTGGAACAACATGTGCAGGATGCAAATGACAAAGTGTCTCCTCTGTATTTGAGATCGGTAACACCGAGTTGTTGTCTTCGGTGGCACCAAGATAATTCGGTTTGACCAAAAGAGACAAACCGGTGTGTCCGAGTTCATTACAGAGATAAAGCACTTGTCACCTCAGCTCACTAAGCAAATAAGATCTCATAAGGATTTGCAGGGAATTAACTAAAGGATTTGCAATGAATTGGATACAGGGAATGCAAAACAGAAATAAAAAGAAAAGAAATCTAGATGAAGTTTTTTTTGAAAAGGGAAACAAATATGCAAGAGACAAATGCAAGAATAAGGAGAAACACTAGAGAATTTCATCTAGAATTGGTCGGCGACAAAGTCACCTATGTTAGAGTATATTGACTTAGGAGTCAAGTGAAGACACTTGATCATAGGTCATACTCATCGTTTAAGCTCAAAATGGGGTTGCCATTTTTCGTTTAAGCATTTTGATGTATTCACATCTTGTTGAGCTGCTTTGACCCATGACTTGGGGTAAAGTTTCTCTAAGATGGAATAACATACCTTGGGTGGTGGTGTTGATCTTGATCATGTAGTTGAACTGGTGTGGATGCTCATGGTTGATGTAGTTCATTTGGAGCACCACTTGTAATTGAAGTTCATCTACCTACATGAGTTAGCTTTGCAAGGAGGAGCACTTGTGTATCCAAAGTGTCAATCATGAAATATGGTACCAAAAGAAATTTGATATATAAAAATTGTCAAAGGATATGTTTGAAGGGTTTCATGCTTCCTTGTCTTAAACCACCATAATGTAGAGACTTGGTGATGTAGAGATTTCTCAAGATGTGACTGGGTTGCAATCTCATAGATTTAGATCCATCCAAGTACCTACAAGGGTTAGATAACAAGCAAGGGTGCAAATATATCCAAGACATATGATTATCATTATAAGAGAAATATCAAGGATTAGTCATAGTCTCTTGCCTTGCATGTATCCAATGGAGTTCCTACTCCAAGTTTGAAGCATCAATGATGTTCAATTCACCTCTCAACTGGAAAAATATCAAGCGGTTTGGTGAATATATCCGCCAATTTCTTATCGGTACGAACATGCTTAAGGTTAATGTCACCTTTAGCAACATGATCTCAAATTAAATGATGACGAACCTCAATATGCTTAGTTCAAGAATGTTGCACGGGATTGTGAGAAATCTTAATAGCACTTTCATTGTCACAAAGCAATGGAACATGTTTCACATATATCCCATAATCTTTAAGAGTTTGGGTCATCCAAAGTAATTGAGCACAACATGAACCGGTGGCAATGTATTCCGCTTCGGCAGTGGATAAGGATACCAAGTTTTGTTTCTTGGAGGACCAAGACACAAGAGATCTCCCAAGAAATTGACAAGTACCCGAAGTGGACTTTCTATCGACCATGTCTCCGGCATAGTCCGAATCGGAGTAGCCAACAAGATCAAAAGAAGACCTCTTTGGATACCAAATGCCAAAATTTGGTGTATGTATTAAGTATCTCACTATCCTTTTCACAGCCTTAAGATGACATTCTTTAGGGGCCGCTTGATATCGTGTGCACATGCACACACTTAGCATAATATTGGATCGGGATGCACATAGATATAACAATGAACCAATCATAGAGCGGTAAACTTTTTGATCAATGGGTTCACCATCTTTAGTCAAGTCAAGATGTCCACTAGTAGGCATGGGTGTATTCATACCTTTGCATTCTTGCATATTGAACTTCTTGAATAAGTCCTTGGTGTACTTCGTTTGAGAGACAAAGGTACCTTCCTTAGTTTGCTTAATTTGCAAACCAAGAAAGAATTTGAGTTCACTCATCATGGACACCTCAAATTTTTTCGACCTTAACTTTCCAAACTTCTCACTAAAATGAGGGTTAGTAGAACCAAATATAATATCATCAACATAAATTTGGCACACAAATAATTCTCCATTAACCCTTTTAGTGAAGAGAGTAGAATCAATTTTTCTGATCTAAAAGCCTTTATCAATAGGGAACTTGGTCAAGCATTTATACCACACTCTAGGAGCTTGTTTAAGACCATAAAGAGCTTTGTGAAGTTTGTAAACATGATTGGGTTTCTTGGGATTAACAAAGCCGGGAGGTTGTTTAACATAAACTTCCTCCTCAATTTCACCATTTAGAAAAGCACTTTTAATTTCCATTTAGTACAAGGTGATATCATGGTGATTATCATAGGCAAGTAATATGCGGATGGACTCAAGTCTAGCAACGGGGGCATATGTCTCGCCATAGTCTATAACTTCGACTTGAGTGTAGCCTTGGGCGACGAGACGTGCTTTGTTGCGAACTACTTGTCCATCTTCATCTTGCTTGTTGCGAAACACCCATTTGTTATCGATGATGTTGTGGTTGTTGTTGGGCTTCTCGACCAATGTCCACACTTGGTTTCTCTCAAAGTTGTGTAGCTCTTCATGCATGGCATTTATCCAATCCGGATCTTCCAATGCTTCTTCAACCTTCATGGGTTCAATGCTAGAGATGAATGACTAATGTTCACAAAAATTAGCCAAACGAGTTTTAGAGCGAGTGATTCTCCCGGTTTGGATGTCATTGTAGATTTGCTCGACAGGATGGTCTTTGGCAACTCTTGCTCGAACTCGTGAGAGCTTTTGTTTTGGTCGAGGTGGAACATCTTCTTCATCATCTTGTTCTTCTTTTTGGCCTTCTTCATTGTTGACGTTGTCGTTCTCTTGTCGTGGTGGATAAGGAGGTTGATGAGGTTCATCTTGGTGTACTCCCTTGTTTTCTTCATCTTGGTGTGTCCCACTTGTAGATGCTTCCATAACAACTCTTGGTTCACCTTGTCATGAGGTAGAAGCTTCCACTTGGACTGACGAGGTACTCTCCTTCACCTCTGTTGGACGGATCTTGCCAATAGACAAGTCTTGGATTGCTTCCGAAGGGTCTTTGTCTCCTACATCAATTGGCAATTGCGAGCCGTTAGATTCATCAAACTTCACATCTACCGTCTCTTCAACCTTTAGGGTGAAATTGTTGTAGACACGGTAAGTGTGAGAGTTTGAGCCATAACCAAGTAGGAAACCTTCATGAGATTTGGGAGCAAATTTAGAACAATGATGCTTATCAAGAATGTAGCACTTTGAGCCGAATACTCGAAAGTATCCAACTTGGGGTTTGTTACCAGTGAGGAGCTCGTATGCCATCTTGCCGAGCAGCTTGTGAAGATACAAGCGATTTGTTGCATGACAAGTTGTCTCAACCGCTTCCGCCCAAAAGTGTTTTGGCGTCTTGTATTCATCAAGCATCGTTCTCGCCATTTCGATGAGCATCCGGTTCTTCCTCTCAACAACTCCATTTTGTTGAGGTGTGTACGTAGCCGAGAACTCGTGTGAAATCCCTTCTTCGTCAAGAAAGGTGTCCACATTGGCGTTCTTGAAATCCGTTCCGTTGTCGCTGCGAACCTTCTTGATCTTCACTTCAAATTGATTTTGGGCCTTCCTAGCGAAGTTCTTGAAGATCTTTTGAACATGCGATTTATCATTGAGAAAGAACACCCACGTAAATCTTGAAAAATCATTGACTATAACTAGACCAAATGAGTTTCCATCGAGACTTTTGTAGGCATTGGGACCGAAGAGATCCTTGTGTAGTAGCTCGAGCGGCCTTCTCGTGGTCATGATGTTCTTCACGGGGTGGCATCCTCCAACCTGTTTTCCTGCTTGGCAAGTGCTGCAAAGTCTATCCTTATCAAATATGACATCTTTAACATCAAGGATATGATCACCTTTAATAAGCTTGTCAAGGCTTCGCATGCCACATGACCTAACTGTCTATGCCACAACCAGCCTTTAGAAGATTTAGCAATTAAGCAAGTTCTAGGTTGAGCCTTTTTAGTGAAATCAACAATGTATAGATCACCTCTACGTATGCCGATAAAGACCATTTTATGATTATCTCTACGAAACACTTGGCAATCTACTTTAGTTAATAGTACATTGAAACCAAAGTCAGCTAGTCTAGATACAGAAAGCAGATTATAGCCAAGAGATTCAACGAGCATGACATTTTGTATGGAGCTATCATGTGAGATGGCCACCTTACCAAGGCCAACCACCTTACCCTTTGAGTTATCACCAAAAGTGACATACTTTCGAGGGCCGTCGTTTTCAGCAAGCTCATGAAACATATCTTTATCTCTGGTCATGTGATCGGTACATCCACTATCAAGGACCCATTCCTTTCCTCCTGCCATGTAGCCGCGAAGATTAGCCATAAGATCAAAGTGTCTCATTGCATCATCAAGATCATAGTCACTATCATCATCCTCATCATAGTATCCATGTTCAGCATCGTCATGTGATGGATCAATTCCTAGAGAGAGTGATTCATTAGATAAATGATCATGACAATAATCATCTTTATGAAATCTAATGGCTTCGGAGATAATATTGCTAATGATTCCAACATCTCCTTTGGCATAAGGTCACGAAGCTCATACAGACAAACATCAAACTTAGGATCACTAGTGCTCATTTTATTCAAGGCAGTTGACTTATGAAGAATCTCATCAAGATTTTGTAAGGAATAGTTTGGAAATCTTTCCTCAAGAAATCTCCATATAGTATAAGCGCAATCAAGAGTAGGCAAGTGACCAATCAAATATCTAGGCAATCCTCTAATGATAAGATTGATAGTTCTAAGATTGCGAATCATGTCAAGATCCTCATCGGGAGTGGGATGCAAAGGATCAACAAGGCGAGCACAAGGGTTGGTAATGTACTTGCTCAAATGATATTCATTGAAAATCTCAAGTATCTCATTTTTTCACTCATGAAAGTACTCTCCATCAAGTATAGGCACTCTATGTCTAAGACTCCCCAACGTAGACTCATCCATCTTCCTCCAATGGTGATTAAACCAAAGCAATGGAAACCTGGCTCTGATACCAATTGAAAGGATCGAGAAGAGGTGTCTAGAAGGGGGGTGAATAGACTCTCAACCAAGAGAAGTAGCAGTTTTTAAGTTCTTCAAGTTGAGGTGAAGTTTAAGCACAAGTTTAAACATTCACAATACATATCAAGCAAGCATGCAAAGAGTATATGAGTAGCGGAAAGTAAAGCATGCAACTTGCAAGAAAGTAGAGGGATGGGATTGGAGTGTGCAAACGCAATTGGAGACATAGAGATTTTTGGCGTGGTTCCGATAGGTGGTGCTATCATACATCCACGTTGATGGAGACTTCAAACCACGAAGGGTAACGGTTGCACGAGCCCACGAAGGGATCCACCCACGAAGGGTCCACGAAGAAGCAACCTTGTCTATCCCACCATGGCCATCGTCCACGAAGGACTTGCCTCACTAGGGTAGATCTTCACGAAGTAGGCGATCTCCTTGCCGTACAAACTCCTTGGTTCAACTCCACAATCTTGACGAAGGCTCCCAAGTGACACCTAACCAATCTAGGAGACACCACTCTCCAAAAGGTAATAAATGGTGTGTTGATGAACTCCTTGCTCTTGTGCTTCAAATGATAGTCTCCCCAACACTCAACTCTCTCTCATAGGATTGGTTTTGGTGGAAAGATGATTTGAGTGGAAAGCAACTTGGGGAAGGCTAGAGATCAAGATTCATATGGTAGGATTGGAATATCTTGGCCTCAACACATGACTAGGTGGTTCTATCTCAAAAAATGAATGCTGGAAGTGTAGGCATGTTCTGATGGCTTTCCTCACGAATGAGGAGAGGGTGGAGGGGTATATATAGCCTCCACACAAAATCTAACCGTTACACACAGTTTACCAAACTCGGTGGGACCGAATCAGAAAACTCGGTCAGACCGATTTAGTTCATAATGTGACCATTAGGCATTTCGGTGGGACCGACATGATCAACTCGGTGGGACCGATGTGCAAGGGTTAGGGTAAAACCTCATCTTGGTTTGACCGATTACACAAACTCGATGGGACCGATTTTGGTAATAAGCAAACCAGAGAGTTTGTAAAGCAAACTCGATGGGACCGATTGCATATTCTCGGTGAGACTGAAACTATTGTAATAGGCAACAGAGAGTTTGCAAGCCCATCTCGGTGAGACCGAGATCCCATTGGTGAGACCGAATTGATTAGGGTTTCTGGCAGTGGCTATGTCAAGTGAACTCGTGCCGGATAGATCAAATCGGTGGGGCCAAGTTTAACTTTTGGTTTGGGACATATGTGGATATGAGAAAGTGGTTGAGGGCTTTGGAGCATATCACTAAGCACTTTGAGCAAGCAAGCCATTAAGCAACACCTCATCCTCTTTTAATAGTATTGGCTTTCCTATGGACTCAATGTGATCTTGGATCACTGAAATAGAAAATGTAAAGTCCTGAGCTTTGAGCTTGAGCCAATCCTTTGTCCTTAGCATCTTGAAAGGGTTCCACATCCTCTTGTCCATGCTACTCCACTGTTGGACTTTTCTGAAATATACTAGATAAAAGTATTAGTCCAACAAGAGATATGTTGACATTAATTACCAAAATCACCCAGGGAGCACTTGTGCTTTCACCCGCCGCCACGTGCAAAGCTTCAACGAATTATCGGACCTAGTGCACAAATATTGCACCATGGAAAGTGCCAGGAAAGCACAGCAAATGCACGCAGAGTCAAACCATGCCGAGCAATAAAGTAAAGCTTAGGCAAAGCATGCATACACACAGCGGCTGCCCCACCACAAACCCACCGAAAAGAAAAACAGATCCCTCGCCGGACATAATACGGTCTTGGACGAGCTACTGGATAAACCATGCCCCATACACTCGGCCCTGCTAAACACAAATCCAACCCACAAGCTTCGAGCTTGCTGGGTAGTCAAGCAGGTGGCCAAGAGCGGGGAATCCATACTCCGCCTCAACCCTCCAGCAGAAGATTAATAACACCTCCATTTAATGACAATGTTGTCCTAACGATCGACGAGACTTTCACCTTGAACAACCAGAGGAAAAGAGCCCTTCAAGAGCTCAGCCAAGTCCACCAAGTCACAGCTGCAAGCTCCTAGACGGACATCCCAATCACCTTCGATGAGAAGGATGAACCAAGGGCCCGCCCGTCCGAGCACCCACCACACTAGTCCTCGACCCCATAGTTGATGGCTTCAGACTAACCAAGGTGCTTATGGATAGGGGGCAGCGGTCTACTCATTTATAAGGATACCCTCGACAAAATGCAGTTCGGCAGATCTCGAGTTGAACAGAGCTACACAATGTTTCAGGGAATCATCCCCAGGAAAGAGGCGTGCTACTACGAATCACCCTGGACATAGTGTTCAGCACCCCGGAGAATTACAGGACGTAAGAACTACTTTTCCACATTGTGCCCTTCCATAGCGGATACCACGCTCTATTGGAGCGTGACGCATTCTCAAGGTTCCAAGCTATACCTCACTAGGGGTACATGAAACTCAAAATGCTAGGGCCCAATGGTGTGATCACCATCGCTAGCGACCCGGACTTAGCTCTCCGAGCTAAAAACAAAACAACATCTCTCACCCTTGAGGCATTATCCGAGGCTCTTGCAGCCGAGGAGTTAACCATACTCCACGCAATGGTGGATAGGCATGATGTGACCCTCAGTAAAAGGGCCAAATCCACATCCTACAAACCAGCTGATGAAATCATCAAATTCCAAGTGCATCCAACGGACCCCAAGAAAACAACGACCATTGGAGCCTAGGTGGACCCTGCGATCGACGAGGCGTTGCGCGCATTCTTACACGAGAATTGGGACATATTTTCTTGGCATCATTCGGACATGCCAGGAATCCCACGAAGACTGGTAAAACACAGTCTAAATATAATTAAGGGATTCAAGCCAGTTAAACAGACGTTGCACCGATTTTCCGAGCCCAAGCGTCAAGCTATGGGGGAATAATTAGCCAAATTACTCGAAGCCTGATTCACCAGAGAAATAAAGCACCCCGAGTGGTTGGTGAACCTGGTCATGATGCCCAAAAAGGACAAATCCTGGCTGCGTCGATTTTAAAGACCTCAATAAAGCTTGCCCCAAGGATCCCTTCCCCTTACCCGAATAGACTAGATTATCGACGCCACCGCCAGATACGACTCACTGTGCTTCCTCGACGCCTACTCTGGATACCATCAAATCAAGATGAAGGAGTTTGACGAGGTAGCAACCGCCTTCATCACGCCCTACATGCCATTCTGCTTTAACACAATGCCCTTCGGGTTAAAAAACGCATGCGCCACATACCAGCGCATGATTCAAACATGCCTGCAAAATAAAATCGGCAAAACAGTTGAAGCATACATAGACGACGTGGTCATCAAGACAAAACACGTCAACCAGTTGGTAGACGACCTCCGCCAGACCTTCGAAAACTTGCGAGCCTACGACATACGGGTCAACCGGACAAATGTGTCTTCAGAGTTCCCACCGGAAAACGGCTCGGATTCATTGTCTCCCACAGAGGGATAGAGGCCAATCCGGCTAAAATCTGAGCCATGTCCCAGCTGGCAATACCCATAGAGCTTAAACATGTCCAGAAGCTAGCAGGTTGTGTCGTAGCCTTGAGCCGCTTCATCTCCCGCCTTGGTGAAAAGGCCCTACTACTCTACAAATTGCTCAAAAACACCAAAAACTTCAAATGGACAGATGAGGCAACTGCCGCACTGGAGGAGATAAAAACACTACTAGCAGGCAACCCGATACTAACAACACCTGGCATAGGCGAACCCATGTTACTATACATCCCGACCACAAATCAAGTGATGAGCGTGGTACTCATGGTAGAACGAGAATCGGAGGGCCACAAGTTCTGGGTGTAGAAGCATGTCTACTATGTATCAGAGGTGCTCACCCCATGCAAATCCCGGTATCCACATTATCAGAAGATAGCCTACACAGTTTTCATGGCATCCTGAAAGCTCCGACACTACTTTCAAGAGTGTTCGGTCACGGTGGCATCCGAGGCACCTTGAATGATATCATCAATAATAGGGATGCCACAAGTCGTATTCAATAATGGGCCATAGAGCTCCTCCCTTTTGAAATTGTGTACAAGTCGCGCCGAGCTGTTAAGTCTCAGGTACTCGCCGATTTTCTGGCTGAATGGACAGAAGAGGAGCTTCCCCAGGAATATAGTACATACTCACATTGGACAATGTACTTCGACAGCTCCAAGATATTAGCCAGACTAGGGGCTGGGGTAATCCTCACGTCCCCCATAGGCGACAATATCTGGTACGTACTACAGATTATGTACACAGACTCCAACAATGCAGCTGAATATGAAGCCTTATTGCATGGTCTTTGGATGGCAACGTCAATGGGTGTACATCGGCTCGAGGTGGGGGAAGATTCCAACCTTGCCATCTCCCAAGTAAACGGCGAATTCGACGCCAAAGACCCAAAAATGGCGATGTACCGAGATGCCATCTTGAAAATATCAGCCTGGTTCGAATGGTTAGAATTCCACCATGTGTCTAGAGACAACAATCAAGCTACGGATACCCTCGCCCGTATGGGCGCCAAACGCGATCCAATCCCTAAAACACCTTCTTAGAACGGCTTTTTAAGCCATCCATGGTGTGGCAGGACGGGGATAAGGATGCGGCAGGCAATGGCCCCGAACAAATCATCCCACCGGCCATTCAGCCAGACGACGACATCATCGGTGGCTCGACGCTTGAAGAAACATCTTCGGCTGACGAAGTCATGGCCGTAATTGCACCATAGACTAAGCCCTTCCTTGCCTACCTTTTGCGGCAGGAGCTCCCCGATGATCAAACCGAGGCACGGTGCATAGTCTGGCGCTCTAAAGCCTATAAGGTCCATGAGGGCGAGTTGTACAAGAAAAGCACTGCTGGAGTTCTCTAGAGATGTACATCTAAAGCGGAGGAGCAACAACTCTTGGCTGAGATACATGCTGGCATGGGCGGCCACCACGCGGCAGCTCAGGCCCTGGTAAGTAAAGCTTTCCGAGCAGTGTTTTTCTGGCCCACCGCTCGCACAGACGCCCATACTCTAGTCCAACACTGTGTTGGATGCCAACTTTTTGCAAATCAAATCCATATGCCCCCCAACGGCTCTCCGGACTATACCAATTGATGACCCACAAGTGTAGGGGATCTATCATAGTCCTTTCGATAAGTAAGAGTGTCGAACCCAACGAGGAGCAGAAGGAAATGACAAGCGATTTCAGTAAGGTATTCTCTGCAAGCACTGAAATTGTCGGTAACAGATAGTTTTGTGATAAGGTAATTCGTAATGGGCAACAAGTAACAAAAGTAAATAAGGTGCAGCAAGGTGGCCCAATCCTTTTTGTAGCAAAGGACAAGCTTGGACAAATTCTTATATAGAGAAAAGCGCTCCTGAGGACACATGGGAATTATCGTTAAGCTAGTTTCCATCACACTCATATGATTCACGTTCGTTACTTTGATAATTTGATATGTGGGTGGACCGGTGCTTGGGTGCTGCCCTTTCTTGGACAAGCATCTACTTATGATTAACCCCTATTGCAAGCATCTGCAACTACAAAAGAGGCTGGTCTGCTGTGGAATTTCCGGCATTGACCCCTGCACGTGCCGAGGACCTCGGGTTACGCCCTGACGCCTCCTTGATGTCTTCAGACGGTGGTGGCGGTGTTTTTCTCCTGCAGGCCCCGATTAAATGTCACTAGAGCCCATAGCGGCGAGGACCTAATTGCTATCCCAAATATATTACCTTTTAGCCGAAGGAACAGTCAATGTGACCCCCGCAGCCGCCTTGCGCTTGGAAGCTCCATTGTTGGCTGATGACGGCGTCGTCCCTATCGGTGTTCGGCGTGAGGTACAGTGACCCTTGGAAGTAGAAGTCAGCACAACCGGAGTGGCCCGAGGCAAATGCCCTGTTTGAGAAGAGACCTTCTGCTACTTACGACAAAAGAGGGGAGAGGCCCAGGGTGATCGGCCATAAGGGCCACCTTGGAACCATCAAGGCTTTACTAGAAGAAGACCCCATCCTCGAAATCATTGGACGTCTCTGGATCCTCATGAAATCTTGGGTCATCGTCGCGAGAATAGTCCTCCGGTTGTGGGGATGGGCAGCTAATGTTCTCAACCTGGTGTCTCTAATTCTGTTCGGAAAAATAGTAGGGTCGATCAGTATATGGATGTAGTGTCCGGAATATAAAATAAGCATTAACTTACCCATTCAATGCGACTGTAATCCGAGTAGTCGTTCCAGTTCCTTGGGCGGGCGAACTCTTCTTCTCATTTGAACATATCCGCTAGTATGGTAGCCATCACCGCCTGGTTGTCCGGCCCCTGCTGCTTGTAATGGGTCAGGTCACTTGTCCCGTTGTAGCACCACAGGGGGTGCATCCTTTGCTGAAGGGGTTGCACACGTCAGTCGATTGCTATGGCCATCACGTCGATGATACTCAATTTGCTGTGGGCCAGCAGCCGCACCTTGGCGGCCAAATGCTGCACTTCGGTGGACTCTTCTTGGGAAGGGCTTTTCGGCCGCCAGTTGAACCGCTTATTTAGCGGGACATCCGAATACTCAAGAAAACCCCTTCGAACTGGATCAAACAAGGGGACGTCTTCGATATAAAACCACTCCAACATCCATTCCTTGGAATCTTTCTTTGGAGTCCCGATAGGGTATCTCGTGCCGACTATACGCCATACTTCGGCTCCGCCTACTTCAAAAATTGATCCCTCATGGGTATGAGGGGGCGAGGTAGAAATACTTCCTCCATAGAGCCTCGCAGCCCAAGAACATCTCACGAAGGGCAACAAAGCCAGAAATATGCAATATCGATCCCGAGGTGAGGTGATGAAGTTGGATCCCATAAAACTCTAGCAAACCCCTCAGGAAAGGATGAATGGGGAATCCCAGACCTCGTAGTACGAAACATACTTTCTCGTCCTTGCTTGGGGTAGGAAAATTCTCTATGAAGGTCGCCATTTACAGAAGTCAATCCTGCGCGTACAGACACAAGATCTGTGGCAGGAAGATATCCTTGCCGCTGGAGATCGCATAACCGGAGACATGAGACCGAGTAGCTGGACCAGTCACCCGGGAGATGGCTGCGAGGGCATGTGGATGAACCAGGAACGTCAGCCACTTGTCCCGAGATCTCTCTAAGCTGGATTAGGTTTCTGGCTTTGGGATGAACGGGCCACTCGATGCGCCATGACCTATTAAATAGGTACATTTTCTGGTCCCAGGGGGACGCTTTTGTCAAAAATGCACAAGACTGTTCGCCTCCTGGCCGACACATGAAAGTCAAGGGTCACCTTTGATGGAGTCAATTATGGGGGACCCACTATGATTTGATGGGTCAAGAGGTCATCGGTGGCCGAACTATCAGACAAGCCAGACAGGGAAAAGATGGAGACCTCACCTCGCAAGCTGAAGACTTTGGTGCACATTGAGCGGTCGATGGTTACGAACTCCGACATTGGAGGCTAGTTCGGTGGCTATTGAGGGAGTCCTGGACTAGGGGGTCCTTGGACTACCAGCCTATCTCGCATGGGCTGGACAGGTGGGCCGCACTACAACTTATGGAAGGCCAAGCTATGAGGTGATCCCGTATCCGGACAGGAGGTTTGTGCCTTGGTGTGTCCTCCAAGTCAAGTCAAGAAGAATCGGTGTGTTTATTCCATCCTTGTAACCGACCATGTGTAACCCTAATACCACGGGTATCTATATAAACTAGAGATTTTAGTCCGTAGAGGCTAGAACAACAACCATTATCCTACTAGCATAGGGTTTAGTTCATCTGATCTCGTGGTAGATCGACTGCAATCCTCATATACACAAGCAATATAATCGAGGAGGACGTAGGGTTTTACCTCTTAGAGAGGGCCCGAACCTGGGTAAACATTGTGTCCAGCGTCCCTTGTTCCCCATTGATCCAAGATCCACAGTTCGGGACCCCCTACCCGGGATCCGCTGGTTTTGACAACGACAATGTTGGAGACGTATCACATAGATATTCCCCATTCTCCATGAAAATAGTGCCAAATCAAAAAGCGTTGTTCCAAGGTCAAAACATGCCTCCTCAAGAACTCAATCCCATGTGAGAGCGGGAGGATGCATTCTTGTGTGTGGGCATGCGGTCGTTTGCATGTAGGGCTCAACATTAATACATGCCATGCATGCATCAATGTTTAGCGTCGGTTACTGAAACTAGGAGTCCCACGTTGCCACGATTAGGCGAGTTTAGTTTTGACATGTGGTTCATTAGGGGTAAATCGGGCATGTTTCGACTATTTCTTTCGCTCTTGGCCCTCGCAACAAAAATTTCACGCCCTTTTAAACCTAGTTAGGCTCACTTGCTTAGTGTATTTTTTTGTCGCAATGGACTTGGAGTTGATCAACTTGATTTGTTGATGCAAAAATATAGGTGACACCGCTGAATGTAGTTTCATACCTAGGTTACTTCTACCACGGACATACATCCATGGGTTTATGTCGTCAAGAGTCTAATATTAGCTTTGTTTTGTGTCCACCACATGTTAGAAACCGGGGGCCCTCCATTGCGAGACGAGAATTGATATGGTTCCTAAGGAAAACCAAACTGAAAAGCCTTCTAAAGCTACACCACTTAAAGGAAAACTAGCCATAAAATAAAATCCACATGCCTCACCACCTAGCCAATGTAGGTTTGAAGTGCTGCCATGCATAACAAATACATAACAAAAAGCACTACAACCATCGGTTCCACGTTGCTGAAAATTAGGGAGGCTAAGACCGGATGGGAGAGGTTCTGGGCCTCTCTAGTTCCGGGAAAAAAGGAATGCCCACCCGAGCCAACACTGCTCACTTGACGGCCGCACTTGAAGCTCATGGACACTTCATCATGCTTACATATACATGTTCGCGTGCGAAATGAGGAACAAATAAAGCCATTGCGTGTAGAATTGTGTCATTACTATGAATGGGCCATACACTAGTACATCTAGGGAGGGCCACAGGTACTGCCCGAGCTATCCCTCCATCTCATGTGCTATCAAGAAATACGCCAGAGTGGTGCCAAAATGGGATAACTGCCTCATATGTGAGCATATCTCTAGAAGTTCCATTTGCGGACAACAAGAGATCTTGTACATATAAAGTCGCAATTGGTCATATTCTTGAAATGAGCGTTAATTTATAATAGTTGGATGGTAATCCTCTTCTAAAGATGCATATTTGGTGTTCTTTGGGCGCACCGCCAAAAGTGATTCAACATTTCAAGCGATTCAAACCTCGATCCGCGATAACCTTACGATATTTTCTAGTGGTCTTACGATCGGCCACTAGAAGTTTTTGATCTTCTATGGTGGTTTGATCTCTACATGTGTATGTGTGTGTGTGTGTGTGTGACACACACAGAGAGAGAAAGAGAGAGAGAGACACACACACACACACACAGAGAGAGAGAGAGAGAGAGAGAGAGATAGAGAGAGAGAGCACATGTGTGGATATCGATCTCTCCATCCTCTCGCTGTTGTTCTGTCGGTCAACTTTCGACCATCACAACATCTAGTGATAAGTCCGACTGACCGGTTTCCTATCGTGTGCATTCTTGTAGTCACGTCGGCAGCATGGGATATGGGCCTACCATTGCCGCATTTCTGCCATGGGCCCAACAATGGAGGAGAGGATGATACAAGAGGAGGTGATGGGGTTGTGGGAGAAGGCATGGTATTGCGAGAGTAGATAGCAACGTGAGACTACATGTCCTCCGCATGGCAGCCACTAGAAGCGTCCAGGGCACGTCTTTTTTAAATGGCAAGCATGCGGGCGGGCCGACCTCATTCATTTTTTTCTTCCGCAATCCAATTCACATCTGGCCACACATGCTCCCTCATTGCCTTCCAACTCCGAGCTCCACCCCCACCTCTAGGTTTGAGCTTGACCATGTCTTTACTTGAGCTATAGGATGAGGAGTCCACCATGGTTGTTGGTAATGTAGCCACCCCAATCCCGAGGCCTTCACGCCGAATGAATGTTCCCGCTTCCCTTACCCAATTTCCCCTCAATGTTATCCAATAATTGGTACGTACTCCCTCCATTTTCTAATAAAATGGCATAGATATTCCCCCTTCGTGAAAATACTGCAGAATCGAAAAGTGTTGTTCCACGGTGAAAACATCCCTCCTCAAAGAACTCAATCACACGTGAGAGAGGGAGGATGCATGCTTGTGTGCGGGCATGCGGTCGTTTGCATGTCTAGCCTCAAGATTAACACATGCCTTGCATGCATCAATGTGTCATGTCGGTTACTTAAACTACGAATCCCACATTGTCATGATTTAGGCGAGTTTAGTTTTGACATGTGGTTGATTGGGTAAATTGAGCATGTTTCGACTATTTCTTTCGCTCTTGGCCCTCGCAACAAAAATTTCACGCCCTTCTAAACCAAGTGAGTTACGCTCACTTGCTAGTTTATTTTCTTGTCGTAATGGACTTGGAGTTGATCGACTTGATTTGTTGATGCAAAAATATAGGTGACACAGCTGAATGTAGTTTCATACCTAGGTTACTTCTACCATGAACATACATCCATGGGTTTATGTCGTCAAGATTCTAATATTAGCTTTGTTCTGTGTCCACCACATGTTTGAAATCGGGGGCCCTCCATTGCGAAAGTTGATATGGTTCCTAAGGATACCAAACTGAAAAACCTTCTAAAGCTACACCAGTTAAAGGAAAACCGGACATAAAGATAAAGTCCACATGCCTCACTACCTAGATAATGTAGGTTTGAAGTGCTGCCATGCGTAACGAATACACGACAAAAAGCACTACAACCATCGGTTCCACATTGCTGAAAAGTAGGGAGGCTAAAACCGGATGGGTGAGGGAGTCCTGGACTAGGGGGTGTCCGGACAGCCGGACTATCAATATCCGCCGGACTCCAAGACTACGAAGATACAAGATTGAAGACTCCGGCTCGTGTCCGGATGGTACTTTCCTTGGCGTGGAAGGCAAGCTTGGCAATACAGATATGTAGATCTCCTACCATTGTAACCGACTCTGTGTAACCCTAGCCCTCTCCGGTGTCTATATAAACTGGAGGGATTTAGTCCGTAGGACAACATACATTACAACAATCATACCATAGGCTAGCTTCTAGGGTTTAGCCTCCTTGATCTCGTGGTAGATCTACTCTTGTACTACCCATATCATCAATATTAATCAAGCAGGACGTAGGGTTTTACCTCCATCGAGAGGGCCCGAACCTGGGTAAAAACATCGTGTCCCTCGTCTCCTGTTACCATCCGCCTAGACGCACAGTTCGGGACCCCCTACCCGAGATCCGCCGGTTTTGACACCGACATTGGTGCTTTCATTGAGAGTTCCTCTGTGTCGTCACCGATAGGCTTGATGGCATCTTCAACCTGCAACGCTGTCCAGGGTGAGACTTTTCTCCCCGGACAGATCTTCGTATTCGGCGGCTTCGCCCTGCGGGCCAATTCACTTGGCCATCTGGAGCAGATCGAAAGCTACGCCCCTGGCCGTCAGGTCAGATTTGGAAGCTTAAACTTCACGGCCGACGTCCGCGAAGACTTGATCTTCGACGGACTCGAGCCATAGCCAAGCGCGCCGCACTATGACGATGGGCATGATCTAGCTCCGCCGCCGAACAGTGCCTTGGTGGCCGCACACGGATCCGCTTCGGCCATTAGCCCGGAGCCGATCGCCCAGATCGAGGGTCGGTGGATAGGCGCCGCCCCGGGGGCTTCAACATCCACGGCGATGGAGCCGAACACTAATCTTGTCCCCTGCGAAACTCGTGATTCCGAGGCGCCGGACTCCTCGCCGGACTCCGAACCTCCCGCGCCCCTACCAATCGATCCCGATTGGGCGCCGGTGATGGAATTCACCGCCGCGAACATCTTCCAATGCTCGCCTTTCGGCGATATCTTGAATTCACTAAAGCATCTCTCGTTATCAGGAGAGTCCTGGCCGGATTATGGCCAGGATGGTTGGGATGCGGATAACGAAGAAATTCAGAGCCCACCCACCACCCACTTTGTAGCCACTGTCGACGATCTAACCGACATGCTAGACTACGACTCCGAAGACATCGACGCTATGGACGACGATGCCGGAGACGAACAGGAACCAGCGCCCACAGGGCACTGGAAGGCCACCTCGTCATATGACATATACATGGTGGATACCCCAAAAGATGGGGACGGCGAAGGAACAGCGGAGGCAGATTCCTTAAAGAAACAGCCCAAGCGCCGGCGTCAGCGGCGCCGCTCTAAATCTCGCCACAGCAAGAATGGAGATTCCGGCACAGGAGATAACAATACTCCAGAGAGTGCCGAAGACAATCCCCTCCAAAAAGACTCAGCGCAGGAGGATGCAGAAGCAAGCCCCCATGAGGGGACGGCAGACGAAGAGGTTGAGGATCATAATTATATGCCTCCCTCCGAAGACGAAGCAAGCCTCAACGATGACGAATTCGTCGTACCCGAGGATCCCATCGAACAAGAGCGCTTCAAGCGCAGGCTTATCGCCACAGCAACCAGCCTAAAGAAAAAGCAGCAGCAGCTTCAAGCTGATCAGGACCTGCTGGCCGATCGATGGACCGAGGTCCTCGCGGCCGAAGAGTATAAACTCGAACGTCCCTCCAAAAGTTACCCAAAACGCAAGCTGCTCCCCCGATTAGAGGAGGAAGCATACGTACATCCATCACCAGCGCAGGATATGGCTGACCGACCACCCCGTGGTCGTGACAGAGAGGCATCCAGGCCCCCAGCCAAGACCATACCCCGGCATCGCTCCAAAAGTACGAAGCCAAGAGGGAACACGCCGGACTTGCGAGACATATTGGAGGACAAGGCAAGGCAATCCAGATCCATCTATGGATCACGTGGGCGCCCTACGACCCACGACGAACACCGTCGTGCCGGATACAATAACCCCGGCCAGGCCGAACACAGCAGACAGCGCTCTCTCGAGCTGCGTCGCGATATTGCTCAATACAGGGGTGCCGCACACCCGTTATGCTTCACTAACGAAGTAATGGATCATCAGATCCCCGAAGGGTTTAAACCCGTAAACATCGAATCTTACGATGGCACAACAGACCCCGCGGTGTGGATCGAAGACTATCTTCTCCACATCCATATGGCCCGCGGCGACAATCTCCACGCCATAAAGTACCTCCCACTCAAGCTTAAAGGACCAGCTCGGCATTGGCTTAACAACTTGCCCGCAGAGTCAATTGGGTGTTGGAAAGACCTGGAGGCCGCATTCCTTGATAACTTCCAAGGCACATATGTGCGCCCACCAGACGCCGATGACCTAAGCCACATCATTCAGCAGCCAGACGAATCGGCCAGACAATTCTGGACACGGTTCTTGACAAAGAAAAATCAAATCGTCGATTGTCCGGACGCAGAGGCCCTTGCAGCCTTCAAACATAACATCCGGGACGAATGGCTAGCCCGGCACCTGGGGCAGGAAAAGCCGAAATCCATGGCAGCCCTCACATCGCTAATGACCCGCTTTTGTGCGGGAGAGGACAGCTGGCTAGCCCGCAGCAACAATTTTCGTAAAAATTCTGGCAGTCCGGATACTAAGGACAACAACGGCAGGTCACATCGAAACAAAAACAAGCGCCGAATTAACGGCGACGATAAGGAGGATACGGCAGTCAATGCTGGATTCCAAGGCTGTAAACCCGGTCAACGGAAGAAGCCATTTAAAAGAACCACTCTGGGTCCGTCCAATCTGGACCGAATACTCGACCGCTCATGCCAGATACATGGCACCTCTGAAAAGCCAGCTAACCACACCAATAGAGATTGCTGGGTGTTCAAGCAGGCCGGCAAGTTAATTGCCGAAAACAATGACAAGGGGATAAATAGCGACGACGAGGAAGAGACCCGGCCACCGAACAACAGAGGACAGAAGGGTTTTCCCCCACAAGTACGGACGGTGAATATGATATACGCGACCCACATACCCAAGAGGGAGAGGAAACGCGCACTAAGGGACGTCTATGCGATGGAGCCAGTCGCCCCAAAGTTCAACCCATGGTCCTCTTGTCTGATCACTTTCGATCGAAGAGACCATCCGACCAGCATACGCCATGGCGGATTCGCCGCATTGGTCTTAGACCCAATCGTCGATGGGTTCCACCTCACGAGAGTCTTGATGGACGGCGGCAGTAGCCTGAACCTGCTTTATCAGGATACAGTGCGCAAAATGGGCATAGACCCATCAAGGATTAAACCTACAAAGACAACCTTTAAAGGTGTCATACCAGGAGGGAAGCCAACTGCACAGGCTCAGTCACACTGGAAGTGGTCTTCGGATCCCCGGATAATTTCCGGAGCGAAGAGTTAATCTTCGACATAGTCCCGTTTCGCAGCGGCTATCACGCTCTGCTCGGACGAACCGCGTTTGCCAAATTCAACGCGGTGCCGCACTATGCATACCTAAAGCTCAAGATGCCAGGCCCTCGTGGAGTCATCACTGTCAATGGGAATATGGAACGCTCCCTCCGAACGGAGGAACATACAGCGGCTCTCGCGGTAGAAGTACAGAGCAGCCTTCTAAGGCAATTCTCGAGTCCGGCCGTTAAACGGCCGGATACAGCAAAGCGCGCCCGGAGCAATGCCAACCAAGACCACCTGGCGCGATCAGAGCACGCGTAGCAATGCGGCCCCAACCCTCGCCCGCGTATGATCGCAAGAATAACACTCCGCGTACATCATTACGCTTTGGAGATACCATGGGCACAGGGGAGGGGGCACGATCACAACGGACCCAGAGTGCGGTTCGACCACACCGGGGGCTCGCAAATGTGCCCTTCTTTTTATTATTATTTTTCTTCTTTTTTGTACACAGGACTCTGTTAACCAGAAGCCCTGTCCGGCGATGAACCTGCCGAACTCATGATGCAACAGTCAGGGACTAAAGAAGGCGGCGTCGAACACTCAGGTGGTCTCAATTACGAGCATTAAATTCAATTATATACACCAAATCCGCAGCTCATCCCTGGAGGGGGACATGTTTATTTAGTCCATATCCCTTGCTTACCGCACTATTTGTATCAGTCTGCTCTACTTGCAGACTTTTTCTTTCATTAATAATGCAGCGCCTTTATGATCGCAATTGCATCACATTATATATATATATGCTCATTATATGACATCTGGCACCCGTATATTTTGGTACGGCGTAATACACCAAGGGCTTATGTTCCCCACTCTATGGTGTGATAAAGTCCGAACACTTTCACAAGTGCGGCACCCCGAACTTATAGCATTATATGAATCGGCTCCGAATCATGTCTTGGGTCAATAGTTGGGTTTGCCCGGCTCCCACGTTTTGGTGCCTTACGTTCCGTTCTGTCGGCTAAGGTGGCACTGGGAGAACCACTGCGATTGCGCCCCGGTTGAGCCAGGTTAACGCCTCAGTGGAGAAAGCTAAAACTGACTGGCATGATAAGGCGAGAGACTGGTCGCTGTTCGAGAGGTTTTTTCGGGTCCTTAAAGACTCACTCCGCTTCGAGCGAAGTTCCGGATAATGTCCGATGAAGGCGTGGATAGCGCCCCAGATTCGGTCTTCCGAATACCAGGGGCTTCGCCGAAATTTAAAATTATAGAATTCTATGGCTAAGTGAGAGTGTTCAAGCATTATAAGTCCGGTTGCCTTGTTCGTCGTGTTGAGCGCCTCCCTAGATGGACCCAAAAATGGGAACAAGAATGCTCAAGTTTATCCCGAACACCCCAGCACTTGTGGCTTGGGGGCTGAAGCCAACGACTTGCCATCTCTCAGATTTTACAAACGACCGCATAGAAGGTAATATTTTAAATTAAACAAGCGTTGCTCATGGCGCATATGAACGAAGTTTTCAGCGCACAGGATAAATAAACAGCGAGTTCACTCAAAGATTACATTTCGGGAGCACTCATCTGCAATATCGCAGGCTCCCTTCAGGACAATTTTATAATACTTCTCCGGCGTGCGATACTCCTTGCCCAATGGCGGTGGGTCCGTGACAAGCTTCTCCGCATCCAATTTGCCCCATTGCACTTTTATGCGGGCAAGGGCCCGACGAGCGCCTTCGATACAGGCAGAGCGCTTGACTACATCCAGCCTGGGGCATGCATCCACCAGCCGCCGCACGAGGCCAAAGTAGCTACCAGGCATGGCCTGTCCAGGCCACAGCCGGACTATGAGGCCCTTCATGGCCTCCTCAGCTACCTTGTGGAGTTCGACCAGCTGCTTCAGCTGGTCGCTTAGGGGCACCGGATGGCCGGCCTCAGTATACTGAGACCAGAAGACCTTCTCCGTCGAGCTCCCCTCCTCGCCACGATAGAATGCGGCGGCATCAGACGCACTACGCGGCAGATCTGCAAACGCCCCTGGAGAGCTCCGAATTCGGGTAAGTGTCAGGTAGTTCATATTAACATGCCTGCTTTGCATGAAAAACGCCTTACCCGCCGCTATCTTCTTTATGTCCTCAACCTCCTGAAGGGCCTTATGGGCCTCGGCCTTGGCGGACTTGGCACTTTCGAGAGCCGAGGCAAACTCGGACTCTCGAGTCTTGGAGTCACGCTCCAAACTCTCATGTTTTTCCATGAGAACCTGGAGCTCTTGCCGAACTTCCGCCACCCGTGCCTCTTGCTTTTCTCGCTCAGCCCGTTCCGTGGCCGCACTGCGTTCGGCCGCGGACACAGCATCCTTCAGGGTTGCCACCTCGTTAGTGGCCCCTGTAATACACATATTATCCTTGTTAATCTTATTTGCAACCAAAATCCTTTTCTGTAAGGTACTTATTCAAAGAGGTGTTACTCACCTTCTTTTTCCTCGAGCTGCTTCTTTGCATGGCCGAGCTCTTGCTCGGACCGCTCGAGTTCCTTCTTCAGCACGTCAACCTCCGCCGTTAGTGAGGCAGAGGTCAGCAGTGTAGCCTGCAAACCCATATTGACATATTTTAGGCAACCCTGCGTATATCTTGTTATAGATCCTTAGTCCGGCTTTTCTTTCCGAACACCGAACTAAGCATCAGGGGCTACTGTCTATGCGGTATTACATTACATAATTTTAACTTCTTACCTCAAAGCCTGTTAAAAGGCTGCTGCAGGCTTCGGTCAGCCCGCTCTTAGCGAGCTGAACCTTCTCAATCACCGCACTCATGATAGTGCGGTGTTCTTCCTCGATGGAAGCGCCCTTAAGCGCCTCTAGCAGGTTATCCGGCGCCTCCGGTTGGACGGAGGCTGCCGGCGTCACGGTCCTGCCCTTCTTTCGAAGGGGCCGCTTGCCGGACTCTGGGACCACTGCGGCTCCCGGTGTAGAGTCCGGCACGAAGTTCGGGGGGCTGCCTAATGGCGCCTCCGGAGCCTCCTCCTGATGGGTCCCTTTCTGGGATCCCACCTCGACGTCCTCGTCGGCGCGTGGGGTGGAGGCAGTCGGGATGGAATTTACATCTGACGCGGCTAATGACCCGCTCGATGAGTCGGGGAGATCATCATTGGCCGGACTACGGGCAGAATGCGGCGTTAGAAGGATACTACGCGACATAAAAGAAATTACACATCAAGGATCCGGATACTTACGATCTTGCCGGACGCCTGGCCCTTGGAGGCCACTCATCCTCACCAACACTGATGTTGGCGAAATTGTCCGGGGGGATAGTTCTCCCCCTCTTGGACCCTTCGGCCCCCCCCGATGGGGGAAGCCTTCCTTTTCTTCTCTCCCTCCTCCGGGAGAGAGTACTCCTCCTCCTCGTCTTCGGAAGAGGAGTCCTCGTCGTCGTCAGACGCCTGATTGCGGGAACTCTTTCGAGTCCCCGCGGCCACCTTCTTGGCCTTCTTCTCCAGCACCACGTGCGGTGCCGGAACCAGCAGCCCTGTTAAGCGGGCGTCCGCTGGGTCTTCTGGCAAGGGAGCCGGGCTGATGAGCAGCTTGGCCTTCTCCATCCATTCCTGTCAAAGGAAGAGGCATAATGAAACCTCGCTAGAGTCAATCTAATTATCACAAGTGTCCCGTAATGGGGTTGAATCACTTACCTCGTCAGTTGGATGCTGCGAGCTGAATCCGCGGTCTTCGGTCGCGGACGCGGGGGCTTCGGCGCCCTTGAACAGCACCCTCCAAGCACCTTCGTATGTTGTATCGAAGAGCCCGCTTAGCGCCTGGTGCTGTTCCGGATTGAACTCCCACAAATTAAATGCCCGTTCTTGGCATGGGAGGATTCGCCGGATGAGCATGACTTGGACCACGTCGACGAGCCTGAGCCTATTGCTCACCATCTTCTTGATACATGCTCGGAGTCCCGTCACCTCCACCGGACTCCCCCACTGCAAGCCCTTCTCTTTCCAGGAGGTGAGCTGCGTGGGGATGCCAGATCTAAACTCGGGGGCCGTCGCCCATGTGGATTTGTGCGGCTCGGTGATGTAAAACCACCCCGATTGCCACCCCTTGACGGAGTCCACGAAGGTCCCTTCTAGCCAAGGGACGTTGGGCAATTTGCCCAACATGGCGCCTCCGCATTCCGCTTGTGTACCCTTCACAACCTTCGGCTTGACGTTGAAGGTCTTGAGCCACAGGCCGAAGTGGGGCTGGATGCAGAGGAAGGCCTCGCACACGACGATAAACGCCGAGATGTTGAGGATAAAGTTCGGCGCCAGATCGTGGAAATCCAGGCCGTAGTAAAACATGAGCCCCCGGACAAATGGATGGAGCGGAAAGCCCAGTCCGCGGAGGAAGTGGGGGAGGAAGACAACCCTCTCATGAGGCCTGGGGGGTAGGGATGAGCTGCCCCTCGTCGGGCAGCCGATCCGCGATATCGCCGGGAAGGTATCCGGCGCTGCGCAGCTTGGTGATGTCCTCCTCCTTGACGGTGGAGGCTAACCATTTACCTCCCGCTCCGGACATATTCGGAGAAGGTTGAGGCGAGATGCGCGAGCTCGGGCGTTGGAGCTTGAGTTCGCGGGGATGGATAAGCAAAGTAGGAAGAAGGCGTAGGTGAGAAGGTAAATCCTTATCCCTTATATATAGGCGGACAAAACTATGCGTCCCCCACCAGCCTGGTAAAACTCGCTTATCTCCCAAGCGCCACCATCGATGGCGCGGTTGGGTTACCCACGCACGTATTGATGAGAATCCCGGAATAAGGGGAACACGATCTCTGCTTCGACAAGACGTGCCAAGGAAACCGCTTCGCTAAAACATGCTGAGGTGGTATAGTAATTCAAACAAAGGCCTTGTGGTGGTGTGATGTCACGCCGCATAATACGTCCGCAGATTGAACTAAGTGTGCATTTTATTCTCTCTACGGTGGAATGTGGAATTTATTTTGCAGAGCCGGACACTATCCTGGTGTTCATGATCTTCTCTGGATTATTCAAGGGAGGAACCCGCCTTGCAATGCCGAACATTATGCACGCCGGACTTATCGTCATTGAAGACTGGTTCAGGGGCTACTGAGGGAGTCCTGGACTAGGGGGTGTCCGGACAGCCGGACTATCAATATCCGCCGGACTCCAAGACTACGAAGATACAAGATTGAAGACTCCGGCTCGTGTCCGGATGGTACTTTCCTTGGCGTGGAAGGCAAGCTTGGCAATACGGATATGTAGATCTCCTACCATTGTAACCGACTCTGTGTAACCCTAGCCCTCTCCGGTGTCTATATAAACCGGAGGGATTTAGTCCGTAGGACAACATACATTACAACAATCATACCATAGGCTAGCTTCTAGGGTTTACCCTCCTTGATCTCGTGGTAGATCTACTCTTGTACTACCCATATCATCAATATTAATCAAGCAGGACGTAGGGTTTTACCTCCATCGAGAGGGCCCGAACCTGGGTAAAAACATCGTGTCCCTCGTCTCCTGTTACCATCCGCCTAGACGCACAGTTCGGGACCCCCTACCTGAGATCCGCCGGTTTTGACACCGACAATGGGAGAGGTTGTAGGCCTCTCCAGTTCAGGAAAACACGGAATGCCCACCCGAGCCAACACTGCTCACATGACGGCCACACTCGAAGATCATGGGCACTTCATCATGCTTACATACGCATGTTCACATGCAGAATGAGGAACAAATAAAGCCATTGCGTTTAGAATTATGTCATTAATTTGAATGGCCATACACCATTACATCTATGGCGGGCCATAGGAATTGCCCGAGTTACCGCTCCATCTCATGTGCTATCAAGAAATATGCCAGAGTGGTGCCAAAATGGGACAACTGCCTCACATGTGAGCATATCTCTAGTAGTTCCATTTGCGGAAAACAAGAGATGTTGTACATCTCAAGCCACGATTGTTCATATTCTTTGAAATGAGCGTTAATTTGTAATAGTTAGATACTAATCCTCTTCTAAAGATACATATTCGGTGTTTTTTTGGCGCACCGCCAAAAGTGATTCAACATTTCAAGCGGTTCAATCCTTGATCCAAGAAAAGCTTACCATATTTTCTAGTGGTCTCAGGACGGCCATCTAGAAGTTTGTGATCTTCTATGGTGGTTTGATCTCTACATGTTTGTGTGTGTGTGTGTGTGTGTGTGAGAGAGAGAGAGAGAGAGAGAGAGAAAGGGAGAGAGAGCACATATGTGGATATCAATCTCTCCACCATCTTGTTGTTTATTTTCCGTCCAACATTCGACCATCACGGCTTCCAGTGATAAGTCCGACTAACCAGTTTCCTACAGTGCACACTCATGTGGTCACGTCGGCAGCATGGGATTTGGTCCTACCATCACCCCATTTCCGCCACGGGCCCGACAATGGAGGAGAGGACGATACGAGAGGAGGCGATGGGGTTATGGGAGGAAGCATGGTGCTGCAATAGTAGATAGCAACATGAGACTACATGTCCTCCTTTTTGTCACGCTACTGCATGTCTACCTCCTCACCACGCGGGGAGCTCCACAGCCAACTCCAAGTTTGAGCTTAACCATGTCTCGTTTTGAGCTGCAGTTGTAGCCGCCGACGATGTGGATACCCTGCCTAATCCTAACCCTGAGGCCATCGTGTTGAATGTATATTCCTGGTTCCCCTTGTCCCATTTGCCCTAACTATTATCTATTCACTCTTACACACTCCCTCCATTTCTATAAAATGGTGTAGCTGCTCCCCCCCCCCCCCTTTTCGTGATAAATAGTGACAAATCAAAACACGTTATCTCGTGTTGAGAATATCCCCCCTCGCCCAATCACATGAAAGACGGAAGCTGCATGCCTTGGGTGTGGGCATGTAGTTGTTTGCATGCATGGCCGCAACATTATCGCATGTCTTGCATGCATCCGTGTGTGGCGTCGGTTACAGAAAGAAGGAGGCTCACATTGTCGTGATTTATGCGAGTTTAATTTTGACTTGTGTTGAGATTAGGGGTAAATCGGACATGTTTCGACTATTTCTTTCGCCCCCACCCCCCCCCCCCCCCCCCCCACAAAAATATCACGCGCTTCTTTCAAATTTGGAGGGTGTACTATATATGCATTCTTTGTTTGATTGCTAATGTGTATATCTTCATTATTAGTTCCTTCACTCACGATTATGCCTTCAATGTTATTGCTTAATTTTTCCAGTGAGAATCGCTCAATGGCCGAAATTATGACTTATTTTTATTCCTTTACCTAAATCTGCTATTTTGCTAACAACCCGAACACTCTACCATCCTTCCAAGGGACCGACATTGCACTAATAAATTTGCGAGCACATATATTATCCTTAGCACCTTTTTACTCTCTCTTATCACCTATCCTCTCATGTGCCATGCATAGAAATATATCGCTACCATACTTGGCACCATTTGACACTCTCTTCCCTTTCTCCCTCTCATCTCATCTAGACAGAAACTTACTACTCTTGGCCTTTCGTCCTGATAAACGGATAAGAAACACATCAGCATTTGATTTAAGCTGAACACCAAAGAGAGTGCAGCAAAGAAATCGCTATCACCATAATGATCTTGCGCACACGCCACTAGTACGTACTACCACATACTTCCTCCGGCGCACAGCACCGGATTCCGGCGACGAGCGCCCGCCCACTGTCTCGGCCGACCACCCCCGGTTATCCTCCACGCCCGGAAACACCGCGCGGCTTTATCCGCACCCCAGGGAAGAAAAGCCACCAACGCCTCCTATAAAATCCCGAGGCCACTCGCTCCGGGCTACGCTCTCACTAGCTTCCAGCGCACACTTGTCACCTTCCTCCCCCGCAACGCATCCAGCTACCCCCGTCTCCGTCTCACTCCCGACCCATCCCACCAGCACCAGGACAGACAGAGACACAGACATGACGACGCAGCTGCAGCAGACGCCCATGGCGGCCAGGAGGTTCTTGCAGGCGGCGGCGGAGGGCGTGTCCACGCCGGGCGCCCGGATCATCGCCGACGACAGGGACATCGTCATCATCCTCGCCTCGCTGCTCTGCGCGCTCATCACCGTCCTCGGCATCGGCCTCGTCGCCCGCTGGTGCGCGTGCGGCGGCGCGGAAGCCAGGGTGCGCGCCGCCGCCAACAGGGGCGTCAAGAAGTCGGTGCTCCGCGCCATCCCCACCGTCGCCTACGTCTCCGCTGACGCCGGCAAGGGCAAGGGCAAGGGCAAGGAGGAGGAGGACGCCGCGGCGCCCGAGTGCGCCATCTGCCTCGCCGAGTTCGAGGACGGCGAGGCCATGCGCGTGCTGCCCCAGTGTGGCCACGCCTTCCACGCCGCCTGCGTCGACAAGTGGCTGCGCGGCCACTCCTCCTGCCCCTCCTGCCGCCGGATCCTCGCCGTCCACCTGCCGGCCGGCCAGCGCTGCCAGCGCTGCGGCGCGCGGCCCGACCCCGCCACCGCGACCTGGAAGCCGCCGGGCCAGTACGGCGAGATGCCGCCCTTCTTGCCGTAGCGGCCCGCGCGCGCGCTCGATCTCCACAGATCTGGGCGAGAGCTCCTACAAGACGACTAGCAGAGGAACCAGTCAACCAATCGACAAGCCTTCCGTTTGGTTATTAAATATCTCGCCTGCTTCTCTTAATTACCTTCCTCTGTTTATCTCATCATCAGTAGCAGTTCTTCTTACGGCCTAGCTGGAAATGCATAGCATTTCTGAATTTAGGATCCTGGTTTGCGGGTGGGTGGTGATCAAGGCGTTGCCACTGCATCTTAGTAGCTTTGTACATTTGTAAATAGTAACTGTAATTACTCCTAAGGAGTAATCAGCATCGTCGATTAGGCTTATGTGAAACTGTGAATACCCTTGCTTTCCATGAATCCATTTGGGCAATTCTGCAAATGTGCTGTTCCCGTTCTTGGGCAAATTGATTCGATTTCGCTTTGTCAGATATCGATATCTATTTCTGGGTGATGATTATCTGAACCAGGTAGGTGCGTCTGCATATGCATTGTACCTAGTATATTCCTCTAAGAAGCCTCCCAAGAAATGCATCCTGCATGTTGAAGCTGCTGCTTAGGAGTGCACGATACTACTTAATCTTCAAAAGTGCGCCTAGTGGATGATTAAGAGGGCACAGCACAGATGGAAAGGGGATGTCCGGATATATCAGGCAACAAACCCCTGTCGAGTACAAGTCACATGATAATCAGCTGTCGGATCGATGTGACAATGGATCATAACAAACACCTAAGCGCTTAAAAGGGCAGTATGTGATGGTTGAGACGACACTTTTTTTCCTTAGCCTCCACTACATGTTACATCATCTAAAGATGACGATAAAACATGCTTTCACAGATAACATTTTCATGCTTATAAAATTTTGTGGTGATTATAATTTAACCACTCCATCCATATTAATTGTCGCTGATTTAGCACAACTCTGGATCAGGTGATGATATCTGGTGCAACAGATACGCCTCATAGAAGCTAAAATATGATCTCTGAACTAACAGAAGGCTTGCCCCGGAAAGAAAGAAAAAAGGTCTAAGAATAGACATGCTCCTTGTGGCGCCCTCTCTCTTTCAACACATCAATCATCTTAAGTGGTTTTGCTAAGAGGAGACATTCTATTGCTCATGCCCAGTGCTTGTGCTTTATGATTAGTGACATTCTGAAGAATTTATTGTCCCTGCTTCCGACTTCTTGAAAGTTTAAGAACCCCAATGTTTGGGATATGGAGGCTCCAAGATAGACAGTGTGCTAGACTGATAGACTGTTAGGATTAGTATCTTGGGTAGGACTGTTTTTGTGATATGATCCGCTCACATAATTGTAGTGGGATACTCCAAAGAAAAACCCTTGCAGGATTGCGCCTTGAAAATACTACCGTAAGTACACACTGCAAGATCTAGGCCATCATCACTCGTACTTTATAATTCTTGCTAGACAGGGTCGTGAGATAGTACTACCGTACCTCCTTTCCGGTTTATAAGGCTTGCAAGTATCCTAGATCTATAATTTAACCAACATAAGATGAGTTGTATAGTCTTAAAATTATACAATTAGAAAGTATACGATTTGAAGTTTTTAATGATATATAACTTATATTACGTTGGTCTCAATGACGGAGCTATGTTGATGTGGGGGGGGGGGGGGGGGGGAGGGGGGGGAGTCCTGGATTAGGGGGTATCCGGACAGCCGGACTGTTTACAACGTCCGGACTATTGAAGCGTGAAGATACAAGACTCAAAACTTCGGCCCGTGTCCGGATGGGACTTTCTTTGGCGTGGAAGGCAAGCTTGGCGATCCGGATATTATATTTCCTTTCTTGTAACCGACTCCATGTAAACCCTAGCCCTCTTCGGTGTCTATATAAACCGGAGAGGTTGGTCCTTAGAAGGCCGATCACAATTACATTCATACCATCATAGGCTAGCTCCTAGGGTTTAGCCTCTACAATCTCGTGGTAGATCTACTCTTGTACTACCCATATCATCAATATTAATCAAGCAGGAAGTAGAGTTTTACCTCCATCGAGAGGGCCCGAACCTGGGTAAACACCTGTGTCCCTTACTTCTTGTTACCATTAGCCTTGACGCACAGATCCGGACCCCCTACCCGAGATCCACCGGTTTTGACACCGACATTGGTGCTTTCATTGAGAGTTCCTCTATGACGTCGCCGTCAGGCTCGATGGTTCCTTCGATCGTCATTAACGACGCTATTCAGGATGGGACTTTCCTCCCCGGACAGATCTTCGTGTTCGGCGGCTTCGCGCTGCGGGCCAATTCGCTTGGCCACTTGGAGCGGATCGATAGCTATGCACCCGGCCATCAAATAAGGTTCGGAAACTTGAACTACACAGCGGATATCCGCGGAGACTTGATCTTCGACGGATTCGGGCCAGCGCCAGAAGCGCCGAACAGTCGCGATGAGCACGGCTTAGACCTGCTGTCAGACGTCGCTCGGGATATCGTCTCGGCAGAAGCCTCGGATTTAAATCGGGGACAGGTTGCTTTGCCTAAGGACGGAGGGCTGGACCCCGCCCCGCAGGCCGTACCTTCATCGGTGATGGAGCCGAACACAGGTTTCACCTCTGAGGGAACCTGTGACTCCGGACCCCCGGATTCATATCCGGACGCAGGTTCCAGTCCGCGCGCCCCGGAGCCCGCCGATCCTGGTTGGGCTCCGGTGATGGAGTTCACTGCGGCGGACGTTTTTCAGCACTCGCCCTTTGGCGACATGCTGGACTTATTGAAGTCTCTCTCCTTGTCAGGAGACTCCGGGCCGAACTATGTCCGGCTCGAGTGGGAAGCATACAACGACGGAATTCGTTGCCTACCCACCACCCACTTCATTGCCACGATCGATGATCTAACCGACGTGCTTGACTTCGACTCCGAAGACATCGACGGTATGGACAACGATGTAGGAGAATCACAGGAGCCACCGCTCACCGGGCGGTGGACGGCCACCTCCTCATATGACATATATATGGTGGACACTCCGAAGGAAGCTAATGGCGATGAGGCAACGGAGGACAACCCCTCGGGAAGAAAATCAAAGAATGGGCGTTGTCGGCGCCGCTCCAAGCCCCGCCATAGCAACACCGACCCTGGAGGCGAAAATAATCCGGATGGCGCCGAAGAAGAATATGACCCTGATCAGCCCGCCTTTGAGCTGGCCGAATAGGAAGACGAGCAGGTCACCCCAAAAGAACAGGCGATAGACGCATACCCGGAGGAGGACAATTACATGCCCCCCTCCGAAGACGAGATCAGCCTCGACGACGACGAGTTCGGCGTACCTGAGGATCCCGTGGAGCAGGAGCGCTTCAAGCGTAGGCTTATAGCCACTGCAAGGAGCCTGAAGAAGAAGCAGCAGCAACTACAAGCTGATCAAGACCTGCTCACAGATAGATGGACTGAAGTCCTGGCAGCCGAGGAATATGGACTCGAACGCCAAACGACTGATCAGCCACCCCGTGGCCGGGACAAAACCGGATACCAGCCCGCACCCCCACGCCGATAAACTACGGCTCAGGGCAACATGCACGACCTGCAAGATATTCTGGACAATAAAGCAGGACAGCCAAGATCGATCTACGGATCAAGGGGCGCGCCCCAGCGCGCGATGATGACCGTCACGCCGGATACATCACCAACAAATCCGGCCGGGCCGAACATAGCAACCCAGACCAATCCGACCTGCGTAGCCACATAGCCTGGCACAGAGGCGCCGCACACCCCCTCTACTTCACGGACGAAGTAATGGATCATGAATTCCCAGAAGGGTTCAAACCCGTAAACATCGAATCATACGATGGCACAACAGACCCCGCAGTATGGATCGAAGATTTCCTTCTCCACATTCACATGGCCCGCGGAGATGATCTACACGCCCTCAAGTATCTCCCCCTTAAGCTCAAAGGACCAGCCCGGCACTGGTTAAACAGCCTTCCAGCAAATTCCATTGGCAGTTGGGAAAACCTGGAAGATGCATTCCTTGACAACTTCTAGGGCACATACGTGCGACCACCGGACGCTGATGACCCGAGCCACATTACTCAACAACCCAAAGAGTCAGCCCGGAAATTCTGGACTCGGTTCCTCACTAAAAAGAACTAAATAGTCGACTGTCCGGACGCCGATGCCCTGGCGGCTTTTAAGCATAATATCCGTGACGAGTGGCTCGCTCGACACCTCGACCTGGAAAAACCCAAGTCTATGGCAGCTCTCACAACCCTAATGAACCGTTTTTGTGTGGGTGAGGATAGCTGGTTGGCTCGCAGCGGCACCACGCCACATTCCGGCACTCCGAACGGCCGCGATGCTAACGGCAAGCCACGGCGCAACAGACATAAGAGACGGAACAATGGCGACGGCACGGAAGACACGACAGTCAACCGGATTCAGCGGACCTAAATCTGGACAGCGGAAAAAGCCTTTCAAAAGAAATAATCAGGGACCATCCAGTCTGGACCGCATACTAGAGCGCTCGTGCCAAATTCATGGCACACCGGACAAACCAGCCAACCATACCAATAGAGACTGCTGGGTGTTCAAACAGGCCGGCAAGATAAACGCCGAAAACAAGGACAAGGGGCTGCACAGCGACGATGACGATGAGCCCCGGCGTCCGAATACGGGGGGGGGGGGGGGGCAGAAGAAATTCCCCCCCAGGTGAAAACGGTCAATATGATCTACGCCACCCACATCCCCAAGCGGGAACGGAAGCGGGCACTACGGGACGTCTATGTGATGGAGCCAGTCGCCCCCAAGTTCAACCCATGGTCAGCTTGTCCGATCACCTTTGACCGTAGGGATCACCCTACCAGCATCCGTCACGGCGGCTCAGCCGCATTGGTATTAGACCCAATTAATCATCAACGGGTTCCACCTCACGCGTGTCCTTATGGATGGTGGCAGCAGCCTGAACCTGCTTTATCAGGACACAATGCGCAAGATGGGCATTGATCCTTCAAGGATCAAGCCCACCAAAACCACCTTTAAAGGTGTTATTCCTGTAGTAGAGGCCCGCTGCACGGGTTCTATAACATTGGAAGTGGTCTTCGGATCCCCAGACAACTTCAGGAGTGAAGAGCTGATCTTCGACATTGTCCCTTTCCGCAGTGGCTACCACGCACTGCTCGGACGAACCGCATTCGCAAGATTCAATGCGGTGCCACACTATGCATATCTCAAGCTCAAGATGCCGGGACCGCGCGGGGTCATCACTGTCAACGAAAATATGGACCGCTCCCTTCGAACAGAAGAGCATACGGTAGCCCTCGCGCAGAAGTACAATGCGGCCTCCTCCGACGAACCAATCCGGCGATGACTTCGAGCACTGTCAAACGAGTCCGGAGCACCCCGCAGCAGGATCAACACGAAGGTCAAGATCGTGATTAGCAGTCCGGCCTCCGCTTAAGCCCCTCCAAAGCAGCATTCGTGCCACACGTACACAACTACGCACTCAAGATACCTTGGGCATAGGCGGAGGTGCATCAACGACTCGGTCGATAATGCGGGTAACCGCTAAATACCTTCATACTCTTTCCCTTTTACCTTTCAGGACACTGCGTTAGTGCAGCATCCTCAGAAGAGCCGAATTGCCGGACTCATATGGAAGAGACACCCAAGGAGGCAATAGACATTGTGCGCAGAAGGAAATACCCAGGTGGAATCTATTTACGATCATTATACCTGCTTCATCTATCTGCACACGGCTTGCCCCTGGATAGGACATGTCAAATAGTCCTATTTTTATCTCTACCTAATGCATCCATTGTAAACATAGACTTAAATGTATCTTTCATCAAATGGAAATTATATATAGCGTCAGCTTATTATCATTATTTGAGTATTTTTCTTTTATAAATGTTTATTTGGTATTACATCCGTACACCCTGGTACGGCCAGTTTGCCAGGGGCTTCTTATGACGCCCCATAATATGGCAATTAAAAGTCCGAACACTTTTAATAGTGCGGCACCCCGAACTTATAACACTATATGCATCAGCTCCGAATCATGTCTTGGGTCTACAGTTGGGATAGCCCGGCTCCCTTATTTTGGTGCCTTATGTTCCGTTATATCGGCTAAGGTAGCGCAGGGAGAACTACTGCGATTGTGTCCCGGTTCTTCAGGACGAGCACCTCAGTAGAGAAAGCCGAAAGCTGGCCGGCATGATGTGGCGAGAGCTAGTCGCTGTTCGAGAGGTACTAAAATCCTTAAAGATTTTCCGCTTTAGGCGATAAATCGGCTTTGTCCGATCAAGGCGTATATAGCGCCCCAATTCGGCCATCCGGATTCTTGGGGCTTCGCCGAAATTTAAAATTGTAGACTTCTATGGCTAAGTGAAAGTTATAAAGCCGCATAGTCCGATTGCCTCGTTCGCTGCGCTGGACACCTCCTTAAGGGACCAAACATTTGGATAAAGAGTGTCCGAGTTTTCCACGAACACCCCGGTGCTAGTCGCGTGGGGGCGGAAGCTGACGACTGGCCTACTTTCAGGATTTTATAAACAGCCGCACAGAAGGTAATATTTTAAATAACAAAAGCGCTACATAGCGCAAGTAACTTCGTCCTTAAAATACAACCATGACAGAAGCGAATTCATTCAAAAATGGTGTCCTTGGTACATTCGTCAGCCACAAGGCGAGCACCCTTCATAACGCCATCATAGTACAGCTCGGGATGGCGATGCGCCTTGCCCTCCGATGGTCCGTCCTTGACCAGCTTCTCCACATCCATTTTGCCTCAATGCACTTTGACGCGAGCAAGGGCCCGGCGGGCACCCTCGATGCACACGGATCGCTTGATCACCTCAAGCCGCGGGTAGGCATCCATCATCCGCTTGATCAGGCCGAAGTAGCTACTGGGCATGACCTCACCAGGCCACATCCGGACTATGAATCCCTTCATAGCCAGTTCGGCCGCCCTGTGGAGTTCGACCAACTGCTTCAGTTGGTCACTCAGAGGCATCGGGTGTTCGGCCCGAGCATACTGGGACCAGAACAGCTTCTCCGTTGAGTTCCCCTCCTGGGCACGGTAGAACTCCGCAGCGTCTGATACGCTGCGTGGCAGATCTGCGATGCCCCTGGAGAGCTCCGAATTCGAGTAAGTAAAAGAAACGCCTCCTCCACATGTTTGCTTTGCATAAAGAACTTCTTACCCGCTGCTATCTTCTTGGCCTCCTGGATCTCGTGCTGTGCTTTCTCGGCTTCGGTCTTGGTGTCTTTTAAGCTCATAAGGGCCTTCGCAAGCTCGGCCTCTTTGGCCTTTAGATCATGCTCCATGGACTCGCATTTCTTGCCGAGGTCCTGGAGCTCCTGCTGTACCTCACCTACCCTAGCACTTTGCTTTTCGCGCTCCTTACATTCCGAGGCCGCCTTGTCTTCGGCCTCGGACATCGCCTTCTTCAGGGCCGCCACCTCGGCAGGCGCCCCTGTTACACGGTCACGACAGTTAGTTGTTAGACCCACCAATTCTGCCTATCCTTAAAAATATAGGAACGGGAATTACTTACCCTTGTTCTCTTCGAGCTGCCTCTTCGTCAGGTCGAGCTCTCCCTGCGCCTGCTCCAGGTCCCGCTTCAGTTCGGCAACCTCGGCAGTACGGGCAGCAGCAGCAAGCAGCACAGCCTGCTTATTCAAAATAACACTTATGATTAGACTCCTGCGGAATTTAATTGACCCTCTGCTCGGCTTTTCCTTCCGAACGCCAAACAGAGTATCAGGGGCTACTACCTATCGGGTGGCAATTTTGCACATATTTACTACTTACCTCGAAGCCTGTTAGGAGGCTGGTGCAAGCTTCGGTTAGTCCGCTCTTGGCGGACGAAACCTTCCGAATCACCGCACTCATAAGAGTACAGTGCCCTTCGTCCAGGAAGGCGCCGCAAAGCGCTTCCAGCAGACCGTCCAGCGCTTCATGCACAACGGAAGTCCATGACACAGACGGCTCGCCCTCCTTAGCGAGGGGTCGCCTGCCTGAGTCCGGAACCATTGATGGTTCCGGAATTGTGTTCGGCTCAGAGCCCGACTGACCGTGGCTCTCGTCGACACGATCCGCGGGGATCTTGAACCCCGCGTGTCCGACGACTGAGACCCCGCCTCGGGGCGTCTCTAGGGTCACCTCCCCCTGCTCTGGGAGCCTTTGGGACAACACCTCCGTGTCGTCCGCGGGCTGAGGAGTGGTGGCCGTCGGAAGCGAATTCATCTCCGAATTGCTCAGGGACCCAGAGGAGGATACCTCAGGGCGATCCCTGGCCGGACTGCATATATGTTCGGCATTATAAATACAAAAACTGTGAAGTGAAGTCATGATAGAATGCAAACACTTACGGTCACGCTAGGGACTTTCCCCTAGGCAGCCACCCCTCCTCGCTGAGGGCGGCTGTGGCGGAGTAGTCCGGAAGGGGCCCCTTCTCCTTCTTGGACGCCCCGGCCTCCCCTCTTGGGGCGGCTTTCCTCTTCTTCTCCCCCCGGGTGGGGGAAGGTAGGATCTCTTCCTGATTCCCCCCGCCTCCGCGGGAGGAATCCGACTCGTCGTCATCGGACGACAGGGGAATGACGGCCCGGCGCCGAGGACCTTTTTCGGCCCCCAGGTCCGCCTCCCCGGACCCCTCATCCTTTTCGGATGGGGCGTCTTCTTCTTCCTCCTCCCCTTCGCGGGAGGAGTCCACCTCGTCGTCTTCGGAAGAGGCTTCCGGCACAACCTTCCGCCAGAGACCCTTTCGGATCCCCGGGGACTACTTCTCCGACACCTTGTACGGTGCCGGGACCAGCATCTCCGTCAGGAGAACATCGGCTGGGTCTTCTGGCAGCGGAGCCGGACAGTAAACCCGCTCCGCTGTCTCCACGTAATCCTGAAATAAACATGCACAATTACTTAAGGCACTCCCGTGAATATATCGGGAAGAACTGGGTCCGGTGTCAGTCTAAGAACTCAGCGGCCTAGGAGCCCGCGGCGTGAAGCCCACGGTCCTCGGATATCGGAGGAGGCACTTCGGAGGCCTTGAACAGATCCTTCCATGCGACTTTGTGCGTCATGGCGTAGAGCCTCTAGAGCCTTCAGTGCTCGGTGGGACGAACTCCCACAGATTGACTGCCCGCCTCTGGCAGGGCAGGATTCGGCGAACAAGCATGACCTGGATCACATTGACAAGCTTGATGTTCTTGTTCTTCATGCTTTTGACGCATGTTTGGAGTCCGGCCAGCTCCATGGAATCGCCCCAGGACAGGCCCTCCCTCTCCCAGGAGGTGAGCCGCATGGGGGCTCCGGATCGGAACTCGGGGGCCGCCGCCCAGTTGGCGCCGTGCGGCTCGGTGATGTAGAACCACCCCGATTGCCATCCTTTTACGGTCTCCGCAAAGGAGCCGTCGAGCCATGTGACGTTGGGCATTAGGCCCACCATGGCCCCTCCGCACTCCGCCTATTGGCCTCTTACCACCTTCAGCTTCACGCAGAAAGTTTGCAGCCATAGGCCGAAGTGGGGCCGGATGCGGAGGAAGGCCTCGCACACGACGATGAACACTGAGATGTTGAGGAAAAAATTCGGGGCTGGATCGTGGAAATCTAGCCCGTAGTAGAACATAAGCCCGCGGACGAAGGGATGGAGTGGAAATCCCAGTCCACGGACGAAGTGTGCAACGAATATGACCCTCTCGTGGGGTCCTGGGGTCGGAATGACCTGCCCGGCGTCTGGTAGACGGTGCGCTATGTCCGCGGCCAAGTATCCGGACACCCAAAGATTGGTGATGTGCTCCTCCTTGACAGTGGAAGCCACCCACTTGCCTCCTGCTCTAAACATGTTTAGCTGTGCCGGGAAGACTTGGGCTTGGGCGCTGGAGCTCGAGGGGGCAAGAGTGGGCAAAGGAGGAAGAAGGCGTGGGTGAAAATGGGGGAATCTTATCCCTTTATAGAGGCGCCGGAAGCGGTACGCCTCCCCACTTGCCCATTGGAAATCGCTTGTTTCCCAAGCGCCACGGTTAATGGCGTGGTGAGATTACCCATGCCCGTATTGATGAGAATCCCGTAATAAGGGGACACGATCTCTGCTTTGACAAGACGTGTCACAGAAACCGCCTCGTGATATGCGTTGTAGCTGGTTGTGTGGAAACGGTTCGAATAAAGGATCCGATCATAATAACGTGTCACGTCGTCGGGAAAAGTTGTCAGCAGATTGCATTTGTGAAATATCGTTCTCTCCATGGTGGTATGTGAAGATCATTTTTTAGATCCGGACACGATTTGAGTGTTCGATAACCATTTTGGAATATTCGGAGGAGGAACCCGCCTTGCAATGCCTAAGACAATACTGCTCGCCGGACTCATCGTCATTGAAGCCTGGTTCAGGGGCTACTGAGGAGTCCTGGATTAGGGGTATCCGGACAGCCGGACTATTTACAACATCCGGACTGTTGAAGCGTGAAGATACAAGACTCAAGACTTCGGCCCGTGTCCGGATGGGACTTTCCTTGGCGTGGAAGTCAAGCTTGGCGATCCGGATATTATATTTCCTTCCTTGTAACCGACTCCATGTAAACCCTAGCCCTCTCTGGTGTCTATATAAACCGGAGAGGTTGGTCCTTAGAAGGCCGATCACAATAACATTCATACCATCATAGGCTAGCTCCTAGGGTTTAGCCTCTACGATCTCGTGGTAGATCTACTCTTGTACTACCCATATCATCAATATTAATCAAGCAGGAAGTAGGGTTTTACCTCCATCGAGAGGGCCCGAACCTGGGTAAACACCTGTGTCCCTTACTTCTTGTTACCATCAGCCTTGACGCACAGATCGGGACCCTCTACCCGAGATCCGGCAGTTTTGACACCGACAGGGGGGGGGGGGCACACCCAACTTTGGGGCGTCAAGAAGTCGGTGGTCCGCACCATCCCCACCGTGCCCTATGTGTCCATCGACGCCGGCAAGGGCAAGGAGGAGGTGGCCGCCGCGACGCTCGAGTGCACCATCTGCATCGCCGAGTTCGAGGACGGCGAGGCCATGCGCGTTCTGCCCCAGTGCGGCCACTCATTCCACGCAGCCTGCCTTGACAAGTGGCTGTGCGGCCACTCCTCCTGCCCCTCCTGCCGCCGGATCCTCGTCGTCCAGCTGCCGTCCGGCTAACGGTGGCCGCGCTGTGGCGCGCGCCCCGACCCAGTCGTGATGACCTGGAAGCCACCAGCCCACTACGGCGAGATGCTGCCCTTCTTGCGGTAGCGGCCTGCGCGCTAGCTCTCTCCAGAGATCTGGGCGAGAGCTAGAAGATGACTACCAGAGGAACCAGTCAACTAATCAATGAGCCTTCTATTTGGTCAAATATCTCGCTTGCTTCTCTTAGACTAGTCACCGTGGAGAATAATTTACACTAGTAACATACACGTTATCCTAGACTACATTACTACCTCCATAGTGGGTAGTAACATATGTGTAGTGTCATGCAAAGCTTCATTTGTTAGGTTATATAGACTTATTTTGTCTTCGTATGTTTGATGTTACTCATAGAATGAGTGACTAGCTAAGTTACTCAATTTACCTCTCTTCTCATTAACTCATTGTCAGATAGGTAAATTTGTTGAGTTGGAGCTGATGTTAGTCTTGAAGTTACTCCCACTGTGGCTAGTCTTAATTACCTTCCTTTGTTCATAATCATCAGTAGCAGTTCTTCTTACTGCCTAGCTGGAAATGCATAGCATTTCTGAATTTAGGGTCCTTGGATGCAGGTGGGTGGTGATCAAAGGTGTTGCTACCGCATCTTAGTAGCTTTGTACATTTGTAAATACTCCTTCCGTTCCAAAATAATTGTCTTTCTAGCCATCTCAAATGGACTACAACATACGGATGTATGTAGACATGTTTTAGAGTGTAGATTCACTCATTTTGCTCCGTATGTAGTCACTTGTTGAAATCTCTAAAAAGACAATTATTTAGGAACGGAGGGAGTAGTAACTATGATTACTCCTAAGGAGTAATCAGCATCGTCGATTAGGCTTATGTGAAACTGTGAATACCTTTGCTTTCCATGAATCCATTTGGCCAATTCTGGAGAAAAAAATGCGCTGTTCTTGAGTAAATTGATTCGATTTGCGCTTTGTCAGATGTCTATATCTGGGTGATGATTATCTGAACCGTGTAGGAGTGTCTGCATATGCATTGTACCTAGTATATTCCTCCAAGAAATGCATCCTGCATGTTGAAGCTGCTGCTTAGGAGTGCACGATACTACTTAATCTTCAAAAGTGCGCCTAGTGGATGATTAAGAGGGCACATCACAGATGGAAAGGGGATGTCCGGATATATCAGGCAACAAACCTCTCTTGACTACAAGTCACATGATAATCAGCTGTCGGATCGATGTGACAATGGATCATAACAAATAACTATGCGCTTAAAAGGGTGTGATGGTTGAGACCATACCTTTTTTCTTAGCCTCCACTTACATGTTACATCATCTAAAGATGACCATAAAAACATGACACACGATGGGCATCTCTTAATATTATTATCATCAACAATGAATATTTGCTCGCCTATAACTTTTTTTGTGGTGATTAAAATTGAACCTGAAGATATGTGACAAGGGAAAGCCAAAATATCATCTTTGGACTAAGAAAAGGCATGCCCTGAAAGAAAAACTCTTAAGAAAAGGCATGCTCCTTGTTGCGCCCCCTCTCTCTCTCAAGGCATCAATCATCTCGAGTGGTTTTGCTAAGAGGAGATGTTCTGTTGGTCATATGCCCCTGTGCTTTTGGTCTCAGTTTATGATTAGATGACATTCCGAAGAATTTATTGTTCTTCTGAATTCTGCAAAGTTTAAGAACCCGAATGTTTGGGATATGGAGACTCCAAGCCAAGCAGGGGGGCCTTGGGTAGGACTTATGATCAGCTCACAGAATTGTAGTGGGATGCTGTAAAGAAAAAGCCATTGCGGGTCGTACTTTATAGTTCTTCTCAGATAGGATCCTGAGATACCATGATACGGATTGCAACATGGACAAAGCTGTGCGCTCTGTACTTATGCGTTAAGATACGCTTCTTTACCACTGCACACAAAAAGATGAGCACACACTGATCAGCCCCTGAGTGGCTTGATGCAATTTTAGCAGTGGAAAGAGCGAAGCCATCCAGCCATCCAGCCAGGTAGGTAGGTAGATAGGCCAGGAGGAAAAAGATGCATACACGCACAAAAGTGATGTTTTGCAAGGCAAACCTGAATGTGATCTGAAATCTATCCAAAAGTGCGATGAACAACTCTAGTTTAATGGGGGTGGATAAGGTAAGTCTTTCTTTTTCCTTTTCTTTTGGCGACAGATAAGATAAGAGTTGGCCTCATTTTTATTCCCGGAATCTGGAATCGTGTGCTGGGAGTGAAAAACAGTTTTCTCTGGGAGATTGGTATGAGTACGTGCTTGTTGTTAATGGCACGGTTATATATGTTAAACTACTAAGACGGTTATCTATTGGAGTAATCTTTTTAGAAATGGAGGAGGAACTTGGCCTCTGAATCTAGACGATGCATGCAGCCACTTTATTAATTACTCATACAAGATCTTACAAAGTCATACAACAGTAAGACTAAAGCCACCGTCTAGACAACATCTGTCGCTACTCCTATCCAGTTGATGTAGGGATGCTGATAGTCTGGGCTTAATACCAAACAGACCTCGCAACCAAACCTAACATCTAAGAACTGAGGTCCCAACCAGGACGCCTGCCGGGTATGGGACACCCACCAGTCCAGCACACTCCTCAACCAGGACGCCTGTCGGGTATGAGCCCGCCGCAGCCACCTCCCATCAATCCATCTTCAGTGATGTACTGCTGCATCTATCTTGTCCGGTCTAACTGCCGTCGACGCCAGACAAAACCATCATCCTGCACTCGTCCATCATCACACGCCCACCGGCGAGACCCCGCTGCTCCATGCCGCCGAGACCCGCCATCGTCGATGCGAGAAAAGGCACGCCACACCACTTCATGCCTCTTTCATCCGACGCCGCTCCACAAACGATGTCCCCAATAGGTAACACGACACCGCATCGCCGCCATCAATCCGGAGATCTTAGGATATATTAGAGTAATGAAGATTAGTGTAGATTTTGTTTCACGGACGGGGCCGTCCACTTGCATCCCTACTTACCTAGTTAGGGTCAAAGATAGGGATGCGAATTTTTGGGACATGCGGCCACGCGATGCCGTAATCCAGTGCGTCCGCACGCGCATCGCGGTTGCTACTTAATATAGGCACATTCGCTATACCTGACATGTTAATCACCAGAGCTCGTGAATACTTCGCGTGATACGTCCCGCTAGTGGGCCAGAACTCGGAGGGCATTTATGTTCATATGAATACAGGCTTGTCTGCCCATGCCACAGTTTGGGCGATGGCATAACTGCTCTTGCGATTGGCAGACATCATTAAGCACACGGACTCGCTGGTGACGTGTACTGTACTCAAGCTGTGGCCTTGGGAAAAGCGGAGACTTGCATAGTGGCATCTCAAACACTATATCCGATCCTACGTCTTTTGTTTATTTGGGTATTATCCAACGCGCTGACATTTGTTCATCCTATTCATACATTAGCATGTCGACTTTTTTGAGGGAGAGTTCAGGTTCGGGGTGCTCACTGCATAAGGCCATGTCCATTAGCTATGCCCCGTGCCTGTTAGCTGGGTGGTATTTTCTCATCTCTCTCTCAGGTTAGCATTTTAATCTCAAATTGATCCCGTCTGGTTGATTCTTAGGGCATCTCCAGCCGCGCCCTTAAAAAGGCCTCCCCAGACGTTTTTTGCGCGCCGGCGCCGAAAAAACGGCCCAGTCGCGCCCCCAGGAGCTCGATTTTCGCCGGCTTGGGCCGAAAACAGCGCCGGCGGACCCAACCCGAACCCGGCGCGCTGGCGGGCGCTCGGGGGCGCCGGGCGAACATTTTTGGCGCGAAGAAACTGCGGGCCCAACGCGTCAGCGACACGGATTACTTCTCGCCCCTTCGTCGTCCTCATCGCCTCGTTTCCCGCGGCGAATCAATGCCAAAGCTGCCGCGCTGCCGCGCCGGTCAGCCTGCGCCATTGATGCCTCATGGGCGGCGCAGTGAAGGCCGGACGACGCGCGTCCCTCGCCCTCGCCTCGCCCGCCACGCGTGTGGGCGGCGCCTCGGCCTATATATGCCACGCCCCGGCGCACTCGGTCGTCTCACACTTCCCCGCCGCCGTCGTTCCTCCCTCTCCTCTCCTCCTTTCGCCGTCTCTAGCTCAAAACAAATGGCCGAGCGCTTCCCAGGCGACGGCGCGGCGGCGAACGGCTTCGGCCGCCGCCATCTCCATGAAGACGAGGCTCGCCTCCTTTACGAGGCGGAGTACCCGGTCCCGCCGGACATGCGGGTGCCCGGGGCGTGGCGGATCAGCGCGGGCGGCGTGCCGGTGCCCCCGATACCCACCGGCGCGGCGCGGCGTGCGAAGATTGCACGCATCCGCTCGAACCTGCCGCGTGAGGCGAGGGAGGGGCCGCGGTACACCCCCGACAGCCCGCTCTGGGAGCCATACTTCCGCCGCCGTCACGCCCAGCAGCTCGAGGCCACCAACGGTGTCGTGCCCTCCGGCAGGCAAAACTCCGCTGGCCGGCGTCGATGGTGGGGCGTGCCAGGGCGCACGTTGGAGGCCGTCCTCGAGTACATCGAGGGCGGCAACACGCCGCGCCTCGACTACCCCGCTCCCCCTTCCTTTTCACGCCGCCGGGGAAGCTCCTGGACCCCGAGGCGCATGGAGACCGGGGGGTCCTCCTCTTCGTCCGGCGGCTCGCCCTGCCTCCGCCCCGTCAAGCCGGAGCCCCAGGACACGCCGGTGGCCGCGCGCACCCGCAGCTCCGGCGTCCGTATCGGCGCCAACGCGTTGCCACCCACCGGCCGTCTCGTCCTCGTCGAGCCGAAGCCGGAGCCCGTCCTCCCCGCGGAGTACGAGGAGATAGCCCGGCGCGGCTTCTCCGACGAGGACGCCCTGCAGTGGGCGCGGGACGACTACCTCCGCAACGAGACGGTCCGGCAGTGCCGGGCCCTGGAGGAGATCGCCGCCCGCAAGCGGGGGCGTGAGGACGAGCACGGCGTCGTGATCCTCGACAGCGACGACGACGACGCCCCCGGGCCTTCCAACCCGCCGCCGCGCCAACCGGGGGAGGGGTGCAGCAGGGACGGCGGAGGTTTAGGCGGGGACGGCGGCGACGACGACGACGATGACGACGACGACGACGACGACGACGACGGTGGCGACTACACGCGGTTCTACAGCCTCCTCGGCATGTAGAACCGCGTGGGCGGGCGGCGAGGCGGGCGGCGAGGGAGACGGCGGGAGTAGCCCGCGTTTTTTTTTTGTAAAATATGTTTAAGTTTAAATGAACTCGCCGTGTTTGTGTTGAATTTGAGTCGTTTTGTGCCGTTTTCGCCATTTTTACTCGAACCGTGGGCGCCGCGACTGGGGGACATCACGCCCCCAGTGCGCGGTTTAGCGCCGGTGCGCCCCCGGGGGCGTTTTTTGCCCCTCCTGGTATGGCACTAGGCGATCACATCTGTTTCGTCTGTTTGACCTTAGCATGAGCGATGGTTTGGGGAAAGTCCTGGGCATGGCTCTTTGACATCATCTCCATGTCCATTAATCCCTGTTGGGTGGCTGCATGGCTGTCAGGAGGCATTTATGCTTCATTGGCTGCCATTAAACGACTGACGGTAGCGCGTCAATATTTTATATCCGGTGGTTTAAAAAGGTCACTCCTTGCTGATTTGGTGCGTATCACATGAGGATTAAAATTAGACTTGCATGGTTAGCCGCCCAACGGAAATTAAACTGTCTTACTGCTCTTTAAATACAACATATCAATCTACTTTATTAGTACATGAGCACGCACAGCCCACTAGCAGTTACATGGAGCGACATGGTGCAGAAAATAAATACTTGTACTACATGTCACATGTCAGACGATCTCATGTCACATGTGCAGAAAATAAATTAGCTACTCCCTCCGTCACGGTTTAGAAGGCACGCTTGAAAATTCTCTAGGACCTAAGTGGTTATCTATTGGTTGCGAGATGGGCTAAAAAATAGCATTCACACAGCGCATGCATATATAAATAGTACTATCGAAATACTAATTAGCTACTAGAAATAAATGCAATGCGCCTTAAACCTTGTCTGTTGTGAAAACGCACGCAAATTTAACTGTGCCTTCTAAACTGTGACGGAGGGAGTACATGGGTTTATAGTGCTAAAAAGACAGTGGGGAGCTGTTGGAACTGGGATGTAAATGTAATGAATGCGCCCCTCGCTTCAATGCCTGAGCCTGCCTTGCAGGCCATCTCCTGCAGATGTCAGTTGCAAATACGCGGGCTATACCAAATGGCATACGGGGAATAGAAAATGTTATACCGGCCATAAGTATTCGAGTTGCACGAATCATATGGAAACATGCGGTGTGGATAACGACCGCGCGTGGCTGCATGTCCACTCACGATTTACCGCAAAGATAGATTATTTATTCCTAACCTGCTAGAGGAACAACAAAACTATTGGAGCGACATGCCCCTACACTGACACATATTTCTAAATATAAGATTCTTTTGAAGATTACAATGCGGACTATATAGAAAGTAAAATGAGTAAATCTATACTTTAAAATATGTTTATATATGTAACTCCTATTGCAATCTCTAAAAAGTCTTAGAGCATCTTCAGATGATGCAAATTTGGAGATGTAAAACTAGGTGTTGTATAATTTACATCACCAAAAAAAAAAGCTTTTTACATGTTTAAAAAAGAGCCAACTCCAACAGATGATGTATATTTGTGATGTAAAACTTCAACTCCAACAAATGATGTATTTGAAGATGTAAAATTAGTGCACTAAACATACTGTCGAAACTGTCAAAGCACACGCGCTCCCGCTACAGTTCGCCGGGGCTGGTGGGGATGGCCGTAATCGGCCGGCGGCGTAGAGGAATGGGTAGGGGAGGTCGAGAGGAAGCCAAACCGGTTGCGACAAGACGGGGTGGCGCCGGAGCTGCCCGTAATCGGCTGACGACGGTGGTGGCGGAAAGGGGACCGGGTGGTGGGCCGGCGAGGCAGGCAGCGAGGGACGGGGGGCGAAGTCGTGGCGGGCCCGGCGGCCGACGGAGAAGGCGTTTAGGTCCGCCGCAGCCGCCGGAGAAGCTTTAATTCGGCGGCCGAAAGTGAACCAGAGGTTGCGGCGGGCAGGCGGCGGGGTAAGGGAGGGGGCGAAGTCGCGTCAGGCCCGGCGACCGCCGGAGAAGGCGTTTAGAAATGGAGCAGCTTTTTTGGGCCTCGGATATGCAAAATGTAGTTATTTTTGTATCTACATGTTCTATTGAATTGAAGATGCTCTTACACAGAGTATTTAGAAATGAAGGGAGTATATATAAATCACACACAGTCTGATCCATAAAACACTGGGTCATGCATGCACATCATCAGTAGATACGATATGAAAGCAGACGATAGTGCCATTCCGCACGGGGACACGGGCATCGGCATGCATGCGCTCCAGAGCGTGGCGGACAGACAGTCCTCCATCTGAAACTAGTACGCCCACCGGTGGGCAACGGGGGCCGGCACACGCCGGTAAAAGCAGCCCTCCCGACAGAAGTTGTTGCGGTCCGGTGGAGTCAAATCTGACCTACCACGGGCTAGCGATGCGTGCGGCGTCGATGAGGTTCTACCGGATACCAAGCAGGGTTGACTGACTGCAGCACGAAGACGGCGAACAGGGCAACCGGGAGCGGCCTCACACAAACCACACGCGTATGGCTTGGTTCAGGGAAAACACCCTATTCTTTCTACGATCCATTTCTTGGAATCAAATCCAATGAATAGTTTTACCATAGGAAAATGTACTCCCTCCGTTTCATATTAGTTGTTGCTGAAACGGATGTATATAGACATATTTCAGTACTAAATACATCCGTCTGAGCGACAACTAATATAGAATGGATGGAGTAGCTCCCACTGATCTGCACTTCCCTTCATGCTTCACTTCAAGCTCTAGCACTACACACAACCACGGTTCACGAGAGGCAGAATCAGAGAGCCAATTCTTTTGTGAGCCCACAAAGCCGTACACATGTGGAGTGTGGTGGAGTGGCGTTAAACTTTGTTTAAGCAACCAACCGACAAATGCTCTGTCTTCATTCAATTAATTAGGAAAAAATCAGGTCGAAAGCAGACACAAAAGTTGCAAGGCCCCCATCCAACGACAAAAGGACGGGCACCAAATAGACGCTCCAGCCTCCAACAAACACATCGAAGCCGAAAAGAGCACCAAATCCTCCAAAGCCAAGCAGGGGCCAGACACTATCAGATTGTTAAGGTTGGGATCTTGTGTAAAACTTTTTGTGATATGACCCGCTCACAGATAATGCTATTGTAAACGTTGCAACAAGATCTAGGCTCTCAACAGTACTCTATGATTTTTCGCAGGTAAGGAACATATTAGCAGCATGATACGGACTGCAATGCAGGCAAAGTCGTGCACTTTGTACTTAAAGATACGCTCGCTTCTTTTGAGCTGTGCACAAAAACTAGTGCATGCACACACTGATCAGCCCTTCAGTGGAGGGCTTAACTTAGACGCGCACATGTATTGCAAGTTTATATAGGAGTAGCAGTAGCAGTTTAAAAGAGCAAAGCGCATCCGGCCAGGTAGGCAAAAAGGGCGAAAGATACACGCAAGAAAGTAAACTTTTGCGAGGGCACTCGTGAGTCATGGTAACCTGCACCTGATCCATCCAAAATTAAAGTTGATTAACAATTCTATTTTAGTCGGACAAGATAAGATAAGAGCTGGTCTCTTTTCTTATTCGTAGGTAGCTCCGGGAATCTGGAAACGTGAGTTGGGTCAGTAAAAGGCATTCTTCGCCATGGATATTGGATATTGGGGGTACGTGGTTGTTGTTAAAGATTAGATTGTCTACCTATTTTTTTCTTTGAGAATACTCCCTCCGTCCGGAAATACTTATATCAAAATGGATAAAAGAAGATGTATCTAGACGTATTTTAGTTTTAGATATATATCTTTTTTATCCATTTTTTTGAACCGGGCGTAACCCCTTTCCATTACTCATCATAGCGGAAATACATAGTTCAGATCACCACGAACCCTCCAACCCAAACTGACTAAGACTGACTAACAAACATAAGGAAGCTAGAAAGGGGAAACGCAAGCATCACTGGGAAACCCACCACGAGCACTCGTCATCGAGCAGCCCGTTGTGGGGCGAAAACCTAGTGACACCCAACACCAAGCTAAAGCCACCAGTTGCAGACCAGCCAACTGACGAACAAAAGGAAAACCAGCCGCAACATCCAGATCACAAGGTTCACAATCTTCTATGAATTATTCGGAAGAGGAACCCGCCTTGCAATGCCGAAGACAATATGCACGCCGGTCTCATCGTCATTGAAGTCTGGTTCAGGGGCTACTGAGGGAGTCCTGGACTAGGGGGTGTCTGGATAGCCGGACTATCATTGCCGGCCGGACTCCAAGACTATGAAGATACAAGATTGAAGACTTCGTCCCGTGTCCGGATGGGACTTTCCTTGGCGTGGAAAGCAAGCTTGGCAATACGGATATGTAGATCTCCTACCATTGTAACCGACTCTGTGTAACCCTAGCCCTCTCCGATGTCTATATAAACCGGAGGGTTTTAGTCCGTAGGACGAACAACCATTACAACAATCATACCATAGGCTAGCTTCTAGGGTTTAGCATCCTTGATCTCGTGGTAGATCCACTCTTGTACTACCCATATCATCAATATCAATCAAGCAGGAGTAGGGTTTTACCTCCATCGAGAGGGCCCGAACCTGGGTAAAAACATCGTGTCCCTTGTCTCCTGTTACCATCCGCCTAGACGCACAGTTCGGGACCCCCTACCCGAGATCCACCGGTTTTGACACCGACACCTACCCTTTAAAGTATTTTTTGAGCCTTTTCAATTTGATGTTAAGGACATCTATAGGGTCTGTAGCTTGGACTGGCTGCTCCCATATCCTTTTGGCCGTAGCATAAAAATTCCCATCCTTCAACCAGCTGAGTTCAAATCTGAACTCCCACTAATGCGGGGTCGCAGGTTTCTTTGCCCCCGAGGAAAGCAAGAGTGGATTATGATCAGAGACATCTCGCACAAGCTTACGGACCGTAACCAGAGGGAATAAATCCTCCCACTCAAAGCTCATAAGCACTCTGTCAAGTTTTTGGTAGGGTGCTTTTGGTTATTGGTCCATGTATATTTACCTCCACCCATGTGTATTTCCCTAAGGCACAGGGAATTAATAACGGCATTGAATCTGTCTCCATAGGGGGATCGGCTCATGGCTTTGTTTTTATCACCATTCTCTCGTAAAATATTAAAGTCACCACCAACTATATAAGGACCTGTGTGTGCGAGCACATTGATGCCAGTTCAACAAGGAACTCACCTTTGTTGTCATCATGTGCCTCCCCGTAGACAGTAATGATTGCCCAAATACATTTGAGCTTAATATCATACAGGTTTACTTGTAAACAGAACTTACCAGGGGACCAGGATACCACTTCCAAGGTTTCTTTCCTAACACTGCACATGATACCACTGACTTTACCACTAGAAGGCACCCAGTTCCAATCAAACCAACTCGTAGGATCAATATTCCTGAGACTTTTAGGTGGGAAGTTTTTCTTCATAGTCTCCTGAAGGCAAATAAAATCTAGGGAATGATCTTTGATGATATCAGAGAAGCAGGTAGTCATCCCTTTCTTCCCTGCTCCTCTGCAATTCCAAAAGAGGCCATTCATTTGATAACATTAGCTTTGTTTCCTTGTTTGGTATTCCTACCAGGAGGCAAGGTAGGGCTACCATTGTTTTTGTCAGGGATTTTTCTGTTTTTTTGACTTCTAGTCACTGGTCTAGAGACAACAACCTTAGTTCTCTTCTCCCTCTTTTTTCTAGACCAAACTATAGTAAAGGGCTCTTCATCAACATCATTTTCCTCACACCACCTCATATCCAAAGGTGTCTGATCCCCCTTCCCATTAGTTAACAGCAAGGTATTATTCCTATGATCAGAGCTATCCTTTTCCTCATCTAAGGAATCTTTGTTTCTAGCTTTTTCTAGTTCTCTAAGGATATCAATGCTAGTAAAATCAGAATCAGGAATGTTTGCACCCATTTTAACAACTCTAAGGATAAGAGCAAGATCTGATAAAGTGTCAAAGGAATTAGTGTTTTGGGAATTACCTTCCATGTCTCTATTTTTTGCCGCAGCAATACCTTGTCGTCCACCCGCTCCAGTTTACTCTGCACATTCCTCAAGCTGAAGCGAAGGTTCTCCTCAATAACTACAGGGGGAGTAGGGATAACCTCAACATTCATCTCAGGAGACTCCACCCTGTAGTCACTGGTCACTTTGAAAGAAGAATCATGCTGTCCAACCACCTCCACAACCCGAGGAAGATTTTTGACCACATCAGAGTATGTTTTAAATTCACTATTATTAATGGATTTCTATGTCATCGAATATTGCAGGCGAGGTGGACTTACCTTTTCTTTCTCCTCATATTCATGTTCCATGGTATCAATGAGTAATGTAGTACTCATTGATACCATGGAGTGAGTCATCAGACTCCATGCTCTCTTGTGACTCCCGAATCGGGTCAGGTACTTCTTTCTGGGGAATGGGGAGAGATTTCTCTCCAAGCCCATTTGAAGAACTGCCCATATTAGCTCCAGGAGTCATATTCCTCATATCTTTTTCCTCATTGTTTCCATCCGAGTGAGGAGACACATAAACATATTTTTTCACACGGTTCGGATCCCTCACCACAACTTGCTCCACCTCATAGAAGAAATCATAGAAATGTCCCCCTAGGATTGATTCTGCCACCCCTGGTATAGCAGCCACATCCCTACATCCCAATTTCACACAAGCAGATGCAGGACGATGTAGGGTTGCTGCATCTATCTCAAGGGGGACTCCCACCAGTGAAGCAACATACGCAAGGTTCCTCTCACTTCTTTTATCCAAAGGCACATTACTAATTTTCACCCGGGCTACCTCCATCACCCCCTTCGAACCCACATCAGACGACCAAGGAGTGGCATGGATAATAGCACCACTCTTCTTCAGAGTAACTGTTCCCACATAACAGATTTGAGAAACCTCTCGAGGATTAGGAAGTCGCACCACAAAACACCAGGGCCTATGGCATGAGCAGAGCAACGCCAGCCCGTGGCTAAGTAATCAGAAAGGTCTAATTCCATCTGTCTAGTCCATGTCTCCCCCTCCACAATGGTTACAACAGTGTTGTTCGATCTCTCCTTAAGCTGACTAGCCGTGCAGGAATCATGAATGTAATAAAATCCCTGCCTCCTAGACTGAAAAGCACACATCAGAGCAATGCACTCCCAAGGAAGAAAAGTCATGCAGACTGAAGCAAGGTGCCCTAATTTGTTACATCACTCGCAGAAAGCTTGAGGACACCAAGCAGGAAGGTGCTCATGCAACTTGCAAATGGGGCATGGGGGAGGGTTTTTGGTAGGGGGCACCTGATTCACATCCTGCTTGCCATGAGGTCGACGGATTGGGGAGGAGGTCTGATGTCCACTCCCTATACCCTCAGATGAAGTCGCTGCCAGCTTCTTCTCCACCCAGACACCACCGTCATGGGATCGCTTTGGCGCCGCTGCAGCGTCCCAGCGCGAGTTGTCGCCTGAAGCAGAGGTGTGGTTGGACGAAGCGGAGATGGTGTGGTCACCGTTGTCCTCGCTCCGCTTCCAGGAGAACTTGCTCTTGTCTCCACCGCGGCCAAATCCGCGGCCAGCGCCCTGCCCCGCGCCGTGACCGGCACCGCACCTCGCGCTGCCTGCATCAGCGCCCTGACGTAGCTCGTCGTGGTACCCGCATCCCGCATCGGCCGCCATGGGGGGCGAGGCAGCCACCTCCGTGAAGGATCTGTGGTCTCCGCCTACCTTGCCTCTCCACCACCCCCAATCGCCTCCAGATCTCGATCTAGGGTTTTTGGGCGCCGTCCAGAAGTGGGGGAGGGCAGAATCTAGGTCAAGTATCTGTCGAGGTTGTGGATTTATACTCCCGCAGCGCACCCGCGGCTACGAATGGAGGGTAGGATGCACACCCACGTGTCGCGCATCCGCCATGGATGGAAAGGTGCGGGAGTTCGGGTCCGCGTCGCCTCGCACCCGGGCACCCGTGTATCGACCCATGTCCTTCCCGTGTACCGCACTTGTCTGTCCCTTCTCCACCACCGCAATCCCCGCGACGTGCTCGCCGTCGGTGCACGATCCCGAATCCTGGCAAAGTGGCAAGGGAACGAGATCATATCACCTATGTCGATGGATTCGCCCTCGCGGAGATACCGCGCATCAACAACGACTCCTCGTTCATCCACAAGGACGAGGCGGAGCACCTCCCGTCGGAGAATGATCTTCCCGCCGGCAAACTTGAGAGCCTGCATCACGAGATCGACGGCATAGGAGACCCGCCAGTCTCCCGCCATCGCACCGTAGCCCAACCGTGTCGCTACTTGAGCGGTGTGTGCACTGCACACGTTTTGATAACAAGTATTTTCAAACGGAGGGAGCATTAGATTGCCTACTCATGATTGGACGAACGAACAACCAAGCAATTGGATCCACTTAGCCCAACTCCGACGCACGACCCCATCTGGTGTGGGATGTCCGTTTTCGCCAAAAAAAACACACACATGGCCCAATGCGCGGCCGCAACCGCAAAATATGTATATTTCGCATCCAGTTCGACCCATTTCTAGAGCAAACTTGATCTTGGTTTGCGTCAAGACAGACAACTAACGGACACCCACGCGCCCGCTCCGCATCCGCCTCGGGCTCGCATGGCAGCCGACCACCAACTTCCCACTGCCCACATTTAATTCGCGCACGCGGGCGGACCCGTCTGTCAGCCACCCGGGCGCGCTGTCCTCGTCCTTTTTAATGTGGAAGCCGTGGACCGACCAGTCCACAGACATCCACTTCCGAAGCCGCGTGCCTCCTCGAGTCCCTACACGAGCGAACCCTAGCCCCGATCGCCGCTCTTCCACGTCCTTGCCGTCGGCCATGGGCTGGCATTGGATCCCCAGCCGCAAGGGGAAGAACGACCATGAGGTCGGGTTGTCCTCCGGCCGCCGCAGTCGCTCCACCCCTCCTCCTCCACCTCCACCTGCTGCATTCCACATCTCCTTGCCAGCAGCCCGACCTCGGTAGTGGCCATACGTCAAGGCCGATATTTGCTAGAGGTACTAGGAAACGGGCACACCGTTTCCGTGGAGCGACGTGCACCTCCCAAACAACAACATGAACACACACACACACACATACACACACACACACACACATATATATATATATATATATATATATATATAGAGAGAGAGAGAGAGAGAGATGTGACAAATAGCAAAGTCATACAAGACCAAAACTATGTCTTAGCGAGGAAAAGAAAAAAAACGAAGTGATCAAATCAGCGATCGACAAACTACAACAATGATCATATCTGCACCAACTCTTTGACACCACAAAAACGAGGTTCTTCAATAGTGATGCCTTCAGGAAGGAAACGACACTCAAGTGTGGTCCTCACTGGATCCACCACCAAAGGCTAAGTTCTGAGTTTTTACCCTAAAGAACAAGTTCGAATATATCCAAGCAATGCTTCAACAAGGTAACAATGCAAAAACATCGCCATTGCCTGGTACAACCAACACGAGTAAGACCTAGGGCTTTCACCCTGGAGCTCTATACCAGGTACTTGAGAAGCACCATCAAATCAAAGTCAATCTATTGTCGCCACAACTTTTCCAGGGTCCTAGCAGGTACATGCGATGGGCCATAAGAGGTCCATATATTGCATCTCATCGCACTTGCCTTGATTGAATCCTAGGCACCGCCACCATACCTCGGACCGCTGTAAGTACTACTGACTATTTTCGGCGCATCACTGACAAGTGCAGGACCCGTGCACCGATGGTCGCTACTGATGAACGAGTTGACCTTTACCGGTTTGAGCGTAGACACGGGTGGTTGCGACCTCTGGCCCTGCATGGATCCAGACGCTCCAGCATAATCCGCCACTGGGACGAGCCTACGTCAAGCATTGGCTAGCAACCTGCAACCAACTCCAGACATGGCGGAGGGGCATGGATACACCACGGCTAAACGTGGAGCCTGGTAGGGCTTGTAGCATAGCGACATGCGGTCAACTCTCGATGCCCTCCTAGGCGCCAACACCGCAGGCCCGCCGTCACACACAAAGGCAAACTGATAATAGCGGCAAATCCGACGTGTGCAGCGTAGATCGGTGACGTGGAAGAAAGCCGTAAGAGATGGGCGGGGGAAGAGAGGGATGGGAGGGGGAGCCGCCACCACCATCAATATAGATGGCCTCCTCCCGCGGTGGCAAGGGGGCTGAGGTGGCGGTGGCAAGCTTTCTGGGTGGTGGTGGAGTGGCCCCAGAGTTTCCCGCATGAGTGACCTTGGAGACTACATTTTCTCAATCATGACAAATAGATACATGGGAACACAGAAGGATTTCAATCAAGGATAAATTATGCTCTGACCTCACCGCTTATGTCAGCGGCCACTGCTTTACATGCGTGAGGATGGGATGCCTTTCGGGGCATCCCCAAGCTTAGACGCTTGAGTCTCCTTGACTATTTTCTTGGGGTGCCTTGGGCATCCCCAATCTTGAACTCTTGCCTCTCCTTATTCTCCTCATATCGATACCTTCTCGATCTTCGAACACTTCATCCACACAGAAGCTAACCAGACTTTTTTATTAGCGGGGTTAGTACATATAACATCAAATCCCATCATGTACTCCTATAACATTATTGTATAATTATATCAATTAGTACCCACCGTATGCTATCACAATTCTATGTCCCCAAGTCAAAGGGGGCTCAACAAGATCTCAAACATACGCAAATAATGAAACTGTAATAGCAGTCTGTGAAAATAGGACAATCTATATAGATGCAGATGATACATATACTTCTATAACTCAAAACATTCTAAAAAATTAGGACAAAAAGACAATTTGTATAGAAGTACTATGTAAAAATTTCAGAATTTTTCATGTTTCAGCAAAAAAAAATGTAAACACGCACTACAACAAAAGTTTCTATTTTTGCACCGCACATACCAAACAAGCAATCTAATCATCCTAAAGGAAAATCTTGGCACATTATTTTTATAATACAATGGATTTGTACAAGGGGATAATTTTTTTGAAAAGTTTCTGTAATTTAAGATTTGCAAAGTTTCCATGGGCATGAACAAAGTTCAAGGAGCTCCCCCACTTCAACGGTGCTCGTCTTTCTTACTTTCACTTTCCTTTTTAAAAAGTTTTAGCTTCCCCTCTATATTTTTTGTTTTTAAACTTTTTAAAAGCACACAACAGAATAGAATCGGTCTCTAAGACTTCTGGGTTGTCTCCCTGGCAACGCTTTCTTTAAAGCCATTAAGCTAGGCATAAAGCGCTCAAGTAATTGATCCACCCGGATCCCAAGGTATATCAAAGCCAATTTTAATTAACACTGATTTATATTTTAGTATTGAGTACAAAGCAACATATATCATGCAACAACGAAGTCTAACTCTCTTCCTCTGCATTGGCATGTCATAAAAAAACAATTCATGCACATCAAGTAAATGCCAATACATATCATAAGCAGTTTCTTGCAATTTTATCGTGTTGGAAAAATAGAGAGGCGGAGATGTAGTTCCTATCTCATAGTAATTGCAAGTAGGAGCAGCAAGCACATGCATATTATATTTATTAAAATCATCATGTGCAATGGTAAAACGCAACCCATCAATATAATCCTTAATAAGTGCAAACTTCTCCGATATAGTGTAGTTGGGAGAATTCAAAAAGATAATAGGACTATCATGTGTGGGTGCAATACCAACAATTTCATTCTTAACATAAGGAACTATAACAAGTTCATCTCCATAAGCATAATTCATATTGGCATCATGGCCACAAGCATAGCAAGCATCAATTTCCTCAAAAAGGGATATTTCAAACGAATCCAAGGGATCATAGAATTCATCCTTCGGTAAGAACGAAGGGAAATTAAACCATGTATGAGTTGAAGAGTTACTCTCATCGGAAGGTGGGCACGGGTAGCTAATCCACTCTTCCTCCCTTTGTTCTTCACTCTCCTCCTCATCTTTTTCATTCAGTGAGCTCACAGTGTCATCAATTTCTTCTTCCATAGATTCCTGCAAAATATTAATCTCTTCTTGGACAACGCATAATTTCTCAATAAATTGACTAATATCGGCATTATATTCCTATTTCTCATAGCAATATTTAAGTATAGCATAATTTTTAGATCTGTAGATAGCATCATCACAATCTAATACTTTTCAAACAAAGAGTCAATTTCATAAGCACCCTTAAAAGCAACAAATTCTTCTATTCGTTCCACATCATAATAATCATATATACCATTAGCATAAGAAGCCAAGTTTCATTATCATTAAATTCACATGAAAAGGGAAGGTGTGGAGCCTTCATCCTAGAACAGCAAGTATAATCATATCTCAAGCATAGATCCCAAGCATACTAATGCAACATTTCAATTTGATCCCATAAAAGTTTCCCTTTTTGAGTCAAGCGGTAATCCCTAAAGTATTCACATTGATCCAAGGTGTCTCCCATTATCAAGTTGAATGGGGTTTTCTCAGGATTATCAAAGTAGTGTTCAATATTTTCCACATAGTGAGCATCAAGGGTTTAGGTGGTTACCCATCTCCATAAGTAGCAAGTACAACTATTTTTTTGTATTTCGTGTTCCATATCCATAACTAAAGATACATAACAACTTAGAACAGAAAATAAAATCTACTTAGTGATAAAGCAAACAAGCGCACACGAGAATATTCACCCCACACTATTGCTCCCCGGTAACGGTGCCAGAAAAAGGTCTTCATAGCCCATAGGTGTAGGGGATAAACTTTAGCCTTTCTCGATAAGTAAGAGTGTTGAACCCAATGAGGAGCTAAAGGTAGAATTTATATTCCCTTCAAGTTCTATCGACCATCGATACAACTCTATGCACACTTAACGTTCGCTTTACCTAGGACAAGTATGAAACTAGAAGTATGAGGGAGTCCTGGATTAAGGGGTCCTCGGGAGGCCGACCTATTGACATGGGCCGGACTGATGGGCTATGAAGATACAAGACCGAAGACTCTCACCTGTGTCCGGATGGGACACTCCTTGGCGTGGAAGACAATCTTAGCGTCCGGATATGAAGATTCCTTTCTCTGTAACCTACTTTGTATAACCCTAGTTTTCTCCGGTGTCTATATAAACTGGAGGACTTAGTCTGTAGAGGCAATCATAATCATATAGGCTAGACTTCTAGGGTTTTAGCCATTACGATCTCGTGGTAGATCAACTCTTGTAATACTCATATTCATCAAGATCAATCAAGCAGGAAGTAGGGTATTACCTCCATAGAGAGGACCCGAACCTGGGTAAACATCGTGTCCCCTGCCTCCTGTTACCATCAACCTTAGACGCATAGTTCGGGACCCCCTACCCGAGATCCGCCAGTTTTGACACCGACAAAGTACTTTGTAGGTGTAAAGGGATAGGTTTGCAACATAATAAAGAACACGTAAATAAAAGCTAGGGGCTGTTTAGATAAATAAACAATTAAGTTAGTTTTAGTAGAGAGCTTTTTGTCACAAGAAAGTTATTTGTCCCTAGGCAATCGCTAACTAGACCGGTAATCATTATTGCAATTTTATATGAGGGAGAGGCATGAGCTAACATACTTTCTCTACTTGGATCATATGCACTTATGATTGTAACTCTAGCAAGCTGATGTTTGCTTGAACTACGTCGGTATTTCCCCAAAGAGGAAGGGATGATGCAACACAACAACGGTAGGTATTTCCCTCAGTGATGAGACCAAGGTTATCGAACCAGTCACAACACCACGTAAACAGCTCCTACACACAAAGAACAAATACTTGCAACCCGACATAAGAGAGGGGTTGTCAATTCCTCACGGGTAAAAAGATAGATAAAATTATAGTAGATTGGATAAATAGATCTCACGGGAACGCGACATAAAATAAATTATAAAAAATTGCAGCAAGGTATTTTTGTATTTTTGGTTTAATAGATATGAATAAAAGCAAATAAAAATAGATTGCGAAGGCAAATATATTAAAGAAAAGACCCGGGGGCCGTAGGTTTCACTAGTGGCTTCTCTCAAGAAAAATAGCAAACAGTGGAATAACAAATTACTGTTGGGAAATTGATAGAACTTCAAATACTCATGACGATATCCATGCAATGATCATTATACAAGCATCACGCCCAAGATTAGTAGACCGACTCCTGCCTGCATCTAGTACTATTATTCCACACATCGACCGTTATCCAGCATGCATCTAGTGTATTAAGTTCATGGAAAAATGGAGTAATGCAATAAGAACGATGACATGATGTAGACAAGATCTATTTATGTAGAAATAGACCCCATCTTGTTATCCTTAATAGCAACAATACATATGTGTCGGTTCCCCTTCTGTCACTAGGATCAAGCACCGTAAGATCAAACCCATCATAAAGCACCTCTTCCCATTGCAAGATAAATAGATCTAGTTGGCCAAACAAAACCCAAATATCGGAGAATAAATACGAGGCTATAAGCAATCATGCATATAAGAGATCAAATAAGACTCAAATAACTTCCATGGATAAAAACATAGATTTGATCATAAACTCAAAGTTCATCGGATCCCACCAAACACACCACAAAAAGAGTTACATCATATGGATCTCCAAGAGACCATTGTAATGAGAATCAAGTGAGAGAGAGGAAGCCATCTAGCTACTAACTACGGACCCGTAGGTCTACAGTGAACTACTCACGCATCATCGGAGAGGCACCAATGAGGATGATGAACCCCTCCGTGATGGTGTATAGATTGGATCTGGCGATTCTGGAACTTGTGGCGGCTGGAATTGATTTTCGTCGACTCCCCTAGGGTTTCTGGAATATTGTGCTATTTACAGAGCAAAGAGGCGATGCGGGAGGCCACCGAGGTGGGAATAACCCACCTGGGTGTGCCTGGGCCCCCAGGCACATCCTGGTGGGTTGTGCCCCCCTCGGGGCACCCCTCTGGTACTTCTTCGACCCATCTAGTATCTTCTGGTCCAGAAAAAACCACAAAAAGTTTCACTGCGTTTGGACTCCGTTTGGTATCGATTTCCCACGATGTAAAAAATAAGCAGGAAACAACAACTGGCACTGGGCACTATGTCAATAGGTTACTACCAAAATATGATATAAAGTTATTATAAAATGATTGTAAAACATCCAAGAATGATAATATACAGCATGGAACAATAAAAAATTATAGATACGTTGGAGACGTATCAGCATCCCCAAGCTTAATTCCTGCTCGTCCTCGAGTAGTTAAATGATAATAACAGAATTTTTGATGTGGAATGCTGCCTAACATGTTCATCACATATTCTTTTCTTTGTAGCATGGAAATTTGGACTTTTATATGGTTCAAAGGAATAGTCTAGTTTTGACATGAAGACTTTAATACTCAAGCATATCGACAAGCAACCATGTCTTTCAAAATATCAATGCTAAAGCAAGTTATCCCTAGCCCATTATGCTCAATCATTGATCCATTCATGAAACACACGCGAATACTAGCTATACCCAATGCTCAAGTACGATCATAGTGCCCCTTAGTTGGTGCTTTATAAGAGAAGATGGAGACTCAAGTAAAAGATAAAAATTGCATAAAGTAAAAGAAAGGCCCTTTGTGGAGGCAAGTAGGGATTTGTTGAGGTGCCAGAGCTCAAAGAAAAAAATTGAGAGATAAAAACATTTTGGGAGGCATACTTTTCCCACCAAGGAAAATGACTTAGAGTTCCCAACACATTCCATGCTAGATGTATCATAGGTGGTTCCCAAACAGGAAATAAAGTTTATTCCTTTTTTCCACCACACTTTCACTTTCCATGGCTTACCGTATCCACGGGTTCCCTCCATACCAACACTTTCCAACGAATTTATTATTTGACAACATAAAGTAAATTCATTTTTCATTTCGGGACTGGGCATCCCTAATACCTTTGTCGTACTCTCGTGCAATGAGAAGTGAATAAACACCCATCGTGAGAATAACACATCTAGCATGGAAAACATCGGCCACCCCTCACCGCCTCGCGAGCGGTACGAGCACACAAAAGAGAAATTTATTTTGAAAATTACAGATGGCACATACAAATTTTCTTAGAACGGCGCGCGGAAATACCGCATATAGGTAGGTATAGTGGACTCATATGACAAAACTGGTTTAAAGGGTTTTGGATGCACAAGTAGTGATCATACTTAGTGTAAATGAAGGCTAGCAAAAAGATTGAGAAGCGTCCAACCAAGAAACAAAAAATCTCATAAGCGAGCATTAAGCATAACTAACACCGAATAATGCACCACAAGTAGGATGTAATTTCATTGCATAACTATTGACTTTCATGCTTGCATAGGGAATCACAAACCTTAACACCAATATTCTTACTAAAGCATAATTACTCATCAACATGACTCACATATCATATTGTCATATCTCAAAACCATTACAAAGAACCAAGTTTATTTTTTCCAATGATCTTCATGAAAGTTTTTACTATATCCTCCTTGGATATCTATCACTTTGGGACTAATTTCATATGTTGCTTTTAATAAGATCAAACAAATTTAAGTGAAGAACATGAGCATAATATTTCTTTCTCTCAAAATAATTTAGGTGAAGCAAGAGAGAATTTATTAAAAAATTTACTAACTCCCAAATAAATCTTAGTGAAGCATGAGAGCATTTCTTCAAAAATAACGAAGCACACCGTGCTCAAAAAGATATAAGTGAACCACTAGAGCAATTCCATGGCTCTAAAAATTTAAGTGAAGCATAGGAGCAAGCATAACATAATTTTTGGCTCTCTCAAAAAGGTGTGTCCAGCAAGGATTCAAGACTTAAAAACACAAAGCAAAACAAACAAAGACTCATATCATACATGACGCTCCAAGCAAAAACTCATAATATGTGATGATTAAAAATATAGCTCCAAGTAAAATATCGATGGTTGTGAGAAGAAAGAGGGGATGCCACTCGGGGGCATCCCCGAGCTTATTTGCTTGCTACTGATGACCCACAAGTATAGAGGATCTATCATAGTCCTTTCGATAAGTAAGAGTGTCGAACCCAACGAGGAGCAGAAAAAAATGACAAGCGGTTTTCAGTAAGGTATTTTCTGCAAGCACTGAAATTGTAGGTAACAGATAGTTTTGTGATAAGATAATTTGTAACGGGTAACAAGCAATAAAAGTAAATAAAGTACAACAAGGTGGCCCAATCCTTTTTGTAGCAAAGGACAAGCCTAAACAATCTATTATATATATATATATATATATATATATATATATATATATATATATATATATATATTACAGAAGTCAAACAAGCCATCACGTTCATCCACATAGATTTAATTATCTCGGCCGTAAATTATAGATATTAACGGCTACGATTTAAAAGATATTATGTTACATATAAATATTATATCATTGATACGGTTTGGCACGTTACACTGCCACGATGCGTACATGACATGTATTTGATTCAACTCATGTAAGCCTTTGCATTAAAATAATCAGCTAAAAAAATAGAAAACATGTACGTCACAAAAGTCAAACGTAATCGATGGGGAAAAAAGAAAGAGAGATGTGTCCGTATCCTACTCAACTGAGCCTACCAAACCCCATTTCTAGCCACAATGTAGCCCCAAACATGCCAAACTAAATCAGTCGGGCCTCCAGCAAAACGGAAGATGTGTTGGTCTCCAATACGGTCCGACCATACCAAACCAGTTGGGCCTCCAGCAAAAAAAAAATCAAAGCCGAGGTTTGTGTTGGCGTGCATGCACCAGGGCCCATAAAAACATACACACACCAGATGATCTCAACCTCTCCCCGAAAAAAAATTATATGATCTCAACCTCGGCATGGCTCCCTCCCGCAAAGGCTGCTGCGGCCATCTCCAATAGCTTCCAGCGGCAAGGTGGCTAAACAGCACAGGGACAGGGTTGCGGCAGCCATCTTGGTGTCAAAGGAGAGTTTCAAACAGCAGATCACGAGTCACCGGAAGAGTTTGCAAAAGCATCCGCATGAGGCGTCCAACAGTAAGGATCACTCCAAGGGCTTTCAAATCCAAAAAGCTAGAACGGAGGCATTGGATTCATGTTTTGATGTTATTTATTTAATTAATCCTTCTCGGCTTGTTAGAATTAATCCGAGGCACTCCGTTGATCTACCGAGGACCAAGCAATCACACGAGGCACGACACCGAGATTTGTTAACGAGGTTCACCGATATGGCTACATCCCCGGGGCATGACTACGGGCGCTCCTCCCCGTGACACCGTCACAATACCGCACCCCGGCCGCCCTGGCGCCGGCACACGCCGCCGGCTCCCCCGCGTGCCCGTGCTATTATGTTGGCATAGGTTACATCGTGTGTCTACCCCGCTATATATGAGAGGCCTAGGATACAAGTGTCCTACTTGGACACGACTCCATATCCTGTCTACACACCGTACGACTCCAAGTCCAACTGTAACCTAACTTGTACAATAATATTCGACACAACTCTAACAAGTCGGCCACCATCAGCATCACGCTCCTATGTCGTCGTCGCTGAAATCACCACCGTCTTCTGCTTTTGACCAACATCCATGTCGATCCATCAGACTGTCCAGTCCGACCCAGCCGAATTATCCGACTGCAACCATACTCCACCCTGCGTCGTGTCTGCACATCTCCGTGCATTGCTTAACGCCCCGTGTATGCATGTTCCCTGCACGCGCACTCCAGACTCCTCCAAGCCTTATGCGTATGTAGTTGTCCTTGCCTTGTCGCTGCCCATTGTAATGTTCTCAGCTTGCTCCTTGGTACCGTCCTTAAGCACATCAGCAAACCGACCGAAGAAAAAAACATGTCCATGCAACATGACCGTAGAGTCCAAATTGCACAATCCCTTCTCTTCTTCCTTTAATTCCCTTTGTTGTACCACTCAACCAGGACTTAAATCATGCCTGCCATAACATGTACTTGCAGCAACGACTCAAACTTGGACTGTTTTTTTTTCACACAAATCTCACTTCGTACGTACAACCCTGCACGTCTTGACACAGAGCTCCCCAGCCTCGCGCATAGGCCTGGTGCGTCCAGCCCCGCCTGGGCCAGCGTGCCGCAGCCAGCCTGGGCCGCTGCTCTACAGCGCCAACCCACATGGGCGCCTAACCTGCGCCAGAGCCGCCGTCCGTACGCTATGTCACGAGCTTCCATGCGCACACGCCCTCGATCTGATCTCGCCCAAACTTCATACACGCCGCCGCGATCTGAGGCTGTATCTCGCCGAGACTCGAAACATCGAGGATTTCCGCCGTACGCCTTGCTCCACGTGCGCCCGAGGGTTTCTGCACGCCAACACGCGTCTGCCGTCAGCTTCCGAATCGATCTGCCGATCTCGATGCTTGCCTACGCGCCTGTCGTCGCTTGCACGCGCTCTGCTGCACGCACCGCTGCCTTCCGATTGCTTCCTAGCAGAACTCCCGCCGCCCATCGATCTTTTCCGGTCGCAGGTCTCGACCACTGACCAATTCGACGAATTCTACTCCGATCTCTAGATCAACAACCGCAACCTCAAATCGAACCTTGCTCTGATACCACTTGTTAGAATTAATCCGAGGCACTCCGTTGATCTACCGAGGACCAAGCAATCACACGAGGCACGACACCGAGATTTGTTAACGAGGTTCACCGATATGGCTACATCCCCGGGGCATGACTACGGGCGCTCCTCCCCGTGACACCGTCACAATACCGCACCCCGGCCGCCCTGGCGCCGGCACACGCCGCCGGCTCCCCCGCGTGCCCGTGCTATTATGTTGGCATAGGTTACATCGTGTGTCTACCCCGCTATATATGAGAGGCCTAGGATACAAGTGTCCTACTTGGACACGACTCCATATCCTGTCTACACACCGTACGACTCCAAGTCCAACTGTAACCTAACTTGTACAATAATATTCGACACAACTCTAACACGGCTAATTGTACACATGAACTGTACCAGGATGTGTGTATGTATTAACTGAGAAGTTAACCTCAACCGCTAGACTTGAAGAGAGAAAGTTTTACAGATCAGAAATTTTACGTCTATGGCAAACAACGGTATGTGATTATAAATATCATAAAAGAAGTTATATTTGTTTTGTTTGAAAACAACTAGAAATATGATGCATAGAATTGAGCAAACAAACTCTCCAATTTCTTCCATCATGATTAAGTAATACCAGGCTACTTATTAGATTGAATCATGGTTCATATATATAATTTGAAGAATTCTGTTTCCACAAGTGAAAGACGACACATTGTTGAATTGCTGGGCCAATGCCTATTCTTTCAAATATTAGCATGCTAATGTTTTTGTTTCCATGGAGTTTCATAATTATATCTTAGAATCCTACGCCGACTAATATGACGAAATAGTTATCGGTTTTAGATGACGACATCTTCTCTATGCTAGAAATTTAGCCCGCACCTTCCGGCCTCCATGTTATAGCAGGCCAGCCTCACCCAATTATTTTCACTCCAGGATTTCATTTTCAACGATTAATAGCTAAAATTTGGCATATATTTAATATAAAGTCATGTAACTCGATCATACATTCACTCAAATCAAATATGCCAAGATCACTTACTTGCTGATAATTAATCTCTGGGTATGGGCATGTGGAAGAAAGAGAACAACATGCACACGGTCGTAATGCGAAGCTTTCACCCTGGCATATGATATAATCAAATTTTGTTTTATAGATATAAGTAATGCATACCTCTTTCAAGATTGGTAGTAAGTATAATAATTTATTTAGAAACACCAAATTCAATGTAGGTACACTATAGACACCACTACACATAAAATCACATAGGACTTTCTAATGATTGGAATCATAGAGCTTTATTTTTTATGGGCCATTACTCATTAGGTAGATAAAATACAAAAAACTCTATTTTCAAAAGGAATTCAAATTAAACACATTATTTCAAAAACTAAACTTAATTAATTTTCAAGCATTTTTACAAAAAAAGTATCTTAAATAACTAAAAATCAAAATAAATTTAACCATGTTGTGAAATTAGGTTATACATCCACTCTCCACCCAAATAAGTTAGAAGCGCCTACTTGCTGAAAATATATTTCTATACATGGGGAAGTGAAATGGGAAAAACAATGGCGATAACAAGAATACGTGATGGCAGTAATTAAGAAGATGTTTTGAAAATTGTTGTATGAAAAAGAAACATGTCACATGTATGATATTGCATTTGGAGATATAATTTTAAAATTTTGGGAAGTCAATTAGCGTAGGATGAGCTTCCGTGGAACTGTTTTAAGGACAAGCCAGGCGATCGACCAAAAACACCATCGATATATATCCAGTGATAAAGTAATTTTATGAATAGACCAACTAACCAGATGCACAAGCTTTCACTGTTGAGTTTTAAACTTAGCAAAAAATCCGTCCAAATTTGTTAGTGCAAAGATAGAATCGTCGAAAGAGTAAGTCATGTAGAGAAAAGAACAACAAATTAATTTCAAAGTAAGCTACAAGCCTAAATGCTATCGGTGTAAACCAACATCATTTCATTTTAATAAAGCACAATTATATTTCCAGAAGGCATGTGTCTTGGTTATATTTTGAATGATAGTTTACTAATTATTATCCAGAGAAATTAAACACGTTATAAAAATATGTAGCAAATCTAGCCGCGCAAATGCGCGGGTCGCATCTCTAGTTTCTTATAATGAGAAAAGCGCTCCGGAGGACACATGGGAATTATCGTCAAGCTAGTTTTCATCACGCTCATATGATTCACGTTCGATACTTTGATAATTTGATATGTGGGTGGACCGGTGCTTGGGTACCGCCCTTTCTTGGACAAGCATCCCACTTATGATTAACCCCTATTGCAAGCATCCGCAACTACAAAAGAAGTATTAAGGTAAACCTAACCATAGCATGAAACTAGTGGATCCAAATCAGCCCCTTACGAAGCAACACATAAACTAGGGTTTATGCTTTTGTCACTCTAGCAACCCATCATCTACTTATTACTTCCCAATGCCTTCCTCTAGGCCCAAATAATGGTCAAGTGTCATGTAGTCGACATTCACATAACACCACTAGAGGAGAGACAACATACATCTCATCAAAATATCGAACGAATACTAAATTCACATGACTACTAATAGCAAGACTTCACCCATGTCCTCAAGAACAAACGTAACTACTCACAAAGCATATTCATGTTCATGATCAGAGGAGTATTAATATGCATTAAGGATCTGAACATATGATCTTCCACCAAATAAACCAATTAGCATCAACTACAAGGAGTAATCAACACTACTAGCAACCCACAGGTACCAAATTGTGGTTTTGGATACAAGATAGGATACAATAGATGAACTAGGGTTTGAGAGGAGATGTTGCTGGTGAAGATGTTGATGGAGATTGACCCCCTCCCAATGAGAAGATCATTGGTGATGACGGTGGTGATGATTTCCCCCTCCCCGAGGGAAGTTTCCCCGGCAGAACAGCTCCGCCGGAGCCCTAGATTGGTTCCGCCTCGTGGCGGCAGAGTTTCGTCTCGTAAGCTTGCTTATGATTTTTTCCAGGGTAAGAGGCTTCATATAGCAGAAGATGCGCACCGGAGGGCCACCAGGGGGCCCACGAGACAGGGGGCGCGCCCAGTAGGGGTGGGCGCGCCCCCACCCTCATGGCCAGGGTGTGGGCCCCCTCCGGTACTTTCTTCGCTCAATAATTCTTATTAATTCCAAAAATGACGTTCGTGGAGTTTCAGGACTTTTGGAGCTGTACAGAATAGGTTTCCAATATTTGCTCCTTTTCCAGCCAGAATTCCAGCTGCCGGCATTCTCCCTCTTTATGATAAACCTTGTAAAATAAGAGAGAATAGCCATAAGTATTGTGACATAATGTGTAATAACAGCCCATAATGCAATAAATATTGATATAAAATCATGATGCAAAATGGACGTATCAACTCCCCCAAGCTTAGACCTCGCTTTTCCTCAACCGGAAGCCGATATCGAAAAACATCTCCACATGTTTAGAGATAGAGGTGTCGATAAAAATAAAATACGGACATGAGGGCATCATGATCATTCTTATAACGGCAACAAATATATATTTTGTCATATGATTTCTTATGCTCAAGTAACAATCTATTCACAATGTCAAGTATGTTTTAGAAACTTCATTGAGAACTAACAAACTATAATCTCAGTCATTGAAGCAATTGCAATTTATCATAACATCGGAAAGAGTCAAGAGTAGAGCTTTTCAGCAAGTCCACATACTCAACTATCATATAGTCTTCTACAATTGTTAACACTCATGCAATACTTATGTTTCTGGAGTTTTAACCGGACACAGAGAAAGATAGGGGCTTATAGTGTTGCCTCCTAACGTATTCACCTTTGGGTGATGTCAACAATAATAGTTCATGCTAACTTACATCCAATTGAATATATATATATATATATATATATATATATATATATATATATATATATATATATATATATATATATATATCGGGATCTTTCCAACATGAGGTGCTTGCCAAAGGATAAAATGAAAAAGGGAAAGGTGATGATCACCTTGACTCTTGCATAATGTAAAGACATAAAGTAAAAGATAGGCCCTTCGCAGAGGGAAGCAGAGGTTGTCATGTGCTTTTAGGGTTGGATGCACAAAATCTTAATGCAAAAGAATGTCACTTTATATTGCCACTTGTGATATGAACCTTTATTATGCAGTCCGTCGCTTTTATTACTTCCATATCACACGATCGTATAAAGCTTATTTTCTCCACACTAATAAGTCATACATATTTAGAGAGCAATTTTTATTGCTTGCAACATGACCACTTACTTGAAGGATCTTACTCAATCCATAGGTAGGTATGGTGGACTCTCATGGCAAAACTAGGTTTAAGGATATTTGGAAGCGCAAGTAGTATCTCTACTTGGTGCAAGGAATTTGGCTAGCATGAGGGGGAAAGGCAAGCTCAACATGTTGGACGATCCATGACAATATACTTTAACTGAGATGTGAGAAAGCATAACCCATTACATTGTCTTCCTTGTCCAACATCCCCTACACTTGTGGGTTATCAGATATACCTAAGACAACTTTTACCACAAGGTACGGGTTGTATGAGTATACCGTTATGTCATTTGGTCTGACTAACGCACCTGCCTATTTCATGAACATGATGAACAAGGTGTTTATGGAGTTTCTGGATAAGTTCGTCATGGTGTTCATTGATGATATTCTGGTCTACTCGAAGAATGAAGAGGAGCATAAGGAGCATTTGCATTTGGTACTTGGGAAGCTCAGAGAACATCAGTTATATGCCAAGTTCAGCAAGTGTGAGTTTTGGTTGAAGGAAAGTTGGATTTCTCGGACATGTTATATCCGGAGAAGGAATAGCAGTAGACCCCACCAAAGTTGTCACTGTGACAAGTTGGGAAGCACCCACGTCAGTTGGAGAGATCCGGAGTTTTCTTGGACTCGCAGGATACTACCGGAGGTTCATTGAGAATTTCTCGAAGATTGCAAAGCCTATGACGGAGTTGCTGAAGAAGGACACCAAATTCAAATGGACTGAGGAATGTGAGGCCAGTTTCCAGGAGTTGAAGAAACGTTTGGTTACATCACTAGTATTGATCCCGCCAGATCAACGCAAGGATTATGAAGTATATTGCGATGCTTCTTGTCGAGGACTTGGAGCAGTGCTTATGAAGGAGGGAAGAGTTGTTTCATATGCCTCACAATAGCTTAAACCCCATGAGTTGAATTATGCTACACACGATTTGGAGTTAGCAGCCGTAGTGCATGCATTGAAGACATGGAGACATTTCTCATCGGAAACCATTGTGAGGTGTACACGGATCACAAGAGTTTGAAGTATATCTTCACACAGAAGGAGTTGAATCTCAGGAAAAGGAGATGGTTGGAGCTCATTAAGGATTATGATATGAGGTTGCATTATCATCCAGGAAAGGCTAACGTAGTAGCCGATGTGTTGAGCCGCAAGAGTCATGTCAACACACTCATGACCGGAGAGTTACCCAAGGAGTTAGACGAGGATCTTCGCGAGCTATGTTTGGAGATAGTTCCGAGAGGCTATGTAGCAGCATCGGAGATTCAGTCTACTTTGATGGATAGGATCAGAGAAGCTCAGAAGACGGACAAGGAATTGTCGAGATAAAGGAAAGGATGAGCAAAGGAAAGGCTAAAGGATTTCGTGAGGATGAGCATGATACCTTATGGTTTGAGGATCGAGTATATGTGCCTAATGATCCTGAAATCAGAAAGTTGATTCTGCAAGAGGCCCATGATTCGCCGTATTCGATTCACCCACAAAATACTAAGATGTATGTGGACGTGAAGGACAGTTCCTGGTGGACCAGAATAAAGAAGGATATTGCGGAGTATGTAGTAGTTTGTGATGTATGTGAGAGAGTGAAGGCAGAGCATCAGAAGCCAGCATGTTTGCTACAACCATTGCCGATACCCTAATGGAAGTGGGATAAGCTGGGCATGGATTTTATCACGGGATTGCCCAGGACTCGCTCAGGCTATGACTCGATATGGGTTGTAGTCGATCGTTTAAAGAAGGTAGCTCATTTCATGCCAGTGAAGACCACTTATACCAGTGCTAAGTTGGCGAAGATATACATGACCAAGATCGTATGTCTGCATGGAGTTCCGAGGACCATTGTATCAGATAGAGGAACCCAGTTTACCTCAAAGTTCTGGAATCGGTTGCACGAAACTTTGGGTACCAGGCTAGAGTTCAGTACAACCTTTCATCCACAGATAGATGGACAAACTGAGAGAGTCAATCAGATTCTGGAGGACATGTTGAGAGCTTGTGCGCTAGATTATGGATCTAGTTGGGACGACAATTTGCCATATGCAGAGTTCTCTTACAACAACAGTTATCAGTCCAGTTTGAAGATGGCCCCTTTTGAAGCTTTGTACGGAAGGAGGTGCAGGACACCGGTGGGATGAAGTTGGAGACCGCCAATTGTTTGGACCAGATTTGATTAAAGAGTCCGAAGAGAAGGTTAAGCTGATTCACGATAGACTCAAGGTAGCCCAGTCCAGGCAGAAGAGCTATGCGGATTCTAAACGCAAGGAGACAGTTTATGAAGTCGGAGACAGAGTTTATCTTCGAGTGTCCCCACTTCGAGGAGTTAAGCGCTTTGGAGTTAAGGGAAAGTTAGCACCACGTTTTGTGGGACCATACAAAGTTTTGGAACGTATGGGAGAAGTTGCTTACAAGTTGGAGTTGCCCGAAGGATTGTCAGGAGTACACGATGTGTTTCACGTTTCCCAGCTGAAGAAGTGCCACTCAGAGATGGCTGATATTCCTTTGAGAGATACATTGCCACTGGAAGCGATTCAGTTGGATAGCGATTTAACCTATGAAGAGAAATCAGTCAAGATTCTCGAGTTTGCCAGCCGAGTCACACGCAGCAAGGTTATCAGTTCTGCAAAGTTTAGTGGAGCCACCATACTGAAGATGAAGCCACCTGGGAGGAAGACCTACGGAAGGATCACCCTCACCTATTTTCTAGCTAACCGGAATCTCGAGGGCGATATTCATCTTAAGGGGGGTAGGTTTGTAACATCCTAAATTTTCAATTTGGATGTTATACATTAGATCATCATTGGATATCATATTTTATTGCATTTTGGTTTGATCCTAGAAATTCTACGCAACTCAAGGACCCACGGAGAGAGTTGGGGATTTCGTTATTTTCATATTTGAGTTTTTCTCAAATTTTGAAAAGAGGATCGTTTGATTTTAATTATTTTCTCTTCGAATATTTCTTTTATAAAAATAAAAGAGAGGGAATAAAATGAATTTTACAAAATAAAGAAATATTGGAGATTTAATATTAAAATCAAGTAAGATTTTATTTCGTAGTTTTATCGCTATTTTATTTGAATCAGGAAAGATATGCGTTTTTCAAAATTGCATTATAGGCCCAAATAAACTTCACTTTGTCCGCTATATTTTTAGAGGACGGGGAAAATTTATTTCAGAATTTTTGGTGTCCGTTTATTATTTCTTTTATTTGTTTTTCCGCGCGGAATTATTTAAAAAAACGAACCGACTCCGGGCCGTAACCGGCCAAGACTCCCCAAGACGGCCCTCTTATAAGCCGCCCGAGCCGCCCTAGCCCACCCCAGCCCGCGCTGCCGCCCAAACTATAACCCTAGCCGCCACCTCGATCTGTGCGCGTCGCTGCCGGTTGCCGTCGCCGCCGCCGCCGGTTTCCGCCGCCGCCGACGCCACCGCCCCTCACCGCCGCCGCCACCGACCACCGCCGCCCCGCCGGAGCCCCTCCGCCCCGCCGGAGGTAGCCGCCGCCGCCGCAGTTTTCTATAAGAAAACCGTCGGTTTTTTTAGAAACCCCGGGTTTTTTATAGATTGGTTTTTTTTATTTTATTTTTCTTTCCGGTTTAATAATTTAGCGAACGCCAGTTCGTTCATTTGTTTTAACGAACGATTTTCACCATCTAGCCGCAGACAGTGAACGTTCGTTTGTTAGCCTGTTCGTCAGTTTTTCTTTTTTCAGGGTTTTCCGCGATTATTTTTGATCGCGATTTCTGCCCTGATTTTCGTTTTAGTTTATCTTGTCGCTCGTTTATTGGAATCAGGCGATTCTAATGCCTAGAGTTTTGTCTCGAAACCCTCTTTCTGTTTAACCAACTCAAACAAGTTTTTGCTACTATAAAATTTGACTTAAGTCCAGATTAATAAACGAAGCTTGTTTCTTTCGTAGTTTGAGTTTCGTTGCTTCGTTTGATTTGATTCTTTTTGCAAACCAGAGTTCTTAAGTTGAAATTTCTGGTTAGATCTATTATTTGAGTTTTACCCGTGCTTCTAGTTGAGTGCTTAATGTATGCTTGTTTGTTTGCGATAGAGTACCCGGAGTGCGAAGCGTGGTACTACGAGTCTCTAGGTTTCACTGCTCATCAGCAAGGCAAGTAACACTTTGATCATACCTCTTCACTACCCAGTTTTATTGCATTAGATCAATCCTCTAACAATTGCATGGTTAGGATCTGTTTAATATGTGGGTTCTGGGAACTAGTTGAGGTAGTACCTATTGTCCTATTGATTATCAAAACCTTTGGGAGTTACTTCTACGTTGCTTATATTGCTATGCTATGCTTGTAGACGTGGATTGGGTGAGTGTATCCATGACAGATGTGAGTATGTTATTTAATGGTTAACTTAAGGTGGCTACTTTAATACACATCTGGGTGGATTGAGGCACCTGGGGAACCCATTGTTTGTATTTTTGGAAATCCCGGGGTACCGTGTGATTCTCCTATGGACCGCCACCCAGACTCAAAGGGATCATAAGATTATTCATGCTAGAAACTTCCTTGTGCAGCCACAAGCTATTATGGGCTCTAGCATAGTTGAGTAGGTTGCAAGACCTCTTTCAATGGTGGGCTAGCAGATGTAGGGGAAAGTAGGTGTAACTGTCCACCTGGAGTAAAGAGTTATTGTTTCAGAAAGACTGTGTCTTATTTCTCCGATCATGGATGTATTCGAGTCTTGTGGGGAAAAGTGCGCAAACCTCTGCAGAGTGTACAAACTAATCATGGTTAGCCGTGTCCCCGGTTATGGACGTTTTGAGTATCTAGTTTCTGGATTATCATGTGGATTTCATCACTCTTAATATAATTTGATTGGGTTTAATGATGATGCTTAATTGGGATTGAGTTGGGTGAACCTTCTCAATGTTTAACAACCACCATGATAGTTAAATAAAACTTATTCCTTTGTTGTAGGGAAAAATTGGCTTTATGCAAAACTGTAACCATAGAGCTTTCCACCAGCCATATATGCATGTAGTGATAGCAATTATTCTGTTCATTACTCTCTTGTGTTACATTGCCAGCATATTCCATGTGCTGACCCATTCGGGGATGCAACTTTCATGTTACAGACTTTTCAGACGACGAGTAAGGTGCTTTAGGTCGTGATCTTTCACTCAGTGATGCTGTTGGAGTTGATGGACTCATTTTATCTTCCAAGCCTTCCGTTGTTATCGTTTTTAGATAACCTTAAGCCATATTTATTGTAATAAGTTCTCTTTTGAGACATTCGATGTAATAAGTGTGTGATTCCTACTCTGTTATAAATGCTTCAAGTACTGTGCGTGACAGCATTACCGATCCAGGGATGACACTGATGCATAGAGATCAGACTGTTTGAGGTCTGGTCGCTACAATTGTCATATTTCTTTGCATGTTCGTAAGATAGCTAGCATGATGGTTTCATGGCTTGTCCATTTTTTATGTCATTGCTACGCTAGATCATTGCACATCCCGGTACACCTCGGAGGCATTCATATAGAGTCATATCTTTGTTCTAGTATCGAGTTGTAACATTGAGTTGTAAGTAAATAAAAGTGTGATGATCTTCATTATTAGAGCATTGCCCCATGTGAGGAAAAAAAGAGGCCAGAGAAGCCAAACAAAGAAAGAAAAAAAGAGAAAAAAACAAAAAAATGAGAGAAAAAGAGAGAAGGGGCAATGTTACTCTCCTTTTACCACACTTGTGCTTCAGAGTAGCACCATGTTCTTCATATAGAGAGTCTCTTGAGTTATCACTTTTATATACTAATGGGAGTTTTCATTATAGAACTTGTTCTTCATGTAGTGAGTCTCATAAGTTGTCTTTTTATACTAGTGGGAATTTTTCATTATAGAACTTGGCTTGTATATTCCAATGATGGGCTTCCTCAAATGCCCGAGGTCTTCATGAGCAAGCAAGTTGGATGCACACCCACTTAGTTTTCAGTTTTAGCTTTCATACACTTATAGATCTAGTGCATCCATTGGATGGAAATCCCTACTCACTTGCATTGATATCGATTGATGGGCATTTTCATAGCCCATTAATTTGCCTAGTTGATGTGAGCCTTTCTCCCTTTTTGTCTTCTCCTCACAACCACCTTCTATTACACCTATAGTGCTATGTCCATGGCTCACGCTCATGTATTGCGTGAAAGTTGAAAAGGTTTGAGAACATCAAAAGTATGAAACAATTGCTTGGCTTGTCATCGGGGTTGTGCATGATTTGAGTATTTTGTGTGATGAAGATGGAGCATAGCCAGACTATATGATTTTGTAGGGATAAACTTTCTTTGGCCATGTTATTTTGAAAAGACATGATTGCTTTATTAGTATGCTTGAAGTATTATTGTCTTAATGTCAAATGGTAGACTATTGCTTTGAATCACTCGTGTCTTAATATTCATGCCATGATTAGATTACATGATCAAGATTATGCTAGGTAGCATTCCACATCAAAAAATATTATTTTTTTCATTTATCTACTCGAGGACGAGCAGGAATTAAGCTTGGAGATGCTGATACATCTCCGTCGTATCTATAATTTTTTATTGTTCCATGCCAATATTCTACAACTTTTACATACTTTTGGCAAATTTTTATACTATTTTTGGGACTAACATATTGATCCAATGCCCAGTGCCAGTTCCTGTTTGTTGCATTCTTTTTCTTTTGCAGAAAATCCATATCAAACGGAGTCCAAATGCGATAAAAACTTACAGAGTTTTTTTGGAATATATGTCATTTTTGGGGAAAAGAATCAACACGAGTCGATGCCCAAGGAGTCCACGAGACAGGGGGCGCGCCCCAGGGGGTAGGGTGCGGCCCTGACCCTCGTGGCCACTCCGTAAGGCGGTTGGGGCCCTTCTTTCGCCGCAAGAAAGCTAATATCCAGATAGAAATCGTGTTAAAATTTTAGCCCAATCGGAGTTATGGATCTCCGGGAATTTAAGAAATGGTGAAAGGCCAAAATCAGAGAGCACGGAAACAGAAGGAAACAGAGAGAGAGGGATCCAATCTCAGAGGGGCTCTCGCCCCTCCACCGTCATGGAGGCCATGGATCAGAGGGGAAACTCTTCTACCATCTTGGGGGAAGGTCAACGAAGAATAAGAATAAGAAGGGGGGCTCTCTCCCCCTCTGTCCCGGTGGCGTCGGAACGCCGCCGGGGCCATCACCGTGTCGACGATCTACCCCAACAACTTCACCGCCGTCATCACCAACTCTCTCCCCCTCTATGCAGCGGTGTACCACCTCTTCTCCCCACTATAATCTCTACTTGAACATGATGCTCAACGCTATATATTAATTCCCAATGATGTATGGCTATCCTATGATGTTTGAGTAGATCTGTTTTGTCCCATGGGTTCATTGATGATCGTGATTGGTTTGAGTTGCGTGTTTTATTATTGGTGTTGTCCTATGGTGCTTTCCATGTCGCGCAAGCGTGAGGGATCCCCGCTGTAGGGTTTGCAATATGTTCATGATTTTCTTATGGTGGGTGGCGTGAGTGACAGAAGCACAAACCCGAGTAAGTAGGTTGTTTGTGTATGGGAATAAAGAGGACTTGATACTTTAATGCTATGGTTGGGTTTTACCTTGATGATCTTTAGTAGTTACAGATGTTTGCTAGAGTTCCAACCATAAGTGCATATGATCCAAGAAGAGAAAGTATGTTAGCTTATGCCTCTCCCTCATATAAAATTGCAATAATGATTACCGGTCTAGTTATCGATTGCCTAGGGACAAATAACTTTCTCGTGACAAAAAGCTCTATACTAAAACTAATTTAGTTGTGTCTTTATCTAAACAGCCCCTAATTTTTATTTACGTGCTCTTTATTATCTTCCAAACCTATCCAACAACACCTACAAAATACTTCTAGTTTCATACTTGTTATCGGTAAAGCGAACGTAAAGCGTGCGTAGAGTTGTATTGGTGGTCGATAGAACTTGAGGGAATATCTGTTCTACCTTTAGCTCCTCGTTGGGTTCGAAACTCTTACTTATTGAAAGAGGCTACAACTGATCGCCTATACTTGTGGGTTATCACTTCTCCATAGCTCGTAGGTTCATCATTGTTGTTGTCCAACAACATGACTTCTAAGACAGGGTTACCGTACCACTCAGGAGCTATACGTACCCTTGTCGACCTACGAGGTTCGATAGTAACTTGATCCAAAGCTTTATAATCACCATCATTAGTTTCCTCTTCAATTGAGTAGGTGCCATAGAAACGTCTTTCTGTGCTGTGCTACTCTTTGGTTGGAGTAAAGGTTCAACAACCTCATCAACTTCTATCTTCCTCCCACTTAATTCTTTCGAAAGAAACTCTTTCTCGAGAAAGGACCCATTCTTAGCAACAAACACTTTGCCTTTGGATTTGAGATAGAAGGTATACCCAACCATCTCTTTTGGGTATCCTATGAAGACGCATTTGTCCGCTTTGGGTTCGAGATTTTCCGGCTGAACCTTTTGACATAAGCATTGCAGCCCCAAACCTTAAGAAACGACAACTTAGGTTTCTTGCCAAACCACGGTTCATACGGTGTCGTCTCCATGGACTTAGATGGTGCCCTATTTAAAGTGAATGCAGTTGTCTCTAACGCATAACCCCAAAATGATAGTGGCAGATCAACAAGAGACATCATAGAATGCACCATATGCAATAAGGTACGATTACGACGTTCGGACACACCATTACGCCGTGGTATTCCAGGTGGCGGCAATTGTGAAACAATTCCATATTATCTTAAGTGATAGCCAAACTCATAACTCAGATATTCTCCCCCTCGATCAGATCGTAGGAATTTAATCTTCTTGTTACGGTGATTCTGAACTTCACTCTAAAATTTCTTGAACTTTTCAAATGTTTCAGACTTATGCTTCATCAAGTAAATATACCCGTATCTACTCAAGTCATCGGTGAAAGTGAGAAAGTAACGATATCCACTGCGCGCGTCAACGCTCATCGGACCGCACACATCAGTATGTATGATTTTGAACAAGTCGCTTGCCTGTTCCATTGTTCCGGAAAACGGGGTCTTAGTCATCTTGCCCATGAGGCATGGTTCGCATGTGTCAAGTCATTCAAAATCAAGTGGATCCAAAAGTCCATCAGCATGGAGTTTCTTCATGCGCTTTATACCAATATGACGTAAGCGGTAGTGCCACAAGAAAGTAGTACTATCATTATCAACTCTACATCGTTTGGCATCAATGTTATGAACATGTGTATCATCACTATCGAGATTCAATAAGTATAAACCCCTCACAATGGGTGCAAGACCATAAAAGATATTACCCATATAAATAGAACAACCATCATTCTCTGATTTAAATGAGTAACCATCTCACATTAAACAAGACCCAGATATAATGTTCATGCTCAACGCAGGCACTAAATAACAATTATTCAGGTTCATCACTAATCCCGATGGTAATCGAAGAGCGAGCGTGGCGATGGCGATCACATCAACCTTGGAACCATTTCCCACGCGCATCGTCACTTCGTCCTTCACCAGCCTCTGTCTATTCCGTAGTTACTGCTTTGAGTTGCAAATGTGAGCAACCGAACCGGTATCAAATACCCACACACTACAACGAGAGTTGGTAAGGTATACATCAATAATATGTATATCTATACCTTTGTTGACGTTGGCCCCCTTCTTGTCGGCCAGATACTTGGGGCAGTTCCGCGTCCAGTGGCCAGTTCCCGTGCAATACAAGCACTCAATTTCCGTCTTGGGTCCAGCCTAGGGTTTCTTCACGGGAGGAGCAGCTGCTTTGCCACCCTTCTTGAAGTTTCCCTTCTTTCTCTTGCTCTTCTTGAAACTAGTGGTTTTATTCACCATGAACACTTGATGCTCCTTCTGGATGTCTGACTCAACGACTTTCAACATCGCGAAGAGCTCAGAGACTGACTTGTTCATCCCTTGCATGCTATAGTTCAACACAAAGCTCTTGTAGCTAGGTGGTAGCAATTGAAAAACTCTATCAGTGACAGCCACTGCCAGGAGCTCAATTCCCAACTGAGCCAAACGGTTGTAGTACCCAGACATTCTGAGTATGTGCTCACTGACAGACCCGTTCTCCTCCATCTTGCAGGCATAGAACTTATCGGAGGTCTCATACCTCTCGATCCAGGCATTCTTCTCAAAGATAAACGTCAACTCCTGGAACATCTCATATGCTCCATGATGTTAAAAACGCCTTTGAAGTCCCGGCTCTAAGTCATACAGCATGGCGCACTGAACTATTGAGTAGTCATTAACACGCGACTGCCAGGCTTTCACAATGTCCACAATCACTGGAGGGGGTGGTGCACCAAGCGGTGCATCAAGGACATAAGACTTATGGGAAGCCATGAGGATAATCCTCAGATTACGGGCCCATTCCACAAAGTTACTTCTATTGTCTTTCAGCTTAGCTTTCTCTAGGAATCATTGAAATTCAGGGGAGCTACTGCGCGAGCCATTGATCTACAACATAAGTTTTGCAAAGATAACTTAGACTATTGTTCATGATAAATGAGTTCAATTAATCATATTACCTAAGAACTCCCACTCAAATCAACATCCCTCCGGTTGTCCGAGTGTAACACGATCCAAATTCACCAACCCAAGTCCAATCATCACGTGAGATGATGTGGTTTCAATAGTGAACATCTCTATGTTGATCATATCAACTATATGACTCGTGTTCGAATGTTTGGTCTCTTGTGTTTCGAGGCCATGTCTGTACATGCTAGGCTCGTCAAGTTTAACCCAAGTGTTTCACATGTGCAAAACTGGCTTGCACCCACTGTATGCAAACGTAGAGTCTATCACACCTGATAATCACGTGGTGCTTCAAAACGACGAAATTTCGCAACGGTGCACACTTGGGGAGAACACAATTTTATCTTCAAATTTTAGTGAGGGATCACCTTATAATGCTACAGTCGTCCTAAGCAAAATAAGATGCATAAAAGGATTAACATCACATGCAAATCATAAGTGACATGATATGGCCATCAACTTGTGCTTTTGATCTCCATCTCCAAAGCACCGGCATGATCTCCATCATCACCGACATGACACCGTGATCTCCATCATCGTGCCGCCATCGGGGTTGTCACGCCAACCATGCTTCTACTAATATTGCTACCGCTTAGCGATAAAGTAAAGCATTACATAGTGCTTCATGATTGACACGCATGTCATACAATAATTAAAGACAACCCTATGGCTCCTGTCGGTTGCCGTATGCATCGACATGCAAGCCGATATAAACTATTACAAACATGATCATCTCATACATCAAATATATTTCATCATGTCTTTGGCCATATCATATCACAACATACCCTGCAAAAACAAGTTAGGTGTCCTCTAATTGTTGTTGCATATTTTATGTGGCTGCCATGGGTATCTAGCAAGAACGATTCTTACCTACGCAAAGCCACAACGGTGATATGCAAGATGCTATTTAACCTTCTACAAGGACCGCCTTTGTCGAATCCGATTCAACTAAGGTGGGAGAGACAGACACCCGACAACCATCTTTATGCAACAAAGTCACATGTCTGTCGATGGAACCCGTCTCATGTACGTGGACATGTAAGGTTGGTCCGGGCCACCTCATCCCACAATACTGCCGAATCAAGAAAAAACCAAGGAAGGAAGCAATCTGAATATCAACACCCACAAACTCCTTTGTGTTCTACTCCTGAAGCCATCAACGCATAACCCTAGCTCATGACGCCATTGTTGGAGAACGTTGCATGGGAAAAAAATTCCTACGCTCGCCAAGATCCAATCTAGGAGATGACCATCTACGAGAGGAGAGATTGGATCTACATACCCTTGTAGATCGCTAAGCGGAAGCGTTAAGAAACGTGGTTGATGTAGTCAAACGTCTTCGCGATCCAATCACGATCCATCCTGCGAACTCCGATCCAAGTGCCGAACGGACGGCACCTTCGCGTTCAACACACGTACGGCTTGATGACGCCTTCACCTCCTCGATCCAGCAAGCGATGGTGAAGTACTAGCTCGAGTCCTTCGACAACATGATGGCGTGGTGGCGGCGGCGGTGGTGGAATCTCAGTAGAGCTTCGCTAAGCACTACGGAGAGGAATAGGGCTACTGTTGAGTATATATGATCTGTTTATACTGTGTATTGGGCCCGCCTTCTAGTCCCTGTATAGTTGAGGTCTGTGGCCCACCTTTGTACTCATATATATGTGCCTATGCACAAAGAGCAATACATCGTGCAATTCACATATTCTACATGGTATCAGTTTCCGGGTTCTAACCCTACCTTTCCGCCGCCGCCGCCGCGCGTCTCCTTCACGCCGCCGCTGCCGCCACCCAGCCGCTGCCGTCTGCGCGCCTCCCGCGCCGGACGCCGCCTTCTGCTGCCGCCGCGCGTCTCCTCCGCGCCGCCGCCGCCACCTAGCATTCGCCGCCGCTCGCGCGCCCTCTGCGTCGGCCGCCGGCTAGCCCTGCCCGATCCCTACCCGCCTGCGCTCTCGCCCGCCAGCCGTTGCTCCCGCTCGAGCGCACGCACGCCCGATCGCCACCACACGCGCCCGCTCAATCACGTGTTGTAGTTCCGCCTAGTTGTGTGATCAATCGATCGACGACTAGCTAGTACGTGGTACGTGCATGTACTAGTATCCTACGTGCGTGAAGAATTGATCCAGGAGCATAGCTAGCTAGCTTGCTTCACGTCAAAGGACAAATCCATCCAGCTCCCTGTCCGCCAGCGCCTTGCCAGCCGCCGTTACACCCGAAGCCGCTAGTGCCGCTGGGGCCATGTCGTCTGTCACGTCTTTCGCGTCCGGCCCGTCAGCCGTCGCCTCTGCCATCCTGCCGATGTTTTCCTTTGATGCGGCTCTACCGCCGGCGTCCTACGGTGCGGCCCAGCCACCGCCGGAGCACTCTGGCCAGTCCCGCTACGGGCCCTCTGGCGCAGCTCCGCGGCCTGTGTCCTACGGCGCGGCCCCGCCACTGCCGGCGCTCTCCGGCCGTCCGTCGTCGCCCCGCCGCCGGCGCCGCCTCAGCACGTTCTCATGTACGGGTATCCTACGTACGGGACATACGGGGCTCCGTCCGTGTACGGGTCTACCGGGTACTGGTGGGGGTCGTCAGCGGGCCAGCACTCGTCCGCTGGGCAGCAGCCAGATGGCGCCCAGCACCTGCAGCAGCCATGGACTGGTGTCGTTCCTGCACCGACGCTTTCCGTGCCACGCCCGCCAGCGCATCATCCGTACTTCGAGCTGTATGGAGATTACCCACCACCGCAGCTGAGTGGAGGCTACGGTTTCCCCGTGTCGTCTTCGTCCTCCATGCCGGCCCTGTCGCCGGCGCCCTGGGACACCGCGCTACATGCCGCTCCTACGCCGAACAACTATACTGGCGATGTTGCTTGGTACATGGACACTGGTGCTACGGTTCACATGTTTGCTTATCCTGGTAACCTTGCCTCTTTCACTCCTGTCTCCACCGACCGCCGCATCATTGTCGGCGATGGTTCCACACTTCCTATCACACATGTTGGGCACACTTCTTTTCCTTCTACTTCCACACCTTTATCCTTGTCTAACATACTTGTGTCTCCTGATCTTATTAAGAACCTTGTTTCTCTTAAATCTTTCACTTGTGAAAATCCTGTTACTGTTGAATTTGACGGCATTGGCTTTTGTGTCAAGGACGCTTGAACCAGGATGGTACTCCACCGCTGTGACAGCCCTGACGAGCTTTATCCAGTGCATCCGCCTTCTTCCACCACCGCCGCACCGGTGGCTCTCTCTGTTGGCGTCGATCTCTGGCACGCTCGCTTGGGTCATCCCAACCCCGTCACACTTCGTCATATTCTTAAGAGTTTCAGTTTCAGTTCCACTAAGATTGAGGATCACACTTGTCATGCATGTCGAGTCGGCAAACATGTTCGTCTGCCGTTTAATAATTCCACTACCATTGCTTCCTTTCCTTTTCAGTTGATTCATAGCGATGTGTGGACCTCTCCAGTTCCTAGTAATTCGGGCTATTTATATTATCTAGTCATTCTTGATGATTATTCCCATTACGTGTGGACTTTTCCTTTGCGTAGAAAGTCAGATGCACTCTCCACCTTGACGGCTTTTTACTCCTATGTCCGCACACAGTTTGGGCGTCCCATCCTTGCATTTCAGACGGACAATGGAAAAGAGTTCGACAATCTCGCTTTCCGCACCTTTTGTCGCATCATGGCACAATTTTCCGCCTCACATGCCCGTACACTTCCGAGCAGAACGGTCGAGCCAAATGCGTCCTTCGCACTCTGAACGACTGCGTTCACACGCTCCTGTTTCATGCTAACGTGCCACCTCGCTTCTGGCCGGACGCGCTTGCTACTGCATCCCTTCTCCTTAACATTCGAGCCTGCCGATCACGGTGGAATTTTGCACCTCATCACCTTATGTTCGGTACGCCACCCTCTTATGATGGTTTGCGTATATTCGGGTGCCTTTGCTATCCTAGCGCTGCTGACTCCGCTCCTCACAAGCTCGCACCTTGTTCTGTCGCTTGCATCTTCATCGGCTACCCCTCTACCTCCAAGGGATATCGGTGCTACGATCCCATCTCCCACCGTGTGTTCACTTCCCGGCACGTTTACTTTGATGACCATGTGTTTCCGTTTCACCAGGTACCCCCGGCTGTTCCTCCCGCCACCGGTGACGCGGGCTCCTCGACGCCTCTCACAGGGCGCTTGCGCGCCTCTCTTGGCCCACCCCCTGGGTTTGAGGCGCGCCTCCCGGCGATGGCGCCCGCGGCCCCTGCGCCCCCCGGCACCCGCGGCGCCATCGGCGCACCCGGTGCCACAGTCGCCCGTGGCCCCCTCGGCACCCGTGGGCCCCTCGGCGCCCGCGGCCCTCCCGGCACCTGTGGCCGGTCTGGTCACCCGTGCCCGTATGGGTGTTTATCGCCCAAGCTCGCGCTACGCCTCGGATGACTACGTCCATGCGGCATCCACCTCTGAGCCGTCGCCTTTGCCGTCCTCCGTTCGAGCCGCTCTTCGTGACCCGCTCTGGATGGAAACGATGCAAGAGGAGTTTGACGCCCTGCTGCGCAACCGGACGTGGCAGCTTGTTCCCCGTCACCGGCACGCCAACGTGATTACCAGGAAGTGGATCTTTAAACACAAGTTCCGTCCTGATGGTACCCTTGATCGCTATAAAGCGCGATGGGTCGTTCGTGGCTTCCGACAGCGTGCTGGCATCGACTTCATCGACACCTTCACCCGGTCGTCATGCCCGGTACGATACGCACGGCTCTCCACCTTGCGGTCTCCCATGCTTGGCCGGTGCACCAGATGGATGTCTCCAACGCCTTCCTCCATGGTCACCTCGAGGAGCAGGTCTTTTGCCAGCAGCCCACGGGGTTTGTTGACCCGGCACTTCCCGACCACGTGTGCCTACTTTCGCGGTCCTTGTACAGACTCAAGCAGGCTCCGCGCGCTTGGTACCAGCGCATCGCGGCGTTTCTTCACCAGCTTGGGTTCCGCTCTACCCGCTCGGACGCCTCGCTCTTCGTCTATCATCAGGTCTCTGACATGGCCTACTTGCTTCTCTATGTCGACGACATGATCCTGACGGCATGTACGGCTGGTCTCCTCAGTCAGCTCACGGCTCATCTTCGCGATGAGTTCGCCATCAAGGACTTGGGTCCTTTGCACTACTTCCTCGGTGTCGAGGTGGTGCGCCATCCGGATGGCTTCTTCCTTCATCAACGAAAGTACACTCACGAGCTCCTAGAGCGCGCTGGCATGCTTAACTGCAAGCCCGCCGCTACGCCTGTTGATATGAAGGCCAAGCTTTCTGCCACGGATGGTTCTCCTACTTCGGATGCTGCTTTCTATCGTTCTATCGTTGGTGCTCTCCAGTACCTCACTCTGACTCGACCAGAGATCCAGTATGCCATGCAGCAGGTGTGTCTTCATATGCATGCTCCTCGAGACGTTCACTGGGCTGCCGTCAAGCGGATTCTCCGCTATATCTGAGGCACTATGGACCTTGGCGTCACGCTTCAAGCCTCTGCCGACACCGTCCTCACCGCCTACTCCGATGCAGACTGGGCGGGCTGCCCCTGTTGGAGAACGTTGCATAAAATAAAAAATTTCCTACGTTCACCAAGATCAATCTAGGGGTTCGTCCAGCAACGAGAGAGAGGAGTGCATCTACATACCCTTGTAAATCGCAAGCGGAATCGTTCAAGAGAACGGGGTTGAGGGAGTCGTACTCGTCGTGATCCAAATCACCGGAGATCCTAGCGCCAAACGGACGGGACCTCCGCGTTCAACACGCGTACGGTCCGCGTGACGTCTCCTCCTTCTTGATCCAGCAAGGGGGAAGGAGAGGTTGATGAAGATCCAGTAGCACAACGGCGTGGTGGTGGATGCAGCAGGGATCCGGCAAGGCTTCGCCAAGCGTCTGCGGGAGGGAGAGGTGTAGCAAGGGGGAAGGGAGGCGCCAAGTGCAAGGGTGCGGCTGCCCTCCCTCCCCCCTCTTTATATAGGGTCCCCAGGGGGGCGCCGGCCCTAGGACATGGGATCTCCTAGGGGGGGCAGCGGCCAAGGGGGGAGACTTGCCCCCCAAGGCAAGTGGAGGCGCCCCCTTCCCTAGGGTTCCCAACCCTAGGCGCAGGGGGGCCCAAGGGGGGGCGCACCAGCCCACCATGGGCTGGTTCCCCTCCCACTTCAGCCCACGGGGCCCTCCGGGATAGGTGGCCCCACCCGGTGGACCCCCGGGACCCTTCCGGTGGTCCCGGTACAATACCGGTTACTCTCAAAACGTTCCCGATGGCCGAAACAACACTTCCTATATATAATTCTTCACCTCCGGACCATTCCCGAACTCCTCCTAACGTCCAGGATCTCATCCGGGACTCCGAACAACTTTTGGGTTACTGCATATTCATATCTCTACCACCCTAGCATCACCGAACCTTAAGTGTGTAGACCCTACGGGTTCGGGAGACATGCAGACATGACCAAGACGCCTCTCCGGTCAATAACCAACAGCGGGATCTGGATACCCATGTTGGCTCCCACATGCTCCTCGATGATCTCATCGGATGAACCACGATGTCGAGGATTCAATCAATCCCGTATACAATTCCCTTTGTCAATCGGTACGTTACTTGCCCGAGACTCGATCGTCGGTATCCCAATACCTCGTTCAGTCTCGTTACCGGCAAGTCACTTTACTCGTACCGTAATGCATGATCCCGTGACCAGACACTTGGTCACATTGAGCTCATTATGATGATGCATTACCGAGTGGGCCCAGAGATACCTCTCCGTCATACGGAATGACAAATCCCAGTCTCGATTCGCGCCAACCCAACAGACACTTTCGGATATACCCGTAGTGCACCTTTATAGTCACCCAATTACGTTGTGACGTTTGGCACACCCAAAGTACTTCTACGGTATCCGGGAGTTGTATAATCTCATGGTCTAAGGAAATGATACTTGACACTTGGAAAAGCTCTAGCTAAACGAACTACACGATCTTTGAGCTATGCTTAGGATTGGGTCTTGTCCATCACATCATTCTCCTAATGATGTGATCCCGTTATCAACGACATCCAATGCCCATATTCAGGAAACCATGACTATCTGTTGATCAACAAGCTAGTCAACTAGAGGCTTACTAGGGACATGTTGTGGTCTATGTATTCACACGTGTATTACGATTTCCGGATAATACAGTTATAGCATGAATAATGGACAATTATCATGAACAAAGAAATATAATAATAACCATTTATTATTGCCTCTAGGGCATATTTCCAACAGTCTCCCACTTGCACTAGAGTCAATAATCTAGTTACATTATGATGTATCGAACACCCATTGCGTCCTGGTGTTGATCATGTTTTGCTCTAGGGAGAGGTTTAGTCAACGGATCTGCTACATTCAGGTTCGTATGTACTTTACAAATATCTATGTCTCCATCTTGAACATTTTCACGGATGGAGTTGAAGCGACGCTTGATGTGCCTGGTCTTCTTGTGAAACCTGGGCTCCTTGGCAAGTGCAATAGCTCCAGTGTTGTCACAGAAGAGTGTAATCGGCCCCGACGCATTGGGTATGACTCCTAGGTCGGTGATGAACTCCTTCACCCTGATTGCTTCATGTGCTGCCTCCGAGGCTGCCATGTACTCTGCTTCACATGTAGATCCCGCCACGACGCTCTGCTTGCAACTGCACCAGCTTACTGCCCCACCATTCAAAATATACACGTATCTGGTTTGTGACTTAGAGTCATCCAGATTGTGTCGAAGCTAGCATCGACGTAACCCTTTATGACGAGCTCTTCGTCACCTCCATATACGAGAAACATGTCCTTAGTCCTTTTCAGGTACTTAAGGATGTTCTTGACCGCTGTCCAGTGTTCCTTGTCGGGATTACTTTGGTACCTTCCTACCAAACTTACGGCAAGGTTTATATCAGGTCTGGTATAGGTCATGGCATACATGATAGACCCTATGGCTGATGCATAGGGGATGACACTCATCTCTTATTTATCTTCTGACATGGTCGGGCATTGAGCCGAGCTCAATTTCACACCTTGCAACACAGGCAATAACCCCTTCTTGGACTGATCCATATTGAACTTCTTTAATATCTTATCAAGGTATGTTCTTTGTGAAAGACCTATGAGGCGTCTCGATCTATAGATTTTGATGCCTAATATGTAAGCAACTTCTCCAAGGTCCTTCATTGAAAAACACTTATTCAAGTAGGCCTTTATGCTGTCCAAAAGTTCTATATCATTTCCCATCAAGAGTATGTCATCCACATATAATATGAGAAATGCTACAGAGCTCCCACTCACTTTCTTGTAAACACAGGATTCTCCATAAGTCTGCATAAACCCAAACGCTTTAATCATCTCATTAAAGCGAATGTTCCAACTCCAAGATGCTTGCACCAGCCCATAGATGGAGCGCTGGAGCTTGCATACCTTGTTAGCATTCTTAGGGTCGACAAAACCTTCCGGCTGCATCATATATAGTTCTTCCTTAAGGTGACCATTAAGGAATGCCATTTTGACGTCCATTTGCCATATCTCATAATCATAGTATGCGGCAATTGCTAACATAATTCGGACGGACTTCAGCTTCGCTACGGGAGAGAATGTCTCATCGTAGTCAATCCCTTGAACTTATCGATAACCCTTAGCGACAAGTCGAGCTTTATATATGGTAACATTACCATCCGCGTCCGTCTTCTTCTTAAAGATCCATTTGTTTTCTATTGCTCGCCGATCATCGGGCAAGTCTGTCAAAGTCCACACTTTGTTTTCATACATGGATCCTATCTCGGATTGCATGGCTTCAAGCCATTTGTTGGAATCTGGGCCCGCCATCGCTTCTTCATAGTTCGAAGGTTCACTGTTGTCTAACAACATGATTTCTAAGACAGGGTTGCCATACCACTCTGGTGTGGAACGTGTCCTCGTGGACCTACGAAGTTCAGTAGCAACTTGATCTGAAGTACCTTGATCATCATCATTTCCTCTCTAGTCGGTGCAGGCACCACAGGAACATCTTCCTGAGCTGCGCTACTTACCGGTTCAAGAGGTAGTACTTCATCAATTTCCACATTCCTCCCACTTACTTCTCTCGAGAGAAACTCTTTCTCCAGAAAGGACCCATTCTTGGCAACAAAGATCTTGCCTTCGGATCTGAGGTAGAAGGTATACCCAATGGTTTCCTTAGGGTATCCTATGAAGACGCATTTTTCCAACTTGGGTTCGAGCTTTTCAGGTTGAAGTTTCTTGACATAAGCATCGCATCCCCAAACTTTTAGAAACGACATCTTAGGTTTCTTTCCAAACAATAATTCATATGGTGTCGTCTCAACGGATTTAGACGGTGCCCTATTTAAAGTGAATGTAGCTGTCTCTAGAGCGTATCCCCAAAATGATAGCGGTAAATCGGTGAGTGACATCATTGATCGCACCATATCCAATAGAGTGCGATTACGACGTTTGGACACACCGTTACGCTGAGGTGTTCCAGGCGGCGTGAGTTATGAAACAATTCCACATTTTCTTAAGTGCGTACCAAATTCGTGACTTAAATATTCACCCCCACGATCTGATCGTAAGAACTTTATCTTTCTGTCACGTTGATTCTCTACCTCATTCTGAAATTCCTTGAACTTTTCAAAGGTCTCAGACTTGTGCTTCATCAAGTAGACATACCCATATCTACTCAAGTCATCAGTGTTAGTGAGAACATAACGATATCCTCCGCGAGCCTCAACGCTCATTGGACCGCACACATCAGTATGTATGATTTCTAATAAGTTGGTTGCTCGCTCCATTGTTCCGGAGAACGGAGTCTTGGTCATCTTGCCCATGAGGCATGGCTTGCATGTGTCAAACGATTCATAATCTAGAGACTCTAAAAGTCCATCGGCATGGAGCTTCCTCATGTGCTTGACACCAATGTGACCAAGGCGGCAGTGCCACAAGTATGTGGGACTATCGTTATCAACTTTACATCTTTTAGTATTCACACTATGAATATGTGTAACATTACGCTCGAGATTCATCAAGAATAAACCATTCACCAGTGGGGCATGACCATAAAACATATCACTCATATAAATAGAACAACCATTATTCTCGGATTTAAATGAGTAGCCATCTCGAATTAAACGAGATCCTGATACAATGTTCATGCTCAAAGATGGTACTAAATAACAATTATTGAGGTTCAAAACTAATCTCGTAGGTAAATGTAGAGGTAGCGTGCCGACGGCGATCACATCAACCTTGGAAACATTCCCGACGCGCATCGTCACCTCGTCCTTCGCCAGCCTTCGCTTATTCCGCAGCTCCTGCTTTGAGTTACAAATATGAGCAACCGCACCGGTATAAAATACCTAGGAGCTACTACGAGCACTGGTAAGGTACACATCAATTACATGTATATCACATATACCTTTGGTTTTGCCGGCCTTCTTGTCCGCTAAGTACTTGGGGCAGTTCCGCTTCCAGTGTCCGCTTCCCTTGCAATAAAAGCACTTAGTTTCAGGCTTGGGTCCATTACTTGACTTCTTCCTGGCAACTGGCTTACCGGGCGCGGCAACTACCTTGCCATCCTTCTTGAAGTTCATCTTACCCTTGCCTTTCTTGAACTTAGTGGTTTTATTCACCTTCAACACTTGATGTTCCTTTTTGATCTCCACCTCCGCTGATTTCAGCATTGAATATACTTCAGGAATGGTCTTTTCCATCCCCTGCATATTGAAGTTCATCACAAAGCTCTTGTAGCTTGGTGGGAGCGACTGGAGGATTCTGTCAACCACCGCGTCATCTGGGAGATTAACTCCCAATTGAGATAAGCGGTTGTGCAACCCAGACATTTTGAGTATGTGCTCGCTGACAGAACCATTCTCCTCCATCTTACAACTGTAGAACTTGTCGGAGACTTCATATCTCTCGACCCGGGCGTGAGCTTGGAAAACCATTCTCAGCTCTTGGAACATCTCATATGCTCCGTGCTGCTCAAAACGCTTTTGGAGCCCCGGTTCTAAGCTGTAAAGCATGCCGCACTGAACCAGGGAGTAATCATCACTCCGCGACTGCCAGGCGTTCATAACATCTTGAGTTGCTGGGAAAATGGGTGCTTCACCTAGCGGTGCATCTAGGACATATGCTTTCTGGGCAGCTATGAGGATGATCCTCAAGTTCCAGACCCAGTCCGTATAGTTGCTACCATCGTCGTTCAGCTTGGTTTTCTCTAGGAACACGTTGAAGTTGAGGGCAACATTAGCGTGGGCCATTTGATCTACAAGACATATTGCAAAGATTTTAGACTAAGTTCATGATAATTAAGTTCATCTTATCAAATAATGAACTCCCACTCAGATAGGCATCCCTCTAGTCATCTAAGTGATCCATGATCCGAGTCAACTAGCCCGTGTCCGATCATCACGTGAGACGGACTAGTTATCATCGGTGAACATCTTCATGTTGATCGTATCTTCTATACGACTCATGTTCGACCTTTCGGTCTTCCGTGTTCCGAGGCCATGTCTGTACATGCTAGGCTCGTCAAGTTAACCTAAGTGTATTGCGTGTGTAAATCTCGCTTACACCCGTTGTATTCGAACGTTAGGATCTATCACACCCGATCATCACGTGGTGCTTCGAAACAACGAACCTTCGCAACGGTGCACAGTTAGGGGGGACACTTTTCTTGAAATTATTATGAGGGATCATCTTTTTTACTACCGTCGTTCTAAGTAAACAAGATGAAAAACATGATAAACATCACATGCAATCAAATAGTGACATGATATGGCCAATATCATATTGCTCCTTTGATCTCCATCTTCGGGGCACCATGATCATCTTCGTCACCGGCATGACACCATGATCTCCATCATCGTATCTTCATGAAGTTGTCACACCAACGACTACTTCTACTTCTATGGCTAACGCGTTTAGCAATAAAGTAAAGTAGTTTACATGGCGTTCTTCAATGACACGCAGGTCATACAAAAAATAAAGACAACTCCTATGGCTCCTGTCGGTTGTCATACTCATCGACATGCAAGTCGTGATTCCTATTACATGAACATGATCATCTCATACATCACATATATCATTCATCACATCCTTTGGCCATATCACATCACAAAACACTTGCTGCAAAAACAAGTTAGACGTCCTCTAATTGTTGTTGCATGTTTTTCCGTGGCTTCTATAGGTGATCTAGCAAGAACGTTTTCTTACCTACGTTAAAGCCACAACGTGATTTGCCAACTTCTATTTACCCTTCATAAGGACCCTTTTCATCGAATGCGCTCCAACTAAAGTGGGAGAGACAGACACCCGCTAGCCACCTTATGCAACTAGTGCATGTCAGTCAGTGGAACCTGTCTCACGTAAGCGTACGTGTAAGGTCGGTCCGGGCCGCTTCATCCCACAATACCGCTGAAGCAAAATAAGACTAGTAGTGCAAGAAAGTTGACAACATCTACGCCCATAACAAATTGTGTTCTAGTCGTGCAAAGAGAACTACGCATAGACCTGGCTCATGATGCCACTGTTGGAGAACGTTGCATAAAATAAAAAATTTCCTACGTTCACCAAGATCAATCTAGGAGTTCGTCCAGCAACGAGAGAGCGGAGTGCATCTACATACCCTTGTAGATCGCGAGTGGAAGCATTCAAGAGAACGGGGTTGAGGGAGTCGTACTCGTCGTGATCCAAATCACCGGAGATCCTAGCGCCGAACGGACGGCACCTCCGCGTTCAACACATGTACGGTCAGTGTGACGTCTCCTCCTTCTTGATCCAGCAAGGGGAAGGAGAGGTTGATGAAGATCGAGCAGCACGATGGCGTGGTGGTGGATGCAGCAGGGATCCGGCAGGGCTTCACCAAGCGTCTGCGGGAGGGAGAGGTGTAGCAAGGGGGAAGGAAGGCGCCAAGTGCAAGGGTGCGGCTGCCCTCCCTCCCCCCTCTTTATATAGGGTCCCCAGGGGGGGCGCCGGCCCTAGGAGATGGGATCTCCTAGGGGGCGGCGGCCAAGGGGGGAGACTTGCCCCCCAAGGGAAGTGGAGGCGCCCCCTCCCCTAGAGTTCCCAACCCTAGGCGCAGGGGGGCCGGGGGGTGGGGGGGTGCACCAGCCCACCAGGGGCTGGTTCCCCTCCCACTTCAGCCCACGGGGCCCTTCGGGATAGGTGGCCCCACCTGGTGGACTCCCGGGACCCTTCCGGTGGTCCCGGTACAATACCGGTGACCCCCGAAACTTTCCCGATGGCCGAAACATCACTTCCTATATAAAATTCTTCACCCCGGACCATTCCAGAACTCCTCATGACGTCCAGGATCTCATCCGGGACTCCGAACAACTTTCGGGTTACCGCATATTCATATCTCTACAACCCTAGCGTCACCGAACCTTAAGTGTGTAGACCCTACGGGTTCGGGAGACATGCAGACATGACCGAGACGCCTCTCCGGTCAATAACCAACAGCGGGATTTGGATACCCATGTTGGCTCCCACATGCTCCTCGATGATCTCATTGGATGAACCACGATGTCGAGGATTCAATCAATCCCGTATACAATTCCCTTTGTCAATCGGTACGTTACTTGCCCGAGACTCGATCGTCGGTATCCCAATACCTCGTTCAGTCTCGTTACCGGCAAGTCACTTTACTCGTACCATAATGCATGATCCCGTGACCAGACACTTGGTCACATTGAGCTCATTATGATGATGCATTACCGAGTGGGCCCAGAGATACCTCTCCGTCATACGGAGTGACAAATCCCAGTCTCGATTCGTGCCAACCCAACAGACACTTTTGGAGATACCCGTAGTGCACCTTTATAGTCACCCAATTACGTTGTGACGTTTGGCACACCCAAAGTACTCCTACGGTATTCGGGAGTTGTACAATCTCATGGTCTAAGGAAATGATACTTGACACTTGGAAAAGCTCTAGCTAAACAAACTACACGATCTTTGAGCTATGCTTAGGATTGGGTCTTGTCCATCACATCATTCTCCTAATGATGTGATCCCGTTATCAACGACATCCAATGCCCATAGTCAGGAAACCATGACTATCTGTTGATCAACGAGCTAGTCAACTAGAGGCTTACTAGGGACATGTTGTGGTCTATGTATTCACACGTGTATTACGATTTCTAGATAATATAGTTATAGCATGAATAATGGACAATTATCATGAACAAAGAAATATAATAATAACCATTTATTATTGCCTCTAGGGCATATTTCCAACAGCCCTGACACTCGTCGCTCCACTTCGGGGTATTGTGTCTACCTCGGACCCTCACTTATCCCGCGATCGTCCAAGCGGCAACCTACGGTCTCTCGTTCCAGTGCTGAGGCTGAGTATCGTGCGTTGGCCAACACCGTCGCCGAGTGTTCGTGGCTTCGCCAGCTGCTTCAGGAGCTCTCTTGCCCTGTTGACCGTGCCACGGTGGTCTACTGCGATAATGTTTCGGCGGTCTACCTCTCTGCTAACCCAGTGCATCATCGACGGACCAAGCATATTGAGTTGGATATTCATTTTGTTCGGGAACAGGTGGCCCTTGGCCATATTCGTGTTTTACACGTCCCTACTTCCCAACAACTTGCCGATATCATGACCAAGGGCCTGCCTACGACGTCATTTGAGGAGTTCCGGTCTAGTCTTTGCGTCAGCCGCGGTGCCGCTTTGACTATGGGGGGTGTTGAGTATATATGATCTTTTTATACTGTGTATTGGGCCCGCCTTCTAGTCCCTGTATAGTTGAGGTCCGTGGCCCACGTTTGTACTCATATATATGTGCATATGCACGAAGAGCAATACATCGTGCAATTCACATATTCTACAGCTACGAAGGAGAGGAAGGGCAGCGCTGTGGCGTGGAGATGTGCTCAAGGGTGTGGCTGCCCTCTCTCTACCTCTCTATATATAGGGGAAAGGAGGAGGGGGTAGCGCCCCTAGTGTTTCCCCGACGGGGGCGGCGGCCAGGGCAGATGGGATCTCCCCTAGGGTGACTTGCCCCCCAAGCCGGGTGGAGGGAACCCTAGAGGGGAGGTGTCCCACCTCTCCTGGTCACGTGGGAAAGGGTGAGGGGGCGTATAGCCCCTTAGTGGCTGGTTTACCCCCTCACCTTGGCCCATGGGGCCCCCCAACACTTGTTGGGGCCCCTCGAAATCCCTTTCGGTCCTGCTAGTCATCATCCGGTACCCCCGGAACACTTCCGGACTCCAATACCCATCGTTCAATATATCAATCTTCACCTCCGGACCCTTCCGGAGTTCCTTGTCATGTTCGGGATCTCATCCGGGACTCCGAACAACCTTCGGTAACCCCATAATGACTCAACTATACGTATATAATCACCAAATGTTAAGTGTGTAGACCATGTGGGTTCGAGAACTATGTAGACATGACCGAGACACCTCTACGGTCAATAACCAATAGCTAGACCTGGATGCCCATATTGGTTCCCACATATTATACGAAGATCTTATCCGTCGAACCTCGACGTCAAGGATTCAGCTAATCTCGTATGTTGTTCCCTTTGTCTATCGGTATGTTACATGCCCGAGATTCGATCGTCGGTATCTCCAAACCCAGTTCAATCTTGTTACCGGCAATTCTCTTTACTCGTTCCGTAATACAAGATCACATGGCTAACTCATTATTCACATTGCTTGCAAGCTCATTGTGATACTATATTACCGAGTGGGCCCTGAGATACCTCTTACAAATCCCAGTCTTGATCCGTGCCAACTCAACACACACCCTCGGAGATACCTGTAGAGCACCTTTATAGTCACCTAGTTAAGTTGCGACGTTTGGTACACAAGGTACTCCTCCGGTGTCAGTGAGTTGCATGATCTCATGGTCATAGGAACATATACTTGACATGCAGAAAATGATAGCAATAAACTTGACACGATCATATGCTACGTTCATAGTTTGGGACTTGTCCATCACATCATTCTCCTAATGATGTGATCCCGTTATCAAATGAAAACTCATGTCTATGACTAGGAAACCATAGCCATCTTTGATCAACGAGCTAGTCCGGTAGAGGCTCAGTAGGGACATGTTCTTTTCTATGTACCCACACATGTATTTGAGTGTCCAATGAATACAATTATAGCATGGATAATAAATGATTATCTTGAGCAAGTTAATATAATAATGACCACTTTATTATTGCCTCTAGGGCATATTTCCAACACAAATGCCTATGACTTTCGCATATTGATCTTGCTAAGTTACTACTGTTCTTGTTGCTGCTCTGACAATCACTATAAAACTGCTACGGTTACTGTTACTGTTGCTATTGCTGCTACCGATATCAAACCATCATATTATTATGATACTGATCACTCTGCTGCAGATATTTATTTCTCCAAGTGTGGTTGAATTGACAATTCAACTGCTAATACCTACAAATATTCTTTGGCTCCCCTTGTATCAAAACAATAAATTTGGGTTGAATACTCTACCCTTGAAAACTGTTGTGGTCTCCTATACTTGTGGGTTATCAGGCAACAGTTTAAACCTCATGTATGAGGGCACGTTGGAAAAAATGCAATTCGACACAAGTCGCATCCAGCACGGCTCAATCACATTCAAAGGAATTATCCCCGGCAAGGAAGTGCGATGTAAGGGAAAGATCACCATTGACGTAAGTTGTGCCTATATAAACCGGGAGGTTTAGTCCGTAGAGGGGATCCATCCATACACCCATTCGTCATACCCCTAGGGTTTAGACCACAACTTATGATCCCGAGGTAGATCAACTCTGTACTTCGATGCCTTCATAATATAAACAAGAGCAGAACGTAGGGTTTTACCTCCATAGACCGAGCATGTGCGGGTTATGAAATCTATATGCGGTAGCTAGAGGGCACGAATATTATGTATAACCTTTTGCAATTGTTAAAGTCGTGATCGCCTACATGACTGTCGAGCGGGCTGGCCCATTTAGCTGGAGCACGGGGAGATAGCGAAAGGGTTCCTACGAGCACGTACACCGGTTTTGGGAAGCTTCCATGCCATAGTTTTTCTTTTTTTCTCAACTGGGTTTTTCTACTTTTGATAGGTCTTTTTTTTAGTTTTTTGTTCCTCATTTTTCCTTTTACCTTTTATTTTTCCAGCTTATTTTTTATTATTTTTGCTTCAATCTGCAAATAGTTTCCATAGTCGCAAATAATATAAAATTTATAAAAATTTCATTACTTAATTTTATGAATTCGTGAACATTTTTCGTATTTGTTAACATTTTTTGAATTCACGAATAATTTATTCGAATTTGCATTACATGAATGACAAACATTTTTTGAATTCACGGTTATTTTGAAACTTGTGAACATTTTCTGAATATGCAAATATTTTTAATTCCTAACATTTTAGCTACTTTATGGTTTTTCAAATTCAGGATCATGTTTTAAATTTCATGGAATTTTTGAAAATTTACCAAACATTTTTTAACACATGATTTTTTAGACTTCGTGAACATTATAAAAATCTGCCAAATTCAATTTTTGACTATGTGCATATTTTTCATATACAGTTACATTTTTTCAATTGTCAACCTTTTATCAAATTCATGAACAATTTTGAATTCACGAACATTTTCTAAATTCTTGACCGTTTTTATTGAATCATAGATATTTTTGAACTCGTGAATATTCTTTCAAATTGACAAACTGTCTATTAAATTCGTGAACACTTTTCAAATTTCTAACCTTTTAAAATTTCAGAAGTTACTTTTTTCTCACATTTGTGGATTCTTTAAATGGAATCAAAACCTACCGAAATAACAAAATGAAAAAAAAACTGTTTTGTCTTGGCTGGCTGGGCCAGTCTCAAGTGGCACTGGCGACGAGAGGTGTACTGCTCGCTACGAGCAATTCCTAGAAGTTTGATGCCTTAAGTGCCTGGACAGCTCCCTGGCGCCTAAAGGAGACGCCTAGTTGGCTGTGCCAGAAAACCTTCGCTCGATAGAGAATTCACAAAAAGGACGCCGTTCGATCAAGGAAACTTATACGTCCACCCCTAAAAAATCCTTGTACGTCAATCTCACGAGTTCACACAAAAGTCTTATAGACCTACCCCTCAAAAAAAGTTCACTGTTTTTTAAAAACATTTTACAAGTTAGTAAAAAGTTGACGAACTAAAAAAAGTTCAATGGATTTTCTGAAAGAGTTTATGGGTTTTGAAAAACGTTCATCGAATTAGAAAAACTTCATCAATTTTGATAAAAAGTAGGAAAATTTGAAAAAATTTCAACGATTTTTTATTTTTATCCTTTTTTAAAAAAGTTCAAAAAATTTAGAAAAATTTCGTTTATTTTGAAAAAATGTTCAATAATTTTTTTTAAAGTTCAAAATTTTGAAAAAGCAAAGTTCGCTCAAAAGGTTCAAGAAAATTGACAAAAGTTAACTAGAAACTTGGAAGAAAACGGAAAAGGTTCTTGGATTTGAAAAGAGTTCGCGCGTTAAAAAAGGAAACTGGAACAAAAGAATAAAAAGAAAAAATAAAAAAGAACCCGGCAAAACGCAACTGAAAGGAAAAAAGAAACCTAGAGTCCTATTCTTAGCATTACATTTTGGCGCACAACAAAAGAAGAAAAATAAGAGTTTGCAGAAACGGAAACTAGGTATCCAGTTGGTTTTGGTGTTGCTACTGAACCGCGAAGTACAGGGATCGATTTTAACGAAAAATAAAATAAAATGGGCCGAGCCTAGGGAAAACTAGCGCAGCGGGCGCCGAATAGGGTTTGCCGTGGTAACCTATACGCTCAATAGGAAGGAAACACGCATCATCTAATCCACGCACGTGACACTACGGAGGTGTTTGTTTACCTGAGTGGTGACGTAAAGGAAAGGGAAACAGACTACATGTTGAACAGTTCCAGACTGGACAAATCAGAGTTTGTTTGTTTCGGCTGTGTAAAGGAAACATATTCCAGCGACGAGGGTGAGCTTGGGCGGCAGAGAACAGGTGGCGACCATGGTAGGCGCGATGGCAACCAGACAACGGGGCCGCGACCAAGAGGGGGAGGAGAACGCCCATGTACGGAGCGGTTACTCGCCGGCCATCGAAGACGGGAGGAGGTGGCTTGAGTGCGCCGGCGCTGGCTTCTTTTCGGCGTGCTCCGGAACCCTAGATGATATGCAAGTTGTGTCCGGTGGCTGGCATGGCTCGGACGCGGTGGCGCTGGGCGAGGAGTGGATCGTGGGAGGAGGAGGGGATCAGGGACTCGCTGATGTCGGGCTCGAAGGAGATCGGGGAGGCGGCGATGCTGATTGAGGAGTGGTGGATCGTGGTTGGAGGAGGGGATCGTGGGAGGAGGAGGGGCGGTAACGTAGGCCTTAATGGAGGGGTGTGGGTGGTATCGATGGGAAACTAACCCGGAGTCGTTTACGGAGTCAGCTGATTACATCACACACGTACCAAACGGCGTTTTTGGTTTACAACGTAATCAGGTAACATGCTTTTTTCCCCAAAACAAACACCTCCTACAATTGTACCATATATTATCATGCAATAAAGAGACCATGATTTCCCTCAAAAAAAATCTAATCCACGCACGTGCTTTTGGGCCAGCCAATGTGCGGGAAGGGACGCCCTGATTATTTTTAATTTCTAATTTTGTTGCTTTTTGTTTTTTCTTATTTAAAGTAATTTGGGATTTCAAAAAGTTCCAATTTTTTTAAAAAAAATCAAATTTTGGAAAAATATCAGGTGTTTAAAAGAATCATGACTTTTTTTTATCAAAAACCACAAATTCAATAATATGTTCTAGATTAAAAAAATGTCCGGGAACTCATAAAATTTTCGCATATTTTTACAAGAAGTTTGCAAATCCAAGAAATGTTCATGATTTCAGAAAAATTCACGAACATAAACAATATTTGTGAATTGCCAAAATGTACAAGATTCCTAAACATTTTCATGATTCCAAAATGTACAAAATGAAAAATTAATTTTTTTTTGAAATTGTTTGCAAAATTTGAAATATAATACAAGGTTCACGAATTCAAAACATGTTCTTTTTTTTGAAATGTTTGCGAATCACAAAAAAAATGAACAATAACATTTTTCAAAAGTTCACAAATAAAAAAGTGTTTATAAATTACAGGTCATCAAGGACTCGTGGTGTATTTGGGTCCATTTACAACCCAATGTGTCTTTTGGCCTATTAACTTCCCATGGTATCTTTGTGCCATTTATAGCCTGATGTGTCTGTCGGTCTATTAGCATCATGTGGTTTCCTTTAGCCCATTTACGGCTTGAGGTATCTTTAGACCTGTTAATAGCATGTGGTGTCCTTGGTCTCATTTACGTCCCGGTGTGTCTACCGTCTCGTTAAAGACAGGTGGTGTCCTTGGACAATTTACAGCTTGAGGTGTCTTTTGAAATGTTAACGACACGACGTGTCTTTTGGACATTTACGCCCGGTGTGTCATTCGACATGTTAACGACTTATGGTATATTTGTGTACACTTATGATTGACAGTCTCTCTTGGCCCCTTAACGACCCGTGTTATTTTGGAGGCGGATACGATCCGTAATGCGTTTTGGGCATTTTTATGGCCCATGGTACCTTTGAGCCCATATGTGGCGCATAGTTTCTTTTTGCTCATTTATGGCTTGTTGCATTTTTGGCTCATGAAAGGATCGATATGATTGACTAGAGGGGAGTGAATAAGCAATCATCATTTTTTAGCTTTTCTTATCAAATTAGGTTTAGCAACAAATAGGTTGTTTAGATATACAAATAGGTGAGCAATGTTGGAAATAATTATTATATTTCCTTAATCATGATAAAGGTTTATTATTCATGCTACAATTGTATTGATCGGAAACTTAAATACATGTGTGAATACATAAACAAATACCAAGTCTCTAGTAAGCCTCTACTTGACTAGCTCGCTGATAAAAGATGGTTAAGGTTTCCTAAGCATAGACATGAGTTGTCGTTTGATAACGAGATACGTTATTAGGAGAATGATGTGATGGACAGGACTCATCCGTTAGCATACATATGATCGTTCAGTTTATTGCTTCTGCTTTCTTAATGTCAAATGCATGTTTCTTCGACCATAAGATCATGCAACTCTCGGATACCGGAGGAATACCTTGTGTGCTATGAAATGTCACTTCATAACTGGGTGATCATAAAGGTGCTCAACAGGTACCTCCGAAGGTGTCTGTTGAGTAGGCGTGGATCAAGATTGGGATTTGTCACTCCGTATTACGGAGAGGTATCTCTGGGCCCTCTCGGTAATACAACATCACAAAACGTTTGCAAGCAAAGTGGTTAAGGAGTTATTAACAAGATGATGTATTACGGAATGAGTAAAGATACTTGGCGGTAACAAGATTAAATTAGGTATGGAGATACCAACGATCGAATCTCGGGCAAGTAACATACCGACAGACAAAGGGAACTAGGTATGTTGTCATAAAGGTTCATCCGATAAAGATCTTCGTAGAATATGTAGGAACCAATATGGGCATCCAGGTCCCGCTATTCGTTATTAACTGGAGAAGCGTCTCGGTTACGTCTACATCATTCTCAAACCCGTAGGGTCCGCACGCTTAACGTTCGTTCATGATAGAGTATTATATGATTTATGTAATGTTTGTGAATGTTGTTCGGAGTCCCGGATAAGATCACGGACATGACGAGGAGCTCCGAAATGGTCCGGAGGTAAAGATTGATATATAGGATGATATGGTTGAGTCAAGGGGTAAAGCCCATGAGGCTTTAGGTCGGTGCACAAAGGAGTTGTATGGAAGGCAGGGGCTGGACGCCAGGGTTCATGGCCTCTACCCCTGGGATACGCCGGAGTTCATGGGGTCTATGTAAACGCCAGGAACCGTGGTGTTTAGCCCTGGAGTCCGAGACATACTCATCTTTGTGTTCCAAACCGACTTTGGGGACGCCTCCTCTCCAAGTTACGACCCCAGGGCTCAACATATGAATAGTGGAGCATGGCTAGCCCCTAGAACACAAGTTTTTGAGCCTCCTCTAGTTGGTCCTAGTTGATTAATTAGAGCTAACCCTAGCTAACTCTGATCCTCATAATTAGAAGTCCAGTGTGGTTCTAATCTCCTCCCTCTAGTTCACCATCACCGTCACCACGCCGTCGTGTTGCCGGAACTCATCTACTACTTTGCCCCTCTTGCTGGATCAAGAAGGCGAGGGCGTTATCAAGCTGAACGTGTGCTGAACGCGGAGGTGCCATACGTTCGGTGCATGATCAGAATGGATCATGAAGGAGTACGACTACATCAACCGCATTGATAAATGCTTCCGCTTAGCGATTATAAGGATATGTAGATATGTCCCCCTCTCGTAGCTATGCATCTCCATGGATAGATCTTGTGTGTGTGTAAATTTTTTTTTGTTTCCTATGCAACGTTCCCCAACAGTGGCATCATGAGCCAGCTCTATGCACAGATGATATGCACAAGTAGAACACAAAGGAGTTGTGCGCAGTGATGTTCATATTGCTTACTACCTATGTCTTATTTTGATTTGGCGGTATTGTGGGATGAAGCGGCTTGGACCAACCTTACATGTCCACGTACATGAGACCGGTTCCACCGATTAACATGCAACTTGTTTTGCATAAAGGTGGCTGGCGGGTCTCTGTTTCTCCCACTTTAGTTGAATCTTATTTGACTACGGCGGTGCTTGCATAAGGTTAAATAGCAACTTGATAATCTCCGTTGTGGTTTTGCATAGGTAAGAACGGTTCTTGCTAGTTGCCCATAGCAGCCACGTAAAACTTGCAACAACAAAGTAGAATACGTCTAACTTGGTTTTGCAGGGCATGTTGTGATATGATATGGTCAAGAGATGATATGATATATGTTGATGTATGAGATGATCATGTTTTATAATAAGTTCACGACTACCATGTCGATGAGTACAACAACCGACAGGAGCCTTAAGGTTGTCTTTAATTATTGTATGACCTACATGTCAATCACTAAGCGCCATGTAATTGCTTTACTTTATCGTTATGCGTTAGCAATAGGTTGTAGAAGCAATAGTTGGCGAGACGACCCCAACACAATGTTGGAGATAAAGGTGTCACGTTAGTGACGATGGAGATCAAGTTGTTGCTCTGGAGATGGAGATCAAAAGCACAAGATGATGATGGCCATATCATGTCACATATTTTGGTTGCATGTGGTGTTTATCCTTTATGCATCTTATTTTGCTTAGAACGACGGTAGCATTATAAGATGATCCCTTCACTTAATTTCAAGATAAAAGTGTTCTCCCGAGTATGCATCATTGCTAAAGTTCGTCATTTTGAAGCACCTCGTGATGATCGGGTGTGATAGATTCTAAGTCTACATACAATGGGTGTAAGCCAGTTTTGCACATGCAGAATACTTGAGTTAAACTTGACGAGCCTAGAATGTACATACATGATCCCGGAACACTGGAGACCGAAAGGTCGAACACGAGTCATATAGTAGAAAAGATCAACATGGAGTGTTCACCATTGAAGACTACCCCTTCTCACGTGATGATCGGACATGGGTTAGTTGATTTGGATCATGTATCACTTAGACAACTTGAGGGATGTTAATTTAAGTGGGAGTTCATTAATAATTTTATTATTTGAACTAAAATTTATTATGAACTTAGTCCTAGTAGTCTTTGCAAATCTATGTTGTAATGGCCTGTGCTATCATTCCCTTGAATTTTAATACGTTCCTAGAGAAAGCTAAGTTGAGATGATGGTAGAAGCTACACTGTTGGGTTCGTAACTTCAGGATTATCCTCATTGCTGCACAGAAGAATTATGTCCTTGATGCACCGCTAGGTGACAGACCTGCTGCAGGAGCTGATGCAGACGTTATGAATGCATGGCATGCTCGATCTGATGACTACTCGATAGTTCAGTGTGCCATGCTTTATAGCTTGGAACCGGGACTTCAAAAGCGTTTTGAACGCCACAGATCATATGAGATGTTCCAAGAGTTGAAGTTGACATTTCAAGCTAATGCCCGGGTTGAGAGATATGAAGTGAAGTCTCCAACAAGTTCTTTAGCTGTAAGATGGAGGAGAGTAGTTCTGTCAGTGAACACATACTCAGAATGTCTGGTTACCACAACCACTTGACTCAGCTGGGAATTGATCTTTCAGTTGAGAGTGTTATTGATAGAGTTCTTCAGTCACTCCCACCAAGCTACAATGATGAACTATAATATGCAAGGGATGACGAAAACGATTCTCGAGCTCTTCGCAATGCTAAAATCAATGGAGGTACAAATCAAGAAAGGGCATCAAGTGTTGATGGTTAATAAGACCACCAGTTTTTAGAAAAATGGAAAGGGAGAGAAAGGGAACTTCAGGAAGACTGGCAAGCAAGTTTCCACTCCAGTGAAGAAGTGTTGGGAAACACAGTAATTTCAAAATTTCCTACGCACACGCAAGATCATGGTGATGCATAGCAACGAGAGGGGAGAGTGTCGTCCACGTACCCTCGTAGACCATAAGTGGAAGCGTTATGACAACGCGGTCGATGTAGTCGTACGTCTTCACGATCAACCGATCCTAGTACCGAACGTACGACACCTTCGTGATCTGCACATGTTCAGCTCGGTGACTTCCCACAAACTCACGATCCAATAGAGCTTCGAGGGAGAGTTCCGTCAGCACGACGGCGTGATTACGGTGTTGATGAGGCTACCGACGCAGGGCTTCACCTAAGCACCGCTACGATATGATCGAGGTGAATTATGGTGGAGGGGGGCACCGCATACAGCTAAAGATCAATGATCAACTTGTGTATCTGTTGTGCCTTTGGGGTGTCCCCTGCCCATGTATATAAAGGAGGGAGGAGGAGGAGGCCGGCGCTAGAGGGGGCACGCCAAGTGTGGGGAGTCCTACTAGGACTCCCAAGTCCTAGTAGTGTTCCCCTTTTCCTTTTCGGAGTAGGAGAGAAGAGAGAGGGAGTAGGAAAGGGCAAGGTGGGGTGCCGCCCCCTTTCCCCTAGTCCAATTCGGACCCATGGGGAGGGCGGGCGCCTCCTTCCCTTTGCCCTCCCTCCTCTATTCCCGTATGGCCCAATAAGGCCCAATACTTCTCCCGACGAATTCCCGTAACTCTCCGGTACCCCGAAAAATACCCGAATCACTCGGAACCTTTCCGATGTCCGAATATAGCCTTCCAATATATCGATCTTCACGGCTCGACCATTTCAAGACTCCTCGTCATGTCCCCGATCTCATCCGGGACTCCGAACTATCTTCGGAACATCAAAACACATAAACTCATAATACCGACTGTCACCGAACGTTAAGCGTGCGGACCCTACGGGTTCGAGAACTATGTATACATGACCGAGACATGTATCCGGCCAATAACCAATAGCGGAACCTGGATGCTCATATTGGTTTCCACATATTCTACGAAGATCTTTATCGGTGAAACCGCATAACAACATACGTTGTTCCCTTTGTCATCGGTATGTTACTTGCCCGAGATTCGATCGTCAGTATCTCAATACCTAGTTCAATCTCATTACCGACAAGTTTCTTTGCTCGTTCCATAATGCATCATCCCATAACTAACTCATTAGTCACATTGCTTGCAAGGCTTATAGTGATGTGCATTACCGAGAGGGCTCAGAGATACCTCTCTGACAATCGGAGTGACATATCCTAATCTCGATCTATGCGAACTCAACAAACACCATCGGAGACACCTGTAGAGCACCTTTATAATCACCCAGTTACGTTGTGACGTTTTGTAGCACACAAAGTGTTCCTCCGGTATTCGGGAGTTGCATAATCTCATAGTCATAGGAACATGTATAAGTCATGAAGAAAGCAATAGCAACATACTAAACGATCAAGTGCTAAGCTAACGGAATGGGTCAAGTCAATCACATCATTCTCTAATGATGTGATCCTGTTAATCAAATGACAACTCATGTCTATGGCTAGGAAACTTAACCATCTTTGATTCAACGAGCTAGTCAAGTAGAGGCATACTAGTGACACTCTGTTTGTCTATGTATTCACACATGTACTAAGTTTCCGGTTAATACAATTCTAGCATGAATAATAAACATTTATCATGATATAAGGAAATATAAACAACAACTTTATTATTGCCTCTAGGGCATATTTCCTTCAGTCTCCCACTTGCACTAGAGTCAATAATCTAGTTCACATCGCCTTGTGATTTAACACCAATATTCACATCTATATGTGATTATCACCCATAGTTCACATCGTCATGTGATCAACACCCGAAGGGTTTACTAGAGTCAATAATCTAGTTCACATCGCTATGTGATTAACACCCAAAGAGTACTAAGGTGTGATCATGTTTTGCTTGTGAGAGAAGTTTAGTCAATGGGTCTGTCACATTCAGAGTCGTATGTATTTTACAAATATTCTATGTCTGCAATGCTTTGCATGGAGCTACTCTAGCTAATTGCTCCCACTTTCAATATGTATCAAGATTGAGATTTAGAGTCATCTGGATCGGTGTAAAAGCTTGCATCGACGTAACTCTTTACGACGAACTCTTTATCACCTCCATAACCGAGAAACATTTCCTTAGTCTTCACTAAGGATAATTTTGACCGCTGTCCAGTGATCTACCCTTAGATCACTATACCCCCTTTCCAAACTCATGGCAAGGAACACAATAGGTCTGGTACACAGCACAACATACTTTGTAGAACCTATGACTGAGGCATAGGGAATGATTTTTCATTCTCTTTCTATTTTCTGCCATGGTCGGGTTTTTGAGTCTTACTCAACTTCACACCTCGCAACACAGGCAAGAACACCTTCTTTCACTGTTCTATTTTGAACTACTTCAAAATCTTATCAAGGTATGTACTCATTGAAAAAAACTTATCAAGCATCTTGATCTATCTCTATAGATCTTGATGCTCAATGTGTAAGCAGCTTGTCTTTCTTTGAAAAACTCCTTTATTCTTTCCAGAAAATTCTACATTATTTCTGATCAACAATATGTCATTCACATATACTTATCAGAAAGGTTGTAGTGCTCCCACTCACTTTCCTGTAAATACAGGTTTCACCGCAAGTCTGTATAAAACTATTGCTTTGATCAACTCATCAAAGCGTATATTCCAACTGCGAGATGCTTGCACCAGTCCATAGATGGATCACTGGAGCTTGCACACTTTGTTAGTACCTTTAGGATCGACAAAACCTTCTGGTTGCATCATATACAACTTTTCTTTAAGAAATATCCATTTAAGGAATGTAGTTTTGACATCCATTTGCCAGATTTCATAAAATATGGCAACTGCCAACATGATTCGGACGGACTTAAGCATCGCTACGGGTGAGAAAGTCTCATCGTAGTCAACCCCTTGAACTTGTCGAAAAGCTTTCGCAACAAGTCGAGCTTTGTAGACAGTAATATTACCGTCAGCGTCAGTCTTCTTCTTGAAGATCCATTTATTCTCGATGGCTTGCCGATCATCGGGCAAGTCAACCAAAGTCCACACTTTCTTCTCATACATGGACCCCATCTTAGATTTCATGGCTTCAAGCCATTTTACGGAATCTGGGCTCATCATCGCTTCCTCATAGTTCGTAGGTTCGCCATGGTCAAGTAACATGACCTCCAGAATAGGATTACCGTACCACTCTGGTGCGGATCTTACTCTGTTTGACCTATGAGGTTTGGTAGTAACTTGATCTGAAGTTTATTGATCAATATCATTAGCTTCCTCACTAATTGGTGTAGGTGTCACAGGAACCGGTTTCTGTGATGAACTACTTTCCAATAAGGGAGCAGGTACAGTTACCTCATCACGTTCTAATTTCCTCCCACTCACTTATTTCGAGAGAAACTCCTTCTCTTGAAAGGATCCATTCTTAGCAACGAATGTCTTGCCTTCGGATCTGTGATAGAAGGTGTACCCAATAGTTTCCTCTGGATATTCTATGAAGATGCAATTCTCCGATTTGGGTTCGAGATTATCAGGTTGAAACTTTTTCACATAAGCATCGCAGCCCCAAACTTTAAGAAACGACAACTTTGGTTTCTTGCCAAACCACAGTTCATAAGGCGTCGTCTCAATGGATTTTGATGGTGCCCTATTTAAAGTGAATGCAGTTGTCTCTAATGCATAACCCCAAAACGATAGTGGTAAATCAGTAAGATACATCATAGATCGCACCATATCCAATAATGTGTGGTTACGACGTCCGGACACACGATTACGTTGTGGTGTTCCATGTGACGTGAGCTGTGAAACTATTCCACATTGTTTTTAAATGAAGGCCAAACTCGTAACTCAAATATTCTCCTCTACGATCACATTGTTGTTACGATGATTCTCCACTTCACTCTGAAATTCTTTGAACTTTTCAGATGTTTCAGGCTTGTGCTTCATTAAGTAGATATATTCATATCTACTCAAATCATCTATGAAGGTCAGAAAACAATGATACCCGCCACGAGCATCAACACTCATTGGACCGCATACATCGGTATGTATTATTTCCAACAAGTTAGTAGCTCGTTCCATTGTTCCGGAGAACGGAGTTTTAGTCATCTGGCCCAAAAGGCACGGTTTCGTAAGCATCAAATGATTCATAACCAAGTGATTCCAAAAGTCCATCTTTATGGAGTTTCTTCATGCGCTTTACACTGATATGACTCAAACAGCAGTGCCACAAATAAGTTGCACTATCATTATCAACTTTGCATCTTTTGGCATCAATATTGTGAATATGTGTATCACTATGATCGAGATTCAACAAACTATTTTCATTGGGTGTATGACCATCGAAGGATTTATTCATGTAAACAGAACAACAATTATTCTCGGACTTCAAATGAATAATTGTATTGCAATAAACATGATCAAATCATATTCATGCTCAATGCAAATGCCAAATAACATTTATTTAGGTTTAACACTAATCCCAAAAGTATAGGGAGCGTGTGATGATGATCATATCAATCTTGGAACCACTTCCAATACACATCGTCACTTCACCCTCAACTAGTGTCTGTTTATTCTATCCTGTTTCGAGTTACTAATTTTTAGCAACCGAACAAGTATCAAATACCGAGGGGCTACTATAAACACTAGTAAGCTACACATCAATAACCTGTATATCAAATATACCCTTGTTCACTTTGCCATCCTTCTTATCCACCAAATATTCAGGGCATTTCCGCTTCCAGAGACCATTTTCTTTGCAGTAGAAGCACTCAGTTTCAGGCTTTAGTCTAGCTTTGGGCTTCTTCACGGAAGTGACAATTTGCTTGCCATTCTACATGAAGTTCCCTTCTTTCCCTTTGCCCTTTTCTTGAAACTAGTGGTCTTGTCAATCATCAACACTTGATGCTCTTTCTTGATTTCTACCTTCGTCGATTTCAGCAACACGAAGAGCTCGGGAATTGTTTTCGTCATCCCTTGCATACTATAGTTCATCATGAAGTTCTACTAACTTGGTGACTAGAGAACTCTGTCAATCACTATCTTATCTGGAAGATTAACTCCCACTTGATTCAAGCGATTGTAGTACCCAGACAATCTGAGCACATGCTCACTGTTTGAGCTATTCTCCTCCATCTTTTAGCTATAGAACTTGTTGGAGATTTCATATCTCTCAACTCGGGTATTTGCTTTAAATATCAACTTGAACTCCTGGAGCATCTCATATGGTCCATGACGTTCAAAACGTCTTTGAAGTCCCGATTCTAAGCCGTCAAGCATGGTGCACTAAACTATCAAGTAGTCTTCATATTGAGCTAGCCAAACGTTCATAACGTCTGCATCTGCTCCTGCAATAGGTTTGTCACCTAGCGGTGCATCAAGGACATAATTCTTCTGTGCAACAATGAGGATAAACCTCAGATCATAGACCCAGTCCGCATCATTGCTACTATCATCTTTCAACTTAGTTTACTCTAGGAACACATATAAACATAGGGAAGGAACAACGTGAGCTATTGATCTACAACATTATTTGCAAAATACTATCAGGACTAAGTTCATGATAAATTAAAGTTCAATTAATCATATTACTTAAGAACTCCCACTTAGATACACATCCCTCTAATCATCTAAGTGATCACGTGATCCAAATAAACTAAACCATGTCTGATCATCACGTGACATGGAGTAGTTTTCAATGGTGAACATCACTATGTTGATCATATCTACTATATGATTCACGCTCGACCTTTCGGTCTCCAGTGTTCCGAGGCCATATTTGCATATGCTAGGCTCGTCAAGTTTAACCCGAGTATTTCTGCGTGTGGAAAACTGGCTTGCACCCGTTGTAATGAATGTAGAGCTTATCACACCCGATTATCACGTGGTGCCTCGGCACGACGAACTTTGGCAACGGTGCATACTGAGGGAGAACACTTATACCTTGAAATTTAGTGAGAGATCATCTTATAATGCTACCGTCAATCAAAGAAAAATAAGATGCATAGAAGATAAACATCACATGCGATCAGTATAAGTGATATGATATGGCCATCATCATCTTGTGCCTTTGATCTCCATCTCCAAAGCGCCGTCATGATCACTATCGTCACCGGCGCGACACCTTGATCTTCATCGTAGCATCGTTTGTCTCGCCAACTATTGCTTCTACGACTATCGCTACTGCTTAGTGATAAAGTAAAGCAATTATAGGGCGATTTCATTGCATACAATAAAACGAGAACCATATGGCTCTTGCCAGTTGCCGATAACTCTGTTACAACATGATCATCTCACACAATAAAATATAGCATCATGTCTTGACCATATCACATCATAACATGCCCTGCAAAAACAAGTTAGATGTCCTCTACTTTGTTATTGCAAGTTTTACGTGGCTACTACGGGCTGAGCAAGAACCGTTCTTACCTACGCATCAAAACCACAAAGATATTTTGTCAAGTTAGTGTTGTTTTAACCTTCACAAGGACCGGGCGTAGCCACACTCGATTCAACTAAAGTTGTAGAAACTAACACCCGCTAGCCACCTGTGTGCAAAGCACATCGGTAGAACCAGTCTCGCGTAAGCGTACGCGTAATGTCGGTCCGGGCCACTTCATCCAATAATATCGCCGAATCAAAGTATGACATGCTGGTAAGCAGTATGACTTGTATCGCCCACAACTCACTTGTGTTCTACTCGTGCATATAACATCTACGCATAAACCTGGCTCGGATGCCACTGTTGGGAAACATAGTAATTTCAAAATGTCCTATGCACACGCAAGATCATGGTGATGCATAGCAACGAGAGGGGAGAGTGTCGTTCACGTACCCTCGTAGACCATAAGCGGAACCGTTATGACAACGCGGTTGATGTAGTCGTACGTATTCACGATCGACTGATCCTAGTACCGAACGTACGCCACCTCCGCGATCTACGCACGTTCAGCTCGGTGACGTCCCACGAACTCAAGATCCAGTAGAGCTTTGAGGGAGAGTTCCTCAGCACGACGGCGTGATGACGGTGTTGACGAAGCTACCGACGCAGGGCTTCGCCTAAGCACTGCTACGATATGACGGAGGTGGATTATGGTGGGGCACCGCACACGGCTAAAGATCAATGATCAACTTGTGTATCTATTGTGCCTTTGAGGTGTCCCATGCCCACGTATATAAAGGAGGGAGGAGGAGGAGGCCGGCCCTAGAGGGGGTGCGCCAAGTGTGCGGAGTCCTATTATGACTCCCAAGTCCTAGTAGGATTCCCCTTTTCCTTTCCGGAGTAGGAGAGACGAAAGAGGGAAAGAGAGAGGGAGTAGGAAAGGGCAAGGTGGGGCGCCGCCCCCTTTCCCCTAGTCCAATTCGGACCCATTGGGGGGATGCCTCCTTCCCTTTGGCCTGCCTCCTCTATTCCCGTATGGCCCAATAAGGCCCAATACTTCTCCGGCGAATTCCCGTAACTCTCCGGTACCCTGAAAAATACCCGAATCACTCGGAACCTTTCCGATGTCCAAATATAGCCTTCCAATATATCGATCTTTACAGATCGACCATTTCGAGACTCCTCGTCATGTCCCCGATCTCATCCGGGACTCCGAACTACCTTCAGAACATCAAAGCACATAAACTCATAATATCGATCGTCACCGAACGTTAAGCGTGTGGACCCTACGGGTTCGAGAACTGTGTAGACATGACCGAGACATGTATCCGGCCAATAACCAATAGCGGAACCTGGATGCTAATATTGGCTCCCACATATTCTACGAAGATCTTTATCGGTCAAACAGCATAACAACATACGTTTTTCCGTTTGTCATCAGTATGTTACTTGCCCGAGATTCGATCGTCGGTATCTCAATACCTTGTTCAATATCGTTACCGGCAAGTCTCTTTACTCATTCCGTAATGCATCATCCCGTAACTAACTCATTAGTCACATTGCTTGCAAGGCTTATAGTGATGTGCATTACCGAGAGGGCCCAGAGAAACCTCTCCGACAATCGGAAAGACAAATCCTGATCTTGATCTATGCCAACTCAACAAACACCATCGGAGACACATGTAGATCACCTTTATAATCACCCAGTTATGCTGTGATGTTTGGTAGCACACAAAGTGTTCCTCCGGTATTCGGGAGTTGCATAATCTCATAGTCATAGGAACATGTATAAGTCATGAAGAAAGCAATAGCAACATACTAAACGATCAAGTGCTAAGCTAACAGAATGGGTCAAGTCAATCACATCATTCTCTAATGATGTGATCCCGTTAATCAAATGACAACTCATGTCTATGGCTAGGAAACTGAACCATCTTTGATTTAACGAGCTAGTCAAGTAGAGGCATACTAGTGACACTTTGTTTGTCTATGTATTCACACATGTACTAAGTTTCTGGTTAATACAATTCTAGCATGAATAATAAACATTTATCATGATATAAGGAAATACAAATAACAACTTTATTATTTCCTCTAGGGCATATTTCCTTCAAGAAGCCCAATGCTGGACCCAAGCCTGAAATTGAGTGCTTCTACTTCAAGAGAAATGGTCACTAGAAACGGAACGGCCCCAAGTACTTGGCAGATAAGAAGGATGGCAAGGTGAACAAAGGTATATTTGATATACATTTTATTGATGTGTTCCTTACTAATGCTCGTAGTAGTGCCTGGGTATTTGATACCGGTTCGTTTGGTCATATTTGTATGTTGAAATAGGAGCTGCAGAATAAGCAAAGATTGACTAAGGACGAGGTGATGATGCACGTCGGAAATGGTTCCAAGGTTGATGTGTGTTGGAAATATGCCCTAGAGGCAATAATAAAAATTTTATTATTATATTTCCTTGTTCATGATAATTGTCTATTGTTCATGCTATAATTGTATTAACCAAAAACTGTAATACATGTGTGAATACATAGACCACAATATGTCCCTAGTGAGCCTCTAGTTGACTAGCTCGTTGATCAATAGATGGTTGTGGTTTCTTGACCATGGACATTGGATGTTGTTAATAATGGGATCACATCATTAGGAAAATGATGTGATGGACAAGACCCAATCCTAAGCATAGCACAAGATCGTGTAGTTCGTTTGCTAGAGCTTTTCTAATGTCAAGTATCTATCCTTAGACCACGAGATTGTGCAACTCCCGGATACCGTAGGAATACTTTGAGTGTATTAAACGTCACAACGTAACTGGGTGACTATAAAGGTGCACTACATGTATCTCCAAAAGTGTCTGTTGGGTTGGCACAAATCGAGACTGGGATTTGTACTCCGTATGACGGAGAGGTATCTCTGGGCCCACTCGGTAATGCATCATCATAATGAGCTCAATGTGACTAAGGAGTTAGTCACGGGATCATGTGTTACGGAACGAGTAAAGAGACTTGCCGCTAACGAGATTGAACAAGGTATGGGGATAACGACGATCGAATCTCGGGCAAGTAACATACCGATGGACAAAGGGAATTGTATACGGGATTGATTGTGTCGGATATCGGGTTCCGACAAAACCCTTAAGGTTCGAACTCTAGGGTGCATGCGAAGATCTTCCCCCTACCGATCCACGCCCAAATGCGTCGCTGAGAATCTAAGCTACGCGATGAACAACACTAGGGACACAAGATTTATACTGGTTCGGGCCATCGTTGGGGTGTAATACCCTACTCCAGTGTGTGGTGTGGTGGATTGCCTCGGGGGCTGATGACGAATAGTACAAGGGAAGAACAACCTCGCGAGAGGTGTTCTTGTGGTGGTGGTTTTCTTTGGAGGGATTCGATCGGATCCCCTTCTACTGTTGTGGCTATCTCTATTTATAGAGGCCCTGGTCTTCTTCCCAAATATTGAGCGGGAAGGAAGCCAACAACGGCCATTTTGAAAGGGGACAGCTAGTACAAGTTATCCTGACTAAAGTTGGTCTTCGACTGCCAAAGGCACTGGCGATGACGCGGTCTTGGGCTCCACGGTGACCTCCATCCTGTCGCTCTGCTAGTCTTGGTCTCTTTGCACCGAAATGGTAACCTTTGCTTGATGCCTCGGTACTCCACGCCTGTGCTTGCCCCCTTTGCACCAAAGAGGAAACAAGGACACTGCGCAGGTTAGCGCCCGCCTGGTCTCGATCATCATGGCTTGCGTCACGAGCACCTCGCGAGGCACCCTTGCCTTGATCTCTCCGCCTCCTCGCAAGCCTGCCTGGTGAGGCCGTGCTGAGGAAGCCTTGCGTCGTCCGCCCCGCGAGGCTTGGCCCCTCGCGAGGGTCTTGAGCTTGAGTTGATGAAGATGGGCCATACTGGGCCACCACTTGAGCCACGCCGCAGGCTGTAGGCAGGCAAGTCTGGGGACCCCCGTTCCTAGAACACCAACAGTAGCCCGCGGGCCCAAGGCGCGCTCGGACTTGGCTTAGCAGAGAAGCGAAGGGGCAAGTGCAGAGCGCCGCGGGCCCCAACAGCATGCGGCCTTGGTCGCCGTGTGGCGGTTGATTGGACGTGGGCGTCTCCGCTTCCCCACGCTGCCTCGGCAAACGCCCGGTTTGACGAGTCCTTGCATGCAGAAATGAATCATGATTACCTGCGATCGTGGAGGCCGATGGTTGGCCTTCTCTGGACTATAAGTACGGAGTGGCGTGAGCCCTCGCAGTCCATCTCTTCTTGCTCCGCTCCTTCTTCCTCGCTTTTCCTCCATCTTGACGCCAATGGCGCCAGTCTGCCGATTCTCAGCCGATGAGAAAGGAAAGGCCCCCCGAGAGGGGCCCGACCCGCTCCCGTCGAAGAAGCGGCCGGTCCCCGGCCGCCGTGACGAGGCTGCTCGGCCGGAGACGTCGAGGCCTTGGTACGAGCGGCCACCTCTTGGGTTTCCGCTGCCTTTGTACGCCTAGGCTGAGGGCCCTAGAGAAGAAGACACCGAGCGGCGCCGCCCGCGCCGTTGGCGACGCTGATGAGTCACGGCGGTGCGCGTCGTTGCTCCTGGAGTCCAGGTTGTGGACTCCTCTCGCGAGCTTGTGCTTCACGCCGCCATGCCTCCAAGCTCCTGGATTCGCCTTCCTCCTTCCTTTGCCTTCGAGATGCCACCGAGGGGGCCTCTTGAGCTCTGGCTGCAGCACGCCGACTGCCGCACCCCTGCGACCGGAGCGGAGGTTGAGGTCGTTGCTCCGGGCAAGGTCTACATGACCCGAGGCTGGGGCTAGATCGCCCGGGTCTGCCGAACAGGGGGCGCCTTTGTGATACATTTCGAATATGATGGCGCCTCCTTGATGCTCTTCAAGGTCTTCGATGTGGAAGGACGCCGGCTGGAGTGCTGCCCCAGGAAGGCGGCCGGGGCATCGACGTGGTGAGGGCTAGGCCCGCCACCCGCTTCCTCGGCATCATTTGGTAGCAGTGGAGATGCTGGAGGGTCCAGCGACTCTCCCGAGCTTCTCATGACTCCGGAGACGAGCGATGACAGCTACAAGCCCCTGAGCGCGCATCGCGCCCGGAGCAGAGTTGCTGCATCAGGCCGCCGGTGCGGCTGATCTGGATGGGGTTGGCGCCGGCCCCTCGCGGCCCACTGTTGATGATGGCGTCAGCCGCGGAGGCACCTGTAGTTAGGGCTCCTTAGGATTTGCACCTTTTGTTCCCTGCGAGGAATCAAGGAAATACCCCGTGGGGGCATGTAAAGCGTCTGCAATGTCTTTTGTTGATATTATCCTTATCGCAAAGAGATGCTCGTCATGTCTCGGCTCGGTTCCCCCTTTCTAACCTCACGAGGGCTTGGTGCTCTACGCTGACAGGTCCTGGTCCCCAGGCAGGCTTCAGCCGTCGCTGGTATGCCAGGTCGCGATGCCGTGGTCAAGGCCAGGAGGTGAGCGGCCCGAGGTCCAGTAAGAGCCCCTGAGGCGCGATGCTCAGGAGGTCCCCTTTAGCGCTCAAGAAACCGCCGCTGGGCTAGAAAGGAAGGCAATGTCGCCGTCACAGAGCGGCATTAAGTGAGGGTTTGGTGTCACGTCGATTAGCTGTTCCAGCAGCGTGACTTATCTTGAGAGCTTGGAGTCGTTCCTTAGCGAGGTGCCAGACCTGCGTGTCGGCAGTTGGGATGTCGCTGGGTCAGGCCTTCGTGAGCTTCTCCTCCCTTCCCCGTACTCTCCTTCGTGCTCTATGTCCTCAGGTCCCGGCCCTCGAGCGAGCTCAGCCGCCGCTGGTATGCCAGGTCGTGATGCCGTGGACAAGGCCAGGGGGTGAGAGCTGGAGAGCCAGTAAGAGCTCCTGAGTCGCGATACTCAGAGCCCCCTTTTAACATGCAAGCGGTTCACACGGGTAAGAGAGAGAGAGGGAGAGAGAGCTCGCGAAGCCCCCCCCCCTCGTTATTCCTTAGGTGGACCCTGTAATCCAATCACGAGAGAAGCAAGGGTTGCCATTACGATTGCCGGCCAGCCATTGGTTGCTCCGAGTGAGTGATGATGGCACTGAGGACCTGGTGAGGTAGCGCTTTGCGGGGCTACCGCGGCCAGAGCTCGACCACTCAGATTTGTCGATGTTGCAGGGACGGACCCATGCACAAGCGCTGTGCCAGAGCGAGCGGCTCCAAAGGTAGGTGTCAATCGAGCAGGCGATTATCACGAGCAGGTTAAGCATGAAGAGCAAATCAGCTTAGATAGATGCAGGAAAGATACACGCCACTGGGTCAGGCCCGAGCGGCTTGGGGATGATGCAGCCCGAGGGGCGCCCCCAACAGGATGAACTGAAGACATAAGCAAAACGGATACATGCTGCAAGGACAGGCCCACGCGACCTAGGAATGATGCAGCCCTGAGGGTGCTCCCAGTAGAAATGAAACTCGAAAGATGTCACCTGGTATCATTGCAGAGCGAGTGTTGGAGTAGCTGATGATGCGCGGTGAAGAAGCCGGTCCTCACAAGCCTTCGGAGCCCTGAGCCTCGAGAGGCTCTGGGGGTCTGGACGGCTCCTCAAGGTCCATCTCCATCTCCTCCAGGAACACGCGGTGCCTGGCCACCTGAGCTTCCAAAATGCTCCTCATCAGGAGCTGGTGAGCAGCAGCCGCGTTCGGCAGGCCGAAAGGCATGCAAACGTAGCTGCGTGGTGGACCCTCGCAGCGTCCCACTCGCAAAGGCCAGAAACGCTCCTGAGACGCGACTTGTTTGAGCCCTGGGTAGTCGATGCAGATGTGCAACCCGCCATCCTTGCCTGGATGGGGAGCTACACCGGGTAGGCGGTGATGCCCGCGCATGACTCTCGATTCCTGCAGCTCCTGAGTGACCTTGGTGATGAACTCCTGAGGGTTGGGCCCTCCTTGCCTCATGCCTTCCTGAGGGAAACGTGTCGCGAAGCACGCCTCCAAGTGGTGCCCGAGCGCCTCCCTCGTGATCTTGGCAAGGTCAGTGGCCCTCCAAGAGAGAGCCCCCGAGCCTTGCCCGAGGAGGGCGCCGGGCGCGCCTTCCTATGCGACGGAGGGAGGCGCCCCTTGGACGGGCGCAGATCCTGGCGCGGTGCCACCGTAGGTGCCTGCCTCCTGAGGCCTTGAGCTGGGTGATGTCTTCTTCTTCTTGGGAGCTGCCTCGGGAAGGTTCCCACTCTTGCTATCTGGGTCCTCAATTGATGCAGCTTGGAAGGCACGCTCGAGAGAGCACACCGCATCCTTCTCTTCGCAAGGGACTGTGATGACTCCGCCGCTTCCCGGCATCTTGAGGACATTGTAACCATGGTGAGTCACTACCATGAACTTGGCCAGGGCTGGATACCTGAGGATGACATTGTATGGCAGGCGAATGTGGGCTACGTCGAAGTCGATGAGCTCGGTACGGTAGTTCTTGCGCTGTCCAAAGGTGACAGGGAGGCGGACCTACCCTATCGGGGTGGTAGAGCCATCAGTGACTCCTGAGAAGGGCTTGGTTGGCTGAAGCTGATCATATGACACTTGGAGATTGTTGAACGTCTCCACGGACAGAACGTTGAGTCTTGCGCCGCCATTGATGAGGGTCCTGGTGACTTGCACGTTGCTAATGACTGGGGAACAAAGCATTGGGAGGACCCTGGCTGTTGCCGCACACTTGAGCTAATCCACTGACCTGAACGTGATGGCGCATGTTGACCACCTGAGAGGGTGCGTGGCCTCGAGCTTGGGGAGGACTGCATTCACCTCGCGAGCAAACTGCTTGAAGATGTGTTGAGAGGCTAGGGCCTGAGCTCCGCCCAAGATGAAAGCGATAGCACGTGGCTCCTCGAATCCCCCAGCCCCCTCGTCCTGATGATGGTCATCATTCCTTCTTGGTGGTGGTGGCAGAGGAGGAAGGCCTGCATTGCCTTGCGGGCGATCCTCACGAGGCTAATCCCTCCAAGCCCCCTTGCAAGGCTGGTCCTGCCAGCGGTCCTCGCGAGGCCGGTCACGCCACCCTTGGCGAGGGCCACGGTCCTCCCATCGCCCTCCACCTCTTCCTCCTCCTCGGCCGTAGCCCCGATCGTTGCACTCGGGGCGTCGACCGACATGTCCTTCTCGCACGGCCCTGAGCTCTTGGCATTCGTTCGTGTTGTGGGTGTGGAGGTTGTGGTACACGCAGTACCGGCTGCCCTTGGACGACTCTGGCTGATCCCTGCTGTGCTTCGTGTCTGGCTCTGCTGTGAGCACGGCTGCTCCTTTGAGCTTCACGTCCTTGACCTTGGCTTTCTTCTCTTCTGGGTCAGCAGCTGGGAGCTCGAGGAGGGAGAGGCGTCCCTCCTCAGCCCTTGAGCACTTGGTCGTCAGGTTGAACAACTCCATAGATGTGTACAGATCCTCGTGGATTGCCAGTTCCTCCTTCATCTTGACGTCGCGGACGCCATCAGAGAATGCTGAGATGATGGCCTCCTCGGTCACCTTGGGAATCTTGAGGCGAGCGCTGTTGAAGCAAAGGATGTACTTCTGCAAGGTCTCTCTAGGTTGCTGCTTGATGCAGCGCAGGTCGCCCATGACAGGAGGACGGTCGCGAGTGCCCTGGAAGTTGGCGATGAAGTGGGTGCGCATCTCGTCCCAAGAGGAGATCGTGCCGGGAGGCAGGTTCAGGAGCCAGGTGCGGGCACCGTCCTTGAGTGCCTTGGGAAACCAAATCGCCATAACCTTCTCGTCTCCGTTGGCCGCTTCGATGCCCAGCTCGTAGAGCTGCAGGAACTCCGTGGGGTCGGCAGTGCCGTCGTAGCGAGGAGGCAGATCCAGCTTGAACTTGCCTGGCCAGGCGACACTGCGCAGCTCGGTGGTGAAGGCGCGGCAGCCTGCGGTCGCCACCGGATCCCTTTGCAGACGCTGGGCTTGCTCCTGGGGATTCCCGCACGCTGCCACCAGGGGCAGCGCGGGGTCTTGACGCGCTGGCGCAGGGATGCGGTCATGGTGTGTTGGTGTAGGGAGCACGCGAGCACCTTCTTGGGGACGAGGGATTTCTTGGCAGCTCCTTTCTTGTCGCACGGGTACCGGACGCGGTGGGTCTCGTCCAGGGGCCGCGCGCCTTGGAGCCCGGGCGCCTTCTTGGGGAGGAGGTGGCAGAGGCACCAACTGAGTTGCATCACCCGCGCAGGACAAAGGGCGAGGCAGTGAGAGGGACGGCGCAGGGGAGCCCCCTGCGGCGCTGACGAGCTCGGTGATGCGAGCGAGCCACTCCTCGTAGAGGTCGTCGACGGGACGGTAGTGCAGGATCTCACGTGCCAGGAGCAATGCGGGCGCGTCCGTGGGAACGCGACGGGCGTGCGACGACGAACCAGCTGGAGTCAGCGACGGGTTGGCGGTGTGATACGTCTCCAACGTATCTATAATTTATGAAGCATTCATGCTATTTTATTATCTGTTTTGAATGATTACGGGCTTTATTATACACTTTTATATTATTTTTGGGACCAACATATTAACTGGAGGCCGAGCCCATATTGCCGTTTTCTTGCCTATTTCAGTGTTTCGAAGAAAAGGAATATCAAACGGAGTCCAAACAGAATGAAACCTTCAAAAAAGTTATTTTTGGAACAAAAGCAATCGAGGGAACTTGGAGTGCAAGCCAGGGAAGCTTCGAGGAGACCACGAGACAGGGGGCGCGCACACCCCCCTGGGCGCGCCCTCCACTCTCGTGGGCCCCTCGAGGCTCCCCCGACAGACTTCTTTCGCATATATATTCTCTTATACCCTAAAACCATCGAATACGAAGATAGATCAGGAGTTCCGCCGCCGCAAGCCTCTGTAGCCACCAAAAACCTCTCGGGAGCCCGTTCCGGCACCCTGCCGGAAGGAGGGATCCCTCACCGGTGGCCATCTTCATCATCCTGACGCTCTCCATGACGAGGAGGGAGTAGTTCACCCTCGGGGCTGAGGGTATGTACCAGTAGCTATGTGGTTGATCTCTTTCTCTCTCGTGTTCTCTCTATGGCACGATCTTGATGTATCGCGAGCTTTGCTATTATAGTTGGATCTTATGATGTTTCTCCCCCTCTACTCTCTTGTAATGGATTGAGTTTTTCCTTTGAAGTTATCTTATCGGATTGAGTCTTTAAGGATTTGAGAACACTTGATGTATGTCTTGTCGTGCTTATCTGTGGTGACAATGGGATATCACGTGATCCACTTGATGTATGTTTTGGTGATCAACTTGCGGGTTCCGCCCATGAACCTATGCATAGGGGTTGGCACACATTTTCGTCTTGACACTCTGGTAGAAACTTTGGGGCACTCTTTGAAGTACTTTGTGTTGGTTGAATAGATGAATCTGAGATTGTGTGATGCATATCATATAATCATACCCACGGATACTTGAGGTGACAATGGAGTATCTAGGTGACATTAGGGTTTTGGTTGATTTGTGTCTTAAGGTGTTATTCTAGTATGAACTCTATGATAGATTGAACGGAAAGAATAGCTTCATGTTATTTTACTACGGACTCTTGAATAGATCGAGCAGAAAGGATAACATTGAGGTGGTTTCGTACCCTACCATAATCTCTTCGTTTCTTCTCCGCTATTAGTGGCTCTGGAGTGACTCTTTGTTGCATGTTGAGGGATTGTTATATGATCTATCTATGTTATTATTGTTGAGAGAACTTGCACTAGTGAAAGTATGAACCCTATGCCTTGTTTCCTACCATTGCAATACCGTTTACGCTCACTTTTATCATTAGTTACCTTGCTGTTTTTATATTTTCAAATTACAAAAACCTGTATCTACTATCCATATTGCACTTGTATCACCATCTCTTCGCCGAACTAGTGCACCTATACAATTTACCATTGTATTAGGTGTGTTGGGGACACAAGAGACTCTTTGTTATTTGGTTGCATGGTGTTTGAGAGAGACCATCTTTATCCTACGCCTCCCACGTATTAATAAACCTTAGGTCATCCACTTGAGGGAAATTTGCTACTGTCCTACAAACCTCTGCACTTGGAGGCCCAACAACGTCTACAAGAAGAAGGTTGTGTAGTAGACATCAAGCTCTTTTCTGGCGCCGTTGCCGGGGAGGTGAGTGCTTGAAGGTATATCTGTAGATCTTGCAATCGAATATTTTTGTTTCTTGTTTTATCACTAGTCTAGCTAGTTTATAAAAGAAAATTACAAAAAAAATGGAATTGAGTTTGCCTCATACACTTCATCTTTTTAATATATTTCGTGAGTATGATAAAAAGGAAAATTGTGCTCAAGTGCTAGAAGAAGAATGCATTAAAATGTTTGGTACTAGATCTTTGTATGATGAGCATGATTGCAATTTTGTTAGTATGAGTTCCTTGAATATCCATGATGCTAATGATATGCAAAGCCACAAGCTTGGGGAAGCTATGTTTGATGAAGATGATATTTTTTATTCCCCAAGTTTTGATATGCAAATTTGTTATGATGATAGCATGCCTCCTATTTATGATGATTATATTGATGAAAGTGGATTTGGAGAGGTCATGACTTTATTTAGTGATGAATCCACTATCTTGGAAGAGGTTTCAATCGATTATGATGAGAACGAAATTGCTACTTATGATGATTATTGTGATAACTTGTATGCTATTAAGAATAATGATAACCATGAAACTTGTCATCATGATTTTAGTTTTAAATTGGATTATGCCTCACATGATAATTATTTTGTTGAGTTTGCTCCCACTACTATTCATGAGAAGAAATTTGCTTATGTGGAGAGTAGTAAATTTTCTATGCTTGTAGATCATGAAAAGAATGCTTTAGGTGCTGGTTATATTGTTGAATTCATTCATGATGCTACTGAAAATTATTATTAGAGAGGAACATATGCTTGTAGGAATTGCAATAATATCAAGTTTCCTCTCTATGTGCTTAAAATTTTGAAGCTATGCTTGTTTTACCTTCCTATGCTAGTTGATTATTGTTCCCATAAGTTGTTTGCTCACAAAATCCCTATGCATAGGAAGAGGGTTAGACTTAAATGTGCTAGTCATATTCTTCATGATGCTCTCTTTATGTTTCAATTCTTATCTTTTATGTGAGCATCATTGCCATCATCATGCCTAGCTAAAAGGCATTAAAGAAAAGCTTTTGTTGGGAGACAACCCAATATGCATCCTTACTGTTTTTGTGTGTTCACATGATTATGATACTGTATTAATCATGTTTTATAGCTTTTGTTTTAATAAAGTGCCAAGTAAGACCTTTAGGATAGCTTACGGTGATAGTTGTGTTGATCCTGCTGAGAATCAGAAACTTTTGCACCCAGTAAATTAGTTTTGATAATTTACAGAAATGTGATTCTGATCTGAATCTTTTTCCCTGGATTGGTACACAAATTGCTTGGACTTCCTAATTTGGCAGAATTTTTGGAGTTCCAGAAGTATACGTTTGATACAGATTACTACAGATTGTTCTGTTTTTGACAGATTCTGTTTTCTATGTGTTGTTTGCTTATTTTGATGAATCTATGAGTAGTATCGGAGGGTATGAACCATAGAGGAGTTAGAATACAGTAGATATTACATCAATATGAATTTATAATGAGTTAATTACAGTACCTAAGTGGTGGTTTTATTTTCTTATACTAACGGAGCTTACGAGTTTTCTATTGAGTTTTGTGTTGTGGAGTTTTCAAGTTTTGGGTAGAGATTCGATGGACTATGGAATAAGGAGTGGCAAGAGCCTAAGCTTGGGGATGCCCAAGGCACCCCAAGGTAATATTCAAGGACAAGCAAGAGCCTAAGCTTGGCGATGCCCCGGAAGGCACCCTCTCTTTTGTCTTCATTCATCGGTAACTTTACTTGGAGCTATATTTTTATTCACCACATGATATGTGTTTTGCTTGGAGCATCATTTTCTTTTGTTAGTATTAGCTTGCTGTTATTTAGAATAATGTTTTGCATCTATATTTTCAATAAAAATGTCAAGGATAGCCTTTACCATGCTTATGTTGCTAGTATACATGTTACTGTTTGAAAACAGAAAGTTTACCACTGTTGCAAAAATTCCCTAGAAAAGTCAGATAATGGTATAATGTTGAAACTTTTTGCATATTGAGCTCTGATAAATCTTCTACAGCGTATTGTTTTTCTAATGATTTTTGGAGTTAGGGAAGTATGATGGATCTTGCATTCTTTAAAGACTATACTGTTTTGGAAGATTGCTGTTATGGCTACATTGTTTACATTTGTTTGCTTGTTTAATGATTCTATTTGAGGATAGGAGTATTAAATATGCAGAGGCATTTAGTATAAAATATTGAATAATAATTTTAGTGATTTGTTACAGTAGAAAATGATAAGGCTTTTGCATTGGTTTATACTAACCTATCTCACGAGTTCTTGTTGAGTTTGGTGTGGATGAAGCTTTTGATAAAAAGAGAAACCATGATATGAGAGGAATTAAGGAGACACAAAGGCTCAAGCTTGGGGATGCCCAAGGCACCCCAAGATAATATTTCAAGAAGTCTCAAGCATCTAAGCTTGGGGATGCCCCGGTAGGCATCCCACCTTTCTTCTTCAACAACTATCGGTTGGTATCGGTTGAGCCTAAGTTTTTGCTTCTTCACATGAGTTATGCTATCCTTGCAATGTCATTTTATTTTGCTTTGCTTGCTATTTGAATAAAATATCAAGATCTGAAATTTTTAATGAGAGAGAGTGTTCACATGGTTACATAATTTAGCTACTCATTGATCTTCACTTATATCTTTTTGGAGTAGTTTGTCATTTACTCGTGTGCTTCATTTATATCCTATGAGTAAATGGTTGAATGAGTTGAATGTCATAAATCTAAAATTATATATGTTTCATTTGCTTATCCCATGGGGAGTAATGACTTCACATCTAAGAAGTAGAGGTTGTAAATTTATTGAAGGTTAGCAAGCATTGTATTGGTCATTTAAAAAATTCATGAAAGAATATTGAAGGAAGAGAGATTCCACATATAAATATACTATCTTAGACATCTTTTATAATTGTGGCACTCATTAAGTATGACATGCTAAAGAGTTGATGTTGGACAAGGAAGACAACGTAATGGGTTATGTTTTCTCACATCTCAGTTAAAGTATATTGTCATGGATCATTCAAACATGTTGAGCTTGCCTTTCCCCCTCATGCTAGCCAAATTCCTTGCACCAAGTAGAGATACTAATTGTGCATCCAAATATCCTTAAACCTAGTTTTGCCATGAGAGTCCACTATACCTACCTATGGATTGAGTAAGATCCTTCAAGTAAGTTGTCATCGGTGCAAGCAATAAAAATTGCTCTCTAAATATGTATGATCTATTAGTTTGAAGAAAATAAGCTTTATACGATCTTGTTATGGAAGAAATAAAAGCGACGGACTGCATAATAAAGGTCCATATACAAGTGTCAATATAAAGTGACGTTCTTTTGCATTAAGATTTTGTGCATCCAACCATAAAAGCGCATGACAACCTCTGCTTCCCTCTGCGAAGGGCCTATCTTTTACTTTATGTCTTTTACTTTATGCAAGAGTCAAGGTGATCTTCACCTTTCCCTTTTTCATTTTATCCTTTGGCAAGCACCTCGTGTTGGAAAGATCCTAATATATATGTCCAATTGGATGTAAGTTAGCATGAACTATTATTGTTGACATCACCCAAAGGTGAATATGTTGGGAGGCAACACTATAAGCCCCTATCTTTCTCAGTGTCCGATTAAAACTCCATAACCATAAGTATTGCGTGAGTGCTAGCAATTGTAGAAGACTATATGATAGTTGAGTATGTGAAGTTTGCTAAATCAAAGCTCTGACATAGACCCTTCCTGAAAATAAGATGAATTGTAATTGTTTGATGACTAAGAATGAAGTTTGCTAGTCTTCAAGAAAGTTTATGGTCTATGCTTTAACATGTGAATTGCTTGTTACTTGTTCGTAAGAAGTTTTATGAGATGAACTACTGTTATGACATATAATCATGCTAGAAAAGGTGACTGAAATTATCATTGATCAAACCTTGTGCACCTGCTACCATTCACACTTCATAAATTCTTTCTTTTATCATTTAGCTACTCGAGGACGAGCAGGAATTAAGCTTGGGGATGCTGATACGTCTCCAATGTATCTAAAATTTATGAAGCATTCATGCTATTTTATTATCTGTTTTGAATGATTACGGGCTTTATTATACACTTTTATATTATTTTTGGGACTAACCTATTAACTGGAGGCCCATCCCATATTGTTGTTTTCTTGCCTATTTCAGTGTTTCGAAGAAAAGGAATATCAAACGGAGTCCAAACGGAATGAAACCTTCGGAAAAGTTAATTTTTGGAACAGAAGCAATCCAGGGAACTTGGAGTGCAAGCCAGGGAAGCTTCGAGGAGGCCATGAGATAGGGGGCGCGCCCACCCCCTGGGTGCGCCCTCCACTCTCGTGGGCCCCTCGAGGCTCCCCCGACCGACTTCTTTCGCCTATATATTCCCATATACCCTAAAACCATCAAATACGAAGATAGATCGGGAGTTCCGCCGCCGCAAGCCTCTGTAGCCACCAAAAACCTCTCGGGAGCCTGTTCCGGCACCCTGCCGGAAGGGGGGATCCCTCACCGGTGTCCATCTTCATCATCCCGGCGCTCTCCATGAAGAGGAGGGAGTAGTTCACCCTTGGGGCTGAGGGTATGTACCAGTAGCTATGTGTTTGATCTCTCTCTCTCTCGTGTTCTCTCTATGGCACGATCTTGATGTATCGCGAGCTTTGCTATTATAGTTAGATCTTATGATGTTTCTCCCCCTCTACTCTCTTGTAATGGATTGAGTTTTCCCTTTGAAGTTATCTTATCGGATTGAGTCTTTAAGGATTTGAGAACACTTGATGTATGTCTTCCCGTGCTTATCTGTGGTCACAATGGGATATCACGTGATCCACTTGATGTATGTTTTGGTGATCAACTTGCGGGTTCCTCCCATGAACCTATGCATAGGGGTTGGCACACGTTTTCGTCTTGACTCTCTGGTAGAAACTTTGGGGCACTCTTTGAAGTACTTTGTGTTGGTTGAATAGATGAATCTGAGATTGTGTGATGCATATCGTATAATCATACCCACGGATACTTGAGGTGACAATGGAGTATCTAGGTGACATTAGGGTTTTGGTTGATTGTGTCTTAAGGTGTTATTCTAGTATGAACTCTATGATAGATTGAACGGAAAGAATAGCTTCGTGTTATTTTACTACGGACTCTTGAATAGATCGAGCAGAAAGGATAACTTTGAGGTGGTTTCGTACCCTACCATAATCTCTTCGTTTGTTCTCCGCTATTAGTAGCTTTGGAGTGACTCTTTGTTGCATGTTGAGGGATTGTTATATGATCTATCTATGTTATTATTGTTGAGAGAACTTGCACTAGTAAAAGTATGAACCCTATGCCTTGTTTCCTACCATTGCAATACTGTTTACACTCACTTTTATCATTAGTTACCTTGCTGTTTTAATATTTTAAGATTACCTACTATCCATATTGCACTTGTATCACCATCTCTTTGCCGAACTAGTGCACCTATACAATTTACCATTGTATTGGGTGTGTTGGGGACACAAGAGACTCTTTGTTATTTGGTTGCAGGGTTGTTTGAGAGAGACCATCTTCATCCTATGCCTCCCACGGATTGATAAACCTTAGGTCATCCACTTGAGGGAAATTTGCTACTGTCCTACAAACCTCTGCACTTGGAGGCCCAACAACGTCTACAAGAAGAAGGTTGTGTAGTAGACATCACGGTGCGGCCTTCTCGCCGCATCGAGGGATGCAACGACGACGCCTGTTGCTCGTTCCCCGCTGGGCCGGTGGCGGCGTGGGAGGCAGGCGCCGGGGAACGATGGGGAGGCCCACCGATGGGAGCCGTCTGGGCGACGTGGGCGGCGAGAGCTGCCCGACACTCGGCGTGAGCTTGGCGAATGTCATCCATGGATGCGACGAACGATCGAGCGCGGAATAGCGGAAGAAAGATTCCGGTGCACCCCTACGTGGCGCACCAAATGTCGGATATCGGGTTCCGACAAAACCCTTAAGGTTCAAACCTTGGGTGCATGCGAAGATCTTCCCCCTACCGATCCACGCCCAAACGCCTTGCTGATCATCTAAGCTACGCGATGAACAACATGAGGGACACAAGATTTATACTGGTTCGGGCCACTGTTGTGGTGTAATACCCTACTCCAGTGTGTGGTGTGGTGGATTGCCTCAGGGGCTAATGACGAACTGTACAAGGGAAGAACAGCCTCGCGAGAGGTGTTCTTGTGGTGGTGGTTTTCTTCGGAGGGATTCGATCGGATCCCCTTCTACTGAGGTGGCTATCTCTATTTATAGAGGCCCTGGTCCTCTTCCCAAATATTGAGAGGGAAGGAAGCCAACAACGGCTATTTTGAAAGGGGACAGCTAGTACAAGCTATCCTGACTAAAGTTGGTCTTCGGCTGCCAAAGGCACTGGCGATGACGCTGTATTGGGCTCCATGGTGACCTCCGCCCTGCCGCTCTGCTGGTCTTGGTCTCGTTGCACCGAAATGGTAACCTTTGCTTAATGCCTCGGTACTCCACGCATGTGCTTGCCCCCTTTGCACCAAGGAGAAAACAAGGACACTGCGCAGGCCGGTGCCCGCCTGGCGCTCGCCTGGTCTCGATCGTCATGGCTTGCGTCACGAGCACCTCGTGAGGCACCCTTGCCTTGATCTCTCCGCCTCCTCGCGAGCATGCCTGGTGAGGCCGTGCCTGAGGAAGCCTTGCGTCGTCCGCCCCGCGAGGCTTGGCCCCTCGCGAGGGTCTGGAGCTTGAGTTGATGAAGATGGGTTGTACTAGGCCACCACTTCAGCCACGCCACAGGCCGCAGGCAGGCAAGTCTGGGGACCCCCGTTCCCAGAATGCCGACAGATTGAATCCCCGACATCGTGGTTCATCTGATGAGATCATCGAGGAACATGTGGGAGCCAATATTGGTATCCAGATCCCGCTATTGGTTATTGGCCGGAGAGGTGTCTCGGTCATGTTTGCATGGTTCCCGAACCTGTAGGGTCTAAACATTTAAGGTTCAGTGACACTAGAATTGTAATGGGAATTGTATGTGGTTACGAAGGCTGGATGAGATCCCCGGCGTGATGAGGAACTCCGGAATGGTCTGGAGGTGAAGATCGATATATTGGACAAAGGGTATTGGAGTCCGGAAGTGTTTCGAGGGTACCGGGCTATGGCCAGCATGACAGAAAGCTGTTTCGGGGGCCCTGGCAAGTGTTGCAGGGCCTCATGGGCCAAGGGGAGGGGGCAAAAAATCCCACTAAGGGGCTGTGCGCCCCCACACCCTTTCCCACATTGCTTGGAGAGGTGGGGCGCCACCACCTGGCTTGGGAGGCAAGCCTCCACCTGGCTTGGCTTGGGGGGCAAGTCTCCCTAGGGTTTCCCTAGGGAGATCCAATTTGTCTTAGCCGCCGCCCCCTAGGGGAAACCCTAGGGCGCCTCCTCCTCCCCCTTCCCCCTATATATAGTGAGGGAGAGAGAGGGCAGCCGCACCCTGACACGCCCTGGCGCTGCCCTTCCTCTCCTTTCTACACCTCTTCCTCCTCTGTAGTGCTTAGTGAAGCTCTGCCAGAGAACCACGAGCTCCATTGCCACCACGCCGTCGTGCTGCCAGAGTTCTCCATGAACTTCTCCTCCCCCCTTGCTGGATCAAGAAGGAGGAGATGTCCCCGGGCTGTACGTGTGTTGAACACGGAGGCACCGTCCGTACAGCGCTTGGGTCGGATCTTCCGCGATTTGAATCACCGCGAGTACGACTCCATCAACCGCGTTCTTGCAACGCTTCTGCTTAGCGATCTTCAAGGGTATGAAGATGCAATCCCTCTCTCTTGTTGCTAGCATCTCCTAGATTGTTCTTGGTGACGCGTAGGAAAATTTTGAATTATTACGACCTTCCCCAATAGTGGCATCATGAGCTAGGTCTATGCATAGATTCTATGCACGAGTACAACACAAGTAGTTGTGGGCGAGGATTTGGTCAATTTGCTTACCGTTACTAGTCCTATCTTGATTCGGCGACATTGTGGGATGAACTGGCCCGGACCAACCTTACACGTACGCTTACCTGAGACAGGTTCCACCGTTTGACATGCACTTGTTGCATAAGGTGGCTAGCGGGTGTCTTTCTCTCCCACTTTAATCGGATCGGATTCGATGAAGAGGTTCCTTATGAAGGGTAAATAGCAATTGGCATATCACCATTGTGGCTTTTGCGTAGGTAAGAAACGTTCTTGCTAGAAACCCATAGCAGCCACATAAAACATGCAACAATAATTAGAGGATGTCTAACTTGTTTTTGCAGGGTATGCTATGTGATGTGATATGGACAAAAGGATGTGATGAATTATATATGTGATGTATGAGATTGATCATGTTCTTGTAATAGGAATCACAGCTTGTATGTCGATGAGTATGACAACCGGCAGGAGCCATAGGAGTTGTCTTAATTTATTGTATGACCTGTGAGTCAATATAAGTGCCATGTAATTACTTTACTTTATTGCTAACTGTTAGCCATAGAGACAACTTCATGAAGACACGATGATGAAGATCATGACGATGGAGATCATGGTGTCATGCCGGTGACGATGGTGATCATGTCGTACCTCGAACATGGAGATCAAAGGCGCAAGATGATATTGGCCATATCATGTCACTTTATGATTTGCACGTGATGTTTGTCATGTTTACATCTTATTTTCTTAAGAACGATGGTAGCATAAATAAGATGATCCCTCACTACAATTTCAAGAAATGTGTTCCCCCTAACTATACACCATTGCGAAGGTTCGTTGTTTCGAAGCACCACGAGACACTAGTAGAAAACAGACCTAATATGAGAAACATTATTGCCGGCTTGGTTTCGATCCGGCACTAATGTGTCCATTAGTGCCGGTTCCAACGGCTAGCCGGCCGTCCTCATTAGTACCGGTTCGTGGCGAACCTTTAGTACCGGTTCGTGCCACGAACCGGTAATAAAGAGGGTGGTGGCAGGGTGTTGTCAGTCTGGGGCCCGTCCATCACCTTTAGTACCGGTTCATGGCACGAACCGGTACTAAAGGTCGACGTACATAAACCGTTCGTCCACCCGAGCCACTCTGTTCTTCCCCTTTCCCCTCACTTCTCCTCTGTTCTTCCCCTTTCCCCTTGAGCTCCTCACAAATTTTGCCCAAAATTTGTCAAGATTTGAAGGCCCCCATCCATTCAAATGATCACAAAGGTTAGCAACTTTGTCCTTTCATCTCTCATTGCTAGATTAGCTCTTGCAATGCTTTGTATAGTGATTAATTTTTGAGTTTAGTAATTTGGGAGGAATTATATTTTCTAGTATTTGATTTATATGCAATTTGAGGTCAAAAATAACACTTAGTTTGCATATGTAGGTGTGGTTTACTTAGTGCCTTCTAAATCTCCGTCGTAACCACCATCGATCGCCCGCACCATCCCGTCGCCGACACCACCTTGTGGTGAGGCTCTTGTTCATGAATGTTTTACATTACCAAATTGATGTTTGTGTGATTTGGATATATAGTTACTCGTATAATTATCTTACCCGTACGTTGTTTGTTATACATAGTGCCATGGTTTTGATATCCGTCCCCGTCGGCCCTCGTCCTTGTTATGATTCAGATGTGGTATATTCTCTTTTAAAACTAGTTGTTGCATTTCGTGTTTATGACAAATTATGCCCATCAAGTTGACATAGATATTTTTATCTAGGAGTTATGTGAACCGGAAATTCCAACCGACCCTATTGTTGAGAGGTTAAATTTAGTTGAAAGAGAAAACGAGTATTTGAAAGAAAAATTGAAAAGAATTGAGGGGGAGAAGATGGAATTGGAGTTGCATGTTGCCGATGTCGTCGATGATCACAAGATCAAGATGGAGAAAATGTGGTTGAAGATTAGAAAGATTAGAAAATATGCCATTGATAGTGTGGCTTGGTATCATTATGCTGTTGGATCAATTGTTACCTGCGATCTTCATCACATTTGTTGTTGCATTTAAATTCTTTGGCTAGAGAGTTATTTGTATGTTGCATTTAATTAAGTGCTATATATGAACTTTATGTATGAACTTTATGTATGAACTTGTATTAATTTGGTCTATTTGGTGTTGTGTAATGAAGATGAGACGACAATGGATGTATGATGACCGATGCTCTCCCGAGTTCATTAATGGCGTGCATACTTTTCTGCGGGCCGCTGAGGCAAACAAGCGGGCGGATGGTTTTATGCCTTGTCCATGTGCTGGCTATAAGAATGGTCACATTTACTCTACAGAAAAAACCATTCACATCCACCTATTTAAGTCCGGTTTCATGCCCCACTATAATGTTTGGACCAAGCACGGAGAAATAGGGGTTATGATGGAAGACAATGAAGAAGAAGAGGACGATGACAGCTATCCTGGCCATGGGTTCCTTGAATACGATGATACAACAATGGGGGAAGAAGCTGAGCCGGCAATGCGGGAAGAAGCTGAAGAAGACGCATCAGATGAGCCCGCTGATGATCTAGGTCGGGCCATTGCCGATGCAAAGAGAAACTGCGCAAGTGATCTGGAGAGGACGAAGTTGTAGCGCATGTTAGAGGATCACAACAAATTGTTGTACCCGAATTGTGAAGCTGACAAAAAAAAGTTGGGCACCACACTTGAATTGCTGCAATGGAAGGCAGAGAATGGTGTATCTGACAAGGGATTTGGAAAGTTGCTGGTAATGATAAAGAATATGCTTCGAAAGGACAACGAATTGCCCGAGAGTACGTATGAAGCAAAGAAGGTTGTCTGCCCTCTAGGGTTAGAGGTGCAAAAGATACATGCATGCCCTAATGACTGCATCCTCTACCGCGGTGAGTACGAGGATTTGAACGCTTGCCCGGTATGCGGTGCATTGCGTTATAAGATCAGTCGCGGTGACCCTCGTGATGTCGAGGGCGAGCGCCCCAAGAAGAAGATTCCTACCAAGGTGATGTGGTATGCTCCTATAATACCACGGTTGAAACGTTTGTTCCAAAACAAAGAGCATGCGAAGGCGATGCAGTGGCACGCAGAAGACTGTAAGAAAGACGGAAAGTTGAGAGTACCCGCTGACGGTTCGCAGTGGAGAAAAATCGAGAGAAAGTACTGGGAGGAGTTTGCAGGTGACCCAAGGAACGTATGGTTTGGTCTAAGCGCAGATGACATTAATCCTTTTGGGGAGCAGAGCAGCAACCATAGCACGTGGCCTGTGACTCTATGTTTGTATAACCTTCCTCCTTGGTTGTGCATGAAGAGGAAGTTCATTATGATGCCAGTGCTCACCCAAGGCCCTAAGCAACCCGGCAACGACATTGATGTGTACCTAAGGCCATTAGTTGAAGAACTATTACAGCTGTGGAATGGAACAGGTGTACGTGCGTGGGATGAGCATGGACAGGAAGAATTTGACCTAAAGGCGTTGTTGTTCGTGACCATCAATGATTGCCCTGCTCTCAGTAACCTTTCAGGACAGACAAACAAGGGATACCGCGGATGCACGCACTGTTTGGATGATACCGATAGTATATATTTGGATAGTTGTAGGAAGAATGTGTACCTGGGACATCGTCGATTTCTTCCGACAAGGCATCCCATAAGAAAGAAAGGCAAGCATTTCAAAGGTGAGGCGGATCACCGGACAAAGCCTCACCACCGTACTGGTGCTGATATACATGATATGGTAAAGGATTTGGAGGTAATCTTTGGAAAGGGTCCTGGCGGAAAACCTGTTCTGAAGGACGCTGACGGACGCGCACCCATGTGGAAGAAGAAATCTATATTTTGGGACCTGCCATACTGGAAAGACCTAGAGGTCTGCTCCGCAATCGACGTGATGCACGTGACGAAGAATCTTTGCGTGACCCTGCTTGGCTTTTTGGGCGTGTATGGGAAGACAAAAGATACACCAGAGGCACGGGAGGACTAGCAATGTATGCATGGAAAAGACGGCATACATCAGGGTCAGGCCAGATACGCTCTTACCAAAGAAGAGAAGGAAATCTTCTTCGAATGGCTGCTTAGCATGAAGGTACCGTCTGGCTTCTTGTTGAATATAAAGGGAATAATAAATATGGCAGAGAAAAAGTTCCAGAACCTAAAGTCTCATGACTGCCACGTGATTATGACGCAACTCCTTCCGGTTGCATTGAGGGGGCTTCTACTGGAAAACGTTCGATTAGCCATTGTGAAGCTATGTGCATTCCTCAATGCAATCTCTCAGAAGGTAACCGATCCAGAAATCATACCAAGGTTACAGAATGATTTGGTGCAATGTCTTGTCAGTTTCGAGTTGGTGTTCCCACCATCCTTCTTCAACATCATGACACACATCCTAGTTCACCTTTGCGAAGAGATTAATGTTTTGGGTCCTGTATTTCTACACAATATGTTCCCCTTTGAAAGGTTCATGGGAGTCTTGAAGAAATATGTTCATAACCGTGCTAGGCCAGAAGGAAGCATCTCAAAGGGCCATGAAAATGAGGAGGTCGTTGAGTTTTGTATTGACTTCATTCCTGACCTTAAGCCGATTAGTGTTCCCGAATCGCGGCATAAGGGCAGACTGGAAGGAAAAGGCACGCTAGAAGGGCATCAAATAATATGTATGGACGGGCATTCTCTCACTGAAGCACACTACACAGTTCTACAGAATTCTGCCTTGGTGGCTCCGTATATGGAGGAACACAAGAATTTTCTACAGTCCAAACACCCGGAGAAGTCTGACGACTGGATTACACGCGAACAAACGAGGACTTTCGCCAGTTGGTTGCAGAAACATGCCCTGAATGATGGCGATATTCAAAATGACATGTACTCGCTGTCCCAGTTACCATCTTCGAATATAATGACTTTCAAAGGGTAACAGATAAATGGGAATGCATTTTACACGATCGCCCAAGATAAGAAGAGCACCAACCAAAACAGTGGTGTCCGCTTTGATGCAACAACCAACACGGGAAAAGAAACATATTATGGTTACATAGAGGACATATGGGAACTTAACTATGGATCAGGTGATTTGAAGGTCCCTTTGTTTCGGTGCAAATGGGTCAATATGACACGAGGCGGGGTAACGGAAGACCCGCAGTATGAAATGACAACAGTGGATCTCAACAATCTTGCGTATGCAGACGAACCATTCGTCCTAGCCAATGATGTGGCGCAGGTTTTTTATGTGAAAGACATGTCTTCCAGGCCGAGAAAAAGAAAAGATAAGGAAGCGAATGGATCATACGATGAGCCAAAGCGCCACATAGTTCTTTCAGGAAAAAGAAACATCGCGGGAGTGGATGACAAGATAGACATGTCAGAAGATTATGAAAAGTTTGATGAAATTGCTACATTCACAGTGAATATTGACACGAGCATCCTGTTAAATGATGAAGATTTTCCATGGTTACGGCGCAAAGGGACACACGCGAAGAAAAAGTTTCACACCAAAAGATCTGGGATGTGATCGGCTTCACTATCATCACTTTCTTCTGTGTTTCACACATAGGAGGGAATGTTTGTAATAGTTAGGGTAGTTATGTGTTTTGGCATTTGAAACGCGAAGAAATTTTATGTGCAAACAAATTCTTTTCATGCATTTACTGATTTTTTCCAGCTAAATGACCCTGAAATTGATAAGCATTTCAAATGAACTCAGAAAAGGCTGAAAGTTGGCATGGTATCATAATTTCATACAAATAGCATGTGCAAGAAAGTAGAGAGGGTTACGGCAAAAACTGGATGCACTTCGTGTACAAAATGGACAATCTCTTTCGAAGTATCAGGGTTTCCGACGAAAACTGAACTATTACAAAGGCATTTCATTTTTGAAATAACCTAAGCATTACCAAATTGAATATAATGATAAAACACACTAATATTAAACATAAGAAAAAAGAATCACTGAAAAAACTTTTTTCAAAGTGAAGTTATTCACAAACTAGTGATTCACACAAATTTCAAATAATTCAAAATTTAAACTATTCAAATTTGAAATCTACCGGCACTAACAGAAAGTTTGTAATTTTTTGTACCTAAAGCAAAATTATTCACAAAGAAACTCTAAATACAGCAAAAAACAACTCAAAAATAAATAAAACAAAAATAAGTAAAGCAAAAAAAATTAAGAAAAAAAAGCCCGCCTACTGGGCCAAAGCGGCCTGCATACGACTAGCAACACAACTTTTTGTTGGGCCAGGATGCAGGCCCGCAAAGGCCCAGTAGGCCCACTGGGCGAAGAGGACAGGTAGTCCCAGTAGGCCTGGTTAGGAGAGGAGCTCGAGAGAGCTACCGCACTGGGGCTTATAAACCAGTGCGGTAGCCCCTCGACTAGCGAGGTGGGACTAAACTTGCGCACCGCCTGGAGCCAGCGCACCCCCTTTAGTACCGGGTCGTGGCTCCAACCATCCTTCTGTTTCCTCCCTCTGTTTCCTCCCTCCGTCGCGCCGCCCTGCCCCGATCGTCGCCGCCCCCGCCCCTCGTCGCTGACCCCGGCCGTCCCTGCCCCTCGTCGCCGCCCCCGTCGACGTCGCCGCCCCGGCCGTCCCCGTCCCTGTCGTCCCCGTCGTCCCCGTCGCCGCGCCCTGCCCCACCCCGTCGTCGCCGCCCCGGCCCGTCGCCCCGGCCGCCCCACCCCGTCGTCGCCGCCCCGCCCCGTCGCCCCGTCGTCGCGGCCCCATCCCGTCGCCCCGTCGTCGCCGCCCCATCGTCGCCTCGCCGGTGAGCTCGCCTCGGCCGCCATGTCCACTCACACACACACACACACTACACACACACACATTAGTTTGTTTGTTATAAATTTTTCTGTTTTTAGTTATAAAAATGTTAGAAATTATTCTTTTTTAGTTATATAAATATTAGAAATGTTAGTTTTATAGAAATGTTATAAATGTTTTCTGTTTTTTAGTTATAGAAATATTTATAGAAATGTTAGCAATTTTTCTGTTTTTTAGTTATATAAATATTAGAATTGTTATGGAAATGTTAGTTATATAATCAGGAAATTTTAGAATTAGTTTTAGTTAGATGAATTAGATTAATGTCAAATTGTCAGAATTTGCATATATATAGAATTTTAGTTATCACAATCCAATCATTTAAAAAATATTACTTTTTGCGGGCATATAGTATTTGTTCTCGATGATATGCGCGGCCCGCATCCTCGCCGTCGACCTGTTCGCGACGACGTCCTGCTTGAGGGGACCCATGTCCGGGACTGGGCTCCGCCGAGCTGGCACTGGGAGGTGCTACCTGGAGGGGCGCGCCGCTTGGTGAGGAACCCGACCTCGGGTCCCATCGTCAACCTTGATCTTCTTTGGTGGCGTTCGTGTGGGCCACATTCGGTGCAGAGGCAGCCGGCCCCGCCGGAGGTGGTGCGTCGCTGTATCAGGGAGGAAGATGAGCACGTCCATCGCTACATGGCTGCTATGGACGACGTCAGGTTCTCCACTACTTGGCGGGTTCTTTGGTCAGATGACCGGAGATATGATCCTGTGATGGTTCCTTCTCTTTGGGTGTCCACCGCCCGCGCCCCAGAAACCGCGAGTGGCGCCCTAGATTCTTCTGTAGTACTCGATCTTTATTAGGTACCTAGCCAGTGATGTATTCGATATATAATATTCGAGATGATGTATTCGAGATTATATATATTAAGACGATCGATGATGTATTCGAGATTATATATTCGAGACGATGTATTTGAGATTCAGTTTTTCCTTATTGATTAATTGCATCCATGCATTGTAATTTGAATACTAAATTGTTTTATATTTCTTCTGTATTAGTAAAGTAAAAGCTATGGCAGACAATACCGGCAGAGAGAGAGAAGAGGAATTGTTCGACATCATACGCAGCCCTCACAGGCTAGATGATCTGAATGAAGCAGATGACGGCTCCCAATATCTGAACAATACCGGAGAGGGTGATGAAAAGATATTCGATCTCGACGACCGGGCTGATGAAGTCATGAACTATGATTATGATTATGACACAGACAATGTTTGTGATGACACAGACAATGCTGATCTTCAAATAACAAAGACTACCGGCGAGGAATATTTATATAATTAAGTGTGCATCATGGTGATCATCACATGTTTTTTTATTGAAGATATATTAATGAATCGATCTTTCTTCTTTCAGCCCTCCGGATCGAGCAAATCTGCTTCTATAGACAGCAAGACAAAGCGAGGCCCGGGCAGATTGTTGAAGGATGGTGTAAAGTACCACATCGAATCCACCAAACTTAGTGGCGAACCCCTCACGCCTAAGACCGTTGCGGACAAGTGGACTCGTCAGTGCGGAGTTCTTGTGAAGGACAAACTCCCGATCTCCATTCAAGAATTGAAAGAGCCAAAGACTAAACGTCCAGGTGTTACTTGGGTTGATGGCAGAGCCAAAAAATACCTTGTGAAATCTCTGATGGAACATTTCACCCTACCAGATCATTTCACTGAAGCAGATGTGGAGAAAGTCAAGGCCACTGCTCTTAAGAAGATGGCAATTGCATTCAACACCCACAAGAAAACTGTATGGGCCAACTACCTCGCCAATGAAAGGAAGACTCCAGATTTCACGGGAACACTGGAGAAGCAAAGAGAGCACTGGGACGATTTCGTGACCTTCAAGGATTCAGAAATATCTAAGGAACGGTCGATGAAAAACAAGGCAAATGCCGCAAGAAAGGCGTAGTTCCATAGGCTGGGTCCAGGTGGCTACGTGGTGGGATTGCCTAAGTGGGATAAGTCTGAGCAAGAGATGGAGGATGCAGGGGTCACTCCGGTTACCCGGCACTGGCCCCTCAGGTGCAGAACTTGGTTCTATGCGCATGGGGGAGCGTTGGACCCGAAGATAGGCGAAGTTTCGCGGAAGGCAAGTCTAAAAGGAGCCGAACAAAAGATAATTAACGCAATAGATGAAGCTCGAAGGGGGGTGTTCACGCCCAACAGAGAGAACGACGAGCTTACGCGTGCCCTGGGAAATCCTGAACACCCGGGAAGAACACGAGGCATGGGCATTATTCCCTGGTATGAGGGCTTTTCGGAATGGAATGAGGACTACAGGAGCCGTGCAAGAAGGAAGATGGAGGAGGAGAAGAAAAGGAAGCTGGAGGAGGAGCAGAGGAAGCAGGACGCAGAATGCCTTCAAGGCCTAGAAGCAAGGCACACGAACCTGACACTCAAATTCCAGCAGCAGCAACAGCAGATCGACTCACTTAGCCAGGAAAGGGGGTCTCAGCAGCGGCAGCAGCAAGCGGATGATCGTCCAGCATTGGATAGCACCGTCCCATCCATGCCGAGAAGCAGCGTTGGTTCTGCCTCGGGCGACACACTGCTGGATACATACCCTGTGGATGAGATCATAGAGAACACTAACTGCGAGCTACACTCCAAAATGAAGAACATATCCATGAAGGTGGCGGATGGCGTTGCTTTTCCAGTTACCCCCGAAGCAACCTACCATTGCATTCTGATTCCAGAGGGCTATGCTCGTGTCATGGTTGACGAAGTGGTGGACCCATATTTGGGGCTAACGCTTGACATTCCTGGAGGTGAAGACGAGCGCACACTGGGAGAGGCCATACATCGTATCATCCTATGGAGAAAGGATTGCATCATCTTTCGAAGTCCACCGACACCGTGTCGTCTACCGACTCCTCCTCGAAGTCCGCCACCGAGTCAGCAGACTCCCGCTCCTCCAAGTCCATGAGCGTGTGAGACGACTCCTCCTCAAAGTCCGCCACCTCCTCCAAGTCCCCGAACGCATGAGCTGACTCCTCCGGTTTCAAGCCCGGCACAATGTCATGCCACTTCTCCGGTTTCAAGTCCAGCATCGTGTCAGGCCACACCTCCTGCTTCAAGTCTGGCACATCATCAGGCCACTTCTCCTGGTCCAACTCCACGTCAGCAGTCTCCGCCGTCTCAGCAATCGCAGAAGAGACATCCCACAGCTTTGGTGCGTAGTGGTACGAGTCGAGGTAGTTCAGGAAGTACAGGCGAAGGCAAGCGATATAAATATGGTCCAAGCCTCGCTCCTCTTCCTCAGAGGCCTTACGACATGACTAAGGAGCAAAATGTAGCCATAGTGCAAGCCCAAGTGGACGCCCATTTTGGACCGAAACCGGCACTGCCGCCAAAGGAGAAAGTGCCTAAGAAAGTAATTGACCACTTCATTCGTATGGCTAGAGAACCAACTCCCAAGCCTGTTGACTCGGGCTATGAGCGCCAAATCAGGAAGGCACATCGAGCACGACTACAGAAGGAAGCGAGCTCAAGCTCAAGCCAACAAGCAGCTGGCAAAAAATGCGGGAAAACTGTTCCCTAGTTGGGAGAACAGGCGGCGCAAGCAATCCCCCCGCTTGTTGTGCCAACAACACATGAGAGGAGTAGTACGCGCGCCAAATATTATTGTGGGCAAACTGTTAGCGTTCCCCAGCATGGCGATGTGGTAAGAACAGAGGATCATATAATGCAGGCTCAAATGCTCAGTATCTCTGTTGGACAACTCCTCGAAATCGAGCCCATGCCTACGCTTAAAGAATCAGAAATAGCATGGCAATATGCCCGGGGCAAACCTTTGGTCCATCCAGACAAGGTCAAGGACCTCCCAACGAGAATGTATCAATTGCATCAATGGTACATGAACATTACCAAGATTTCCAATCGAGAGTCCCTCATGGTGAATGTCAAGCATGAGCATTATTACCATGAGAAAGCTCTGGCCATTGAGTATCCAGAACTATTTCAGTTATTTAATCAAGACGCACTCGACAAGTCTATCGTCAGTTGCTATTGTCTGTAAGTGATTTCTTTCTGTAATTTAAGTCTCAAGCTAGTTATGTAGTGATAATTTTGATCAATCATTACATGTAATTATCCTCACTATATTCTTTTTCTGTGGTATTATATGCAGGATGAAGATGTATGAAATGAAAAAGCTGGATGCTATGGCGTTGGGTTCATTGACCCAAATACCATTAATCAGGAAATATGGGAGATTGAACATTGTCAAGCTGCTGTAGAGGAAAGCATGCTAGAGTTCTTGAAGCGCCTCAATACCAATGAAGATATACTACTTCCTTACAACTTCCCGTGAGTCACACTGTCTTGTACTACAAATTCTGTTTTTGCTTACTAGCTAGCTAGATGTTAATAATTAAGTGTATACGGTTTACGGTAGTTGATTAATTTTATGCACATGCCCGCTTAATTAAGACATGCAAACGTGTGCGTATGCAGTTGGCACTGGGTCTTGTTAGACATTAAAGTTGAGGAAGGAAAAGTTGAATTACTGGACTCACTAACTAAAGAAGATAAAGACTACACCATCGTGAAGGGGATAGTCAACAGGTAATTTCAATCATTATTAACTATTAGTTCATGATATGAACTATTTAATAACCCCTTTATTAATTTTCTTTGCCGGCGGGCAGCGCATGTGCAAAGTTCATCAAGGTGACTCCAGGCACGTGGCCAAAAAAGTTGTTTTGGCATCGACCCAAGGTAAGTAATTAAGTAGTACTAGCTAGCTACCATCTCTTTAATTCTTGTTTCAATATCATTAATTAATTATCATGCTTGATTAATCATTATCTGATTCAATTCCATTCTCGTAAAGGCCCTGAGGCAGGCGTCGGGGAATAATCTGTGTGCATTCTATGTTTGCGAGAACATTCGCATGATGATGTGCGAAAGGAGCAGATCTGATAGACATGACTGGGTACGTTTTTGTCAGAACACTATTCACACCATTATCGATATCTAGTCACACAACTAACACACATGCATATTGATCTCCTTCTTAACAGTTCAAGTCGGTGCGGGATAAGCTCCTACCATCGAACCGCATACAAGCACTTCAAGAGGAAATAGTCGGATTTTTACTCGACCAGGTCATAGATCCCAAAGGAGAATACTATTACCCGCTACCGCCCCCATGAACCACTTGTCATCGTGCTCCGAAGGCACCAAGGCAACATGTAGGAGAAATTGTATATGTATATACATGTGTATGTGTGACTAGTTAATGGTGTTGGCTGTGAGACATTCGATGATATATTATATATATATATATATGCGGTTCTACGTACGAGAAAATCTATTTATATATATGCATAACGTGTACAATTTGTAGTATCGTGAAATACCAGCAAACAAAAAAGAATTAAATGGAAAATAAAGCCAAATTGAAAACACAAAATTAAAGCAAAAATTAAAAGAAAAACACCCAAACATTTAGTACCGGTTGGTGTTACCAACCGGTACTAATGTCCTACACGCACCCGGGCTTGGCTCGTGCCACGTGTTTGCACTTTAGCGCCGGTTCATGACGAACCGGTACTAAAGGGGGGGACCTTTAGTCCCCACTCTTTAGTGCCGGTTCCCCAACCGGCACTAAAGGCCGTCACGAACCGGCACTAAAGCCCGGTTCTGCACTAGTGTGATGATCGGGTGTGATAGATTCTAACATTCGCATACAGCGGGTGTAAGCCAGATTTACACATTCGAAACACTTAGGTTGACTTGATGAGCCAAGCATGTACAAACATCGCCTTGGAATACGAGAGACCGAAAGGTCAAACATGAGTCGTATAGTAGATGCAATCAACATGGAGATGTTCACCTTTGATGACTAGTCCATCTCACGTGATAATCGGACACGGCCTAGTCAATTTGGAACATGTATCACCTAGATGACCCTAGGGATGTCTATATGAGTGGGAGTTCATTAAATAATTTGATTAGTTGAACTCATTATCATGAACAGAGTCTAAATTGTCCTTGCAAATTATGTTGTAGATCAATAGCTGGCGCTTTAGCTCCCTGTTTTAATACGTTCCTAGAGAGAGACTAAGTTGAAAGATATTGTGAGAAATTGTGCGGACTAGGGCCGTAGTCTGAGGATTGTCCTCACTGCTACACAGAAGGCTTCTATCCTTGATGCACCACTCCGTGTGTCAACCCCTCTAGCATTGTTTGTGGATGTTGTGAACATCTGGCAGACACGTTCTGATGACTCTTGATAGTTTAGTGTGCCATGCTTTACAGCTTAGAATCGGGGCTCCAAAGGCCTTTTTGAATGCCATAGAACATATGAGATGTTCCAAGAGCTGAAATTGGTATTTCAGGCTCATGCCTGTGTTGACAGGTTTGAGACTTCTGACAAGATCTTTGCCTACAAGATTGGGGAGAATAGCTCAGCCAGTGAGCATGTGCTCACAATGTCTAGGTACTTCAATCGCTTGAATCAAGTGGGAGTTAATCTTCCATATAAGAGAGTGATTGATAGAGTTCTCCAGTAACTATCAACAAGCTACTAGAGCTTTGTGATGAATTATAACATGCAAAGGAAGATGATCCTGGAGCTGTTCGTCATGCCGTGAAGGTAGAAATCAAGAAGGAACATCAAGGGTTGATGGTTAACAAGACTACTGGTTTCAAGAAGGGCAAGGGCAAGAAGGGAAACTTCATGAATGGCAAGTCAGTTGCTGCTCTAGTGAAGAATCCCAAGAACGCAAACCCGAGACGAAGTGCTTCTATTAGGGGAACGATCACTGGTAGCGGAACTGCCTCAAATACTTGGTAGATAAGAAGGCTAGCAACTTCAACAAAAGTATATTTGATATATGTGTTACTGATGTGTACCTTACTAGTACTCCTAGTAGCACCTGGGTATTAGATACCGGTTCAGTTGCTAATATTGGTAACTCAAAACAAAAGGTACGGAATAAACAAAGACTAGCTAAGGGAGAGATGATGATGTGTGTTGGAAGTGTTTCCAAGGTTGATGTGATCACCATCGCATGCTCCCTCTACCTTCGGGATTAGTGTTGAACCTAGATAAATGTTGTTTGCATTGGTGTCTGCGTTGAGCATGAACATGATTAGATCATGTTTATTGCTATACGGTTATTCATTTAAGTCAGAGAATAATGCTTATTCTATTTAGATGAATAACACCTTCTATGGTCATGCACCCAATGTGAATGGTTTATTGAATCTCGGTCGTAGTGATAAACATGTTCATAACATTGATGCCAAAGATGTAAAGTTGATAATGCTAGTACCACTTTCTTGTGGCACTACCGCTTAGGTCATATTGGTGTAAAGCGCGTGAAGAACCTCCATGCCGATGGACTTTTGAAGTCACTTGATTTTGAATCGCTTGACATATGTGAACCATGCCTTGTTGGCAAGATGACTAAAACCTCGTTTTTTGGGAACAATAGAACGGGCAAGTGACTTGTTGGAAATCATACATGCTGATGTGTGCGGTCCGATGAGTGTTGATGCGTGCGGTGGATATCGTTATTTTCTCACTTTCACCAATGAATTGAGTAGATATGGGCATGTTTACTTAATGAAGCATAAGTCTGAAACATTTGAAAAGTTCAAGCAATTTCAGAGTGAAGTTGAGAATCATCGTAACAAGAAGACCAAGTTCCTACGATATGAACAAGGGGAGAGTATGTCACATCCCTAGCTTCTGGTACTGCTTAGTGCTAGCATCTGGTGTTGCATCATGTTTAAATTTCTCAGAAACTCGAAATGGGGATGACAGAACCCCCAGCACCCCCCTTAAACCAACTAGGGTTTACTAAAATCATTTTCAATGAACCCAAAATGCCCTTCTAAAATGTTCATCATCTTTGCCTTGGTCTAGAACCTCTGACAAAATGGTGCACACTTTTCTAGGACAACAAAGGGTCACTGAATTAAATCATATAGAATTTGCATTTGGGCATTTAAATGCCATAACATATTTTAAATGCTCAAATAATAATAAACTAAAATGTTTACTGTTGGATATATTCTAAAAAGTAGCCATGATTAGTTTCATGATTTTTGGAAATGCCCTCGCATATTTAATAAAGCCACAACGTTGCAGAATAATAGAAAATGGAAGAAAATTAAAAAGAGAGGAAGCCCACCTGGGCCACTTACCTGGCCCAGCTCCTCCAGCAGGCCCAGCCCACCTGGACGGCCCACCGAGGGCAGGGGCGTCTTCTGCCTCCTGACAGAAGGCAGAGGAGAAGCTAGCCACGGCGCCACGGCGTGCCACGCCGGCAGCTGCCTGCCTGGCTGTCCCCTCGTCGCCCTGGACGTCTTCCGCGACGCCACGCAACCCCCCGACCCCTCTCACTCTCCCTGTGCTCCTCTCCCTCCTCTGTTTCTCTCTCCTGAGCACACCGAGCGCAGCCCTCGCCGCCGTTCGTTGCCGCCGTGTCCACTGCATCCCCCTTGCTCCCCCGACCGGCCCACGAGCTCCGCCTACGCCGTCCCCGCCGATCCACGCTACTGGAAGGCCCTCGGAGTGCCGCCATCGATGTCATCTTCATCCTCAGGTCCCGACGACCGCCGCCATGATTCCGACGCCGTTCGGACCTCCCCGAGCTTGCTGAGCCGCCCTACCGACTCCATGTGAGCCCCTGCTTCATTTCCCCCTAACTCCATGCCCGATTTCGAGCTCTAGTCACCTCCTCCACCGGAGTCGAGATGCTTCGCCGCACAAGCTCGACGCCAGCGACACTCCGGTGACCATTTGGTCACCCGCCGGTGTGCAACGCATTAGCAGCCTCACGTAGAGCAGCTCCCGAGCTTTAGTTCGCGCGTTTGCGCGCCGTAGCACCTAACCCGAGCGGGCCCGAGCTCCGGCCGCCGCTACACTGCTCACCGTCGGTGTTTCCGGCCATCCCAGGCCCGGAGCCCATCGTTGTTCGATGCGCCGCTTCGCCAGCGTCCCGAAGAGCCCAACCGCGTGCCGAACGGTGCACCAGAGGGGTTCTCTGAAGCCCCTCGCCACCGCTGACCTCGCCGGCGACTCAACGCCGGCGAGTTTGACCCGTTCGACCCGGGGTTTGACCTCCTTGGGGTCAATACATGTGGGCCCCGCCCCTGACTCGTTTAGTTTAGGACTAATTACCCCACTACTGACACTAACAGTGGGCCCAGTGCCTGTTAATTTGATTAGTTAATCCTAATTAACCCTGTTAGTTAATTGTCACTGACCAGTGGACCCCACTGGTCAGGTTTGACCCGGGGCAGCCCTGTTGACTCTGCTGGCGTCACCCTGACGCAACGCTGATGCAGTATTTGATTTCTGGATTTAAAACAATTCAGAAATTCCAGAAAATGCCAAAACTTCTAAAATTCATATAAATTCAACCGTGACTCAGAATGAAATAATTTATATATGAAAAATGATCAGAAAAATCCAATTATTCATCAATACCATTTTCATGCATGTTAGAACAACTTATAGCTGTTGTTTAGCACAAATCATATGAATGGCATTTAAATAACCACATGTGGAATTTGAATTTGAATCTAGGATTCAAACCAACTCCATTTAACCTGCTGCTAGATGCATTAGCTCAAACCACAGCATATTGCCATGTCATGATCATGCATCATATTGTGCATTGCATTGATTGTGTTTCTTCTTTGTTTGTCGTTGCTTGTCCCCTCTCGGTAGACGTGTACCGACGATGTGATCGATGACACCGATGAAGAGCTATACTATCATCAGAAGTGCCAGGCAAGCGAAACCCCCTTGTTCATTCCGATACAATCCCACTCTCTCGCTCCTGCTCTCTTTTACTGCATGAGGACAACTACGATTCATCTTTACTTGTTGCGGTAGCTGAACCCCTTTATCCTCTGGATGACCTGTCATTTCCACAAGAAATAGATGAAACCCACTAGCATGAGTAGGAGTTGTTTGAGCCCTAATGTGCCTACTCATTCATGCTTGTTTGTCATGTCTGCTACGCTTAGAGTTGTGTCAGGTCTGATTCAACAGGGATGAATTGGCATGGTGGTGAAAATGTCCTACTGTGTGTGAGCTAAGTCTGTGAACACGATTTGGTAAAGGTAGCGGTGAGAGGCCATGTAGGAGTACATGGTGGGTTGTCTCATTGAAGCCGTCCTTAGGAACTGAGTTCTGTGTTTGTGATCCATGATTCAGCTACTACCATGCATTGGCCCCTGAAATATGACCCCGCTCGACTTCTTAATCACCCTAGTCATCTGCCCACGAGTTGCAAGTAGTTTCTGGTGTTTGTAGTATGTTGGAGGCCGTGCACAGTGCTGACCTGAGGGGTGGGCTGTGATGCGGTAGGCATGTGGCCGGGTATACCGGGCACCCGTTTGGTGTCGCGGAACCCTGTACACATCATTCGGGGCCGTATGTAGAAACCTTGGTCGGACTACCTATGGATGGAACCTGAATAGGCGATAAACATGGACTAGAGACTTGAGTGTTTAGGTAGGTCGTGGTCTACACCCACCTCGGCTTTCGCTTGAAGTCTGCCGAGCACATGTCGTGTGCAGACGCTAAGTGGTGGAAACATGTATGAAGAAGTACACCCCTGCAGGGTTATAAATGATCTATTCGAATAGCCGTGTCCACGGTAAAGGACTTCTGGGTTGCCTATACAGTTCATAGACAAGTGAAAGTGGATACTCTAAAATACGCAAGATAAGCGTGAGTGCTATGGGTGGCGTTCTCGTAGGGAGACGGGAGCGGATCCATAGTGGTGTATTGATATAGTGAATATGTGGACTCGTGTGCGCCGCCTCAAAAGAGTTACTTGCAGTCGTAGTTCAGGATAGCCACCGAGTCAAAGCTGGCTTGCTGTAGTTAAACCCCACCATCCCTTTTGTTGATAATGATGCATATGTAGTTAGTTCTGATGTAAGTCTTGCTGCGTACATTTGTACTCACGTTTGCCTATTTTATGTTTTTGCAGAGAGACTTCAGTCTCACTAGTAGTTCCGCGTGAACTTCGACGTTTAGCTTGTTACCTCAGCTACGATCTTTTGCCCTCGGCAGCATCTGGTAGTTAGTTAGGCTTCTCAGCCTTTTCCATTTGTAGTTGTCTGTACTCAGACATGTTAAGCTTCTGCATGTGCTTTGACTTGTATGCTCTGAATGTTGGGTCGTGAGACCCATGTTTGTAATATCTCGCTCTTCGGAGCCTATTGAATAAAATACTTGAGTGGTAGAGTAATGTTGTGATGCCATGTTGTATTTGCACATATCGAGCATATTGTGTGTATGTTATTGAAATGCTTGGTATGTGTGGGATGTGACTATCTAGTTGTTTATCCTTGGTAGCCTCTCTTACCGGGAAATGTCTCCTAGTGCTTCCACTGAGCCTTGGTAGCTTGCTACTGCTCCAGAACACTTAGGATGGCCGGCATGTGTCCTTCGTCGTTCCTGTGTCTGTCCCTTCGGGGAAATGTCACACGGTGTCTACCGGAGTCCTGTTAGCCTGCTATAGCCCGGTTTACCGGAGTCCTGCTAGCCCAGTTGCTACAGCCCGGATTCACTCGCTGATGACCGACACGTTCGTTGCTGGGTCATGTATGCCTGTCCCTGTAAGTTAGTGCCACTTTGGTTCATGACTAGCCATGTCAGCCCAGGCTCCTTGTCATATGGATGCTAGCGACACTATCATATACGTGTATAAAAAGGCGCAAACGATCTCGGGCAAGGTAAGTCGACACTCGTGGGAATACCATGCGTGAGGCCGCAAAGTGATATGAGGTGTTACATGCTAGATCGGTGTGGCTTTGAGTCGGGGTCCTGACAGCTTTGGTATCAGAGCCTGGCTGCTTGTAGGATTACCAAGCCAAACTGGTCGAAGTTGAGTCTAGAAATTCTTTAGTTATATAAGGGAATTGATTGTGGGATGGGAACGTAAGGCTCTTTTTACTCCTTATCCCTTATGCCTTCTGATCCGAGTCATCTTATCTTTCCTGCTGGGTTAAGGAACTAGGCTTTCTCTTCTTTCTATCAGGATCACGTGTTACTAATCCGTAGACTTATAGAATTGTTGGACTTAAGCCTCAGTTAAGTTCCTATTACTTCTATATGTTAACTGTTGATCTTGGAACCTTGATATTGTGACGATTGAGTGGCTATGCCACCATTTTTGTAGAATGTCTCAAATCTTTTTGAGAATTTACAGCTGTTATGCTGTCCGAGTCATCCCAGGTTTCTAAATAGTCTGATGCATTTGCAAAATCCTTTCCCTCTGGTTTTGATGTCCCTTTGGGCCAGATTAACCACACTAATCGGTGAGTTGAGGTACTCTGCTGCCTTGACATATATGTTGGGGATATTATTATGACCCTAGGTGTGTTAGGGAACCACCTAGTAATCTAGCCATGATTAGTGTTCCCAATGTGATGATTCTGGCCACCATTCTCAAAAGCATCCAGTGATGCCACTTAGTTAGTAGGCATTCTAATCCTGGGTTCTTGAACCCAAGATTCACTCCACTTACTTCATGTTAATAGTGTTTGCTAGTTCCTTTAGGATATTAGTAACTTTGCATTAGTCCTCGAGGTCCGTGGTATTTTCTTCTTCCAAGTACCATGAACTGCTTATGGCAGAAGTTCCTCGCCGATCCAAAAGATCACAACCAGAGTGCTCTTGACAAGTTCTCGATTCTATGTCGTTACTCTGCCAGTTCCACCTTTCTGCATGGGTTATCCGGAAGGAACCTGTTGAACCTGGTTCGACATACTAATCCATGCATCCACAACTCAGAAAAACATATGTTCCTTTGAGTTGTCCCTCTTTAGTTGTCTTGTGACCTTCGTCTATCAATTGATAGTCAAGAGTATGCGTGCATTCGTTCATCGGTGCCTATCATTCTTGTGGTCCGTCAAGCCATTCTAGTTCAGAATGACTAGGAGAAACAAACTCCAGTACCTCATCCATTTCTAGGATTGGGTCAAAGCAGTTGTATTCCGCAGATCGAATGCAATCAAGCTTTTGGTCTGTTCTACCCTGAAGTATTACCCACTTTATGTCAGGAATGTCATGAGAATTGCACCTTCTCTTATGAATTCTTGATGTAGTGATACTTGTCGCCATCATTATTCATTCCTCGGTGTCGTGTTGCCGCAACCGGAATGCCGACAAGTGAATCGTGATGTGTGAAATCAATACTCCTAGCAACTGTGTTGCTTGGTAGTTAATGGACAAAATTCTCATCCTTAGCATGTTGGTTATTGAATCACCATCCTAGGACTGATCGTGCTACCTAGTCCATTTTTGTTGGTGCACTCTTTGATCAATGAGTTTGGATTATGTTAATTCTTTGCTCTTTTGATCACATTGTCTTGCCTAGAAAAGCAAGATTCTTCTCGAGCTTAGTAACATATTGGTGGTTCGTGATTTTCCGGATATCCTCATGGAAGTATCACCAGGTTGTCACTTGGCCGCTATGTTGAGTTCGTGATCAAGTTGGTTTCTTATAAACCACCCCCTTCTCCAAGAATCTGTGTAGGATACCCCTGAGCTAGTTGGCTAAGCTAAACAAAAACTTGGAGAGTTGGAGGATAAAAGCTTAATCCACTTAGTTTGCCTCAAAGGGATATCTTGTGTGTGTGTGTGTGTGTGTTGAAGAAAGATGATACCTTCATCGATTGATCCTCGTGATCAATTGTTGGAGCTATGGTCTTATCCAGTCTTTGATTTGAGTGTGGGCTATCATCAAATCAAATCGGAACCAATGATGTTCATAATGTTGTCTTACTCGTGGTTGATCCCTCGAGCATACACCATTATATCTTGTGGGTCTGACCAATGCTATCACTTGTTCACATAATTATGGAATTCCATCTTCATGGAAACCTGGATGAATTGTTGCTGAGCCCATCGACAACATCCTTATCTTCTCCATAATCTTATTGAACATTAAGCTAGTATTGGAAACTTTTATAGACATTATCTTCATGTTCCGTTCATGAAGCATATGCTCGGCTGAAAGGAGTGGCATCCTCTAATTCACGTCCACTTGATGTAAGTTGCCACCGTGAGTTCGAGAAAGGTTGTTTTGCTTCCTTGGAATCATCCCAAGTTAGTCACACATGTGCGAAGTGCTCTATGGTTTGATAGGTTGGCCGCCTCCATTCTATATGTGTTTCCTAGCACACCAAGCCACTGATTGATTTGTTCAAGGAGAAGAAGTTCCTTCTTAAGAATCATGACTTATGTTAGGACTTTGTTATCCTCGATGATGGTTCCCCAACCTGAACTTGGTAGTATTTTATTATAAGACTACCATGTGGTCACGCTTGTCTCGGACAACGTGTTCACATGTTTGTAGCAAAACTAGCTCATATTTTGGAGCTTACTACCGTAGTCCATTTCCCGAGAATCTCGCAATGTCGTCTCGTTGATTTGTGTTGAAAACTATCTTTTTTGTTTCTAGACTCGATGAGTCCGGAATATCCTCACACCAACCAGATCTGAATCTCAGGCAGATATGATGGTTGGAACATTTTCCCAAGAACTATAATATTGGTCTCTTGTAACCCGGTAAAGTGGATGTCGTGGCTGACACACCCAGCCGGAAGACCTATTATTGTAGTATCTTGATTGAAGAAGTTGGCCACATCCCCATAAGGATTTCGCAGGATTTACCTCTGTAGCTATTCCTTATGGATTCTTGAGCTCCCGAAGTCCGACCTGTTACTTGATGTTCTAGATACCAAACCATCTCAATGTATGGGTTATGCTAGCACATCAAGGAGAACATTAGAAGCGGAGTGCTAAATGTCTCTCGGTCGATCATCCAGATTTTGATCCCTTGGCCTCGCTAAGGTGAAATATGAGAAGATGTTATCTTCCTTTGCATCTGCATCCTCCACCAGTATCCATCATGGTAGTATGTTGTGTTGCCAGGATCCCTGACACGGATGTTGATAAAACCTTGATGAATATGGAAATGCTCAAGTTCTTGAGAGCACGCACAAGCACTTGGTGTTATCACCGGCACTAACTGGGATTGCTTCCAGTTTTTTTGGTTATGCTATAACCATTCCAATAGTGGAATTATTCCTTACTATTGAGTTCCTCCCCAGTTACTAGAATCATTTCCGGCATTTGCATTTTGTTCCCAGCTTGCACCACCATTGTGCCATCCTACCATGGGTCCCATCCATTCCTGTGATAAGCAAAATCAACCCTTGTGTTGTCTTCAACAAGGTAATCCCCATCATCCATACTAGTCCGAGTATGTCATTCTACCGAACTCCTCCAAATGATCGATTGTTATTTGCCTTAAGCTGGTATAAAGAGTTTCAGTGATCTTTGAATCAAAGGCAATTCTTTTTGCCACTTAAGGGGTTATATCTACGAGTCACCATCCCTAAGGTGTCTCGTTGTGGTATCATGGCAACTCAACTCCTCGCTACGTTGACAACCGATTAGCACCTTCTTAAGTGTGGAATTGTTGTCTACCTAGTGAACCTTAGAACATCTATTCCACTCCATCCCTTTGGATGAATGCTTCGTATCTCAACTCGAGAGATGTTCTTACCTGTCACTCCATGAGTTGATCTTGAATACTCGATCTTCGAGGAGATCGTTTTCTATAGAGTCTCCTTCTGTCGTCATCGTGTTGGATGAAGACCTCGAAAGCAAAGACGTCAAGATCCATTTGAATCAATGAATCAACATCTTCGAGAAGGGCAGTTGTATCATGAAAATCATGTTAGTTTGTGTCCCTCTACCTTCTTACCTCACGTCTTGAATCTCAGGACGAGATTCTTGTTTAGTGGAGGTGAATTGTCACATCCCTAGCTTCTGGTACTGCTTAGTGCTAGCATATGGTGTTGCATCATGTTTAGATTTCTCAGAAACTCGAAATGGGGATGACAGAACCCCCAGCACCCCCCTTAAACCAACTAGGGTTTACTAAAATCATTTTCAATGAACCCAAAATGCCCTTATAAAATGTTCATCATCTTTGCCTTGGTCTAGAACCTCTGACAAAAATGGTGCACACTTTTCTAGGACAACAGAGAGTCACTGAATTAAATCATATAGTATTTGCATTTGGGCATTTAAATGCCATAAAATATTTTAAATGCTCAAATAATCATAAACTAAAATGTTTACTATTGGATATATTCTAAACAGTAGCCAGGATTAGTTTCATGATTTTTGGAAATGCCTTGGCATTTTTAATAAAGCCACAAAGTTGCAGAATAATAGAAAACAGAAGAAAATTAGAAAGAGAGGAAGCCCCCTGACCACTTACCTGGTCTAGCTCCTCCAGCAGGCCCAGCCCACCTGGCAGCCCAGCCACCTGGCCGGCCCATCGAGGGCAGGGGCGTCTTCTTCCTCCTGCCAGAAGGCAGAGGAGAAGCTAGCCACGGTGCCGCGGCGTGCCACGCCGGCAGCTGCCTGCCTGCCTGTCCCCTCGTCGCCCTGGACGTCTTCCGCGACGCCACGCAACCCCCCGACCCCTCTCACTCTCCCTGTGCTCCTCCCCCTCCTCTGTTTCTCTCTCCCAAGCACACTGAGCGCAGCCGTCGCCGCCGTTCGCTGCCGCCATGTCCACCACATCCCCCTCGCTCCCCCGACCGGCCCACGAGCTCCGCCGTCATCCGCTACACCGTCCCCGCCGATCCACGCGACTGGAAGGCCCTCGGAGTGCCGCCATTGATGTCATATTCATCCTTGGGTCCCGCCGATCGCCGCCGTGATTCCGCCGCCGTCCGGACCTCCCCGAGCTTGCTGAGCCGCCCTACCGACTCCATGTGAGCCCCTGCTTCGTTTCCTCCTAACTCCATGCCCGATTTGGAGCTCTAGTCGCCTCCTCCACCGGAGCTGAGACGCTCTGCCGCACAAGCTCGACGTTGGCGACACTACGGTGACCATTTGGTCATGCGCCGGTGTGCAACGCGTTAGCAGCCTCACGTAGAGCAGCTCCCGAGCTTTAGTTCACGCGTTTGCGCGCCGTAGCACCTAACCCGAGCGGGCTCGAGCTCCGGCCGCCACTGCACTGCTCGCCGTCGGTGTTTCCGGCCACCCCAGGCCAGGAGCCCATCGCCGTTCGATGCACCGCTTCGCCAGCGTCCCGGAGAGCCCAACCGCGTGTCGAACGGTGCACCAAAGGGGTTCTCCGAAGCCCCTCGCCGCCGCTGACCTCGCCGGCGACTCAACGCCGGCGAGTTTGACCCGTGGTTTGACCTCCCTGGGGTCAATACATGTGGGCCCCACCCCTGACTCGTTTAGTTTAGGACTAATTACCCACCTACTGACAATAACAATGGGCCCAATGCCTGTTAATTTGATTAGTTAATCCTAATTAACCCTGTTAGTTAATTGTCACTGACCAGTGGACCCCACTGGCTAGGTTTGACCCGGGGCAGCCCTGTTGACTCTACTGAAATCACCCTAACGCAAGGCTGACGCAGTATTTGACTTCTGAATTGAAAATAATTCAGAAATTCAAGAAAATGCCAAAACTTCTAAAATTCATATAAATTCAACCGTAACTCAGAATGAAATAATTTATATATGAAAAATGATCAGAAAAATCCAATCTATCCATCTGTACCATTTTCATGCATGTTAGAACAACTTATAGCTGCTGTTTAGTGCAAATCATATAAATGGCATTTAAATAACCACATGTGGAGTTTGAATTTGAATCTTGGATTCAAACCAACTCCATTAAACCTGCTGCTAGATGCATTAGCTCAAACCACAACATATTTCCATGACATGATCATGCATCATATTGTACATTGCATTGATTATGTTTCTTCTTTGTTTGTCAGTGCTTGTCCCCTCTCGGTAGACGTGTACTGACGATGTGATCGATGACACCGATGAAGAGCTATACTATCTTCAGAAGTGCCAGGCAAGCAAAACCCCCTTGTTCATTCTGATACAATCCCACTCTCTCGCTCCTACTCTCTTTTACTGCATTAGGACAACAACGATTCATCTATTACTTGCTGCGGTAGCTGAACCCCTTTATCCTCTACATGACCTGACATTGCCATAGTAAATAGATGAAACCCACTAGCATGAGTAGGAGTTGTTTGAGCCCTGATGTGCCTACTCATTCATGCTTGTTTGTCATGCCTGCTACGCTTAGAGTTGTGCCAGGTCTGATTCATCGGGGATGAATTGGAACGGTGGTGAACATGTCCTACTGTGTGCGAGCTAAGTGTGTGAACACGATTTGGTAAAGGTAGCGGTGAGAGGCCATGTAGGAGTACATGGTGGGTTGTCTCATTGAAGCCGTCCTTAGGAACTGAGTTCTGTGTTTGTGATCCATGATTCAGCTACTACCATGCATTGGGCCCTGAAATATGACCACGCTCGACTTCTTAATCACCCTAGTCATCTGCCCACGAGTTGCAAGTAGTTTCTGGTGTTTGTAGTATGTTGGAGGCCATGCACAGTGCTGACCTGAGGGGTGGGCTGTGATGCGGTAGGCATGTGGCCGGGTATACCGGGCGCCCGTTTGGTGTCGCGGAACCCTGTACACATCGTTCGGGGCCGTATGTAGAAACCTTGGCCGGACTACCTATGGATGGAACCTGAATAGGCGATAAACATGGACTAGAGACTTGAGTGTTTAGGTAGGTCGTGGTCTACACCCACCTCGGCTTTCGCTTGAAGTCTGCCGAGCACATGTCGTGTACAGACGCTAAGTGGTGGAAACATGCATGAAGAAGTACACCCCTAAAGGGTTATAAATAATCTATTCGAATAGCCGTGTCCACGGTAAAGGACTTCTGGGTTGCCTATACGGTTCATAGACAAGTGAAAGTGGATACTCTAAAATACGCAAGATAAGCGTGAGTGCTATGGGTGGCGTTCTCGTAGGGATACGGGAGTGGATCCATAGTGGTGTATTGATATGGTGAATATGTGGACTCATGTGCGCCACCTCAAAAGAGTTACTTGCAGTCGTAGTTCAAGATAGCCACCGAGTCAAAGCTGGCTTGCTGCAGTTAAACCCCATCATCCCCTTTGTTGAGAACGATGCATATGTAGTTAGTTCTGATGTAAGTCTTGCTGGGTACATTTGTACTCACGTTTGCCTATTTTATGTTTTTACAGAGAGACTTCAGTCTCACTAGTAGTTCCGTGTGAACTTCGACGTTTAGCTTGTTACCTCAGCTATGATCTTGTGCCCTCGGCAGGATCTGGTAGTTAGTCAGGCTTCTCAGCCTTTTCCATTTGTAGTTGTCTGTACTCAGACATGTTAAGCTTCTGCATGTGCTTTGACTTGTATGCTCTGAATGTTGGGTCGTGAGACCCATGTTTGTAATATCTCGCTCCTCGGAGCCTATTGAATAAAATACTTGAGTGGTAGAGTCATGTTGTGATGCCATGTTGTATTTGCACATATCGAGCATATTGTGTGTATGTTATTGAAATGCTTGGTATGTGTGGGATGTGACTATCTAGTTGTTTATCCTTGGTAGCCTCTCTTACCGGGAAATGTCTCCTAGTGCTTCCACTGAGCCTTGGTAGCTTGCTACTGCTCCGGAACTCTTAGGCTGGCCGGCATGTGTCCTTCTTCGTTCCTTTGTCTGTCCCTTCAGGGAAATGTCACGCGGTGTCTACCGGAGTCCTGTTAGCCTGCTACAGCCAGGTTTACCGGAGTCCTGCTAGCCCAGTTGCTACAACCCGGATTCACTCGCTGATGACCGACACGTTCGTTGCTGGGTCATGTATGCCTGTCCCTGTAAGTTAGTGCCACTTTGGGTTCACGACTAGCCATGTCAGCCCGGGCTCCTTGTCATATGGATGCTAGCGACACTATCATATACGTTTGCCAAAAGGCGCAAACGGTCCCGGGCAAGGTAACTCGACACTCGTGGGAATACCGTGCGTGAGGGCGCAAAGTGATATGAGGTGTTACATGCTAGATCGGTGTGGCTTTGAGTCGGGGTCCTGACAGAGTATCCGAGTTATGAGTTTGGCAATCACTTAAGACAAGGTGGAATTGTTTCATAGTTGATGCCACCTGGAACACCATAGCGTAATGGTGTGTCCGAACATTGTAATCTCACTCTATTGATATGGTACGATCTATGATGTCTCTTACCGATCTACCGCTGTCGTTTTGGGGTTATGCATTAGAGACAACTACATTCACTTTAAATAGGGGACCATCTAAGTCCGTGGAGACGACACCATTAGAACTATGGTTTGGCAAGAAACCTAAGTTGTCATTTCTTAAGGTTTGGGGTTGCGATGCTCATGTCGATAGGCTTCAGCCAGAAAAGGTCGAACCCAAAGCGGACAATTGTGTCTTCATAGAATACCTAAAGAAGACGATTGGGTATACGTTCTATCTCAAATCTGAGGGCAAAGTGTTTGTCGCTAAGAACAGGTCCTTTCTCGAGAAAGTGTTTCTCTTGAAAGAATTGGGTGGGAGGAAGATAAAACTTGATGAGATTGTTGAACCTTTACTTCAACTAGAGAGTAGCGCAACACAGAAAGATGTTTCTGTGGCACCTACGTCAGTTGAAGAGAAAGCTAATGCTGATGATCATGAAGCTTCAGATCAAGTTACTATCGCACCTCGTAGGTCGACAAGGGTGCGTACAACTTTTGAGTGGTAACCCTGCCTTAATAGTCATCTTGTTGAACAATGGTGAACCTACGAGCTATGGAGAAGCGATGGTAGGCTCAGATTCCAACAGATGGCTAGGAGCCATGAAATCTGAGATAGGATACATGTATGAGAACAACGTATGGACTTTGGTGGAATTTCCTGATGATCGGCAAGCCATTGAGAATAAATGGATCTTTAAGAAGAAGATAGACGCTGATGGTAATGTCACCATTTATGAAGTTCGACTTGTCTCTAAGAAGTTTCCGACAAGTTCAAGGAGTTGACTGTGATGAGACTCTCTCAATCATAGCGAAGCTGAAGTCTGTTAGAATTATGTTAGTAGTTGCTGCATTTTCATTTACAAAATTTGGCAGATGGATGTCAAAACAAAGTTTCCTTGACGGTTTCCATGAGGAAAGGTTGTATGTGATACAACCAGAAGGTTTTGTCGATCCTAAGGATGCTTAAAGGTATGAAAGCTGCAGAGATCCTTCTATGTACTGGAGCAAGCATCTCGGAGTTGGAACATACGCTTTGATGAGGTGATCAAAGCTTTTGGGTCTATACAAAGTTTGCAAGAAACTTGTATTTACAAGAAAGTGAGTGGGAGCACTACAACATTTCTTGTAAGTATATGTGGATGACATATTGTTGATCGGAAATGATGTAGAATTTCTGGAAAGCATAAAGGGTTGTTTGAATAGATTTTTGAAAGGAAGACCTAGGTAAAACTGCTTACATATTGGGTATCAAAATCTATAGAGATAGATCAAGACGTCTGATAAGACTTTCACAGAGCACATACCTTGACATGATTTTGAAGGACTTCAAAATGGATCAGTCAAAGAAGGAGTTCTTGCTTGAGTTGTAAGGCGTGAAGCTAAGACTTAAAGCTCGACCACGGCAGAAGAAAGAGAAAGGATGAAGGTCGTCCCCTATGCCTTATCGATAGGCTCTATATGATATGTTGTGATGTGTACTGCACCTTATATGTACCTTGCCATGTGTCTGGAAAGGGGGTACAAGAGTTATCCAGGAGTGGATCATTGGACAACAGTCAAAATTTCCCTTAGAGGAATAAGGAAATGTTTCTCGGTTATGGAGGTGATAAAGAGTTCGGCGTAAAGGATTACGTCGATGCAAGCTTTAACACCTATCCGGATGACTTTGAGTAGCAAAACAGATACGTATAGTGGAGCAACCATTTGGGATAGCTCCAAGTGGATCATGGAAGCAACATCTACAATATGACCTAGAGATTTGCGAAGTACATACGGATCTGAATATTGCAGACCCGTTGACTAAACCTCTTCCATGAGCAAACATGATCAGCACCAGAACACCATGGGTGTTTGATTCATCACAATGTAACTAGATTAATGACTCTAGTGCAAGTGGGAGACTGTTGGAAATATGCCCTAGAGGCAATAATAAATTTTTTATTATTATATTTCCTTGTTCATGATAATTGTATATTGTTCATGCTATAATTGTATTAACCGGAAACCGTAATACATGTGCGAATACATAGACCACAATATGTCCCTCATGAGCCTCTAGTTGACTAGCTCGTTGATCAATAGATGGTTGTGGTTTCCTGACCATGGACTTTGGATGTTGTTGATAATGGGATCACATCATTAGGAGAATGATCTGATGGAGAAGACCCAATCCTAAGCATAGCACAAGATCGTGTAGTTCTTTTGCTGGAGCTTTTCTAATGTCAAGTATCTTTCCTTAGACCATGAGATTGTGCAACTCTCGGATACCATAGGAATGTTTTGGGCGTATCAAACGTCACAACATAACTGGGTGATTATAAAGGTGCACTACAGGTATCTCTGAAAGTGTCTGTTGGGTTGGCACGAATCAAGACTGAGATTTGTCACTCCGTATGACGGAGAGGTATCTCTGGGCCCACTCAGTAATGCGTCATCATAATGAGCTCAATATGAATAAGGAGGTAGTCACGGGATCATGTGTTACGGAACGAGTAAAGAGACTTGCAGGTAACGATATTGAACAAGGTATGGGGATACCGACGATCGAATCTCGGGCAAGTAACATACCGATGGACAAAGGGAATTGTATACGAGATTGATTGAATCCCCAACATTGTGGTTCATACGATGAGATCATCAAGGAACATGTGGGAGCCAATATGGGTATCCAGATCCCGCTATTGGTTATTGTCCGCAGAGGTGTCTCGGTCATGTCTGCATGGTTCCCGAACCCGTAGGGTCTACACACTTAAGGTTCAGTGACGCTAGAGTTGTAATGGGAACTGTATGTGGTTACCGTAGGTTGTTTGGAGTCCCGGATGAGATCCTAGACATGACGATGAACTCCGGAATGGTCTGGAGGTGAAGATCAATATATTGGACGAAGGGTATTGGAGTCCAGAAGTGTTCCGGGGGTACCGGGCTATGGCCAACATGACCGAAAGTTGTTTTGGGGGCCCCGGCAAGTGTTGCAGGGCCTCATGGGCCAAGGGGAGAGGGCAAACCGACCTACTAAGGGGCTGTGCACCCGCACACCCTTTCCCATGTTGTTTGGGGAGGTGGGGCGCCTCCACCTGGCTTGGGAGGCAAGCCTCCACCTGGCTTGGCTTGGGGGGCAAGTCTCCCTAGGGTTTCCCTAGGGAGATCCAATCTGCCTTAGCCACCGCCCCCTTAGGGGAAACCCTAGAGCGCCTCCTCCTCCCCCCTTGCCCCAATGTATAGTGAGGGAGAGAGAGGGCAGCTACACCCTGACACGCCCTGGCGCTGCCCTTCCTCTCCTTCCTACACCTCTTCCTCCTCCGTAGTGCTTAGCGAAGCTCTGCCGGAGAACCACGAGCTCCATTGCCACCACACCATCGTGCTGCCGGAGTTCTCCCTGAACTTCTCCTCCCCCTTCCTCGATCAAGAAGGAGGAGATGTCCCCGGGTTGTACGTGTGTTGAATGTGGAGGCGCCGTCCGTTTGGCACTTGGATTGGATCTTCCGCGATTTGAATCGCTGCGAGTACGACTCCATCAACCGTGTTCTTGTAACGCTTCCGCTTAGCACTCTTCAAGGGTATAAAGATGCAATCCCTCTCTCTCATTGCTAGCATCTCCTAGATTGATCTTGGTGACACGTAGGAAAATTTTGAATTATTACTTTGTTCCCCAACAATGTGATCGTCGGCGGCACGCTACCTCTACATCTAACTTCGGGATTAGTTTTAGACCTCAATCATTGTTATTTGTGCCAGCATTGAGCACGAAAATTATATCTAGATCTTGTTTATTGCGAGATGGTTATTCATTTAAGTCGAGAATAATGGTTGTTCTATTTGTATGAGTAACATCTTTTATGGTCATGCACCCTTAGTGTATAGTCTATTCTTGTTGAATCTCGATCGTAGTGATACACATATTCATAAGAGGGATTTTTACATCTGTGCCCCTGGTTCCTTAGCTCTACTCATTCATCCCCGCGCTCTTAACTTTTGCTCAGTTTTCCCCACTTCCTTGCCAGAAACCCTCATAACTGGGCACAACAGACGTTGACGTCAGGTCAAAGGCTTGACCGTTAACTCTGACTAGTGGGGCCATGCTGGACTATGTCGTCCGTTCGACCTGACAAGTGGGGCCGCATTGGGTGGTGTCGCTATTCGACCGTTAGGCCGTGGTTTCATTGGGCCGTCCCTTGCATTAAACATTTGCGCGCGCCACTAGGACAGAAGCCTGCTATGGATGCACCTAGCAAAGCCTGCCTGCATGTGTTGATCGAGCCTGCATGCACCGATGCCACGATCCCACAATGCACCGACCGAGCCTGCATGCGCCGATGCGTCCGCCACGATGCATTGACCGTACAGCTTTCTTGCACGCCAGCCGCCACGGATGCAGCGATGGTCACTGCCACTGGTTCCTCTCTTCTAGCTAGGTGGCTACATATTTGTGGCTTGTGTAAAAAAACAGCCACTCCCTTGCTTAGCTCTACTCATTCATCCCTACTAACCCAGCTTGCTTGCATGCACTAGGTGGTTACTAACAAGGGAACCCTACTAACAAGTCGAGATCTCTAAGAAAAAATCAACAAATATGTAGTCCCAATATATAGATAGGGCCAACAAGCCCATAGCATGATCACATAGTTCAAACTAGGAACAACTTAATAAGAGAATAGATAGAAAACTTAAGCCAACAAGACCATAGCAACTCCAACATAGTTCTATTACAACTTAACATAACATAGACTAAAAAAAGATAGAGCATTTAGAACCCTAGCCGCCGACTTCTCCACCTCGCTCCTCCTCCAAGCGCCCTTTTCACTACTCCTCCGGGGCGTTGTCGATGGGGTATGGAAGAGTGTGCATGCACGTGGGGAGATGTTGGTGTACTCCGTGAATCTATTGTGGGTGGTGAAAGCGATAAACTCAGAGCTACACCAAAACACCCGACCGAGGAGGTAGAAGGCGTCGAATGTGTTGGTGAAGTGGGCAAGGAGAGCAACCAGCACCCGGTTTTGGATGACCTCCTCGACACGGAACATCGTTGGAGATCCCCTCGGGAGGTGGTGGTAGCCGGACACGAGGAAGAACTCGGTGAAGTTCCTTGCGATCCTCAGCCTTGATATCGGCCACACACGTAGTGTGCGATCAACGTACATGCCAGTAGTGTAGAGCCTCTCCAGCACGATTGATGGGAAGCGGTAGGTTGGTCCGGTGTACTGCATGGCTGAGGGATGTGCAAAAGAAGGAGAAGGGGTCAAAGAGCAAGAAGGGCAGATGGATGAGCGATGACAGAGGCAGATTGTGGGAGATGGCAGAGGCAGAGTGTGGCTTAAATAGTCATAGTGCTACGTGTTATTTGGTTGTGGCAATAACGGGGTCAGAGGTGGGCAAATGTGAAGTTAGTAGCCCGTTTGTCAAACCCACAGCAGCATCGGGAGTGTACACGCGTGGGAAACGGTAGTTTGAAAAGAAGAAAAAAAAGAAGCTAATTGCACGCGTGGGAATCCGTGGTCATATATATATATATATATATATATATATATATATATATATATATATATATATATTATGAACAAAAAGAGCCAATTTTTGAAGGGCTTGTGGCCATTATACAAATGCAAAATGACCCATTTTTTAATAGTTTGTGGCCATTTTGCTTGATAAAAATAAATTTAGCCCTTATAAATTTGGTCATTTTGCATTTGTATAGAATAAAAAGAACTAAATTTTCTATGCAATGTCAATTGTTGTGTAGTTTCAGACGATGCAAAAAAAACAGAGCCAACACGTTCACAAAATATAGAGCTAGCACGTTCACAAAAAAACGACGCAATTCAACGGCCCAATCAGAGCTTGGTTTCCTTTTGGGCCCAATAACAACATTTTTTTCATGGAGTCAGTAGTGGGCGAGCAGCCGAGCACAACCAATAGGATCGCCTCTCGTGGATAGCCCCACGATCCAACGATGCGGAGCCGTCCTTGTGATCCAACGGCCCGGAGCCTGCACGCAGCCTCCCCACCGAATTCCTTCTAGAAGACCACATCTGAGGGTTGTCGCTTGGCACCAGGGTATGATCGAACGGCTGACGATCGGAGCTAGGGTTAGGCGAAACCCCGCGTGGTTTAGAGGGGTTTTGAGCTGGTCAACGGGGTTACGAAAGCTCTGACTAAGCATAACTAATTAAAAAATCAAAAGAAAAATATGAAACCTTCATCGTTCGTCGTTTTATAAGATACACTAACGAGGAAAAATAATAAACTTGGTCTATGGTTTTCATGAAAAAACCCTAGGGCTTCGGCGTCCGGACAATCGATGATCTAGTTCTTTTTGGTTAGGAACCTAGTCCAGAATTTTCAGGCTGACTCTCCGGGCTATTGAATTATGTGACTTAAGTCATCGGCGTCCGAAGGTCGGACATATGTTCCTTGGAAGTTGTCGCGGAAGGCGTCTTCCAAGTCTTCCCAGCTGCCGATAGAATTTTCAGGCAGGCTATTTAACCAGTGCCGAGCTGGTCCCTTGAGTTTTAGTGGGAGGTATTTGATGGCATGAAGACCATCACCACGGGCCATGTGAATATTGAGAAGAAAATACTCAATACATATCGCGGGATCTGTTGTTCCATCATATGATTCGATATTCACGGGTTTAAACCCTTCTGGGAATTCGTGCTCCATCACTTCGTCAGTGAAGCATAGGGGGTGTGCGGCGCCTCTATGTTGGGCCAAGTCCCGACGTAGCTCGGATGTAGTCCGTCTGCGGTTTTCAGTTCAGACGTGGTTATGCTTGTCATGTCCGACCACGCGGTGGTCGGTCAGCCGCATTACGTGCTGATGGTACTGGCTCAAGTGCCGCATCCTCGAATTGAGGTAGCAGTTTATGCTTCGGGTAAGTTTTGGTTGGGCGCTCGAGGCCGTATTCCTCGGCTGCTAGGACATAGTCCACCTATCATTGATGCTTCTTTTTCGGGCTCCTTGCAGAGGCTATTAGCCGGCGCTTAAAGCGCTCCTGCTCGAGGGGTTCCTTAGGAACGATAAAGTCTTCATTGCCGAGGCTCACCTCATCCTCGGAGAGTGGAATATAATTGATGTCCTCCGAGTCTTCATTTATAGCATGTTCATCAGGGCTAACTTGCCCATCTTCCTGATTGTCCTGCTCGGAGGTTGGCTCGACGGGGTCTTCCTGGTCTTCGGCGTTGTCCGGAGTATTGTTGTCTCCGGTGCCGGTATTGCTATCTTTTCCACGGCATGATTTAGAGCAGCGCCGCGGACGTCGGTGTTTTGGTTGTGTCTCAGGAGGTATATCCTCGACTGGATTGGTCTCGTTATCGCCGTTCCCCTCTTTGGGTGTATCCACCATGTATACGTCATAGGAAGAGGTGGTCGTCCAGCGTCCGGTAAACGGCGGGTTCTGGGCCTGCTCTTCTCCTGCATCGTCGTCCATACTTTCGATGTCTTCGGAGTCATAATCTAGCATGTCAGTTAAGTCCTTGACAGTGGCTATGAAGTGGGTGTTGGGTCGGACGTAAAATCCCCAGCTCTCAGCCCCCAGTCCGGGCTGGGCGTAGTTCGGACGTTGCTCCTCTGTAATGACAAGGGATCGCATCAAGTCCAGAGCCTCGCTTAAAGGTGAGGTTTGGCCAGGGAAGAGAGAGTCCGTGGAGTACGGCGGGAAGGAGACTCCTCGGCCGAGCTCACACGATGCTGACTCCGAGGGTTTGGAGCCAGTGTCCGGAGAAGAGTCCGGCCGCATGATGGCTGCCAGCGTCACTGCTTCCTCCGGCTCTCCCGTACTAGGCTTACTGGCCGCAGATAGTCTGGCAGGCTCAACAATCCTATCTCCGGACTCGGTGTTGCGCTCCGGATCTAAGGCCAGAGCGGGGGTTGGGGTCGCGAACCCTTGGAAGATCAAGTCTCCTCGGATATCAGCGACATAATCCAGATTTACAAACCTAATCTGGTGACCCTGGGCGTAGCTGTCGATTTGCTCTAGATGGCCAAGCGGGTTGGCCCGCAGTGCGAAGCCGCCAAATACGAAATCTGACCGGGGAGAAAGACCTCCCTCAGGGTAGAATCGTTGTAGATGATTGACGGAGCCATCGAACCTTCTGATGACGACACAGCGGAACTTTCAATGAAAGCACAAATGTCGGTGTCAAAACTGGCGGATCTCGGGTAGAGGGTCCCGAACTGTGTGTTTAAGGTCGATTGTAACAAGAGACGGGGGACACAATGTTTACCCAGGTTTGCACCCTCTTGATGGAGGTAATACCCTACTTCCTGCTTGATTGATCTTGATGAATATGAGGATTACAGGAGTTGATCTACCACGAGATCGTAATGGCTAAACCCTAGATGTCTAGCCTGTATGATTATGATTGCTTCTACGTACTAAACCCTCCAGTTTATATAGACACCGGAGGGGCCCAGGGTTGTCCAGAGTCGGTTTGTAGAGGAAGGAATCTTCACATCTGAACGCCAAGCTTGCCATCCATGCAAAGGAGAATCCCATCCGGACACGGGAGGAAGTCTTTCGTCTTATATCTTCATGGCCCATCAGTCCGGCCCATATCACACAGGCCGGACACTCGAGGACCCCTTAATGCAGGACTCCCTCACTGGGGCCTTGTGGTCACTCCGTAAGGAGGTTGGTGCCCTTCTTCTGGCACATGAAATCTAATATTCGGATAAAAATCATGTTAAAATTTCAGTCCAATCGGAGTTACGGATCTCCAGAAATTTAAGAAAAGGTGAAAGGCTAGATTCTGAGAATGCAGAAACAGAAGGAAACAGAGAGAGAGAGAGAGAGAGAGAGAGAGAGAGAGAGAGAGAGAGATCCAATCTCGGAGGGGCTCTCGCCCCTCCGCCGCCATCGAGGCCATGGACCATAGGGGAAACCCTTCTCCCATCTAGGGGGAAGGTCAAGGAAGAAGAATAATGAGGGGGGCTCTCTCCCCCTCTCTCCCGGTGGCACCAGAACACCGTCGGGGCCATCATTGTGACAGCGATCTACACCAACAACTTCGCCGCCATCATCACCAACTCTCTCCCCCTCTATGCAGCGGTGTAACACCTCTTCTCCCCGTTGTAATCTCTACTTAAACATGGTGCTCAACGCTATATATTATTTCCCAATGATGTATGGCTATCCTGTAATGTTTGAGTAGATCCGTTTTGTCCTGTGGGTTGATTGATGATCGTGATTGGTTTCAGTTGCATGTTTTATTATTGGTGTTGTCCTATGATGCTCTCCGTGTCGCGCAAGCGTGAGTGATCCCCGTTGTAGGGTTTGCAATATGTTCATGATTTGCTTATGGTGGGTGGCGTGAGTGACAGAAGCACAGACCCGAGTAAGTAGGTTGTTTGCGTATGGGAGTAAAGAGGACTTGATACTTTAATGCTATGGTTGGGTTTTACCTTAATGATCTTTAGTAGTTACGGATGTTTGCTAGAGTTCCAATCATAAGAAGAGAAAGTATGTTAGCTTATGCCTCTCCCTCATATAAAATTGCAATAATGATTACCGGTCTAGTTATCGATTGCCTATGGACAAATAACTTTCTTGTGACAAAAAGCTCTCTACTAAAACTAACTTAGTTGTGTCTTTATCTAAAAAAACCCTAGATTTTATTTACGTGCTCTTTATTATCTTGCAAACCTATCCTATCACACCTATAAAGTACTTCTAGTTTCATACTTGTTCTAGGTAATGTGAACGTTAAGCGTGCGTAGAGTTGTATCGGTGATCGATAGAACTTGAGGGAATATTTGTTCTACCTTTAGCTCCTCGTTGGGTTTGACACTCTTACTTATCGAGAAAGGCTACAATTGATCCCCTATACTTGTGGGTTATCAGCTAACACCTTGTGGTATATACGCTTTAGCACCGCCCCCCCCCCCCCCCCCCAATAGCCTTCACTTTGTATGGGGCCTTTGGGCTCATCTGATAGAAGAAAAACGACATGGAATACAAAGGGAGACCGGACACGCAACATTAGTAAGTAGCAGTTTGCCACGCAAGGGGAGGAACTTACCGCACCATAGATCCACATGATTCGCCCCCTTCTTCGTAAGTAATTTCTAGTTCAATTATGTCAAGTTCCTATCATTAGTACAAAAAACCAAGTAGGTGATCAACAACTTGGTTAGTTTGTAGTTAAACAAATTTACAACCCTTAATTTGTTGGTCTTGGGGATTGGTCCCAAACAAGGTTAATCTTAAGGTCTGACATATATTCAAAGCAAAGGCGCAAAATATTTAGGTTGTCGATATTGGGAAATATTCCTTTGGGAGACATAGTAGGAAATATTTGCTAACAAGTAACAGAGAGACTATACATTGTTTGAGTAGTTAGGGATGTAATAATCTTTGTGTAACAGGATCAAACCTTAAGTTTTGCGTCCTTTCTGTCACGGGAGTGGAATATCTCTTTAGTAGTAAGCAACATGCCTATGGATAGCATAACCTAAAAAAATATAAAAAAGGTAAAACTAAAATGAAATGGACATATATTTGGACATCTAGATGCATATTGTGATTTTGTTAATCTTAACCTTTTGGTTTTAGCTTTCTAGTAGGTGATACATTAGTTCATATGTGCATATGATATATTAGTGGGTGCATTCGAGCATGGGAATGGGACTATTCTGCCACACACATTGTATTAGGATGTACAACCCGACCCATAGTATCCAAGGATTACATAGGGTCTAGGCCCAAAAAAAGTTATGTTCCCTTTGCCAGAGTATCCGGGGGAGATCCCGAAGTCTCCGACACCGTGGAGTATCGGGATGATGTCTGTAGTCTTTAAGTGTGGGGCATTCATGTTGGCCTAGGTCTGACCCCATTGACCATGTTGGAACATGTACACTCAGAGTCTCATTTTTGGTGCGGAGTCTCGGGAACTGATTTTTATGGTGGATTTTGGGCCTACATATTTAAATTGTTATCCCAAGTGGAGAGATATAACCCTTCGAGCTGAAATCATATCCATTCCCCCGCATTTGTGGCCCCTCTCTTTTGCTCCGATTTACTTCATTACTCGAGGGATTAAGAGGGAAGCTTACAGTTCTTACCAATTAAAATTACATGCACCCCTCTTTTCACAAGGCTTTTGTGAATTGAGAATTTTTTCACCGCCTCCCTCGATCTTGTTACTCTTGTAGTTCGGAAACTCCTAGGGGGCCGATGTTACCGGGTGAGACACCGGTTTTTTGTTGCCCCAGACATTTGTAAAGGTTGAAGGTCACTTCAAGGCATACCTTGAGCTCAGACTTTGTTTGTCGTGGCTCAAAGGAGGGGGAAAAGGGGGGAACTTTGTATCATTGGTGATATTTTGTGTTCCCCATGCCTCTCCATTAGAGACTCGTTCCCCTTCAAAGAAGTAAATTTGGGACTAACCTTGGTCTCGGTGCTTTGTGGTTATTGTTACCTTCGCTCTTATTTGTGCTTAGTTATCTAGTTTGGTGTTGCCGTGTGTCTTGCTAGCTAGTTGCTTTGTGGTGTCTCCTCCAATTGTATATTTTATGAAATACTTCCTCCGTCCCATAATGTAAGACGTTTTTTTAACACTAGTAGGAGGGAGTATCTGTGATGTTGAATTTGCCAAGAAAATATTAAAATTACGGTCGCATATTCACCCTCCTTGTGGTCAACTCCTTGATCCTGGAGATACCCCTGATATTCTCTGGTTGCTTCCACGGCAACAACACATACTTTATGCATCTCACAAAAAAACATACTTTATGCATAAAAAGGAATCTTCCAAGTTTTTACTCCTCGTTGACAACGATGTTCCACACCCATGGGTACAGCACATCAAAGCGTGAACAAAAAGAACAAGTATAGAATAGGAGGAGAAAACGAGGAAGGAGACACATGTAGTCGTGACACTTCGCCAAAAAAGAACAAAATTGGAAGAGGAATGGCAGCTATCACAACAAGGCTCGAAGGCTCGGAGTTTCCTTGGGTAGCTAGTCAGGCAATAGCATAAATTTGCCCTCTACAATACTAGTTGTACTACTAAGTTTTGCAAGACTTTCTTCCCGTGATGGTTAAAGGAGTAACTTTTATTTTTATGGATTCTGAATTAATTACACTATCCACCAAAAATTAATCAGAAGGATTTTGCAATGTTTTTTTTGCTTTGCATAAATTTTGCTCATTATCGGTACCAATAAATAAGCTTCAAAATAATGGATTCTAATAAAAGGTCAAAATTGCAAGATAGCCACCTGGATTCCAATGATCCAATCTGAGTATAAACCAGACAAACGCTGACGTCACAGCACCTGCAATCGATTGATGCAGGATAAACAAAGTCAGATCCACCAGCCTCCCCACGGCAGCCCACGAGTTTTGCTCCAACAACCTTCCAAGAAAAGTCGGCGTTCTCCAAGGAATCGGCCATGGCCGACGCCGGAGCAGGCCGGCGCATCACCGTCAGGTCCGTCTCCTGCCGCGGGGTCAAGTCCTTTGTCCCCTTCCAGAAGCCGCCGCTCTATGCGGCCGCTGGGAGAAGACGCCCGCCGACCCGGACACTTTGCACCAAGCTGAAAAATTGACGGTGGCAAAAAAACACGGGGCTAAAATTTGAACTTGTTTTGATGTGGCAAACCGGCCGTGTGGCTAGTGATGGAGGGCGCAAGCAATAACGGTCGTTAACGGCCCGACAGACCGAGCCGGTCGGAAGTAGCCCAAAAGGCAACAGTGGCCCCGTCTCTCCTCTCTCTCTCTCTCTCTCTCTCTCTCTCTACGCCGCTACCGTCGTCGAGCACCGCTGCGGGGGCCGCAATACCTTCTTGGAAAGATGGAGGAGGAGAGCAGTGACGATGACGACATGTTGAACTTCGCCGGTGTGGTAATGTCGTCGCCTCTGTACTCTGTCTGATAGTGTAGGGTTAGGGTTATGGATTTCAGATTGGGATTTTTCTTTTTGTTATGATTTGGACCGGATCCAATGCATTTGACCACTCCAAATTTCTTTTCAACTCGATCCAGCCGCTCGTAACCATGGATGACTTGGACTTTGAACGTGATGTGTTGACAGAGGAGAGAGGGAGGGAGGGAGGGAGAGAGCGCGCATCACATGTGTGGATATTGATCTTCCCACACTCTTGTCATTGTTCTTCTGGTAATCTTTCGGTCATCACGACATCTAGTGATAGGTGCTAAGCAGTTTCCTACGGTGCGCGGTCTTGCGATCACGTCAGCAACATCGGATCTGGGCCTACCATCGCCATTTCAACCACGATCCCGGCAATGGAGGAGAGGACGATGCGAGAGGAGGCGATGGAGTTGTGGGAGGAGGCAATAGCACTGCGAGGGTAGATAGTGGTGCGAGACTACTTGTCCGTCTTTTTGTCACGCCCTTCTTTCAAATTTCGGAGGGTGTACCACATATGCATTCAATGTTAAGTGATAACATGTACTCCCTCCGTTCCTAAATATAAGTCTTCTTAGAAATTCCATTATAGACTACATACAGAACAAAATGAGTGAACCTACACTCTAAAATATGTCTATATACATCCGTATATAGTTTGTAATGGAATCTTTAAAAAGACTTACATTTAGAAACGAAGGGAGTATATCTTCATTGTTAGTTCCCTCACTCACTATTATGCCTAAATTGTTATTGCTTAACTTTTTTAGTGAGATTCTCACTGGATGGGCGAAAATGTGACTTAATTTTCATTATTATACCTAAATCTGCTATTTTGCTAACGGCCTGAACAATGTACCATCCTTCAGGGGACCGACATTGCACTGATAAATTTACGAGTACTATCTCCGTCCTGGTTTATAAGTTTCTTTTGTATTTTGTGCCAATTTTTGTCTAGAGATTTAACTAAAAAATATTAATGCATGTCAACAAAAATTATATCGTTGGATTCATATTTGAACATAGTTTTCAATTATAATATTTTTAGGCATGCATTAACATTTTGTTAGTTAAATTTAAGGTTAAAATTTGGCAAGGAATACAAAGGGGACTAACAAACCAGGACGGAGGTAGTACATCAGAAACTAGACAGAAACCTACTTCTCTTGGCCTTTCGTCCTAAGTTGAACATGACGAAGAGTGTAGCAAAGAAACGCTATCACCATCACTTCCTATGGGGCGACTGGTATGAGATCGGTAATTTAGGTGCGATCGTGCGTTCCATTGGTCTGGTCCATCAGATAGATATCCCATGGTCCGGGTTGGAGGAGCGAGACTGGTGGAGACCTTGTACACAAACCCCCATCTGGTACCCTATATTGTAGGCCGAGCTCCCCCTCAGCCACTACATCTCCCAATCCTCTTCCTCTCTAGTTTTGAACGCCCGATTACACCGCTGACCAAGCCTCCTCACCTGGACATGCGTAGCCAACTTTGCTGACTCAATCTTCTGCCACTGGAAGACGTGAAGACAATACTGCTGCCATCGGATTCCAGCGTCACAAACCTCACCGTTGTCAGATCTGATTGTATGGACTCCTTCCCAGCCACCGTGAGGTCCAGCGCCGTCGACTCGTGCTGCCTTTGCAAGATTAGTGCTTCAACGGCATACTTTATTTCGTAAAACTCCTGTCTTTGTTACACAACTTATTCTTTGCAGTTAATTTGTGCAAGCGAGCAATCTTGTTTTGTTGTACATGGTTTCCTGGGAAGTCTTTTCTTTTCTGTCCAATAAATTTCTGCGCAAGATTTGTTTTCTTTCTAGTGCATTATGTTTGTGAAATTTTCTCTTTTGTACATATTTAGTGGAACCTGTAAAACATTTTCTTGAGGAATACAACATTTTTTCAGGCACAGGTATACAATAATACTTCGGCGTTGGTTCTGTGCACCGTTGAACAAATAATAATGTTTATCAAAAGTGATGATAGACCTTTATTTTCTATAGCATATATTTTGTTTGCATGCCCTATAAGGATCGTTATTAATGTACCGAATATAGGATACCATTACAAAGTTTTGGAAAGCAAAATAGTTCTCAAAATTAATAACTGTGAAAACCAATAGAAATTGTAGTGGCGCATATGCACTACTGCGTTTTGTCATGTGCAGTTTTTTAATTAGTATATAGGGGTACAGATTTAACAAAAAACAAGTGATGAAGTGATATCAACTGCACTAAACTCTAAAAGCTTGGGGTGTACATTGCAAGACGTCCCATCATGTCCAGCAATCCTTGCAGCTGTGCCATTGAATATTCATCCGATGGTGCAGAATGATGGATCACATGATCGCACCTTAGGTGCTGATCTCATACTAGTCGGCCCCTCACTTCCTCCGGTGCAGGCGACGAGCGCCCACCGTCTCAACCGAGTACCGACCACCCCCGGTTACTCCACGCCCGGAAACACCGCGCTGCAGCGCCATAGAGAAGAAAAAGCCAGAAAAACCTCCTATAAAATCACCGGACGACCAGACTACCAGAGCCCACTCGCTCCACCCTTGTCGCCTTCCTACCCCCGTCTACCCACGCCAGGGCTCCAGCTACCCCTGTCTGGCTGTCTCCCTCTCACTCCCGGTCACATACAGAGACATGACGATGGAGCTTCCCAGGGCGGCCAGGAGGCTCCTCCTGGATGAGGCGCAATGGCAGAGTTATGTGTAAAGCTGAGGGGGCTATGCCCCCCCCCCCCCCCCCCCACCCACCCCAGCCCAACATAAATTCCTGAAGGAAATTTTTTTGGGGGGGGGGGGGGGGGGAGGGCATAATTAGGACAAAGTATTCTCATTAGTCCCTATTAACATGTATACTTTGCTTCCGACCCCCCCCCCCCCCCCCCCCCGACATTGCATTCAAGCTCCGTCACCGATGAGGCGGCGGGCTAGATCGTCGTCCAGGAGCAGGACATCTACCTCATCCTCGCCTCAGTGGGCTGCGCGTTCGTCGCCGTCGTCACCATCGCCGTCATCACGCTCTGGTGCACGCTCCGCGGCGCCGACGCCGAGGGCAAGGAGGAGGTGGCCGATGGCAAGGAGGGGTGCGCCATCTGCCTCGACGACTACGAGGACGGCGAGGCAGTGCGCCTTCTGCCGCAGTGCGGCCACTCATACCACGCCGTCTGCATCGACACCTGGCTTGCTGACCACTCGTCCTGCCCTTCCTGTCGCCGCAACGTCGCCGTCGAGCTGCCGGCCGCCCAGCAGTAAATTTGTAAATAGTAGCTGTTCTCTTAATTACCGTTCTTCTTACTGCTGCAACTGCATCTTAGTAGTAGCTTCGTACGTACTACTAGTACATTTGTAAATAGGAGTAGTAACTACGAATTACTCATAAAGAGTTGACATCATATATTATGTTGCTGAACCCTAAAAAAAAAGTATTATGTTGCTGCTACCATCCGCCGTCATCTATGGCGAGCACGATTAGATGAGATATCTGGCGATGCCGTCTTGGATCGGTCGTCTAGAGATGGATCGACACATCGACCGTGCATTTTGTTTGTACGCTTGTGCGCAAGTCAGCAGTAGTACTGAGTAGTGAGTACTACTGACGATGATGAACCGATGGACGTGATGCTACGATCGACTGACCAGGTGCACAGGAAGTTATCGACGCATACGGTCATTGGGTTGCCGGCGCCGCCCAGCCCGAAACAGGTGCGCGCCTTGCCTTTCGGTGTGCAAGCCCAATGCCGCCGCGGTCGCAGTCGCCCACGCGCGCGCGCTCCAGCACCGATCATAGATGTGAAAAGGCCGCGACAACGGCTCATAAATGGCATTAGGTGACCCGAAAACGACGCCGTCGATCGTCGTCACCATCAATGCACGTATATATGGTCGTCGCCCCATCAATGCCCCCTCGCTCACCCTTGATCGGCGACACGCATGCGCGCACATCAATCAGCTCCCTTGTCATCTCCCAACTCAAGCAAAGCAAGTGGACCGAGGCCTGGTGCAACACAATTCAAACTTTAAACCTCTCAATTACTAGTGCGGTCTGGTCTGTGCCGGGCAGAAGAGTTCGATCGCCACTGGCCGGCCCTCTTGCGAGTAACTCGCGCCGTCGTCGTCTCCGGCGACGACGAGATTGATCCGCTCATCAATGCGGTTGGGAGGAGCCGATCGACGATCGATTGAACGGACCATTGAATGCGGGAGCGAGATGTGTACTGCGGCACACGTTATGTCGTTGTCATCGTAGCTAGCTAGCTAGCTAGCGTGATCGGATTGGCGGAGCGCGAGCGCGTGGGCGACCGCGACGGCGAAGGCGAGGCCAGGGTTAAATGTGGCGTTGGGCGGCGCCGGCAACCCAACGATCGTACGCGTGGATAGCTTCCTGTGCACCTGATCAGTCGATCGATCCAAGGCGAGCCCGGAGGATTCAACCGCGCACATCGCCCCATAAATATTCCCTGGCCCGGCCGTCTGACCTGACCAGAACCCATAGGGTTTTGCTCCAAGACCCAACTCATCAACCACACACTGTTCATACGGCTCGGTGGATCCATCGTCTTTCTGTTCGTCTTTCCCGAGTGGAACAGCTGCCGGCCGGTCCGATTCCATCAGCTCCTCTGCCTCGGTTAAACGCATCTGCATGTGCACTCCAGAAGGTCTTTTTTTTCTTTTTTGCCATGATGATAAAAAAGATCACGCATACATGCATACATCGTCGTCATCACTCCTCTAATACGTGAGCAATATGATCTGCAGGTATGGTAGTCATTACTTTGTCTGACACTCATTGTGCTAAACCGCATATATAATCACCGACAATCCTACACAAGCCCGCGTACACCAAAATAAAAACATACTCCATACATATTCCAAGCACGGCTATGCATACAAATTACGCGACTAGTCTATTCCATCCTTAAGGCTAGTCATAGTGAGGAGTAACTTAGACTAGTGTCATGTCTATGTTACTACCCTTATAGTGCAATTACTCGCTGCCGTGATTGATTGCTCCGCTAATCCCACACATTATGATTCATGTGTCGGTATCCACATGATCAATGCGCATTAATGGAGGCACCGGCAACAACAGCCACATAATTGCTCAAAGACAGAGGGGAAAAAAACTCGGTACGTCCGTGAAAGAACATTTGTGCTTGGTCAGTCTTCTGAACTCTCGAGTGTCCAAGGTATTGGCTGCAGTTTTGGAAATATATACTGGGTGATACATGTAGATCAGATCACCGTTTGGGACACCGTAACTTCACTCAGAGGGATTTTATAGGAGGTTTTTCTGGCTTTTTCTTCTCTACGGCGCTGCAGCGCGGTGGTGTTTCCGGGCGTGGAGTAACCGGGGGTGGTCGGTACTCGGTCAAGACGGTGGGCGCTCGTCGCTTGCACCAGAGGAAGTGATGGTGATAGCGTTTCTTTGGTGCACTCCTCGTCATGTTGAAGCTGATGTGTTTCTTATCGTTTCTTAGGACGAAAGGCCAAGAGTAGTAGGTTTCTGTCTAGATGAGATTAGAGGAAGAAAGAGAAGAGGGATAGTGCACATCAGAATGTAGAAGATAAGAGAGATTAAAAACGAAAGTGCCATTCTACACCCAGGAGCAAATGCTCCTGGTGTGATCAGTAAAATCATAAAAATAGAAAAAAAATTCAAAAAATTCTGAAATTTTTTTGTGACATACTTTCACAAGTGTTTCTTGTGCATGAAAATTTTCACCACGAAATCACATTCATGGAAGTCGTGCCAAAAAAAACAAAATCAGAGCTCCAAAATGCTTTTGTAAGTAACATTTTTAGAGCATTGATTTTTTTACCACATCTTCCACCAATGTGATTTCGCGATGAAATTTTACGTGCACAACAAACATTTGTATAAGTATGCCACACAAAAATTCAGAATTTTTTGACATTTTTTTGATTTTTTTTAATTTACTGTTCACACTAGGAGCATTTGCTCTTGGGTGTAGAAACTCCACGTCCGATTAAAAAGGGGATTTGGAGGAGAAGCCGCTGCCCGACTCGTCCTCCTCAAGACGCCACGGCCCTCATCTACTTAGTTCAACATTTATAAGGAAATTTATACAAATTTGTATAAATTTTCTTAGAAAAACTAAATGGTCCTAGGAGTCCAGTAACAAGAACCCGACACGTAGCCTATCTACTCCAGAGGAGTTCCATCCTCACTACAGTAGCCACTAGGTAATTCGTGTGGACTTTCACGCAGTATGATTTGATTTTAACTAGGCGGGTAGATGGATTGTCCCACTTCGCAATCACCAGTTAATTACGGCGTGATCGTGAAGCTGCATTTGACTCATTCACTTCCTTGTTTGCTACTACCTATTGGTATAGCGTCGTGCTAAGCTCCTATCGTTTGCTTCACTCATCCATTCATTAATGCTGCACGTGGTACATGTGCATACGACAGAGTTCGTCGGATCGAGATGTTTCACCACGATAATAATGCAAAATCTTCACCCACAGGCTGAGTTGTTTAATTTTTTGGTTTCATTAACCTACAACGTATGATATGATCGCCAATAAATCCACTGAAACAACTGATCTAGAAATTTTTGAATCAAAGGGCTCGACATCATCCCAGCAAAAAGAGGTGCTTGACGTTGATAAAACCTAGAAGAAGGGAAGACATTCTAGCACGGGCAGAGAACATGAGGTCTATTTGCAACAAACTGCCTTTTGTCCTTCAAGAATGATATGCAAAAGGTGCTCGGCATAAAGGTGTTGAGTGGACAAGCATGCACCTTAGGGCAGGGAAAACTTTGTTTTTGCCACTCTAGTTTTTGCCGACTTTGCTTATGCCACTCTAGAATTTGACATTTCGCTTTTGCCACTGTTAGCTTTTGACAATACATCACAAATGCCATTGTGTGGCAAAAGCAATAATACTTGAATATGACAATGAATTTTGTGTGACAATGAATAATACTCAAAATGCCATTGTATACTCCCTCCATTTTTGTGTGGAAAAAGTAATTTGTGTGGACTTTCATTGCATTGATAGGTAGAAGTACTAGCAAGAGCAATAGTATATGAAATGAAATAGTATATCAAATATGACCGGTTTTTGAATTGATTATTTCCACTTGGAAAGTTTTGGCCGTGGATTAGGGTTAGCCTTTTCTGGAGCTATGGGTTGGAACAGAAAGCAACATTCGGTCGACAAAAATGGACTTTGCTAGGGTGTGAGTGAGTCACAGACCAGACCTATGGCCATGGGTTAAGATGGGTTTAGATGCTCTTATCGTCACTGTCCTGTCCTTTGCGTGTACGCCAGCGTAATCTACTTTGGTCTCCAACTTTTCCGTCCACTTAACAGGTAGGTTTTGGCCTTATCGCGGCGATTCACATGGCGTTAGAATTAGTCTTTGCAGTGTTTTCTCCTCGAAGAGCAAACTTGCAAGCATAGCAAAGACAATCCTGACTTGCTAAGTCCTAGTAACAGATATTATTTGCAGGGTCTGCATGCATCAGAGAGGACCTGACTGTAATTTTTCCATACGACGCGGGGTCCTATCTGCAATGGCTTTGGGCTGCAGTATTCAAAAGTCTGCGATCGCAATCTTGGCCTATTGTCCTTGTTTTTTCTTTTCTCACTTGGAGTACAAGATCTATGCCGATCACGGATGACACGGCCACATGAAGGTGCGTCTGCTTCGCTCGCCAGCGAATGACCGATGGGAATCTTTGCCTGGAGACTCCTCGCATCGCATGCGATACCACTGTAGAAACCAGACGAATCCAATCCTCGCTGGCCGCTAACAGCATCCGTCTATTCAGATTCACCCATTCGTTCGTTGGTTCCAGCGGTTAGCTGCCGCGGCGCGTATGATGCATGCAAGTAATCATGGAGCCGTTATCTATCCACAGTGGCGTAGTTGTAGGGTGGCCAGGGTGGTCCATGGACCACCCTGGAATTGAGCCCATTAGTGTAGTATATACTACTTCATAAAAACATAATCGGATTCAAGTCAGCGTCTCAGTCCATATACAACCAATAGATTAAGTTGTCTGGTTAATTGTGCTTTGTACTATTGTATTTGTATGCTAGTCAGTCGACGCTCGTTTTTCGGTCGAGTCTAGCCCAAAAGATGTTCTGTGTTTCCAGACTCCCTTTCCTCTTGAACCCTAGCGTTTAGCGAGCGCCATCAGCCAACAACACGAGGCTGATAGGGCACCCGCCGACGGCGACAGATAGGCGACCGGCGAAGGGCGCTCCTGCTGGTGGGTGGCGGTGGCGGACAGGTCATAGACGACTAGTAAAGGGCGCATGCACGCACACACACAACCCTATTAGGCTGAGCACTACTTGTTTTCTATTATACTCCAATCTAAAGTAAGATTTTTGTTCTCCTTTAACTGAAAGTATAATTTGCTTTTGCTATGAAGATTTGAACAAGTTGAAAGTGCAAGCTTGATTTTTTTTTCAATCGATAATCGGTAAAATGAACTAATTGAATCATTAGGGATTTGTTCCAACTGATAGTTAATAATCAACTTTTCTAGAATTGTTGCAAAAAGAAGAGCTGATGCGAGTGGTAATGTGGGTGTTTCTGTTACACACAAGTGGCCACAAGTCTGATGTGAATTAATTGTTTCGGTATATGCAAAGATTAGTCACATGTTGGAAAACAAGTAACTAGAGGTTGAAACAAAGTAATGAGGGTAGGAAGTAAATAACGTAAACGTAAAGTGATAAAAGTAAATTGTCGGTTTGTCTATAGTAGGAGGTTAGGCGATGGAAACTCGGATCATGGTGTATGTGTCAGTGCATTAGTAATAGTAATTACCTTTTTATGTGATTATACTCTTTAATTGTATGCTCAGTAGGTAGGTCATCCTTGCATAGTTGAACTCCTCCATGCAGGGATTGTTTTCCTATACTGTCCTGCACCAACACTATTATATGCATGGTCATTTCTGCAATTAAGATAGTAAAACCAGATCAACGCTATACATGTCGTGGATTCTGGTAATCCTGATATTCACTACAAGAAATATAGCTGTAAACAAAACTAGCAGGCCGCAGCGCACGCTCAAGGCTCAAGCCAAAAATGAACGACTACATGATTGATTGCTAGCTCCCTGTTTCCTTTGTACATTCTATAGATTTGTTGCCTTAGCAACCTATAGATGTCCGGATGTGATGCCTAAGAGCAATTATGTCAAGTATAATCTTACTCATAAAAAATCCAATTTAATCGATAAGAAATTGTAATTTGTTCACCATGCCATGTTACCTTTATTTGATGAGATGCCGCTAGTAAAACTATGGATCCAATCCATTCATCCTTACTGCTTTCAACCTCGATCATTGTATTTTTTATTTCTTTTATAACCTGGACTTTTATTTCTTTTGTTTCAGTCAATACATTCAAACACAAGTTGCATTAATCCTTGTAATTAACAAGGCTAGTAAGACCAACAATTTTACTATTTCTGTTGGGGGCCAAGGCAAGTTCTATATTTTCATTTCCAGGTATTGATCATTGGTTGCAATCCAAAGCTCCTACGGGTTCCATAAACCTTAAGGATCATCCACTTGATGGAAATTGATGCTTGCTAAAATCATCTGCCCTTGGGGGCCCAACACCTTCCTACATTGAGGAAACATGAGGCGGCGGCTAGCAACACGTGCACATGACAGGCCAAACCATCGAGGCAGGAACACCACCGACTTCTCATCTCCCTAATTAAAAGTATGATTTTCATCCAATCTAAAGCATGATTTTGCCTTCAAGGTTTGAATAAGTTTAATTGTGAGTGCGTATAAAAAAATCGGAATTGATAAATTGAGACAACTGATTAATGATTAATGTGCTTTCATTTGAACTTACAATTGATAAATTAAACTTTTTTATCATAGAATTGTTGCAAAATCAATCATATTGATATGTTTTTTTTTCATAAATTATATACTAGTGCTCGATAACAAAGCTAGGCAAAATCTGTCAGGGGAGAGGCGAAGACACAGTGTGAGTTGTAGAATTAAACTTATCAATGTGTTTTTTAATAAATTATATACTAGTATGTAGTGAGCTAGACAAAATTTGTTGGGGGTGGAGGTGAGGGGGGTGTTGGGGAACGTAGCAGAAATTCAAAAAATTTCCTACGTATCACCAAGATGTATCTATGGAGAGACCAGCAACGAGTAGAAAGAGAGTGCATCTACATACCCTTGTAGATCGCTAAGCGGAAGCGTTCAAGTGAACGGGGTTGATGGAGTCGTACTCGTCGTGATTCAAATCACCGATGATCAAGTGCCGAACGCACGGCACCTCCGCGTTCAACACACGTAGAGCCCGGTGACGTCTCCCAAGCCTTGATCCAGCAAGGAGAGAGGGAGAGGTTGAGGAAGACTCCATCCAGCAGCAGCACAATGGCGTGGTGGTGGTGGAGGAGCGTGGCAATCCTGCAGGGCTTCGCCAAGCACCGCGAGAGAGGAGGAGCACTTGGGAGAGGGAGGGCTGCGCCAGGGGCCAGGGTGAAGCTCCCATGCGCCTCCCCACTATATATAGGGGTGGAGGGGGCTGGTTTCTTGCCCTCCAAGTCCATTGGGGCGTTGGCAAAGGTGGGAGGAAAGAAATCCCATCATTTCCTTCCCCACCGATTGCTATCCCCCTTTTTTAGGGATCTTGATCTTATCCCTTTGGGATATGATCTTATTCCTTCTAAGGGGGGATCTTGGTGCGCCTTGACCAGGGGTGTGGGGCCTTTCCCCCACTACCCACGTTCATGTGGGTCCCCCCATGCAGGTGGGCCCCACTCCGGAACCTTCTAGAACCTTCCCGGTACAATACCGAAAAATCCCGAACATTTTCCGGTGGCCAAAATAGGACTTCCCATATATAAATCTTTACCTCCGGACCATTCCGAAACTCCTCGTGACGTCCGGGATCTCATCCGGGACTCCGAACAACATTCGGTAACCACATACAAACTTCCTTTATAACCCTAGCGTCATCGAACCTTAAGTGTGTAGACCCTACGGGTTCGGGAATCATGCAGACATGACCGAGACGTTCTCCGGTCAATAACCAACAGCGGGATCTGGATACCCATGATGGCTCCCACATGTTCCACGATGATCTCATCGGACGAACCACGATGTCAAGGACTTAATCAATCCCGTATGCAATTCCCTTTGTCTAGCGGTATTATACTTGCCCGAGATTCGATCGTCGGTATCCTTATACCTTGTTCAATCTCGTTACCGGCAAGTCTCTTTACTCGTTCCGTAACACATCATCCCGTGATCAACTCCTTGGTCACATTGCGCATATGATGATGTCCTACCGAGTGGGCCCAGAGATACCTCTCCGTTTACACGGAGTGACAAATCCCAGTCTCGATTCGTGCCAACCCAACAAATACTTTCGGAGATACCTGTAATGCACCTTTATAGCCACCCAGTTACGTTGTGACGTTTGGTACACCCAAAGCATTCCTACGGTATCTGGGAGTTGCACAATCTCATGGTCTAAGGAAGAGATACTTGACATTGGAAAAGCTCTAGCAAACGAACTACACGATCTTAGTGCTAGGCTTAGGATTGGGTCTTGTCCATCACATCATTCTCCTAATGATGTGATCCCGTTATCAACGACATCCAATGTCCATAGCCAGGAAACCATGACTATATGTTGATCACAACGAGCTAGTCAACTAGAGGCTCACTAGGGACATATTGTGGTCTATGTATTCACACGTGTATTACGATTTCCGGATAATACAGTTATAGCATGAATAAAAGACAATTATCATGAACAAGGAAATATAATAATACTTTTATTATTGCCTCTAGGGCATATTTCCAACAGTCTCCCACTTGCACTAGAGTCAATAATCTAGTTCACATCGATATGTGATTAAAACTCAAGGTCACATCCCCATGTGACTTACACCCAAAGAGTTTACTAGAGTCAATAATCTAGTTCACATTTACCATGTGATTAACACTCGATGAGTTCTGGGTTTGATCATGTTATGCTTGTGAGAGAGGTTATAGTCAACGGGTCTGAACCTTTTAGATCCGTGTGTGCTTTACAAATCTCTATGTCATCTCCTAGATGTAGCTACCACGCTCTATTTGGAGCTATTCCAAATAATTGTTCTACTTGGAGCTATTCTAAATTGTTGCTCCATCATACGTATCCGGTATCTCTACTCAGAGCTATCCGGATAGGTGTTAAGCTTGCATCGACGTAACCCTTTACGACGAACTCTTTTACCACCTCCATAATCGAGAAAATTCCTTAGCCCACTAGTTACTAAGGATAACTTTGACCGCTGTCCTGTGATCCATTCTTGGATCACTCTTGTACCCCTTGACTGACTCATGGCAAGGCACACTTCAGGTGCGGTACACAGCATAGCATATTGTAGAGAGCCTATGATAAAAGCATAGGGGACGGCCTTTGTCCTTCCTCTTTCTTCTGCCGTGGTCGAGCTTTAAGTCTTAACTTCATACCTTACAACTCAGGCAAGAACTCCTTCTTTGACTGATCCATCTTGAACACCTTCAAGATTATGTCAAGGTACGTGCTCATTTAAAAGTACTATTAAGCATTTTGATCTATCTTATAGATCTTGATGCTTATTGTTCAAGTAGCCTAATCCAGGTTATCCATTGAAAAACAGTTTTCAAATAACCCTATATGCTTTCTAGAAATTCTACATCATTTCTGATCATCAATATGTCAACAACATATACTCATCAGAAATTCCATAGTGCTCCCACTCACTTCTTTGGAAATACAAGTTTCTCATAAACTTTGTATAAACCCAAAATCTTTGATCATCTTATCAAAGTGTACATTCCAACTCCGAGATGCTTACTCCAGTCCTTAGAAGGATCGCTGGAGCCAGCATACCTTTTAGCATCCTTAGGATCGTCAAAACCTTTCTGATTGTATTACATACAACCTTTCCTTACGAAAACTGGTAAGGAAACTCGTTTTGACATCCATCTGCCAGATTTCATAAATGCAGCTGATGCTAACACGAATCCGACGGACTTAAGCATCGCTACGGATGAGAAAATCTCATCGTAGTAAACTCCTTGAACTTGTGAAAAAAAAACTCTTCGCCACAAGTCGAGCTTCATAGACGGTGACATTACCGTCCACGTCCGTCTTCTTCTTAAAGATCCATTTATCTCAATGGCTTGCCGATCATCGGGCAAGTCCACCAAAGTCCATGCTTTGTTATGATACATGGATCCTATCTCAGATTTCATGGCTTCTAACCATTTGTCGGAATTTGGGCCCACCATCGCTTCTCCATAGCTCGTAGGTTCATTGTTGTCTAGCAACATGACCTTCAAGACAGGATCACCGTACCACTCTGAAGTAGTACGCGTCCTTGTCGTCCTACGAGGTTCGGTAGTGACTTGATCCGAAGCTTCATGATCACTATCATAAGCTTCCACTTCAATTGGTATAGGTGCCACAGGAACAACTTCCTGTGCCCTGCTACACACTTGTTGAAGTGACGGTTCAATAACCATATCAAGTCTCCACCATCCTCCCACTCAACTCTTTCGAGAGAAACCTTTCCTCGAGAAAGGACCCGATTCAAGAAACAATCCATATTGCTTTCTGATCTGAATTAGGAGGTATACCCAACTGTTTTGGGTGTCCTATGAAGATGCATTTATCCGCTTTGGGTTCGAGCTTATCAGCCTGAAACTTTTTCACATAAGCGTCACAGCCCCAAACTTTTAAGAAATGACAACTTAGGTTTCTCTAAACCATAGTTCATACGGTGTCATCTCAACGGAATTACGTGGTGCCCTATTTAAAGTGAATGTGGTTGTCTCTAATGCCTAACCCATAAACGATAGTGGTAATTCGATAAGAGACATCATGGTACGCACCATATCTAATAGGGTGCAACTATGATGTTCGGACACACCATCACACTATGGTGTTCCAGGTGGTATTTATTGTGAAACAATTTCCACAATGTCTTAATTGCGTGCCAAAACTCGTAACTCAGATATTCATCTCTATGATCATATCATAGACATTTTATCCTCTTGTCACAATGATCTTCTACTTCACACTGAAATTACTTGAACCATTCAATAATTCAGACTTGTGTTTCATCAAGTAAATATTCTCAACATCTACTCGAATCATCTGTGAAGTAAGAACATAACGATATCGACTACATGCCTCAGCACTTATTGGATTTCATACATCAAAATGTATTTCTTCCCACAAGTTGCTTTCTATTTCCATTTTACTGAAACCGAGGATTTCAGTCATCTTGCCCATGTGGTATGATTTGCATGTCTCAAGTGATTCAAGATCAAGTGAGTTCAAATGGTCCATTTGCATGGAGTTTCTTCATGCATATACACCAATAGACATGGTTCGCATGTCTCAAACTTTTCAAAAATGAGTGAGCCCAAAGATCCATCAACATGGAGCTTCTTCATGCGTTTTATACCGATATGACTTACGTGGCAGTGCCACAAGTAGGTGGTACTATCATTACTATCTTTTGGCATGAACATGTGTATCACTACGATCGAGATTCAATAAACCATTCATTTTAGGTGCAAGACCATTCAAGGTATTATTCAAATAAACAGAGCAACCATTATTCTCCTTAAATGAATAACCGTATTGCAATAGACATAATCCAATCATGTCTATGCTCAACGCAAACACCAATCTCGATGGTAGAGGGAGCGTACGATGCTTTGATCATATCAACACTTGGAAACACTTCCAACACATATCGTCAGCTCACCTTTAGCTAGTCTCCGTTTATTCCGTAGCCTTTTGTTTCGAGTTACTAACACTTAGCAACCGAACCGGTATCTAATACCCTGGTGCTACTAGGAGTACTAGTAAAGTACACATTAACATAATGTATATCCAATATACTTCTATCGACAGCCTTCTCATCTACCAAGTATCTAGGGTAATCCTGCTCCAGTGGTTGTTCCCCTTATTACAGGAGCACTTAGTCTCGGGTTTGGGTTCAACCTTGGGTTTCTTCACTAGAGCAGCAGCTGATTTGCCGTTTCATGAAGTATCCCTTCTTGCCCTTGCCCTTCTTGAAACTAGTGGTTTCACCAACCATCAAAAATTGATGCTCCTTCTTGATTTCTACTTTCGCGGTGTCAAACATCGTGAATACCTCAAGGATCATCATATCTATCCCTGATATGTTATAGTTCATCACAAAGCTCTAGCAGCTTGGTGGCAATGACTTTGGAGAAACATCACTATCTCATATGGAAGATCAACTCCCACTCGATTCAAGTGATTGTTGCACTCAGACAATCTGAGCACAAGCTCAACGATTGAGCTTTCCTCCTTAGTCTGCAGGCTAAGAAAATTGTCGGAGGTCTTATACCTCTTGACGTGGGCACGAGCCTGAAATCTCAATTTCAGCCCTCAAAACATCTCATATGTTCCGCGATGTTTCGAAAAACATCTTTGGTGCCTCTACTTAAGCCATTTAACTGAACTATCACGTAGTTATCAAAACGTGTATGTCCGATGTTCACAACATCCACAGACGACGTTTGGGGTTCAGCACACTGAGCGGTGCATTAAGGACATAAGCTTTCTACTGTCCGCATAATTGCTACTGTTAACTTTCAACTATATTTTCTCTAGGAACATAACTAAACAGTAGAACTATAGCATGAGCTATGACATAATTTGCAAAATCCTTTTGACTATGTTCAGGATAATTAAGTTCATCTTATGAACTCCCACTCAGATAGACATCCCTCTGGTCATCTAAGTGATCACATGATCCGAGTCAAACTAGCCCGTGTCCGATCATCACGTGAGACGGACTAGTCATCATCGGTGAACATTTTCATGTTGATCGTATCTACTATACGACTCATGCTCGACCTTTCGGTCTCCGTGTTCCGAGGCCATGTCTGTACATGCTAGGCTCGTCAAGTTAACCCTAAGTGTTTTCGCGTGTGTAAATCTGTCTTACACCCGTTGTATGTGAACGTAAGAATCCATCACACCCGATCATCACGTGGTGCTTAGAAGCGACGAACTGTAGCAACGGTGCACAGTTAGGGGAGAACACTTCTTGAAATTTTGTAAGGGATCATCTTATTTACTACCGTCGTCCTAAGTAAACAAGATGCATAAACATGATAAACATCACATGCAATCAAATAGTGACATGATATGGCCAATATCATTTTGCTCCTTTTGATCTCCATCTTCGGGGCTCCATGATCATCATCGTCACCGGCATGACACCATGATCATGATCTCCATCATCGTGTCTCCATGAAGTCGTCCCGCCAACTTATTACTTCTACTACTATGGCTACCGGTTAGCAATAAAGTAAAGTAATTACATGGCGTTGTTCAATGACACGCAGGTCATACAATAAATTAAGACAACTCCTATGGCTCCTACCGGTTGTCATACTCATCGACATGCAAGTCGTGATTCCTATTACAAGAACATGATCAATCTCATACATCACATATCATTCATCACATTCTTCTTGGCCATATCACATCACATAGCATACCCTGCAAAAACAAGTTAGACGTCCTCTAATTGTTGTTTGCATGTTTTACGTGGCTGCTATGGGTTTCTAGCAAGAACGTTTCTTACCTACGCAAAACCACAACGTGATATGTCAATTGCTATTTACCCTTCATAAGGACCCTTTTCATCGAATCCATTCCGACTAAAGTGGGAGAGACTGGCACCCGCTAGCCACCTTATGCACCAAGTGCATGTCAATCGGTGGAACCTGTCTCACGTAAGAGTACGTGTAAGGTCGGTCCGGGCCGCTTCATCCCACAATACCGTCGAAACAAGATTGGACTAGTAACGGTAAGCATATTGAACAAAATCAACGCCCACAACTACTTTGTGTTCTACTCGTGCAAAGAATCTACGCAATAGACCTAGCTCATGATGCCACTGTTGGGGAACGTAGCAGAAATTCAAATTTTTTCCTACGTATCACCAAGATGTATCTATGGAGAGACCAGCAACGAGTAGAAAGAGAGTGCATCTACATACCCTTGTAGATCGCTAAGCGGAAGCGTTCAAGTGAACGGGGTTGATGGAGTCGTACTCGTCGTGATTCAAATCACCGATGATCAAGTGCCGAACGCACGGCACCTCCGCGTTCAACACACGTAGAGCCCGGTGACGTCTCCCAAGCCTTGATCCAGCAAGGAGAGAGGGAGAGGTTGAGGAAGACTCCATCCAGCAGCAGCACAACGGCGTGGTGGTGGTGGAGGAGCGTGGCAATCCTGTAGGGCTTCGCCAAGCACCGCGAGAGAGGAGGAGCACTTGGGAGAGGGAGGGCTGCGCCAGGGGCCAGGGTGAAGCTCCCATGCGCCTCCCCACTATATATAGGGGTGGAGGGGGCTGGTTTCTTGCCCTCCAAGTCCATTGGGGCGTTGGCAAAGGTGGGAGGAAAGAAATCCCATCATTTCCTTCCCCACCGATTGCTATCCCCCTTTTTTAGGGATCTTGATCTTATCCCTTTGGGATATGATCTTATTCCTTCTAAGGGGGGATCTTGGTGCGCCTTGACCAGGGGTGTGGGGCCTTTCCCCCACTACCCACGTTCATGTGGGTCCCCCCATGCAGGTGGGCCCCACTCCGGAACCTTCTAGAACCTTCCCGGTACAATACCGAAAAATCCCGAACATTTTCCGGTGGCCAAAATAGGACTTCCCATATATAAATCTTTACCTCCGGACCATTCCGGAACTCCTCGTGATGTCCGGGATCTCATCCGGGACTCCGAACAACATTTGGTAACCACATACAAACTTCCTTTATAACCCTAGCGTCATCGAACCTTAAGTGTGTAGACCCTACGGGTTCGGGAATCATGCAGACATGACCGAGACGTTCTCCGGTCAATAACCAACAGCGGGATCTGGATACCCATGATGGCTCCCACATGTTCCACGATGATCTCATCGGAAGAACCACGATGTCAAGGACTTAATCAATCCCGTATGCAATTCCCTTTGTCTAGCGGTATTATACTTGCCCGAGATTCGATCGTCGGTATCCTTATACCTTGTTCAATCTCGTTACCGGCAAGTCTCTTTACTCGTTCCGTAACACATCATCCCGTGATCAACTCCTTGGTCACATTGCGCATATGATGATGTCCTACCGAGTGGGCCCAGAGATACCTCTCCGTTTACACGGAGTGACAAATCCCAGTCTCGATTCGTGCCAACCCAACAGATACTTTCGGAGATACCTGTAATGCACCTTTATAGCCACCCAGTTACGTTGTGACGTTTGGTACACCCAAAGCATTCCTACGGTATCCGGGAGTTGCACAATCTCATGGTCTAAGGAAGAGATACTTGACATTGGAAAAGCTCTAGCAAACGAACTACACGATCTTAGTGCTAGGCTTAGGATTGGGTCTTGTCCATCACATCATTCTCCTAATGATGTGATCCCGTTATCAACGACATCCAATGTCCATAGCCAGGAAACCATGACTATCTGTTGATCACAACGAGCTAGTCAACTAGAGGCTCACTAGGGACATATTGTGGTCTATGTATTCACACGTGTATTACGATTTCCGGATAATACAGTTATAGCATGAATAAAAGACAATTATCATGAACAAGGAAATATAATAATACTTTTATTATTGCCTCTAGGGCATATTTCCAACAGGGGGGGGGGGGGGCATTGCCCCCTTAGCTAAATAGCCCGGCCTCTGTTAGTATATTGGTATGTTGTATTCGTGTCGTAAACACTTTTTATATTAGTTGGACCACCCTAATCCAAAATCCTGGCTATGCCACTATCTATCCATTCCATGTGCGCTCCGCGTCGTCCCCGACCATGATTGCGGCGAGCATCGTACGTTGTAACGAACGCCCCCGCATCAGCAAAGTTTTTTAACGAGTGAAAACGACCGGTGATGTGGTATCATCATTTGAAGGGTTCGGCGTGCCATCATTGTCAGTCACGGCGACAGTGAGATCGAGCATCATCCCGCGGATCATGTCAGCTCCTTTGTCATAGCAGTGCCAATTATATCGACCCCTTCCTTCCGGCATTGGAATATCTTGCTCATTAAGCATGTCCACCGATGCCGGGGCCTTGGCACGCAAACAGGGTATCCGGGGGGGGGGGGGGGTCTGCCAAGCATCTTTCCACTTCAGTCGATCAATCTAGACTAGAGACGTGGTGCCACCTTCCGCTTCCTTGTCGTGGAGGAGGGGGGGGGGGGGGTCTGCCAAGCATCTTTCCACTTCAGTCGATCAATCTAGACTAGAGACGTGGTGCCACCTTCCTTGTCGTGAAGGAAGAAAGTTACCGAAAGCAATAGGGGAAAGAAAATATGGGAAAGGGGACGCTGGACCTACATATATAGGTTCGCACAGAAAAAGGCAAAGTTGTTGTCCAGTGGTGTAGTTGTGGGGTGGCCAGGGTGGTCCATGGACCACCCTGGAATTGAGCCCATTAGTGTAGTATATACTACTTCATAAAAACATAATCGGACTCAAGTCAGCGTCTCAGTCCATATACAACCAATAGATTAAGTTGTCTGGTTAACTCTGCTTTGTACTATTGTATTTGTATGCTAGTCAGTCGACGCTCGTTTTTCGGTCGAGTCTAGTCCAAAAGATGTTCTGTGTTTCCAGACCCCCTCTCCTCTCGAACCCTAGCGTTTAGCGAGCGCCATCAGCCAACAACACGAGGCTGATAGGGTACCCGCCGACGGCGACAGATAGGCGACCGGCGAAGGGCGCTCCTGCTGGTGGGTGGCGGCGGCGGACAGGTCATAGACGACTAGCAAAGGGCGCATGCACGCACACACACAACCCTATTAGGCTGAGCACTACTTATTTTCTATTCTACTCCAATCTAAAGTAAGATTTTTGTTCTCCTTTAACTGAAATTATAATTTGCTTTTGCTATGAAGATTTGAACAAGTTGAAAGTGCAAGCTTGATTTTTTTTCAATCGATAATCAGTAAAATGAACTAATTGAATCATTAGGGATTTGTTCCAACTGACAATTAATAATCAACTTTTCTAGAATTGTTGCAAAAAGAAGAGCTGATGCGAGTGGTAATGTGGGTGTTTCTGTCACACACAAGTGGCCACAAATCTGATGTGAATTAATTGTTTCGGTATATGCAAAGATTAGTCTCATGTTGGAAAACAAGTAACTAGAGGTTGAAACAAAGTAATGAGGGTAGGAAGTAAATAATGTAAACGTAAAGTGATAAAAGTAAATTGTCGGTTTGTCTATAGTAGGAGGTTAGGCGATGGAAACTCGGATCATGGTGTATGTGTCAGTGCATTAGTAATAGTAATTACCTTTTTATGTGATTATACTCTTTAATTGTATGCTCAGTAGGTAGGTCATCCTTGCATAGTTGAACTCCTCCATGCAGGGATTGTTTTCCTATACTGTCCTGCACCAACACTATCATATGCATGGTCATTTCCGCAATTAAGATAGTAAGACCAGATCAACACTATACATGTCGTGGATTCTGGTAATCCTGATATTCACTACAAGAAATATAGCTGTAAACAAAACTAGCAGGCTGCAGCGCACGCTCAAGGCTCAAGCCAAAAATGAACGACTACATGATTGATTGCTGGCTCCCTGTTTCCTTTGTACATTCTATAGATGTTGTTGTCTTAGCAACCTATAGATGTCCGGATGTGATGCCTAAGAGCAATTATGTCAAGTATAATCTTACTCATAAAAAAATCCAATTTAATCGATAAGAAATTGTAATTTGTTCACCATGCCATGTTAACTTTATTTGATGAGATGCCGCTAGTAAAACTATGGATCCAATCCATTCATCCTTACTGCTTTCAACCTCGATCGTTGTATTTTTTATTTCTTTTATAACCTGGACTTTTATTTCTTTTGTTTCAGTCAATACATTCAAACACAAGTTGCATTAATCCTTGTAATTAACAAGGCTAGTAAGACCAACAATTTTACTAGTTCTGTTGGGGGCCAAGGCAAGTTCTATATTTTCATTTCCAGGTATTGATCATTGGTTGCAATCCAAAGCTCCTACGGGTTCCATAAACCTTAAGGATCATCCACTTGATGGAAATTGATGCTTGCTAAAATCATCTGCCCTTGGGGGCCCAACACCTTCCTACATTGAGGAAACATGAGGCGGCGGCTAGCAACACGCGCACATGACAGGCCAAACCATCAAGGCAGGAACACCACCGACTTCTCATCTCCCTAATGAAAAGCATGATTTTCATCCAATTTAAAGCATGATTTTGCCTTCAAGGTTTGAATAAGTTTAATTGTGAGTGCGTATAAAAAAAATCAGAATTGATAAATCGAGACAACCGATTAATTATTAATGTGGTTTCATTTGAACTTACAATTGATAAATTAAACTTTTTTATCATAGAATTGTTGCAAAATCAATCATATTGATATGTTTTTTTCATAAATTATATACTAGTGCTCGATAACAAAGCTAGGCAAAATCTGTCAGGGGAGAGGCAAAGACACAGTGTGAGTTGTAGAATTAAACTTATCAATGTGTTCTTTTAATAAATTATATACCAGTATGTAGTGAGCTAGGCAAAATTTGTTGGGGGTGGAGGTGAGGGGGGGGGGCATTGCCCCCTTAGCTAAATAGCCTAGCCTCTGTTAGTATATTGGTATGTTGTATTAGTGTCGTAAACACTTTTTATATCAGTTGGACCACCCTAATCCAAAATTCTGGCTACGCCACAGCTGCTGTCTATTAGTACTGCATTTGCTTTTCAGAAAGTGAATGAATATCCTGCAACTTGCACGAGCGGGGAGCAGTTCTATTTCCGTGGATAAAAAGTTTTACGTCAGGCAGGCAACCATGGTGTGACAGGTGGAGGTGCTAGCAGGATCCAGATTATAATTCGATTCGTGTCACAAACGATAAAACCTTGGTGGTGACGGCAAGATCGTTTGCCGACGGCTAGTGGTTCACCAATTATCTTGCTGATGACATGGATGATAAAGGATGTGCTTGTCATCGACACTACTCTTGTTGCTTTTGTTGTCCCGATGACTAGGACCGTTGAGGATATTAATGTCTGACCGCCAAGATGTAGACGGTGGGAAGCTCGGTAACTAGGGGTGGATTAATGAGTTGTTCGGCTCGTTAAGCTCGTGCTTTTTAAGTTTGTCAAGCTTTGCAAGCAAAAACCTTGTTCGGCTCTTTCGTTTGAAGCTTGTTAAGCTCGTGAGGTCATCGTTAAAATAGGAACTACTCACTTTTGTTTTAGCTACAAGGTTTGTGGCCTACAACCGGTGTGGTTTTTATGAAAGGAGACGAGGACCACATGAGGAGATGCGTTATTTGATGCCTCCTATAAACTGGGTTGGGTCGATTAGATTAAATAGAGGAGTTGAGGTACCCCCAAATGTGCCACTTAAGATAAAAAAAACATGTTGTTTTGTACTCCCAAGCTTAAAGTGCCGCTCGTCAAACTTGTTAACTCGTTAACTTTGAGGTCCAGCGTGTCGTACTGATCTTGAGGATCTTCGACATATGTTGTTCTCTTTTGATAGAGCAAAGCCGTGTGGGAGGAGCTAGACCTGAGAGCCACCATCAACGCGGCTACGACACATGAGCGGTCATGGGTCGATCATCCTGGAACGGTTGTTATGTGCAGATCTTTTGGGTGAGGTCAAAATTACTATTGCAAATGGAATTGAGACGGATATGGTCACATGGTACTTATGGTGGGATCGCTAGAAAACCACTCATGAAGAAAATTGTGGTTCCCTGGTGTGGTTACCAATGAGCATATGAGGTATCGTGGCGAATGCACTTGCTACTAAGGTGAAAGCACAAATGAGAAAATCAAGGTGGGTCAAACCAGCTGCAACATAAAACTGAATATTTTTTAAGGAGGCAAAAGATTTGCCTCATTCATTAATTAAGAGGGAAAGTAGACTTTTGTTAGAGCTACAACACCTAGGTGTAAAGGCACCAAGACAGGAAAAATTACTCCCGTGACATGATCGTACCCAAATTTTTTGCACCCGCGGTTACCCTTGTTCGAGTCTCTGACTTGATGTTCGCTAGGAGGACCGACGGAGGGGCGCTCTTTTGCTCGAAGATGCGGGCGTTCCTCTCATTCTAGACTCTCCAGGAGGTGACGAGTGATAAAGTAGCCATCGTTGTCAGTGTCAAAACCGGCGGATCTCGGGTAGGGGGTACCGAACTATGCGTCTAAGGCAAATGGTAACAGGAGGCGGGGGACACAATGTTTACCCAGGTTCGGGCCCTCTCAATGGAGGTAATACTCTACTTCCTACTTGATTGATCTTGATGTTATGAGTATTACAAGAGTTGATCTACCACGAGATCGTAGAGGCTAAACCCTAGAAGCTAGCCTATGATTATGATTGTTGTTGCCCTACGGACTAAACCCTCCGGTTTATATAGACACCGGAGGGGGCTAGGGTTACACAGAGTCGGTTACAGAGAATGAGATCTACATATCCGAATTGCCAAGCTTGCCTTCCACGCAAAGGAGAGTCCCACCCGGACATGGGACGAAAGTCTTCAATCTTGTATATTCATAGTCCAACAGTCCGGCCACAGTATATAGTCCGGCTGTCCGAGGACCCCCTAATCCATGACTCCCTCAGTAGCCCCTGAACCAGGCTTCAATGACGATGAGTCCGGCGCCCAGATTGTCTTCGGCATTGCAAGGTGGGTTCCTTCTCCGAATACTCAAGAGAAGATTTTGAACATAAGGATCATGTCCGGCTCTGCAAAACAAATTCCACATACCACCGTACAGAGCACAATATTCCACAAATCTAATCTGCTGACAACTTTTCATAGCGTGATATCACGCCGCGGCCCGGTCATTACACGAACCTTTTTTTCCCAGCCTGCTACCGCACGTATTGCCAGGCAGTTTTATTGGCATGTCTTGTCGAAGCAGAGATCGTGTTCCCCTTATCACGAGATTCTCATCAATACGGGTGTGGGTAACCCAACCGTGCTTGTTAGTATGACTCCTTGATTTTTGGCAAGTTCCAAACGCCATGCGGAGGATGCTTGATATTCACCCTCTTTATAAAGGGGCCAAGACCTGTCCTTTTCTTTCTCGATCCTTCCCTTTCCCTACCTCAATTTCCAACACCCAAGGTCCAGGCTAAGCGCTTCGGAACTTCAACCATGTCCGGATCCAACCTTCAAGGCCGGTGGATGGCCTCCACTGTCACAGAGGAGGACATCAAGAAGCTTAGGGAGGCTAGGTATCTGACCACTGAAATCCCACACAGGCTACCTACTCAAGGGCAGGTTATCCCCACTCCTGAACCCAACGAGAGTGTCGTATTTGTTTCTCACTTCCTCCGAGGGCTAGGCTTTAGTCTTGATCCCTTTGTAAGAGGGCTCATTTTCTATTGCGGGCTAGATTTCCATGACCTAGCTCCAGATTCTGTTCTTCACATCTCGTCATTTATCGTCGTGTGTGAGGCCTTCCTCCACATTACTCCACACTTCGGCTTATGGCTCAAGACCTTCAATGTGAAGCCGAAGATGATCGACGGGCGACATGCGGAGTGCGGAGGTGCTATAATAAGCAAATGTGCCGACGCCCTATGGCCAAAGGGCTCCTTCCCGGAGGTGTCCGGCTTATGGCAACGGGAGTGGTTCTACATCACAGCACTCCGAGGTACAAAGCGGGTGGCCGCCCAGCCTTCCGCACGGGCCCTCCACCCCAACTGGCGTCATGGGTCAACAAAGGGCTGGACTGGGGGCCAGTGAATGACGTGCCGACATTGCAAAGCTGCATACGAGATCTCCTCAAGAGGGATGTCAGCCTCGTCAAAGTAATTCAGGTAATGCTAGTTTGTCGGGTCCTGCCATGCCAACGTCGATCTCTCCGGATGTGGGATTTCAACCCGGAAGGACCATGAACTATTCAGCACTTCTTCGGCATCACGCTCGAAGAGATGTATCGATTATTCTTCGAGTCACGAATAAAGTGTCCGGACACCACCGAGGATGCGGGCCTGAACTGCAATCGCCGAACCCTGTACTAACCAGGATGCTTGAGCGCGCACCCTATCAAGTGCCATAGGGAGAAGATGAAGGGATGAATAGAGAAGCCGAAAGCGGGCTTCATACATTACACATCCAAATCAGGGGAATTAGTGCCTCTGCAAAGAAGGGTGATCGGGGAGGTGAATCTAAAATCCCCTCTCCCCACGGGAAGAAAAGGGGTGCCCCGGAAGATTTGGAAACGGAGGTTTCCAAACGAGGGAAGAAACCTTTGCCGGGGGCCCTGCCTCGGAGGGCATCCTTACCGCACAGCGCCCGCAAGGGGGCCAGCCATCAACCGAGCTGTAAGTGAAGAAAAGTACTTTGGTAAATATATCCTGCTTTATCTCTGAGAACAATAACCGAGCCATATATTCTGCAGTCCGGCTTGTAGCCCTTCTCGACAAAGTTCATCTTCGGGGGATCTTCTTCCGGAGATGATGGAGAGCGAAACGCCTCCTCCTGCCTCCCCGTCTCATGGGGCGGACGACCCCGAGGTGTCGTCACGGAGGATTTCTCCTGATCCGCAAAGGCCAGAAGGTAACTCTCCGGCCGCCCGAAGTCCGGAGTCCTTGGCTCCTGAGGAGACCAACAGAAAAAGCCCGGGACTATCCGGTGTACAACCGGACACATTGATGGGTCTTTTGGAGCAAGCGGCTATCTCAGAGGCACAACGTACCTTGATGGGTACGGTGGTTGAGAGGATCTCATCTGACAAAAGCGGGTTAAATGAAGCTTTTACGAGCCTACTAAGAGGCTTTGAGGTACGCAAAGTAATATATATATTTTTGGCTGTACCGCACACGCTAGGTGTGCTCCGTATATATAGTAGCCCCTGAGACTCTGGTTGCCGTCCGGAGTGGGCAAACAGAGTATCATAGTCCCAGGTAGTGATCGCGCTGCTTTTATGTGCAGGCGGCTGAATGTCCGGCGGCTGACCAGACTGCTGATTTTGCCGAATTGAGGCGGCAGCTTGAAGTGGCGGATGCCAACATCACGCTTGTGAACATGCGACTTGATGAGGCACAGGGTATGTATATTCTGGTGGTAAGCAAATATTAAGAGGAGCATGATGCTAGTATCTATAATATGCTTTGACTGCAGATGGAGCTGCTGCCGTGGAAACCCTTCGGGTGGAACTTGCCTGAGCCAAGGAACAAGCCAGGAGAAGCGATGCGGCCGCCCTGAAGGCGGCCGAAGAGTTAAAAGACGAATAGGCTGCTCATCGCCAGAGCGAAGATAAAATAGCAAGCATGGCTCTTGAGCTGCAAAATGCCGCCAGCCACTATGAGCTTCTTGAAAGGGAAAGCCAAGCAAAAGCGGTTGACTTGAAGAAGGCTTTGGAAGCAGCCAAGGAAACACGCTCTGAAATCAGAGCTGCGCGGGAGGAGCTTCGTCAAGCCGGAGATATCACGGCTGGGAGGCCCTTTTTATTGCGGACGAAGTTCGGCGATCCGAAGTATGCCCCTCTTGATCAATTATGGAGTTCTGCAGACACGTACTTGGACTTAGCAAAGGGTGCTGCTGATGCGACTGAATATTTCAAGGATCAGAAATATCATGAGGTGGAAAGGTTGTTCTTGTCGCAGTTCAGCGCCCCCAAGCGTCTGCTGCTGTTAAATGAACAAATGGCCGAGTGGGCCGAGCTCCATAGGTTGTCCGGGCTTGCCATGAGGTCTGTCGTGGATTATCTTTGGCCGAAGGAACCAAGTCCGGATAGTTATTTTGGTTTAGTGCAACGATTTCTTCGTGTTGTGCCGCATATCGACGCTGTAAAGAGGTCGACGTGCATAGAGGGTGCGCGGATGGCTGTCGCCCGTGTTAAGACATACTAGGCAGGAATGGAGGCCACCGCTATTGCAACCAGGGGTCCGACCGGAGGCCAGGACTCGTCCAAGCACTATTTTGAAGAAGTCCTAGAAGGCGCCCGTTTAATAGAGGCTCAGTGCTCGAAGAGTACCATGTTCGAGTGACATGTATCTTGATTGTAAAAAACAATGCTATTTTGATTATAAAGGCTATGTTTATACTTTTGCCCGAAAGTATTATAGTGCCTCCTGTGCGGCTGTTTATGTTTGTATGTATATAACCTGAAAGTTTGCAGCCGTCGGCTTCAGCCCCCACGCATATAATGGGGGGTGTTCGGTAAAGCACGTAATCACACTTGATCCAACGTCTTGGTCCATTACGGAGGTGATAGCGCGGCGAACAAGGCAATCGGACTATATAGCTTTAACACTTTCACTTAGCCATAGGAGTTTGACAGTGGGGCTACTATATAGCCCCTGGTACTTCCGCGCTTGTCCGAATACGGTGTGCGTACGTACATGACCGGGAAACCGTTCCTTCGTTAATGCGGAGGAATCGCGAAGATTCCACTGAGTCATCGAGTGGTTGACCAGTCTCTCGCTTTATCATGACAGTTAGTTTTCGGCTTTCTCTACTGAGGTGCTCATCCAGATGAACCAGGGCACAATCGCAGTAGTTCTCTCGATGCCACCTTAGCCGATAGAGCGGAACGTAAGGTAGCAAAACACCGGAGCCGGGCAAACCCAACTATTAACCAAAGACATGATTCAAAGCTGATGCTTATAAGGCCAAACTCGCGACGCCGAACACTCCCTAAGGTATTCGTACTTTACAACATATACGGGCTGAGTAACGCCCTCGATAATGAGCCCTGAGTTTCCAGGTACATCCATTGATCTGGCGTGACGAAATGCCAATAACGCCAGTATCCCTCTCGGTTGTGTTAAGTGCCCGGAGGGTGTGAAGCAACAAGAGACATCAAAAAAGGTTTACACAGGGTCTTAATCTAAAAAGAAACCTTTGAGCGGGGCCCTATTGCACGTCTGCGCCTTTGTCTCCGTTGTGCCGTATCCTGGAAGGGTGTAGCATGATGATCATCTGTAAAAGAGGAAAACCTAGGTGAAAGACTTCGTGCGAAAAGTTAGTTATTCTTAATGAATCGTACAAATGCAATCTATTATTATTTTAATAGGGTCGAGTCGCACTATGGGCCCTTTTACGTGCAGGCAGCCCCTAGCACCACATATGGGGGTATAGTCAGCGACCAAAGCTCAGGTTTATCTGGGCTGCTACAACGAGTGGTGCGCCGGACACGTCCAGCCGTGTCCATGGTCTTGACGACCGATCATTTATTCGGGTTGGGGAGGCTGTTCGGTGGTTCGGCTGCTAGAACCGCCACATATTCTTCCGCACGTAGGGAACGCTCTGTATTTCCGCTGATTGTGATGACGCCACGTGGACCGGACATCTTAAGCTTAAGATATGCGTAATGCGGAACTGCATTGAAAAGAGCGAAGGCCGTTCTTCCGAGTAGTGCATGGTAGCCTCTTCGGAATGGAGCAATGTCGAAGATTAGTTCTTCGCTTTGGAAGTTGTCGGGCGAGCCAAATACAACCTCTAGTACTAAAGAGCCCGTGCAGCGGGCCTCTACGCCTGGTATTATTCCTTTAAAGGTAGTATTGTTGTGGCTCATTCTTGACGGGTCTATCCCCATCTTGCGGACAGTGTCCTGATATATCAGATTAAGACTACTTCCGCCGTCCATAAGGACTCGGGTGAGATGGTATCCGTTAATTATTGGGTCGAGCACCAATGCAGCCGATTCTCCATGTCGGATGATCCCTGCGATCAAAAGTGATCGGGCAGGCCGACCAAGGGTTGAACATGGGGGTGACGGGCTCTACAGCGTATATGTCTCGGAGTGCGCGTTTGCGCCTCCTCTTTGGTATATGAGTTGCGTAAATCATGTTCACTGTTTTGACCTCTGGTGGAATTTTTTTCTGTCCCCCAGTCTTCGGCTGGCAAGGCTCATCCTTGTCTTCACTTGGTGTCTCCCTCTCCTTGTGTTCGGCATTTAGTTTGCCGGCCTGCTTGAAGACCTAGCATTCTCTGTTGGTGTGGTTTGCAGGTTTTTTGGGGGTGCCATGAATCTGACATAATCTGTCTAGAATCTTGTTTAGGCTGGACGGTCCATCTCTGCTGCCTTTAAGTGGCTTTTTCCGTTGACCGAGTCGAGAGCCCCTGAATCCGGCGTTGACTGTCGTGTTGTCTGGGCTGTCTTCATTGCTTCGACACTTGTTTTTATTGCGTCGCGGCTTCCCATTGCCATCCCTGATTTCGGATGTGCCTGGGTTGCTGGTGCCGCTGCGGGCCAACCAACTGTCCTCACCCGCGCAAAAGCGGGTCATAAGGCTTGTTAGGGCTGCCATTGTCCTCGGCTTTTCCTGGCCGAGGTGTCTGGCGAGCCATTCATCCCAGACACTATGCTTGAAAGCTGCTAGGGCTTCGACATCAGGGCAATCGACGATTTGATTCTTCTTTGTGAGAAATCTATTCCAAAGCTTACGGGCTGACTCTCCGGGTTGTTGAATTATGTGACTTAAATCGTCTGCATCCGGAGGTCGGACATAGGTCCCTTGAAAATTAGCCCTGAGAGCATCCTCAAGTTCCTCCCAACTTCCAAATGAGTTTTCGGGGAGGCTTTTCAACCAGTGCCGAGCTGGTCCTTTCAACTTGAGGGGCAGGTATTTGATGGCATGGAGATCATCTCTGCAAGCCATGTGGATGTGAAGAATAAAGTCCTCAATCCAGACCGCAGGGTCTGTCATTCCGTCGTATGCCTCTATATTTACGGGTTTAAACCCCTCTGGAAATTCATGATCCAGCACCTCATCGGTGAAGCATAGGGGTTGTGCGGCACCCCTGTATTTAGATGTGTCGTGGCATGCCTCCAACGGTTGTTGTGTTCGGTGTTGATTCCGAGCCTGATATTCGATCAGTATAGTCGCTTTGGTGGCCGTGATCCTGCGCTGGAGCACGCTTTCTGGATCCATAGATGGACCTGGCCATACCGGCTTTTTTGTCCAAGTGCTCGCGTAAATCGTGTGTTGACTTGTGTGCAGCGTCAATAGCCGCCCTATCGCGGCCATGGGGTGGTCGGTCCGGCGGATCGGCTGTCGGTGGGAAACGACACCTATGGGATCACTGGAATCCCTTCTACGGTTGCGGGGCGTGGGGATCGTGAGGAGAGCGGGACTAGTAGACAACACAAGGGGGATTTACCCAGGTTTGGGCCGCAAAGCTGCGTAAAACCCTATGATCCTGCTTTGGTGGATGTATTAGTGTTCTTGAGCTCTCAAACTAGCTCTAGGTGCTATGAGGTTCGAAAGAGACGAATCCCTCTCCCGTGCGCCATGGGCCTCCTTTTATAGGCAGAAGGGGTTGCCACAGTGGCACACAGGAGGTGGAAAGTGCTACAGTGTTGCGAGCTTATTGCTGGTTATTACAGGACAAAGCGCATTAAATGCAGGGCTTAGGTGTCCCTTCGCTTTATCGGGGACGGGGGCGAGGCTCGTCCCGTCTGTCGCCGCTCCTCCTTGCTTCGATACGCGCCCTTGCTAGCGATGCATGCGGTGCCATGTAGGTAGGCAGGAAGCTGAGGTGGCGCGGTGGCGGAGCCTCCACGAAGGGTTGCATGTTGCCACGCAGGCACCTGCCCAGCTGGCTGGGTCGGTAGCTACATGCGAACGGCGGTGAAGACTTATCTGATGTGGGCCTGGCAGCGGCCCTGCAGGTGCGCTTAGCGAGGGTCTTGCCGGGCGGCCCGGCAAGGATCTTGCTGGGTGGCCCGGCAAGGGTCTTGCCGTGGCATGCTGGCGTCCCCGGCAAGGATCTTGCCGGGGGTCTTGTGGGTTTCTTCGGTGAGGACAGTTGCCTTCTTATCCTCATTTGATCTTGAGCATTTTATGTCTTCACAAAGATCTGCGTGCCACCTCGGAGGTGCCTCCCGAGCCCTGTCCTGACGCGTTTGTCTAGCGTTGGTGGGCTCAAGGGTGGTTCGCTCGGCTGGCGGGGGCGGGCTCCCTCGGCAAGGGTCTTGCCGGGGCCGCTGAGGCCGCTCCGGCAAGGTTCCTTGCCGGGGAACCTGCTCCGCCCATATGATCTTTGTGGTCTTGGTCCTTGTCATTGCTCCGTTTGCCTTTGGCTTCGGCTTCTCTCCGGCTTCCCTTTCCTGCCCTGTTATGTGTGGCCTTGGCGGGAGGCTCTGACTTCCCGTGCACAAGTAAAGGGGTCAAAACCAGAGCCCCTACTTTTGTACACCGACAGGAGTCCCCGGGCCTGGGCCACACATAGGCGCAACGCGTTGTTGGGCCAGGCCCTGAACGGTGCGCATACAGTTGGGGCGGATTTTTACCGTGGCCACTGTTCCGTCCACTGCGCTTCCCCATGACCCGCGTTGAACGCGCGACGTGGGGTTCGTGCGCGTGCGTGACGTGGGCATGCTGGCGTCACCTTGTGGTGGACAGTAAAGAGGCAGCTTGTGTGTCTCTTCGAGACCGCAGGGCCGCCTCCCATTTACTGCCCTCGCTTTGGGAACCGTCGTTCCACGCGTCCCACTACGCCCGCCCCTTGCACCATGTTCGCTGCATGCATAATGCAAAGCGAATGGCAGGCGTGCGGGACGTGGGAAGTCACGCACGTGCGGGTCGATTCCCACGCACCTTCAGTGGAGCGGGGAGGGCGGTCGACGGCCCCGCTTGCTATCACTTCAAAGAGCCGGATTGGCTGAGAGTGGGCAGCCGAGCCTCGCCCTGCCTCTCAACCCTTCGCCATTTGCCTCTCCCCATTCCTGCTTCCCTTCTTTTTCTGCCATGGCGAGGGGGCGTGGCGATGCATTATCGGTGGCGGCGAGGGTCTCGGCCAAACAGCGTATTGCTCCTCCCCAAGAGCTCGTAATGGCGGAGCCGACTGCTAGAGGAAGGGGGAGGGGGTGGGATCGAGGCCGTCATGGTTCTCGGGGGAGAGGAGGACGGGGCGGCAGATCAGTCTCGCCTCCGCCGGCAGCCCTTCCTCCGATGGAGGGCCACGCCGGGGACAATCCCTGCGAGTTCTTCGTCAGGCTGCGCCAGCCCCCGCGCCGTCGCCTTCGCCACCCGACTACATTCACGCGGGAGATGGAGCTGGATCCGCCGCAGGCATTGCGGCTGCATATGAGGGGTTGCGGGAACAGCGGCACATGGGCCGACGTCGAGTTCCCCGCCCCTCATGTTATGTATCTTCACCGAGGGTGGAAGACCTTTGCTCGCCTCCACAGCTTGACGGATGGGCTCACCCTCCATTTCAAATTAATGGAGGGTGGCCTCCTCTCCGTCAAGATCTTCGGGCACTTTGGGACCCGCGTGAGGCGCTGCGTGGAGAGCTCCTCCAACGATGAAGATTCCTCCTCAAGCGAGAGTGGCGAGGAAGACAACGGCAGCGACGACGAGGGCAGTGGGCGGCAGGATGACGGGTCCGACTAGGTGTCGGGCGCCACTCCGAGCGGCACCGGCGACCCCATCATCCGTGTCGCCGGCTCCTTGAACTTCTCGGGGTCGTCTTCTTGGACGGCTGGCGTTGGGAGGCTGCAGAAGAGGAAGAGGACGGGCGGTAAGGCCGTCAAGTCGGAGTACGCGGGCACCGACGCCTTTGTCGCGTATTGACGTCCTGCCGCCTCGTCTTCGAGCTCTGCCTTCGGCGCCGCCATCACCATCCAGCCCTTGGACGGCCACTGAGATGCTCTCTTGGTGTCTTCTGCCACTCGTAGCTCGCCTAGGCGCCCCTTTTGCCCTTCTGCTTTCTTTTTCCTTTTCCTAAGGAGAGGGACAAGAAAGGGATTACGGGCACCTTATATCTTTTTAGTCTTGTAAGCCCTCGGGCCTTTGTCAACTTTAGGACTTGTAATCCCCTTTTTCATGTTTTTCAGTTTGTATGGACTGTACCTGTATGGCATGTTTTTTAATGAAAAGGGATGTTTGCCGGGTTCTTCGTTCGCGGGTGGAACCCACGACAAGGAGTGAATCCTTGTCACCTTTAAGGTAAACGTTTTTTTGCCCGGCAACAAGCCTTGCCGTCCCCCCACTTCGCTTGACCTTTCTCACGCCCTTGGCAGAGGCAGGGACGCGGTGGGCTTAGGCCCCTCATTTCATTTCCTTGCTGCCGCGACTATGACCAAACTCGGTCCCAGGAGACGAGTCCTAGGGTCCGGAATGGAGGGAGCACGGTAGCCCAAGGATAAAACGAGGTTTCACATACCTCAGCCCATAACGAAACGCATGATAGAGGATAGAAGACTTATCTGGATCTGCAGCCCCCCGGCAACCTTGGATTCCTGCGGATGGATCCTTGCCCTTGTAGCCCCCGACAACTTTGGCTTGCCGGGGCTCGGATGATGGTCCGTCCCCTTTTTCTCCAAAATAGCTCGGCAAGGATATTTTTGTGTCCTGCGAACCAAGGAAGACAGAGAAGAACAGAGAGACGCACACTCGACCTCTAAGCTAGGGGTTAGCCGCCGCTAAGCACTATCAACCCTAAACCAAGGAAGAGACTCAACCTAGCATGCATGCTATAACTTAGGGCGCCAGCGCTTCGTTTATTTATGCTCAAGGTCTGCGCCTGGCTTTGTACAAAGTGTTACATGCCTTGCCGGCAAGGCTTGTACAAAAAGGGGGGCTTCCCGGGAGGCCCGGCAGCCGCGCCTTATGGGTAAAACTTGCGAAGATGCTCGATGTTCCAGGAGTTGCTCACTAGAATGGCATATTCAGTCTCCAGCCGGACTGCGTCGGGCCTGGTGACTCGTGTTACCCGATAAGGGCCTTCCCACTTCGGCGTCAACTTGTTGGAATTCTTGGCCGACTGAACGTGCCGAAGAACAAGGTCGCCTTCCTCAAAGCTCCGGGCATGAACCTTGTGGCTATGGTAGCGGCGCAAGGCTTGCTGGTAGCGTGCTGCTCTCACAGCCGCCCGGATACGATCTTTCTCAAGGAGCGTCGCGTCCTCTTGCCGCAATCGCTCTTGCTCAAGCTCATCATAAGCGAGAACTCGAGGTGACCCGTGTATGAGTTCTATGGGGAGAAATACTTCTGCCCCGTAAACTAGGGCAAAGGGTGTCTGGCCGGTGGCTTGATTTGGCATCGTTCTGATCGACCAAAGAACTGCCGGCAACTCATCAATCCAGCGCCTTCCACTCTTGCGTAGCCTGTCAAAAGTCTTCGTTCTCAAGCCTCGCAAGACTTCAGCATTTGCTCTCTCCGCTTGGCCGTTGCTCTGTGGATGTGCCACAGAAGCAAAATAGACCCTGCTGCCGAGATCCTCAATGTATTGCATGAAGGCATGGCTTGTGAACTATGTGCCGTTGTCGGTGATGATCCTGTTGGGCACCCCGAAACGGCATACTAGTCCCTTGAAAAACTTGATGGCTAACTGCGCTGTCACCTTCCTCACTGCTTCCACTTCTGGCCACTTTGTGAACTTGTCGATGGTGACGTACAAGTACTCAAAGCCCCCGATAGCACGGGGGAAAGGGCCCAATATGTCGAGCCCCCAGACCGAGAAGGGCCAGGAGAGAGGGATAGTTTGAAGGGCTTGAGCTGGTTGGTGGAGCTTCTTCGAATGGAACTGGCATGCTTCACACTTGGTTACTAGTGCCGTCACATCCTGGAGGGCGGTGGGCCAGAAGAAACCTTGCCGGAAAGCCTTGCCGGCAAGGGCCCTCGACCCTATGTGGGAGCCACATATGCCTCCATGTATCTCTGCCAACAGCTTTAGTCCTTCCTCGCGGGAGATGCACATCAATTTCACCCCATTCGGTCTTCTTCTATACAATACGTTATCAACGAATTGGTACAGAGCAGACCGGCGGGCTACTCTTTCTGCCTCTTCCTGCTCCTCAGGAAGCTCTCCTTTTTGAAGGAATCGGATGGTGTGATGCGCCCATGCCGGAGCCTGTGGCTTGACGACAAGGACCAAAGGCATCTCTTCTGCCATGGGAGCGGCCGCTTCCTCGGCCACGACCTGAGGTCCTGCCGGAGTCGGCCGCCCCGCGGCAGGATCGGCATCCACGGCAATATCTTCGTCGGCGGCTCCGGGGAGCTCGGTGGGGAAGTACTTGCCGGGGCCTAGCTTCCTCCGCTTGTTCTGCCCAGTCGACGGCTCAACGGATGGTTGGGTTAACTGAAGCACAAAAGTACCTGGTTCCATAGGTATCTTGAGGGCAGCGCGCTTTGACAGGTAGTCGGCGATGTCGTTCTCCGCCCAAGGGACATGCTCCGCTTGTATACCGTCAAAGCACTCCTCCAGTTTCCTCACCTCATCTACATAAGCTTCCATCAACGGGCTTTGATAATCTTTGTTGATCTGCCTGACGACGAGCTGTGAGTCGCCCTTGACGATGAGCTTCTTAACTCCAAGGTCTGCCGCGATCCTGAGACCGGCAAGCAAACCCTCGTACTCAGCGGTGTTGTTGGTTGACATCTCCCGGGGAAAATGCATTTGGATGACATACTTGAGGTGCTCTCCGGTGGGTGCGACAAGTAGCACACCAGCAACGACGCCTTGCAGCGAGAAGGCTCCATCAAAGTACATGACCCAGTTGCGGCTCATTTCCTTGCCGGGGAGAGTGGTCTCCTATACCTCTTCGTCAGGCGTCGAGGTCCATTCCGCAACAAACTCCGCCAAGACTCTGCTCTGAATCATCGAAGTACTTTCAAACTTCAAACCGAAACTAGACAACTCTAGGGCCCATTCCACGATCCTCCCCATTGCATCTGGGTTGTGCAGTATCCGTTGCAATGGGAGTCGGGTGACTACCGTGATCTCGTGCGCCTGATAGTAATGGCGCAGCTTCCTCGAGGCCATAAGGAGGCTGAAGAGCAGCTTTTGCACACCTTAGTACCTCGACCTAGCCCCTTGCAAGAGGGAGCTGACGAAGTACACTGGGTGCTGCACCATTTTCTTCTTCAGCGCCTCTTCACCCGGTCGCGTGGGTCCTGTCACGCTGCCGCCAGCCCCTGCCAGGGACCCAACCTTGCCGGGATCAAGCCCTGCCGGAGAGGCTTTTGGCTTGCCATCTGTTGGCTCTGCCGCTGCCGCTGCCTTCTCGTCGACCTCTCTCTACGCCACTAGTGTGGCGCTAACCACCTGATTTGTTGCCGCTAGATAAAGCAGCAACGGTTCCCGTGGTTTGGGCGCGACCAACATTGGGGTAGAGGAGAGGTATCTCTTCAAATCCTGCGGTGCTGCCTCGGCCTCCGGGGTCCACTCCACTGGCCCTGCCTTCTTCAAGATCTTGAAAAAAGGAAGGGCACGCTCCACGGACTTGGAGATGAACCGGCTCATGGCAGCAATGCAGCCAGTGAGCCAACGCACGTCCTTGATCCGTTTGGGTGCCTCAATCTGCTCGATGGCCTTGATCTTATCTAGGTTTGCTTCAAGCCCGCGCTGGGACACAAAGAACCCGAGAAGCTTGCCGGATGGGACACCGAAGACACACTTCTCAGGGTTCAATTTGAGGTTGATTTTGCGCAGGTTCCCAAATGTTTCCTCCAGATCTTGCACAAGTGTTGCTTTGTCCTTGGTTTTTACCACTATGGAATCCATATAAGCTTCCATATTTTGATGTAGCTGGGGCTCAAAACCAATTTGGACTGCTCTTGCAAAAGTTGAGCCAGCACTCTTCAACCTGAAAGGCATCCGTAAAAAGCAATACGTACCACACGGGGTGATGAATGCTGTCTTTTCCTCGTCTTCCTTTGTCATGAAAATCTGGTGGTATCCTGAGTAGGCGTCAAGGAATGAAAGAGGTCACATCCAGCCGTGGAATCAACAATCTGGTCTATGTGCCGTAATGGGAAATGATCCTTTGGACAGGCCTTATTGATGTCTGTGTAATCAATACACAACCTCCACTTCCCATTTGCCTTGCGCACCACTACCGGATTGGCCAACCACGTCGGATGGAGTACTCCTCTCACCAAGCCTGTCGCCTCTAGCTTTCTGATTTCCTCCGTGATGAACCCCTGCATCTCCAGAGCTTGCTTCCTGACCTTCTGCTTGACGGGCCGCGCATGGGGACAGACAGCAAGGTGGTGCTCAATCACCTCTGTCGGTGTCCAAACTGGTGGATCTCGGGTAGGGGGTCCCGAACTATGCGTCTAGGCGGATGGTAACAGGAGACAAGGGACACGATGTTTTTACCCAGGTTCGGGCCCTGTCTATGGAGGTAAAACCCTACTCCTGCTTGATTGATATTGATGATATGGGTAGTACAAGAGTAGATCTACCACGAGATCAGAGAGGCTAAACCCTAGAAGCTAGCCTATGGTATGATTGTTGTTTGTCCTACAGACTAAAACCCTCCGGTTTATATAAGCACCGAAGAGGATTAGGGTTACACAGAGTCGGTTACAATGGTAGGAGATCTACATATCCGTATCGCCAAGCTTGCCTTCCACGCTAAGAAAAGTCCCATCCGGACACGGGACGAAGTCTTCAATCTTGTATCTTCATAGTCCTGGAGTCCGGCCGAAGATGATAGTTAGGCTATCCGGACACCCCCTAGTCCGGGACTCCCTCAGTAGCCCATGAACCAGGCTTCAATGACGACGAGTCCGGCGCGCATATTGTCTTCGGCATTGCAAGGCGGGTTCCTCCTCCGAATACTTCATAGAAGATTTTGAGCACAAGGATAGTGTCCGGATCTGCAAAATAAGTTCGACATACCATCGTAGAGAGAATAATATTTACACAAATTCAATCTGCTGACGTACTCTATGGCGTGACATCACACCACGGCCAAGCCTCCACGGCCAAGCCTTTATTCGAATCATTTTTACTGTCCCACCTTAGCGCGTTTAGCGAGGCGGTTTCCTTGGCACATCTTGTCAAAGTAGAGATCATGTCCCCTTATTCCGGGATTCTCATCAATACGGGCGTGGGTAACCCAACCGTGCCCGTTGGCATGTCTCCTCTATCGAAGGCGAGTCCCGAACGGTCACGGGGGAGGCTCTTGGTATTCAACCTCTTTATAAAGAGACCAAGGCTCCACTCCCTTCTTTCAATCTCAATCAAATCCGCCCCTCGCCTCGAGTTCCAACACCCAAAGCTCCAGATTCAGGCGCTTCGGGACCTTCGATGATGTCCGGCTCTGACCTGCAAGGCCGGTGGATGCCTTCCTCTGTTACGGAAGAAGACGTGCTAAAGCTAAGAGATGCCAGGTATTTAACCGGCGAAATTTTGCATAGGCTGCCTGCCCAAGGGCAGGTTATTCCCACTCCCAAGCATGGTGAAAGTGTGGTGTTCGCGTCTCACTTCCTTCGGGGGCTAAGCTTCCCGACGGACCCCTTCGTGAGGGGGTTCATGTTTTACTATGGGTTGGAATTTCACGACTTGGATCTGGAGTCCATCCTCCACATCTCATCGTTCATCGTCGTGTGTGAAGCCTTCCTCCGCATTACCCCTCACTTCGGATTGTGGCTCAAGACCTTCAAAGTGGAGCCGAAGATGATCAAGGGGCAACAGGCAGAGTGCAGAGGGGCTGTTATAAGCAAGAATGCTGATGTTCCATGGCCCGAGGGCTCTTTTCAAGAGGAGCTCAGTTTATGGCAACAAGAGTGGTTTTATATCACAGCTCCTAGTGGCACCAAATGGGTGGCGCCACCTGCCTTTCGCTTGGGTCCTCCACCGCGGCTGGCGTCATGGGTCAATAAAGGGCTTGACTGGGGGCCGTCCAAGGATGTGCCCTTGCTGCAGGGCCGCATTCGAGTCCTCCTAGAGAGAGATCACATTGGTTGTAGTACCGTAGGTCATGCTGATTCTCGCATCCTGCCCTGCAGACGTCGCCCCCTCTGCCTGTGGGAATTTAACCCGGAGGGACCACGAGCTCTCCAACATTTTATGGGCGCGACGCCCATGGAGATGTACAAGCTTTTCTTCAGATCACAAGAGATGTGTCCGGACTTGACCAAGGACGCAGGTCTGAGCTGCAATCGCCCGGATACTCAAGTAAGTAGCCCTGTACCCGGACATGATATCCTATATTTATTACAAACTGCCCTTTAAAAGAGCTGACCCTTGAACAGGAGTGGATAGCGAAAGCAAAGTTAATCAGGTGTCCGGCCCCCCTCCCTGAGACCACGCCAGATCCCGTGTTAACCAGGATGCTGGAAGTTGCGCCTTCGGAAGAAGATGAAGGGGGCAACAAGGAAGCTACCGCCTCCGCAAAGGAGGCTGCCAGGAAAGGAGGGATCGAGAATCCCTCCCTCCAAGGGAAGAAGAGGACCGCCTCTGAAGACCTGGAGATCATGGTCTCAAAGCGGGGGAAGAAATCTTCGTCAGAGGGTCCGGCGCCGAGAGATGCCTCGGCCGCATTATGCCCCCAAGGGGATCAGCCCTCCACCGAGCCGTAAGTAAAAAGGGGAGTTTTTATTAAAATAAAGGATATCCCTACCCTATTTCTGATAACCGAAATTTTACCTTGTAGTTCGGATCTCAGCCCTTCTCAGCAGAGCTCATCTTCAGGGGATCTTCGTCCGGAGATGATAGAGAGCGAAACGCCTCCCCCTGCCGTACCGTCTTACGAGGCGGGCGACCCTGAGCTGTCGTTACGGAGGGTTTCTCCGAGTCCGGCGGGGCCGGAAGGTAGTCGTATGTCCCATCAAAGCCCTCCACGTCCGGCCTTCGAAAAAGGCCATCGAACGAGTCCGGCACCATATGGTGTACGGCCGGAGGAGCTGAAGGATCTGCTCGGGCGAGCGTTTATCTCAGAAGATCACCGTGCGTTAATGAGTACGGTGATTGAAAGGATTTCATCCGCTGAGAGCTGATTGCATGAAGCCGTCAGAAGTTTACTAACAGGTTTTGAGGTACGCAAAATGATGTACCTTCTGACAGTTCCGCATATAAAATGCGCCCTGTGTAGATAGTAGCCCCTGAGGCTTGGTGTGTTGTCAAAAATGACAGCGTGCCGAGCATCACAATCCCAGGTATAATGTGTCGCCCTTCCTATGCAGGTGGCGAAGGGTCCGGTGGCTGGCCGGACTGATGAATTTGCCGAACTAAAGCGACAACTTGACGTGGCGGATATCGACATTGCGCTTGTCAATAGGCGACTTGACGAGTCACAAGGTATGCAATTTCCCCACGGACACCTGGTAAGGGAGCTTGACGCCCGTGCCTTACAACCAGTATGCTTGACGCAGATGGTGCCGCTGCCATGGAGAACCTACGGGCGGAGCTCGCCCAAGCCAAGGATCAAGCCAGGAAGAGTGACGCGGCTGCCTCAAAGGTGGCCGAAGAGCTAAAAGCCGAATAGGCTGCTCACTGCCGAAGCAGAAAGGAGATGGCTGAGATGGCCGTGGAGTTGAAGAATGCTGCCGACCGCTGCAAGCTTCTTGAAAAAGAAGATCGGGCGGTACGGGAGGACCTGAAGAAGGCCACGGCCGAGGCCAAGGATGCTCGCTTTGCGATGAGAGCTATGAAGGAGGAGCTGCGTCAGGCCGGAGATATCACGGCTGGAAAGCCCTTTCTGCTGCGGAGGAAATTCCTGGACGCTAATTATGCTTAGTTGGACTGGCTGTGGAGTGCGGAAGATGCTTATCTGGACTTGGCGGCAAGTGCGGCGGACGCAGCCGAACACTTCCGAGATCAAGAGGATCACGGAACGGGAAAGGTTTTTTGGTCGCAGTTCCATAATCCAGAGCGCCCACTTCCATTAACCGATCGCTTGGCCGAATGGGCGGAGCTGAATAGGTTATCCGGACTTGCCATGAAGGATGTCGTGAGTCTTTTGTGGCTGAAGAGGCCTGAGCCTAAGAGTTATTTTGGCTTGGTGCAGCAGTTCCTTGGTGCGGTGCCACATATCAATGCAATGAGGAGGTCGGCATGCATAGAGGGTGCGCGGATGGCTCTTGCCCGTGTCAAGACATACTAGGCGGCGATGAAGGCCATCGATGTTGCAACCCAAGATTCGGACGGAAGCCGAGTACCTATCGAGCACTATTTTCAGGAAGTTCTGCCGGGCGCTCGTTTAATAGAGACGCAGTGCTCGAAGGATATTATGTTCGAATGACATGTATTATTGTGAAACAATGTTTCGATGAAATATAGAAGCTTTTTATACTTGTGCTTTCAAGAATTAAAATACCTCCTGTGCGGCCGTTAATGTATATGTGTATATAACCTGAAAGATGGCAGTCTTCGGCTTCAGCCCCCACGCATATAATGCGGGGGTGTTTGCAAAAGGCGCGTTTTCACACTTGATCCAACGTCTTGGTCCTATAAAGGAGGTGGTAGCGTAGAAAACTAGGCAACCGGACTATAATGCTTTATCACTTTCACTTAGCCATAGGAGTTTGACAATGGGGCTACTATATAGCCCCTAGGGGCACCGCGCTCACCCGAATTCGGGGCGCGTATGTGCCTGACTGGGAAACGGCCCTTCGTCAATGCGGTGGAATCCTATAGATTCCGGCGTGTCATCGAATGGTTGACCAGTCTTACGCTATATCATGACAGTTAGTTTTCGGCTTTCTCTACTAAGGTGCTCGCCTGGCCGAACCGGGGCACAATCGCAGTAGTTCTCCTGGTGCCACGTTAGCCGATAGAGCGGAACGTAAGGCAACAAAACACAGGAGCCGGGCAAACCCAACATTTGACCAAAGACATGATTCGGAGCTGATGCATATAAGGCCTAACTCGAGACGCCGAACACTCCCTAAGGTATTCGGTCTTTATGAAAATGGGCTGAACAACGCCCCTTGTAGTAAGCCCCTGGTGTCCAGGTACGCGCAAAATTCTAACGTTGCCTATGCCAAAACGCTAGCCTCCTCCTCGGTTATAATAAGAAACCAGGAGATGTGTATCAACAAGAGACAGTAAAAAAGGTTTACGCAGGGTCTTAATCTAAAAAGAATCCTTGCAACGGGTCCCTACTGCACGTCTGCGCCTGTGTCTCCGTTGTGCCGTACCCTAGACGGGTGTCGCACGGTGTTCATCTGTAAAAGAGAGGAACTTAGTTGAAAAAGATCGTGCGAAAATGTACGTTATATTAAATAAACAAAGTACATTTCAAAAAATGAATAAAATTGAGCTTTATTGTCTCTTGTTGTATATGCGCGGAGCCCCTTGTGCGGGGGGGGGGGGGGGGTGCGGCTGGTAAGCCCCTATAAGTTTACTCCGTACTCGTCTAACCATGTCCGGGGTCTGGACGACCTCTTTAGGTGCTTGGATTAGTGGAGCCGGTTTAATGTGTGGCTGTCGAGGCAGTCACACAATCTTCCGCGCTGGAGGAACACTCAATATTTCCCTTTAAGGAGATGATGCCTCGTGGACCGGGCATTTTAAGTGTGAGGGATGCATAATGCAGTATTGTGTTAAAGCGGGCGAAAGCTTCGCGCCCCAGTAGTGCTTGATAGCTACTTGTAAATGGGGCGAGGTGGAAGGTTAACTTTTCGCGGCAGAAGTTGTCGGGTGAGCCGAACACAACTTCTAGCAATAGAGAGCCCGTACAACGGGCATATCGGCCTGGCATTACCCCTTGAAAGGAAGTGTTGCTATGGCGAATTTTGGTTGGGTCTATCCCCATTTTGCGGATTGTGTCCTGATAAAGCAGGTTTAGATCACTGCTGCCGTCCATTAGGACTTGTGTAAATTGGAGTCCGTCGATTATCGGATCTAATATCAAGGCAGTCCATCCTGCATTCCGGATTCTTCTAGAGTAATCCTGATGGTCGAAGGTGATTGGTTTTGACAACCAGTGGCGGGACTCCTCTGGGATAGGCCGTATGGCGCGTATCTCTATGGGCGCCGTTCTGTTTTTCCCTTTTGTCACATAAAGTGAGTTTACTATTTTGACTTCTTGTGGGAAATTCTTTCGTTTTCCAGTGCTCTGCTTGTGGGGTTCATCATCGTCCTCGCTTGGTGTGTCGAGCCCCTTGTGTTCGGCGTTGAGTTTGCCGGACTGCTTGAAGATCCAACAATCTCTGTGGGTATGATTTGCAGGCTTCTCGGGGGTACTGTGGATTTGGCATACCTTGTCCAAGATTTTGTTTAAGTTAGATAGCTCGTCCCTGTTATCCGTAGGGGGCAGTTTTTTATGATTCTACCGTGAGCTTTTGAATCCAGCGTTGACTGCCGTGCTCTCCGAGCTGTTGCCCTTGGTCAGGCGCTGGTCCTTGCTGTGTTGCGGTTTCCCGTTTCCATCCCTAAATTCGGATGTACTTGGGTTGCTGGTACTGCATCTTGCCAGCCAGCTATCCTCTCCCGCGCAAAAGCGGGTCATGAGGCTTGTTAATGCGGCCATTGTGCTTGGCTTTTCTTGGCCAAGGTGTCTGGTGAACCATTCATCTCAGACGTTGTGTTTGAAAGCTGCTAAGGCTTCGGCGTCCGGACAGTCGACTATTTGGTTCTTTTTAGTAAGGAATCTATTCCAGAATTTTCAGGCCGACTCTCCGGGTTGCTGAGTTATGTGACTTAAATCGTGTGCATCCGGAGGTCGGACATAGGTCCCCTGAAAATTTGCCCAAAAAGCATCCTCGAGATCTTCCCAACTTCCAATTGTGTTTTCAGAGAGCCTTTTGAGCCAATGCTGGGCTGGCCCTTTGAGCTTGAGGGGTAAGTATTTTATGGCGTGGAGGGCATCTCCTCTGGCCATGTGTATGTGGAGGATGTAATCCTCAATCCAGACTCCAGGGTCTGTTGTTCCGTCATATGCCTCTATGTTTATGGGCTTGAATCCTGCTGGAAACTCATGATCCAGAACCTCATCGGTGAAACATAGGGGATGTGTGGCACCCCTATATTTAGGTGTACCATAATATTCGGATACTTGACATGTTGCATTGCTTACTAGAGCTTGCTTTCTTGGCCCGTAGATGGATCTAACTGGGCCATCTTTTTGATGCGAATCCGTGTGCGGATCGCGTGCCGGCTTGTGTGCGGCGCCGTTTGCTGCTCTATGTTCGCCATGGGGTCGTCTATCCGACCGGGTGGTCTCCTTGTTCTATGATTGTGGTGGCTCTACGGCCTCCTCATCAAATTCTGGCAGTAGTTTTCGCTTTGGGTAGCTCTTTGTTCGGCGACTGTCGCCGTATTTGTCTGCGGTGTTGAGTACTTTGCTCCATCTGATTCTAAGTGCATCTTTCGCTGTTTTGAGCTTCTGCTTCTGCTTTTTCAGGCTACGTGCAGTGGCGACGAGCCTTTTGTGGAGGTTCTTCTGCTCCGGTAACTTGTTCGGCGTGAGACCGCCCGAATTGTTATCTTCGCCGGGGACGGATTGTTTATCCATGTTGTCCTGTTCGGACGGTTGCTCGATAGCATGTTCGCCGTCCACCGGTTCGCCCTGCTCTATGGCTGGGTCTGTATGGCTGTTGTCTTTGTCGATGCGGGATTTTGAGCGACGCTTACGTCGCCGTTTTGACTGCTTATGGAATGTTCCCTCGTGGCGTCCCGTTGTTCCTCGTTGTCGCTTCCTTTAGGTGTGTCCACCATGTATACATCGTGAGATGAGGTGGCTGTCCAGTGCCCTATAGGTGCTGGTTCATGTTTGTCTTCTACATCGTTGTCCATACCGTCGATGTCTTCGGAATCAAAGTCGAGCACGTCGTTTAAACTTTCGACAGTGGCTACGAAGTGGGTGGTGGGTGGGCTTCGAATTTCTTCGCCGTCCACATCCCAACCTTCCTGACCATAGTCCGGCCAGGACTCTCCTGATAGAGAGAGAGATTTTAGTGAATTTAGGATGTCGCCAATCGGCGAGTGCTGAAAGACGTCCGCAGCAGTGAAGTCCATGATCGGCGCCCAATCGGATTCGATTGATAGGGGCGCGGAAGGTTCGGAGTCCGGAGAGGAGTCCGGCAGCTTGGAGTAACGAGCTTCGCAAAGGACAGGGATGGTGTTCGGCTCAATCGTCGTAGAGATCGCTGCCCCCGAGGCGGTGTCCAGCCACCCATCCTCGATCGGCGCAGTCGACTCCGAGCTAAGGGTCGGAGCGGACACTAGTGCGGCCTCCAGGGCACTGTTCGGCGGCAGAGCTAGATCTTGCCCATCGTGACAATGCGGCGCGCTTGGCTGTGTCTTGAACCCGTCGAAGATCAAGTCTCCGTGGACGTCAGCCGTGTAGTTCAAACTTCCAAATCTGACCTGATGGCCAGGGGCGTAGCTTTCAATCTGCTCCAGATGGCCAAGCGAATTGGCCCGCAGTTCAAAGCTGCCAAATACGAAGATATGTCCGGGGAGAAAAGTCTCACCCAGGACCGCATCGTTGTTGATGATCGAAGGAGCCATCGGGCCTAAAGATGATGACACAGGGGAACTCTCAATGAAAGCACCAATGTCGGTGTCAAAACCGGCGGATCTCCGGTAGGGGGTCCCGAACTGTGCGTCTAGGCGGATGGTAATAGGAGACAAGGGACACGATGTTTTTACCCAGGTTCGGGCCCTCTCGATGGAGGTAAAACCCTACTCTTGCTTGATTGATATTGATGATATGGGTAGTACAAGAGTATATCTACCACGAGATCAGAGAGGCTAAACCCTAGAAGCTAGCCTATGGTATGATTGTTGTTCGTCTGTCACAGCCCTAGATCTTTGTTTGTAATTAGTTGCATCTTCATCCATGTCATCATGTTTATATTTTAATGAATTTGAAATGGGGATGACAGAACCCCCAGCACCCCCCCCTTAAACCAATTAGGGTTTACTAAAACATTCTTCAATGAACCTGAAATGCCCTTCTAAAATGTTCATCATCTTTGCCTTGGTCCAGAACCTCTGACAAAAATGGTGCACAATTTTCTAGGACACATAAGGTCACTGAATTAAATCATATGCTATTTGCATTTGGACATTTAAATGCTATAAAATATTTTAAATGTCTAAATAATCATAAAATTAAATGTTTACTGTTGTATATATTTTCAACAGTGGGCATGAGTAGTTTTATGATTTTTGAGTTAGCATTAGTATTTTTAATAAAGCCCTAAAGACTACAGAATAATAGAAAACAAAACAATTAGAAGAGAGAGAGAGAAGGACTTACCTGGTGCCACCAACCGGCCCAGCTCATGTGTAGCCCACCTGGCCTGGCCCTGTGCTGGCCTAGCCCACCTCCACCTCCCCTGTCGTCTTCCTCTCTAGGCCAGTAGGCAGAGCGCGTGTTCGCCGCGCGCGCACACGCGCCCGAGCCACCTCCTGCCTGGCTATCTGCGTCCCCGACGCCCTGGACGCCTCCATGCGACGCAACGCACCCCCTGGAATCCCCTCGACCTCTTCCCGTGCTTCTTCCCTCCTCTTTCTCGCTCACGCGCAGCCGCCCGAACCCGCTCGTCGCCACCGACGCCGTTCGCCGCGGCCACAGCCACCGCCTCCACGCATTCCAAAGCTCCGCCTCAACCTACTCTTCCCCCTCACCGCGCCAAGCGATGCCGGGAGCCCTACAGTGACGCCCTCGCCATCGTCTTCTTCCTCTGGACGCCGGAGATCGGCTTCGCGTTTCGCCCGCACCGGACCGCCCCCGAGCCCACTGACCATCCCTGCGTGTTCTCTATGAGCCCCCGCATCTTTTCCCTCTCCTCCCCTGCTAACGACCGTGCTGTAGCCGCGGTCTCCATGAGCTCCGAAGCTCGCCGCCGCCATACTTCATCGCTGCCGTGGGCTGAGCTCGAACCGCTCACGGCCGTGCACCTAGACGTGCTCCTGGTGCCTCCAGGAGGCCAAAGCAGCCACCAGATGGCCCCCTAGCACATCGTAGTCCCGTGCCCGCATGCGCCCGTACTCCGGCCGCCGCCCGGCTCGCCGCCACCGCCACTACACGCTGACCCAGCACACACCGCGGCCACTGCTAGATGCGCCGCATCACTGGCTTTCTAGCGCGCCCAGCCGCGCGTCCAGCCGACGCCGGAGATGGCCGCACGAGGAGCGCCGCCGCGTCTGCTTACCGCCGGCGGTTAGTCGCCGGATTAGATGACGTGGCGCAGGCTTAATTAGCGCTAACCACTGATTAGTGTAACCACAAGGGTCATTGACAGACGGGCCCTACCCCTTAATTAACCACAGGGTTATTCCCTGTTTAAATTAAGCTAATGCCGGACCCCACGTGTCAGTTTGACCCTGCCACGTCAACGTTGACCTGGACCCACTGGTCAGCCCCTGTTCCTGTCCTGTTACACTGACGTGTGGACACCACACGTCAGTTTTGACCCGGGCCAGCCCCTGTTGACCTGCTGGCATCACAGTGATGCAATGCTGACGCAGTAAAGCATTTTCTGGATTTAAGTTTATTCAGGAAATTCCAGAAAATGTCCAAAACTTCTAAACTTCATATAAATTCAACCGTAACTCCAAATGAGATAAATTATATATGAAAAATGATCAGAAAAATCCAATCTATCCATCTGTACCATTTTCATGCATGTTAGAACAACTTATAGCTGCTGTTTAGCACAAGTCATATAAATGGCACTTAAACCTTCACATATGGAGTTTGAATTTGAATCTTGGATTCAAACCAACTCCATTTAACCTGCTGCTAGTTGCATTAGCTCAAACCACATAATATTGCCATGTCATGATCATGCATCATATTGTGCATTGCATTGATTGTGTTTCTTCTTTGTTTGTCGGTGCTTGTCCCCTCTTAGTAGACGTGTACCGATGATGTGATCGATGACACCGATGAAGAACAATACTATCTTCAGAAGTGCCAGGCAAGCAAAACCCCCTTGTTCATTCCGATACAATCCTACTCTCTCGCTCCTGCTCTCTTTTACTGCATTAGGACAACAACGATTCATCTGTTACTTGCTGCGGTAGCTGAACCCCTTTATGCTCTGCATGACCTATCATTGCCACAGTAAATAGATGAAACCCACTAGCATGAGTAGGAGTTGTTTGAGCCCTGTTGTGCCTACTCATTCATGCTTGCTTGTCATGCCTGCTACTTCTTAGAGTTGAGTCCGGTCTGATTCATCGGAAATGAATCAGAGGTGTGTGAACATGTCCTACTGTGTGTGTGAGCAAAGTGTGTGAACACGATTTGGTAAAGGTAGCGGTGAGAGGCCATGTAGGAGTACATGGTGGGTTGTCTCATTGTAGCCGTCCTCAGGAACTGAGTTCTGTGTTTGTGATCCATGATTCAGCTACTACCACGCATTGGGCCCAAAACCAATGGACCCTCTCGGCTTCTTAATCACCCTTGTTCTCTATCCAGGAGTTGTAACTAGTTTCTGGTGTTTGTAGGATATGTGTTGGAGGCCGTGCGTAGCGCTGACCCTAGGGGTGGGCTATGATGCGGTAGATACACCGTGGCACGGTGTACCGGGCGCCCGTTTGGTGTCTCGGGAATCCTGCTCACATCGTTTGGGGCTGTGAGCGAAACTCCGGCCAGATCTCCTCGCGGATGGAACCCGAATAGGCGATAAACTTGGACTAGAGACTTGAGTGTTTAGGTAGGTCGTGGCCGACACCCTCGTTGGGCTTCCGCTTGAAGGTTGCCGAGTACATGTCGTGTAAACGGCGGTAAGTGGTGAGAGCGTGTGTGAAGAAGTACACCCCTGCAGGGTTAACATCATCTATTCGAATAGCCGTGTCCGCGGTAAAGGACTTCTGGGTTGCCTGTACAGTTCATAGATAAGTGAAAGTGGATACTCTAAAATGCGCAAGATAAGTGTGAGTGCTATGGATGGCGTTCTCGTAGGGAGACAGGAGCGGATCCTTAGTGGTGTATTGATATGGTGAATATGTGGACTCGTGTGCGCCACCTCAAAAGAGTTACTTGCAATTAAACCCCACCGAGTCACCGAGTCAAAGCTGGCTTGCTGCAGTTAAACCCCACCATCCCCCTTTGTTGATAATGATGCGTATGTAGTTAGTTTTGATGTAAGTCTTGCTGGGTACATTTGTACTCACGTTTGCCTATTTTACGTTTTTGCAGAGAGATTTCGGTCTTGTTAGTAGTTCCGCGTGGACTTCGACGTTTAGCTTGTTACCTCAGCTACGATCTTGTGCCCTCGATAGGATCTGGTAGATAGTGAGGCTTCTAAGCCTTTTTCATTTGTAGATGTCTGTACTCAGACATGTTAGCTTCCGCTTGTGCTTTGACTTGTATGCTCTGAATGTTGGGTCGTGAGACCCATGTTTGTAATATCTCGCTCCTCGGAGCCTAATGAATAAATACTTGAGTTGTAGAGTCATGTTGTGATGCCATGTTGTATTGCACATATCGAGCATATTGTGTGTATGTTATTGAAATGCTTGGTATGTGTGGGATCTGACTATCTAGTTGTTTATCCTTAGTAGCCTCTCTTACCGGGAAATGTCTCCTAGTGTTTCCACTAAGCCATGGTAGCTTGCTACTGCTCCGGAACACTTAGGCTGGCCGGCATGTGTCCTTCTTCGTCCCTATGTCTGTCCCTTCGGGGAAATGTCACGCGATGAATACCGGAGTCCTGCTAGCCCAGTGCTACAGCCTGGATTCACTCGCTGATGACCGAAACGTTCGATGCTGGGTCATGGATGCCTGTCCTTGTAAGTTTGTGCCACTTGGGGTTTACGACTAGCCATGTCAGCCCGGGCTCCTTATCATATGGATGCCAGCGACCCTATCATATACGTGTGCCAAAAGGCGCAAACGGTCCCGGGCAAAGGTAAGGCGACACCCATGGGAATACCGTGCGTGAGGCCGCAAAGTGATATGAGGTGTTACATGCTAGATCGATGTGGCATTGAGTCGGGGTCCTGACATCGTCCTACGGACTAAAACCCTCTGGTTTATATAAGCACCGAAGAGGGTTAGGGTTACACAGAGTCGGTTACAATGGTAGGAGATCTACATATCCGTATCGCCAAGCTTGCCTTCCACACCAAGGAAAGTCCCATCCGGACACGGGACGAAGTCTTCAATCTTGTATCTTCATAGTCCTGGAGTCCGGTCGAAGATGATAGTTCGGCTATCCGGACACCCCCTAGTCCGGGACTCCCTCAACCTCCCTGGGAACGCTGGGGATGTCGGAGGCTTGCCGTGCAAACACATAGACATTCGCCCGCAGGAAGGTGACGAGCTCGCTTTCCTATTTGTCATCAAGGGTGGAGCTTATGGTGAACGCTCCCCCCGTGCCGTCCTCCTTGACGGGCACCTTCTTGGTCTCCGGTGGTGTAGCTCTGGACTTCTTGCTCTTGCCGGTGGAGCCCTCTGGCATGTTCTCAACGGAAGCACAACACCTCGAAGAGGTGCGCTTGCCAGAGTGGGTGCGAGGGGTCTCGCCGGTCTTCTTCTCCTCCGGGCTCCGTCGGCAGGAGCAGGTGCCTTAGCGGCAGCCGCTGCAACTGCTTCCCGGTAGAGTTGGTCGGCGCAGATCAGCGCATCTTTCTTATCGAAGGGGACAGTGATGATGTTCATCGGCCCGGGCATCTTCAGCATGTTGTAGGCGTAGAGCGAAGCCGCCATGAACTTGGCTAGCGCCGGGCGGCCAAGGATCCCGTTCTAAGGCAAGGGGATCTCGGCTACATCGAAAACAATCCTCTCCGTCCTGTGGTTCAGCTCGCCTCCGAATGTCACGGGCAGCGTGATTTTTCCCTTTGGTTGGCTCCTCCCCGGGTTAACCCCTTGGAACGTGCCTGTCTCCTCGAGGTCTCCGTCAGGGAAATGCAGCCTTCTGACCACGACAGGCGAGATCAAGTTCAGGCCGGCCCCACCGTCAACCAACATCTTTGTCACCTTGAGGTTGCGGATTGTTGGTGAAACCAACAATGACAAACACCCGACCGCAGTGGTGCGGTCAGGCTGGTCCTCGGCATCGAAGATGATGGGCGTGCTGGACCATTTCATTGGCTTCCGTGCGCCGAACGATGGTCCACCACCGTGATCTCATGCACCCACAGCTTGAGTTGGCGGTGGGACGTATGCAGCAAGGCACCACCATCGACGCACATGGCCTCTGTGGCTTTCTGGAACTCGTGGTCGCCGGACTCATCATCCTCGTCATGATCATCGTCTTCTTGCTTCTTGTCGCGGCCCCGGGCAGGCCTATCTTGCTGATTATCCTTGCTGCGGCGGCCTCCTTGGCCGCTGCTATGTCTTGATCTTGCGTTGGTTTTCCTCGAAGAGGAGAGGGTGATGCAACAATAGTAGCATAAGTATTTCCCTCAGTTTTTGAGAACCAAGGTATCAATCCAGTAGGAGGCTCCTCAAAAGTCCCACGCACCTTCACAAACAAACAAAGAACTCGCAACCAACGCAATAAAGGGGTTGTCAATCCCTTCACGTCCACTTGCGAAAGTGTGATCAAATAAAGATAGTATGATAAGATAGATATATTTTTGGTATTTTATAATATAGATGCAAAAAGTAACGATGCAAATAAAAGTAGATTGGAAGCAAATATGATAAGAGATAGACCCGGGGGCCATAGGTTTCACTAGTGGCTTCTCTCAAGATAGCATAAGTATTACGGTGGGTGAACAAATTACTGCCGAGCAATTGATAGAAAAGCGAATAATTATGAGATTATCTAGGCATGATCATGTATATAGGCATCACGTCCGCAACAAGTAGACCGACTCCTGCCTGCATCTACTACTATTACTCCACACATCGACCGACTCCTGCCTACATCTAGAGTATTAAGTTCATAAGAACATAGTAATGTATTAAGCAAGATGACATAATGTAGAGGAATAAACTCAAGCAATATGATATAAACCCCATCATGTTATCCTCGATGGCAACAATACAATACGTGCCTGGCAACCCTTTCTATCACTGGGTAAGGACACCGCAAGATTGAACCCAAAGCTAAGCACTTCTCCCATGGCAAGAAAGATCAATCTAGTAGGACAAACCAAACTAATAATTCGAAGAGACTTTCAAAGGTAATTCAGAGAAGATTCAAATATTATTCATAGATAAACTTGATCATAAACCCACAATTCATCGGATCTCGACAAACACACCGCAAAATGAGTTTACATCGAATAGATCTCCACAAGAGAGGGGGAGAACATTGTATTGATATCCAAAAAGGGAGAAGAAGCCATCTAGCTAATAACTATGGACCCGTAGGACTGTGGTAAACTACTCACAACTCATCGGAGGGGAAAGGATGTTGATGTAGAAGCCCTCCGTGGTTGATTCCCCCTCCGGCAGAGTGCCGGCGAAGGCTCCAAGATGAGATCTCTCGGATACAGAAGGTTACGGTGGTGGAAATTGTGTTTCGTCCTTCTCCTAGATGTTTTCGGGGTACGTAGGTATATATAGGAGGAAGAAGTACGTCGGTGGACGCCCGAGGGGCCCACGAGATAGGGGGCGTGCCCTATAGGGGGGGGGCGCCCTCCTATCTTGTGGGAGCCTCAGCAGCTTCTTGACTTGCACTCCAAGTCCTTTGGATCACGTTCGTTCCAAAAATCACGCACCCGAAGGTTTCATTTCGTTTGGAATCTGTTTGATATTCCTTTTCTTCGAAATACTGAAATAGGCAAAAAACAGCAATATGGGCTGGGCCTCTGGTTAGTAGGTTAGTCCCAAAAATGATATAAATGTGTAAAATAAAGCCCATAAACATCCAAAAGGGGTAATATAATAGCATGGCACAATCAAAAATTATAGATACATTGGAGACGTATCAAGCATCCCCAAGCTTAATTCCTGCTCGTCCTCGAGTAGGTAAATAATAAAAAGAGAATTTTTGATGTGGAATGCTACCTAGCATAATTCTCAATGTAATTTTCTTTATTGTGGCATGAATGTTCAGATCCAAATGATTCAAAATAAAAGTTCATATTGATAAAAGAAATAGTAACACTTCAAGCATACTAATCAAAGCAATCATGTCTTCTCAAAATAACATGGCAAAAGAAAGTTCATCCCTACAAAATCATATAGTTAGGCTATGCTTCATTTTTGTCACACAAAGATGTTCCCAACTTCTATACCCCCGATGACAAGCCAAGCAATTGTTTCATACTTAAATAATCTCAAACTTTTTCAACCTTCACGCAATACATGAGCGTGCGCCATGGATATAGCACTATGGATGGAATAGAATATGATGATGGGGATTGTGTGGAGAAGACAAAAAAGGAGAAAGTCTCACATTGACGAGGATAATCAACGGGCTATGGAGATGCCCATCAATTGATGTCAACATGAGGAGTAGGGATTGCCATGCAATGGATGCACTAGAGCTATAGATGTGCTCAACAAAAGAAAACTAGTGGGTGTGCATCCAACTTGCTTGCTCACGAAGACCTAGGGCATTTGAGGAAGCCCATCGTAGGAATATACAAGCCAAGTTCTATAATGAAAAATTCCCACTAGTATGAAAAAGACAACTTATGAGACTCACTATATGAAAAACATGATGCTACTTTGAAGCACAATATATGAGACTCACTACATGAAGAACAAGGTGCTACTTTGAAGCACAAGTGTGGAAAAAGAGATAGTAACATTGCCCTTTTTATATTTTTATATTTTTTTCTTTTTTTCCTTTTTTTTGGGCCTTTCTTTTTTTTGGCCTTTCTTTCTTTTTATTTTTTTTTATTTTTGGGCAATGCTCTAATAATGATGATCATCACACTTCTATTGATTACAACATATGAATTACAACTCGAAACTAGAACAAGATATGACTCTATATGAATGCCTCCGGCGGTGTACCGGGATGGTGCAATGAATCAAGAGTGACATGTATGAAAAATAATGCATGGTGGCTTTGCCACAAATACGATGTCAACTACATGATCATGCAATGGCAATATGACAAAAGTAAAGTATGTCATGATGATGCTGAATGGAATGGTGGAAAGTTGCATGGAAATATATCTCGGAATGGCTATGGAAATGCCATAATTGGTAGGTATGGTGGCTGTTTTGAGGAAGATATAAGGAGGTTTATGTGTGATAGAGCGTATCGTATCACGGGGTTTGGATGCACCGGCGAAGTTTTCACCAACTCTCAAGGTGAGAAAGGGCAATGCACGGTACCAAAGAGGCTAGCAATGACGGAAAGGTAAAAGTGCGTATAATCCATGGACTCAACATTAGTCAAAAGAACTCATATACTTATTGCAAAAATTTAGAAGTCATCAAAAATCAAGTACTACATGCATGCTCCTAGGGGGATAGATTGGTTGGAAAAGGCCATCGCTCGTCCCCGACCGCCACTCATAAGGATGCACAAGCCAGGTACACTTCATGTTTCAAATTTGTTACACAAATTTAACCATACGTGCACGCTACTGGACTTGCTAACTTCAACACAAGCATTCTTTAAATTCATAATCACCCAACTAGCATGACTTTAATATCACTACCTCCATATCTCAAAACAATTATCAAGTATCAAATTGATCATAGCATCCAATTCACTTCCTATGATAGTTTTTATTATACCCAACTTGGATGCCTACCATTCTAGGACCAATTTTATAACCATAGAAAATACCATGCTGTTCTAAAATACTCTCAAAAAGATATAAGTGAAGCATGAGAGACTAGTAATTTCTACCAAAATAAGTCACCGCCGTGCTCTAAAAGATATAAGTGAAGCACTAGAGCAAAAACTATCAAGCTCAAAAGATATAAGTGAAGCACATAGAGTATTCTAGCAAATTCTAATAAAATAGGCTTCTCCAAAAAGGTGTGTACAGAAAGGATGATTGTGTTAAACTAAAAAGCAAAGACTAATATAATACACGATGCTCCAAGCAAAACACATATCATGTGGCAAATAAAAATATAGCTCCAAGTAAAGTTACCAATGAACGAAGACGAAAGAGGGGATGCCTTCCCGGGGCATCCCCAAGCTTAGGCTTTTGGCTATTCTTGAATATCTTGGGGTGCCTTTGGCATCCCCAAGCTTAGGCTCTTGCCACCCTTTATTCCATAGTCCATAAAAGCTTTACCCAAAACTTGAAAACTTCACAACACAAAACTCAACAGGAAATCTTATAAGCTCCATTAGTGAAAGAAAACAAAACCACCACATAAGGTACTGCAATGAACTCATTCTTTATTTATTTTGGTGTTAAACCTACTGTATTCCAACTTCTCTATGGTTTATAAACTATTTTACTAGCCATAGATGCATCAAAATAAGCAAACAACACACGAAAAACAGAATCTGTCAAAAACAGAACAGTATGTAGAAATCTGTAACTAACACAAACTTCTGGAACTCTAAAAATCCTACCACAATAGTAAGTCCTGGACAATTTGTTTATTGAACAGCATCAAAAAGAATCAATGCAAAATCACGTTCCTGTGATTTAACAAAATTATATTCGTGCGCGCAAAGTTTCTGTTTTTCAGCAGAATCAAATCAACTATCATCGTAGGTTATCCTATAGGTTCTACTTGGCACAAACACTAATTAAAAGATAAAAACACATCTAAATAGAAGTTAGATGCAAGATTTATTACTCAACAGGAGCAAAAACAAAAAACATAAAGAAAATTGGGTTGCCTCCCAACTAGCGCTATCGTTTAACGCCCCTAGCTAGGCATAAAAGCGAAGATAGATCTAACGAGTGCCATCTTTGGCACTAAATTCATAAATAGAGAGCTTGTGATCTCTAGGGATTTCTCCCCTTTTAGCAATGGCTAAACCTTTAGGCAAAAATTCAAGAAATTCATTGGTAGCAAAAGGTTCCTTAACGATAGAGAGACAATTGGGAAGAACACTTATGGATTTGAGATCCGCATCTCCCTTACTAGAAGATTACCCCTTGTTTTTAGGAACATAAATAAACTTGGCGGTTTTGGTAGGGGGTTTTGGAGTGTTTTTCATGGAAGAAACGCGAAACCTAAGTTGGTAATGATATCCTCAAGTTTACCGATTCTTTTAGAATCAAGATCTATTTTTTCATTGACTATAGGTTCTTTTTCTTTAAGATTTTTCAAAGTAACTCCAACCCTAGATCCAAATTGGGTAATGTGATTATGAATCTTTTTATCCAAATTTTCAATTAACTCAATAGTGGCAATTTTATTTTCAATAATATCAAGCCGTTGCATCACATGTTCTAAAGTTAAAACCGTTCCATTAACCAAAAGAGGTGATGGGCCAAACAAATCTAACATAGCATTATAAGCATCAAACATATGGCTACTCATGAAATCACCTCCGGTAGCAATATCAAGAACACATCTATTCCAAGGAGTAATGCCTACATAAAAATTCTGGAGAAGAACGGAAGTAGCAAGCTTCCTAGTAGCTTTATATTGAGCATTGCAAATTCCATGCCAAGCATCTTTTAAATTTTCTCTCTCCCTTTGCTTGAAATTAAGAATTTCTTGTTCGGGAGTGAGAATAAGGATAGGAGGACTAGCCATAACGACAAGGTAAATGAACTAACACATGAGAAAACGGAAAGGACAAGCAAAAAGAGAGGAGGAGATTGGGAAAGAGAGGGCGAATAAAACGGCAAGGGTGAAGTGGGGGGGGGGGAGGAAAACGAGAGGCAAATGGCAAATAATGTAAATGTGAGGGAGATGGGTTTGTGATGGGTAGTTGGTATGTCTTGACTTGAGCGAAGACCTCCCCGGCAACAGCGCCAGAAATCCTTCTTGCTACGTCTTGAGCTTGCGTTGGTTTTCCTCGAAGAGGAGAGGGCGATGCAGCAATAGTAGCGTAAGTATTTCCGTCAGTTTTTGAGAACCAAGGTATCAATCCAGTAGGAGGCTCCTCAAAAGTCCCACGCACCTACACAAACAAACAAAGAACTCGCAACCAACGCAATAAAGGGGTTGTCAATCCCTTCACGGCCACTTGCGAAAGTGAGATCTAATAAAGATAGTATGATAAGATAGATATATTTTTGGTATTTTATAATATAGATGCAAAAGGTAAAGATGCAAATAAAAGTAGATTGGAAGCAAATATGATAATAGATAGACCCAGGGGCCATAGGTTTCACTAGTGGCTTCTCTCAAGATAGCATAAGTATTATGATGGGCGAACAAATTACTGCCGAGCAATTGATAGAAAAGCGAATAATTATGAGATTATCTAGGCATGATCATGTATATAGGCACCACGTCCGCAACAAGTAGACCGACTCCTGCCTGCATCTACTACTATTACTCCACACATCGACCGACTCCTGCCTGCATCTAGAGTATTAAGTTCATAAGAATAGAGTAACGCATTAAGCAAGATGACATGATGAGGACGGATAAACTCAAGCAATATGATATAAACCCCATCTTGTTATCCTCGATGGCAACAATACAATACATGCCTTGCAACCCTTTTGGTCACTAGGTAAGGACACCGCATGATTGAACCCAAAGCTAAGCACTTCTCCCATGGCAATAAAGATCAATCTAGTAGGCCAAACCAAACTCATAATTCGAAGAGACTTGCAAAGATAACTCAATCATACATAAAAGAATTCAGAGAAGATTCAAATATTATTCATAGATAAACTTGATCATAAGCCCACAATTCATCAGATCTCGACAAACACACTGCAAAAAGAGTTTACATTGAATAGATCTCCACAAGAGAGGGGGAGAACATTGTATTGAGATCCAAAAAGAGAGAAGAATCCATCTAGCTAATAACTATGGACCCGTAGGTCTATGGTAAACTACTCACAACTCATCGGAGGGGCAAGGATGTTGATGTAGAAGCCCTCCATGGTCGATTCCTCCTCTGGCAGAGTGCCGGCGAAGGCTCCAAGATGAGATCTCGTGGATACAGACGGTTACGGTGGTGGAAATTGTGCTTCGTCCTTCTCATGGATGTTTTCTGGGTACGTAGGTATATATAGGAGGAAGAAGTACGTCGATGGACGCCCGAGGGGACCACGAGACAGGGGGCGCACCCTATAGGGGGGGGGGGCGCCCTCCTATCTCGTGGGAGCCTTGGCAGCTTCTTGACTTGCACTCCAAGTCCTCTGGATCACGTTTGTTCCAAAAATCATCCTCCCAAAGGTTTCATTCTGTTTGGACTCCGTTTGATATTCCTTTTCTTTGAAATACTGAAATAGGCAAAAAAACAGCAATATGGGCTGGGCCTCCGGTTAGTAGGTTAGTCCCAAAAATGATATAAATGTGTAAAATAAAGCCCATAAACATCCAAAAGGGGTAATATAATAGCATGGAACAATAAAAAATTATAGATACGTTGGAGACATATCAACCGCCACGTTTCTTGCCGGATCCCTCGGCACCAGCCGGGCCTTTCTCCTTGTCCCGCCGCTCATACTTGGCTTTCTGCTTCTCGGCGAGGAGCTCTACCTACGGGCAGTTTTGGAGATCATGGCCCTTAGTGCGGTGAATCTTGCAATACTGCTTGTCGGAGCCTCCTGGCTTATCGGTAGCCGCCAAAGCCGGCAAGCGTCACACCCGGCAACCTCCTTGCCGGGGTCGCTTGCCTTGGTCTTCTTGGTGGCGCCGGTGTCATCGGATCCCTCGACGGAAAGCACGGTCTTGACCTTGCGCTTTCTGTTACGGTTTCGGGCCTTCTTTGCTAGGGTGACAGTGTCATCCGTGGAGTCGGATTCCACACCAGCGTCTTCGTCGGGGTACTTCCTTCCCTCTTCAGCACGAGCGCACCGATCGGCCAGAACATAAAGCTCGGCCACATCTCTGACCTTGTTCATCGCCAGCTCTTCACGCATCTTACGATTGCACACATTTTGATGGAACGCACTGATCACGGCGGCGCGATGAATGTCTGGGATGTTGTACTGCACTCGGCTGAACCTTTGGATGTACTTGCGCAAGTTCTATCCTTCCTTCTGGGGGATGGTGTGTAAATCACTCGCCTGGCCATGAGCCTGGTGACCTCTGGTAAAGGCACCAACAAACTCATGGCATAGATCCGCCCAAGAAGAGATGGAATCCACCAGCAAGTGCATCAACCATGACATAATGTTAGGCTTGAGCGCCAACGGGAAGTAGTTGACAAGCACCTTATCTTCGCGGGCCCCAGCAGCTTGCATCGCGATGGTGTAGATGCTGAGGAACTCTGACAGATGAGTCTTGCCGTTGTACTTCTCACCAACGTCGGGCTTGAACGTACGGTGGGAGGGCCACTGGAACTGCCGCAGCTCACGGGTGAAAGCCGGACAACCCACCTCGTAAGGTAGGCCACCGTAGCCTCCCGGCGCCGGGCGGTCCATAGCGGGCCCCGCCCGCCTGTCCGACTGGTGGCGCGCGTCAAGTCGGCGCTCGATCGTAGTTCGAGCGTCCTCATGAGCCCGCTCCCGAAGGACTTGACGCTGATCGCGGTTGGTTCGTGGGTCAGACGACGTGATGGAGATATCGTCTCGAGCGTTGTCACGACGAACCGACGCCCGGGGTGGCCGGGACGGAGGAGGGGAGTGCATCGTGGTTGCATCGCCTCTAGCACGGTCTCCGCTGGCGTGCGGTGGCCCGGTGGAGCGACGGCCTACGGGTCCCGCCGGCCGCAACTCATTGTTGTTGGCGATGCCGACGAGGCTCCGCACGGTGGCCCTCCACTCGTCGAGCTTCTCCACGGCGGGAGGAAAATCGAGGAGCAGTTGTGCGCGCGCTAGGGCTTCTGCCGGCGTGGGTAGCGGCGAGAGCTTGGTGGACCGCAATGCGCCTCGACTTCTAACCGCGTTAGAAGGAGCTGCTGAAGGAAATAAGCCCTAGAGGCAATAATAAAGTTATTATTTATTTCCTTATTTCATGATAAATGTTTATTATTCATGCTAGAATTGTATTAACCGGAAACATAATACATGTGTGAATACATAGACGAACATAGTGTCACTAGTATGCCTCTACTTGACTAGCTCCTGAATCAAAGATGGTTAAGTTTCCTAGCCATAGAAATGAGTTGTCATTTGATTAACGGGATCATATCATTAGGAGAATGATGTGATTGACTTGACCCATTCCGTTAGCTTAGCACTTGATCGTTTAGTATGTTGTTATTGCTTTCTTCATGACTTATACATGTTCCTATGACTATGAGATTATGCAACTCCCGTTTACCGGAGGAACACTTTGTGTGCTACCAAACGTCACAAGGTAACTGGGTGATTATAAAGGAGCTCTACAGGTGTATCCAAAGGTACATGTTGAGTTGGCGTATTTTGGGATTAGGATTTGTCACTCCGATTGTCGGAGAGGTATCTCTGGGCCCTCTCGGTAATGCACATCACTATAAGCCTTGCAAGCAATGTGACTAATGAGTTAGTTGCGGGATGATGCATTACATAACGAGTAAAGAGACTTGCCAGTAACGAGATTGAACTAGGTATTGGGATACCGACGATCAAATCTCGGGCAAGTAACATACCGATGACAAAGGGAACAACGTATGTTGTTATGCGGTTTGACCGATAAAGATCTTCGTAGAATATGTGGGAGCCAATATGAGCATCCAGGTTCCGCTATTGGTTATTGGCTGGAAACGTGTTTCGGTCATGTCTACATAGTTCTCGAACCCGTAGGGTCCGCACGCTTAAGGTTTCGATGACAGTTTTACTATGAGTTTATGAGTTTTGATGTACCGAAGGAGTTTGGAGTCCCGTATGAGATTGGGGACATGACGAGGAGTCTCGAAATGGTCGAGATGTAAAAATCGATATATTGGACGACTATATTCGGACTTCGGAAAGGTTCCGAGTGATTCGGGTATTTTCGGGGGTACCGGGGAGTTACGGGAATACGAGGAAGAAGCAATGGGCCTCATGGGCCAAGTGGTGGAAGAGAGGAGGCAGGGCGCACGGCTCCCCCTAGCCCAAACCGAATTGGACTAGGGGGCCGGCCCCCCTTTCCTCCTTTTCCTCCATCTCCTTCCTTCTCCTTCTCCTTCCCTGCCTTCCCCTCTCCTAGTTGGATTAGGAAAGGAGGGAGTCCTACTCCCGGTGGGAGTAGGACTCCTCTCTGGCGCGCCCTCCCTTGGCCGGCCGCCCCCTCCCCCTTGCTCCTTTATATACGGGGGCAGGGGGGCACCCCATGACACACAACTTGATCATCGTGATCGTTCCTTATCCGTGTGCGGTGCCCCCCTCCACCATATTCCATCTCGATCATATCGTTGCGGTGCTTAGGCGAAGCCCTGCGTCGGTAGAACATCATCATCGTCACCACACCGTCGTGCTGACGGAACTCATCCCCGACACCCTGCTGGATCGGAGTCCAGGGATCATCATCGAGTTGAACGTGTGTTGAACTCGGAGGTGTCGTACGTTTGGTACTCGGATCGGTCGGATCGTGAAGACGTACGACTACATCAACCGCGTTGTCATAACACTTCCGCTTACGGTCTACGAGGGTACGTGGACAACACTCGCCCCTCTCGTTGCTATGCATCACCATGATCCTTGCGTGTGCGTAGAATTTTTTTGAAATTACTACATTCCCCAACAGTGGCATCCGAGCCAGGTTTTATGCGTAGATGTCATATGCACGAGTAGAACACAAGTGAGTTGTGGGCGATATAAGTCATACTGCTTACCAGCATGTCATACTTTGGTTCAGTGGTATTGTGAGATGAAACGGCCCGGACCGACATTACGCGTACGCTTACGCGAGACTGGTTTCACCTTTACGAGCACTCGTGCTTAAAGGTGACTGGTGGGTGTCTGTCTCTCTCACTTTAGTTGAACCGAGTGTGGCTATGCCCGGTCCTTGCGAAGGTTAAAACAGCACTAACTTGACGAACTATCGTTGTGGTTTTGATGCGTAGGTAAGAACAGTTCTTGCTCAGCCCGTAGCAGCCACGTAAAATTTGCAACAACAAAGTAGTGGACGTCTAACTTGTTTTTGCAGGGCATGTTGTGATGTGATATGGTCAAGATGTGATGCTATATTTTATTGTATGAGATGATCATGTTTTGTAACCGAAGTTATCGGCAACTGGCAGGATCCATATGGTTGTCGCTTTATTATATGAAATGCAAACGCCCTGTAATTGCTTTACTTTATCACTAAGCGGTAGCGATAGTCAGAGAAGCAATAGATGGCGTAAACGACAACGACGCTACGGTGGAGATCAAGGTGTCACGCTGGTGACGATGGTGATCACGACGGTTCTTCGGAGATGGAGATCACAAGCACAAGATGATGATGGCCATATCATATCACTTATACTGATTGCATGTGATGTTTATCCTTTATGCATCTTATCTTGCTTTGATTGACGGTAGCATTTTAAGATGATCTCTCACAAAATTATCAAGAAGTGTTCTCCCTGAGTATGCACCGTTGCGAAAGTTATTCGTACTGAGACACCACGTGATGATCGGGTGTGATAGGCTCTACGTTCAAATACAACGGGTGCAAAATAGTTGCACACGCGGAATACTCAGGTTAAACTTGACGAGCCTAGCTTATACAGATATGGCCTCGGAACACGGAGACCGAAAGGTCGAGCGTGAATCATATAGTAGATATGATCAACATAGTGATGTTCAATGAGGGAGTCCTGAACTAGGGGGTGCCCGGATGGCCGGACTATCATCATCGGCCGGACTCCAAGACTATGAAGATACAAGATTGAAGACTTCGTCCCGTGTCCGGATGGGACTTTCCTTGGCGTGGAAGGCAAGCTTGGCAATACGGATATGTAGATCTCCTACCATTGTAACCGACTCTGTGTAACCCTAGCCCTCTCCGGTACCTATATAAACTGGAGGGTTTTAGTCCATAGGACGAACAACAATCATACCATAGGCTAGCTTCTAGGGTTTAGACTCCTTGATCTCGTGGTAGATCCACTCTTGTACTACCCATATCATCAATATCAATCAAGAAGGAGTAGGGTTTTACCTCCGTCGAGAGGGCCCGAACCTGGGTAAAAACATCGTGTCCCTTGTCTCCTGTTACCATCCGCCTAGACGCACAGTTCGGGACCCCCTACCCGAGATCCGCCGGTTTTGACACCGACATTGGTGCTTTCATTGAGAGTTCCTCTGTGTCGTCACCGATCGATAGGCTTGATGGCTCCTTCGATCATCGACAACAACGTAGTCCAGGGTGAGACTTTTCTCCCCGGACAGATCTTCGTATTCGGCGGCTTCGCACTGCAGGCCAATTCGCTTGGCCATCTGGAGCAGATCGAAAGGTACGCCCTTGGCCATCAGGTCAGATTTGGAAGTCTAAACTTCACGGCTGACATACGCGGAGACCTGATCTTCAATGGATTCGAGCCACAGCCAAGCGCGCCGCACTGTCTCGATGGGCATGATTTAGCTCTGCTGCCGGACAGTGCCCTGGAGGCCGCACACGAGTCCGCTCCGATCCTCAATTCGGAGCCGACTGCGCAGATCGAGGACGGGTGGCTTGACACCGCCTCGGGGGCTGCTACCTCTACGGTGATGGAGCCGAATATTGACCTTGTCCCTTGTGACGCTCGTGACTCCGAGGTGCCGGACTCCTCGCCGGACTCCGAGCCTCCTGCGGCCCCTCCAATCGAATCCGATTGGGCGCCGATCATGGAGTTCACCGCCGCGGACATCTTTCAATACTCACCTTTTGGCGACATCCTGAATTCGCTGAAATATCTCTCGCTATCAGGAGAGCCCTGGCCGAATTGTGGTCAGGACGGTTGGGATGCGGACGACGAAGAAATTCAAAGCCCACCCACCACCCACTTTGTAGCAACTGTCGACGATCTAACCGACATGCTAGATTACGACTCCGAAGACATCGACGGTATGGACGACGATGCCGGAGACGACCAAGAACCAGTGCCTACTGGGCACTGGAAAGCCACCTCAACTCATGATGTATACATGGTGGATACACCAAAAGGAAGCGATAACGAGGAGCAACGGGACGCGGCGAAAGATAATTCTCCCAAAAAACAACCAAACAGCGACGCAAGCGCCGCCCGAAGTCCCGCCTCGATTACAATAGCACCCATAATGAGCCAGCTGTAGAGCAGGGCGGACCAGTGGACGACGAACATGCAACCAAGCAACCATCCGAACAGGATGAATTGGACAAGCAACCCATCCAAGGCAAAAACAACAGTCCAGACGATCTCACGCCGGACACATCACCGGAGCATAAGAACCTTCACAAAAGGCTCGTCGCCACTGCAAGAAGTTTGAAGAAGCAGAAATAGAAGCTCAAAACAGCGGAAGACGTACTCAGAATGAGATGGAGCAAAGCACTCAAGACCGCAGACAAATACGGCAATAGTCACCAAGCAAAGAGCTACCCGAAGCGCAAGCTGTTGCCTGAATTCAACGAGGAGGCCGTAGAGCCACCACAATCAAAAAGCAAAGAGGCCGCCTGGCTGGATAGACGACCAGATGACAGGCTAAGAGCGGCAAGCGGCGCTGCACACAAGCCGGCACAGGATACACATAAAGATCCTTGCAAAAAGGATGGCCCAGTCAGGTCCATTTATGGGCCAAAAAAGAGGGCCCCAGGAAGTAACACAACACGCCGAGTGTTCGAAGATAACGACACACCTAAATACAGGGGCTCCGCACACCCACTATGTTTCACCGATGAGGTACTGGATTATGAATTTCCAGCGGGTTTTAAGCCCGTAAACATAGAGGCATACGATGGAACAACAGACCCCAGAGTTTGAATTGAGGATTACATCCTACACATACATATGGCTAGAGGAGATGATCTCCACGCCATAAAATACCTACCCCTCAAGCTCAAAGGGCCAGCTCGGCATTGGCTCAAAAGCCTCCTAGAAAACACCATTGGAAGTTGGGAAGAGCTCGAGGACGCGTTTAGAGCAAATTTTCAGGGGACTTATGTCCGCCCACCGGATGCAGACGATCTAAGTCACATAACTCAATAGCCTGGAGAGTCAGCACACAAATTCTGGAACAGGTTCCTCACCAAAAACAACCAAATAGTCGACTGTCCGGATGCCGAAGCCTTAGCAGCTTTTAAACATAATGTCCGAGACGAATGGCTCGCCAGACACCTCGGCCAAGAAAAACTAAGAACAATGACCGTGCTAACGAGCCTCATGACTCGCTTTTGCGCAGGAGAAGATAGCTGGCTGGCAAGATGCAGCACCAGCGACCCAAGTACATCCGAGGTCAGAGATGGAACTGGGAAATCACGACACAGAAAAGATCAGCGCCGGAATAAAGAAAATAGCCCAAAGAACACGACGGTCAAACGCCCGATTCAAAAGCTCTCGGCCGAACAGCAAAACACTGCCTCTTAAGGACAACAGTGACGAGCTATCCAACCTAAACAAAATCTTGGATAGGATATGTCAAATCCACAGTACCCCCGGAAGCCTGCAAACCACACCCACCGAGATTGTTGGGTCTTCAAGCAGTCCGGCCGACTCAACACCGAACACAAGGGGCTCGACACACCAAGCGAGGACGATGATGAACCCCACAAGTAGAGCGCCGGAAAATAAAAGGCTTTCCCACAAGAAGTCAAAACAGTGAATTTACTTCAAGTGATAACAAGGAAAAATATGGCGGCACCTACCAAAGCACATGCCGCACGGTCCACCCCAGCGGAACCCCGAGATTGGATGTCAAAACCAATTACTTTCGACCACCTGGATTACTCCAGAAGTATTCGAAACACAGGATGGACTGCTCTGATATTGGATCCTATAATCGACGGACTACAATTTACACAAGTCCTAATGTATGGCGGTAGCGACTTAAACCTGCTATATTCGGACAAAATCCGCAGAATGGGGATAGACCCCACCAAAATTCGCCATAGCAGCACTTCCTTCAAAGGAGTGACGCCAGGCCCTTACGCCAATTGCACGGGCTCCTTACTACTAGAAGTTGTGTTCGGTTCATCCGACAACTTCCATCGCGAAAAGCTAATCTTCCATATCGCCCCATTTAAAAGTAGCCATCAAGCACTATTGGGACGTGAAGCTTTCGCCCGCTTTAACGCAATACCGCATTACGCGTCCCTTACACTTAAAATGCCCGGTCCACGCGGCATCATATCATTAAAATGTCGTTCAAGACCCCGGACACGGCTAGGCGAGTCCGGCGTAAATAAACTAGGGGCCTCCTAGTCGCATACCCCTTTACAAGGGGCTGTGTGCATGAACAATGAAGAGCCAATAAAGCTCAACTTTATTCACTTTTTACATCACACTGTGTTTTAAATACATTTTTTGCACGATACTTCTTCCAAACTAAGTTCTTCTCTTTTACAGACGAACAACGTGCTACACCCGTCCTGGATACGGCACAACGGAGACACAGGCGCAGACGTGTAGCAGGGACCCGTTGCAAGGATTCTTTTCAGATTAAGACCATGCGTAAACCTTTTTTACTGTCTCTTGTTGACACACATCCCCCGGTTTCTTATCACAACCGAGGAGGAGGCTGGCGTTTTGGCATCGGCCGCGTCAGAAGATTTCGTGCGTACCCGGACACTAGGGGCTAAGGGCATCGTTCTGCCCGTTTTCATAAAGACCGAATACCTCAGGGAGTGTTCGGCGTCTCGAGTTAGGCCTTATATGCATCAGCTCCGAATCATGTCTTTGGTCAAATATTGGGTTTGCCCGGCTCCTGTGTTTTGCTGGCTTACGTTCCGTATCATCGGCTAACGCGGCACCAGGAGAACTACTGCGATTGTGCCCCGGTTCGGCCGGGCGAGCACCTCAGTAGAGAAAGCCGAAAACTGACTGTCATGATATAGCGAGAGACTGGTCAACCACTCGATCGACTACCGGAATGTCTAGAATTCCGCCGCTTTGACGAAGGGCCGTTTCCCGGTCAGGCACATATGCGCCCCGAATTCGGAGAACGCGGTGCCCCTAGGGGCTATATCGTAGCCCCACCTTCGAACTCCTATGGCTAAGTGAAAGTGATAAAGCATTATAGTCCGGTTGCCTAGTTTGCTATGCTACCACCTCCTTCACAGGACCAAGACGTTGGATTAAGTGTGAAAATGCGCTATTTTGCAAATACCCCCGCACCATGTGCGTGGGGGTTGAAGCCGAAGACTGCCATCTTTCAGGTTATACACACGTATACGTTAACGGCCGCATAGGAGATATTTGAATACTTGAACGCACAAGTATAAAAAGCACTTATATCATGAATATGGTTTTACAAATCATACATGTCATTTGAACATAACATTTTTCGAGCACTGTGACTCTGTTAAACGAGCGCCCTGCAGGACTTCCCCAAAATAGTGCTCGGCGGGTAACCGGCTCTCGTCCGAACCCCGGGATGCAACATCGGTGGCATCCATCTCCGCCCAGTGTGTCTTAACACGGGCAAGAGCCATCCGTGCACCCTCTATGCATGCCGACCGCTTCATCGCCTTGATATGCGGCACCGCCCCAAGGAATTGCTGTAATAAGCCAAAATAACTCTTCGGCTTGGGCCCATCCAGCCACAGATGAGCCACTACATCCGTCATGGCTAATCCGGACAATCTATTTAGCTCAGCCCACTCAGCCAACCGATCGGTCAACGGAAGTTAACGCTCCGGACTGTGGAATTGAGACCAAAAAAGCTCTTCCATCTCGTGATCCTTCTGGCTTCGGAAGTGAACAACCGCATCCGCCGCACTCGCCGCCAAATCCAGATAAGGATCCTCCGGACCCCACAGCTGGCCCAGCTGAGCATACTTCGGATCTGTGAACTTCCTGCGCAGCAGAAAGGGCTTTCCAGCCGCAATGTCTCCGGCCTGATGCAGCTCCTCCTTTATAGCCCTCAGTGCAGAACGGGCATCCTTGGCTTCGGTGGTGGCCTTCTTGAGGTCCTCTTGCTCCGCTCGGTGTTCTTTTTCCAGAACCTCATAGCGGTTGGTAACATCGTTCAGCTTCACGACCATTCCGGCCATCTCCTCCCTGCTTCGGCAGTGAGCAGCCTTTTCGGCTTTTAGCTCTTTGGCTGCCTTCGAGGCAGCCACATCGCTCCTTCTGGCCTGCTCCTTGGCTCGAGCAAGATCTGCCCAAAGGTCCTCCACAACAGCGGCACCATCTGCAACAAGCATACATGTTGTAAGGAGTGGGCGTCAGCTCCCTTACTAGGTGACCGCGGAGAAACAACCTACCTTGTGACTCGTCAAGTCGTTTATTGACCAGCGCGATGTCCGCATCCGCAACGTCGAGTTCCGCTTTTGCTCGGCAACTCTATCAGTCCGGCTGGCCACCGGACGATCCGCCACCTGCATAGGAAGGGCGAGAATTAATGACTGAGATTATGATCCTCGGCACGCTGTCGCTTTCGACAACATACCGAGTCTCAGGGGCTACTATCTATATAGGGCGCACTCTATGTGCAAAACTGTCAAAAGGTATGTCATTTTTACGTACCTCGAAACCCGCTAGTAAACTTCTGACAGCATCATGCAATCCGCCCTCAACGGACGAAATTCTTTCAATCACCGTACTCATCAATGTACGGTGATCTTCTGAGATAGACGCCCTCTCGAGCAGATCCTTCAGCTCCCCCGGCCGTACACCAGTAGGTGCCGAACTCTCCGGCCCCGCCGGACTCGGGGAGACCCTCCGCGACGACACTTCAGGGTCATCCGCCCCGCCTGACGGTGCGGAAGATGGAGGCGTCTCGCTCTCCATCATCTCCGGACGAAGGTCCCCCGAAGACGAGCTCATCTGAGAAGGACGGAGATCCGAACTACAAGGTAAAAACTTCGGTTATCCTCAGAAGCAAAAATAGGGATGTCCCTTATTACAAAACTCCCCTTTTCTACTTACGGCTCGCTGGAGGGCTGATTCCTTAGGGGAGATAATGCGGCCGGGGCTTCTCCTGGCGCAGGACCCTCTGGTGAAGATTTCTTCCCCCGCTTTGAGGCCTTAGCCTCCGGATCTTCGGAAGCGGTCCTCTTCTCCCCCTGAAAGGAGGGATTCTCGATCCCCCCTTTCTTGAAAGCCTCCTTAGTAGAGGCGATAGTTTCTATGTTCTCCCCTTCGCCCTCTTCTGAAGGCGCAACCTCTAGCATCTTGACCAACACGGGATCCGGCGTGTTCTCTGGGAGGGGGGCCGGGCACCGTATCAGTTTTGCTTGCGCTATCCACTCCTGTTCAAAGGACGATTGGTTAAAAGGCAAATCTAAGATATGCAAACAAACGGTATGTCCGGACACAGGGTTACTTACTTGAGTATCCGGGCGATTGCAGCTTAAGCCGGCATCCTCGGTCAATTCCGGACAAACCTCTTGTGATCCGAAGAACAATTTGTACATCTCCACGGGTGTCGTACCCATGAAGTGTTGGAGAGCCCGTGGTCCCACCAGATTGAATTCCCACAGGCGGAGGGGGCGGCGTTTGCAGGGCAGAAGACGCCGAATCAGCATAACCTGCATCACTACGACCAGATTGATCTCCCTCTCTTGGAGGTCTCGAATCCGGCCCTGCAATAGGGGTACGTCCTTTGACGGCCCCCAGTTAAGCCCCTTGTTGACCCATGACGTCAGCCGTTGTGGAGGGCCCGAGCGAAAGACGGGCGGCGGCCTCTGCCTTCTGCCCCTGGGAGCGGTAATATAGAACCACTCCTGTTGCCACAAGCCGAGCTCCTCCTGAAAAGAGCCCTCGGGCCATGGAGCATCGGCCCTCTTGCTAACAATTGCCCCGCCGCACTCTGCCCGACGCCCCTCAATCATCTTCAGCTCCACGTTGAAGTTTTTGAGCCACAAACCGAAGTGAGGGGTAGTGCAGAGGAAGGCTTCGCAGACGACAATGAATGATGAGATGTGGAGGATGGACTCCGGAGCCAAGTCATGGAATTCCATCCCATAGTAAAACATGAGCCCTCTCATAAAAGGATCCATCGGGAAGCCTAAACCCCAACGGAGGTGAGACACGAACACGACGCTCTCGCCTGGCTCGGGAGTAGGAATGACTTGCCCTTGGGTAGGCAACCTATGCGAAATCTCGTAGGTTAAGTACCTGGCTTCTCTCAGCTTTAGCACATCCTCTTCCGTGACGGAGGAGGGCATCCACCGGCCCTGCAGGGCGGAGCCAGATATTGTCGAAGGTCCGAAGCGCTCGAATCTGGAGCCCTGAGTCCTATAACTTGGGGCGAGGGGTAGATTTGATCAGGATAGAAGAAAAGAAACGAGCCTTGGTCTCATTATAAAGAGGGAGAATACCAAGAGCCGTCCCCGTGACCGTTTGGAACTCGCCTTCGATGGAGGAGGCGTGGCAACGGGCGTGGTTGGGTTACCCACGTCCATATTGATGGGAATCCTGGAATAAGGAAAACACAATCTCTGCTTCGACAAGACGTGCCGAGGAAACCGCTTCGCTAAACGCGCTGTGGTGGTATAATAAAAACGATTCAAGTAAAGGCATAGTAGTGGTGTGACGTCACGCCACAAAACACGTCAGCAGATTGAACTTGTGTAAATGTTATTCTCTCTACGGTGGTATGTGGAAATTATTTTACAGGGCCGGACACTATCCTGGCGTTCACAATCTTCTACGAATTATTCGGAGGAGGAACCCGCCTTGCAATGCCGAAGACAATATGCGCACCGGACTCGTCGTCATTGAAGCCTGGTTCAGGGGCTACTGAGGGAGTCCTGGACTAGGGGGTGTCCGGATGGCCGGACTATCATCATCGGCCGGACTCCAAGACTATGAAGATACAAGATTGAAGACTTCGTCCCGTGTCCGGATGGGACTTTCCTTGGCGTGGAAGGCAAGCTTGGCAATACGGATATGTAGATCTCCTACCATTGTAACTGACTCTGTGTAACCCTAGCCCTCTCCGGTACCTATATAAACCGGAGGGTTTTAGTCCATAGGACGAACAACAATCATACCATAGGCTAGCTTCTAGGGTTTAGCCTCCTTGATCTCGTGGTAGATCCACTCTTATACTACCCATATCATCAATATCAATCAAGCAGGAGTAGGGTTTTACCTCCATCGAGAGGGCCCGAACCTGGGTAAAAACATCGTGTCCCTTGTCTCATGTTACCATCCGCCTAGAGGCACAGTTCGGGACCCCCTACCCGAGATCCGCCGGTTTTGACACCGACATTCACCATTTAAAACTAGTCCATCTCACGTGATGATCGGACATGGTTTAGTTGATTTGGATCGCGTTATCACTTAGATGACTAGAGATATGTCTGTCTAAGTGGGAGTTCTTAAGTAATATGATTAATTGAACTTAAATTTATCATGAACTTAGTCCTCGTAGTATTTTGCAAATTATGTTATAGATCAATAGCTCGCGTTGTTGCTTTCATATGTTTATTTTGATATGTTCCTAGAGAAAACTGTGTTGAAAGATGTTAGTAGCAATGATGCGGATTGGATCCGTGATCTGAGGTTTATCCTCATTGCTGCACAAAAGAATTATGTCCTTGATGCACCGCTAGGTGACAAACCTATTGCAGGAGCAGATGCAGACGTTATAAACGTTTGGCTAGCTCAATATGATGACTACTTGATAGTTTAGTGCACCATGCTTAACGGCTTAGAATCGGGACTTCAAAGATGTTTTGAACGTCATGGACCATATGAGATGTTCCAGGAATTGAAGTTAATATTTCAAGCAAATACCCGAGTTGAGAGATATGAAGTCTCCAACAAGTTCTATAGCTAAAAGATGGAGGAGAATCGATCAACTAGTGAGCATGTGCTCAGATTGTCTGGGTACTTCAATCGCTTGAATGAAGTGGGAGTTAATCTTCCAGATAAGATAGTGATTGACAGAATTCTCTAGTCACCATCACTAAGTTACTAGAACTTCATGATGAACTATAGTATGCCAGGGATGATGTAAACGATTCTCGAGCTCTTCGTGATGTTGAAATCGACGAAGGTAGAAATCAAGAAAGAGCATCAAGTGTTGATGATTGACAAGACCACTAGTTTCAAGAAAAGGGCAAAGGGAAAGAAAGGGAAACTTCAAGTAGAATGGCAAACAAGTTGTCACTCCCGCGAAGAAGCCCAAAGCTAAACCAAAGCCTGAAACTGAGTGCTTACACTACAAAGGAAATGGTCACTGGAAACGGAAATACCCAGAATATTTGGTGGATAAGAAGGATGGCAAAGTGAACAAGGGTATATTTGATATACAGGTTATTGATGTGTGCTTTACTAGTGTTTATAGTAGCTCCTGAGTATTTGATACTTGTTCGGTTGCTAAGATTAGTAACTCGAAACAGGAGTTACAGAATAAAAAGAGACTAGTTGAAGGGGAAGTGACGATGAGTGTTGGAAGTAGTTCCAAGATTGATATGATCATCATTGCACAGTCCCTATACTTTCGGGATTAGTGTTAAACCTAAATAAATGTTATTTGGCGTTTCCGTTGAGCATGAATATGATTTGATCATGTTTATTGTGATACGGTTATTCATTTAAAGTTAGAGAATAATTGTTATTCTGTTTACATGAATAAGACCTTCAATGGTCATACACCCAACGAAAATAGTTTGTTGGATCTCGATCTTAGTGATACACATATTCATAATATTGATGCCAAAAGATGCAAAGTTAATAATGATAGTGCAACTTATTTGTGGCACTGCCATTTGGGTCATATCGGTGTAAAGCGCATGAAGAAACTCCATAAAGATGGATTTTCGGAATCACTTGGTTATAAATCATTTGATGTTTGCGAACCGTGCCTTTTGGGCAAGATGACTAAAACTCCATTCTCCAGAACAATGGAACGAGCTACTGACTTGTTGGAAATAATATGTACTGATGTATGCAGACCAATGAGTATTAAGGCTCGTGGCGGGTATCGTTATTTTCTGACCTTCACAGATGATTTGAGCAGATATGGGTATATCTACTTGATGAAACATAAGTCTGAAATAGTTGAAAGGTTCAAAGAATTTCAGAGTGAAGTGGAAAATCATCGTAACAAGAAAATAAAGTTTATGCGATCTAATCATGGAGATGAATATTTGAGTTACGAGTTTGGTTTTCAATTAAAACAATGTGGAATAGTTTCATAGCTCACGCCACCTGGAATACCACAACGTTATGGTGTGTCCGAACGTCGTAACCGCACTTTATTGGGTATGGTGCAATATATGATGTATCTTACCGATTTACCACCATCGTTTTTGGGTTATGCATTAGAGACAGCTGCATTCATGTTAAAAGGGCACCATCTAAATCCGTTGAGACGACACCATATGAACTGTGGTTTAGCAAGAAACCCAAGTTGTCGTTTCTTAAAGTTTGGGGCTGCGATGCTTATGTGAAAAAGTATCATCCTGGTAAGCACAAACCCAAATCGGAGAAGTGCGTCTTCATAGAATACCCAAAGGAAACTGTTGGGTACACCTTCTATCACAGATCCGAAGGCAAGATATTCGTTGCTAAAAATGGATCCTTTCTAGAGAAGGAGTTTCTCTCGAAAGAAGTGAGTGGGAGGAAAGTAGAACTTGATGAGATAACTGTACCTTCTCCCGAATTGGAAAATAGTTCATCACTGAAATCAGTTTCAGTGATTCCTACACCAATTAGTGAGGAAGCTAATGATGATGATCATGAAACTTCAGATCAAGTTACTACAGAACCTCGTAGGTCTTCCAGAGTACGGTCCGCACCAGAGTGGTACGGTAATCCTGTTCTAAAAGTCATGTTACTAGACCATGATAAACCTATGAACTATGAGGAAGCGATGATGAGCCCAGATTCCGCAAAATGGCTGGAGGCCATGAAATCTGAGATAGGATCCATGTATGAGAACAAAGTGTGGATTTTGGTGGACTTGCCCGATGATCGGCAAACCATAGAAAATATATGGATCTTCAAGAGGAAGACGGACGTTGATAGTAGTGTTACTATCTACAAAGCTCGACTTGTCGCAAAAAGGTTTTTGACAAGTTCAAGGTGTTGACTACAATGAGATTTTCTCAACTGTAGTGATGCTTAAGTCTGTCCGAATCGTGTTAGCAATTGCCACATTTCATGAAATCTTGCAAATGGATGTCAAAACTGCATTCCTTAATGGTTTTCTTAAAGAAGAGTTGTATATGATGCAACCAGAAGGTTTTGTCAATCCTAAAGGTGCTAACAAAATGTGCAAGCTCCAGCGATCCATCTATGGACTGCTGTAAGCATCTCAGAGTTGGAATATACGCTTTGATAAGTTGATCAAAGACCATAGTTTTGTACAGACTTACGGTGAAGCCTGCATTTACAAGAAAGTGAGTGGGAGCACTACAGCATTTCAGATAAGTATATGTGAATGACATATTGTTGATCGGAAATAATGTAGAATTATTCTGCAAAGCATAGAGAAGTGTTTGAAAGGAGTTCTTTAAAAGAAAGACCTCAGTAAAGCTACTTACATATTGAGCATCAAAATCTATTGAGATAGATCAAGACGCTTGATAAGTTTTTCAATAAGTACATACCTTGTCAAGATTTTGAAGTATTTCAAAATGGATTAGTCAAAGAAAGAGTTCTTGCCTGTGTTGCAAAGGTGTGAAATTGAGTAAGACTCAAATCCCGACCACGGTAGAAAATAGAAAAGAGAATGAAAGTCATTCCCTATGCCTCAGTCATAGGTGCTATAAAGTATGCTATGCTATGTACCAGACCTATTGTATACCTTGTTCTGAATTTGGTAAGGGAATACAATAGTGATCTAGGAGTAGATCACTGGACATTGGTCAAGAATATCCTTTGTAAGGACTAAGGAAATATTTCTCGATTATGGAAGTGATAAAAGAGCCCGTCGTAAAGAGTTACATTGGTGCAAGCTTTCACACTGATCCAGATGACTCTAAGTCTCAATCTGGGTACATATTGAAAGTGGGAGCAATTAGCTAGAGTAGCTCCGTGCAGAGCATTGTAGACATAGAATATTTGCAAAATACATACGGCTCTGAATATGATAGACCCGTTGACTAAGATTCTCTCACGAGCAAAACATGATCACACCTTAGTACTCTTTGGGTGTTAATCACATAGCAATGTGAACTATATTATTAACTCTAGTAAACCCTTTGGGTGTTGGTCACATGAAGATGTGAACTATGGGTGTTAATCATATACAGATATGAATATTGGTGTTAAATCACATGGAGATGTGAACTAGATTATTGACTCTAGTGCAAGTGGGAGACTGAAGGAAATATGCCCTAGAGGCAATAATAAAGTTATTGTTTATTTCCTTATTTAATGATAAATGTTTATTATTCATGCTAGAATTGTATTAACCGGAAACGTAATACATGTGTGAATACATAGACAAACATAGTGTCACTAGTATGCCTCTACTTGACTAGCTCGTGAATCAAAGATGGTTAAGTTTCCTAGCCATAGACATGAGTTGTCATTTGATTAACGGGATCACATCATTAGGAGAATGATGTGATTGACTTGACCCATTCCGTTAGCTTAGCACTTGATCGTTTAGTATGTTGCTATTGCTTTCTTCATGACTTATACATGTTCCTATGACTATGAGATTATGCAACTCCCGTTTACCGGAGGAACACTTTGTGTGCTACCAAACGTCACAACGTAACTGGGTGATTATAAAGGAGCTCTACAGGTGTATCCAAAGGTACATGTTGAGTTGGCGTATTTCGAGATTAGGAATTGTCACTCCGATTGTCGGAGAGGTATCTCTGGGCCCTCTCGTTAATGCACATTACTATAAGCCTTGCAAGCAATGTGACTAATGAGTTAGTTGCGGGTGTATGCATTACATAACGAGTAAAGAGACTTGCCAATAACGACATTGAACTAGGTATTGGGATACCGACGATCAAATCTCGGGCAAGTAACATACCGATGACAAAGGGAACAACGTATGTTGTTATGCGGTTTGACTGATAAAGATCTTCGTAGAATATGTGGGAGCCAATATGAGCATCCAGGTTCCGCTATTGGTTATTGGCCAGAAACGTGTTTCGGTCATGTCTACATAGTTCTCGAACCCGTAGGGTCCGCACGCTTAAGGTTTCGATGACAGTTTTATTATGAGTTTATGAGTGTTGATGTACCGAAGGAGTTCGGAGTCCCGTATGAGATCGGGGACATGACGAGGAGTCTCGAAATGGTCGACACGTAAAAATCGATATATTGGACGACTATATTCGGACTTCGGAAAGGTTCCGAGTGATTCGGATATTTTCGGGGGTACCGGGGAGTTACAGGAATACGAGGAAGAAGCAATGGGCCTCATGGGACAAGTGGTGGAAGAGAGGAGGCAGGGCGCGCGGCCCCCCTAGCCCAAACCGAATTGGACTAGGGGGGCGGCCCCCCTTTCCTCCTTTTCCTCCATCTCCTTCCTTCTCTTTCTCCTTCCCTTCCTTCCCCTCTCCTAGTTGGACTAGGAAAGGAGGGAGTCCTACTCCCAGTGGGAGTAGGACTCCTCTCTGGCGTGCCCTCCCTTGGCCGGCCGCCCCCTCCCCCTTGCTCCTTTATATACGGGGGCAGGGGGGCACCCCATGACACACAAGTTGATCATCGTGATCATTCCTTAGCCGTGTGCGGTGCCCCCCTCCACCATATTCCACCTCGATCATATCGTTGCGGTGCCTAGGCGAAGCCCTGCGTCGGTAGAACATCATCATCGTCACCACACCATCGTGCTGACGGAACTCATCCCCGACACCCTGCTGGATCGTAGTCCGGGGATCATCATCGAGCTGAACGTGTGCTGAACTCGGAGGTGCCGTACGTTCGGTACTCGGATTGGTCGGATCGTGAAGACGTACGACTACATCAACCGCGTTGTCATAACACTTCCGCTTACAGTCTACGAGGGTACGTGGACAACACTCTCCCCTCTCGTTGCTATGCATCACCATGATCCTTGCGTGTGCGTAGGAAAATTTTGAAATTACTACGTTCCCCAACAGCTGTGTCACGGCTCCGAAGCCGTTCGCCACCTCCATCAGCACCTCGGCATGCATGCTGGCCCTCTTCTTCATGCGATGGACGCATGGGACTCTTTCGAGGGCGGTGCGCAGGGCCACCAGCAGGGTGACGCTGCTCATCACGCACAACCTGAGAGGAGCGCGCCGTGGGTGCCGGTGTTGGCGTCTTGGAGGTCACCGTGCCGCCGCCTGGCGGAACGGCGGCACCCCTAGAGGGCCCTGTGCCGCCTGCAGGGGGCCTGACTCCACCTCCGGAGCCTGCGACTGGCGGCTCGCCACCTGGCGTGCGAACGACGCCACTTGCCAGGCCGGGACCATCGGGGTGATGTAGATGTTCGCAGGCCGCGCCACGGGTTCTCTCCATGACTGGCCCGCTACCGGTCCGTGCCGGTACTAACCCGGTCCCGGACGAACCGATCGCCGTGGTCGTCTTCTTCTTAGGAGCCATGGCGATGAAGAACAGCTAGGTCAACTGCTAGACCAGATCCTCATGATTGCGCCCCCTACCTAGCGCGCCAAAGATGTCGGTGGGAAATGCCACCTATGGGATCACTGGAATCCCTTCTACGGTTGCGGGGCGCGGGGATCGTGAGGAGAGCGGGACTACACAAGGGGGATTTACCCAGGTTCGGGCCGCAAAGATGCGTAAAACCCTATGATCCTGCTTTGGTGGATGTATTAGTGTTCTTGAGCTCTCGAACTAGCTCTAGGTGCTGTGAGGTTCGAAAGAGCCGAATCCCTCTCCCGTGCGCCATGGGCCTCCTTTTATAGGCCGAAGGGGTTGCCACAGTGGCACATAGGAGGTGGAAAGTGCTACAGCGTTGCGAGCTTATCGCTGGTTATTACAGGACAAAGCACATTAAATGCAGGGCTTAGGTGTCCCTTCGCTTTATCAGGGACGGGGAAGAGGCCCGTCCCGTCTGTCGCCGCTCCTCCTTGCCTTGACACGCGCCCTGGCCAGCGATGCATGCGGTGCCATGTAGGTAGGCAGGCAGCTGAGGTGGCGCGGTGGCGGAGCCTGCACGAAGGGTTGCATGTTGGCACGCAGGCGCCTGCCCAGCTGGCTGGGTCGGTAGCTGCATGCGAACGGTGGTGAAGACTTATCTGGCGTGGGCCTGGCAGCGGCCCTGCCGGTGTGCTTGGCGAGGGTCTTACCGGGCGGCCCGGCAAGGATCTTGCCAGGTGGCCCGGCAAGGGTCTTGCTGTGGCGTGCTGGCGTCCCCGGCAAGGATCTTGCCGGGGGTCTTGTGGGTTTCTTCGGTGAGGACAGTTGCCTTCTTATCCTCATATGATCTTGAGCATTTTATGTCTTCACAAAGAATTGCATGCCACCACGGAGGTGCCTCCCGAGACCTGTCCTGACGCGTTTGTCTAGCGTTGGTGGGCTCAAGGGTGGCTCGCTCGGCTGGAGGGGGCGGGCTCCCCCGGCAAGGCTCTTGCCAGGGCCGCTGAGGCCGCTCCGGCAAGGGTCCTTGCTAGGGGAACCTGCTCCGCCCATCTGATCTTTGTGGTCTTGGTCCTTGTCGTTGCACCGTTTGCCTTGTGGCTTCGGCTTCTCTCCGGCTTCCCTTTCATGCCCTATTATGTGTGGCCGTGGCGGGAGGCTCTGACTGCCCGTGCACAAGTAAAGGGGTCAAAAGCGGAGCCCCTACTTTTGTACACCGACATTGGCCGTATTATTTTTCGGTGGAATGGGCTCTATAGCCTCGTCGTCGAATTCGGGCAGCAGCTTGCACTTTGGGTAGCTCTTTGTGTGGCGATCGCCATCGTATTTTTCTTCAGTGTCCAGCACTTTATTCCATCTGCGGTTGAGCGTATCCTGTGCTGCCTTGAGCCTGCTTCTGCTTCTTCAAGCTCCTTGCAGTGGCGATAAGCCTTCTATGGAGGTTCTCTTGTTCCAAGTGCCTTTCCGGGATGATGAGTGCATCATCGTCCGGACTGTTCTCCTCTCCGGATACAGGTTTATGTGTTTTATCTCCGCTGTCGCTATGATCGGACAGCGGCCCCGGACTATGTTCGGCGTCCCCTGGCTCATCCTGCTCCATCGCTGGGTTCATGGGGTCGTCGTTGCCTTTGAAGTCAACTGGGGTGTTATTCTTTCTTGCGCTGTTATCGTTGTTTTTACTGTGGCGGGATTTAGAGCGGCGCCGACGTTGTCGCTTTGGTTGCTTTTCAAGAGGATTATCCTCCGTTGCATCCTTCCGTTCCTCGCCGTTGTTTTCTTTGGGTGTGTCCACCATGTATATATCATATGATGAGGTGGCTATCCAGCGCCCTGTGGGCGGTGGTTCCTGTTCTTCTCCTGCATCATCGTCTGATACGTCTCCAACGTATCTATAATTTTTTATTGTTCCTTGCTATTGTATTACCCCTTTTGGATGTTTATGGTCTTTATTTTACACATTTATATCATTTTTGGAACTAACCTACTGACCGGAGGCCCAGCCCATATTGCTGTTTTTTTCCTATTTCAGTATTTTGAAGAAAAGGAATATCAAACGGAGTCCAAACGGAATGAAACCTTCGGGAGCATGATTTTTGGAACGAATGGGAGTCCAAACGGATTGCAAGTCAAGAAGTAGCCGAAGCTTCCACGAGATAGGAGGGCGCGCCCCTGTCTCCTGGGCCCCTCGGGCGTCCACCGACGTACTTCTTCCTCCTATATAAGCCTACGTACCCCGAAAACATCCACAGAGCCAACGAAACACAATTTCCACCGCCGTAACCTTCTGTATCCGTGAGATCTCATCTTGGAGCCTTCGCCGGCACTCTGCCGGAGGGGGAATCGACCATGGAGGGCTTCTACATCAACATCCTTGCCCCTCTGATGAGTTGTGAGTAGTGTACCACAGACCTACGGGTCCATAGTTATTAGCTAGATGGCCGCTTCTCTCTTTTTGGATCTCAATACAATGTTCTCCCCCTCTCTTGTGGAGATCTATTCAATGTAAACTCGTTTTGCGGTGTGTTTGTCGAGATCCGATGAATTGTGGGTTTATGATCAAGTTTATCTATGAATAATATTTGAATCTTCTCTGAATTCTTTTATGTATGATTGAGTTATCTTTGTAAGTCTCTTCGAATTATCAGTTTGGTTTGGCCTACCACTACTAGGGAAAAACCTAACCCTCGCTACTACTACTTACTAGTAGCATAGGTTTTTAAACCTCGCTACTACTAAGTTGATAGCAGTAGCGCTGGTTTTTAACCCTCGCTACTACTAAGCGGTCTCTACCGTGCCCGCCGGGACATGCCATAGTAGTAGCGCGGGTTTTTAACCCTCGCTACTACTAAGTTGATAGCAGTAGCGCTGGTTTTGAGCCCTCGCTACTACTAAGTTGATAGCAGTAGTGCTGGTTTTTAGCCATAGTAGTAGCGAGGGGTAAAACCCCGCGCTAGTACTAAAGGTCCCATTTTCAAACTCTACCCCCCCCCCCCCTGTGGATCGCCTTTTCAGTTTTTTAAAAAATAAAAGAAAATGATGAAAATGTCAAAAAAATAAAAGAAAATAAGTTTCCCATGTGATATGTGGTCTAGTTGTTGGGAAAATTTGCAAATATGAATTTTTACTTTATTTGCAAAATCACTCGAGAATTTGTAAAAATGGGCATAACTGTTGCATACTAACTCGAATGAAAAAGTTTTTTATATGAAAAATCATCTACTCGAAAAGTTACATCCAAGTTTTTTATATGAACTCTGTTAAACATTTTCAAAATCCTCAAAAACCTAACAGAAAAAAAGTTACGGGGATATTAAGATCTGGAGGCAAAAAAATTCATCAAATTTCAGTTTTTTTATTTTTGTTAAATCTGGTCAAACTATGGTCAAACTAATTATTCAAGAATACTAGTGTGACTAAATAATTATTTTAGTTTTTTTGAATTTTGGTCAAATCTAGTCAAACTATGGTCAAACTGTGGTCAAAGTAATTATTCAAGAAATATTAGTGTTACTAATTTTTTTAAACAATAGTTTCAAACTCAAACAGTGAAATGTGTGACTTCATGCTCAAGCTAAATTCCTGAGGTTAATAGGATTGACATCTTACTATTGTCAGGAAAACAACAAGTGCAGACTTGGATACGAGGGAGAATAGAACCCGAAAGTTAAGCGTGCTCAGGCTGGAGTAGTGAGAGGATGGGTGACCGTTCGGGAAGTTAGATGATTTGGAATGATGAGGGGTGATTAGAGATGAAATTGAGCAGCGATGAGGGGTGATTAGAGATTTGAGGTTAAAATAATTCAGAAATTTGAAAATTAGGGAAAAAATCGATTTTTTTTGAAACAATTCAATAAAAATCAGAGATTAGAGATTAGTAGTAGCGCCGGTTTTTTACCCACGCTACTGCTATACGTTAGCTGTAGCGCGGGTGGCACCCGCGCTACTGCTATACGTTAGCTGTAGCGCCTTATTAGTAGCACCGGCCCCCGCGCTACTAATAGGCCCAAAACCCGCGCTGCTGCTAGGCTTTTCCCTAGTAGTGTACTAGATTGATCTTTCTTGCCATGGGAGAAGTGCTTAGCTTTGGGTTCAATCTTGCGGTGTCCTTACCCAGTGACAAAAAGGGTTGCAAGGCACGTATTGTATTGTTTCCATCGAGGATAACAAGATGGGGTTTATATCATATTGCTTGAGCTTATCCCTCTACATCATGTCATCTTGCTTAATGCATTATTCTGTTCTTATGAACTTAATACTCTAGATGCAGGCAGGAGTCGGTCGATGTGTGGAGTAATAGTAGTAGATGCAGGCCGGAGTCGGTCTACTTGTTGCGGATGTGATGCCTATATACATGATCATGCCTAGATAATCTCATAATTATTCGCTTTTCTATCAATTGCTCGACAGTAATTTGTTCACCCACCGTAATACTTATGCTATCTTGAGAGCAGCCACTAGTGAAACCTATGGGCCCCGGGTCTATCTCTTATCATATTTGCTTCCAATCTACTTTTATTTGCATCTTTATCTTTTGCATCTATATTATAAAATACCAAAAATATATCTATCTTATCATACTATCTTTATTAGATCTCACTTTCGCAAGTGGCCGTGAAGGGATTGACAACCCCTTTATTGCGTTGGTTGCGAGTTCTTTGTTTGTTTGTGTAGGTGCGTGGGACTTTTGAGGAGCCTCCTACTGGATTGATACCTTGGTTCTCAAAAACTAAGGGAAATACTTACGCTACTATTGCTGCATCACCCTTTCCTCTTCAAGGAAAACCAACGCAAGCTTAAGACGTAGCAAGAAGGATTTCTGGCGCTGTTGCCAGGGACGTCTTCGCTCAAGTCAAGACATACCAAGTACCCATCACAAACCCATCTCCCTCGCATTTACATTATTTGCCATTTGCCTCTCGTTTTCCTCTTCCCACTTCACCCTTTGCCGTTTTATTTGCCCTCTCTTTCCCAATCTCCTCCTCTCTTTTCCGATTGCCCTTTTTCTGCTTGCTTATTTGTTGGATTACTTGTTGCCATGGCGCAAGATAATACCAAATTGTGTGATTTCTCGAATACCAATAATAATGATTTCCTTAGTACTCCGATTTCTCCTCTTAATGATGTTCAGTCTTGTGAAATCAATACTGCTTTGCTGAATCTTGTTATGAAAGATCAATTCGCCGGCCTTCCTAGTGAAGATGCCGCTACTCATCTAAACAACTTTGTTGATTTGTGTGATATGCAAAAGAAGAAAGATACGGACAACAATATTGTCAAATTGAAGTTATTTCCGTTTTCACTTAGAGATCGTGCTAAAGTTTGGTTTTCGTCTTTGCCTAAAAATAGTATTGATTCTTGGAACAAGTGCAAAGATGCTTTTATCTCTAAGTATTTTCCTCCTGCTAAGATTATTACTCTTAGGAACGAAATTATGAATTTTAAACAACTTGATCATGAGCATGTTGCCCAATTTTGGGAAAGAATGAAATTGATGCTTCGCAATTGCCCTACTTATGGTTTGAATTTATGGATGATCATACAAAATTTTTATGACGGTTTGAACTTTGCTTCTAGAAATCTCTTAGACTCGGCCACAGGAGGCACGTTTATGGAAATCACGTTAGGAGATGCTACAAAACTTCTTGATAATATTATGGCTAATTATTCTCAATGGCACACCGAAAGATCTTCTAGTAAAAAAGTGCATGCTATAGAAGAAATCAATGTTTTGAGTGGAAAGATGGATGAACTTATGAAGTTGTTTGCTACTAAAAATACTCCTCTTGATCCCAGTGATATGCCTTTGTCTTCTTTGATTGAGAATAATAATGAATCTATGGATGTGAATTTTGTTGGTAGGAACAGTTTTGGAAACAATGCTTATAGAGGACACTTTAATGCTAGACCGTTCCCTAGTAATTCCTCTAATAATTATGGAAATTCCTACAATAATTCTTATGGCAATTGTAATAAGATGCCCTCTGATTTTGAGAATAGTGTGAAAGAATTTATGATTTCTCAAAAGAATTTTAATGCTTTGCTTGAAGAAAAATTGCTCAAAGTTGATGATTTGGCTAGGAACGTTGATAGACTTTCGCTTGATGTTGATTTTCTTGAACTTAGATCTTCTCCTCCTAAGCATGATATCAATGAGTCTCTCAAAGCAATGAGAATTTCCATTGATGAGTGCAAGGAAAGAACTGCTAGATTGCGTGCTAAGAAAGATAGCTTTGTAAAGGCGTGTTCTTCTAGTTTCCATGAAAATAATGATGAGGATCTTAAAGTTATTGATGCGTCTCCTATTAGATCTATGTTTTATAATATGAATCTTGATAATTATGGGACTGGTGATGAGTCAACTTTACCTAGAAGGCGTCCCAAGAATTCGGAGTTTTTAGATCTTGATGCTAAATTTGGTAAAAGTGGGATTGGAGAGGTCACAACTTTAAATAGTATTGAACCCACTATCTCGGATTTCAAGGAATTTGATTATGATAATTGTTCTTTAGAAGGTTGTATTTCCTTGTTGCAATCTATTGTTAATTCTCCTCATGCTTATAGTCAAAATAAAGCTTTTATCAAACATATCGTTGATGCCTTCATGCAGTCTTACTGATGAAAAACTTAATTTGGAAGTTTCTATACTATCGTGGAATAGTCACGTCAGATGTCCTCGTGAAAGGACTTAGTTGTGGAGCCATCGCAACTAGGAAGTTTGAAGGGGTTAAATCGGGACAAGGGACACGAGAGAGTTTATACTAGTTCGGCCCCTTACGGTGAAGGTAAGGCCTACGTCTAGTTGGGTTGGTATTGATGTTTCGATGACCAGGGAGCGAGATACGCTATGCCTGGCTCTCGATGAGTTGTTTCTTGCCCTAAGTCGCCCGCAGGTCGTCCCCTTATATACACGGGCTGACACCTGCGGCTTATAGAGTCCCGAGCGGCTTATAAACAGAGTCGGGCTCGGTGACCAATTAACTCTACCTTACATTACAAGTCATGCCATTATGACGGTTTACTACAATGGGCTTAAGCCGTCTGTGGGCCTTAAGCTCTTTATTGAACCGCCATCTTCATGCTTGGCCTTGGGCTTCCTCTAATGAAGACTCTTTGCGTAACCCGGCCCCTCCTGGGCGGCTTACACTAATAGTCATATCCCCAACATTAGGCCCCGGATTGATTTGAACCTGTTCATGTCAATCTTAAAATACCTTAACATATACTCAACCTTCTGTCCGTGCAAAAAGGTTTCTTTTAACCCGCCATGACATCATCTCTTGGATCCGGGTTAAGCTGCTGTGACGTCACCGTATCTTTCAACGGATCTCCGCATTTATTGATTGTTCCGAAAATCGAGGCGTCGGGGTCGCTGGATAAAAATTCTTATCTCCTCATTTCCCGCGCCGTCTCAGTTATTCTCTCCTTATAAATAGGCGCGACCTAGGTCTCCCATTCTCCTCCTTCCAGTCGTCTTCTTCCTCTTGCCTTCTCTCTGCTACTCGAGCTCCGCCGCCGCCGCCGGAGATCTTCCTGTCTTCACCAACTCAGGCCGCTTCATCAACCTGGTTAGACCAGAAAGAACGCGACACCCTTCCGCGGCAACCTTGCATCGGTAAGTCTCCCCTTTTCTGCTCCTTAGATCTACATCAAGGCCTTCGAGTTCTTTCGAGTTCCTTGAGTTCTTCGCTGTCCAGTAGCTTTCTTTCGTAGATTTCCTTATCCTCGCCCTTCTTGATCTTGAAGATGATAAAAACTGATGCGGTAGATGTTTTGCACCTACTTTGAAATGCAAATAAACCCCTTTCTGTCACATAGAGGCCCCATTCAAGACCTTGAACTTTATCCGCTCCAGTCTTAGGTCTAGAAAATTTTCTTTTCAGAACATTTGTTTGATTCAAGATAACAGCGGTAGATGGTAAAACTTGTTTGTATCACCCGGAAAATTACTTCTGTCAAACACCCATAAACACGACTGTCCATGTAGCTAGTTTAAATAAGTGATACTGAGCCGAAAACCTTGCTTTCTTCTCATGACCTTAAGAATTTTGAACTGCTCTTGATACTTGTAGTGGCTTAAATATTGTTGTACTGTCACTCTTATATCATTAGACCCCTTGCTTAAGCCGCTATTTTAAATAAATTTGAATATTTCCTGCCGGGTTAAATTTGAACCGGAACGTTACTTTGCCGTAGGCCACTGCTGTTATGGCTCCTAAGGCGGCTAAGGCCTCTGTGACTTGCAACTGGGCTCCATCCACTATCACCGAAAGCAAGCTTGCCGAGTTTATAGCGTCGGGCCATCTACCAAAAAAGGAGGTCATGTCCTATCGTGCCCCACACCCGTCTGAGGAGATACCTCAACCCAAAGACGGGGAGGTAGTCGTTTTCACAGACCATATGAACCGGGGGTTTGTCCCTCCCGGCTCAAAATTCTTCAGGGAAGTCTTGGCTTTCTTTGACCTGAGGCCTCAAGACATTGGACCCAATTCCGTGTCCAATCTGTGTAACTTCCAAGTCTTCTGCGTGGTATATTTAGGAGAGGAACCAAGTCTGCTGCTGTTCAGGGAACTTTTTTACTTAAACCGGCAGAATGAGCGCGCCAGCGGACCTAGTCTTGAACTTGGTGGCATCTCAATCCAACGACAGAGAGATTGCCTTTTCCTTACGCTGAGCTGCCGAATCATCCCAAAGACTAGAACCAGACGTGGTTCTACTGCCAAGACACCTCTTCGGCTAACGAGAAGCCTCTGCCCGGCTTTCGCGCCCTGCGCCTTGAGTCCAATCATCCTTTGGCGGACAAGTTAACTGGTATTGAGCGCTTGCCTCTTAACCCCACCATCAGAAAGATCAAGGCCCTTTTGGGCAACGGGTTAACCGGCATTGATTTAGTCCGGGTCTGGGTCACTTGGCAGATACTTACATTAAGCCGCCGCTCTGGCTTAATGTGTACTTATACAGGCGAAAAGGACGACTCAATGCGTCATAGTCCTGAAGACTTACCACATGATGTAGCAGATGCTACAGTCCAATCACTATTGAAGGAGGGCACTGTAACCAGTAATACGTTCAGTTTGCTTCCCTTCTGCAAGAAGAATCCGGCTCCTGCAGTAAGTTACTAACCTTCACAAATACTCTTTAATATGTTACCTTCTGGTACTTATGATTCCTTGTCTTTTTCCATAGGCCGATGACAACTTCTGGAAGGTCAAATATGACCATGAGGCTACAAAGCTGGCCCGGGCGGCCAAGAAGACCGAAAGGAAAGCTGCCAAGACGATACCTCTAAAAAGAAGAACCCCAGCGCCTCTGATATGATGAGATTGGACGACTCTTCGTCAGATGAGGAAGAGGTAATCTTTTTTGATTTTCTTTAGCACCTTTGCCGTTATCTTACTGACATTTGATCCTTTCAGGAGGATACTGGGAACAATCAAGCAGCTGGCGAAGAGGTAACTATAATTTCCTCCGACTCAGAGCCTTTGCCAACACAAAGAATCCGAAGGGTGACCCGGAAAGTAAGGGTTTCACACCCTCTCGCTTACCAAGATCCTCAATTTCTTTTGAAGCAACAGCATCTTGAGAACTGGAGGCAGACTCGGGCCAACCAGGACGCAGAGCTTTCCTCCGGCTTACCCAATGTAACCAGGAAGCGTCGGACCGAGGTTATCTCCGACTTACGTTTTGTTTTACCCTTGATGGGTTTGATTCGCCAACCTCTCAATTTATATGACTCCAACTATCAGGATACCTCCCCTTCTTCTGATGAGTCGATGCAATTGAACATGCCGGCTTTCAAAACGGCTCCCGGGTAATATAACCTTTCTTACTTTGAGTTCATCCATACTTATGCTTTGATACTTACCCTTCCACTTTGATTGACAGCGGGCAAGTAAAGCCCAGCAAGAAGGCAAAGAAAAATAAGCCATCACAAGACCCGGTGGTTACTGAACCGGTGTTTGACTCATCCGTTCCAGACAGCTCCGCTCATCAGCCACCGCCTGAACCTGCTTCTGACATCCCGCAGCCAACTTCTGACCCGCCTGCAGAAGACGTGATTCAAAAGTCGGATGTCTCGGAAGTTCCTAGCCCGGTCAAGACGGTTGACCCGGAGGTTGAAATTGTAAAGAGCCAATATGTTGAACCGGGCCAGCCTACTGCCCTTGCCCAATGCACCGCCAAGGAGGAATTTGCCCAGCACCAGAAGTCCAAACAAGACATCACCGATTACTCTCACTTAAGTATTGGTGATATAGTCTCGGGCTATCTGAGCCAAGTACACAGTAGTCGTGACCTGGAGATTGACATGGTGAAGCAAATACAGCATAAATCTGAGGTAAAATTTAAACTTTCACTCTGAATCTTACTTACTGTACCATCCCCCAAGTCTATTGCTTATGAATGAATATGTTGTAGACTTAATAATCTGCTAGCTATTAGTTTCATCCGGTTTAAATTGAATATGTTTAACCCGGAGATGACATGAAACGTTAAATTTTGGGTCACATTAGCCCCCAAGTGTCAAGTATCTTTACTTGTAAAGTGCTTGAGACTTAATATGTGTAATTTGGTAAGACAGACTTAAAAATTCTTTAAACATACATTAGCCGCCAAGTGCCAAGTATCTTTACTTGAAAAATGCTTGGGACATAAATGTTATCTTACCAAGATTCTTACCATAACCCGATGTCAATGCAGGCCACCGCAAGTCAATTTGAGGCGGAGATTGCTGACTTGAAGAGCCAGTTGAAAACCTAAGAACTCGAAGCTCAGAAAGCCAATTCCAAGTTTGAATTCAGTATCTCTGAACAGGAGAAGCTGAAGAAGAATTTTGAATTGGAAAAGAAGGCTTGGGTTGATGAAAGGGCTTCATTGGTGACCCGGGCTGAAACAGCGGAGGCATCTCTTGCCGAGGCAACAAATGAGCTATCCGACTTAAAGCGGCACATATCCCAAATGGTCTCAGCTATCTTTGGTAAGCCGCCCGACAATATTGTAATCTTTCAAAAGTTATCGTGATAGTTGCCTCCGGCTTATTGTTATACCTATGAATATGCAGGCCCCAGGAGTACTAATCTGAAGGAAAATATGCTTGTCAAACTTAAGGTAGTATACACCTTGACAGAACAGCTATACTCCGGGTCACAGCATGCATTGACCGTTGTGGCTTTATCGAATACCTCTCCCCGGCTCCTGCAAGACGTATTGAGACATCTGTCGGTGCTACCTCAATGCATTCAAGACTTAAGGCGGGCATCTGCGAGAGCTGGAGCCCTAGCTGCTTTGAGTCGGGCAAAAGCATGGGTGCCAAAGCTTGACCTTGCTGATCTCTCACTTGGATATCCAAGTCTTAAGGAGGACGGCACTGCTTTTGGTGAACAGGACTTCACCGCCTGTGTCAAAGTCGTACGCCCTCTGGCGAATCTCATTGGGGAGGATACTGACCTCACCAAGTATTCGTCGGGTTATGATAGCGAGAACCAGAGAATCCTAAATGTCCCATATGACCAAGTCAGCCTGCTCCCTCCAACGCGTAAGCATACCTTTGCCCCTGAAGTGGACCCGGCCAGTTTAATAGATGATGAAGCTGAATTTGAAGCTTTGAGCGGCATTGACTGGGCCTCGTCCACCTTCCAGGACACAACAACCAAAGGAGAGGCGGGGAAGGATAACCCGAAGTCATCAAGCCAGCCGGAGGAATGAGCCGCCAGCCGGGTTATAACTTGGCAAAGAACAATGCTTCACTTATTCAGACTCGGGGAGTCTTGTAATAGGATAGAAAACTCCTTAATGCCTGTCACGCCTTATGGTACTTATTGCGTTTGTTAAGCCGCCAGTACCAAATTTATCTTGATTATGTTAATCAAGTGTTTCCTTGATCCCTCACCTTGCTCCGTTTTAACCTGTGACACCTTTTTAATAACCTCTCCCGCTTATATAAGTTTTTACCTGGCACTTGTTAGAACCTGAAGTAACTAATATAAAACCGGAAAGATCAAGAACCATCTCCTCCAGAAGGTTACAATGATGGTGAAAATAATCATACTTGCAAATGTTCACAGGCTCCTGATTTGAATACGATCAGAGAACTGTTCCAAAGGGGTTAAGCTAAGATTCGGATACGATCATATAGCCCCAGTGGCTTTTGGCGATGCCGATCAAGTGGTATCGACAGCTATGTTCTCTTTGGTTCGAATACGACCTATGTTTGAACAGGAAGCCCCCAAGTGAACATAAGAGTTGTTTAATGACGCTAATTCGAATACGATCCATGTCAGACCCAAAGGGGTTAAGCTATGATTCAAATTTGACTAGGAAGCCCCCAAGTGGGTTTGGCAATATGCCCATCAAGTGGGTATCGACAGCTATGTTCTCTTTGGTTCGAATATGACCTATGTTTGAACAGGAAGCCCCCAAGTGACCAAGGCTAAATTCAGATATGATCATAAGCCGGACCAAAGGGAAAGCCGGATTCAGATATGATCCGTCCCCAGTTGGTAGTGTCCATCACCTGATAAAGAAAACATGAAACATTCTTTATGGGGAAAAAGGACAAAGGTCCTGTTTTATTGCTTTATATAATATGTACATTATAGAAAGTATCTTAAAGAAGAAACTTAAGTATAGTAAGGCCAGAGATGAGCTATATTCCACGGCCGGCGGGTCTCCTCCTCCGGTTTAAAGGAGTCCTTGCGCTATGAGATAATATGACCCGTTGTGTAGATTCTTGCTGACCACAAAGGGTCCTTCCCAAGGCGGGGATAGCTTGTGCATATTAGACTGATCCTGGATGAGCCGGAGCACCAAGTCGCCTTCCTGAAAGGTTCTGCTCCTAACCCGGCGGCTGTGATAGTGGCGCAGGTCTTGCTGGTAAATTGCCGAGCGGGCTATTGCTAAGTCTCGCTCCTCGTCCAACAAGTCAAGTGCATCCTGACGAGCCTTTTCATTATCCGCCTCACCGTAAGCCGCCACTCGGGGTGAGTCGTGCCGGATGTCACTTGGCAGGACTGCCTCTGCTCCATAGACCATGAAGAAAGGTGTGTATCCCGTGGACTTGTTAGGCGTAGTGTTGATGCTCCATAACACGGAGGGTAACTCCTCCACCCAACAACCCGGAGTCCGCTGTAATGGGACCAAGAGCCGGGGTTTGATGCCTTTTAGGATCTCTTGATTAGCTCTCTCTGCTTGACCATTGGATTGAGGATGGGCAACAGCCGAAACATCAAGCCGGATATGTTCTCTTTGACAGAACTCTTCCATGGCACCCTTAGAGAGATTAGTGCCATTATCAGTTATAATGCTATGTGGAAAGCCAAAACGAAAGATCACCTTTTTTAGGAACTGAACCGCTATGGCTGCATCACACTTACTGACCAGCTCTGCCTCAACCCACTTGGCAAACTTGTCCACTGCCACCAGCAGGTGTGTCTTTTTGTTCTTAGACCTTTTGAAAGGTCCAACCATATCAAGCCCCCATACTGCAAACGGCCAAGTAATTGGGATCATCCTCAACTCTTGAGCCGGCACATGAGCTCATCGTGAGAACTTTTGACACCCATCACATTTACTGACCAGATCTTCCGCATCAGCGTGAGCCGTCAACCAATAGAAACCATGACGAAAAGCCTTGGCCACGAGGGATTTTGACCCGGCATGATGGCCACAATCTCCCTCATGGATCTCACGGAGTATTTCTTGGCCTTCTGCAGGTGACACACAGCGTTGAAACGCCCTTGTGACGCTGAGGTGATGTAACTCGCCGTTAACAATTGTCATGGCTTTGGAACGCCTGACAATTTGCCTTGCCAACGTCTCATCCTCCGGCAACTCGCCCCGGGTCATATAAGCCAAGTACGGCACCGTCCAATCTGGGATAACATGAAGGGCCGCCACCAGTTGTGCCTCCGGGTCTGGCACTGCTAAGTCTTCCTCGGTAGGTACCTTGACAGAAGGGTTATATAACACATCAAGAAAGGTGTTGGGCGGCACCGGCTTACATTGAGATCCCAACCGCCTTAAAGCATCAGCCGCCTCGTTCTTCCTTCTATCGATGTGCTCCACTTGATAACCCGTGAAGTGACCAGCCACAACATCTACTTCACGACGATAAGCCGCCATGAGGGGGTCTTTGGAATCCCACTTGCCTGACACTTGTTGAGCCACCAAATCTGAGTCGCCCAAGCATCGTACCCAGCTTAAGTTCATCTCCTTAGCCACCCGGAGACCATGAAGTAATGCCTCATATTCAGCTGCATTGTTAGTACATGGAAACATAAGCCAGAGTACATAACAAAATTTGTCACCTCGAGGGGAAGTTAACACCACTCCAGCCCCTGAGCCTTCTAGCTGCCTAGACCTGTCAAAGTGAATAGTCCAGTATGTGTTATCCGGCTTCTCTTCAGGGGCTTGCAACTCTGTCCAATCATTGATGAAGTCCACCAAGGCCTGAGACTTAATAGCCGTCCGGGGCATGTATTTCAAGCCATGAGGGCCAAGCTCAATAGCCCACTTAGCGACTCGTCCTGTGGCCTCCCTGTTCTGAATAATGTCTCCCAAAGGGGCAGAACTTACCATAGTTATAGGATGGCTTTGAAAATACTGCTTCAACTTCCGGTTTGCCATGAACACCCCATAAACAAGCATTTGCTAGTGTGGGTACGTTTGCTTGGATTCAATGAGTACCTCACTGATGTAGTAAACCGGCCGTTGAACCGGATGCTCCTTGCCGGCTTCCTTATGCTCCACCATGATGGCAACGCTGACGGCTCGTGAATTGGCAGCCACATACAATAGCAAAGGCTTTTGTCAATTGGAGCCGCAAGAACCGGCGACTCAGACAATTGTCTTTTTAAGTCCTCAAAAGCAGCATCAGCGGCCTCGCTCCAGACAAAAGTGTCAGTTTTCTTCATCATCTGATACAATGGGAGGGCTTTTTCACCGAGCCGACTTATGAACCGACTTAAGGCGGCGACACGACCCGCCAGTCGCTGAACATCATTGATGCATGCCGGTTTAGCCAGAGAGGTAATCGCCTTAATCTTCTCTAGGTTAGCTTCGATGCCTCTGTTGGACACCAGAAAGCCCAAAAGCTTGCCTGCAGGAACACCAAACACACACTTGGCCGGGTTAAGCATCATCTTGTAGACCCGGAGATTATCAAAGGTCTCCTTTAAGTCAGATATCAAGGTTTCCTTTTCTCTGGACTTCACCACAATGTCATCCACATAAGCATGGACATTATGCCCAATTTGGTCGTGCAAACAGTTCTGCACACACCGCTGATAAGTCGCCTGGGCACTCTTGAGCCCAAATGGCATAGATACATAGCAGAAGGCTCCAAATGGAGTGATGATAGCCGTCTTCTCCTGGTCCTTAATTGCCATCTTAATCTGATGATAACCGGAGTAAGCATCCAAAAAACTCAAACGCTCACAACCCGCCGTAGCATCAATGATTTGATCAATACGGGGAAGAGCAAAGGGATCAGCCAGACAAGCCTTGTTTAAGTTCGTGTAGTCCACACACATCCGCCAGGTGCCATTCTTCTTGAGGACGAGCACCGGGTTAGCCAACCACTCCGGGTGAAAAACTTCAATGATAAACCCGGCCGCTAAGAGCCGGGCGACTTCTTCTCCAATAGCTTTTCGTCGCTCTTCATTAAAACGGCGAAGAAACTGCCTGACTGGCTTATACTTTGGATCAATATTGAGAGTGTGCTCAGCGAGTTCCCTCGGTACACCCGACATGTCAGAAGGTTTCCATGCAAAGATGTCCCGGTTCTCACGGATGAACTCGATGAGCGCGCTTTCCTATTTGGGATCCAAGTTACTGCTGATGCTGAACTGTTTAGAAGTATCACCCGGGGTAAAGTCAACAAGCTTCATCTCAGCCGCCGACTTAAACTTCAGCGCCGGGTCATGCTTTGTAGTTGGCTTCTTCAGGGATGTCATATCCGCCGGGTCAACATTATCTTGATAAAATTTGAGCTCCTCTGCTGCGCAGGCCGACTCAGCATAAGCCGCGTCACCTTCTTCACACTCCAGTGCCACCTTACGACTGCCATGTACGATGATGGTGCCCTTGTAACCCGGCATCTTGAGCTGTAAATAAATGTAACATGGCTGGGCCATAAACTTAGCATAAGCCGGCCGTCCAAACAGAGCATGGTATGGGCTCCGGATCTTGACCACTTCAAACATCAGCTTCTCATCTCGGGAGTCATATTCGTCTCCAAAAGCCACCTCTAGTTCAATCCTGCCAACTGGGTAAGCCGATTTACCGGGGACAACTCCATGGAAAACAGTGTTGGATGTTCTCAGATGTTTATCAGTCAACCCCATGCGCTGAAAGGTCTCGTAGCAAAGGATGTTAATGCTACTACCCCCATCCATGAGCACCTTGGTGAATTTGTACCCACCAACCTGAGGCGCCACTACCAAAGCCAACTGACTCGGGTTATCGACCCACGGAGGATGATCCTCCCTGCTCCATATGATGGGCTGCTCTGACCACCTTAAATAACAAGGGATTGCCGGCTCCACGGAATTCACAGCCCTCTTATGAACCTTCTGGTCACGTTTGCACAAGCTAGTGGTAAACACATGATACTATCCACCACTCAACTGCTTCGGATGGCTTTGATAGCCCGATTGTTGCTATTGCTGTCCGCTTTAACCAGACTGCTGCTGACTGTTACCACCTGGATGCCCCTGAAAACCGGAATTTGAACCACCGCCCGGGCCATGAAAGCCGCCGGCCCCTGAGCCGCCACCAGACCCTTGACCACCATCAAAAGTGTTGGAATTTTTAAATGCTTTCATGGTCGTAGAATCCTTCCATAGATGAGTGGCTGGCCGCTCCCGGGTGCCGTGTCTCGGGCAGGGCTCATTGAGTAATTGCTCCAGTGACGGGCCTGACCCGCCGGATCGTGGTGGCTTATCCTTACGTCTCGGATTGTTACCTCGTACGTTGGCATTGGCCACAAACTCCGGGTTACCGTCCGCCTTATGCTTATTGCCGCCTTGATTCCCCGGGTTATGCTGCTGACCCTTTCCATTGCCATTCCGTTTTCCCTTCCCTGTCTTCTCATCGTCAGACGCGGGATCCTCGGTACTATCAGAATCGACGTATTTCACTAAAGCTGCCATCAGCGTACCCATATCTGTGAGGTCATGCTTAAGGCGCCCCAGTTTCATCGTCAGCGGCTCAAAACAGCAATTTTTCTCCAGCATAAGAACTGCAGAGCCGGCATCCATCTTATCAGAGGAATGAATTATCTCTTTGACCCGGCGTACCCAATGGGTGGTGGACTCTCCTTCCTCCTGCTTGCAATCCGTCAAGTCCACAATCGACATAGATTGTTTACAGGTGTCCTTGAAGTTCTGGATGAACCGGGCCTTTAACTCGCCCCATGAACCAATGGAATTGGGTGGTAAGCCCTTTAGCCAAGACCGGGCCGTTCCATCCAACATCATGGTGAAATACTTAGCCATTGCCGCGTCATTTACTTCCAGCAACTCCATGGCCATCTCATAACTCTCGATCCACGCCGCGGGCTGTAAATCGGCCGTGTAATTTGGTACCTTTCGAGGTCCCTAGAAGTCCTTGGGAAGGCGTACGTCACGCAGACCCGGCACCAGGGACGGGACACCGCCGATTCTAGTGGCTACTCCTGCCTCAACCGATGTCATTGGATACTCCGGGTGATTATTCTCCTGACGTACTTGGTCCGGCGCCGGGTTATAGCCCCCGGGTTGGTTACGCCGTTGGGCATTGCTTGACAAAGCTTCTGACTCTATGCGTCTACTGTAACTCGGGCTCCGGTTCTGGCGAGGTGGTGCTCCCCAGGGCGGGGGAGTGGAATGAATCCTGTCCCGGCTGTAAGAATAGTTCTCCTGCTGAGCCAGGGCCGTCTGAAGGAGCTCCCTGACCCTCCGGGTCTCCACTGCCGTCGGGTCATCACCTTACATGGGAAGAGCCGCTAAATGTGCTGAAGCTGCGATTAAGTTCTCCATGGGGTTGGAAAAGTGACCCGGTGGAATCGGCACATAACGCGGCGGTGGCATGCTCACGTGAGGCGGCACCATATCCCGAGGCTGAGCCGGTCCTCCTGTTCCGTCTGTCACAAGCCGATCGGCCTCTGGCGGGTTACTAGGGCTGGCTCCGGGTGTAGCAAAGAGAACCCAGGGATCGTAATTCAGAGGTAAACGTGTCTGCGTTTTCTGATGTTTCCTCCTCATTACCTCATTGGATGCGTTCAAGCTCATCGTGAGCTGGTAAGCTTCTGACTGCAAGCGTTGTGCTCGAGCGTCGAGAGCCGCCCGCTTCGCAGCTAGTCCGGTATCCTCAGCTGCCAAAGTCTCCTTGGCCTGGGCTATCTCCTCACGCACTTGAGCTACCGCTGCGTCATGCTCATCCTTATCTGCAGGGATAACCGTGGCCGTTAACAGGGCTGTAAGCTTGTCCATGAGATCTATCAGCACCTGAGCCGGTGGGCGCACGGGGCCTCCTGCCCTGGCTGCTCCTGACCCGAACGTGATCGCTGCTGCCACTGTAGAATTTGAGCCGGGCTGAGTTCCAGCCATGAAGATTCCGGCCCATCTTGGCGGCTCATCGAGGTCCGGAATACTGATGCCATCGGAACAGCCTCTGAGCGTGCCGTCTTGCACCTGATACAACGAATCTGTTGAGCTGGCGGACGAGTCACCGTCTGAAAGGACGGCCGTCTCACCCCCATCTTCAGATCCAGAAAGTTCTTCTCCGTGGACGCAGCCACCGAAGGCACGCCTCATGACCGGCTGAGCCCGGGTCTTCCTCGCATGCTGAGCCGTCTCGACGAGGTCGGTGCAGTTGTCCGGCTCAGGGCCCGGCTCACCAGTCCGGCCGATGAAGACGTGGATTCCGCCGAAGGGGACCCGGTACCCGTACTCAATTGAGCTGGTGTCGGGGCCCCAGCCTTCGTCGTCGATGTAGATCTTGCCGCGACGACTCTTGGTCATCCGACCCACTACGTACCGCTTGAGCCCTTCGAAGTTGCCCTTCAAGAACTCAAATCCACCGTGCGCTGGCCCCACGGTGGGCGCCAACTGTCGTGGAATAGTCACGTCCGATGTCCTCGTGAAAGGACTTAGTTGTGGAGCCATCGCAACTAGAAAGCTTGAAGGGGTTAAATCGGGACAAGGGACACGAGAGAGTTTATACTAGTTCGGCCCCTTACGGTGAAGGTAAGGCCTACGTCTAGTAGGGTTGGTATTGATGTTTTGATGACCAGGGAGCGAGATACACTATGCCCGGCTCTCGATGAGTTGTTTCTTGCCCTAAGTCGGCCGCAGGTCATCCCCTTATATACACGGGCTGACACCTGCGGCTTACAGAGTCCCGGCCGGCTTATAAACAGAGTCCGGCTCGGTGACCAGTTAACTCTACCTTACATTACAAGTCATGCCATTATGACGGTTTACTACAATGGGCTTAAGCCGCCTGTGGACCTAAAGCTCTTTATTGAACCGCCATCTTCATGCTTGGCCTTGGGCTTCCTCTAATGAAGACTCTTTGCGTAACCCGGCCCCTCCTGGGCGGCTTACACTAATAGTCATATCCCCAACATATACCTAGAAAACTTAATGATGAGTGGGAACCTACTATAAATATTGGAATTAAAGATCATGAGTGTTTTGCTTTGTGTGATTTGGGTGCCAGTGTTTCCACGATTCCGAAAACTTTATGTGATATTCTAGGTTTACATGAACTTGATGATTGCTCTTTAAATTTGCACCTTGCGGATTCCACCATTAAAAAGCCAATGGGAAGAATCAATGATGTTCTCATTGTTGCACATAAAAATTTGGTGCCCGTAGATTTTATCGTTCTTGATATAGATTGCAATCTTTCTTGTCCTATTATTCTTGGTAGACCTTTCCTTAGAACGATTGGTGCGATTATTGATATGAGGAAGGGAATATTAGATTCCAATTTCCATTAAAGAAAGGCATGGAGAACTTTCCAAGAAAGAAAGTCAAATTACCTTATGAATCTATCATGTGGGCTACTTATGAATTTAGTGCCTAAGACGGCACTCGTTAGATCTATCTTCGCTTTTATGCCTAGCTAGGGGCGTTAAACGATAGCTCTAGTTGGGAGGCAACCCAATTTTCTTTATTTTTTTTGTTTTTGCTCCTGTTTAGTAATAAATCTTGCATCTACCTTCTGTTTAGATGTGTTTTTATCTTTTAATTAGTGTTTGTGCCAAGTAGAACCTATAAGATAACCTATGATGATAGTTGATTTGTTTCTGCTGAAAAACAAAAACTTTGCGCGCACGAATTTAGTTTTGTTAAATCACAGAAATGTGCTTTTGCGTTGATTATTTTTTCTGCAGATCTTTAAACAAATCGTCCAGGACTTCCTATTTTTGTAGGATTTTTAGAGTTCCATAAGTTTGCGTTAGTTTCAGATTGCTACAGACTATTCTATTTTTGACAGATTCAGTTTTTCGTGTGTTGTTTGCTTATTTCGATGCATCTATGGCTAGTAAAATAGTTTATAAACCACAGAGAAGTTGGAATACAGTAGGTTTAACACCAAAATAAATAAAGAATGAGTCCATTATAGTACCTTATGTGGTGTGATACGTCCATTTTGCATCATGCATTTATATCAATATTTATTGCATTATGGGATGTTATTTCACGTTATGTTACAATACTTATGGCTATTCTCTCTTATTTTACAAGGTTTACATGAAGAGGGAGAATACTGGCAGCTGGAATTCTGGACTGGAAAAGGAAAAAATATTGAAGGACTATTCTGTGCAATTCCAAAAGTCCTGAAACTCCACGGAATACCTTAAAATAAATAAAGAAAATTCATCACCAAAGATGAAGGCCAGGGGGCCCACACCCTGCTCACGAGGGTGGGGGGCGCCCCCCCTACCTCGTGGGCCCCCTGGTGGCTCTTGGACGTCCATCTTCTCCTATATGAAGTCTTTCGATGAGAAAAAAAGAGGAAGAGAACCTTTCGGGACGAGACTCCGCCGCCACGAGGCGGAACCTTGGCGGAACCAATCTAGGGCTCCGGCAGAGCTGTTCTGCCAGGGACACTTCCCTCCGGGAGGGGGAAATCATCACCATCGTTAGCACCAATGCTCCTCTCATCGGGAGAGGGCAATCTCCATCAACATCTTCATCAGCACCATCTCATCTCCAAACCCTAGTTCATCTCTTGTATCCAATTCTTGTCTCCAAGTCCGGGATTGGTGCTAGTAGGTTGCTAGTAGTGTTGATTACTCCTTGTAGTTGATGCTAGTTGGTTTATTTGGTGGAAGATCATATGTTCAGATCCTTTATGCACAATATTACCCCTCTGATTATGAACATGAATATGCTTTGTGAGTAGTTACGTTTGTTCCTGGGGACAAGGGAGAAGTCTTGCTATTAGTAGTCATGTGAATTTGGTATTCGTTCGATATTTTGATAAGATGTATGTTGTCTAACCTCTAGTGGTGTTATGTGAACGTCGACTACATAACATTTCACCATTATTTGGGCCTAGAGGAAGGCATTGGGAAGTAATAAGTAGATGATGGGTTGCTAGAGTGACAGAAGCTTAAACCCTAGTTTATGCGTTGCTTCGTAAGGGGCTGATTTGGATCCATATGTTTCATGCTATGGTTAGGTTTACCTTAATACTTTTGTTGTAGTTGCCGATGCTTGCAATAGAGGTTAATCATAAGTGGGATGCTTGTCCAAGTAAGGGCAGTACCCAAGCACCGGTCCACCCACATATCAAATTATCAAAGTACCGAATGCGAATCATATGAGCGTGATGAAAACTAGCTTGACGATATTCCCATGTGTCCTCGGGAGCGCTTTTCCTATTATAAGAGTTTGTCCAGGCTTGTCCTTTGCTACAAAAAGGATTGGGCCACCTTGCTGCACTTTATTTACTTTTGTTACTTGTTGCTCGTTACCATTTATCTTATCACAAAACTATCTGTTACCACTTATTTCAGTACGTGCAGAGAATACCTTGCTGAAAACCGCTTATCATTTCCTTCTGCTCCTCGTTGGGTTCGACACTCTTACTTATCGAAAGGACTACGATAGATCCCCTATACTTGTGGGTCATCATGGTGGTTTTGTTTTCTTTCACTAACAGAGCTTATAACATTTCCTGGTGTGTTTTGTGTTGTGAAGTTTTCAAGTTTTGGGTAAAGCTTTTATGGACTATGGAATAAGGAGTGGCAAGAGCCTAAGCTTGGGGATGCCCCGGGAAGGCATCCCCTCTTTCGTATTCGTTCATTGGTAACTTTACTTGGAGCTATATTTTTATTCGCCACATGATATGTGTTTTGCTTGGAGCGTCGTGTATTATATTAGTCTTTGCTTTTTAGTTTACCACAATCATCCTTGCTGTACACACCTTTTGGGAGAAGCCTATTTGATTAGAATTTGCTAGAATTCTCTATGCGCTTCACTTATATCTTTTGAGCTTGATAGTTTTTGCTCTAGTGCTTCACTTATATCTTTTAGAGCATGGTGGTGACTTATTTTTGTAGAAATTGCTAGTCTCTCATGCTTCACTTATATCTTTTTGAGAGTCTTTTAGAACAACATGGTATTTGCTATGGTTATAAAATTGGTCCTAGAATGGTAGGTGAAAGTGCAACTATCCCTAGGTGGTTTTGGTAATTCATAACAACATATAGCTCATTGAGCTAACACTATTCCAAGACTATTATTTTAGGAAAGCTCAATGAATGGCATGGCATGGATGATGAAAGTGGATCCCTCAAAATACTAATGACAATGGATTGGCTCAAGCTCAAAAGCTCAAGACTCTTCATTTTATATTTTAGTGGTCCAAGATCACATTGAGTCTATAGGAAAAGCCAATACTATCAAGGAGGGATGAGGTGTTGCTTAATGAGCCTCTTGCTTCATGTGCTTGGTGATATGCTTCAAAAACCCTCAGCTACTTTCTCACATCCACAAATGACCTAAACCTAAAGCCAAAATCGGTCACACCGATTCTTTCTATCCGGCTCCACCGAGTTCAAATGTCATAGCCACATCCACCAACCCTAGAGAAATCGGTCCTACCGATAGGGATCTCGGTCTCACCGAGATGGGATTGTAATCTCTCTGTTTCCCTTCGTGACGTTTCGGTCTAACCAAAGTGAGCGATCGGTCCCACCGAGATTGCAATGTAAAATCTCTGTTTCCCTTTTGTAACATTTTGGTCTCACCGAAAAGAGCAAATCGGTCCCACCGAGTTTACCTGACCAACTCTCTGGAAAGCTACATGAGATAGAGTGGATGAGCATCACAATGAGCATCCACATCTTCAATGCGATCCTTGCAAAAGAATGATTCAAAAATTCAGTTTTAGTTTTCCACAGAAAGCATTTCGGATCAACCGATTTTCAAACTCGGTGATACCGAAGCAGTTTTGCAACCTAAACTGATGAACTCGGTTGGACCGAGTCACAGTTCGGTGGCATCGAGAGTGCTAGGGTTTCACAAAGTCCTAAAATCGGTTTCACCGATTAGCAATTCTCGGTCAGACCGGGAGTTATCAGTGCAATGGCGTTAGCCAAATCGGTGGGACCGAGTTTTTCAACTTGGTGGGCCCGAGATGGTTTCGGCGGAAACCTAACCCTAAATTTTCAAATCTCATCTAATCTAAGGATCGCATTGACTGGATAGGAGTGTTTCTATCGTGGCAAGAATCAATAAGAACACAATGTGCTAGGAATCGGACGAGGATAGCACTGTGATCGAGTCCATACCCTAGCTTGGCGATGAACTCGCTACGGCGGCGACGGCGGGGTTGAAATCCGTTGACGGCGGCGAAGACCAGCGACTGGAGGTGGATGGCGACGAGGAGATGATCCGGAGAACCTGGAGGCAGAGCAAGCTATTGCGCGGGCGAAGAGGTTCAGAGAAATTTCCAAAATTTTGCCTGTGACTATATATAGCCCGACCTTGTCGGTGTGACCGAGTGGAACGACTCGGTGGCACCGAGATGCATAAATGTGTACAGTTATAGCAACGCGGTGTGACCGAAAAGTTCAAAATCGGTTGCACCGAGATTGAAAAACTAAATCGATTTAGTGATCTCGGTAGGACCGAAATGGAGGAATCGGTCAGACCGAGAATCACAAAGAAGTTTTGGAAGTTTAAGTCTATGACGAATCGGGGACTCCGAGTGCTCCTCACACAGAGTGGTTCAAATCTGACTTGATAAAATTTTGTGATGTAGCATGAATAGAGTTTGAGACGAGGAAAGCAGAGATAGCTAGAGAAGGTTCTTAGGCATTCTTGTCCATCCACTTGGCAAAAGAGAAAGAAACCAATCACTCAAAACAACAAGTGGATGTCCTTGAATGAGTAAAATATGCACCAACATGATCACACAATAAAATGACAAATGAAATATGTGGCAAAGCATGCACAACCAATTCTAGCATCTACCAAATAATTGGCGATGACTAGGTCATCTATATATGAGTATATTGACTTAGGAGTCAAATGAGAACATTTGATCATAGGTCATACTCATCGTTTAAGCTCAAGTGGGGTTACCACTTTTACATAATGCATTGATGTGTTCACACTGTTAGAGTTGCTTTGACTCAATTCTTAGAGTTAAGCTCCCCCTAGATGTGAGATCCCCCCTTAGAGGGATGAACTAACCTTGGGTTTTGTCGATGATGACTTCATGTAGGTGTTGAAGATGTGGATGCTCAATGTTGATGTAGATCATTTGGAGCAATCCTTTGGAGTGAGTTGCACTTTCAACTTACCTACATGGGTTAGTCCCACAAGGAACAAACAAGAATATCCATAGACATAGAGTGATGCACACACAAGATGATGTCCATGAAATCATTAGGTTACCTTGTCCCTTACTTACCAACATGAGGGTTTGTGACCCCTTGAACTAGTGCAAGATGTGGAAGTTGATTGCACTTGTTCTTGCCATAATGATATGAGTGAAGAATGTTGGCGGAGTCACCCTCAAGAACTCTCAAGTTCTTCTTCTTCGGGATCCACATCATCTTGATGGGAATCCTTGGAGTTGTAGTTCTACTTGATGAAGTAGAACTTGACGTAGTCTTGGGAACCCACTTGACCGAGGCCTTAGGTGCTTCTTCAAATGCATCAATCTCTTCTTGAAGCTTGTCCTTGCCTTTGTTCTTGTGGTCTTGTGGTGGAAGATCATCTTGTGCTTGTGTTCCTTTGAATGAAGTAGGATCATACTTCTCTTGTTGAGGAACAAAATTCGTCTTGGGGTATTGACCTTCTTCCCACTCAACTCCATTGGCATTGAACTTTCGTTCAAAACCAACACCTTCATTCTTCTGGTGCCTTCCTTGCTTGCGTACAATTTCCTCGAATTGCTTACGCCCGGCAAGGCTCTTGTAAACACCTTTCTCTATAATTCCCTTCAATAAGCTATTTTCTTGCTCAAGTGTAACTTGGCTAATAGAATCATTAGTGGAATCAAGAGAACTACTAGAAGCAACAATATTGGATTTGACATGATTATTGTTACTACTAGAGGAAGGATCTTTCTTGTACTTGTTACTAGACTTGACTTGAGGCATGTAACTAGATAAGAGTAAATGCTTGGCAATGTAAGAAGAACTTTTCTTACGGAGATCATCATTGATTGCCTTTAAGAACTCATGCTCTTGCTCAAGATTGAGCTTTTCAAAGCATAACTTCTCATGAGCCCTTAAAAGTTCTTGATGATCTTCGAAGATAGTTTCATGAGCTAACCTAAGAGTCTTTAGTTCTTTAGTTAGAAGCTCAATCTTCTCCTTATCATTTTCATTCGTTTTATCTTGATTAGCATGATTAATTGATGGTTCATCATAGTATTCATCATTAGAGTTGTCAACAAGTAAATCATCATCCACAAGCAAGTCATCTTCATCACTATCGAAATCAACATACTCAGGATGTGTTACCTTTGGACCTTTGGCCATGAAGCATATTCCAATTCCTTCATTTGGTGAATCAAATATGTCGTAGGAGTTGGTTGACACAAGTGCTAGACCGGCAACACCTTCATCTTGGGTATATTAGGAGTCGGAGTGATAGCTTATCTCGGAGTGATTGTCAGAGTCGGAGCCGGATACCCATTCACCAACATGAGCTTGATGTCTTTGTTTTGTGTAGCTCCTTGATGACTTGTCCTTCCTTTCCGAATCCTTGCTTCTCCGTGAGGGTCTTCGTTCATAACGATCATCTCTACTCCTTCTCTGTCTCGATGGTGATTCTTCTCTTTTGCTTCTTCTTTTTGGAGAATCTTCTCTTCTTTTGTAGGGTGTCGTACACTCATTGGAATAGTGTCCGGGTCTCCCACAATTGTAGCAGTTTCGCTCTCGGCTCGAAGATCTTTTGTCATTGTAAGACCTTGACTTGGAGCTTCTTCCTTTGCTTCTACTCTTGTAGAATTTGTTGAAGTTCTTCACCATTAAGCTCAATTCTTCATTGAAGGTTTGTTTCTCACTTGATGATGTGGGGGCTTCACTTGAGGCTTTGTAAGCACCACTTGACTTGTTGTGAAGTTCCTCCTTATCCTTGAGTGACATCTCATGAGCAACAATTCTTCCAATGACTTCCGTTGGCTTGAGATCTTTGTAGTTTGGCATCATTTGGATCAATGTGCACACGTATCATACTTTCCATCCAATGCTCTTAGGATCTTCTTGATGATGAATCTGTCGGTCATCTCTTCGCTCCCTAAGCCGGCAATCTCATTTGTGATAAGTGCAAGCCTAGAGTACATTTCAGCGACACCTTCACCATCCTTCATTTTGAACTTGTCAAGCTGACTTTGGAGCACATCCAACTTGGATTCCTTGACGGAGTCGGTACATTCATGAATATCAATAAAAGTATCCCAAATTTTCTTTTATTCTCAAGGCGGCTGATTTTGTTGAATTCTTCGGGGCACAAACCGATGAAGATGATATCACAAGCTTGAGCGTTGTATTGCAGCATCTTCAATTCTTCCGCATTTGCTTCACGGTTCGGCTCTCTCCCATCAAAGAATTCACCTTGCAAGCCAATACAAATAATTGCCCAAACGGCGGGGTTATGTCCGAGAATATGCATTTTCATCTTATGCTTCCAACTAGCAAAATTAGTACCATCAAAGTAAGGACCTCTACGGTGATAATTTCCCTCACTAGACGCCATACTCTCCTAGGTTGTGAAACCAAGGCTATGACCACCAAAAGCTATGGAAATCAAAGCAAATGGAGACCAAAGCTCTGATACCACTTGTAGGACCTTGAAGTATGTCTAGAAGGGGTATACCCTGTGAAGAGTTATAGATGAGATAGAGTGGATGAGCATCACAAAATGACTGGATAGGTTTCCGCCGAAACTGCATTTTGTGACGCTCATCCACTCTATCTCATCTATAACTCTTCACAGGGTCAGCAGTCAGTGTTTGCAGCATGTCAGACCAAAGTGACAGCTAGAACAGGGAAGAAGAGCAGATTCACATGAGTGAGGGCACTAGTCCCTCTAGCACTTCAGATGAAGGCAGCAGGAGCACCCCAAGCAACCTTCCTAAAGCTGCCACCAGGACAAGGAAGAAGAGAACCTCAGATTCTGAGGTTGAGGACTATAGAGCAGAAGAGGATGAGGCTACCTCCAAGAAGGTAGTGCTCAAAAAGGGGTATGCCTCAGCCAAGAACACTAAACCTGGACTCAATAGGAAGGTTCCTGCCATGAGGACAACTATGCTGAAGGTCAGAGGATCTACTCAAGTGCCAGAAAAGTCTGAACCCAAAGAGGCACCTGCAAAGAGAGTCACAACTTCCAAACCCAAGAAAGTTCCCACTGGAGAAACTATCAAGTTTACCATTGAATCAGAAGATGAAGCTGCTGCTCAGGATAAGAAGAAGAAGAGAGCCAGAACCACTACTGCCCAGGTTCTTGGAAAACCCTCAATGAGAAGAGACTCTGAAGAGGAAGAAGAGGTTGCTGCACCAGCACCCAAGGCACCAAAGCTTATGGGTGATGCTATTAGATAAGGGGCTGCAACATCAAAGCCCAAGGAAGCACCCAAAGCTACCCCCAAGCCCAAGCTTGCACCAAAGAGGAATACCAGGAGTATTCCAGCTGCCGAGAAGAACAAGGCCCTAGTGCTTGAAGTTGCTGATGAGGAAGATGAAGAAGGACAAGTTCTGAGGAAGCTCAAGCCCAAGATACCAGACCACAATGATGTCCGTCCAGTGGCTGAGGACATGAAGATCAGAAGAGATTCAGGGTTGAGGCTATGGAGGATGACAGATCCATATGCCACAAGGAGAAGAACTGCTGTTGATTATAGGTTCCATACAAAGGAACAGCGGGACTTCTATGAGACAATCTTGTTGGATAAGAAGCCCATAGTGTGTGATATAAGGTGGGTCGACTGGACCTACATAAAAGACAATGAAGAGCACTATCCTGGAGTGCAAGATAGTTTTGTTTCTTGTGGAGTTGCAGATTTTGTTGAGCAAAAGCTCACCAACTGGAATGATGAACTCATTATGCAATTCTACTCCAAGCACACTTCTATCCAGATGGGGGGATAGTTTGGATGTCTGAAGGTACAAGGTACTAGTCAACCATTGAGGAGTGGGCAAATCTGATCAATGCCCCAAAGGAGAGTGAAGATGACTTGGATGTCTATGCCAAGAAGAAGATGGACCACAATTCCATGACACACATGTACAAGGAGATCCCAGACAAAGCCATTGAGACACATAAATTTGGGTCAGTCCACTTTCTTCTGTCAGGGCTGCCAACAATCAACTGCATCCTAAGGCACACTCTGTTGCCTAAGTCTGATGACCACAACATGATTAGAGGGCATGCAATCAACATGTTACATTTGTTTGATGTGCCACAGAAATTCAAGGTCATGAGCCTTATGGTTGAGACCATTAAGAGGACTGCAGCAGACCAAAAGAGGAGTTGTGGATATGCCCCTCAGATTCAGGAGTTGATTAACTCAAAGATGGGCACAGGCAAATATCTATTGGATAAGGAACATTTTCCTCTCTATCCAGATTTTGAGGACAATCAGGTTGTCATGAATGAGGATGAACCATCATCAGTACAAGCTCAAGAGAAGGAGAAGGCAAGGAAGGAGAAGGCTGCCAAGATGCCAACTCAAGAGGAGGCATCTGAGTATTTCTTGAAGAACAAGCAGGAGCAGCTTGGTTACTTGATAGCATCAACTTTGAGGATTGAGAAGGGATTGGCCACCCTCACTCAGAATCAGGAGAGCTTGGAAAGAATCATGGAACTAAAATTCCATGATCTAGATGTCAAAGTAACTGAGATTCAGTCAGTTGTGGAGCAGCTACAGGATGACATGCAGGAGAGGCAGGGCAAGACTACCACTAATGTATTTGCCAGAGTACCTAGAGCTCAGAGGTCAGTTGCAGTGCCTGTGACAACACCAGAGCAACATCATCTGCACCAGCTACAGCTCCAGTGCAACCAGCTCTAGCATCAACTCCTCCAGCTCCATCTACTTCAATTGAAGCCTTCGTTCTTGGAGTTATCCGGACACCACCACCTGAAGATCAAGCCTGAGTGTCGATCTAGCACTATGCATTTTTTATGAACTTTTTGGTAACTTGTTGCCAAAGGGGGAGAAAAATGTATAGATCATAGGCTTCGAGAGAGAGCGTGTGTTTCTTTTGTTCTCTCTTGCTTTGGTGGTTAAACTTGTTTGCTTTTGAGTGCTTGAGATACTATGCTGTTTTTGTGAGGCACTAATGATCATGTGTTTGATCATAAGCTACACTTATGCATGTTTGATGATATTATCTTATCTATCATATGTGATCATTCACTTTGCTTGGTGATGAGTGCATGAATTCAATCTTTATTATTTTGAGCGCTCCACCAAGATGTATGTGACATGGAAGAGTCACCCATGAGCCTAATTCCTTGTGCATTTGCAGTCCAAAGCAAATCTTAAACTATGCACAAATTTAGGGGGAGCTCTTGCTTATCACATACTTCTCAAAGCGACGATGTTGTTAAATCTTATTATCATTTGTCGAAGCTTTGATCTATATGTTGTCATCAATTACCAAAAAGGGGGAGATTGAAAGTGCAACTATCCCTAGGTGGTTTTGGTAATTCATAACAACATATAGCTCATTGAGCTAACACTATTCCAAGACTATTATTTCAGGAAAGCTCAATGAATGGCATGGCATGGATGATGAAAGTGGATGCCTCAAAATACTAATGACAAAGGATTGGCTCAAGCTCAAAAGCTCAAGACTCTTCATTTTATATTTTAGTGGTCCAAGATCACATTGAGTCTATAGGAAAAGCCAATACTATCAAGGAGGGATGAGGAGTTGCTTAATGAGCCTCTTGCTTCATGTGCTTGGTGATATGCTTCAAAAACCCTCAGCTACTTTCTCACAACCACAAATGACCTAAACCTAAAGCCAAAATCGGTCACACTGATTCTTTCTATCCGGCTCCATCGAGTTCAAATGTCATAGCCACTGCCACAAACCCTAGGCAAATCGGTCCTACCGATAGGGATCTTGGTCTCACCGAGATGGGATTGTAATCTCTCTGTTTCCCTTCATAACGTTTCGGTCTAACCGAAGTGAGCGATCGGTCCCACCGAGATTGCAATGTAAACTCTCTGTTTCCCTTTTGTAACATTTCGGTCTCACCGAAAAGAGCAAATCGGTCCCACCGAGTTTACCTGACCAACTCTCTGGAAAGCTAATTACCAAAATCGGTCTCACCGAGTTTGTGTAATCGGTCTTACCGAGATTACGTTATGCCCTAACCCTAACCGAATCGGTCTTACCGAGTTGCATGTCAGTCCCACCGAAAATCCTAACGGTCACTAGATTTGCTGAATCGGTCCGACCGAGTTTCTCAATTCGGTCCCACCGAGTTTGGCAAGTTGTGTGTAACAGTTAGATTTTGTGTGGAGGCTATATATACCCCTCCACCTCCTCTTCATTCGTGGAGAGAGCCATCAGAACAAACCTACACTTCCAACTTACCATTTCTGAGAGAGAACCACCTACTCATGTGTTGAGGCCAAGATATTCCATTCCTACCATATGAATCTTGATCTCTAGCCTTCCCCAAGTTGCTTTCCACTAAAATCTTCTTTCTACCAGATCCAAATCCTATGAGAGAGAGTTGAGTGTTGGGGAGACTATCATTGGAAGCACAAGAGCAAGGAGTTCATCATCAACGCACCATTTGTTACTTCTTGGAGAGTGGTGTCTGCTAGATTGGCTAGGTGTCACTTGGGAGCCTCTGACAAGATTGTGGAGTTGAACCAAGGAGTTTGTAAGGGCAAGGAGACCGCCAACTTCGTGAAGGTTTACCGCTAGTGAGGCAAGTCCTTCGTGGGCGACGGCCATGGTGGGATAGACAAGGTTGCTTCTTCGTGGACCCTTCGTGGGTGGAGCCCTCCGTGGACTCGCGCAACCGTTACCCTTCGTGGGTTGAAGTCTCCATCAACGTGGATGTACGATAGCACCACCTATCGGAACCACGCCAAAACATCCGTGTCTCCAATTGCGTTTGAATCCTTCAAACCCTTCCCTTTACTTTCTTGCAAGTTGCATGCTTTAATTTCCGCTGCCTATATACTCTTTGCATGCTTGCTTGAATTGTGTGATGATTGCTTGACTTGTCCTAAGATAGCTAAAATCTGCCAAACTCTAAAATTGGGAAAAGGTTAAGTTTTAATTGGTCAAGTAGTCTAATCCCCCCCTCTAGACATACTTCAAGGTCCTATAGTAGGCATCCAAGTTGGGTATAATAAAAACTATCATAGGAAGTGAATTGGATGCTATGATCAATTTGATACTTGATAATTGTTTTGAGATATGGAGGTAGTGATATTAAAGTCATGCTAGTTGGGTGATTATGAATTTAAAAAATGCTTGTGTTGAAGTTAGCAAGTCCCTAGCATGCACGTATGGTTAAAGTTGTGTAACAAATTTGAAACATGAAGTGTACCTGGCTTGTGCATCCTTATGAGTGGCGGTCGGGGACGAGCGATGGTCTTTTCCTACCAATCTATCCCCCTAGGAGCATGCGCGTAGTACTTGATTTTTGATGACTTCTAAATTTTTGCAATAAGTATATGAGTTCTTTTGACTAATGTTGAGTCCATGGATTATACGCACTTTTACCTTTCCACCATTGCTAGCCTCTTCGGTACCGTGCATTGCCCTTTCTCACCTTGAGAGTTGGTGCAAACTTCGCTGGTGCATCCAAACCCCGTGATACGATACGCTCTATCACACATAAACCTCCTTATATCTTCCTCAAAACAGCCACCATACCTACTTATTATGGCATTTCCATAGCCATTCCGATATATATTGCCATGCAACTTTCCACCGTTCCGTTTATCATCATCATGACATACTTTACTTTTGTCATATTGCCATTGCATGATCATGTAGTTGACATCGTATTTGTGGCAAAGCCACCATGCATTAATTTTCATACATGTCACTCTTGATTCATTGCACCATCCCGGTACACCGCCGGAGGCATTCATATAGAGCCATATCTTGTTCTAGTTTCGAGTTGTAATTCATATGTTGTAATCAACGAAAGTGTGATGATCATCATTATTAGAGCATTGCCCAAAGAAAAAAAAAGAAAGAAAAAAAGGGAAGAAAGGCCAAAAGAAAAAAAGAAAGGCCCAAAAAAGAAAAAAAGAAAATAAATAAAACGGGCAATGTTACTATCTCTTTTTCCACACTTGTGCTTCAAAGTAGCACCTTGTTCTTCATGTAGTGAGTCTCATATATTCTGCTTCAAAGTAGCACCATGTTTTTCATATACTGACTCTCATAAGTTGTCTTTTTCATACTAGTGGGAATTTTTTATTATAGAACTTGGCTTGTATATTCCTATGATGGGCTTCCTCAAATGCCCTAGGTCTTCGTGAGCAAACAAGTTGGATGCACACCCACTAGTTTTCTTTTGTTGAGCATTCATCTATAGCTCTAGTGCATTCGTTGCATGGCAATCCCTACTCCTCATGTTGACATCAATTGATGGGCATCTCCATAGCCCGTTGATTATCCTCGTCAATGTGAGACTTTCTCCTTTTTTGTCTTCTCCACACAATCCCCATCATCATATTCTACTCCACCCATAGTGCTATATCCATGGCTCACGCTCATGTATTGCGTGAAGGTTGAAATTTTTTGAGATTATTTAAGTATGAAACAATTGCTTGGCTTGTCATCGGGGGTATAGAAGTTGGGAACATCTTTGCGTGACGAAAATGAAGCATAGCCTAACTATATGATTTTGTAGGGATGAACTTTCTTTTGCCATGTTATTTTGATAAGACATGATTACTTTGATTAGTATGCTTGAAGTGTTAGTATTTCTTTTATCAATATGAACTTTTATTTTGGATCATTTGGATCTGAACATTCATGCCACAATAAAGAAAATTACATTAAGAGATATGCTAGGTAGCATTCCACATGAAAAATTCTGTTTTTATCATTTACCTACTCGAGGACGAGCAGGAATTAAGCTTGGGGATGCTTGATACGTCTCCAACGTATCTATAATTTTTTATTGTTCCATGCTATTATATTACCCCTTTTGGATGTTTATGGGATTTATTTTACACATTTATATCATTTTTGGGACTAACCTACTAACCGGAGGCCCAACCCGTATTGCTATTTTTTTTTTGCCTATTTCAGTATTTTGAGGAAAAGGAATATCAAACGGAGTCCAAACAGAATGAAACCTTCGGGAGTGTGATTTTTGGAACGAACATGATCCAGAGGACTTGGAGTGCAAGTCAAGAAGTAGCCGAAGCTTCCACGAGATAGGAGGGTGCCCCCCCCCCCTATAGGGCGCGCCCCCTGTCTCGTGGGCCCCTCGGGCGTCCACCGACGTACTTCTTCCTCCTATATAAGCCTACGTACCCCGAAAACATCCATGGAGCCAGCAAAACACAATTTCCATCGCCGTAACCTTATGTATCCGCGAGATCTTATCTTGGAGCCTTCGCCGGCACTCTCGCGGAGGGGGAATAGACCACGAAGGGCTTCTACATCAACATCCTTGCCCCTCCAATGAGTTGTGAGTAGTTTACCACAGACCTACGGGTCCATAGTTATTAGCTAGATGGCTTCTTCTCTCTTTTTGGATCTCAATACAATGTTCTCCCCCTCTCTTGTGGAGATCTATTCGATGTAAACTCTTTTTGCGATGTGTTTGTCGAGATCCGATGAATTGTGGGTTTATGATCAAGTTTGTCTATGCATAATATTTGAATCTTCTCTGAATTCTTTTATGTATGATTGAGTTATCTTTGCAAGTCTCTTCGAATTATCAGTTTGGTTTGGCCTACTAGATTGATCTTTCTTGCCATGGGAGAAGTGCTTACCTTTGGGTTCAATCTTGCGGTGTCCTTACCCAGTGATAGAAAGGGTTGCAAGGCACGTATTGTATTGTTGCCATCGAGGATAACAAGATGGGGTTTATATCTATTTCTTGAGTTTATCCCTCTACATCATGTCATCTTGCTTAATGCGTTACTCTGTTCTTATGAACTTAATACTCTAGATGCAGGCAGGATTCGGTTGATGTGTGGAGTAATAGTAGTAGATGCAGGCAGGAGTCGGTCTACTTGTTGTGGACGTGATGCCTATATACATGATCATGCCTAGATAATCTCATAATTATTCTATTTTCTATCAATTGCTTGACAGTAATTTGTTCACCCACTGTAATACTTATGCTATCTTGAGAGAAGCCACTAGTGAATCCTATGGCCCCCGGGTCTATCTCTTATCATATTTGCTTCCAATCTACTTTTATTAGCATCTTTACTTTTTGCATATATATTATAAAATGCGAAAAATATATTTATCTTATCATACTATCTTTATTAGGTCTCACTTTCGCAAGTGGCCGTGAAGGGATTGACAACCCCTTTATTGCGTTGGTTGCGAGTTCTTTGTTTGTTTGTGTAGGTGCGTGGGACTTTTGAGGAGCCTCCTACTGGATTGATACCTTGGTTCTCAAAAACTGAGGGAAATACTTACGCTACTATTGTTGTATCACCCTTTCCTCTTCAAGGAAAACCAACGCAAGCTCAAGACGTAGCATCATCCATACCGTCAATGTCTTCGGAGTCGAAGTCAAGCGTGTCGGTTAAGTCATTGATAGTCGCTATTAAGTGGGTGGTGGGTGGGGAACGAATATCTTCATCGCCCGCTTCCCACTCAAGCTGGACATAGTTCGGCCAAGAGTCTCCTGACATGGAGAGAGACTTTAATGAATTTAGCACATCACCCAAGGGAGAGTGCTGAAAGATATCCACGGAGGTAAACTCCATGATCAGTGCCCAATCAGATTCGATAGGCACGGATGCACGCGGTTCGGAGCCTATGGCCGGAGACGAGTCCGAGGGTCCGATGACATCGGCCTCATCGGAGGTGAAGTCTATGTTCGGCTCTATCGTTGATGAGTGTGCGGCCTCCGTGGCGGGGTCCATCCACCCATCCTCGGATGGCATGATCTGCTTCGGATTAAGGGTCGGGGCAGCCGCAGGTGTGATCTCCTGAACACCGTCCGATGGCAAATCGAAGTCATGCTCATCGTGACTGTTTGGTGTACCCGACATGGGCTCGAATCCATCAAAGATCAAGTCTCCACGGATGCAGGTATTGTAGTTCAAGCTTCCAAACCTGACCTAATGACCAAGGGCGTGGCTATCAGTCTGCTCCAGATGGCCAAGTGAGTTGGCCCACAATATGAATCCACCGAATACGAAGATCTGTCTGGGGAGGAAAACCTCACCCTGGATCGTATCATTGTAGATGATTGAAGGAGCCATCAAGCCTTATCGTGACGACATAGTGGAACTCTCAATGAAAGCACCAATGTCGGTGTCAAAACCGGTGGATCTTTGGTAGGGGGGTCCCGAACTGTGCGTCTAAGGCTAATGGTAACAGGAGGCAGGGGACACAATGTTTACCCAGGTTCGGGCCCTCTCGATGGAGGTAATCCCCTACTTCCTGCTTGATTGATCTTGATGGTATGAGTATTACAAGAGTTGATCTACCACGAGATCATAGAGGCTAAACCCTAGAAGCTAGCCTATGATTATGATTGTTGTTGTCCTACGGACTAAACCCTCCGGTTTATATAGACACCGGAGGGGGCTACGGTTACACAGAGTCGGTTACAGAGAAGGAGATATACATATCCGAATTTCCAAGCTTGCCTTCCACGCAAAGGAGAGTCCCACCCGGACACGGGATGAAGTCTTCAATCTTCTATCTTCATAGTCCAATAGTCCGGCCATAGTATATAGTCTGGCTGTCCGAGGACCCCCTAATCCAGGACTCCCTCAATCGTCTTTCGGTTTGGAGCGGAGGAGTCAGAGAGACTAGTCCACCAATCTTTGATGGAGCACGCCAGGTGCCAGTTGTTGGTGTTGATGCTTTCCAGTTGAAGCGAGTCCTTGATCATACCCCAAAGCCTTATATATGGAGTATCTACACTTGAACATGCGGTGCTTGATGGATTCTTGTTCTCTCTTCTAAAGGGGGCAAAGCGTGCAGTCATGCCATCCTCGCTTGGACAATCGATCGATGGTCCATACCCTATTTTGTGTGGCCAACCATGCGAAAATTTTGACCTTTGGCGGTGTCCAAACCTTCCAAACCGCCGCCTCCAAAGGGGGGCGGAGAAGGCCGAAGAATTGCTACATGTAAGCGGACTTGGCCGTGTAGATCCCACTTTCCTTATGCTACATATGATACCATATTTGGCGTTGGGCACAAGGGTGAATCCATGAGTGGTGATCCATAACACAATGAATTGTCGGATATGCTCCAGGGTTAATCTGTTGGCGACCTTGACATTACCAACCCAAGCGTCTTTATTGCCCCATGAAGCTTCCAATTTTTTCGTGAGGACACCTCATAGATAAGGGGGGCATCATCTTTCGGCTTGCGGCCTTGTACCCATGGGGGGTCCCAGAAAGGGGTGCGCGCGCCATAGGAGGCATAGAAGAGGTTCTTTTCAATCTCATCGCATGGGTTTCCGGATCCAACCACAACTTGGTGGGTTCCTTCCACTTAACCAAAGCCATCACAAGCGAAGGGCCCTCGATTTTTTTTTGTGTTAAGAATTCCAAGGCCCCCATAGTCGGAAGGTCGGCAGATGGTGTCCCAGTTAACCTTGCACTTGGCGTCGGTAGCTTTGTCCATTCCCGCCCAAAGGAAGGCTCTCTCGAGCTTGTTCACACTATGAAGAATACTCGAGGGTGGGGGCGATGAGAGGCATTACGAAGTAGATGGCATGTGAGATGAGCATGGACTTGACAAGAGCGACACACCCAACGGTTGTGGCAGTGATACTCTGGCCATCCCAAGGGACAAGCTTGGCAGCCACTGAGGGAGTCCTGGATTAAGGGATCCTCGGACAGCCGGACTATATACTTTGGCCGGACTATTGGACTATGAAGATACAAGATTGAAGACTTCGTCCCGTGTCCAAATGGGACTCTCCTTTGCGTGGAAGGCAAGCTTGGATATTCAGATATGTAGATTTCCTTCTTTGTAACTGACTTTGTGTAACCCTAGCCCCCTCCGGTGTCTATATAAACCGGAGGGTTTAGTCCGTAGGACAGGAACAACAATCATAATCATAGGCTAGCTTCTAGGGTTTAGCCTCTACGATCTTGTGGTAGATCAACTCTTGTAATACTCATATCATAAAGATCAATCAAGCAGGAAGTAGGGTATTAACTCCATCGAGAGGGCCCGAACCTAGGTAAAACATCGTGTCCCCTACCTCCTGTTACCATTAGCCTTAGACGCATAGTTCGGGACCCCCTACCCGAGATCCGTCGCTTTAAGGCTTGATGGATCCTTCGATCATCTTCAACGATGTGGTCCAGGGGGAGGTTTTCCTTCCCGGACAGATCTTCGTATTCGGCAGCTTTGTACTGTGGGCCAACCCAGTTGGCCATCTGGAGCAGATCAATAGCTACGCCCCTAGCCATCAGGTCAGGTTTGGAAGCTTAAACTATACTGCCGACATCCGTGGAGACTTGATCTTCGACGGATTCGAGCCCATGACAGGTGCACCGAACGATCACGACGGGCATGACTTTGATCTGTCGTCGGACAGTATTCGGGAGATCGCGCCTGGAGGGGCGCCGGGAGTCAATCCGGAGCAGATCATGCCTTCCGAGGGCGGGTGGATGGACCCTGCCACGGAGGCCGCACACTCATCGGCGTCGGAGCCGAACACTGATCCCACCTCCTGTGAGAGTGGTGTCATCGGACCCTCAGACTCGTCTCCGACTATAGGATCCAAACCGCGCGTGTCCGTGCCTGTCGAATCTGATTGGGCACCGGTCATGGAGTTCACCGCCGCGGATTTTTTTCAGCACTCGCCCTTGGGTGACATGCTAAACTCATTAAGGTCTCTTTCCTTGTCAGGAGATTCCTGGCCGAACTATGTCCGGCTCGAGTGGGGAGCGGACGACGAAGGAATTTGTCCCCCACCCACCACCCACTTTATAGCCACTGTCGATGACTTAACCGACGTGCTTGACTTCGACTCCGAAGACATCGACGGTATGGACGACGATGCAGGAGAAGAACAGGAACCACCTGTTGGGGAACGTAGCAGAAATTCAAAATTTTCTACGCATCACCAAGATCAATCTATGGAGATTCTAGCAACAAGAGAGGGAGAGGATGAGCATCTTCATACCCTTGAAGATCGCTAAGCGGAAGCGTTTCAAGAACGCGGATGATGGAGTCGTACTCGCGGCGATTCAAATCGCGGAAGATCCGATCTAGCGCCAAACGGACGGCGCCTCCGCGTTCAACACACGTACAGCCCGGGGACGTCTCCTCCTTCTTGATCTATCAAGGGGAGAGGAGAAGTTGGGGGAGAACTCCGAAAGCACGACGGCGTGGTGGTGGTGGAGCTCGTGGTTCTCCAGCAGGGCTTCGCCAAGCACTACGGAGGAGGAGGAGGTGTTGAAGGAGGGAGAGGGCTGCGCCAAGGGAAGGGTGTGCGGCTGCCCTCTCTCTCCCTCACTATATATAGGGGTAAGGGGGGTGGAGGAGGCGCCCTAGGGTTCCCTAGGGGAGGGGCGGCGGCCACAAGGGAAACCCTAGATGGGTTTGGGCACCCCCACCCCCTAGGAAACTTGCCCCCCAAGCCGGGAGGGGGGCTGCCCTAGGGGAGGCGCCCCCACCTCTCCTGGTTACGTGAGAGGGGCTGGGAGGGGCGCACCACCCCTTAGTGGGCTGGTTTGCCCCTTCCCCTTTGGCCCATGAGGCCCTCCAACACTTGTCGGGGCTCCCGAAACACCTTTCGTTCATGCTGGCCATAGCCTGGTACCCCGGAACACTTCCGGACTCCAATACCCTTCGTCCAATATATCGATCTTCACCGCCGGACCATTCCGGAACTCCTCATGACGTCTTGGATCACATCTGGGACTCCGAACAACCTTCGGTAACCACATACTATTTCCCATAACAACTCTAGCATCACCGAACCTTAAGTGTGTAGACCCTACGGGTTCGGGAATCATGCAGACATGACTGAGACAACTCTCTGGCCAATAACCAACAGTGGGATCTGGATACCCATGTTGGCTCCCACATGTTCCACGATGATCTCATCGGATGAACCACGATGTCAAGGATTCAAGCAATCCCGTATACAATTCCCTTTGTCAACCAGTATAGTACTTGCCCGAGATTCGATCGTCGGTATCCCGATACCTTATTCAATCTCGTCGGTATCCCATGAGGCCCTCCAACACTTGCCGGGGCTCCCGAAACACCTTTCGGTCATGCTGGCCATAGCCTGGTACTTCCGGACTCCAATACCCTTCGTCCAATATATCGATCTTCACCGCCGGACCATTCCGGAACTCCTCATGACATCCGGCATCACATCCGGGACTCCGAACAACCTTCGGTAACCACATACTATTTCCCATAACAACTCTAGCGTCACCGAACCTTAAGTGTGTAGACCCAACGGGTTCGGGAATCATGCAGACATGACCGAGACAACTCTCTGGCCAATAACCAATAGCGGGATCTGGATACCCATGTTGGCTCCCACATGTTCCACGATGATCTCATTGGATGAACCACGATGTCAAGGATTCAAGCAATCCCGTATAAAATTCCCTTTGTCAACCGGTATAGTACTTGCCCGAGATTCGATCGTTGGTATCCCGATACCTTGTTCAATCTCGTTACCGACAAGTCTCTTTACTCGTTCCGTAACACATCATCCCATGATCAACCCCTTGGTCACATTGTGCACATTATGATGATGTCCTACCGAGTGGGCCCAGAGATACCTCTCCGTCACACGGAGTGACAAATCCCAGTCTCGATTCGTGCCAACCGAACAGACACTTTTGGAGATACCCGTAGTTTACCTTTATAGCCACCCAGTTACGTTGTGACGTTTGGTACACCCAAAGCATTCCTACGGTATCCGGGAGTTGCACAATCTCATGGTCTAAGGAAATGATACTTGACATTAGAAAAGCTTTAGCATACGAACTACACGATCTTTGTGCTAGTCTTAGGATTGGGTCTTGTCCATCACATCATTCTCCTAATGTTGTGATCCCGTTATCAACGACATCCAATGTCCATGGTCAGGAAACCGTAACCATCTATTGATCAACGAGCTAGTCAACTAGAGGCTTACTAGGGACATGGTGTTGTCTATTTATCCACACATGTATCTGAGTTTCATATCAATACAATTATAGCATGGATAATAAACGATTATCATGAACAAGGGAAATATAATAATAATAACTAATTTATTATTGCCTCTAGGGCATATTTCCAACAGTCTCCCACTTGCACTAGAGTCAATAATCTAGTTCACATCGCCATGTGATTAACATTCACAGGTCACATCGTCATGTGACCAACATCCAAAGAGTTTACTAGAGTCAATAAACTAGTTCACATCATCATGTGATTAAGACTCAATGAGTTCTGGGGTTTGATCATGTTTTGCTTGTGAGAGAGGTTTTAGTCAACGGGTCCGCAACATTCAGATCCGTATGTACTTCGCAAATCTCTAGGTCATATCGTTAATGTTGCTTCCACGCTCCACTTGGAGCTATTCCAAATGGTTGCTCTAGTATACGTATCCGGTTTGCTACTCAGAGTCATTCGGATAGGTGTTAAAGCTTGCATCGACGTAACCCTTTACGCCGAACTCTTTATCACCTCCATAATCGAGAAACATGTCCTTTTACTCCAAGGACAATTTTGACCGCTATCTGGTGATCCACTCCTTGATCACCTTTGTACCCTCTTGCCAGACATGTGGCAAGGCACACATCAGGTGCGGTACACAGCATAGCATACTATGGAGCCTACGTCTAAGCATAAGGGACGACCTATGTCCTTTCTCTCTATTCTGCAGTGGTCGAGCTTTAAGTCTTAACTTCATACCTTACAACTCAGGAAAGAACTCCTTCTTTCACTGATCCATCTTGAACACCTTCAAGATCATGTCAAGGTATGTGCTCATTTGAAAGTATCATTAAGCGTTTTTGATCTATCCTCATAGATCTTGATTCTCAATGTTCAAGCAGCTTAATCCAGGTTTTCTATTGAAAAACACTTTTCAAACAACCCTAAATGCTTTCCAGAAACTCTACAACATTTCTGATCAACAATATGTTAGCAACATATACTCATCAGAAATTCTATAGTGCTCCCACTCACTTCTTTGGAGATACAAATTTCTCATAAACTTTGTATAAACCCAAAATCTTTGATCATCTCATCAAAGTGTATATTCCAACTCCGAGATGCTTCCTCCAGTCCTTAGAAGGATTGCTGGAGCTTTGCATACTTGTTAGCATCTTTCAGGATTGACAAAACCTTCTGGTTGTATCACATACAACCTTTCCTCAAGAAAATTTTCAAGGAAACAATGTTTTGACATCCTATCTGCAAGATTTCATAAATAATGTAGTAACTGCTAATAAGATTCCAACAGACTCTTAGCATCACTACGAGTGAGAAAGTCTCATCGTAGTCAACTCCTTGAACTTGTCGGAAACATCTTAGCGACAAGCTGAGCTTTCTAAATGGTGACACATACCATTATTGTCTGTCTTCCCTCTTAGAATCCATCTGTACCCAACAGCCTTACGACCATTAAGTAGTTCTTCCAAAGTCTACACTTTGTTTTCGTACATGGATCCTCTCTCGGATTTTATGGCCTTGAGCCATTTGCCGGAATCCGGGCCCACCATCGCTTCTCCATAGCTCGTAGGTTCATTGTTGTCTAGCAACATGACCTCCTAAGACAGGAGTACGTACCACTCTGAAGTAGTACACATCCTTGTCGACCTACGAGGTTTGGTAGTAACTTGATAAGAAGTTTCATGATCACTATCATAAGCTTCTACTTCAATTGGTGTAGGCGCCACAGGAACAACTTCCTGTGCCCTGCTACACACTAGTTGAAGTGACGGTTCAGTAACCTCATCAAGTCTCCACCATCCTCCCACTCAACTTTCCGAGACAAACTTTTCCTCGAGAAAGGACCCGATTCAAGAAACAATCCCTATTGCTTTCGGATCTGAATTAGGAGGTATACCCAACTGTTTTGGGTGTCCTATGAAGATGCATTTTATCCGCTTTGGGTTCGGGCTTATGAACCTGAAACTTTTTCACATAAGCGTCGCAACCCCAAACTTTTAAGGAACGACAACTTAGGTTTCTCCAAACCATAATTCATACGGTGTCATATCAACGGAGTTACGTGGTGCCCTATTTAAAGTGAATGTGGTTGTCTCTAATGCCTAACCCATGAATGATAGTGGTAATTCGATAAGAGACATCATGGTACGCACCATATCCAATAGGGTGCAACTATGATGTTCGGACACACCATCACACTATGGTGTTCCAGGCAGTATTAGTTGTGAAACAATTTCCCCAATGTCTTAATTGCGTGCCAAACCTCGTAACTCAGATACTCATCTCTATGATCATATCACAGACATTTTATCCTCTTGTCATGATGATCTTCAACTTCTCTCTGAAATTACTTGAACCATTCAATAATTCAAACTTGTGTTTCATCAAGTAAATATACTCAGTATCTACTCAAATCATCCGTGAAGTAAGAATATAACGATATCCACTGCGTGCCTCAGCACTCATTGGACTACACACATCAAAATGTATTACTTCCAACAAGTTGCTTTCTTGTTCCATTTTACTGAAAACGAGGCTTTCAGTCATCTTGCCCATGTGGTATGATTTGCATGTCTCAAGTGATTCAAAATCAAGTGAGTCCAAACGGTCCATTTGCATGGAGTTTCTTCATGCATATACACCAATAGACATGGTTCACATGTCTCAAACTTTTCAAAAACGAGTGAGTCCAAAGATCCACCAACATGGAGCTTCGTCATGCATTTTATACCAATATGACTTACATGGCAGTGCCACAAGTAGGTGGTACTATCATTACTATCTTATATCTTTTGGTGTGAACATGTGTATCACTATGATCGAGATTCAATAAACTATTCACTTTAGGTGCAAGACCATTGAAGGTATTATTCAAATAAATAGAGTAACCATTATTCTCCTTAAATGAATAACCGTGTTGCGATAAACATAATACAATAATGTCTATGCTCAACGCAAACACCAAATAACAATTATTCAGGTTTAACACCAATCTCGATGGTAGAGGGAGCGTGCGATGCTTGATCACATCAACCTTGGAAACACTTCCAACACATATCGTTAGCTCACCTTTAGCTAGTCTCCGTTTATTCCGTAGCTTTTATTTCGAGTTACTAACACTTAGCAACCGAACCGGTATCTAATACCCTGGTGCTACTAGGAGTACTAGTAAAGTACACATTAACATAATGTATATCCAATATACTTCTATCGACCTTGCCAGCCTTCTCATCTACCAAGTATCTAGGGTGATTCTGCTCCAGTGGTTGTTCCCCTTATTACAGAAGCACTTAGTCTCGGGTTTGGGTTCAACCTTGGGTTTCTTCACTGGAGCAGCAGCTGATTTGCCGTTTCATGAAGTATCCCTTCTTGCCCTTGCCCTTCTTGAAACTAGTGGTTTCACCAACCATCAACAATTGATGCTCCTTCTTGATTTCTACTTTCACGGTGTCAAACATCGCGAATATCTCAAGGATCATCATATCTATCCCTTATATGTTATAGTTCATCACGAAGCTCTAGCAGCTTAGTGGCAATGACTTTGGAGAAACATCACTATCTTATTTGGAAGATTAACTCCCACTCAATTCAAGTGATTGTGGTACTCAGACAATCTGGGCACAAGCTCAACGATTGAGCTTTTCTCCCTTAGTTTGCAGGCTAAGAAACTCGTCGGAGGTCTTATACCTCTTGACGTGGGCACGAGCCTGAAATCCCAATTTCCGCCTTTCCGCGACATTTCGAAATCGTCTTCGGTGCCTCAACTCTAAACCGTTTAACATTACTGAACTATCACGTAGTTATCAAAACGTGTATGTCAGATGTTCGCAACATCCAGAGACGATGTTCAAGGTTCAGCACACCGAGCGGTGCATTAAGGATATAAGCCTTCTACGAAGCAACAAGGACAATCCTCAGTTTACGGACCTAGTCCGCATAATTGCTACTATCAAATTTCAACTAAATTTTCTCTAGGAACATATCTAAACAGTAGAACTAAAGCGCGAGCTTACGACATAATTTGCAAAGACCTTTTGACTATGTTCAGGATAATTAAGTTCATCTTATGAACTCCCACTCAGATAGACATCCCTCTAGTCATCTAAGTGATTACATGATCCGAGTCAACTAGGCCGTGTCCGATCATCACATGAGACGGACTAGTCATCATCGGTGAACATCTTCATGTTGATCGTATCTACCATACGACTCATGCTCGACCTTTCGGTCTCTTGTGTTCCGAGGCCATGTCTGTACATGCTAGGCTCGTCAAGTCAACCTAAGTGTTTCGCGTGTGTAAATCTGGCTTACACCCGTTGTATGTGAACGTTAGAATCTATCACACCCGATCATCACGTGGTGCTTCGAAACAATGAACTTTCGCAACGGTGCACAGTTAGGGGGAACACTTTCTTGAAATTTTAATGAGGGATCATCTTATTCACTACGGTCGTTCTAAGCAAATAAGATGCATAAACATGATAAACATCACATGCAATCAAAAAGTGACATGATATGGCCAATATCATTTTGCTCCTTTTGATCTCCATCTTTTGGGCTCCATGATCATCATCATCACCGGCATGACACCATGATCTCCATCATCATGATCTCCATCATCGTGTCTCCATGAGGTTGTCTCGCCAACTATTACTTCTACTACTATGGCTAATGGTTTAGCAATAAAGTAAAGTAATTACATGGCGTTGTTCAATGACACGCAGGTCATACAATAAATTAAGACAACTCCTATGGCTCCTGCCGGTTGTCATACTCATCGACATGCAAGTCGTGATTCCTATTACAAGAACATGATCAATCTCATACATCACATATATCATCACATTCTTTTGGCCATATCACATCACATATCATACCCTGCAAAACAAGTTAGACGTCCTCTAATTGTTATTTGCATGTTTTACGTGGCTGCTATGGGTTTCTAGCAAGAACGTTTCTTACCTACGCAAAAACCACAACGTGATATGTCAATTGCTATTTACCCTTCATAACGACCATTTTCATCGAATCCGATCCGACTAAAGTGGGAGAGACTGGCAACCGCTAGCCACCTTATGCAACAAGTGCATGTCAGTCGGTGGAACCTGTCTCATGTAAGTGTACGTGTAAGGTCGGTCCGGGCCGCTTCATCCCACAATACCGTCGAAACAAGATTGGACTAGTAATGGTAAGCATATTGAACAAAATCAATGCCCACAACAACTTGTGTTCTACTCGTGCATAGAAACTACGCATAGAGCTAGCTCATGATGCCACTGTTGGGGAACGTAGCAGAAATTCAAAATTTTCTACGCATCACCAAGATCAATATATGGAGATTCTAGCAACAAGAGAGGGAGAGGATGAGCATCTTCATACCCTTGAAGATCGCTAAGCGGAAGTGTTTCAAGAACGCGGATGATGGAGTCGTACTCACGGCGATTCAAATCGCGGAAGATCCGATCTAGCGCCGAACGGACGGCGCCTCCGCGTTCAACACACGTACAGCCCGGAGACGTCTCCTCCTTCTTGATCCAGCAAGGGGAGAGGAGAAGTTAAGGGAGAACTCCGATAGCACGACGGCGTGGTGGTGGTGGAGCTCGTGGTTCTCCAGCAGGGCTTCGCTAAGCACTACGGAGGAGGAGGAGGTATTGGAGGAGGGAGAGGGCTGCGCCAAGGGAAGGGTGTGCGGCTGCCCTCTCTCTCCCTCAATATATATAGGGGTAAGGGGGGTGGAGGAGGCGCCCTAGGGTTCCCTAGGGGAGGGGCGGCGGCCACAAGGGAAACCCTAGATGGGTTTGGGCACCCCCACCCCCTAGGAAACTTGCCTCCCAAGCCGGGAGGGGGGCTGCCCTAGGGGAGGCGCCCCCACCTCTCCTGGTTACGTGAGAGGGGCTGGGAGGGGCGCACCACCCCTTAGTGGGCTGGTTTGCCCCTTCCCCTTTGGCCCATGAGGCCCTCCAACACTTGTCGGGGCTCCCGAAACACCTTTCGTTCATGCTGGCCATAGCCTGGTACCCCGGAACACTTCCGGACTCCAATACCCTTCGTCCAATATATCGATCTTCACCGCCGGACCATTCCGGAACTCCTCATGACGTCTTGGATCACATCTGGGACTCCGAACAACCTTCGGTAACCACATACTATTTCCCATAACAACTCTAGCATCACCGAACCTTAAGTGTGTAGACCCTACGGGTTCGGGAATCATGCAGACATGACTGAGACAACTCTCTGGCCAATAACCAACAATGGGATCTGGATACCCATGTTGGCTCCCACATGTTCCACGATGATCTCATCGGATGAACCACGATGTCAAGGATTCAAGCAATCCCGTATACAATTCCCTTTGTCAACCAGTATAGTACTTGCCCGAGATTCGATCGTCGGTATCCCGATACCTTATTCAATCTCGTTACCGGCAAGTCTCTTTACTCGTACCGTAAAACATCATCCCGTGATCAACCCCTTGGTCACATTGTGCACATTATGATGATGTCCTACCGAGTGGGCCCAAAGATACCTCTCCGTCACACGGAGTGACAAATCCCAGTCTCGATTCGTGCCAACCCAACAGACACTTTCGGAGATACCCGTAGTTTACCTTTATAGCCACCCAATTATGTTGTGACATTTGGTACACCCAAAGCATTCCTACGGTATCCGGGAGTTGCACAATCTCATGGTCTAAGGAAATGATACTTGACATTAGAAAAGCTTTAGCGTACGAACTACACGATCTTTGTGCTAGGCTTAGGATTGGGTCTTGTCCATCACATCATTCTCCTAATGTTGTGATCCTGTTATCAACGACATCCAATGTCCATGGTCAGGAAACCGTAACCATCTATTAATCAACGAGCTAGTCAACTAGAGGCTTACTAGGGACATGGTGTTGTCTATTTATCCAGACATGTATCTGAGTTTCCTATCAATACAATTATAGCATGGATAATGAACGATTATCATGAACAAGGGAAATATAATAATAATAACTAATTTATTATTGCCTCTAGGGCATATTTCCAACACCACCGCCTATAGGGCGCTGGACAGCCACCTCATCATATGGTATTTATATGGTGAACACCCCTAAAGAAAACAATGGCGATGAGGCAACGGAAGATAACCCCTTGGAGAAGCAATGAAGACACCGGCGTCGATCCAAGCCCCGCCATAGCAAAAATAGTGATACTGGCACAAGAGATAACCATCCGGATGGTGCCGAAGACGAAGACAATCCTGCCCAGCCAGGCTTCGAGCAGGCCAAGCAAGAGGATGGGCAAGCTAGCCCTAAAGAATAGGCAACTGATGGAGAATTAGAGGACGATAATTACATGCCTCTCTCCGAAGACGAAGTGAGCCTTGGCGATGAAGAATTCATCGTGCCTGAGGATCCCATCGAGCAGGAGTGCTTCAAACGCCGGCTTATAGCCACTGCAAAAAGCCTGAAGAAAAAGCAGCAACAGCTTCAAGCTGATCAAGATCTGCTAGATGGACCGAGGTCCTGGCTGCCAAGAAATAAGGACTCGAGCACCCTAGCAAAAGCTACCCAAAGCGCAGGCTGCTACCTCAGCTCGAGGAGGAGGCTTTAAAGCCCATGCTACCAGCGCATGATGCGGCTGACCGGCCACCCCGTGGCCGTGACAAAATGGCATACCAGCCCGAAGTCCAGACCGCACCCCGTGGCCAATCAAACAATAACACTAAGGCCCGAGGCTACACGAAGGACCTGCGAGATGTATTGGAAAACAAAGCAGGACAGTCAAGATCAATATATGGATCACGGGGGCGCGCCACAAGACGTGACGATGACCGTCACGCCGGATACAATAAACCAAAGTCCGGCCGGGCCGCATATAATAGACCGAATTCATTTGAACTACGTCGGGATGTAGCCCGGCATAGAGGCGCCGCACACCCCCTATGCTTCACTGATGAAGTTATGGATCACGAATTCCTAGAAGGGTTTAGACCCGTAAACATTGAATCATACGATGGCACAGTAGACCCCGCGGTATGGATCAAAGATTTTCTTCTCCACATTCACATGGCCCGCGGCGATGACTTACATGCCATAAAGTACCTACCACTTAAGCTCAAAGGACCGGCTCGGCATTGGCTGAATAGCCTGCCAGCAAGCTCCATTGGCAGTTGGGAGGATCTGGAAGACGCGTTCCTCGATAACTTCCAGGGCACTTACGTGTGACCACCGGAAGCTGATGACTTAAGTCACATAACCCAACAGCCCAGAGAGTCAGCCAGGAAATTCTGGACTCGGTTCCTAACTAAAAAGAACCAAATTGTCGACTGTCCGAATGCCGAAGCCTTAGCGGCCTTCAAGCACAACATCCGCAACGAATGGCTCGCCCAACATCTCGGCCAAGAGAAGCCAAAGTCCATGGCAGCCCTCACAACACTTATGACCCGCTTCTGCGCGGGCGAGGACAGCTGGCTGGCTCACAGCAACATCACACCCAAAAACTCTGGTGATTCAGACGCCAGGGATAGCAACGACAAGCTGCGACGAAATAGACACAAGCTTCGCAATAATGGCGACAACACCGAAGAAACGGCAGTCAATGCCTGATTTAGAGGCTTTAAATCTGGACAGCAGAAAAAATCATTATTCAAAAGAAATAGTCCGGGCTCGTCCAGTTTGGACCGCATACTCGATCACTCATGTCAAATTCACGGCACCCCCAATAAACCAGCCGACCACACCAACAGGGAATGCTGGGTGTTTAAACAGGCCGGCAAATTGAATGCCGAAAATAAGGAAAAGGGGCTACATAGCAATGACGACGAGGAGCCCCGACCGCCGAACACGGGAGGACAGAAGAAATTCCCTCCCCTGGTGAAAACAGTGAATATGATATATGCAACCCATATCCCCAAGAGGGAACAGAAGCGTGCACTAAGGGACGTCTATGCGATGGAGCCAGTCGCCCCAAAATTCAATCCATGGTCCTCTTGTCCGATCACTTTCAATCGCCGGGAGCAACCTACCAGTATCCGTCATGGCGGTTCGGCTGCATTGGTCCTTGACCCCATCATCGACAGATTCCATCTCACACGAGTCCTCATGGACGGTGGCAGCAGCCTTAACCTGCTTTATCAGGATACAGTGCGCAAAATGGGCATCGACCCCTCAAGGATCAAGCCCACAAAAACCACCTTCAAGGGTGTCATACCCGGTGTGGAGGCCTGTTGTACGGGCTCAATCACACTAGAAGTGGTTTTCAGATCTCCGGACAATTTCCGAAGCGAGGAGTTAATCTTCGACATCGTCCCCTTCCGCTATCATGCACTGCCTGAACGAACCGCATTCGCCAAATTCAATGCGGTACTCAATTATGCATACCTCAAGCTCAAAATGCCGAGACCTCGCGGGGTTATTACAGTTAATGGAAACACAGAGCGCTCGCTTCGCACGGAGGAGCACACTGCGGCCCTCGCAGTGCAAGTACAAAACAGCCTTCTTAGGCAAACAACCAATTCGGCGATAAAGAACCCGGATACCGTCAAGCGAGTCCGGAGTACTCTACAACAGGATCGTCCGGCACGTCCAGAGCTCGGCTAGCAATTCGGCCTCCGCCCTAGCCCCAGTCAAGCGGCGACATTCGTGCCGCGCGTACAGAACTACGCACTTAAAATACCCTGGGCATAGGTGGAGGCACGGCCATGACACGGTCCACAATACGGTTCGACCACCCCAGGACCCACCCAACTTTGCACCCCTTTTTCTTTCAGGTCCCTATCTTCAGGAGGCTCTTCCAAAAGCCCGGCTATCAGAAACATAGCGGGACGGACACACCAGGGGGACAAGAAGCTTTGGCGTACGAGGGAATCCTCAGGTGGTCTCTTATAACAATCGTTATACCTATTTTACGTACCTGCATACCGCCCGCCCCTTATCAGGATGTGTCAAACAGTCCTATTCTTCTTATCGCACTACTTGTATATGTATGCTTTGACGTATCATTTGAATAACAAGGGAAAATAGTACACAACGTCATCTTTCTATTACGTTTATTTACCCCTTTTTCTTTACTGATTATTTATTATACCCATGCATTTTGGCACGAGCAGTTTGCCAGGGGCTTCAGTACCCCATAACCTGGCAAGACAAGTCCGAACACTTTCGACAGTGCGGCACCCCGAACTTATAGCACTATATGCATTAGCTCCGAATCATGTCTTGGGTCAATAGTTGGGTTTGCCCGGCTCCTATGTTTTGGTACCTTACGTTCCGCTATATCGACAAAGGTAGTGCAGGGAGAACTACTGCGATTGTGTCCCGGTTCTTCCGGACGAGCACCTCAGTAGAGAAAGCTGAAAACTGACTATCATGATAAGGCGAGAGCTGGTCGCTATTCGAGAGGTCTCAAATCCTTAAAGATTTTTTCCGCTTCAGGCGAGGAATCAGCCTCGTCCGATTTAGGCGTGTATAGCGCCCCAAGTCCGGCTTTCCGGATACTAGGGGCTTCACCAAAATTTAAAATTGTAGACTTCTATGGCTAAGTGAGGGTGATAAAGCCGTATAGTCCGATTGCCTCATTCGTGGCGCTAAACACCTCCTTAAAAGGACCAAAAACTTGGATAAAGAGTGCTTATATTTATCCCGAACACCCCAGTACTAGTTACATGGGGGCGGAAGCCGACGACTGGCCAACTCTCAAGATTTTTTAAAACGGTCGCACAGAAGGTAATATTTTGAATTAACAAGCACCACATAGCGCACATGAACTGTTTTTCATAAATACAGGATAACATGAGTACATTCATTCAAATATCACATCCTTAGTACATTCATCCGCCACAAGGCGGGCACCCTTAATGACATTTTCATAATACTGTTCGGGGTGGCGATGCTCCTTGCCCTTCGGCGGCCCCTCTGTCACCAGCTTCTCGGCGTCCATCTTCCCCCAGTGCACCTTCGCACGGGCCAAGGCCCTGCGTGCACCCTCAATGCAAACGGACTGCTTAACAACTTCAAGCCGCGGACAGGCATTCACCATCCACTTGACAAAGCCGAAGTAGCTGCTGGGCAGGGGCTCGCCAGGCCACAGCCGGACTATGAAGTCCTTCATGGCCAGTTCGGCCGCCTTGTGAAGTTCGACCAGTTGCTTTAGCTGGTCGCTCAAGGGCATCAGATGTTCGGCCCCAATATATTGAGCTCCCCTCCTCAGCCCGTAAGAACTCTGTGGCATCAGAGATGCTGCGTGGCAGATCTGCGAATGCTCCTGGAGAGCTCCGAATTCGGGTAAGTCAAAGGAAAGTCTCCTTCACATGCTTGCTTTGCATAATGAAAGCCTTACCCGCAGCTATCTTCTTGGCCGCCGCAATTTCCTGGAGGGCCTTCTGGGCTTCAGCCTTGGCGTCTAGCGTGCTCTGATGTGCCTTCACAAGCTCCGACTCTTGCGTCTTGGAGTCACGCTCCAAGGACTCAATTTTTTTGACGAAGTCTTGAAGCTCTTGCTGGACCTCGTCAACTCGCGCCTCTTGTTTTTCGTGCTCGGTGTGCTCCTTGGCCGCTTTGTTTTCGGCCTCGGACAACGCCTTCTTAAGGGCCGCCACTTCGGTCGTGGCCCCTAGTAAACTTCATCGTGCCTCTATTAGCACCAACATTCTTTTCCTTTATATAACATTCAGACGAGGTATTACTTACCTTTATTCTCCTCGAGCTTCCTCTTCATGAGGCCGAGCTCTTCTTCGACCCGCCCCAGGCTCTGCCTCAGACCGGAGACCTCCGCAGTGGTAGCGGCGGCGGCCAGCAGTGAGGCCTGCTTATTCACATAGACATAATATGATTAGACTCCTGGGAATGATATTTGATCCTTTGTTCGGCTTCTCTTCCTGAACACCAAACAAAGCATCAGGGGCTACTATCTTGCACTGTGATACTTTCTCATAATTTAAATTACTTACCTCAAAGCCTGTCAGGAGGCTACCGCAGGCTTCGGTCAATCTGCTTTTGGCGGACTGAACCTTCGCAATCACCGTACTCATAAGAGTACGGTCTCCTTCATCAAGGGAAGCGCTCTGAAGCGCTTCCACCAAGTTATCCAATGCATCTGGATGGACAGAGGTCATCGGCACAGACGGCTCGCCCCCCTTGGCGGGTGGCTGCCTGCCTAAATCCGAAACCACTGGAGGTTCCGGCACAGTATCCGGCTGCGGGCCAAGCCTGTTGTGCCCCCCTCATCCGAATCCATGGGGATCTCCACCCCCCCCCCCCATGATCCTGGCATCGGGAGTCTCGCCTTGAGGCGTCTCTAGGACTACCTCCTCCTGGACCGGTATCCTCTGAGATAACACCTCGGTGTCATCCGCGGGCCGGGGAGTGGAAGCCGTCGGGAGCGAATAACTGTTCATCTCCGACGAGCTCAAGGACCCATCCGAGGAGGATAAGTCGATGTGGGCTTTGGACAGACTGCACAAGCAAATCTTGACATAATAAGAAGCCATAAAGCTAAAGCATGCAAGAAGTATCCTGGCATACGAATACTTACGACTTCGCCAGGGGCTTGGCCCTGGGTAGACACTCCTCCTCGCTATAGGCGGCGGTTGTGGAATGGTCCGGAGGGAGGGTCCTTCCCTTCTTGGACCCTTTGGCCTCCCCAGAAGGGGCGGCCTTCCTTTTCTTCTCCCCCTCGGTTTGGGGGAGAGGGTTTTCCTCCTCCTCCTCCACATTGTCGTTGGAGGAGTGCGCCTCGGTTTCTTTGGACAATGAGTCCGGCACCACCTTGCGCTGGAGACTTTTTCTGGTCCCCGTGGCCTTCTTCTTGGCCTTCTTCTCCGGCACCTCATAGGGCGCCGGAACCAGCATCTCCGTTAGGAGAGTGGTTGCTGGATCTTCAAGCAACGGAGCTGGACAGTCGATCCACTCCGCCGTCGCCACATATTCCTGTTAGATCAGAACGGTGGCTTAAGTTCCTCCCACGAATATACTAAGGAAAGGCACATCTTGCGACATGTAGAATGCTTACCGCATTGGCATGGCGCTTGGCGCTGAGTCCGCGGTCCTCGAAGGTGGGAGGAGGAACTTCGCTGGCCTTGAACAACACCTTCTAGACGTCTTTGTGCGCCGTGTCGAAGAGCTCTTGCAGTGTCTGGTGTTGGGCCGCGTCGAACTCCCACAGGTTGAATGCCCGTCTTTGACACGGGAGAATCCGGCAAAATAGCATGACCTGGACCACGTTGACAAGTTTGATATTCTTGGTTATCATGTTTTTGACGCACTTCTGGAGTCCGATCAGCTCCGCGGATGCGCCCCAAGCTAGGCCCTTCTTCTTCCAGGAGGTGACCCGCACGGGGATGCCGGATTGGAATTCGAGGGCCGACACCCAGTTGGCGTCGCGCGGCTCGGTGATGTAGAACCACCCCGATCGCCACCCCTTCACGGTCTCCACAAAGGAGCCTTTGAGCCAGGTGACGCTGGGCATCTTGCCCACCATGGCGCCTCCACACTCCGCCTGCTGGCCGACCACTATCTTCGGCTTCACGTTGAAGATCTTCAGCCACAGGCCGAAGTGGGGCCTGATGCATAGAAAAGCCTCGCACACGACGATAAACGCCGAGATGTTGAGGATGAAATTAGGGGCCAGATCATGAAAATCCAGCCCGTAATAGAACATGAGCCCGCGGACAAAAGGGTGGAGGGGGAATCCCAGTCCGTGGACGAAGTGGGCGAGGAACACGACCCTCTCGTGGGGTCCCGGAGTCGGAATGATCTGCCCTGCGTCCGAAAGCCGGTGCGCGATGTCTGCGGCCAAGTATCCGGCCGCCCGGAGCTTTGTAATGTCCTCCTCCTTGACGGAGGAGGCCATCCACTTGCCTCCCGCTTCGGACATGTTTGACTATGCGGAGAATGTGAGAACTGGGGCGCTGGAGCTTGAGTGTGCAGGAATGGATGAGCGAAGAAGGAAGGAGGCGTGGGTGAAAGAGGAGAATCCTGATCTCTTTATAAAGGCGGTGGAAACTGTGCACCTCCCCACTTGCCCGTTAAAATCGCTTATTTCCCAAGCGCCACGATTGATGGCGCGGTTGGGTTACCCATACCCGTATTGATGAGAATCCCGTGATAAGGGGACACGATCTCTGCTTCGACAAGACGTGTCAAAGAAACCGCCTCGCATTACGTGCAATAGCGGGTTGAGAAAAACGGTTCGAATAATGACCAGACCGTGGCGTGATGTCATGCTATAAAAAGTTGTCAGCAGATTAGATTTGTGGAATATTGTACTCTCTACGGTGGTATGCGGAATTTGTTTTGCAGAGCCGGACACAATCCTTGTGTTCTAAATTTTTTACGAAGTATTCGGAGGAGGAACCCGCCTTGCAATGCCGAAGACAATCTGCGCGCCGTACTCATCGTCACTGAAGCCTGGTTCATGGGCTACTGAGGGAGTCCTGGATTAAAGGGTCCTCGGACAGCCGGACTATATACTTTGGCCGGACTGTTGGACTATGAAGATACAAGATTGAAGACTTCGTCCCGTGTCCAAATGGGACTCTCCTTTGCGTGGAAGGCAAGCTTGGATATTCGGATATGTAGATTTCCTTCTCTGTAGCCGACTCTGTGTAACCCTAGCCCCCTCCGGTGTCTATATAAACCGGAGGGTTTAGTCTGTAGGACAGGAACAACAATCATAATCATAGGCTAGCTTCTAGGGTTTGGCCTCTACGATCTCGTGGTAGATCAACTCTTGTAATACTCATATCATCAAGATCAATCAAGCAGGAAGTAGGGTATTACCTCCATCGAGAGGGCCTGAACCTGGGTAAAACATCGTGTCCCCTGCCTCCTGTTACCATTAGCCTTAGACGCACAGTTCGGGACCCCCTACCCGAGATCCGCCGGTTTTGACACCGACAGCCAGCTTATCCACGAGGAACTGAAAATATCTGACTTTGAGTTGCTAAACCGAGAGCGATAGCCCCAAGCATTTCATCGGGAAGGAAGCACTTGTAGCCAGCAGGTTTTGTAGGATGTCATCAAGGATCAAGTGGCCACATTGAATTGGAACCACCGAGCTTTTCTGCAAGTTTGTGCGAAGGCCTGTGACGTCACCAAAAGCATTAAGCAAGTAGGAGAGGTTGTCGATGTCTTTCTTGATGGGGGCAACGAACATAGCCGCATCATTCATATAGAGAAAAGTTCTCATGATGGTACCGCGACCTCGAATCTTATATAGCAATCCCTTCCTAGTTGCCACATCGAGGCGGGAGCTACGGGAGCACTGCTACGGACAGTACAAGGGCTTTCATTGCAGCATCTTGTTCATATAAACAACACGCCATGGACATCGCTTCTATGGAGGCGTACACACTAATGGAAGGTTTGCGGCTCGCCATGAGTTACGCATATTTTTAGTGGCTGTGGGGTGTGATCCCACGAAGATTGTCCAAACTATTCTAGATCCTTTGGAATACCGTGCATCCGTGGCGGTGGTAACAAATGATAGACGTAAGTTGATGAGTTCTTTGGGCAGGGCGACGATTGTGCATTGTGCTTGGAAAAGTAATACCTACCGCGCATTATCTTGCTCGAGCAGGTTACAGAAGGAAATGTACTGGGGTGTGGCGCAAACATCTCAACGATTTCTTAATCCCCTTACTTTGTACTCCCTCCGTCCGGAAATACTGGTCGTAGAAATAGATACAAATGGGTGTATCTAGAGCTAAAATACATCTAGATACATCCATTTCTTGGACAAGTATTTCCGGACGGAGGGAGTAACAGATATGATTTGTTTTTAGTAAAGGCCGTCCAAGTTTTTCCTTTAAAAAAGAGAAAATAGGCAGAGCTGCCGTTGGTTTTCTTGGAGAGAAAAAAAACAGAGACCAGGATTGGGCTATGCGCACACACGAATGAAACAGTGGAAACATACTCACTACAATCAGCCCGTGAAATATGTACGCGTATATCTTCGTTCTGAATCCCCCAAGACGCTCGCCTCGCTAATGATGCTAATCTTCTGGGAAATTTGAACGGAGCGCAATGCTAGAGTTTTCCGCAACACCGCCGCACCTACAACGGTCGTCATTAGTAAGATAAAAAAGGAGTTGTCGCTTTGGGCGTTGGCGGGCGCCAAGCATTTGAGTGTTGTAATGCCGCGAGAGTAGATTTTGTTTCTTGCCACTTCGTGGTCTGTCTAAACCTTCTTCTTAATCAATGAAATGGCAAATCTTTTGCCTTGTTTTAAAAAAAAATATATGTACGCGTACCTAGTGCTGCCAGTCAAAGATTCTACAAGTCAAAGCCAGCAAATTCACATGTTCCTGCACCCATTTTTAAAGTTGAACTCTTTGCGTTTGATACTACTAGGTCTGATCCCATGAGCGGATAAACATTGGGTTATCTGCACACCACTCTCTCCTGTGCCTTGCACGTGCACTCAGAAGCTTCCTCTCGCCTGGAGCTGGAGGTCACATCCGTGCAGACGGAACACAAATTTCCTCGTGTTTCTTCCTTGCATGGCTCCATGCCTCTTCTTTTTTGTTGATCGACGTATATAAAATGAAAACATCTCTATATCTTAAAAAAAAATTGAACATCTCTGGGCGAAGTACTATTATCCGTATATGCCTGCATCCGTCTTTCTTCTCTGTGTGCTCCAGTTGCTTTCACCGAAAGACAGGACGGCGAGTGAGGCAAGCAACTTTATTTTAGCTGTTGGGCAAGCAGCTCTGACATCAGGACGGCGCACGTCAAGCCACCGTCACGGACCCGCGGGGCCGCGCCGCCCTCGGGCCCGCACGCAAGCGACACGCAGACGGGCGGGGCCAGTTGACGTGAGCAGCCGAGGGAGAGAAGCATCGGCGCGGCCCGCAGCCACGGCCGCACGGCACCTACCTACCCGCCGGCGCGCGCATGTTGCCTCGGCGCCGGGGTCGGGGCGGTTCATCAGGCCTTTCCGCGTGGTGGCACGGCGGGTAACCGGCGCGCAGGTCCACCCGTCCCAACCCCACCACCACCTGACCACTCTATCCTCAGCAGCAAAATTTCGTGTTTTGACCCTTTTCACGTATAAAATCGGGATCTGACCCCAGTTTGGATTTTTTTTTTAAATTTGATCTTTTGCTACCGCCAAAGGGCCCGACGGTAGGGTCAGGCAACCTACCGCCAGGGGTTCTGGCGGTGGCATGGACGGCCCACTGCCGTTACCTAACGGCCAGCTCAACACCCTACCGCCGCAGGATTCGGCGGTAGGTTGCCTGACCCTACCCCGGACCCTTTGGCGGTAGGGTACTGTGGTTTTGGGTTTTTACAAGTTTTTGTGATTGTTTTTTTTTAAGTTTTATCATAGGTTTCACACATGTTCACAAATAGCAAAATATGAGGTCACATATTAATAAAGGTTCCATATAGCAAATATCAAATAGTTTGACAAACACGCACATAATTTCACATGTAGGAAATAGCAAATAGCAAACTTGTCCACATAATTTGACAACCCCCACTAACGCAAGTAGTTTCGCAAATAGCTTTCGCAAAGCCAACAAACGGTGCAACAAGTTCTTAAGAGAAGTTTATAGAGCGGGCAGACATCTTCAGAGGTCCTTGTATGTTAGGCCTGGCCGTGGAGGCAGATACGGCAGCGGATCCACCGGTTCAGGCGAAGGCGGAACGCTGGTCGACATCCGACCGTTTAAGCACTCCCACCTTGCCTTGCCCGCTGGAGTTTTCGCCTCCCCCCTTCCCCAGCTGATGATATCGAATGCCGATGCACTTGGGGGCGGCATCCTGGCTCTCTCCTCCGCATTGCTCTAGAAGTAGATTCTCCGGCCCAAATTGCGCAGCTCCCAGTTGGAGTGCCGCTTGGCAGCTTCAATGCTCCCTTCCCGACGGACACTGGAGATAGTTGGATTTGTCTCCATCTCTGCAATCACTCTCTTCCACTCCTTCACACTCTGCGACCAACACTTTACATCATCGAAGATCTGCTCTGCCCTCTCGTGCCACCGCATTGCCCTCGTCGCCATCACACAAAAGTTGGTAACGATGAGAACGGGCGGTGGTACTCACAAGTGCAGGTCGTGGCCACCAGTATCTCTGACGATGCCGGCTGGTGGTGTATGTTGCGCCTTACCAAATTGCGCGGCAACGCGCTGTGGAAAATGGTACTCGACGGCATAGACACAAATCATGGGCACGATGCACCGCCGGAGAAGCCGATCCTGCTTGCACATCGCATTCAGCTCGAACCCCCACTCTCGGTCGTCAGCATACGACTGCCAGTTAACCTAGTACCAAAAGTGGTAAGCTCAAGTGAAAGTTTTGTCGACCAAATTTGAAATATAGGTCTTATACCTGGAAAGGCGTCAGAGCATCAAGCTTGTTCATGAAGATCTTGTACAAGGCCTTGGATCCACCCGAGATTGTACCCACCATGTCCCAAGCATATGCGGTGGTCGGGTATCGAGCATCGTCGCCATCTTCGCCATAGTCAGTCCATGCACGCGCTCTAAGCTTCTCCGGACGCCCCACCGGGATTCGTTCCCACATCCAAATGGAGAGGCCCCATACACATCCACACATACCGGACGTAGCTTCCGTCCTCTTGGTTGCGTCGCCAAGCTACAAAACAAGTGTAGATGATAAGATGCCAAAATCCAAAGCAGCACACGTCCATGATATTTGAAACTATGATGTGATATTCACTTACCGAACGGTATAGGTAGGCAAGGCCGGCGGCCCCCCAGTTGTACCCCGCATCCCAGTCCGCCAGGAAGTCGAGATACATCCAGAGGGCAGTGTCACCAGAGCAGTCTGGAAACACTACCTCCGTGAGAAGATACCATAGGTAGGCCCTGGCATACTGCTCCACCACCCGGGGTTCGGCCCCTTCCGGGCACTTGCTCCGGTACTTCAGGAGCCAGGGCAGTGGGACGCCGGAAGTCCGGTTCTTCTTATCTGGGGGGCAGTCGCCGATGAGGGCAATAACCCTGTCGTGCCAGTTCTTCCTCTCCACTCGTCCTGTCAGAGCATGACCCTCGAGCGGTAGGCCCGTAATCATCCCCTAATCCTTGAGTATAACCGTCATCTCCCCACATGTAAGATGGAAGTTGTGCGTCTCTAGCCGCCACTGATCGATCAAAGCCGTGAGAGCTGAGTGGACGAGCGTCGACGGCTTGCGCTTGAACTGCAGGACGAAACCCAGCAGTCGGGCTCTCCTGTAGAACGGCACGTACCGCTCGTCGTACTCCATCTTCACGGTCGTCCAGTGACCCCTCATCCGCAGTGGCGGGAGCACCTGTCGAAATGAGAATCCAAACAATTAGTAACTTTTTTCATCGATTCAAAATATTTGTTTTAAGAAAGTTACTTACCACTCCATTCTCAATAAAACGGGCACGATGGCCCTTGTCAAACGTAGGGTCAAGCATAGTATACTTGATGCCAATGTCATTCGCAAGAGGTGGCCTCCTAAAAAAATTGCATAAACATAAGCATAAGCATATCAAAATAATTTTTTAACATGAACTAGGGGACATATAGATGCATAACAAAGGCTCATCAAGGTTTAAATGCATCATATCATATCATATTTCTCCAACAACATCCAACATGCACCATGTCATATTTTCTTAAAAAACAAAAAACATGAACTAGGGTTCATCTTGAGGGGTTCACCATTTTTACCCCGACAAAATCCAGTATTTGCATCATATAACATCCACTATTTGCAATAAATATCTCCAATGTTCATCATATAATAAAAATTTTGAGAACCAAAAAATATGAACTAGGTTCATCTTGAGGATCCAACACTTTTTCTCCAACTACATCCACTACTTGCATCATAGCATATGAACATGCATCATCATATCACAACAAATGCCTCCAACGTGCATCATATCAAAAAAAACTTCAAATCAAATATGAACTAGGGTTCATCTTCACACAACCATACCAACTAGTGAATAGAGTTCATATCTAACACAATATAACATCTAGAATCAACCTAAATCAATCCTAGGTTAAAAAAATCTATCTAGTTCAAAAAGGGAGTGATTTGAATCGAATAGTGCGACGAGTCAGAAGCTATTTGACTCAAACCAATTGGAGGGATCGTAGGAGCTTACTTTTCTCTCTTTGGGGCCATCTCGATCCGCAAAAATGATGAAGAAACGAAGAAGATCGGAGGGGGGAGATGGAAGAGATGAGAGAGGGGCGAGAGAGGCAGTTCCTCTCTATTCTTAGGGGTTGGGGGCGGGTGGGTGTGTGGGAAGAAGGGGGTGGGGAGTGCGGCCGCACCAAATACCTATTCGCACCCTACCGCCAGGGTTCCTAGCGGTAGGATCAGACAACCTACCGCCACGACCTACGGCGGTAGGGTGTGACGGAGGGGGGACGGCGGCAGTTTGCATGCTGACGTGGACAAGTTTCCTACCACCGAGCCATTTGGCAGTAGCCTATGTATCCCTATCGCCGTGACCTTTGGCGGTGGCAAAAAGGGTCAGATGCCGAATTTTTTTGAAACAGGGGTCAGATCCCCAATTTAGACCACAAAAGGGTCAAAACACGAAATTTTGCCACCCCAGCTGCCATGAGTGTAGTTCAGTGTACCTGTCCTCTTTGCAAGAACCGAGGCGGGGTGACGACCTCGTCCTTCGCATCACCTTCCATCCCTCCCCACCAACCAAAAAATCCAAGACGACGCACGCAAGCACACTGCGTATCCTCAAAACGAATAATTAAGAGCAACTCCAACGCGCCGACCCAAATAGACGACGTTTTGTCCATTTTTGTCCGTTTGGGTTGGCCACCCGCTCGGCGTCCATCCTGTTTGAGATTTGGGTTGGCAATGAGCCCAACGCGCCGACCCATATATGCCGGCGTGGCCGGTAGGCCGCCCTTTTTCAAAAAAATAGCATAAATTTTGCATTATTTCACAAGCAAACATATAGTCCACAAACAAAAAAATAGCATAGTTTCAACCGACGAGCGCCGAAGCACGTTGATATCATTGTGTGATCCGGCCATGCCAAAGAAAGAGTGTCAGATATAGAGACCTTGAGATGCCATGGCCTCAAGTATGATAGTGCAAGCCTTGACATGTCCCTTATATTGTCCTTGCCAAGCAGAAGGGCAGTTCTTTCACTCCCAAACAGTGGCACTAGCTGTTGGCACCCGCTAGCTTTCCCCGGACCAAACGTGACTGAGGGAGTCCCGGACTAGGGGGTGTCCGGATAGCCGAACTATCATCATCGGCCGGACTCAAAGACTATGAAGATACAAGATTGAAGACTTCGTCCCGTGTCCGGATGGGACTTTCCTTGGCGTGGAAGGCAAGCTTGGCGATACGGATATGTAGATCTCCTACCATTGTAACCGACTCTGTGTAACCCTAGTCCTCTCCGGTGTCTATATAAACCGGAGGGTTTTAGTCCATAGGACAGAACAACAATTATACCATAGGCTAGCTTCTAGGGTTTAGCCTCCTTGATCTCGTGGTAGATCCACTCTTGTACTACCCATATCATCAATATCAATCAAGCAGGAGTAGGGTTTTACCTCCATCAAGAGGGCCCGAACCTGGGTAAAAACATCGTGTCCCTTGTCTCCTGTTACCATCCGCCTAGACGCATAGTTCGGGACCCCCTACCCGAGATCCGCCGGTTTTGACACCGACATTGGTGCTTTCATTGAGAGTTCCTCTGTGCCGTCACAATCAGGAAGGATGCCTCTTCCCGTCTTTAAGGACGGTACCATTGCCAAAGGAGCTTTGGCCGCTGGCCAAACTATCCGGCTAGGTGGTTTTCTTATGACCGCCTGTTCGGCCGCCGCTTCGATGATGACCTCTCGGGTCATCAAAAGCGATCTTCACGTCAACTCGGAATTCACCGAGCAGCTGGATCCGATGGAGCTCTCTTCCATAAACGAGCTCTTGGATCGCATCGCCGCCCTGGGAGTCGCCACTGACTATGATCAGATTAAGCTTAAAACCGATTTGAGCGAGATTAACTCTGCCCAGGTTACCCACCACGTTGCGGTGGTAGAGGAACAACGCGGCGGCTCTTCTTCTATATTAAAGACCAGTTATGTCTGGACTCTTGATCCCTCCATGCCGGATTCACGCGGGGGGACAGACGTCAATCAAGTACTGAACCTAAAGTCAGGCAGCGGACCAGATTTGTTGGATAACATCCAGCAATCCAAGCTTCCAGATTCGGAAACTTTTCGGCCCTTGAGCCTCAAGTTGGGCAGGGTTCCGGACTTAATTCCACCCGCCCACCCAAACATAAGCGATATATCTCAAATTCGGCAAGAGCCCACGGAAACAGTACATCATTACTAGGCCAGATTCCTCCTGGTTATGGACAGGATAAAGGACTGTCGTGAGGAAAGCGCAATCTCAATTTTCTGCAACAATTGCACGGACAAGGGAATCACGAACACCAGAAGTTGCCGCAAAATTACACGCTTCGCCGACCTGGCGTCCATAGTACGAAAGTACTGCGTGATGGAGAGTACCTGGAAAACCAAAACTAAGTTTTGGGACAATCCGGCTCCGAACACAACCCTAGTCCGAAACAAAAGGGTGCATCATGCTCAGGCACCCGGGACAAAAACCAAAAAGCAAAAACCCCATAAAGGGCACGGAACCGTATTGGAGGGATGGCTCAGCGGACCCTGTAAAATCCACAGTACAGAGGGCGTCACTCCAACACATGGCCTTCGAGCATGTTGGATACTACGGCACGTGGCCAAAAGTGGCGAAGAGCTTCTAGCCCCGGAGAACCAACCCAACAGTACCAGTACGGTATTAACAGTCTTCGAAACTTTCGCATCAAACAACATGCGGAAGCGAACACTCCGCAGCCTTACCGAAGTCTACCAAGTAGCAACAATAAATCCATGGAGTGACACGGCTATCACCTTCAACGCCAGCGACGAACCTAAATTCCAAACAGCCCGAGCACCAGCCGCATTGGTCCTCAGTCCAATAGTGGACGGCTTTCGTCTTACCAAGGTACTCCTGGATGGCGGCAGCGGATTAAACCTCATCTACGAGGAAACCCTCCAAAAAATGGAAATAGACTGGAGCCGCATTGAGCGAAGCAGCACAAACTTTAGAGGAATAATCCCTAGTCGGGAAGCACGCTGCATAGGAAAAATCACACTAGATGTGGTGTTCGGCTCGCCGGACAATCACAGGTCCGAGGAGATCACGTTCCAAGTGGCCCCGTTCAGCAGCGGATATCACGCCTTATTAGGGCGAGAGGCATTCACAATTTTCCAAGCTATACCCCATTACGGGTACATGAAGCTTAAAATGCCCGGGCCCAATGGAATCATCACTCTTGTCAGTGATCCGGACATAGCACTCCGTGCTGAAAATAAGACAGCCGCACTAGCCCTAGAGGCACTATCCGAAGCCCTAGCGGCAGAGGAACTCACTGCGCTGCGCTCCACGGTGTATAGGGACGATGTAATACTCGACAAGAGATCTAAGTCCACCTCTTTTAAACCAGCAGACAAAATAGTCAAATTCCAGGTCCATCCAACGGACCCCACAAAGACGGCCTCCATTGGGGCACAATTAAACCCTGATGTAGATGCCGCACTACGAAAATTCCTTCGGGAAAATTGGGACATTTTTGCTTGGCACCCTTCAGATATGCCAGGAATCCCACGCAGGCTGGCAGAACACAGCCTAAACATCCTAAAAGGATTCAAGCCAGTCAAACAGGCTCTTCGGCGATTTTCCGAACCCAAAAGACAGGCAATGGGAGAGGAGCTAGCCAAACTATTAGAAGCCGGATTCATCAGAGATATAAAACATCCGGACTGGCTAGGGAACCTGGTGATGGTACCAAAAAAGGACAAATCCTCGCGCCTTTGTGTCGATTTTAAAGACCTTAACAAGGCATGTCCAAAGGATCCTTTCCCCCTTCCCCGCATCGACCAAATCATCGATGCCACCGCAGGGCACGATTCATTGTGCTTCCTCGACGCATACTCCGGATACCATCAAATCAAGATGGCGGAAACAGACCAGGCCGCAACGGCATTCATTACTCCATACGGACCATTCTGCTTCAACACAATGCCCTTCGGACTCAAAAACGCCGGCGCAACATATCAGTGCATGATTCAGACATGTCTGGCTACCCAGATCGGCAAAACGGTGGAGGCATACGTAGACGATGTGGTCGTTAAGACCAAACACGTCGAAACTCTAGTAGACGATTTGAGGCTCACATTCGACAACCTCCGAGCATATGACATTAAGCTCAACCCGGAAAAATGCGTTTTTGGCGTACCAGCCGGAAAGCTCTTGGGCTTCATTGTATCCGGTAGAGGAATTGAAGCAAACCCAGCCAAGATCCGAGCTCTGTCACAATTGGATATCCCAAAAGACCTCAAACAAATACAAAAACTGACTGGATGCGTGGCGGCTCTAAGCCGCTTCATCTCCCATTTGGGAGAAAAGGCATTGCCCCTCTATCGCCTCCTCCGGCGCACTGAACACTTCGAATGGACGGATGCTGCCACGGCCGGACTCGAAGAAATAAAGGCCATATTGGCAACAAATCCAGTCCTGGCCGCACCCAATCTGGGCGAACCGATGTTATTATATATCGCGGCAACACATCAAGTTGTCAGCGCGGTACTCGTCGTCGAACGAGAAACAGAAGGACACAAATTCCCTCTTCAAAAACCAGTGTACTATGTATCCACTGTCTTAACTCCATGCAAGTCCCGGTATCCACATTACCAAAAGATAGCATACGCGGTGTTCATGGCATCCCGGAAGCTACGACACTACTTTCAAGAGTGTTCGATAACAGTGGCCTCCGAAGTACCTCTCAACGACATTATAAACAACCGCGACGCGACGGGCAGGATTGCAAAATGGGCCATTGAGCTCTTACCATTCGACATAACCTACAAACCACGGCGAGCTATAAAGTCGCAAGTTTTGGCTGACTTCATCACCGAATGGACCGAAGCCGAACTCCCTAAAGAGTACGGCGCATACTCCAATTGGATCATGCATTTCGACGGCTCCAAAATGTTGGCCGGCTTGGGGGCTGGCGTCGTATTGACGTCCCCAACCGGAGACACAGTCCAATACGTACTTCAGATAATGTACACGGACTCCAACAATGCAGCCGAATATGAGGCCCTTCTACATGGTCTCCGGATGGCAATCTCCATGGGTATTCAACGCCTAGAGGTGCGCGGGGATTCAAAGCTCGCAATATCCCAAGTAAATGGAGACTTTGACGCCAAGGATCCGAAAATGGCAGCCTATCGTAACGCTGTCTTAAAAATGTCAGCTCGGTTCGAAGGACTCGAATTCCACCATGTAGCCCGGGATAACAACCAGGCAGCCGACGTGTTGGCACGCATCCGCGCAAAACGCGACGCCATCCCTCCAAACATCTTCCTGGAGCGGCTCTTTAAGCCATCCGTATCATGGGAAGAGGAGTCCGGAAATAACAATCCGGAACCAACCGCACCACCCAACACGGAACATTCTGACACAGTCGGTGGCTCAGCCAATGAAATAACACCTTCAGCCCATGAAATAATGGCAGTAATTGCCTCGTGGACGGAACCATTCCTAGCCTACTTAATTAGGCAGGAACTTCCCGAAGACCAAAATGAGGCCCGCTGCATAGTTCGGCGATCTAAACCCTACAAGGTCCATGAGGGAGAACTTTATAAGAAAAGCACAACCGGAGTCCTTCAAAGGTGCATTTCCGAAGAGGAAGGGCGAAATCTCCTGGCTGAAATTCATGCCGGACTCGGTGGGCACCACGCCGCAGCCCGGGCCCTTGTGGGCAAGGCCTTCCGTACAGGATTTTATTGGCCGACTGCCCGGGCAGATGCTCAGGACTTAGTCCAACGATGCGTCGGTTGCCAGCTCTTTGCTAATCAAAGCCACATGCCACCCACCGCCCTCAAAACTATACCCATCACCTGGCCGTTCGCGGTCTGGGGGCTTGACATGGTTGGACCCCTTAAAGGGGGAACCCACAAGAAAAAATACCTATTGGTCATCGTGGATAAATTCACCAAATGGATAGAGGCCAACCCGGTTAAAACGGCCAAATCCGGACCTGTGATAGACTTCATATCTGGGGTAGTACACCGTTATGGCGTCCCCCACAGCATCATCACTGATAACGGCACGAACTTCACGGCCGACGAGGTTAAACTCTGGTGCAAAAACATGGGCATCAAGCTTGACTACGCTTCAGTCTATCACCCTCAAACTAACGGTCAAGTCGAACGAGCAAATGGTCTAATCATGAGCGGCATTAAACCCAGGTTAGTGCGGTCCCTCACGGAATCTAACACGCACTGGGTGGAGGAGCTCGACTCCGTACTCTGGGGGCTGCGGACCACGCCAAATCATACTACCGGATTGACGCCATTCTTTATGGTATACGGCGCAGAGGCAGTTTTGCCCTGCGATATAATTCATGACTCACCTCGAGTGCGCATGTACGAAGAAAGAGAAGCCGAGTTGGATCGGCAGGACAACTTGGACGCATTGGAGGAGGAGCGCGACGTGGCAAAGGCTCGTTCCGCATTCTATCAGCAGCAGGCTCGAAGATATCAAAGTAGAGAAGTATGGGCCAAAACTTACAATGTTGGCGAACTAGTTCTACGCCTGCCGGACAAGAAAAAGGACAAACTCAAGCCCATGTGGGAAGGTCCCTTCATCATCGATCAAGTCCTGACCGGCGGAGCATACCGTCTACGAAACGCATCGAACAATCGACTCGAGCCGAACCCATGGAATGCAGCCCGCCTCCGAAGATTCTACGCCTAGCGCCGGACTCAGAGTTTGTCTCCTTCCTCCGTCCACATTTTAAACGTTTGCTGTCTTTTGTTTTTTTTCTCTTCCTTCCTCCCTTCTTTTCGTAAAGCCTCTGTGGGCTGACCTGCGCATTGTTCGCACACACTTGACGTGCTGCTTGCACTCATTATACCTGGGGGCTTCTTTAACAGAAGCTTATTTATACGGGCTCCATGCCCAACACATGCGTCACACTTCCACATTATACATGCATCACACTTCCACATTATACGTGCTCCTTTTACTCACCATTATATGCATCGATATGACTTAAGTTTTGGCCAAGCTGGGTTGCCTGGCTCCTGTGCTTACCCCTACGTTCCCGATTGTTCGGCTAGGAGGTAAAGGGAGCACCTCTGCGATTGTTACTGCCGGGTCAGCCGGATGTGTGCCTCAGACTGGGTGAAGCCGAAAGCTAGCGTTCTTAAGGGAATATTCGGTCGGTGACTTGAAAGATGATTTCTTATTTATTTATTTATCTGCCCCCAGATGCTTTTCTGCTCTTTTCGCAGTCCGGACATGCACTTTAGGGCATGCCTCCCAGGGAAAGGAACCTCTAACGGAACTAGTCTCCCTGGAAGATGTTTCTTACTAACCATGTAATATAACATAACTAGTTGGGCACTTGTCTGATAAAGCACTAATGACCCCTACGCCTGGTTACATGCATGCCCCGGTTTTTTCATAACCGTGAGGGTATTCGGACACACTCCGGACTCTAGGGTCCCGAGGTTGAAGCGAAAAGGTCCGCAAAGACAAACGATCTATAATCCGGCTAGAAGGCATTTTACATGTCATTTTACATTACATCGTCAAATTGACTGATTGTACTCCTCTTCAATCCCATCTAACAGGCTGTCTAGCTTACAGTCCCGTTGGGAATACTTAGCGGCCAACTCTACTTGGCCGTACATTAAGCTCACAGGAATCTCCTTCCCATCGGGCCCCACAGGTCCGACCTCGGCCATGTGGTTGGATCAGCCTTCGTGTACCGTGTCTTCACCATGGCCCAGGCCTCCCGGGCGCCTTGACGGCAGGCCGATATCTTCCATAGACGGAAGCGTTGCCGTTCTCCTTGAAGCTTCTCCGCAAGCCCTCCAATACCCTCGGGCAGGGAGACAGACGGCCATAAGGCCTGGACGACGCCGCTCATCGCCTGCCGAACACGTTTGTGCAGCTGCAGCAGCTCGGGAAGCAGATCACCCGTTGAACCAGGCATTTCCTTCGCAGGACGACCCGTGAGCACACCTACAGACATATTTCTGTCAATCGTCTCCCTCGCTGAACTCTTCTTTTCAAAAGAGTTTGCTCAAGCACTTACTATAAACGCCGCGACGAAGCCGCTGATTCTCCTTCACGGAGCCAGACAGCTGGGCCCGAACACCTTTTAGCTCTTCGCCCAGCTGGGTGTGGGCATCTTGGAGTTTGTTCCTCTCCTGCTGCACCTTCATAAGCACCCTCTCGCCGGCCTTCAGCTGGCGCAGTAGCTGCTGCTTGTCCGGATCAAGTTCGGCAACATCTACCATATTATTGACAGATTTATACGCACGCTGCACTTCATAAACCGCTTATCCTTTTGAAATATGTGTTACCAGGGGGGTCTCTGTGGCTCCTCCTGCGGTGGCTAGTGCGGCCTCAAGTTGGGCCTTGCACTCTTGAAGCTCCTGGGACAGTTGGATATTCTTCTCCGTAAGATCCTGCATATCAAATGATCCTTAAATCAGTTATTCTAACTATTTTAAGTCTCGGGGGCTACTGGCATATATAACTATTATAATTCCTTACCCGTATATCTTTCACATACTGCTCCATGGCTCTGGTTAAACCATCTTGAGCGGCACGGAGGTGCGCGTCTCCCGCATTAAAGGCATTCAACGCCTCCGGGGAGAAACACGCGTCACAAAGAACTGTCCAGTGGCACCTGTGATTCATGGCGCTCTCCACCTCAGACCTGGTGGCGGACAGCCTGTCGGCATCCTCCGTTGGAGGAGCATCCGGCTCGCGCCTTGCGCTCGCCTCCCCCTCCGGACCAGGTGTTGGAGCCTGGCTGGCGAAGGCTTGGTTGGCAACCTCTCCGGGCACAGTCTGACGAGCTCTCTTTCTCCTGGAAAAGTCATAAGCATTAATATACCTCCCAGGAATCTTTCCTTTAAAAACGGTGGCGTGCTATACCTTTGCGGAGACGTTTTGATTCGCACCGCACCCCTCTTCCGCCTGCTGGGCCGAACTGACCCTTGTCGGTCAGCCGCCGCGGGTTCGGCTTCCCGCCTTGAAGGCACCTCCTGTGAGACACCGTTGGTATACGGTGGTCAGAAATAAGCACGGATGAAGTAATGGTGTCAGGACTCCAGTCATAGTTACCTGGGAAGCCGGAGATAAACCGGGGGTAGTCAGCCCTAATGGCGACTAGAGCATTGTCCATGCTGAGTTGGTGGAACACCTCGTCAATCAGCTCCACCTCTATGTCCGGATCCTCCCCGAAGGCCGGATCAAGGGATCTTCCCGGATCCTCGGGTTGTGGAGTCGGACTGTGTATGCCCTCCACATCCCGGCGCAGTTCTTGCGTCGAAATCATAAAGTAAGACACTTAACTTTGAAAGCACGGATCGGACAGATAAGCGTTCGCTTACCCAGCTCCGAGGGTTATTCATGGAGAATCCATTTAATGGACTCGTGTGGAGGAAGTCCTCCTTCTCCCCCTTGTACAAGCCAGACAGGATCTTCACCAGATCGGCGGCCGATCCCGGCCCCTTGCGGCCATGACGGGTGGCGTCATTCTCCCCGTTCAAATCCCACATGGGGTGGCCCTATATTGGAGCGGCTGCACCCCTCGCATAATGCACGTGGCCATGACTCCAATCATGGTTAATCCGGAATGGGCCACCAACCTTATCCGGCCCATCAGATATTGGACGCTTCTGTCATCTTCCCGTTGAGGGCTCCGCGGGCGCCAACTCAGGCGTTTCTTCAGAGGAGCGTTGCTGAACTCCGGGAGGCCGATCCGAACTGGGTCCATCAGTGGAGCGTCTCCCATATAAAACCATTCCGAAGGTCAGTCTCCGGACGCCTTCTTCGGGGTTCCGGATAGATATCCGGTCCCGGCGATGCGCCATATTTTGGCGCCGCCCACTTGATATATCGACCCCTCGTGAGAACGGGGTACAAGGCAAAACAATCTCTTCCATAGCGCAAAATGGGGCTCGATGCCCAAGAACAGCTCGCAAAGAGCTACAAAACCCGCAATGTGCAAAATGGAGGCAGGTGTGAGGTGATGAAGCTGGAGTCCGTAGAACTCCAGGAGCCCCCGGAGAAACGGATGTATGGGAAATCCGAGCCCCCTTATTAGATAAGGGACGAAGCACACCCGCTCTCCCTTGGAGGGATTGGGGGTGTTCTCCGCCTGCTTTCCACCTTTGTAGGTGGCCAGTCCGGCTCGAACCGGGACCATGAAGGCCGGAGGAAGGTATCCCTCCGCTTGGAGCGTCACCAGCTCGCTGTGCGGAACTGAACATCTCCTCCAATCTCCTGGCTGAGGGCTGGGAGCGCGAGAGGAGGAGCCACGTCGACTGTCCATGATGGAGTGGATTTTTGTCAGAGCCGCTCCGATGAGTACTCGCGGAAGGAGGATGGTGTGATTTGGATCTAGATCCTTGCCTCTCTTATAGGCAGCTTATTCGTGCAACTTTGGGGTAAAATGTAAAAATACCCTGGCTTTTCGCATTCATACGACATGTGGAAGAGGGCCATTATTGGACGTGGAAGCCGAGGAGCGCAACATTTATAAGGAAGCCGGATACTATTCGGCAAGCACATGGAATTTGGAGGAGAACCCGCCTTGCAACGCCGAAGACAATATACGCGCCGGACTCGTCGTCATTGAAGCCTGGTTCGGGGGCTACTGAGGGAGTCCCAGACTAGGGGGTGTCCGGATAGCCGAACTATCATCATCGGCCGGACTCCAAGACTATGAAGATACAAGATTGAAGACTTCGTCCCTTGTCCGGATGGGACTTTCCTTGGCGTGGAAGGCAAGCTTGGCGATACGGATATGTAGATCTCCTACCATTGTAACCGACTCTGTGTAACCCTAGTCCTCTCCGGTGTCTATATAAACCGGAGGGTTTTAGTCCATAGGACAGAACAACAATCATACCATAGGCTAGCTTCTAGGGTTTAGCCTTCTTGATCTCGTGGTAGATCCACTCTTGTACTACCCATATCATCAATATCAATCAAGCAGGAGTAGGGTTTTACCTCCATCGAGAGGGCCCGAACCTGCGTAAAAACATCGTGTCCCTTGTCTCCTGTTACCATCCGCCTAGACGCACAGTTCGGGACCCCCTACCCGAGATCCGCCGGTTTTGACACCGACAGTGACCGTCGGGTGGAGACGAGAGGAGCGGAGAGGAGAAGAAGCCGCCATGAAGCAGCCTCTGCCTTTCCCACCTCCTCGTTAAATCCATCCTCCCCAATGAACCCCACCCAGCCCCCTCTCCTCTCCTCTCCTCTCCCCTTCCTCCTCCACCCAGCCAGATCAGAGCAGGTCAGTCTCGCCGCTTTTTCTCATGATGACGGCTCTGTGAGACCGAGGCGAGGGCGAGGCGGCAACCACCAACCAACCGAGGCGTGGGTCGGAGCTTTAATGCACCAGGCGCGGCCTCTCCCCGTCCTTTGATGGGCAACACATGTGGCGGTTCCCTTAGATCCAAGTACCCGCATAACTTCAAGCACCCCGCCTCCCAGCGTCACGACCCCGACCGCGACTACGACAACACCGCCGCTGCCGACTCCCCAAAGAAGCAGCAGCCCGGCTCGCAGCCGACCGCCAAGACGGATGGCCACGCGGCCCCCGCGCAGCCTGCCGCGGCCATGATGCGTGGCGGGGCGGGCCCGCCGGTGGACCTCGGCTCGGTCCTCGGCCACCCCATGCCCGACATGCGCGACCTCTACACGCTGAGCCGGAAGCTTGGGTAGGGCCAGTTCAGTACCACCTAACTTTGCACTGAGCTAGCCACGGGGGCCGACTACGCCTGCAAGTCCATCTCCACGCGCAAGCTCATCACCAAGAAGGACATCGACGACGTGCGCCACGAGATCTAGATCATGCACCATCTCTCCAGCCACCGCAACGTCGTCGCCATCAAGGGCGCCTACGAGGACCACCTCTACATCGTCGCCATCCGGATTCCCTGCCAGCCTCATGCATGTGCCTCGATCGACCTTGTATTTTAGGGTAGGCGCAGATGCAATGCCTTGGGACGACGAGCGCATGTGAGCGGCAATTTAGACTAGCCACAATGGTTAGTAAAATAGACCAGTAACATGCATGTTACTAGTTTATGTTACTATCTCTACAGTGGGGAGTAACATATGTGTGGTAACATGCAACACTCTATTTATTAGGCTATAGACTCATCTTGCCTTGATATATGTGATGTTACTAATACTACTAGTAACTAGCTATGTTACCACTTTCCTCTCTTTCTTCATTTATTGCTTGCCACATTATCTATTTTATTTAGATATGTGTGAGGTTACTTTCTATGTTACTCTCACTATAGGTAGTCTTAGGGAGAAGGGGGGATCGAGCTGCTGGCCCGGGTCAATGGAAGTGCTCTCTGTGCCTGTGTCACAAGTCGCCAAAGTGGCACGGTTAGGCCTGGTCATTCGGTTTAACCTAACAAATCGGTCCGGTTCTTCGGTTTTTAAATATTTTCGGTCTTTTTAAACTGCCAACCTATCGGTTCCTAGACAATTAGGTAACTGATATCTTTGAGACACGAACTTTTGGTTCGGTCGTCGGATTTAACCGAACACAACCCAAGTTCTCGGTCAGAACTAATTTACAATTATTTAATATGCCATGCATGCACATCTCTGCACATGCGACAGTGCAAGTTGGAATGACATCGATGGCTACACCACGCAACGCTATAGGGTGCGGGTCCACCACGCAACGAAGCGCTAAGGCGGTAGAGGGCGATCGCAAGGCGATTGCGCTTCTACGCTAGGGTTAGTGTTTCATTCTGACGGGGGTGGCTTGACTCCGACAGGGACTTGGGCAGCGACGGCGCTCCCCTCGACTTTGGTCGGCGAAACTGTGATCTCTGCTGTGGAGCGGTGCTGATGGCGGGGACAGCAGATGGGAAAGCGGCAGCGACTCCGGGGAAAAAGACTCCAATCTCAACTGCGGTAGCGGCTACACCGCTGGCGCGGGAAGAGAAGGGTTCGGCTAGCAGGGGATCCACCAAATCCCCGGTTGAGAGCAAGACACCGGATCCGGCTGCAAGTCTGTCGGCAAGGATGGGAAGTATGGTGCTGATGGACAAGGAGGTAGAGGGCTTCATCTTCGAAGATCCAGATCCTGTAGTTCAGAAACGCCATAGGTGGGCTGCGGTGGGCAAGGTATGTTCAGCAAGACCAATGAATAGGACAGTGCTAGAGAGGACAATGATAAGAGCATGGGGCCTGCACCGAGAAGCCCGATTCATGGAGATTGGACCCAGTATTATTGAGGTGCACTTCGGAAGGGAGGGGGACTGGAAACATGTGTTGAACAACGGGCCCTGGCAGTATGATTTTTCAGTTTTGATCATGAAGGATTATGAGGGAGACAAGAGACCATCAGAGATGGTTTTTGACAAGATTGATATCTGGGTCAGGGTAACAGATTTGCCACCGGACAGGAGAACAGAGGTCTTTGGAACAGCTTTGGGAAACTGGCTAGGAGAGACGGTGAGAGTCAACGGCGGAGCTATGTAGCATTCTGAGGGGGCCGTGGCCCCCCCAGCCCAAATGTAAATTGTTTTTTACTATGTAGTAATAGGCCACATACGGGCAGAAGGCCACAAGCCCATCTTCACACGAACGACTACGCCAGCCTGCTCGAGGCTCGGCTGCATCGCGTTTCTTTCCCTAGCCACGCTCGGTCGGCTGAGACGGTCGCTTTCGTCTCCTCGCCACTGGCCGGTGGTCGTCGATGTCCGCCGGCCGGCAGGCCATCGGCTCGTCGCCTGCCGCCCCCCGTACAAATTTGGCTACTGGATTCTGTAAGTACCATCTACCCACCTCAAATTACAACTTGAAACCTGGATCGCCTTTTGTAGTGTTGCCTGTCTGTACGAGTAAATTTGGGCAGCACGCCTGTACATGTACGAGTCTGATTAGTAATTTAGTATGCTGTTCATTTGATCTAATTGCAGATATCTTGTTTCTTGCACAATCCACCATATATTTGTTCTTCTGAGTAATTACTAACGGTTGTTTGACTTGGAGTTGGGACTCAAAAGGCTAGACTAATCAACACAGATCAAGTGACCATGGTTAAAGGCAGCAGCGGCAACATTCAGTCATACTTCAAAAGACAAAGAACAGAGACAGCAGCTGAAGATGCTCCAGCTACACAACCTTTACCTCTGCTTCTTGAATGGGAACAACAACAAGAAAATCAAGATGAAGAGCCTCAAACAAATAATTCAGTTCCTCTTCCTGTTCTATTCCGAGGTAAGGAATTTTTGGAGCGAGACCCCGCACCGCGACCACAAATTTGGCAGTACCCACCAAATCAGAGAGATAGTGTGCAGAGAGCATATTTGTTGTTAGGCCCCATGCAACCAAAACTCAAGCAGTATAGAGCTTAGTTGTAGCAGCATGTCTTTGAAAGAGTTATTTACCCAAAACCACCACGGTTGGGGCTAGGGTAACAGGTCAGTACCACATTTGAGCCATGTCACAAGAAACCACCAACTCTGGGACTAATTGGTAACGCGGAGCACTGACGGGCTGATTTGGCCGCGGAAACAGCGAATCCGGCAGGTTGGGCCCACCTGTCGAGTCGACGTGGCATGCCTATATGGACAATTTGCTGAGTTGGACGAGGGTCCCACCTGTCAATGACTGGAGTGTTTATCTTTTTGCAATTTTCTTTTTTTCTTTCTCCGTTTTCTCCTAGGCATTTCAACAAACAGGCTATGGGCGTGTCTGTCGATGGCACCACGACCAGGCGAGGCCGCGCGACGGCGCACTGGGGCCGATACAGCTGCGGCAAGGAGACACTCGGGCGGCGCCCATGGTGGTCTTCCATGGTTGTCAAGGCGGCGGTGGGCTCGAGCGCGAAGGATGCCAATGTGGTGCCAGGAAGCTGATGGCGGACTCGCCATCACGGCCGGAGATGCCCTCAACGGCGCGCGCCAGCACAGGCGCGGCCAGAGCCTCCCCGTGCACCGCCGCGGTGCCGACGGACGCCTTACAGCAGCTCCAGCGCCGCCCGTGCGTGCTCCACTGGTCGCCGGATGATTCTTCCGCCGTTAGCCCGAGCAGGATGCCCCGCGTGGGGGACGACTTGGGGCGCGACTCGATGCTTCTTCCGCTTCCGGCCACTAGTCTCACCGCCGGTCGGCCGCCAGCCGCTAGTCGCGCCGCCAGGCACTGGTCGTGCCCTGGTCGGCCACTCGCTGCTGGGCCCGACACTGCATCCGCCTTGATGGAGGCAGATTGAGTTCCAGCGGGGCGGCTCAGCACGGATGATAGGTTGTGGCGGCCGGGCGCCTTGCCGGTGCTGAGGTGGCTCGCCGGCGTTTAGCTTTGGCGGCGGCGCGAGATAGGCTGATCGGGGGTTTTTTTTACAGGAGGAAGAGAGAGGGGAAGAAGAGATGCATCTGATAGGTGGGGCCTTGGGCCAGCTCAGTGAATTATCCACATAGGCAGGCCACATCAGCCCGACAGGCGGGACCAACTTGTCAGTTTCGCTGTTTTCGCAGGCAAATAAGAGAATTAGTGCTCCGCGTTACGCATTAGGCTCATTTTTGGTGGTTTTTTGTGACATGGCTCAAATGTGGTACTGACCTATTACCCTAGCCCCAACTGTGGTGGTTTTGGGTAAATAACTCTCTTTGGAAAGCTGATCTGTAGTACCACTCCTTTTGTAGTTCTTAGTTGGCTCACAGAGTGTCTTTGAAGTTTGAAGGCTGAGTGGTACAAGTAGAAAAGTTGTATATTTTGGTGTAATTAGTTTTCTTGTGGAGTATATATTGCTAATCATACATGTATTTTGCGAGCAATATGGGTAATATAAGCATAAGTTTGCCTGGAGGCTCCAAGTTCTTGTTTGTTGCCGTTGGTTATTTTTTTTCCGTCATTGGCCCCCCCAGACATTCTTGTCAAGCTCCGCCACTGGTGAGAGTTGATGTGGACAAGGAGGGCTTTGCGAGAGGTACGCAGCTAAGAGTCAGAACTACAATTTCTGTGCATGAGCCTTTGGTCCGTGGATTCTATCTAAAAAAGTTCAAAGAGGATGTGGAGAAAACCTGGTTTGATTTGCATTATGAGAAGATCCCTCATTTTTGTTTCGAATGTGGAAAGCTTGTCCATGTGGGGGGAGTATGCGAGCCACCTATCGACTCCGCTGCATAGTGGGGGGGCTGGCTTAGAGCATCACCGGGAAGAAACAACCAGGGAAAGGAAGGATCAAGTAGTGGTGCTGCAAGTAGCAACAATAGTATGAGCAGTTCACGGACAGGAGATGTGCCACGCATGCATCATGAACAACCAAGAGTGCGAGACATGCCTACCAAGAGGAACCTGAATGTTGATTTTTCTCAGACTTCTGACACTGGCACTGGCAAGATGTACAGGCAGGACAAAGGAGAGGTGAATAGCGCAAGTAAAGATAAGAACAGGCAGGGGGTACGCAAGGAAAGGGACCTGAGAGATAGTTTAGAGGCTCGCCGTGAACATGTGTTGAGAGATAATTTAATGGAACAGAGCCAACAGCGGCAAAGAGACAGGAAGTGGGAGGAGGCATGGGGTAGCAAAGGAAGAGACAAAGGGGAAAGCTCCACTGTGGGGCGCCATGCAAGCGCTGCGGGCCGGGTCGACCCACTGGGGGGATCCAGTATGCATGGAGGGCAAGGCAGGCGAAGGGGCACATATGTTAGGAGGGCCGGGACGGAGTATGATCACAAGCAGTATAAGGAATCACATGCTAAGTACGACCATGATAGTAGGAAGAGGAGACCTATGCAGATGTGGGTAGTGAAGGGTGACACATATAAACAGGTTCCACAAGATGCTTTCATTCGCGATACGAGGCAAAAAACGGCTTCAGTGTTTGAGCGCATCTCTAATAAGAATGATTGAGCGGCGGCCTCTCGGAGCCAAGGGGGGACGAGCAGGGGCCAGGCCCCCCCAGGGATCGACGAACTCTTTGACAGGTAGGAGTAATTAGCAATTAGATTTGGTGAATACACGTATTAGGCCCCCCCTAACTGAAACGGAGAGTATAAAATCTCGAAAGAGAAGGCCCATAAGAAAGCCCAGTCAGGGTCATAGCCTCGCCCGCTCCTAGTACTAGTCCTTGCGGTTACCTAAAAAGGCTCCTGGCGTGATTAACGTGCGATCTGAGCGATTAGCGCAGCCGGCGGCCGCTAGCTTATGCCCTCACTGCTCGCAAAGTTTGATCGAATCAGGCGCACTGCACGGCGAATCCTGGAAACTACTCTAGCTGTTAATTCTCAAGGTTAGCACTATTAAGTACTCCCAGTTAATCCCTCTCAGCTCTCATCTTATATGTGTCGAATTGTACAGCCGATCTAGGGTTAATTCTACTTGTACTCTTAGTTAAAATTGAGTGGTCTACGTCTCTATGATGCTAATTTATTTGTAATTTCTTTCAACTGTTCGATTTATGACGCGTGTGAGAAGGGAAAATCGTCGCCAAACACCATAAAGATTAATTCAATTTTTAAGCATGTTGTTTCAAGTTCCTTTTTTAGAGTATGTTGTTATTCTTGACATATTGAGAGGCAAACGTGCAAATTACCAGTCCCCAATCCGATGGAAGATGAATTGCTTCGAAATTATATGATAACCTACATTGATACTGAAACTTAGCAACTAGGCTATCTTCTCATGAAATTATTAAATAAAATCATCTTACTGGCACTTTTAGGGGAAATTTTAAAACTAAATGCAGCTATGTTTTAATTTTCTTGACGTCCCACATTATTTAGTATTGTACTCGGTACTATTTTTTTTGCACCACACAGTTTTATTTTGTAAGTTACCTTGGCCCCCCCTATACCTAAATCCTGGCTCCGCCCCTGCGGCCTCTGGATCCCAGGGCCGCCAAGAGCAATGAATCTGTTAGCCTGGAACTGTCGCGGTTTGGGGTTGGACCCGACAGTTAGCGAACTTCGTGACCTGATACGGTCTTACAACCCAACGGTGGTTTTTCTGTGTGAGACTAAGAAAAAGGCAAAGGTGTTGGAGCGTTTGAAATGGAGTCTCGGTTTCAGACAAGGGGTGGCGGTGGACTGTAATGGAAAAAGTGGAGGTCTAGCTCTGTGGTGGAGGGACGAGCTGCGGGTTTCGGTAAGACCATGGTGTCAATATTTCATCGATGCGGAAATTCTGTTTGAGAGCAAAAAGTATAGATTCACTGGAATCTATGGAGAGCCAAAGACGGAGCTGAGAAAGAAAACGTGGGGTGCTATCCGATACCTTAGAGCCCAAGATGATTTGCCGTGGCTTTGAGTTGGTGATTTCAACAAAACGCTTCTCCAGTCTGAACAACTCGATGGCAATCCTCGTAGCTTTGCACAAATGGAGAGGTTCCGGGAATGCTTGGACGATTGCGGCCTAGCGGACCTGGGTTTTATCGGATATGCATACACTTGGGATAATAAGAGAGATGATGGAGAGAACATCCAGGTCAGACTGGATAGAGGCACATGCAATTCCGATTTTCTGCAGTTATTCTCTGGAACGACGGTCGAACATGTGCTTACTGAGGAGTCAGACCATGCAGCGCTTGTAATTAGAGCAGTTGACTCCCAAGCAAATGGGACGAGAGATGGAGTGAGACCATTCCGCTATGAAGAGATGTGGACTCGCCATGATAAATACGAAGAAATGGTGCAGGAGGGATGGAATGGTGTAGCTACGGAAGGCACTGGCCTCGCCGCTACATGCACTAAGTTAACTAAACTCGCTGGTCACATGCAACGTTGGGGACGTACAGTTTTCGGATCAGTCCGGCGGCAAATTGCTAAATTAAGGGCGCAGCTAACAGAGGCAAAGGAGAGAGCTGTGGTGTCTGGATGCTCACTGGAGGGCCATGACATAGAGGCTCAGCTGCATGAGATATATGCTAGAGAGGAAATAATGCAACGCCAGCGCTCACGGGTAGATTGGCTAAAGGCTGGAGATAAGAACACACAATATTTCCAGAACCGAGTGTCCCACATAAAACGGAAGAACACGGTGAGGGCGTTGCAAAGACCAGATGGAAGCCGGTGCACTGTTGACGAAGAGATGCGAGAGGTTGCAGCAGACTTTTATTCACACCTCTTCTCGTCGGAGGGGTCAACAGGAGCTGATCAATTGCTGCAACATATACAAGCATGTGTCACGACCGATATGGGGGCGCGGCTGTGTGAGATGTTTACGGATGAAGAGATCGAGGCGGCTTTGTTCCAGATGGGGCCGACGAAGGCTCCGGGCCCAGACGGGCTGCCGGCTTTGTTTTACCAACGCCACTGGGCGCTGGTAAAAAATGATGTTTGCAAGGCAGTAAGAGACTTTTTGCAGGGGGTGTCGGCACCTAGTTCCTTCAATGAAACTGTGATTGTGATGATTCCAAAGATTAACTCACCTGAGCTCCTATCTCAATTTAGACCAATAAGTCTCTGCAATATCCTCTATAAGATTGCAGCCAAGGTGCTCGCAAACAGACTAAAAGTGGTGTTGCCCATCATGATTTCTGAGGAACAAAGTGCCTTTGTGCCGGGGCGACTCATTACAGATAACGTTCTTGTCGCGTACGAGTGCGTGAATGCCATCAGAACGAGAAAGAGGAAGAAGCCATTATGTGCAGTAAAGCTAGACATGATGAAAGCATATGATAGGGTTGAGTGGATATTTTTGGAATGGATGATGGAGAAACTAGGCTTCCCAGTGCAATGGATTGATATGGTTATGAGGTGTGTCACTTCGGCAAATTTTTCTGTCAGGCTAAATGGAGGGTGCTCCAGAAGCTTTCTACCGTCACGGGGTCTACGGCAGGGTGACCCGTTATCTCCTTACCTCTTTCTATTTTGTGTGGAAGGTTTCTCGGCGTTGCTCAAAAATGCACAAATGGAAAATGAACTGAAGGGTGTCTCCTTTGGGTGCACTGGCCCCAATGTGACACACCTCCTATTCGCCGATGACAGTATTGTGTTTCTTGAGGCCTCTCATAGTAACTTCGAAGTGCTCAAAAATATTCTACATATGTATGAGGAAGCGTCTGGGCAGAAGGTAAATTTTAATAAGTCATCGATTTTTTTTGGAAAAGGATGCCAGGACAATGAAAAGAATGTATTGAAGGCAAACATTGAAGTACAATCTGAAGCATTAAGTGAGCGCTATCTTGGCCTGCCAATGGTGGTGGGTAGATCAAAAGATGGCGCTTTCAAAAATGTGGAGGAAGCCTCAAAGGGCAACCATTAGTAAGGTACACATCAATAACATGTATATCACATATACCTTTGTTCACTTTGCCATCCTTCTTATCCGCCAAATATTTGGGGCAGTTCCGCTTCCAGTGTCCAGTCTGCTTGCAGTAGAAGCACTCAGTTTCAGGCTTAGGTCCAGACTTGGGTTTCTTCTCTTGAGCAATAACTTTCTTGCCGTTCTTTTTGAAGTTTCCCTTCTTCTTCCCTTTGCCCTTCTTCTTGAAACTGGTGGTTTTGTTAACCATCAACACTTGATGCTCCTTCTTGATTTCTACCTCCAAAGCTTTCAGCATTGCGAAGAGCTCGGGAATAGTCTTGTTCATCCCTTGCATGTTATAGTTCATCACGAAGCTCTTGTAGCTTGGTGGCAGTGATTGGAGAATTCTGTCGATGACACTATCATCAGGAAGATTAACTCCCAGTTGAATCAAGTGATTATTATACCCAGACATTTTGAGTATGTGTTCACTGACAGAACTATTCTCCTCCATCTTCCAGCTATAGAACTTATTGGAGACTTCATATCTCTCAATCCGGGCATTTGCTTGAAATATTAACTTCAACTCCTGGAACATCTCATATGCTCCATGATGTTCAAAACGTCGTTGAAGACCCAGTTCTAAGCCGTAAAGCATGGCACACTGAACTATCGAGTAGTCATCAGCTTTGCTCTGCCAGACGTTCTTAACGTAGTCAATTGCATCAGCAGCAGGCCTGGCACCCAGCGGTGCTTCCAGGACGTAACTTTTCTGTGGAGCAATGAGGATAATCCTCAGGTTACGGACCCAGTCCGTGTAATTGCTACCATCATCTTTCAACTTTGCTTTCTCAAGGAACGCATTAAAATTCAACGGAACAACAGCATGAGCCATCTATCTACAAACAAACATAGACAAGCAAAATACTATCAGGTACTAAGTTCATGATAAATTTAAGATCAATTAATCATATTACTTAAGAACTCCCACTTATACAGACATCTCTCTAGTCATCTAAGTTATCACGTGATCCAAATCAACTAAACCATGTCCGATCATCACGTGAGATGGAGTAGTTTCAATGGTGAACATCGCTATGTTGATCATATCTACTATATGATTCACGCTCGACCTTTCGGTCTCCGTGTTCCGAGGCCATATCTGTATATGCTAGGCTCGTCAAGTATAACCTGAGTATTCCGCGTGTGCAACTGTTTTGCACCCGTTGTATTTGAACGTAGAGCCTATCACACCCGATCATCACATGGTGTCTCAGCACGAAGAACTTTCGCAACGGTGCATACTCAGGGAGAACACTTCTTGATAATTAGTGAGAGATCGTCTTAAAATGCTACCGTCAATCAAATCAAGATAAGATGCATAAAGGATAAACATCACATGCAATCAATATAAGTGATATGATATGGCCATCATCATCTTGTGCTTGTGATCTCCATCTTCGAAGCACCGTCATGATCACCATCGTCACCGGCACGACACCTTGATCTCCATCATAGCATCGTTGTCGTTACGCCATCTATTGCTTCTACGACTATCGCTACCGCTTAGTGATAAAGTAAAGCAATTACAGGGCGTTTGCATTTCATACAATAAAGCGACAACCATATGGCTCCTGCCAGTTGCCGATAACTTCGGTTACAAAACATGATCATCTCATACAATAAAATATAGCATCACGTCTTGACCATATCACATCACAACATGCCCTGCAAAAACAAGTTAGACGTCCTCTACTTTGTTGTTGCAAATTTTACGTGGCTGCTACGGGCTTAGCAAGAACCGTTCTTACCTACGCATCAAAAACCACAATGATAGTTCGTCAAGTTGGTGCTGTTTTAACCTTCCCAAGGACCGGGCGTAGCCACACTCAATTCAGCTAAAGTGAGAGAGACAGACACCCGCCAGCCACCTTTAAGCACGAGTGCTCGTAATGGTGAAACCAGTCTCGCGTAAGCGTACGCATAATGTCGGTCCGGGCCGCTTCATCTCACAATACCGCCGAACCAAAGTATGACATGCTGGTAAGCAGTATGACTTGTATCGCCCACAACTCACTTGTGTTCTACTCGTGCATGTAACATCAACGCATAAAACCTGGCTCTGATACCACTGTTGGGGAACGTAGTAATTTCTAAAAATTTCCTACGCACACGCAAGATCATGGTGATGATATAGCAACGAGAGGGGAGAGTGTTCGTCCACGTACCCTCGTAGACCGTAAGCGGAAGCGTTAGCACAACGCGGTTGATGTAGTCGTACGTCTTCACGATCCGACCGATCCAAGCACGAACGTACGGAGCCTCCGAGTTCAGCACACGTTCAGCTCGATGACGATCTCCGGCCTCCGATCCAGACGAGCTCCGGAGATGAGTTCCGTCAGCACGACGGCGTGGTGACGATGATGATGTTCTATCGGCGCAGGGCTTCGCCTAAACTCCCCGACGATATGACCGAGGTGGAATATGGTGGAAGGGGGCACCGCACACGGCTAAGGAATGATCCGAAGATCAACTTGTGTGTCTATGGGGTGCCCCCCGCCCCCGTATATAAAGGAGCCAGGGGGGACGAGGCCGCCGGCCAAGGAGGGCGCGCCAAGGGGGGAGTCCTACTCCCACCGGGAGTAGGACTCCCTCTTTCCAAGTAGGAGTAGGAGAAGGGGGAAAGAGGAGGAAGAGGGGAAGGAAAGGGGGGCGCCGCCCCCCTTCCCTTGTCCTATTCGAACTAGGAAGGGGAGAGGCGCGCGGCCCCCTCCTGCCTCCTTCCCTCTTCTCCCTCGAGGCCCATGTAGGCCCAATAACCCCCCGGGGGGGTTCCGGTAACCTCCCGGTACTCCGGTAAAATGCCGATTTCACCCGGAACTATTCCGATGTCCAAACATAGGCTTCCAATATATCAATCTTTATGTCTCGACCATTTCGAGACTCCTCGTCATGTCCGTGATCACATTCGGGACTCCGAACAAACTTCGGTACATCAAAACTTATAAACTCATAATAAAACTGTCATTGAAACGTTAAGCGTGCGGACCCTACGGGTTCGAGAACTATGTAGACATGACCTAGAACCATTCTCGGTCAATAACCAATAGCGGGACCTGGATGCCCATATTGGTTCCTACATATTCTACAAAGATCTTTATCGGTCAAACCGCATAACAACATACGTTGTTCCCTTTGTCATCGGTATGTTACTTGCCCGAGATTCGATCGTCGGTATCCAATACCTAGTTCAATCTCGTTACCGGCAAGTCTCTTTACTCGTTACGTAATACATCATTCCGTAACTAACTCATTAGCTACATTGCTTGCAAGGCTTATAGTGATGTGCATTACCGAGAGGGCCCAGAGATACCTCTCCGACAATCGGAGTGACAAAACCTAATCTCGAAATACGCCAACTCAACATGTACCTTCGGAGACACCTGTAGTACACCTTTATAATCACCCAGTTACGTTGTGACGTTTGGTAGTACCCAAAGTGTTCCTCCGGTGAACGAGAGTTGCATAATTCTCATAGTTACAGGAACATGTATAAGTCATGAAGAAAGCAATAGCAGTATACTAAACGATCAAGTGTTGGGCTAACGGGATGGGTCATGTCAATCACATCATTCTTCTAATGATGTGATCCCACTAATCAAATGACAACACATGTCTATGGTTAGGAAACATAACCATCTTTGATTAATGAGGTAGTCAAGTAGAGGCATACTAGTGACTATAGTTTTGTCTATGTATTCACACATGTATCATGTTTCCGGTTAATACAATTCTAGCATGAATAATAAACATTTATCATGATATGAGGAAATAAATAATAACTTTATTATTGCCTCTAGGGCATATTTCCTTCAGTCTTCCACTTGCACTAGAGTCAATAATCTAGATTACATAGTAATGATTCTAACACCCATGGAGTCTTGGTGCTGATCATGTTTTGCTCGTGAGAGAGGCTTAGTCAACGAGTCTGCAACATTCAGATCCGTATGTATCTTGCAAATCTCTATGTCTCCCACTTGGACTTGGTCCCGAATGGAATTGAAGCGTCTCTTGATGTGCTTGGTCCTCTTGTGAAATCCGGATTCCTTTGCCAAGGCAATTGCACCGGTATTGTCACAGAATATCTTCATTGGTCCTGATGCACTAGGTATGACACCTAGATCGGAAATGAACTCCTTCATCCGAGCCTAGGTTTTATGCGTTGATGTTATATGCACGAGTAGAACACAAGTGAGTTGTGGGCGATACAAGTCATACTGCTTACCAGCATGTCATACTTTGGTTCGGCGGTATTGTGAGATGAAGTGGCCCGGACCGACATTACGCGTATGCTTACGCGAGACTGGTTTCACCGTTATGAGCACTCTTGCTTAAAGGTGGCTGGCGGGTGTCTGTCTCTCTCACTTTAGCTGAATTGAGTGTGGCTACGCCCGGTCCTTGCGAAGGTTAAAACAGCACCAACTTGACGAACTATCATTGTGGTTTTTGATGCGTAGGTAAGAACGGTTCTTGCTAAGCCCGTAGCAGCCACGTAAAATTTGCAACAACAAAGTAGAGGACGTCTAACTTGTTTTTGCAGGGCATGTTGTGATGTGATATGGTCATGACGTGATGCTATATTTTATTGTATGAGATGATCATGTTTTGTAACCGAAGTTATCGGCAACTGGCAGGAGCCATATGGTTGTCGCTTTATTGTATGAAATGCAAACGCCCTGTAATTGCTTTACTTTATCACTAAGCGGTAGCGATAGTCGTAGAAGCAATAGATGGCGTAACGACAACGATGCTACGATGGAGATCAAGGTGTCGCGCCGGTGACGATGGTGATCATGACGGTGCTTCGAAGATGGAGATCACAAGCACAAGATGATGATGGCCATATCATATCACTTATATTGATTGCATGTGATGTTTATCTTTTATGCATCTTATCTTGCTTTGATTGACGGTAGCATTTTAAGATGATCTCTCACTAATTATCAAGAAGTGTTCTCCCTGAGTATGCACCGTTGCGAAAGTTCTTCGTGCTGAGACACCACGTGATGATCGGGTGTGATAGGCTCTACGTTCAAATACAACGGGTGCAAAACAGTTGCACACGTGGAATACTCAGGTTATACTTGACGAGCCTAGCATATACAGATATGGCCTCGGAACACGGAGACCGAAAGGTCGAGCGTGAATGATATAGTAGATATGATCAACATAGCGATGTTCACCATTGAAACTACTCCATGTCACGTGATGATCGGACATGGTTTAGTTGATTTGGATCACGTGATCACTTAGATGACTAGAGAGATGTTTGTCTAAGTGGGAGTTCTTAAGTAATATGATTAATTGAACTTAAATTTATCATGAACTTAGTACCTGATAGTATTTTGAATGTCTATGTTTGTTTGTAGATAGATGGCTCATGCTGTTGTTCCGTTTAATTTTAATGTGTTCCTTGAGAATGCAAAGTTGAAAGATGATGGTAGCAATTACACGGACTGGGTCCGTAACCTGAGGATTATCCTCATTGCTGCACAGAAAAGTTACATCCTGGAAGCACCGCTGGGTGCCAGGCCTGCTGCTGATGCAACTGACTACGTTAAGAACGTCTGGCAGAGCAAAGCAGATGACTACTCGATACTTCAGTGTGCCATGCTTTACGGCTTAGAACCGGGTCTTCAACGACGTTTTGAACCTCATGGAGCATATGAGATATTCCAGGAGTTGAAGTTAATATTTCAAGCAAATGCCCGGATTGAGAGATATGAAGTCTCCAATAAGTTCTATAGCTGCAAGATGGAGGAGAATAGTTCTGTCAGTGAACACATACTCAAAATGTCTGGGTATAATAATCACTTGATTCAACTGGGAGTTAATCTTCCTGATGATAGTGTCGTCTAAAGAATTCTCCAATCATTGCCACCAATCTACAAGAGCTTCGTGATGAACTATAGCATGCAAGGGATGAACAAGACTATTCCCAAGCTCTTCACAATGCTGAAAGCTGCGGAGGTAGAAATCAAGAAGGAGCATCAAGTGTTGATGGTTAACAAAACCACCAGTTTCAAGAAGAAGGGCAAAGGGAAGAAGAAGGGAAACTTCAAAAAGAACGGCAAGCAAGTTGCTGCTCAAGAGAAGAAACCCAAGTCTGGACCTAAGCCTGAAACTGAGTGCTTCTACTGCAAGCAGACTGGACACTGGAAGCGGAACTGCCCCAAGTATTTGGCGGATAAGAAGGATGGCAAAGTGAACAAAGGTATATGTGATATACATGTTATTGATGTGTACCTTACTAATGCTCGCAGTAGCACCTGGGTATTTGATACTGGTTCTGTTGCTAATATTTGCAACTCGAAACAGGGACTACGGATTAAGCGAAGATTAGCTAAGGACGAGGTGACGATGCGCATGGGAAATGGTTCCAAAGTCGATGTGATCGCGCTCGGCATGCTACCTCTACATCTACCATCGGGATTAGTATTAGACCTAAATAATTGTTATTTGGTGCCAGCGTTGAGCATGAACATAATATCTGGATCTTGTTTTTAATGTGAGACGGTTATTCATTTAAATCAGAGAATAATGGTTGTTCTATTTATATGAGTAATATCTTTTATGATCATGCACCCTTGAAGAATGGTCTGTTTTTATTGAATCTCGATAGTAGTGATACACATATTCATAGTGTTGAAACCAAAAGATGCAGAGTTGATAATGATAGTACAACTTATTTGTGGCACTGCCGTTTAGGTCATATCGGTGTAAAGCGCATGAAGAAACTCCATACTGATGGGCTTTTGGAATCACTTGATTATGAATCACTTGGTACTTGTGAACCGTGCCTTATGGGCAAGATTACTAAAACGCCATTCTCCGGAACTATGGAGAGAGCAACAGATTTGTTGGAAATCATACATACAGATGTATGTGGTCCAATGAATGTTGAGGCTCGTGGCGGATATCGTTATTTTCTCACCTTCACAGATGATTTAAGCAGATATGGGTATATCTACATAATGAAACACAAGTCTGAAACATTTGAAAAGTTCAAAGAATTTCAGAGTGAAGTGGAAAATCATCATAACAAGAAAATAAAGTTTCTACGATCTGATCGTGGAGGAGAATATTTGAGTTACGAGTTTGGTCTACACTTGAAACAATGCGGGATAGTCTCGCAATTCACACCACCTAGAACACCACAACGAAATGGTGTGTCCGAACGTCGTAATCGTACTTTACTTGATATGGTGCGATATATGATGTCTCTTACTGATTTACCGCTATCGTTTTGGGGTTATGCTTTAGAGACGGGCGCATTCACGTTAAATAGGGCACCATCAAAATCCGTTGAAATGACGCCTTATGAACTGTGGTTTGGCAAGAAACCAAAGTTGTCGTTTCTTAAAGTTTGGGGCTGCAATGCTTATGTGAAGAAACTTCAACCAGATAAGCTCGAACCCAAATCGGAGAAATGTGTCTTCATAGGATACCCAAAGGAGACTATTGGGTACACCTTCTATCACAGATCTGAGGGCAAAATTTTTGTTGCTAAAATCGGATCCTTTCTAGAGAAGGAGTTTCTCTCGAAAGAAGTGAGTGGGAGGAAAGTAGAACTTGATGAGATAACTGTATCTACTCCCTTATTGGAAAGTAGTTCATCACAAGAACCGGTTCCTGTGACAACTACACCAATCAGTGAGGAAGCTAATGATATTGATCATGAAACTTCAGATCAAGTTTCTACTGAACCTCGTAGGTCTACCAGAGTAAGAACCGCACCAGAGTGGTACAGTAATCCTATTCTGGAAGTCATGTTACTTGACCATGATGAACCTACAAACTATGAGGAAGCGATGATGAGCCCAGATTCCGCAAAATGGCTAGAGGCCATGAAATCTGAGATGGGATCCATGTATGAAAACAAAGTATGGACTTTGGTTGACTTGCCCGATGATCGGCAAGCCATTGAGAATAAATGGATCTTTAAGAAGAAGACTGACGCTGATGGTAATGTAACTGTCTATAAAGCTCGACTTGTTGCGAAAGGTTTTCGACAAGTTCAAGGGGTTGATTACGATGAGACTTTCTCACCCGTAGCGATGCTTAAGTCTGTCCGAATCATGTTAGCTATTGCTGCATTTCATGATTATGAAATTTGGCAAATGGATGTCAAAACTGCATTCTTGAATGGATTTCTAGAAGAAGAGGTGTATATGATGCAGCCAGAAGGTTTTGTTGATCCAAAAGGTGCTAAAAAAGTATGCAAGCTCCAGCGATCCATTTATGGACTGGTGCAAGCATCTCGGAGTTGGAATAAACATTTTGATAGTGTGATCAAAGCATATGGTTTTATACAGACTTTTGGAGAAGCCTGTATTTACAAGAAAGTGAGTGGGAGCTCTGTAGCATTTCTAGTTTTATATGTAGATGACATATTATTAATTGGAAATGATATAGAATTTCTGGATAGCATAAAGGGATACTTGAATAAAAGTTTTTCAATGAAAGACCTCGGTGAAGCTGCTTACATATTGGGCATCAAGATCTATAGAGATAGATCAAGACGCTTAATAGGACTTTCACAAAGCACATACCTTGACAAAATTTTGAAAAAGTTCAAAATGGACCAGGCAAAGAAAGGATTCTTGCCTGTGCTACAAGGTGTGAAGTTGAGTCAAACTCAATGCCCGACCACAGCAGAAGATAGAGAGAAAATGAAAGGTGTTCCCTATGCTTCAACCATAGGCTCTATCATGTATGCAATGCTGTGTACCAGACCTGACGTATGCTTAGCAATAAGCTTGGCAGGAAGGTACCAAAGTAATCCAGGAGTGGATCACTGGACAGCGGTCAAGAACATCCTGAAATACCTGAAAAGGACTAAGGATATGTTTCTCGTATATGGAGGTGACAAAGAGCTAGTCGTAAATGGTTACGTCGATGCAAGCTTTGACACTGATCCGGACGATTCTAAATCGCAAACCGGATACGTGTTTATATTAAATGGTGGAGCTGTAAGTTGGTGCAGTTCTAAACAAAGCGTCGTGGCGGGATCTACATGTGAAGCGGGGTACATAGCTGCTTCTGAAGCAGCAAATGAAGGAGTCTGGATGAAGGAGTTCATTTCCGATCTAGGTGTCATACCTAGTGCATCGGGACCAATGAAGATCTTCTGTGACAATACTGGTGCAATTGCCTGGGCAAAGGAATCCAGATTTCACAAGAGGACCAAGCACATCAAGAGACGCTTCAATTCCATTCGGGACCAAGTCCAAGTGGGAGACATAGAGATTTGCAAGATACATACGGATCTGAATGTTGCAGACCCGTTGACTAAGCCTCTCTCACGAGCAAAACATGATCAGCACCAAGACTCCATGGGTGTTAGAATCATTACTATGTAATCTAGATTATTGACTCTAGTGCAAGTGGGAGACTGAAGGAAATATGCCCTAGAGGCAATAATAAAGTTATTATTTATTTCCTCATATCATGATAAATTTTTATTATTCATGCTAGAATTGTATTAACAGGAAACATGATACATGTGTGAATACATAGACAAAACAATAGTCACTAGTATGCCTCTACTTGACTAGCTCATTAATCAAAGATGGTTATGTTTCCTAACCATAGACATGTGTTGTCATTTGATTAGTGGGATCACATCATTAGAAGAATGATGTGATTGATGACCCATCCCGTTAGCCCAGCACTTGATCGTTTATTATACTGCTATTGCTTTCTTCATGACTTATACATGTTCCTGTAACTATGAGAATTATGCAACTCTCGTTTACCGGAGGAACACTTTGGGTACTACCAAACGTCACAACATAACTGGGTGATTATAAAGGAGTGCTACAGGTGTCTCCGAAGGTACATGTTGAGTTGGCGTATTTCGAGATTAGGTTTTGTCACTCCGATTGTCGGAGAGGTATCTCTGGGCCCTCTCGGTAATGCACATCACTATAAGCCTTGCAAGAAATGTAGCTAATGAGTTAGTTACGGAATGATGTATTACGTAACGAGTAAAGAGACTTACCGGTAACGAGATTGAACTAGGTATTGGATACCGACGATCGAATCTCGGGCAAGTAACATACCGATGACAGAGGGAACAACGTATGTTGTTATGCGGTTTGACCGATAAAGATCTTCGTAGAATATGTAGGAACCAATATGGGCATCCAGGTCCCGCTATTGGTTATTGACCGAGAATGGTTCTAGGTCATGTCTACATAGTTCTCGAACCCGTAGGGTCCGCACGCTTAACGTTTCGATGACAGTTTTATTATGAGTTTATAAGTTTTAATGTACCGAAGTTTGTTCGGAGTCCCGGATGTGATCACGGACATGACGAGGAGTCTCGAAATGGTCGAGACATAAAGATTGATATATTGGAAGCCTATGTTTGGACAACGGAATAGTTCCGGGTGAAATCGGCATTTTACCGGAGTACCGGGAGGTTACCGGAACCCCCCGGGGGGGTTATTGGGCCTACATGGGCCTCGAGGGAGAAGAGGGAAGGAGGCAGGAGGGGGCCGCGCGCCCCTTCCCTTCCTAGTCCGAATAGTACAAGGGAAGGGGGCGGCGCCCCCCCCCCATTCCTTCCCCTCTTCCTCCTCTTTCCCCCCTTCTCCTACTCCTACTTGGAAAGAGGGAGTCCTACTCCTGGTGGGAGTAGGACTCCCCCCTTGGCACGCCCTCCTTGGCCGGCGGCCTCCTCCCCCCTGGCTCCTTTATATACGGGGGCGGGGGGCACCCCATAGACACACAAGTTGATCTACGGATCGTTCCTAAGCCGTGTGCGGTTCCCCCTTCCACCATATTCCACCTCGGTCATATCGTCGTGGAGTTTAGGCGAAGCCCTGCGCCGGTAGAACATCATCATCGTCACCACGCCGTCGTGCTGACGGAGCTCATCTCCGGAGCTCGGCTGGATCGGAGGCCGGAGATCGTCATCGAGTTGAACGTGTGCTGAAATTTTTTTGAAATTACTACGTTCCCCAACAGTGGTATCAGAGCCAGGTTTCAGCACACGTTCAGCTCGATGACGATCTCCGGCCTCCGATCCAGCCGAGCTCCGGAGATGAGTTCCATCAGCATGACGGCGTGGTGACGATGATGATGTTCTACCAGCGCAGGGCTTCGCCTAAACTCCGCGACGATATGACCGAGGTGGAATATGGTGGAAGGGGGCACCGCACACGGCTAAGGAACGATCCATAGATCAACTTGTGTGTCTATGGGGTGCCCCCCCCCCCCCCCCCCGTCCCTGTATATAAAGGAGCCAGGGGGGAGGAGGCCGCCGGCCAAGGAGGGCGCGCCAAGGGGGGAGTCCTACTCCCACCGGGAGTAGGACTCCCTCTTTCCAAGTAGGAGTAGGAGAAGGGGGGAAAGAGGAGGAAAAGGGGAAGGAAAGGGGGGGGGGCGCCGCCCCCTTCCCTTGTACTATTCGGACTAGGAAGGGGAGGGGTGCGCGGCCCCCTCCTGCCTCCTTCCATCTTCTCCCTCGAGGCCCATGTAGGCCCAATAACCCCCCGGGGGGGTTCCGGTAACCTCCCGGTACTCCGGTAAAATGCCGATTTCACCCGGAACTATTCCGATGTCCAAACATAGGCTTCCAATATATCAATCTTTATGTCTCGACTATTTCGAGACTCCTCGTCATGTCCGTGATCACATCCGGGACTCCGAACAAACTTCGGTACATCAAAACTTATAAACTCATAATAAAACTGTCATCGAAACGTTAAGCGTGCGGACCCTACGGGTTCGAGAACTATGTAGACATGACCTAGAACCATTCTCGGTCAATAACCAATAGCGGGACCTGGATGCCCATATTGGTTCCTACATATTCTACGAAGATCTTTATCGGTCAAACCGCATAACAACATACGTTGTTCCCTTTGTCATCGGTATGTTACTTCCCCGAGATTCGATCGTCGGTATCCAATACCTAGTTCAATCTCGTTACCGGCAAGTCTCTTTACTCGTTACGTAATACATCATTCCGTAACTAACTCATTAGCTACATTGCTTGCAAGGCTTATAGTGATGTGCATTACCGAGAGGGCCAAGAGATACCTCTCCGACAATCGGAGTAACAAAACCTAATCTCGAAATACATCAACTCAACATGTACCTTTGGAGACACCTGTAGTACTCCTTTATAATCACCCAGTTACGTTGTGACGTTTGGTAGTACCCAAAGTGTTCCTCCGGTAAACGGGAGTTGCATAATTCTCATAGTTACAGGAACATGTATAAGTCATGAAGAAAGCAATAGCAGTATACTAAACGATCAAGTGCTGGGCTAACGGGATGGGTCATGTCAATCACATCATTCTTCTAGTGATGTGATCCCACTAATCAAATGACAACACATGTCTATGGTTAGGAAACATAACCATCTTTGATTAATGAGCTAGTCAAGTAGAGGCATACTAGTGACTATAGTTTTGTCTATGTATTCACACATGTATCATGTTTCCGGTTAATAACCATTCTAGCATGAATAATAAACATTTATCATGATATGAGGAAATAAATAATAACTTTATTATTGCCTCTAGGGCATATTTCCTTCAGTCTCCCACTTGCACTAGAGTCAATAATCTAGATTACATAGTAATGATTCTAACACCCATGGAGTCTTGGTGTTGATCATGTTTTGCTCGTGAGAGAGGCTTAGTCAACGGGTCTGCAACATTCAGATCCGTATGTATCTTGCAAATGTCTATGTCTCCCACTTGGACTTGGTCCCGAATGGAATTGAAGTGTCTCTTGATGTGATTGGTCCTCTTGTGAAATCTGGATTCCTTTGCCAAGGCAATTGCACCAGTATTGTCACAGAAGATCTTCATTGGTCCCGATGCACTAGGTATGACACCTAGATCGGAAATGAACTCCTTCATCCAGACTCCTTCATTTGCTGCTTCAGAAGCAGTTATGTACTCCGCTTCACATGTAGATCCCGCCACGACGCTTTGTTTAGAACTGCACCAACTTACAGCTCCACCGTTTAATATAAACACTTATCCGGTTTGCGATTTAGAATCGTCCGGATTAGTGTCAAAGCTTGCATCGACGTAACCATTTACGACTAGCTCTTTGTCACCTCCATATACGAGAAACATATCCTTAGTCCTTTTCAGGTATTTCAGGATGTTCTTGACCGCTGTCCAGTGATCCACTCCTAGATTACTTTGGTACCTTCCTGCCAAGCTTATTGCTAAGCATACGTCAGGTCTGGTACACAGCATTGCATACATGATAGAGCCTATGGCTGAAGCATAGGGAACATCTTTCATTTTCTCTCTATCTTCTGCTGTGGTCGGGCATTGAGTTTGACTCAACTTCACACCTTGTAGCACAGGCAAGAATCCTTTCTTTGCCTGATCCATTTTGAACTTCTTCAAAATTTTGTCAAGGTATGTGCTTTGTGAAAGTCCAATTAAGCGTCTTGATCTATCTCTATAGATCTTGATGCCCAATATGTAAGCAGCTTCACCGAGGTCTTTCATTGAAAAACTTTTATTCAAGTATCCCTTTATGCTATCCAGAAATTCTATATCATTTCCAATTAATAATATGTCATCTACATATAAAACTAGAAATGCTACAGAGCTCCCACTCACTTTCTTGTAAATACAGGCTTCTCCAAAAGTCTGTATAAAACCATATGCTTTGATCACACTATCAAAACGTTTATTCCAACTCCGAGATGCCTGCACCAGTCCATAAATGGATCGCTGGAGCTTGCATACTTTGTTAGCACCTTTTGGATCAACAAAACCTTCTGGCTGCATCATATACAACTCTTCTTCTAGAAATCCATTCAAGAATGCAGTTTTGACATCCATTTGCCAAATTTCATAATCATGAAATGCAGCAATAGCTAACATGATTCAAACAGACTTAAGCATCGCTACGGGTGAGAAAGTCTCATCGTAGTCAACCCCTTGAACTTGTCGAAAACCTTTCGCAACAAGTCGAGCTTTATAGACAGTTACATTACCATCAGCGTCAGTCTTCTTCTTAAAGATCCATTTATTCTCAATGGCTTGCCGATCATCGGGCAAGTCAACCAAAGTCCATACTTTGTTTTCATACATGGATCCCATCTCAGATTTCATGGCCTCTAGCCATTTTGCGGAATCTGGGCTCATCATCGCTTCCTCATAGTTCGTAGGTTCATCATGGTCAAGTAACATGACTTCCAGAATAGGATTACCGTACCACTCTGGTGCGGTTCTTACTCTGGTAGACCTACGAGGTTCAGTAGAAACTTGATCTGAAGTTTCATGATCAATATCATTAGCTTCCTCACTAATTGGTGTAGTTGTCATAGGAACCAGTTCTTGTGATGAACTACTTTCCAATAAGGGAGTAGATATAGTTATCTCATCAAGTTCTACTTTCCTCCCACTCACTTCTTTCGAGAGAAACTCCTTCTCTAGAAAGGATCCGATTTTAGAAACAAAAATTTTGCCCTCAGATCTATGATAGAAGGTGTACCCAATAGTCTCCTTTGGGTATCCTATGAAGACACATTTCTCCGATTTGGGTTCGAGCTTATCTGGTTGAAGTTTCTTCACATAAGCATCGCAGCCCCAAACTTTAAGAAACGACAACTTTGGTTTCTTGCCAAACCACAGTTCATAAGGCGTCGTTTCAACGGATTTTGATGGTGCCCTATTTAACGTGAATGCGGCCGTCTCTAAAGCATAACCCCAAAACGATAGCGGTAAATCGGTAAGAGACATCATAGATCGCACCATATCAAGTAATGTACGATTACGACGTTCGGACACACCATTTCGTTGTGGTGTTCCAGGTGGCATGAATTGCGAGACTATCCCGCATTGTTTCAAGTGTAGACCAAACTAGTAACTCAAATATTCTCCTCCACGATCAGATCGTAGAAACTTTATTTTCTTGTTACGATGATTTTCCATTTCACTCTAAAATTCTTTGAACTTTTCAAGTGTTTCAGACTTGTGTTTCATTAAGTAGATATACCCATATCTGTTTAGATCATCTGTGAAGGTGAGAAAATAACGATATCCGCCACGAGCCTCAACATTCATTTGACCACATACATCTGTATGTATGATTTCCAACAAATCTATTGCTCTCTCCATAGTTCCGGAGAACGGAGTTTTAGTCATCTTGCCCATAAGGCACGGTTCGCAAGTACCAAGTGATTCATAATCAAGTGATTCCAAAAGCCCATCAGTATGGAGTTTCTTCATGCGCTTTACACCGATATGACCTAAACGGCAGTGCCACAAATAAGTTGCACTATCGTTATCAACTCTGCATCTTTTGGTTTCAACACTATGAATATGTGTATCACTACTATCGAGATTCAATAAAAACAGACCATTCTTCAAGGGTGCATGACCATAAAAGATATTACTCATATAAATAGAACAACCATTATTCTCTGATTTAAATGAATAACCGTCTCGCATTAAACAAGATCCAGATATAATGTTCATGCTCAACGCTGGCACCAAATAACAATTATTTAGGTCTAATACTAATCCCGATGGTAGATGTAGAGGTAGCGTGCCGACCGCGATCACATCGACTTTGGAACCATTTCCCACGCGCATCGTCACCTCGTCCTTAGCTAATCTTCGCTTAATCCGTAGTCCATGTTTCGAGTTGCAAATATTAGCAACAGAACCAGTATCAAATACCCAGGTGCTACTGCGAGCATTAGTAAGGTACACATCAATAACATGTATATCACATATACCTTTGTTCACTTTGCCATCCTTCTTATCCGCCAAATACTTGGGGCAGTTCCGCTTCCAGTGTCCAGTCTGCTTGTAGTAGAAGCACTCAGTTTCAGGCTTAGGTCCAGACTTGGGTTTCTTCTCTTGAGCAGCAACTTGCTTGCCGTTCTTTTTGAAGTTTCCCTTCTTCTTCCCTTTGCCCTTCTTCTTTGAACTGGTGGTTTTGTTAACCATCAACACTTGATGCTCCTTCTTGATTTCTACCTCCGCAGCTTTCAGCATTGCGAAGAGCTCGGGAATAGTCTTGTTCATCCCTTGCATGTTATAGTTCATCACGAAGCTCTTGTAGCTTGGTGGCAGTGATTGGAGAATTCTGTCAATGACACTATCATCAGGAAGATTAACTCCCAGTTGAATCAAGTGATTATTATACCCAGACATTTTTAGTATGTGTTCACTGACAGAACTATTCTCCTCCATCTTGCAGCTATAGAACTTATTGGAGACTTCATATCTCTCAATCCGGGCATCTGCTTGAAATATTAACTTCAACTCCTGGAACATCTCATATGCTCCATGACGTTCAAAACGTCGTTGAAGACCCGGTTCTAAGCCATAAAGCATGGCACATTGAACTATCGAGTAGTCATCAGCTTTGCTCTGCCAGACGTTCTTAACGTCGTCAGTTGCATCAGCAGCAGGCCTGGCACCCAGCGGTGCTTCCAGGACGTAACTTTTCTGTGCAGCAATGAGGATAATCCTCAGGTTACGGACCCAGTCCGTGTAATTGCTACCATCATCTTTCAACTTTGCTTTCTCAAGGAACGCATTAAAATTCAACGGAACAACAGCACGAGCCATCTATCTACAAACAAGCATAGACAAGCAAAATACTATCAGGTACTAAGTTCATGATAAATTTAAGTTCAATTAATCATATTACTTAAGAACTCCAACTTAGACAGACATCTCTCTAGTCATCTAAGTGATCACGTGATCCAAATCAACTAAACCATGTCCGATCATCACGTGACATGGAGTAGTTTCAATGGTGAACATTGCTATGTTGATCATATCTACTATATGATTCACGCTCGACCTTTCGGTTTCCGTGTTCCGAGGCCATATCTGTATATGCTAGGCTCGTCAAGTATAACCTGAGTATTCCGCGTGTGCAACTATTTTGCACCCGTTGTATTTGAACGTAGAGCCTATCACACCCGATCATCACGTGGTGTCTCAGCACGAAGAACTTTCGCAACGGTGCATACTCAGGGAGAACACTTCTTGATAATTAGTGAGAGATCATCTTAAAATGCTACCGTCAATCAAAGCAAGATAAGATGCATAAAGGATAAACATCACATGCAACCAATATAAGTGATATGATATGGCCATCATCATCTTGTGCTTGTGATCTCCATCTTCGAAGCACCGTCATGATCACCATCATCACCGGTGCGACACCTTGATCTCCATCGTAGCATCGTTGTTGTTACGCCATCTATTGCTTCTATGACTATCGCTACCGCTTAGTGATAAAGTAAAGCAATTACAGGGCGTTTGCATTTCATACAATAAAGCAACAACCATATGGCTCCTGCCAGTTGCCGATAACTTCGGTTACAAAACATGATCATCACATACAATAAAATATAGCATCACGTCTTGACCATATCACATCACAACATGCCCTGCAAAAACAAGTTAGACGTCCTCTACTTTATTGTTGCAAATTTTACGTGGCTGCTACGGGCTTAGCAAGAACCGTTCTTACCTACGCATCAAAAACCACAACGATAGTTCGTCAAGTTGGTGCTGTTTTAACCTTCCCAAGGACCGGGCGTAGCCACACTCGATTCAGCAAAAGTGAGAGAGACAGACACCCGCCAGCCACCTTTAAGCATGAGTGCTCGTAACGGTGAAACCAGTCTCGCGTAAGCGTACGCGTAATGTCGGTCCGGGCCGCTTCATCTCACAATACCGCCGAACCAAAGTATGACATGCTGGTAAGCAGTATGACTTGTATCGCCCACAACTCACTTGTGTTCTACTCGTGCATATAACATCAACGCATAAAACCTAGGCTCTGATACCACTGTTGGGGAACATAGTAATTTCAAAAAAATTCCTACGCACACGCAAGATCACGGTGATGATATAGCAACGAGAGGGGAGATTGTTCGTCCACGTACCCTCGTAGACCGTAAGCGGAAGCGTTAGCACAACGCGGTTGATGTAGTCGTACATCTTCACGATCCGACCGATCCAAGCACCGAATGTACGGAGCCTCCGAGTTCAGCACACGTTCAGCTCGATGACGTTCTCCAGCCTCCGATCCAGCCGTGCTCCGGAGATGAGTTCCGTCAGCACGACGGCGTGGTGATGATGATGATGTTCTACCGGTGTAGGGCTTCGCCTAAACTCCGCGACGATATGACCGAGGTGGAATATGGTGGAAGGGGGCACCGCACACGGCTAAGGAATGATCCGTAGATCAACTTGCTCCTTTATATACGGGGGCAGGGGGGCACCCCATGACACACAAGTTGATCTACGGATCGTTCCTTAGCCGTGTGCGGTGCCCCCTTCCACCATAATCCACCTCGATCATATCGTCACGGAGTTTAGGCGAAGCCATGCGCCGGTAGAACATCATCATCGTCACCACGCCGTCGTGCTGACGGAACTCATCTCCGGAGCTCTGCTGGATCGGAGGCTGGAGATCATCATCGAGCTGAACGTGCGCTGAACTCGGAGGCTCCGTACGTTCGGTGCTTGGATCGGTCGAATCATCAAGATGTACGACTACATCAACCGCGTTGTGCTAACGCTTACACTTACGGTCTACGAGGGTACATGGACATACACTCTCCCCTCTCGTTGCTATACCATCACCGTGATCTTGCGTGTGCGTAGGAAAATTTTGAAATTACTACGTTCCCCAACAGTGGCATCCGAGCCAGGTTTTATGCGTTGATGTTATATGCACGAGTAGAACACAAGTGAGTTGTGGGCGATACAAGTCATACTGCTTACCAGCATGTCATACTTTGGTTCAGCGGTATTGTTGGATGAAGCGGCCCGGACCGACATTACGCGTACGCTTACGTGAGACTGGTTTTACCGCCGTGCTTTGCACATAGGTGACTAGCGGGTGTCTGTTTCTCCAACTTTAGTTGAACCAAGTGTGGCTACGCCCGGTCCTTGCGAAGGTTAAAACAGCACCAACTTGACGAACTATCGTTGTGGTTTTGATGTGTAGGTAAGAACGGTTCTTGCTCAGCCCATAGCAGCCACGTAAAACTTGCAACAAGAAAGTAGAGGACGTCTAACTTGTTTTTACAGGGCATGTTGTGATGTGATATGGTCAAGACGTGATGAGATATAAGTTGTTGTATGAGATGATCATGTTTTGTTGAAGTTATCGGCAACTGGCAGAAGCCCTATGGTTCTCTCTTTGTTGTATAAGATGCAAGTGCCAAATAATTGCTCTACTTTATCGCTATGCGATAGCAATAGTTGCAAGAGCAATAGTTGGCGAGACGACCATGTGACGACACATTGATATAGATCAAGATGATGAAGATCATGGTGTCGTGCCGGTGACGATAGAGATCATGACAGTACTTTGGAGATGGAGATCAAAGGCGCAAGATGATCATGGCCATATCATGTTACATATTTTGATTACATATGATGTTTATCTATTATACATCTTATTCTGTTTTGTTTGATGGTAGCATTTTAAGATGATCTCTCACTAATTATCAAGAAGTGTTCTCCCTGAGTATGCACCGTTGCAAAAGTTCTTCGTGCTGAGACACCACGTGATGATCGGGTGTGATAGGCTCTACGTTCAAATACAACGGGTGCAAAACAGTTGCACACGCGGAATACTCAGGTTAAACTTGACGAGCCTAGCATATACAGATATGGCCTCGGAACACGGAGACCGAAAGGTCGAGCGTGAATCATATAGTAGATATGATCAACATAGTGATGTTCACCATTGAAAACTACTCCATCTCACATGATGATCGGACATGGTTTAGTTGATTTGGATCACGTGATCACTTAGATGACTAGAGAGATGTCTGTCTAAGTGGGAGTTCTTAAATAATATGATTAATTGAACTTTAATTTATCATGAACTTAGTCCTGGTAGTATTTTGCAAATTATGTTGTAGATCAATAGCTTGCGTTGTTGCTTTCATATGTTTATTTTGATATGTTCCTAGAGAAAAATTGTGTTGAAAGATGTTAGTAACAATGATGTGGATTGGATCCGTGATCTAAGGTTTATCCTCATTGCTGCACAGAAGAATTATGTCATTGATGCACCGCTAGGTGACAAACCTATTGCAGGAGCAGATGCAGACGTTATGAACGTTTGGCTAGCTCAATATGATGACTACTTGATAGTTTAGTGCACCATGCTTAACGGCTTAGAATCGGGACTTTAAAGATGTTTTGAACATCATGGACCATATGAGATGTTCCAGGAACTGAAGTTAATATTTCAAGCAAATACCCGAGTTGAGAGATATGAAGTCTCCAACAAGTTCTAGGGCTAAAAGATGGAGGAGAATCGCTCAACTAGTGAGCATGTGCTCAGATTGTCTAGGTACTTCAATCACTTGAATCAAGTGGGAGTTAATCTTCCAGATAAGATAGTGATTGATAGAATTCTCTAGTCACCATCACTAAGTTACTAGAACTTCGTGATGAACTATAGTATGCAAGGGATGACGAAAACGATTCCCGAGCTCTTCGTGATGTTGAAATCGATGAAGGTAGAAATCAAGAAAGAGCATCAAGTGTTGATGATTGACAAGACCACTAGTTTCAAGAAAAGGGCAAAGGGAAAGAAAGGGAAACTTCAAGTAGAATGGCAAACAAGTTGTCACTCCCATGAAGAAGACCAAAGCTGGACCAAAGCCTGAAACTGAGTGTTTACACTGCAAAGGAAATGGTCACTGGAAGCGAAAATGCCCTGAATATTTGGTGGATAAGAAGGATGGCAAAGTGAACAAGGGTATATTTGATATACATATTATTGATGTGAGCCTTACTAGTGTTTATAGTAGCCACTGAGTATTTGATACCTGTTCGGTTGCTAAGATTAGTAACTCGAAACAGGAGTTATAGAATAAACAGAGACTAGTTGAAGGGGAAGTGACGATGAGTGTTGGAAGTAGTTCCAAGATTGATATGATCATCATCGCACACTCCCTATACTTTCGGGATTAGTGTTAAACCTAAATAAATGTTATTTGGCGTTTGCGTTGAGCATGAATATGATTTGATCATGTTTATTGCAATACGGTTATTCATTTAAAGTCAGAGAATAATTGTTGTTCTGTTTACATGAATAAAACCTTCAATGGTCATACACCCAATGAAAATAGTTTGTTGGATCTCGATCGTAGTGATACACATATTCATAAAATTGATGCCAAAAGATGCAAAGTTAATAATGATAGTGCAACTTATTTCTGGCACTGCCGTTTGGGTCATATCGGTGTAAAGCGCATGAAGAAACTCCATAAAGATGGATTTTCGGAATCACTTGGTTATGAATCATTTGATGCTTGCGAACCATGCCTTTTGGGCAAGATGACTAAAACTCCGTTCTCCGGAACAATGGAACGAGCTACTGACTTATTGGAAATAATACATACCGATGTATGCAATCCAATGAGTGTTGATGCTCGTGGCAAGTATCATTATTTTCTGACCTTCACAAGATGATTTGAGAAGATATGGGTATATCTACTTGATGAAACGTAAGTCTGAAATAGTTGAAAGGTTCAAAGAATTTCAGAGTGAAGTGGAAAAATCATCGTAACAAGAAAATAAAGTTTCTGCGATCTGATCCCGGAGACGAATATTTGAGTTACGAGTTTGGTCTTCAACTAAAACAATGTGAAATAGTTTCACAGTTCACGCCACCTGGAACACCACAACATTATGGTGTGTCCGAACGTCGTAATCGTACTTTATTGGATATGGTGCGATCTATGATGTCTCTTACTGATTTACCATTGTCGTTTTGGGGTTATGCATTAGAGACAGCTGCATTCACGTTAAAAGGGCACCATCTAAATCCGTTGAGACGACACTATATGAACTGTGGTTTAGCAAGAAACCCAAGTTGTCGTTTCTTAAAGTTCGGGGCTACAATGCTTATGTGAAAAAGTTTCATCCTGATAAGCTCAAACCCAAATCGGAGAAGTGCGTCTTCATAGAATACCCAAAGAAAACTGTTGGGTACACCTTCTATCACAAATCCGAAGGCAAGATATTCGTTGCTAAATTCGGATCCTTTCTAGAGAAGGAGTTTTTCTCGAAAGAAGTGAGTGGGAGGAAAGTAGAACTTGATGAGGTGACAGTACCTGCTCCCTTATTGGAAAGTAGTCCATCACAAGAACCGGTTCCTGTGACAACTACACCAATTAGTGAGGAAGCTAATGATATTGATCATGAAACTTCAGATCAAGTTTCTACTGAACCTCGTAGGTCTACCAGATTAAGATCCGCACCAGAGTGGTACGGTAATCCTGTTCTGGAAGTCATGTTACTAGACCATGATAAACCTACGAACTATGAGGAAGCGATGATGAGCCCAGATTCCGCAAAATGGTTTGAGGCCATGAAATCTGAGATGGGATCCATGTATGATAACAAAGTATGGACTTTGGTGGACTTGCCCGATGATCGGCAAGTCATAGAAAATAAATGGATCTTCAAGAAGAAGACGGACGTTGATAGTAGTGTTACTATCTACAAAGCTCGACTTGTCGCAAAAAGGTTTTCGACAAAGTTCAAGGTGTTGAATACAATGAGATTTTCTCATTCGTATCGATACTTAAGTCTGTCCGAATCATTTTAGCAATTGCCACATTTTATGAAATCTGGCAAAAGGATGTCAAAACTGCATTCCTTAATAAATTTATTAAAGAAGAGTTGTATATGATGCAACCAGAAGGTTTTGTCAATCCTAAAGGTGCTAGCAAAGTGTGCAAGCTCCAGCAATCCATTTATGGACTGGTGCAAGCCTCTAGGAGTTGGAATATACGCTTTGATGTGTTGATCAAAGCATATGGTTTTATACAGATTTTTTGAGAATCCTGTATTTACAAGAAAGTGAGTGGGAGCTCTATAGCATTTCTAATATTATATGTGGATGACATATTGTTGATTGGAAATGATATAGAAATTCTGGATAGCATGAAAGGATACTTGAAAAGAGTTTTTCAAAGAAAGACCTCGGTGAAGCTGCTTACACATTGAGCATCAAGATCTATATAGATAGATCAAGACGCTTGATAAGATTTTTCAATGAATACATACCTTGATAAATTTTTGAAATAGTTCAAAATGGAACAGTCAAAGAAGGAGTTCTTGCCTGTGTTGCAAGGTGTGAAATTCAGTAAGACTCAAGACCCAACCATGGCAGAAAATAGAAAGAGAATGAAAAGTCATTCCCTATGCCTCAGTCATAGGTTCTATAAAGTATGCTATGCTGTGAACCAGACCTATTGTATACCTTGCTCTGAGTTTGACAAAGGAAAACAATTTTGATCTAAGAGTAGATCTCTGGACAGCGGTCAAGAATATCCTTGGTGAGGACTAAGGAGATGTTTCTCGATTATGGAGGTGATAAAAGAGCCTGTCGTAAAAAGTTACAACGATGAAAGCTTTTACACCAATCCAGATGACTCTAAGTCTCAATCTGGATACATATTGAAAGTGGGAGCAATTAGCTAGAGTAGCTCCGTGCAGAGCATTGTTAACATAGAATATTTGCAAAATACATACGGCTCTGAATATGACAGACCCGTTGACTAAACTTCTCTCACAAGCAAAACATGATCATACCTTAGTACTCTTTGGGTGTTAATCACATAGCGATGTGAACAAACCCTTTGGGTGTTGATCACATGATGATGTGAACTATGGGTATTATTCACTTACAGATGTGAATATTGGTGTTAAATCACATGGCGATGTGAACTAGATTATTGACTCTAGTGCAAGTGGGAGACTGAAGGAAATATGCCCTAGAGGCAATAATAAAGTTATTATTTATTTCCTTATATCATGACAAATGTTTATTATTCATGCTAGAATTGTATTAACTGGAAACATAATACATGTGTGAATACATAGACAAACATAGTGTCACTAGTATGCCTCTACTTGACTAGCTCGTTTATCAAAGTTGGTTATGTTTCCTAGCCATGGACAAAAGAGTTGTCATTTGATTAACGGGATCACATCATTAGGAGAATAATGTGATTGACATGACCCATTCCGTTAGCCTAGCACTTGATCGTTTAGTATATTGCTATTGCTTTCTTCGTGACTTATACATGTTCCTGTAACTATGAGAATTATGCAACTCCCGTTTACCGGAGGAACACTTTGGGTACTACCAAACGTCACAACGTAACTGGGTGATTATAAAGGAGTACTACAGGTGTCTCCGAAGGTACATGTTGGGTTGGCGTATTTCGAGATTAGGTTTTGTCACTCCGATTGTCGGAGAGGTATCTCTGGGCCCACTCGGTAATGCACATCACTTAAGCCTTGCAAGCATTGTAACTAATAAGTTAGTTGTGGGATGATGTATTACGGAACGAGTAAAGAGACTTGCTAGTAACGAGATTGAACTAGGTATTGAGATACCAACGATCGAATCTCGGGCAAGTAACATATCAATGACTAAGGGAACAACGTATGTTGTTATGCGGTTTGACCGATAAAGATCTTCGTAGAATATGTGGGAGCCAATATGGGCATCCAGGTCCCGCTATTGGTTATTGACCGGAAACGTGTTTCGGTCATGTCTACATAGTTCTCGAACCCGTAGGGTCCGCACGCTTAAGGTTTCGATGACATTTTTATTATGAGTTTATGAGTTCTGATATACCGAAGGAGTTCGGAGTCCCAGATGAGATCGGGGACATGACGAGGAGTCTCGAAATGGTCGAGACGTAAAGATCGATATATTGGACGACTATATTCGGACTTTGGAAAGGTTCCGAGTGATTCGGGTATTTATCGGAGTACCGGAGAGTTACGAGAATTCGCCTGGGAGAAGTATTGGGCCTTATTGGGCCATACGGGAAAGAGAGAGGGGCTGCCTAGGGCAGGCCGCGCGCCCCCCCCCAAGGCCTAGTCCGAATTGGACTAGGGGGAGGGGCCGCACCCCCGCCTTCCTTCCCTTCTCTCTCCCCTTTCCTTCTCTCCTACTCCTACTACATGGAAGGTCTCCTAGTTGGACTAGGAAAGGAGGGAATACTACTCCCGATGGGAATAGGACTCCTCCCTGGCACGCCCTCCCTTGGCCGGCCTCCTCCTCTCCCTTGCTCCTTTATATACGGGGGCAGGGGGGCACCCCCACGACACACAAGTTGATCTACGGATCGTTCCTTAGCCGTGTGCGGTGCCCCCCTCCACCATATTCCACCTCGGTCATATCATCGCGGAGTTTAGGCAAAGCCCTGTGCCGGTAGAGCATCATCATCGTCACCACGCCGTCGTGCTGACGGAACTCATCCCCGACACTTTGCTGGATCGGAGTCCGGGGATCGTCATCGAGCTGAATGTGTGCTGAACTCGGAGGTGCCGTACGTTCGGTACTTGGATCGGTCGGATCGTGAAGACGTACGACTACATCAACCGTGTTTTCATAACGCTTCCGCTTACGGTCTACGAGGGTACGTGGACAACACTCTCCCTCTCGTTTCTATGCCATCACCATGATTTTGCATGTGCGTAGGAAATTTTTGAAATTACTACGTTTCCCAACAGTGGTATCAGAGCCTAGGTTTTATGCGTTGATGTTATATGCACGAGTAGAACACAAGTGAGTTGTGGGCGATACAAGTCATGCTGCTTACCAGCATGTCATACTTTGGTTCGGCGGTATTGTGAGATGAAGCGGCCCGGACCGACATTACGCGTACGCTTACGCGAGACTGGTTTAACCGTTACGAGCACGCGTGCTTAAAGGTGGCTGGCGGGTGTCTGTCTCTCTCACTTTAGTTGAATCGAGTGTGGCTACGCCCGGTCCTTGCGAAGGTTAAAACAGCACCAACTTGACGAACTATCGTTGTGGTTTTTGATGCGTAGGTAAGAACGGTTCTTGCTAAGCCCGTAGCAGCCACGTAAAATTTGCAACAACAAAGTAGAGGACGTCTAACTTGTTTTTGCAGGGCATGTTGTGATGTGATATGGTCAAGACGTGATGCTATATTTTATTATATGAGATGATCATGTTTTGTAACCGAAGTTATCGGCAACTGGCAGGAGCCATATGGTTGTCGCTTTATTGTATGAAATGCAAACGCCCTGTAATTGCTTTAATTTATCACTAAGCGGTAGCGATAGTCATAGAAGCAATAGATGGCATAACGACAACGATGCTACGATGGAGATCAAGGTGTCGCGCAGGTGACGATGGTGATCATGACGGTGCTTCGAAGATGGTGATCACAAGCACAAGATGATGATGGACATATCATATCACTTATATTGATTGCATGTGATGTTTATCCTTTATGCATCTTATCTTGCTTTGATTGACGGTAGCATTTTAAGATGATCTCTCACTAATTATCAAGAAGTGTTCTCCCTGAGTATGCACCGTTGCGAAAGTTCTTCGTGCTGAGACACCACGTGATGATCGGGTGTGATAGGCTCTACGTTCAAATACAACGGGTGCAAAACAGTTGCACACGCGAAATACTCAGGTTATACTTGACGAGCCTAGCATATACAGATATGGCCTCGGAACACGGAGACTGAAAGGTCGAGCGTGAATCATATAGTAGATATGATCAACATAGCGATGTTCACCATTGAAACTACTCCATCTCACGTGATGATCGGACATGGTTTAGTTGATTTGGATCACGTGATCACTTAGATGACTAGAGAGATGTCTGTCTAAGTGGGAGTTCTTAAGTAATATGATTAATTGAACTTAAATTTATCATGAACTTAGTACCTGATAGTATTTTGCTTGTCTATGTTTGTTTGTAGATAGATGGCTCGTGTTGTTGTTCCGTTGAATTTTAATGCGTTCCTTGAGAAAGCAAAGTTGAAAGATGATGGTAGCAATTACATGGACTGGGTCCGTAACCTGAGGATTATCCTCATTGCTGCACAGAAAAGTTACGTCCTGGAAGCACCACTGGGTGCCAGGCCTGCTGCTGATGCAACTGACGATGTTAAGAACGTCTGGTAGAGCAAAGCTGATGACTACTCGATAGTTTAGTGTGCCATGCTTTAAGGCTTAGAACCAGGTCTTTAACGACGTTTTGAACGTCATGGAGCATATGAGATGTTCCAGGAGTTGAAGTTAATATTTCAAGCAAATGCTCGGATTGAGAGATATGAAGTCTCCAATAAGTTCTATAGCTACAAGATGGAGGAGAATAGTTCTGTCAATGAACACATACTAAAAATGTCTGGGTATAATAATCACTTGATTCAACTGGGAGTTAATCTTCCTGATGATAGTGTCATTGACAGAATTCTCCAATCACTGCCACCAAGCTACAAGAGCTTCGTGATGAACTATAACATGCAAGGGATGAACAAGACTATTCCCGAGCTCTTCGCAATGCTGAAAGCTGCGGAGGTAGAAATCAAGAAGGAGCATCAAGTGTTGATGGTTAACAAAACCACCAGTTTCAAGAAGAAGGGCAAAGGGAAGAAGAAGGGAAACTTCAAAAAGAACGGCAAGCAAGTTGCTGCTCAAGAGAAGAAACCCAAGTCTGGACCTAAGCCTGAAACTGAGTGCTTCTACTACAAGCAGACTGGACACTGGAAGCGGAACTGCCCCAAGTATTTGGCGGATAAGAAGGATGGCAAAGTGAACAAAGGTATATGTGATATACATGTTATTGATGTGTACCTTACTAATGCTCGCAGTAGCACCTGTGTATTTGATACTGGTTCTGTTGCTAATATTTGCAACTCGAAACAGGGACTACGGATTAAGCAAAGATTAGCTAAGGACGAGGTGACGATGCGCGTGGGAAATGGTTCCAAAGTCGATGTGATCGCGGTCGGCACGCTACCTCTACATCTACCATCGGGATTAGTATTAGACCTAAATAATTGTTATTTGGTGCCAACGTTGAGCATGAACATTATATCTGGATCTTGTTTAATGCGAGACGGTTATTCATCTAAATCAGAGAATAATGGTTGTCCTATTTATATGAGTAATATCTTTTATGGTCATGCACCCTTGAAGAATGGTCTGTTTTTATTGAATCTCGATAGTAGTGATACACATATTCATAGTGTTGAAACCAAAAGATGCAGAGTTGATAACGATAGTGCAACTTATTTGTGGCACTGCCGTTTAGGTCATATCGGTGTAAAGCGCATGAAGAAACTCCATACTGATGGGCTTTTGGAATCACTTGATTATGAATCACTTGGTACTTACGAACCGTGCCTTATGGGCAAGATGACTAAAACTCCGTTCTCCGGAACTATGAAGAGAGCAACAGATTTGTTGGAAATCATACATACAGATGTATGTGGTCCAATGAATGTTGAGGCTCATGGCGGATATCGTTATTTTCTCACCTTCACAGATGATCTAAGCAGATATGGGTATATCTACTTAATGAAACACAAGTCTGAAACACTTGAAAAGTTCAAAGAATTTCAGAGTGAAGTGGAAAATCATCGTAACAAGAAAATAAAGTTTCTACGATCTGATCGTGGAGGAGAATATTTGAGTTACTAGTTTGGTCTACACTTGAAACAATGCGGGATAGTCTCGCAATTCACGCCATCTGGAACACCACAACGAAATGGTGTGTCCGAACGTCGTAATCGTACTTTACTTGATATGGTGCGATCTATGATGTCTCTTACCGATTTACCGCTATCGTTTTGGGGTTATGCTTTAGAGACGGCCGCATTCACGTTAAATAGGGCACCATCAAAATCCGTTGAAACAACGCCTTATGAACTGTGGTTTGGCAAGAAACCAAAGTTGTCATTTCTTAAAGTTTGGGGCTGCGATGCTTATGTGAAGAAACTTCAACCAGATAAGCTCGAACCCAAATCGGAGAAATGTGTCTTCATAGGATACCCAAAGGAGACTATTGGGTACACCTTCTATCACAGATCTGAGGGCAAAATTTTTGTTGCTAAAATCGGATCCTTTCTAGAGAAGGAGTTTCTCTCGAAAGAAGTGAGTAGGAGGAAAGTAGAACTTGATGAGATAACTGTATCTACTCCCTTATTGGAAAGTAGTTCATCACAAGAACCGGTTCCTGTGACAACTACACCAATTAGTGAGGAAGCTAATGATATTGATCATGAAACTTCAGATCAAGTTTCTACTGAACCTCGTAGGTCTACCAGAGTAAGAACCGCACCAGAGTGGTACGGTAATCCTATTCTGGAAGTCATGTTACTTGACCATGATGAACCCACGAACTATGAGGAAGCGATGATGAGCCCAGATTCCGCAAAATGGCTAGAGGCCATGAAATCTGAGATGTGATCCGTGTATGAAAACAAAGTATGGACTTTGGTTGACTTGCCCGATGATCGGCAAGCCATTGAGAATAAATGGATCTTTAAGAAGAAGACCGACGCTGATGGTAATGTAACTGTCTATAAAGCTCGACTTGTTGCGAAAGGTTTTTGACAGGTTCAAGGGGTTGACTACGATGAGACTTTCTCACCCGTAGCGATGCTTAAGTCTGTCCGAATCATGTTAGCTATTGCTGCATTTCATGATTATGAAATTTGGCAAATGGATGTCAAAACTGCATTCTTGAATGGATTTCTAGAAGAAGAGTTGTATATGATGCAGCCAGAAGGTTTTGTTGATCCAAAAGGTGCTAACAAAGTATGCAAGCTCCAGCGATCCATTTATGGACTGGTGCAAGCATCTCGGAGTTGGAATAAATGTTTTGATAGTGTGATCAAAGCATATGGTTTTATACAGACTTTTGGAGAAGCCTGTATTTACAAGAAAGTGAGTGGGAGCTCTGTAGCATTTCTAGATTTATATGTAGATGACATATTATTAATTGGAAATGATATAGAATTTCTGGATAGCATAAAGGGATACTTGAATAAACGTTTTTCAATGAAAGACCTCGGTGAAGCTGCTTACATATTGGGCATCAAGATCTATAGAGATAGATCAAGACACTTAATAGGACTTTCACAAAGCACATACCTTGACAAAATTTAGAAAAAGTTCAAAATGGATCAGGCAAAGAAAGGATTCTTGCCTGTGCTACAAGGCGTGAAGTTGAGTCAAACTCAATGCCCGACGACAGCAGAAGATAGAGAGAAAATGAAAGATGTTCCCTATGCTTCAGCCATAGGCTCTATCATGTATGCAATGTTGTGTACCAGACCTGGCGTATGCTTAGCAATAAGCTTGGCAGGAAGGTACCAAAGTAATCCAGGAGTGGATCACTGGACAGCGGTCAAGAACATCCCGAAATACCTAAAAAGGACTAAGGATATGCTTCTCGTATATGGAGGTGACAAAGAGCTAGTCGTAAATGGTTACGTCGATGCAAGCTTTGACACTGATCCAGACGATTCTAAATCGCAAACCGGATACGTGTTTATATTAAACGGTGGAGCTGTAAGTTGGTGCAGTTCTAAACAAAGCGTCGTGGCAGGATCTACATGTGAAGCGGAGTACATAGCTGCTTCTGAAGCAGCAAATGAAGGAGTCTGGATGAAGGAGTTCATTTTCGATCTAGGTGTCATACCTAGTGCATCGGGACCAATGAAGATCTTCTGTGACAATACTGGTGCAATTGCCTTGGCAAAGGAATCCAGATTTCACAAGAGGATCAAGCACATCAAGAGACGCTTCAATTCCATTCGGGACCAAGTCCAAGTGGGAGACATAGAGATTTGCAAGATACATACGGATCTGAATGTTGCAGACCCGTTGACTAAGCCTCTCTCACGAGCAAAACATGATCAGCACCAAGACTCCATGGGTGTTAGAATCATTACTATGTAATCTAGATTATTGACTCTAGTGCAAGTGGGAGACTGAAGGAAATATGCCCTAGAGGCAATAATAAAGTTATTATTTATTTCCTCATATCATGATAAATGTTTATTATTCATGCTAGAATTGTATTAACCGGAAACATGATACATGTGTGAATACATAGACAAAACTATAGTCACTAGTATGCCCCTACTTGACTAGCTCATTAATCAAAGATGGTTATGTTTCCTAACCATAGACATGTGTTGTCATTTGATTAGTGGGATCACATCATAAGAAGAATGATGTGATTGACATGACCCATCCCGTTAGCCCAGCACTTGATCGTTTAGTATATTGCTATTGCTTTCTTCATGACTTATACATGTTCCTGTAACTATGAGAATTATGCAACTCCCGTTTACCGGAGGAACACTTTGGGTACTACCAAACGTCACAACGTAACTGGGTGATTATAAATGAGTACTACAGGTGTCTCCGAAGGTACATGTTGACTTGGCGTATTTCGAGATTAGGTTTTGTCACTCCGATTGTCGGAGAGGTATCTCTGGGCCCTCTCGGTAATGCACATCACTATAAGCCTTGCAAGCAATGTATCTAATGAGTTAGTTACGGAATGATGTATTACGTAACGAGTAAAGAGACTTGCCGGTAACGAGATTGAACTAGGTATTGGATATCGACGATCGAATCTCGGGCAAGTAACATACCGATGACAAAGGGAACAACGTATGTTGTTATGCGGTTTGACCGATAAAGATCTTCGTAGAATATGTAGGAACCAATATGGGCATCCAGGTCCCGCTATTGGTTATTGACCGAGAATGGTTCTAGGTCATGTCTACATAGTTCTCGAACCCGTAGGGTCCGCACGCTTAACGTTTCGATGACAGTTTTATTATGAGTTTATAAGTTTTGATGTACCGAAGTTTGTTCGGAGTCCCGTATGTGATCACGGACATGATGAGGAGTCTCGAAATGGTCGAGACATAAATATTGATATATTGGAAGCCTATGTTTGGACATCGGAATTGTTCCGGGTGAAATCGGCATTTTACCGGAGTACTGGGAGGTTACCGGAACCCCCCCCCCCAGGGGGTTATTGGGCCTACATGGGCCTCGAGGGAGAAGAGAGAAGGAGGCAGGAGGGGGCCGCGCTCCCCTCCCCTTCCTAGTCCGAATAGGACAAGGGAAGGGGGGCAGCGCCCCCCCTTTCCTTCTCCTCTTCCTCCTCTTTCCCCCCTTCTCCTACTCCTACTTGGAAAGAGGGAGTCCTACTCCCGGTGGGAGTAGGACTCCCCCCTTGGCGCGCCCTCCTTGGCCGGCGGCCTCCTCCCCCCTGGCTCCTTTATATACGGGGGCGGGGGGGCACCCCATAGACACAAGTTGATCTACGGATCGTTCCTTAGCCGTGTGCGGTGCCCCCTTCCACCATATTCCACCTCGGTCATATCGTCGCGGAGTTTAGGCGAAGCCCTGCGCCGGTAGAACATCATCATCGTCACTACGCCGTCGTGCTGACGAAACTCATCTCCGGAGCTCGGCTGGATTGGAGGCCGGAGATCGTCATCGAGCTGAACGTGTGCTGAACTCGGAGGCTCCGTACATTCGGTGCTTGGATCGGTCAGATCGTGAAGATGTACGACTACATCAACCGCGTTGTGCTAACGCTTCCGCTTACGGTCTACGAGGGTACGTGGACGAACACTCTCCCCTCTCGTTGCTATATCATCACCATGATCTTGCGTGTGCGTAGGAAATTTTTTGAAATTACTACGTTCCCCATCTTTCAACAGTGGCATCCGAGCCTAGGTTTTATGCGTTGATGTTATATGCACGAGTAGAACACAAGTGAGTTGTGGGCGATACAAGTCATACTGCTTACCAGCATGTCATACTTTGGTTCGGCGGTATTGTTGGATGAAGCGGTCCGGACCGACATTACGCGTACGCTTACGCGAGACTGGTTTTACCGCCGTGCTTTGCACACAGGTGACTAGCGGGTGTCTGTTTCTCCAACTTTAGTTGAACCGAGTGTGGCTACGCCCGGTCCTTGCGAAGGTTAAAACAGCACTAACTTGACCGTACATCATAATTCTTCTGTGCAGCAATGAGGATAAACCTCAGATCACGGATCCAATCCGCATCTTTGCTACTAACAAATTTCAACACAATTTTCTCTAGGAACATATCAAAATAAACATATGAAAGCAACAACGCAAGCTATTGATCTACAACATAATTTTCAAAATACTACCAGGACTAAGTTCATGATAAATTTAAGTTCAATTAATCATATTACTTAAGAACTCCCACTTAGACAGACATCTCTCTAGTCATTTAAGTGATCACGTGATCCAAATCAACTAAACCATGTCCGATCATCACGTGAGATGGAGTAGTTTCAATGGTGAACATCACTATGTTGATCATATCTACTATATGATTCACGCTCGACCTTTCGGTCTCCATGTTCCGAGGCCATATCTGTATATGCTAGGCTCGTCAAGTTTAACCTGAGTATTCCGCTTGTGCAACTGTTTTGCACCCGTTGTATTTGAACCTAGAGCCTATCACACCCGATCATCACGTGGTGTCTCAACACGAAGAACTTTCGCAACGGTGCATACTCAGGGAGAACACTTCTTGATAATTAGTGAGAGATCATCTTAAAATGCTACCGTCAAACAAAATAGAATAAGATGTATAACAGATAAACATCATATGCAATCAAAATATGTGACATGATATGGCCATGATCATCTTGCGCCTTTGATCTCCATCTCCAAAGTATTGTCATGATCTCTATCGTCACCGGCACAACACCATGATCTTCATCATCTTGATCTATATCAATGTGTCATCACATGGTCGTCTCGCCAACTATTGCTCTTGCAACTATTGCTATCGCATAGCGATAAAGTAAAGCAATTATTTGGCACTTGCATCTTATGCAACAAAGAGACAACCATAGGGCTTCTGCCAGTTGCCGATAACTTCAACAAAACATGATCATCTCATACAACAACTTATATCTCATCACGTTTTGACCATATCACATCACAACATGCCCTGATGGAAGGGCCAAGGACTTTCAAAGGCAGCTAGAGAGGTGCTTGTTAAGTCTGGGCTTCAGTCTACCCCGACGTATCCCATGAGCTGTTTTCAACTTCCAAAGAAAACGTGCCTGAACCTGACTTCGATCTCTTCGAACTTCTGGTGGGGGTGCAGCCAATGGAGATAGAAAGGTACACTGGATTGCTTGGGACAAGATGTGCACTACAAAACGTGAGGGCGGTATGGGCTTTCGTAATTTTGAAGTTTTTAACCAAGCACTGCTGGCCAAACAAGCTTGGCGGATTTTGCGGAATCCTTCATCTTTGTGTGCGCGAGTGTTGAAAGCCAGATATTTCAGAGATGGATCCATTATGAACGCAACATGTCCAAGCAATGTCTCTTTTACTTTTAGAAGTATTATTCATGGAAGAGATTTGCTTAGAGAGGGAATTATCTGGCGGATTGGTGATGGAAGTAATATAAATATTCATCATGATCACTGGATCCCGAGAGTGGGTAGTCTCAAGCCACTGGGCGAGATACATGTACCCGGTGTCACCAAAGTGAGCGATCTGTTAAACTCACATGGCACAGACTGGGACGTACCTAAGGTTACAAAGATGTTCACACCAGAGGATGCACATGATATCATGCAGATCAATATTGGAGGACCAAACGTGGAGGATTACTTAGCCTGGAACTTCACAAAAAACGGTATTTTCACTGTTCGATCGGCGTACCACCTCGGGATGTCTATCCGACGTGCGAAGACAGGACAGCCTGGGCCTTCGTCCTCAGTAATACATCATAAAGGGTGGCTTGCGCTCTGGGACACTTGCGCGCCAGGCAAAGTCAAAATCCACACATGGAGGCTGATGAGAAATGGATTGGCCCTAGGAAAGGAACTAGACAGGCGTAAGATTAAGAAGGGTGTGGTCTGTGTTGCATGTGGAAGGGAGGAGGATGTGATGCACAGGTTTTGGAGATGCCCTCACTCGGCATGTTTCTGGAAAATGATGCGCTCGGAAATGGGTGTCCCGGTGGCGATCCCGCCGGTGTATGTTGACTCCCAGAGCGCGTTACAGCGTTGGATGATTGAATGGCTAGCGGAAGCATCGTCAGATCAGAGAGAGGTGATGATCCAGAGCTTGTATGGCTTGTGGCTTGCTAGGAATGAGGCAACGGGAAGAGAATAGTAGAGCCACTAGCTGTTGCAAAAACGGTGTGCTCATATATGAATGAGTGGCGAGCTGTGTAGGTCATACGGGAGAAGACTCTTTTGTCTCCCAACCACACTGTGCGTTGGCATCCACCGACGGACGGATGGCATAAAGCGAACTCAGACGGAGCTACACTGAAGGCGGGGGAAAGGAGTGGAGGAGGCGTGGTAATTCGTGACCACCACGGTGCTTTCCGGGCTGCTGCATGTCATTGTTTTGCCTCGACGTCAGACCCGGAGATCGCGGAGATCCTTGCATGCCGACAGGCAGTGAAACTTGCAAGGGAGTTGCATGTGGAGAAACTCGAGATGGAGTTGGACTGCAAGAATGTGGTTAACATGTTGAATGACCAGACCAAGAACCTGGGTGCAGCTGGACCGGTGGTGGAAGAGATCAAGGGCATGCTTCAAGACTTTGAGGCTCATAAAATTAGTTGAACGAGAAGATCAGCGAATAGCGCTGCGCATATTCTAGCAAAACTTGGTGTTAGTGATGAGCTGTGTAATGTGTGGCTTCAATCCCCGCCGGACTGCATTCTGCAGGTCGTTGCGGCGGAAATCCCAGACTTTGTTGAATAAATGAAACAGGTTTCACCCCTGAAAAAAAAAGACATCGATGGCTACACGCTAGATTTATTGTTTTGCCCATGCATCCTTTCTCAGTAGCAAGTCGATGTGGTACTAAAACGTGAATGCACCAGTGCCCTCCGCTCTCTACTAGTACTTTGTGGGCTAATTGATAGAATGACTTTGGGTAGTACTAAACGTGTGGGTCAATAGAAAAAAACTGAGAAGTAAAAAAAGGCCTAAAGAGGCTGAGAGCTACATTGGGCCGACTTGCCCAGCTGGGCTGGGGCAGCGAGAACACGGAAGACTGATCGTGCTCTGTAAATTCGGTTTTTCAGGTTAATTACATGTAACAACCCAATTTACCAAGCTAAGTTCAGTTCTGCAGTTTTCATGACCGAAATAGGAACCGATTTTTTCAGTTTCGGTCCGTTCCCGGTTCTTTCGGTTCGGTACAACGGTTCTCGGTTAATATGCCCACCACTAGGCACGGTGCCCGCCGCACCACGTGACACGGGACTGACTAGGGCTGGATTCGATGGGTGGGGGTGGCTAGTGCCTTTGGATGCGATGCGGAATGTGCACGCACACGGAGGAAACGGATATGCTACTGGAGCTCGTCCACGGAGGAACATATGCATGGAGCAACCTGGTCGGGGACGGTCGACCCTTTGAGGAATCATGCATGCTGCAGCGACCCAAGCCGGGAGTGCCGCTCGTATGGTTTTCATTTGGCGAACCATTTTTGTCTTGTCGTCCTAGAATTCTCACCGCGCCCCCCATAAACAGTGCAAGTTACGGTTATCTGCACTGTTCCTTGTTCACTTTGTCAGTTTTGTTACGGCCGTGCGGCATACGGCGATGTTTAACGTATAACTAGCGGTTGGGGCGCCACCGGGTGGCGCCGCTTAAGAGGAAGTTGGGTGGTACCAGGTGGGAGGCGCCCCTTCGGCTGCTTTTCTTTCTGCCACACATTGTAAATAACCTAGGTATTACTACTAATTATGACATTGGTCAATTCAGTAACTCAATGGAGCTTGTTTCAGGCTTGCTACCTTACCCGAAACCACCATCTGAATTCGTCAGGAAGTGTCTCCATGTAGAAGGCATTTCAGCAAACAGGACAGCTGCGTGAATTGGAATAGCACTGTAGTGCAGAATGCAACGATGGGGTACGTGAGGTCGGCGGCCGGCGTCGAAGGCACCGCCGGAGCACAGGTGGGAGCCGGCCGCTTGGGAGCTCATACATTGGATTGGACAGGGGTGTCCCATTGGATGGCGTGGGGGAGGTGATCGACGGCGGCCCTGCGTGGAAGCAGGCCTGGCTGTGACTACTAGCGGTTGGGGCGCCACCGGGTGGCGCCGCTTAAGAGGAAGTTGGGTGGTACCAGGTGGGAGGCGCCCCTTCGGCTGCTTTTCTTTCTGCCACACATGCATGTACAAATGAGAACCTTGTTAATCAATGACCATAAAGCAAGCCAAATCCCTTGAGAGTACCGAGCAAATAGGAAAAGGCTGATCCAGTCTAAATCTTGCATGTTACCTTACTGACATACTCCTATGACAGCAGCTACAACAAAAGAATGAAAATTACCTCTCTGAGCTGTTCTGATTTTGGTGTTGCTTCTAACTGCACCTTCATCAGCTCCTCCTACAAATACCAAAACAAAGGATTGAGGAGAATGCATCACGAAACTGCATAACAAAACTGTACCACAGTAGTCAAATATATCACAAACCTCTGCAGCTTTAAGAACACTTTTAGTCTTTTGAATCCTAACCGTTTGCTCCCCGCTTGTCTTTTGAAGCTAATAAAAAAATAAAAATGTTATCAACTTGAAGATAGTATTCACCTAATGGAAAAGGTGGATTCAAGGGACATATACCCTTGATTCCACTTCCACCAAAAGTCTTGCAGGACAGCAGGATATGAGCCTTATCCCATTTTTGTTTCACAACTATAACGGTTTAATAGGGAATGAGGCTCAGCTCTCCCTAAAATTAAGGAGATGATAATGCGCTAAAACATTCCAGATTCTTCTTTATTTACTTTGTAGAATTTACCCAAAAGAAGTGTGCTGTAGCAAAGTTTTATATAGCATTGGAATCACATACAGAAAAGAAAATAGCAGCATGAACCATCGTTAACCCTTCTTGAAGTAATCCAAATCATTAGAGCTGAAAGCAGATTGGGAGCCAAATGAGTTCACACTACTTGATGGACTAAACATCTAGAAAGAAGCATTTCATCCACATCTAAAACTTAAGAGAGATCTACTTACCAACGCAATAGCTTCTTGTCTAACCAAAGAGAAAATATACAAGGGTAGCAGATCATTGAAATTATATTGATGTTAACAGGCCAGAAACCTTCTATCTTCTCAAGAAAAAGAAAGCTAAAATCTTCAGGCAGGGCATACTTTCATTCTTTTAACAATATATCGATCGTTCCTATAAAAAGCAAGCACATGGCCAATTAAATCTGTACTATCATCATTCAATTCATGTTTCCCGGAAACAAATAACAAAGAAAAAATAAGATTACTTGCAATGTAGGAGGTAATCCTTCCATTTTAATGGAAAATGCAAAACAGTACGTGATACTTAAATAGTATGTTCTGCAACTACTGATTTTCTCAAAAGAGAGTAAATTATTAAACCAGTTCCCATTCCTGAAAACAATGAAACATAACCAGGGTAATGTTGAAGATGCATGTGCTAACAAGCATGCATTCTTGACTAACAATGAGACTTACAGTTGGCACAACACTCGACCAGTTGAGGCTCAGATAGAACTGCAATCAAGATGCAGAGGAGGGGGGGCGGTAGTCAGAATTCTGAATCTATCCATTGGAGGAAGGAAGAAACTCAGGTTACAACCAACTCTATGTCGTTTATAATGAAACAACACATGAAGGAATATATTCTCCTCAATCATAAATTTATCTAAGGAAAAGAAGGAGAAAGTCACTTTTTATTTAAAAGAAAAGAGACCTCTGTCATGGATATAGTCTATGAAACATTGGATATTTGAAGATCTTGGTCATGGAGTTCCACATCCACTTTGGAACCCCGCCAGCAGGAGGACACTGCCTGCAACAAGCGGACCCATTTGTTGTAATATGCTAATGAAAAATAAAAGAAATAAGAGGCACAGTCAGTTGCACGAACAACTAATCAGAAAGTGACATAAAGAGTGTAAAACAAGTGTTGAATATCTGCAGGAGGGTCATTTCATTGGTTCAGCTGCGCCTATCGCCCTCTAATTATTTAGTGGACCTTTCTCATTTTTTCATACAGTCATGCTTTTTTAGAAGTAAGAACAATACAAGCTATTTGCTGCTGACCAATTCTTTAGCTCACATGGATCATGTTTGGCTGATAAGAAGAGAGATCACACTTCTGACCATTTCTTTAGATAACACCTATTTTGATCAGTATGTTTATTTCTCTGCTCCTATCCATGTATACTATAAACCTGCAGTTCCTAGCTTCAAGCTCCGTTGTCGTATCAATTTACTCAATTTGTTACTCCAATTCATAATAGTTTGTCTACAACTCGTGTACCCTTAACACACGCCTTGTTATATAATCATTTCCCAGTTTTTCCCAAGTAGCCTATTATTAGTAAGAATTAATGGTCAGAATATTCAGTGCATAATATTTTAGAAAATAGTAAGAATCTCACATAATAGAACTTGCGCGACATAAATAACGGGTGTGCCTCTCAAGGCGACACAAATACTATTTGTTTTTCTTGTTTAACATTCAACTAAGAGAATAAAAAAAGCATAGTTTCTTTTTACCAAATAAAAGAAGCATAGTTATAGGCATCCTATGAGATCATCTTCAAACGTGGAGGCACTCACCCTTGGTACTGACCATTGTAGCGGCCATGATTATACCCAGAGCATACTAAAGCTAAAATAGTAGTTGAGGGCATGAGAAATTATAAGCACTTCTGCACAACAAAAAGGAAACTATATGTCAGGAATATACACGCATACATATGGTATGGCTGAAGAACAATCGAAAACCCTGAAGCACTGCAATATGTTCTGTGTATGGCAGAAGAACAAATGAAAATCCCGATGACATGGTACAAAAACATGATGAAACAAATCTCAAATTGGTAAACCAATAAGTTCTCAAGAAAGATAACCGGAGAGCAAATCACAAGCACATCAAAACAAAAAGAAAAATTGTTTCTTAAAAGGATATCATACTATTTAGTATTTACAATACCTAGTAACAAAGTTGAATAATTTTAGTCCTTTCAGCCCTAGTTGATGCAGCAAAAGATGCACAAAATAATAACCTTTACAACAGGTTTGTCTTGGGACTGGACAGAGACGGGTTGGAGCAGTGTGTCGTCTACGGTGAAGTGAGAGGCTGCAGCAGAGGGCTTCACAGCGAAGTGACGGGTTGGAGCAGAGCGTCGTCGATGGTGAAGTGAGAGGCTGCAGCAGAGTGCTTCACGGCTAGGCGACGGGTTAAAGCAAAACAAGCACGCAAAGATGCGTATGAACAATATAATTTTAAGCATGAATCTGCAACTAAAGCCCCAAATGGAAGAACAATATTTTGGATAAATGACGAGCTACACATGAGAATAATATAATCTAATGAGTGTAAATAAAAAATTCTTGCATGAACAAAAATGTACATATAGACACAGCCCAGCTTCCACACATGAACAAAAATCAACACTTGAACACATCCCAGCATGAACAAAAATCTACAAAGAGAGATGAGAGAGAGCAAAATCAGATCACTTCTTCCATGTGAGCATCCAACCTTTCCATTGGAGCAGTTCCTGCAAAATCAAATAACAACACACCATGAGAAAAAAAATCTAAATCCCAATCTGCCTCTCCTTGAACAGCAAGGAAAATCATCAAGGTTTGTTGTTCCACTCCCAAACAGTCCCAGATCGAGAGAGAGAGAGAGAGAGAGAGAGAGAGAGAGACTAGTGCAGAACCGGGCATTAGCACCGGTTCGTAAGGCCCTATAGTGCCGGTTACATAACCGGCACTAATTTGTGGTCACTAAAGCCCCCCCCCCCCCCCCCCCCCCCTTTAGTACCGGTTCAGCACGAACCGGTGCTAAAGGGCAACCACGTGGCACGAGCCAGCTCCGGGGACCTGGAGCCCTTTAGTACCGGTTGGTAAGACCAACCGGTACTATAAGGTTTGGGGGTTTTTTAGTTTTATGATTTCTTTTTCATTTAATTTTGTGTTTCCATTTTAATTCTTTTTCGTTTGCTGGTATTTTACGATACTACACATTGTACACGTTATGCATATATATATATATATATATATATATATATATATATATATATATATATATATATATATATTCTAGTAGAACCAATCATGCATATATATATCACATCAATGTCTCACAAATTAAACCACCATATTAATTAATTCACACATACACACATGTATAGCTATATACAATTTCTCCTACATATGAATGTTGCCTTCGGAGCCAGTGGCATTAGCCTAATTGGTGCCTTCGGAGCACGATGACAATTGAAAGTGGTTTTCATGGGGGCGGTAGCGGGTAATAGAATTCCCCATTCGGATTTATGACCTGGTCGAGCAAAAATCCTGCTATTTCCTCTTGAAGTGCTTCTACGTGCTCCCTTTCTATGAGCTTCTCCCGCACCTCTTTGAACTGTTAAGAAGGAGATCAATATGCATGTGTATTAGTTGTGTGACTAGATATCGATAATGGTGTAAAAATTGTGAATAGTGTTCTGATAAGCGTACCCATTGCTGTCTTTGAGATCTGCTCCTTTCGGACGCCATCATACGAATGTTCTCGCAAACGCAGAATGCACACAGATCAGTCCCCTGCGCCTGCTTCAGGGCCTTTACGAGAATGGAATTTGATCAGATAAAAATTAATCAAGCATGATAATTAAAGAGATGGCAGCTAGCTAGCTAGATAGTACTACTTAATTACTTACCTTGGGTCGAAACCATTGAAGCTTTTGTTTCCATTCACCTTCCGTGACGCTGATGAATCTTGCCCAAGCCTTGCCCGCCGACAAAGAAAATGAATAAAGGGGTTATTAAATAGTTCATATCATGAAATGACGAACTAAATAGGCCGAGATATATAGTTAATAATGATTGAAATTACCTGTTGACTATCCCATACAAGATGTTAAAGTCAGTTTTTTTTAAGATTAGTGAGTCCAGTACTTCAACTGTTCCGGCGTCAACTTTAATGATACACAAGACCCAGTGAAATCTGCATGCACACACGTTTACATGTCTTAATTAAGCGGGCATATGTAAGCAAAAACATGTAGCTAGCTAGTAGGCAAAAACAGAGAATTTGTAGTACAAGACAGTGTGACTCACTGGAAGTGGTAAGGAAGTAGTATATCTTCATTGTATTTGAGGCGCTTCAAGAACTCTAGCATGCTGTCCTCTACTTCCTTTGCAAGACGTTCATTTATCTTCCATGTGTATTCATTAACGGTGTTTGGGTCAATGAACCCAATGCCAAAGCGTCCACCTTTTCTCATTTCATATATCTTCATCCTGCATAATACCACAGAAAAGAATATAGAGTGAGGATAATTACAGGTAATGATTGATCTCAAAAGGATCACTACAGCTAGCTTGAGACTTAAATTATAGAAAGAAATCACTTACAGACAATAGCAACTGACGATAGATTTGTCGAGTGCGTCTTGATTGTATAACTGAAACAGTTCTGAATACTCAACGGACCCAGCTTTCTCATGGTAGTAATGGTCCTGCTTGACATTCACCATGAGGGACAATCGATCTGAAATCTTGGTAATGTTCATGTACCATTGATGCAATTCATACATTCTCGTTGGGAGGTTCTTGACCTTGTCTGGCGCGACCAAAGGTTGGCCCCGGACATATTTCCGTTTTACTTCATCCTCTCTAAGCAAAGGCATGGGCTCGATCTCGAGGAGTTGTCCAACAGTGATGTTGAGAACTTCAGCCTGCATTATATGCTCCTCCGTTATTACCACAATGCCCACCTCGGGAACATGCACTGTTTGCCCACAATAATATTGGGCGCGCGTACTGTCACCTGTTGTTGTCACAACAAGCGAGGGGATCGATTGCGCCGCCTGTTCTCCCAGCTGGGGAATGGTTTTCCTGCATTTTTTGGCAGCTGCTTCTTGTTTGCTCGATCCCGATGTAGACGTGCTCGCCTCCCTTTGTAGACGTGCTCGATTTAACTTCCTGATGTGGCGCTCATAGTCTATGTCAACAGGCTTGGGAGCTGGTGGTTGAGCCATACGAATGAAGTGGTCAATCGTTTCCTCAGGCACTTTCTCCCTTGGCGGCGGTGGCGGTTTCGGTGCAAAATGGGCTTCCACCTCGGCCTTCGATATGGCTGTGATTTCCTCCTCGGACCTGTCATAAGACCTCTGCGGAAGAGGCTTGAGGCTTGGACCATATTTATATCGCTTGCCTCCGCCTGTACTTCCTGTACTACCTCGACTCGTACCCCTACGCACCATAGCTGCGGGGTGTCTCTTCTGCGATTGCTGAGGCGGCGGAGACGGCTGACGGGACTGAGTTGGACGAGGAGGAGTGGCCTGAGGTTGTGCCGGACTTGGAGGAGGAGTGGACGTCTGGCGCTGTGGCGGACTTGGAGGAGGAGGATTGTCCTGACACTTTGCCGGACTTGGAGGAGGAGTGGCCTGACACTTTGCCGGACTTGGTGGACTTGCAGGAGCGGGAGTCTGCTGACTCGCTGGCGGACTTCGACGAGGACTCGGCTGACGCGGTGTCAGTGGCCTTGGAAAGATGATGCAATCCTTTTTCCATAGGATGATACGATGTTGGGCCTCTCCGAGAAAGCGCTCGCCGTCACCTCCAGCAATGTCAAGTTGTAGCCCCGAATATGGTGGGTCCACCACCTCATCAACCAAGACACGAGCATAGCCCGCTGGAATCGGGTTGCAATGGAAGGTTGCCTCGGGGTGATTTGTGAAAGCACAGCCGTCCGCCACCTTCATGGATATGTTCTTCATTTTGGCGTGTAACTCGCAGTTAGTGTTCTCCGTGATGTCATCCACGGGGTATCTACCCAGCATTGCGTCGTCCGGGACGGAACCCACGCTGCTTCTCGGCATGGATGGGCCGGTGCTATCCAATGTTGGATCATCCGCTAGCTGCTGCAGCTGCTGAGACCCCCTTTGATGGGTAAGTGAGTCGATCTGCTCCTGCTGCTGCTGGAATTTGACCGCCAATTCCGCTTGACTTGCTTCTAGGCCTTGAAGGCGTTCATAGTCCCGCTTCCTCTGCTCCTCCTCCATCTTCCTCTTCTTCTCCTCCGCAATCTTCTTTCTCGCATGGGTTCTGTAGTCGTTGTTCCAGTCTGAAAACCCCTCATACCACGGCATAGCGCCCTTGCCTCGTGTTCTTCCCGGGTGTTCAGGATTTCCCAGGGCACGCGTAAGCTCGTCGTTCTCTCTGTTGGGCTGGAACACCCCCGTTCGTGCCTCTTCTATTGCAACAAGTATCGCATCATCGGCTCCCTTCAGACTTGCCCTCGTCAAAACATTGCCTGTCTCCCGGTCCAACTCCCCCCCATGCGCATAGAACCAAGTCCTGACCCTGGGGGGCCAGCTCTTAGTAGCCGGAGTGACACCTGCATCCTCCATCTCTTTCTCAGACTTATCCCACTTAGGCATTGCCACCACATAGCCACCTGGCCCCAGCTTATGGAACTTATCCTTTTTTCAGCATTCTTCTTGTTTATTCTCGACCGTTTCTTGGCTAATTCCGAATCCTTGAATTTCACAAAATCGTCCCAATGATCACGTTGGTTCTCCAGTGTTCCCTTGAATACTGGAGTCTTCCTTCCTCCCTTGACGTACTTGTTCCATTCACGATTCTTGTAGTTCTTGAATGCAGTCGCCATCATCCTAAGAGCAGCCTCTTTGACTTTCTGCACATCTGCTTCTGTGAAATGATCTGGTAGGGTGAAATGTTCCATGAGAGTATCCCAAAGCAGATCTTTTTGATTCTTGTCGACAAAAGTAACATCTGGACGTGGCTTTGCTGGCGCTCTCCATTCTTGAAGTTTGATCGGGAGTTGGTCCTTCACAAGAACTCCGCACTGACGAACGAACTTGTCCGCAATCTGCTTAGGCGCTAATGGTTTGCCAGTAGGGCCGCATGCCTCGATATTGTACTTTACGCCCGGCTTCAACTTTTTGTTCGGGCCTCGTTTCGTCATTTTGCCTGAAGATTTGCTTGATCTGGATGGCTGAAAGAACAAAGATCGATTCATTAATATATCTTCAAGTCATTTAAAACATGTGATGATCACCAGATGCCTGCTTATATAAATATATATACCTCGCCGGTGTTTGTTGTTTCAGGATCAACATGTTCTTTGTCATCGTCATAGTTCATGACTTCATCAATTTCGTCGTCGCGATCGAATATCATATCACCCTCTCCGGTGTTGTTTAGAAATTCGGAGCCGTCATAATCTTCTTCATTCTGATTATCATCTGGCCCGCGTATCATATCGAACATGGTCTGTTCTCCCTCTCTGTCGGTAATGTCTGCCATAGCTTTTGTTTAACTAATCCGAAAGAAATATAAAACAATTTAGTATTCAAATAACATCGTCTCGAATAATAGATATAATCTCGAATACATCGTCCAGAATAATAGATATAATCTCGAATACATCGTCTCGAATAATATATAATATTGAATAGTACATCACTGGCTATTAGCTAATAAAGATCGAACACTACAGAAGAATCTAGGACACTCGCGGTTCCTCCGGCGCGGGCGGTGGACACCCAAAGAGAAGGAACCCTCACAGGATCATAGCTGAAGTGAGATCCCCGAAGATACTGTCACGTATTGGAGAACCTGCCGCCCTCTAACGCAACCATGTAGCGATGGACGTGCTCGTCCTCCTCCCTGACACGGCGACATACCACCTCCGGCGGGGCCGGGTCCCTCCGCATCGAAACTGGCCCATGCGAACGCCACCAAACGAGATCAGGGTCGACGACGGGACCCGCGGCCGGGTTCCTCATCAAGCGGCGCGCCCCTCCAAGCAGCACCTCCCAGTGCCAGCCCGGCGGAGCCCAGTCCCGGACATGGGTCGGCTGGACGTCGTCGCGGACGGGTCGACGGCGAGGATGCGAGCCGGGCATCGTCGAGAACAAATACTAGCTATATGCCCGCAAAAAGTAACATTTTTTTAATGATTGGATTTTGATAACTAAAATTTCTAACATTTCTATATAACACTAATTATGCTAATCTAAATAATCTAAATAACACTAACATTTCTAACATTTCTATATAACACTAATTTCTAACTTTTTTCTATATAACACTAATTTCTAACTGATTAAGCACTAATTATATCCATCTAACATGCATTCATACATATATAATAGTGAAAAAATAATAATCTAAATAATCTAAACTAATTAAACACTAATTATCTAAACTAATTAAACATACAAAATAATAATCTAAACTAATTAAAGACTAATTATCTAAACTAATTAAAGACTAATTATCTAATGTTTGTGTGTGTGTACGGGCTCGGGGCTGGAGGACTCACAGCGGGCGACGGCGACGGCGAGGCGACGGCGAGGAGAGACGACGGCGAGGCGAGGCGACGACGAGGAGAGACGACGGCGAGGAGAGACGACGGCGAGGAGAGACGACGGCGGGGACGGCGTGACGGAGACGAGGGCGGCGACGGGGACGGGGGCGGCGACGGGGACGGGGGCGGCGACGGAGACGAGCGGCGACGTTGGAGACGATCGAGGGCGGCGGCGACGGCGACGAAGACGACGGAACAGAGGCGAAAACAGAGGGAAACTGAATTTTCGTAGCAGTTGCATATATAGAAGGCACCTTTAGTACCGCTTGGAGCCACCAACCGGTACTAAAGGTCTGTTTTGGCTAGGCCAAGCAGCGGGAAGCGACCCCCTTTAGTACCGGGTGGTGGCACCAATCGGTACTAAAGGCCCCTCCTTTAGTACCGGTTTGTACCACGATCCGGTACTAAAAGGGGTGCGCTGGCGCAGGTGCGGTGCGGAAGTTTAGTCCCACCTTGCTAGTCGAGGGGCTACCGCACTGGTTTATAAGCCCCAGTGCGGTAGCTCTCTCGAGCTCCTCTCCTAATCAGGCCTACTGGGCCTACCTGTCCTCCTCGCCTTGTGGGTTTACTGGGCCTTCGTGGGCCTGCATCCTGACCCAACGAAAGGTTGTGTCGCTAGTCGTATGCAGGCCGCTTTGGCCCAGTTGGCGGGCTTTTTTTCTTAATTCTTTTTTTGCTTTATTTTTTTTTGTTTTATTTATTTTTGAGTTGTTTTTTGCTGTATTTAGAGTTTCTTTGTGAATATTTTTGCTTTAAGTACAAAAATTACAAACTTTCTGTTAGTGCCGGTAGATTTCAAATTTGAATAGTTTAAATTTTGAATTATTTGAAATTTGTGTGAATCACTAGTTTGTGAATAACTTAACTTTGAAAAAAGTTTTTTCAGTGATTCTTTTTTCTTATGTTCAATATTAGTGTGTTTTATCATTATATTCAATTTAGTAATGCTTAGGTTATTTAAAAAATAAAATGCCTTTGTAACAGTTCAGTTTTCGTCGGAAACCCTGATACTTCGAAAGTGATTGTCCATTTTGTACACGAAGTGCATCCAGTTTTTGCCGTAACCCTCTCTACTTTCTTGCACATGCTATTTGTATGAAATTATGATACCATGCCAACTTTCAACCTTTTCTGAGTTCATTTGAATTGCTTTTCAATTTCAGGGTCATTTAGCTGGAAAAAAATCAGTAAATGCATGAAAAGAATTTGTTTGCACATAAAATTTCTTCGCGTTTCAAATGCCAAAACACATAACTACCCTAACTATTACAGACATTCCCTCCTGGGTGTGAAACACAGAAGAAAGTGATGATAGTGAAGCCGATCACATCCCAGATCTTTGGGTGTGAAACTTTTTCTTCGCGTGTGTCCCTTTGCGCCGTAACCATGGAAAATCTTCATCATTTAACGGGATGCTCGGGTCAATATTCACTGTGAATGGAGCAATTTCATCAAACTTTTCATAATCTTCTGACTTGTCTGTCTTGTCATCCACTCCCACGATGTTTCTCTTCCCAGAAAGAACTATGTGCCGCTTTGGCTCATCGTACGATGCATTCGCTTCCTTATGTTTTCTTTTTCTTGGCTTGGTAGACATGTCCTTCACATAGAAAACCTGTGCCACATCATTGGCTAGGACGAATGGTTCATCTGCATACGCAAGATTGTTGAGATCCACTGTTGTCATTCCGTACTGCGGGTCTTCCGTTACCCCGCCTCGTGTCATATTGACCCATTTGCACAGAAACAAAGGGACCTTTAAACCATGTCGATAGTCAAGTTCCCATATGTCCTGTATATAACCATAATATGTTTCCTTTCCCGTCTTGGTTTCTGCATCAAAGCGGACACCACTGTTTTGGTTGGTGCTCTTCTTATCTTGGGCGATCGTGTAAAATGTATTACCATTTATCTCATACCCTTTGAAAGTCATTATATTCGAAGATGGTAACTGGGACAGCAAGTACAGGTCATCTTCAATAGAGGTGTCATGCATGGTACGTGTCTGGAACCAGTTGGCGAAACTCCTGGTTTGTTCACGTGTAATCCAGTCATCAGACCGCTCCGGGTGTTTGGAGCGTAGCAAATTCTTGTGTTCATCCATATACGGAGCCACCAAGGCGGAATTCTGTAGAACTGTGTAGTGTGCTTCAGTGAGAGAATGCCCGTCCATACATATTATTTGTTCCCCTCCTAGCGTGCCTTTTCCATCCAGTCTGCCCTTATGCCGCGATTCAGGAACACCAATCGGCTAAAGGTCAGGAATAAAGTCAATACAAAACTCAATGACCTCCTCATTTTGATGGCCCTTGGAGATGCTTCCTTCTGGCCTAGCACGGTTATGAACATATTTCTTTAAGACTCCCATGAACCTCTCAAAGGGGAACATATTGTGTAGAAATACAGGATCCAAAACGTTAATCTCTTCGCATAGGTGAACTAGGACGTGCGTCATGATGTTGAAGAAGGATGGTGGGAACACCAACTCGAAACTGACAAGACATTGCACCAAATCATTCTATAACCTTGGTATGATTTCTGGATCGATTACCTTCTGAGAGATTGCATTGAGAAATGCACATAGCTTCACAATGGCTAATCGAACGTTTTCTGGTAGAAGCCCCCTCAATGCAACCGGAAGCAGTTGCGTCATAATCACGTGGCAGTCATGAGACTTTAGGTTCTGGAACTTTTTCTCTGCCATGTTTATTATTCCCTTTATATTCGACGAGAAGCCAGACGGTACCTTAATACTGAGCAGGCATTCAAAGAAGATTTCCTTCTCTTCTTTGGTAAGAGCGTAGCTTGCATGACCCTGATGTATGCCGTCTTCTCCGTGCATACGTTGCTGGTCCTCCCATGCCTCAGGTGTATCTTTTGTCTTCCCATACACGCCCAAGAAGCCAAGCAGGGTCACGCAAAGATTCTTCGTCACGTGCATCACGTCGATTGCGGAGCGGACCTCTAGGTCTTTCCAATATGGCAGGTCCCAAAATATAGATTTCTTCTTCCACATGGGTGCGCGTCCGTCCGCGTCCTTCGGAACAGGTTGTCCGCCAGGACCCTTTCCAAATATCACCTTCAAATCCTTGACCATATCATGTACATCAGCACCAGTACGGTGGCGAGGCTTCGTCCGGTGATCCGCCTCACCTTTGAAATGCTTGCCTTTCTTTCTTACGGGATGCCTGCTTGGAAGAAATCGACGATGTCCCAGGTACACATTCTTCTTACAACTATTCAAATATATAATGTCGGTATCATCCAAACAGTGTGTGCATCCGCGGTATCCCTTGTTTGTCTGTCCTGAAAGGTTACTGAGAGCAGGCCAATCATTGATGGTCACGAACAGCAACGCCTTTAGGTCAAATTCTTCCCCCATGTGCTCATCCCACGCACGTACACCTGTTCCATTCCACAGTTGTAAGAGTTCTTCAACTAATGGCCTTAGGTACACATCAATGTCATTGCCGGGTTGCTTAGGGCCTTGGATGAGCACTGGCATCATAATGAACTTCCGCTTCATGCACAACCAAGGAGGAAGGTTATACAAACATAGAGTCACAGGCCAGGTGCTATGGTTGCTGCTCTGCTCCCCAAAAGGATTAATGCCATCTGCACTTAGACCAAACCATACGCTCCTTGCGTCATCTGCAAACTCCTTCCCGTACTTTCTTTCGATTTTTCTCCACTGCGACCCGTCAGCGGGTACTCTCAACTTTCCGTCTTTCTTACGGTCTTCTCTGTGCCATCGCATCGCCTTGGCATGCTCTTTGTTTTGGAACAAACGTTTCAACCGTGGTATTATAGGAGAATACCACATCACCTTGGCAGGAATTTTCTTCCTGGGGCGCTCGCCCTCGACATCACCAGGCTCATCGCGGCTGATCTTATAGCGCAATGCACCACATACCGGGCAAGCGTTCAAATCCTCGTACTCACCGCGGTAGAGGATGCAATCATTAGGGCATGCATGTATCTTCTGCACCTCTAACCCTAGAGGGCAGACAGCCTTCTTTGCTTCGTGCATACTCTCGGGCAATTCGTTGTCCTTTGGAAGCATATCCTTTATCAATACCAGCAACTTTCCAAATCCCTTGTCAGATACACCATTCTCTGCCTTCCATTGCAGCAATTCTAGTGTGGTGCCCAGCTTTTTCTTGTCACCTACGCAATTCGGGTACAACAATTTTTTGTGATCCTCTAACATGCGCTGCAACTTCTTCTTCTCCAAATCACTTGCGCAGTTTCTCTTTGCATCGGCAATGGCCCGACCTAGATCATCAACGGGCTCATCTGATGCCTCTTCTTCAGCTTCTTCCCGCATTGCCGGCTCAGCTTCTTCCCGCATTACCGGCTCAGCTTCTTCCCCCATTGTTGTATCATCGTATTCAGGGAACCCATGGCCAGGATAGCTGTCGTCGTCCTCTTCTTCTAAATTGTCTTCCATCATAACCCCTCTTTCTCCGTGCTTGGTCCAAACATTATAGTGGGGCATGAAACCGGACTCAAACAGGTGGACGTGAATGGTTCTTGATGTAGAGTAATTGCGACCATTCTTACAGCCAGCACATGGACAAGGCATAAAACCATCAGCCCGCTTGTTTGCCTCAGCCGCAAGCAGAAAAGTATGCACGCCCTCAACGAACTGGGGAGAGCATCGGTCATCGTACATCCATTGCGGGCTCATCTTCATTACACAACACCGAATAGATCAAATTAATACAAGTTCATACATAAAGTTCATACAACACTTAAATGCAACAAATAAATAACTCTCTAGCTAAAGCATTTAAATGCAACAACAAATGCGATCAAGATCGCAACTAAGGTAACAATTGATCGAACAGCATAATGATACCAAGCCTCACTATCGATGGCATATTTTCTAATCTTTCTATTCTTCAAGCGCATTTTCTCCATCTTGATCTTGTGATCATCGACGACATCGGCAACATGCAACTCCAATTCCATCTTCTCCCCCTCAATTCTTTTCAATTTTTCTTTCAAGTACTCGTTTTCTCTTTCAACTAAATTTAACCTCTCGACAATAGGGTCGGTTGGAATTTCCGGTTCACATACCTCCTAGATAAAAATATCTATGTCAACTTGATGGGCATAATTTGTCATAAACACGAAATGCAACAAATAGTTTTAAAAGAGAATATACCACATCCGAATCATAACAAGGACGAGGGCCGACGGGGACAGATATCAAAACCATGGCACTATGTATAACAAACAACGTACGGGTAAGATAATTATTACATGATTAACTATATATCCAAATCACACAAACATCAATTTTTTATATAAAATTTCATGAACAAGAGGCTCACCACAAGGTGGTGCCAGTGACGGGACGGTGCGGGCGATCGACGGTGGTTACGACGGAGATTTAGAAGGCACTAAGTAAACCACACCTACATATGCAAACTAAGTGTTATTTTTGACCTCAAATTGCATATAAATCAAATACTAGCACATATATATATTTCCTCCCAAATTACTAAACTCACAAATTAGTAACTATACAAAGCATGGGAAGAGCTAATCTAGCAATGAGAGATGAAAGGACAAAGTTGCTAACCTTTGTGATCACTTGAATGGATGGGGGCCTTCAAATCTTGACAAATTTTGGGCAAAATGTGTGATGAGCTCGAGGGGAGAAGAGGAAGAACAGAGAGGAGAGGAGAGGGGAAAGGGGAAGAACAGAGCGAGCTGGATGAAGGGTTTATATGCAGGAGGACCTATAGTACACGAACCGGTACTAAAGGTGTTGGAGGGGGCCCAGACTGACAACATCCTGCCACCACCCTCATTAGTACCGGTTCGTGGCACGAACCGGTGCTAAAGGTTAGCCACGAACCGGTACTAATGAGAGCGGCCCGGGTAGCCGTTGGAACCGGCACTAATGTATACATTAATGCCGGCTCTAATACAAACCGGCACTAATGTGCTGCACGTTTGACCCTTTTTCTACTAGTGAGAGGGGGGAGGGAGAGGAGGGAGAGGGAGGGAGAGAGAGAGAGAGAGAGAGAGAGCAGAGCAGAGCAGAGAGCAGAGGTGAAGGAGAGACTGGCCTCACCGGCATCCGTGGTGGTGAGGACGAGCTTTAGAGGACTGCTCGATGCCGACGATCTGGCGAGGCTCTTGCTGCACCGCATTCTCCTGTAGTTGGGCTCCTCCTCCGGTGGCCCTTTGCAGCAAATCCCCATGGTGACGTCCTCCGGCCACCGTCGTCCGGGTCGAGCTCCTCCTCCGGCGGCTTCTTCGCCGCGAGTCGTTGAGGAGAGAGGGAGACAGTGCATGGGGTCGACGGCTACGCGCTCCCTTGCCATCCGTTCCCACGCCCCGGTCTCTGGACCCCTCGACGCCGTCTGCGCCGCCGTGGTCAACGATGAGTCCATCACCATCAGCGGGCGCCTCTTCTTCCCCATCCCTTCCATCTCGAATCTTGGGGAAGAGGAGTTAGGAGGTCCAAGAGGAAATAGCTAAGCTCCTCGGGGAGCTGGAGGAGCATGGATGGTGGTGGCGGCAGCAACCCTAGCCGCCAGCCGGATGTGGAAACGAGAGGCGAGAAAGAAGAGGGGTGGGAGGAAAAGAAAAAATCAGCCCAGTCCCTTATGCCCACGTGGACGTCGCGAGAGGGCGCTCCTTACGCGACTGTTAATGGGTTGTATTTTTGGAAAATGCTACACTCACGGGCAAACAACAGATGTTTTACGGATGGCTAATACAATGCTACACTTAGGGAATTCTAGTACGGACTTGTTTTACGGGCTGCTTTCTCGCCAACCAACCCTCCTTGATTTTCACTGGTGGGGCCTCTCTTCCCTAATCTTCTCCAACCACAACTCTTCCGTGAGTCCGTAGCATAAATCCTATGAGAATACGTCCGTAAGTCTAGCATCTCTCCTAATTAACCTCCCCCTCCCCCCCCCCCACCCTGATTTTCAGGGGGGTGGGCCCCTTCTTCCTCCTAATGCCAATCAAATGATGCCACATGTGTCAGCCCGTAAAGTCTGTAAAAAATCCTCCGTGTATCTAGCATCTCTCATAAATTTTACATGCACATCCACCTCAAAAAAATTAAATTGCATGCACATACTTGTACCTAACCTTTACGCGTGCACGATTGCTTTCATCTTCTCAATTACTATGGCACATATATTGACAGAGGTGTTCGAGTTAGTGTGCATGCACGTGGGATCAATCATATGTTATTTGCGGATGATAGCCTCATTTTCATAGCCGCCAACATCCAAAGTGCTCACAGACTCAATGAGATACTTCGTATATATGCCGATTGTTCAGGGCAAGCTATCAATTTGGCTAAGAGTTCTATTTATTTCAGTCCAAATGCAGGGGAGTCTTTGAGGGTTTCTTTGAAAGGAGCTTTGGGCATTACTGTCGAGGCGTTCTCGGAGCGCTACTTGGGACTCCCCACGGCAATTGGCATAATAACAAGCGAGACCTTCAACTACATTCTTGAAAGGATCCGGAGTCTTATTCGGGGTTGGTCAGAAAAGAACTTGGCTTGTGCTGGAAGGGAAGTTTTGTTGAAAACAATTGTACAAGCAATCCCTACATTTAGTATGAGTTGTTTCAAGTTAACCAAAAAGATATGCAAGAGTTTCACTTCTTGTATGGCCAAAAGTATTGGTGGAGTAGCTCACCGGACAAAAGGTCCCTACATTAGATCTCATGGAAGAAATTGGCTACACCTAAACATGTTGGCGGCATGGGTTTTTGAGATCTTGAACTTTTCAATCTTTCAATGCTTGGAAAACATGGCTGGCGCCTTCTAATAAACCCGGACACTCTTTGTGCTAGGGTGCTGAAAGGGAAATATTACTCACACTAGATAACACCCCGCGCGTTGCTGCGGGAATTGTAGAAAGAAAAAAATTGGATATAATAGACAAATGAAATATAGATCATTTGAATATACTTGTTAACCATTAATCTCCCTACTTAAATAAAATCAGTTCAAAAGACTGAACACTACACAAAGAGCAAAGTTCATCACTATGATTATGTGTTTTTATATCAATGTTTTGTCGGTGTTTCTGCTCTGAGTGACTACTCAATCAAACGCTAAACCAAAACATCTGACACACAAGAGCAAATAAGAAAACTACAAATCAAATAGGCATTGGGAGTTTCCTTGGGAGGTGGTAATGCTTCTTGTTAGTCCCTTGCATCATATCTCACTTATGTTCATCCTGCGACAATAGCGAGCAGTCATCTGCATTAACAGGGAGCAGGGTGTTGGTGCTTAAAAAATAGAAACAGAATAGTGCGCAAGAAGATTTGCATGATGGCAGGAACAGAAACATACCAGTTCAGCTAGTCCCATGCTTCTGCAATTTTATTCAACCTCTACTACATTCAGTGAAGAAAAATATTATGCAACAATTAGCGAGAAAAGTAACATTCAAAATGAAATAAAGTAGTGAGCCAATTTGACTTCATAAGACCATGCCATGCAAGAAAGAAAGCTCTTAAACTTAGCATACTGATGAACTTTGGTTGAATAACTGAACATAGCATTCCATAAGTATATTATGCATTCCGCCTATTTTATTCTAATTAATATTTTAAAAATTATGGCTTGGGAAGTCAAGATAACTTGTTCCGAAAAGAATGGCATGTATGTTATATCCAACAACTATGACAACAAAGAGAGATTAGTACAGTGAATCTTACGAATTCCGCAAAGCAAAGAAGACTATAGGTGTAGCACTGAAGCAATAAAAGAATAACAATCTGCTACGACCATTAAAGCAGGAGATGTTCTTACATCTATATATTGGGAAAATAGCACTTGAGAGCACAACCATTAGGAACTGCTACATGATTCCATCAGATACTATTTTTTTTAACATCTTCCTTCAAGTGTTCACATGCCTATACTTGTCAACACTCTCAGGTGTGCATATATGTTGAAGTATACCACGATAGTAAAACATCAGAATGATTGAGACTCAATCGCCGAATACAGAAAAAAGTAACCTGCAATCATCAAACTACTCCTATTATCCGGAGATGCATTGAGCACACATCAGATATTACAAATAGAAGGTTTGTTTAATGACAGAGAGGATTATGGAGGCATACCATTAGAGAATATTTGAGCATTTTTGTAAGGTAATTTCTTTAAAGGGATTCTTCAGCAATGCATAAAAAATTTATGCATCTGGCTAATAAAGCAGAGGAGTAGGAGTTACCATCACTGGATGATAGGCATCACCTGTCCCAAAGGGGTACAATAGATTTCATGGCACCTGCTAGAGAAAATCGGTTAGTCAACAACAAATCTGCAAGTTGAAACTATTATTATTTTTGGATCTGGGTCTTCATGGGAGCAGATCATGGTTTAGTTCGCGTGTGACTCAGCAGCTCTCCTGCACTGACCAAGCAAACGCCTCGCCGACTGCATATCTAGCTGACCATGTTGCGTCATACGAAGTTGATATCTCCACTTCCTTTATCTAGTCGCCGCCATCCTTTACTCCCGATCTATGTGCAGGTTGAGGAGCTCGCAGGCGGCACTGAGACTAAAAGTGAAGGGAGTTTTGCAATATTAAGATCGGTCGGATTCAAGAGAGTAGAGAAAATATTCGTCTGTCATTCGTATGTGAGATACTGACTCAAGAGTAGAGAAGGTTGTGGTCGTCAGTGAGGTCATATTAATTCGGGTAAAATATAAGGGAATGCCTAGAATGCACTGTATACCTGCAGGAATAAAACGACAAACAATTTTATTGCCAGAACATACAGATAGTAGTATAGAACTATAGATGACAATCACAACATTAACCATAAGAAATCTTGAGCAAATGATTTTGTCATACAGTGCATAGTGTTAATGTCTGTAGACGAATAAAATTAGAGCAAGAAGCTAGCATCACTGCCTACCTCCATGGGGCAGGATTGCCAGCGGTCAGAAGGTTGAATAGAGATCAAGAGGAAGGTATATGGGACCATCCCGATGCACAACAATAAGAGAAGGGGAAGAAATTGGAATGCAACAATAAGGGCTTGAAAGATCAAACACAGGACTAAACATCAGTGCGTACCTCCGTGCAGCAGTAGAAGTAGGAATTGACAGGTTTCTGATGGGGTGCGGCGCGGCCTGCTATAAAATTAAGAGACACAGGTGCACAAAGCCATCCCAAAAAATAACAGAAAGGAAAGATGATGGATCCAGACGCTATGGCGAAGAGGAATAGAGAGATTATAGGAATCAAAAGAGAAATTGCAACATTAGTGAACCAATCTTGATTACTCACGAAGAACTCCTCATTTGCAACACTTAATTATCTCAAAATAATTAAGAAGGGGAAAATCCACAACTTAGCTGGGGTGTGTAGTAGAAACATCTCTCCACGGTGTATCGATGTGTGCGGTGGCCTGGTGTTGCGTTGAGGCAGCCACAGTGGCGTTCATAGGAGGAGCGACGCTTCCAACGTGGGCCGCTGGTAGTTGTGAGGCCAGCTTGGCCGCACACATGACCGGGGGAGGAAGGCAACGACTGTGTGGACGGTGGACGCAAGAAGAGGTTGCGGCTGGCTTGGGCGGCGCAGACGGCCGGTGAAGGAGCAGTGCTGGAGCTACCTTGGAAGGAACAGAGACATTGACGGGAGGGGAGGACCAGGGCACCACCACCTTGACGATGCAGGCACCACACCGGCAAGGAGAACGTAGCCCCAGAGAATCCCGGCCGGAGTGCCGCGGAAGCGAGCCAGATCGGCGGTCGTGCCAGAGGAGTACCTGGCGTGGAGATGGGATCCCGGCCGTCGCGCCGTACCGTACACGGGTTCTGAAGGAGGGGTCGATGGGTTGCGGCTAGTGGGGAGAAAAGAAAATATGTGATGGGAAGTTCAGAAGATTGCGCTGAACACACATTAACATGGCCAATTGGGCATTAAAAGTGACGCGCACGTTCGAGTCTGAGTGGAGATGATCGCGGCTGCGGTACGATGGGCAAGTGAACAATTATTTTCATGATGACGTGGGAACAGATTCTGTGAGATGACATGGCTGTTAGTGGGTTGCTCATATTTAGTATTGATGATGTGGCATGGTGATGATGTGGACATTGTGCATGTTGAAAGAATAGGTAGAAGTGGGGAGCAACTTCTTAAGAATGTTAGATTCAGGTTTCCTGCAAGCCACTGCCTCCGCTAGTTCTTCGACGACATGAAAGGCTATCATAGCAGGACGCGTTGCACTGGACGTTGGGCTCATTGAGCGTGTGGGGGATGGTTCATCAATATCTATTTGGACTGACAAATGGATCCCAAACACTGCTACTTTTATGCCAATGGGCAGATTGGGTAATGACCCATTGGAGAAGGTTTCAGACCTCATTGACCCATACAACGGTGGCTGGAACATTGATCTAGTTTGGAATAATTTCCTCTCTGCCGACGTTGATGCTATATTGAATATACCCTTGAGGTCAACAGGGGGGGACACTCTTGCTTGGGCCTTGGAAACATCGGGAAACTACTCTGTAAAATCATCATATCGCTCTCTAATGACTCGCAACGAGCATCTTGCTCCAGAGGAAGGGACGGCATTGGGAGCTCCATCTTCGCAAACACAGTTGTGGAATGCCCTTTGGAAACTGAAAGTTGTACCCAAAGTTCGGGTATTTTCGTGGTGTGTTTTGAGAGGGATTCTACCGGACTCGGTGACCTTAAAAAAGCGCCATATCAAGGAGATTGGAAAATGCGAGGTGTGCCATGCAATGGACGAGGACATGATGCACGCTCTCATAAAATGTAATCATGCTAAGGCATTCTGGACTGCAGCAAAGTCCAGATTTTCAATGAAACTACCACACCTGCATCCGGTTACATGGTCAAAGAATATTCTTTTGGACAATTTTTTTGATGATTTAGATAGGTGCAAGATCATTTCTATCATGCACGCTATCTGGAATTCTAGAAATTGATGGACTCATGACAAAGAAGGCTATAATCCTGCCCACATCTTGCGTGCGATTCAGGAGACTCTTTCCTTACTTGACTTGCCGCTGGACAATCGGAAGGGACTAGTGGGGCAGTGCTAGCGACCTCCGGATCCAGGCTGGATCAAGATCAACGTTGACGGTGCACTAGACCTTCAAGGAAGACAAGGGGGGTGCCGGCGGGGTTGCCCGTTCACATCTTGCTTTCCTAGCTGCATGGAGCAAGCCTCTTGACGGAATTACAGACTCGATGATTGCTGAATTGTTGGCACTCCGAGAAGGCACTATCTTTGCACAACTCCGAGGCTACTCACATGTGGTATTGGAAATGGATAAGTTCGAGATTGTGGATCTCTGGTCGTCGCGTGACAATTCTCGTTCAATTGCCATGCCTATCACTAGGGAAATAGGGAAGATTGCTCTCTTAGTTTTTCTTCCTTTTCGGTTATACATGTCAATAAGACTGCTAATGGCTCTGCTCATCTATGCGCGAGACGTGCTCGAGTGTTAGATGTTTCGGAGAGCTGGCTCGATGTGAGCCCATATTTTCTTGTAAGCAGCCTGCAGGCTGAGTGTAACCGGTTGATTCTTTCGTAATAAAACTCCCATATTTGATGCAAAAAAGAGGTACAAGGATCGAATCTCACGGAAAAAAAGCAAATAGGCTGAATAGGGTTTGCCGTGTTAACCTACAAGCTGACTGAATAGGAAGGAAACACACATAATCTAATCCACACATGTGTTTTTGGCTAGCCAATGTGCGGGACGGGACGCCCTGATTACTTTAATTTCTAATTTTGTTGCCTTTTGTTTTTCCTTCTTTAAAATAATCTGGAAAAAGTCGCAATTTTTTTATTAAATAAAATAAAATTTTGAAAAAAGATCAGCTGTTCAAAAAAATCGTGATTTTTCTAACAAAAATCACAAAGTCAATCAAATGTTCTAGATTAAAACAAATGTTCGGGAACTCATAAAATGTTCGCATATGTTCACAAAAAGTTTGCAAATCCAAGAAATGATCATGAATTAAAAAAACCACGAATATAAACAATGTTTGTGAATTCCCAAAATGTACAAGATTCCTAAACATGTTCATGATTTTATTATTATTTTTGCAAATTAAAAAAATGTTCAAAAAATTAAAAAAAATTGTTTGCAAATTTTGAAATATAATACAAGGTTCAAAATACAAAAAATGTTCTTTTTTTGAAATGTTTGTGAATCACAAAAAATTGAACAAGAACGTTTTTCAAAAAGTTTGCAAATAAAAAAATGTTTATGAATTACGGGTCATTAAGGACTCGTGGTGTATTTGGGTCCATTTACAACCCGATGTGTCTTTTGGCGTCTTAACTTCCCATGGTATCTTTGGGCCATTTGCAGCCTGATGTGTCTGTCGGTCTATTAACACATGTGGTTTCCTATGGCCCATTTATGACCTTAGGTGTCTTTTGACCTGCTAATAGCCTGTGGTGTCCTTGGTTTCATTTACGGCCCGATGTGTCTCTACCGTCTTGTTAACGACATGTGGTGTCCGTGGGCAATTTATAACCCGATGTGTCTTTTGGCATGTTGACGACCCTTGCACGACTCATCCTCGCCATGGCTAGCGCTCCTCACGACAGCCACACCTTCTGCCTGCCATGAAGCGGAAGCGACTGGCACAAAGAAAATTTTCAGGCACATGATCTCTACTCTTATAAAAAGCAGAGTTGGTGATGATGGTGTGCCTGCCATCATGCAATATAGGACGTCCGATCTATATCTAACAGATAGGAAGGAAACTATGACAATTTACCCGCACTCCTCTCCGCATTTGCAGATAAGGCCTTCCCTCATTCATCATTTTCTCTCACAAGATAAACTACACATACAAATACATCTTGATGTTCCATGCAACGCACGGGCATGTTGCTAGTGTTTACCAAATGCACAAGAAAATTATATCTTGTCTTCGTTTTATAACACGGAACTATATCTTGTATGATAAAAGAAAGGGACAAGCTATTTTAAGTTGTTTGGGAAAAATGTTTTATTCAAATTCAAAAAGGCCATAGGTATTTACATTATAAATAAAGTAATTCAGCTCGTTGATGCCGCGGCTAGTGGTGTTGTCCCCTTCCGGCGTCATTCCCTACTCACCTCGCCTTGTCTCCGGCTCGGTGCACGGGATATTGAGTCACGCAGAAATCATTTTGAGCCAACCGAAATTTAGCATTTGCTTTAAAGAAACCAGCAAGGCAGGAACAATAAAGACTACAACGCAGTCAACTGTTTGGTCTATGGGTGTATATACACTGTATATGAAAAAATAGTAATTAAATAAAAATTCTGAAAATATTTTTGAAATAAACTTCTTTTATAATAGCAAAAAATTGGGTCAAAATAGTGTGAACAAAATAGTGTAAATAGTAACCTTTATTCTTGAAAATTTATATACTTGTGCAAAAGAAAGTCAAGTTGATTCTAAATAAATTCTAAACTTTTCACATTTTTTTAATTATTACATTCCCCCCATATCAAGTGTATACACCCAGGAATCAAAAGGCATTTCCCCTACAACGCAATACTACCTCCGTTTCAAAATGTCCATCTCTTTTAAGAAATAAAGAAATAAGAATTAATACTACATTCATCTCAAAATATAAGATGTTTTTTAGCTAAACTAGAAAGAATACTACATATACTAAATCTAGACACGTTTAAATTTCCTGGGTTGTTTGAATTTTCTTGGCAGTTTGAACTGGTAAATAGGGTGATGACACGTGCTATTTCGTTGGGACCTGGATGTGTAAACTTGTGGGGTGCACGCTGCGTTGTTCTGCGATTTAATTCCTGGTCAAACGTGGGTCCTGTCGGTTGAACACCGCTGTACTCTTGCCTGCATGCACGCGGTTCGCCGGGGTGATTTGTTGACTATATGCATGTACTGATGGATCGTTGGGGCAGTGTATGATATGTGGGGTAGCATGCATGTCTTCCGCACGTGTCGCCGGTTGCTTATGTGGACGTTTCCTGACGTTGTCAATTTGTTCAGATTGATACTCCTAGGTTGGCACGTGTGCAGTTTCCACAATTCTCGGGCGGTGCCGCTGTTGCCGTATTTTCTGGATGTCGCTGTTTAGTTCGTGTCGTTCGTACTCTGGCCACTCTATAAATAGGTGTTCGACCGTGTTGCTTCTCCCAGCCTTGCACGTCGTGGTCTCCATTCATATAGATGGATCGTGGTAGGCCTTGCCGAAGTGGCCTCCGCCGTCCGGGTCGTCCTCCTGGAATTCGCGGCGCAGTTATTGGGCGTAATGATCTGCGGCTCCGTCGTCCGGGTCGTCCTCGTGGGATTCGTGGGGCAGTTATTGGGCATAATGATCTGCGAGGCCGAGGTGCGTCCATGTTGAGACCTCCTGTGGGGGGTCGGCTGTCTGATGATGGTTTATTGCGTGGGGGGCGTCTTGCTGCTCATCGTTCGGTTAGCTTCACATCTACTGGTTGGTTCAGACTGTTAGACTGTTTGGTCTGTCTTTTGTTAATCCTTGTTATGTGTTTATCACGTAATTAAGTATTTGTCTGGTTGTTTCCTGCAGGGGTTCAAGGTCAGAGTTCCTCTACTGCTGATTCGCGTCGTCGGCGTCAAGAGATCCGTCTGGGAAAACGTCCTGTTGATTCTTCTGTTGGTGAGTTCGTTTGCTCTTTTTTAGTACAGTTAAGATTGAGCTGTTTCAGTCCTTAATTCCATACTTATTTTTCATTTTACTGTAGCTCATTCTTCATGTGGCTATGGTTTTCCGGGCGATGCGGACCCTGTTATTTCCTTGCCGAGTTCTTCGTCTTTGCTCTCAGGTATTGCTTCTCTGTTGACATACGTGCACTTGGCAAGATAATACAGCTACGTAAATGTTGTTCTATGTGAGAAGGCAACCCGTGTTCGTGGTGCATGCCGGGGGTGCCGACGAGGCTACGTGCATGTGCCATGCATTAGTGTGCCTTGCCGATGTTACCACGTGCATGCCACATGCAGTTCTTTTTTCTTTATTTTGTGTACAACGTATGATCCCCCCCCCCCCTCTCCAGGAGAATATTCGGCTCCATCTGATGGTCGAGCTGTTGATCGGCCTGTTGCTTTTTGTATTGGTGCCTCAGGTATGCTGCTTGGTATCTTTTATATTAAATAAACAATGTTTTATTTGTATATTGATTGTTTTTTATGTTTTAGTACAAATGGATGTTGATCCTGTCACTTGTGAGAGAGAGGATATTTCTGGTGGTTTCACGTCTGGTTTTGATCAAGTTAAACGACCACGGGTGGTTCCATTGCGTAAGGTGGGGTCTTCTTATTGCTCCACTCTTTTGGGTGAGTTTGTGTTTTCTATTGGTGGTCTACTGTATTTTGTATGTATGCTGTTTGGTTTAAATATATCTAATTTTAAAAAAGTATAATTCGGTTATGTTGTCGTTTTTAGTGTTGGCTACTCCCATCATTGAACGTGCTGATATTTTACGTAACCGACGGAAGCGGAGATTGATAAGGGGATATCGTTCGGGGAGGAAAAAAGGTTTGGTTTTTATATATTTTCCCCTTCTCTTATATGGCTGTTTGCAGATGTGGTTTCTATGTTGTTAATATTGTTACTATTGATTGATGCTATTTAATATGTAGTGCGTGGAATGGAGCCTCCTATTCCAAAAGATTATATTCTTTTGCTTAAAGGTACGGTTGTATGTGATTCGCAATTTTTTGATCATTTTTTTTCATTTCCTTCCTGTTCTTTCTTTTTAAAAAAAATCGTATGGTGTGTGTTGTAGAAACATGTAGAGGTCGTTCGTATTACGGTGGACCAGAGTTCAACTGCGATAGATGTGGAGCTTTTTACTGGTTTCATGAAGGATCTACCCATCATGTGGGTGCCAATGCTCGACAGCCTGTTTATATAGGATGTTGCCGTGCTGGCAAAGTTTCATTGCCTAAGTTTGGTGATTGGCCGTCTCCATTGGATAGGTTAATGCGATTTGATGGAGATGCAGCTTCCAGTCGGTTCATGCGATTAATCAGGCAGTATAATTCTATGTTCTGTTTTACATCATTGGGTGCTCAGATTGATCACAATACCAATACTGGTGGTGCTCCCTATGTGTTCAAAATGAATGGAGTAGTGTATCATCGTATTGGTTCACTTTTACCGGCTGAAGATTCTACTCCAAAATTTGCGCAATTATATATGGTGGATTCTGCCGATGAGGTCAGGAGTAGAATTAATGTATTTGATAGAGAAGAAAATGGTTCTCTTGAGCCTGATCCCGAGATTGTTTCTGCTCTTATTTAAATGTTGAACACACATCATCGTTTGGTCCATAAATTTAGAATTGCTCGGCAAAATCTGTGCAGTCCTGACGTTTCAAAGGTGTCTATACGTTTTCTGGGAGATGATGGTGGTGTTCATGGCACACGTTTTTTTGGTCCCACGGTTTCGGAGGTTGCCGCAATTATAGTCGGTGATCTAACTCCCGAATGTAGAAAATTTGATGTTGTTGCCGAAACACATTCTGGCGTCTTGAAGCATGTATCTGCTCTTAATTGTAATCTCATGGCTCTCCAATATCCTATCCTTTTCCCATATGGTGATAAGAGCTATCATTTGGGGATTAAATATGTTGATGTTAATAGTCATACTACTACGGTCGGTACAAGTGAGCCATTTGGTGATCAATTGGATGATGTTGATGATGAGGATGATAATATTGCTGACTCCCAGGATGTCAGTGTTCCTCGTGGGAAAGTTTCTATGTTGGAGTATTACAGTTATTATTGCCACTATCGTGAAGGCAAGGCGAACCCGTATACAAGTTGTGGTCATCTGAGCCAGCAAGTGGCTGTGTCAATGCATATTCGTGTGTTGAATCGGATCGTTTGGAGTATCATTTTTGGAAACAAGATAAACTCCGTTCAGAGACTTATCAAGATAAACTCCGTTCAGAGACTTATCAGGGCATATCTGATGCGATGGGCGAAGGTAATTCTACGGGAAAAAATATTGGTGTCCAGTTTATATTGCATGGAAGTTTTACTGGTGGTCGGCGCTACATGTTGTTGAATTATCACGATGGAATGGCCATATGTCGTGAGTATGGTGCTCCTGATTTATTTGTTACGTTTACGTGCAACCCTAAATGGCAGGAGATTGCTGATGCTCTTGCTGCTGAGCCTGGACAAAGTGCCGCTGATCGACCGGATATTACTACACGGGTGTTTAGTATGAAGTACGATGAATTTCTAGATGGGGTGAAAGACCGTTCTTTTTTTGGTCCTATTAAAGCATGTGAGTTTTGGTGACTTCGTATGCTGATTATCAATTAATGTTTTCATACTTCTTAATGCAGATGATCTGAAGTTGATATTTTCTTCCTTGCAGATTTGTATGTTGTGGAGTTTCAGAAGAGAGGACTTCCACATACACACACATTGGTGTGGTTGAAGGCTGACACTAAAGATCCTTCGCCTTCATTTATAGATAGCCTTATTTGTGCAGAGTTACCGGATCCTTTGGTTGATCCTTTGGGTTATGCTCTTGTCGATGAATTCATGGTACATGGGCCATGTGGGGTGTATAATGATAAGTCTCCTTGCATGAAGAACAATTGTTGTTCCAAGCGTTTCCCTAAGGCATTCAGTGATGAGACAATGGTCGATCACATTGGATTTCCGGTCTATCGAAGGCGTGACAATGGACGTTATGTGCTTAGGCAAAAAGATACTCTTTGTTTGGGAAACCAATGGGTCGTCCCATATAATATGATGCTTTTGAAGAAGTTTGATGCTCACATAAATGTCGAGTGGTGCAACAAGACTAACTTATTGAAGTATTTATTTAAATACCTTACAAAGGGTCATGACATGGTTCGAATGCGTATCGATGTTGATAATAGGCCACGTGGTATTTTTACAGTTCCTTCTCCTACAGGAAGAAATGAAATTGATGATTATATTAGGTGCAGGTATGTATAATTAATTCATTTTATTGAAAAAAAACGCCATGAAATGTATTTGGTATGTGTAGTTATTCATTTTTATTAATTAATTTATATTTTATATCTGGTAGGTATCTTTCTGCATGTGAAGCTTTCTGGAGAATGTTTGCATACAGTATCCATGGTCGCGAACCTTCTGTCGAGAGATTAATTGTGCATCTTCCTAATATGAATCGAGTTATATTTTCCGAAACAGATGATTTGGGGAATGTGGTAGATAGCCCGTCTGCTACAAAAACTATGTTAACGGAGTGGTTCATTACAAATCAAAAATATAGCTCAGCTAGATTGTTGACATATTTAGATTTTCCAAGTGAATGGGTTTGGAATAAAAGTGATAAAGCTTGGACGAAAAGGAAACACAACAAAAAGCTTGGCAGTAAGATCGGACGTATTTACCATGTGCATCCAGGAACCGGTGAATTGTATTTTCTTCGGATGTTGCTTATGGTTGTTCCTGGTGCGACCTGTTTTGATGATTTGAGAAGGCATAATGGTCGACTTTATGATACATTTAAGGAGGCATGTCAGTCAAGAGGTTTAGTAGGGGATGACAATGAGTGGTTTAAACTCTTTGATGAAGCTATCGTGTGGGCAAGCCCATTCCAGCTAAGACATCTCTTTATGACTATTCTTATGCATTGTGAAGTTGGCAATGGGCGTGCTCTTTTTGAACGATTCTGGCCAAGTATGGCCGAAGATATATCATACAGACTTTCAGCTGCACTTGGTAATCAGAGATATGATGTGCCGTCGGATTACTTGCAGGAATGTCTTCTTCGCGAGTTGGCTTCCATGTTCACAAAAAATGGATCATGTCTCGCTTCATTTAATTTGACCACACGTACGATTCCAAGTGATGACGAATGTTTCAATAGATTGATTGCCGAGGAGTTGAGCTATGATGCTGCTAGATTGACAATTGAGGCTGACACGCTATATTGTAAGTTAAATGATGAACAAAGGAGTATACATCATGAAATAGTATTTGCAGTATATGGAGATAAGGGTGGTTTTTATTTTGTTTCTGGATGTGGAGGATCTGGTAAGACATTTTTATGGAATTCTATCATTGCTACTCTTAGGTCTGAACGCCTTGTTGTACTTGCTGTGGCTTCGTCTGGTGTTGCATCTTTGTTGCTACCTGGAGGGCGAACTGGCCATTCAAGATTTAAAATTCCGTTGGACCTGAATGACCGTACTCAGTGTTGTATATCTAGAAGTTCAATGCTCGTTGGATTGTGTCAACGTGCATCTCTTATTCTATGTGATGAAGCTCCAATGACTAGCCGCTTATGTTTTGAAGCTTTGGATAGAACACTGAGAGATGTTTTGTCTATCCATAATGAAAATAATGGTCTCTTGCCTTTTGGAGGTAAAGTGATGCTATTAGGCGGCGATTTTAGACAAATTCTACCTATTGTCGAGGGCGGCACGAAAGAAGATATTATTGATTTCTTCTCCACTTTGGCGACATGTCAAGGTTATTAAACTTCATACAAATATGCGACTTTCCAATCCTTCATTGTCTTGCCAAGCACGCGCAGAGCTGGCAATGTTTTCTGGCTAGGTGCAAAGCATTGGTGATGGTTCGGTCTCAATGCATTGTAAGGACGACGAATCTTCTCCGTCATGGATTTCTGTCCCTGAAGATATGTTGTTGTTTCCTACCGTAGACCACATGGAAGCTGCTGTTGATAGCATATATGATGCGTACTACCTAAAGTACAATGACGGTGACTATCTGTCCCGTTGTGCTATCATTTGCCCAACGAATTCAGTCGTGGATAAACTAAATGATGTTGTCTTCAAGCGTGTGCCTGGACCTTCTACATATTGCTTAAGTTATGATTCCATATCAAAATCTACAGATCCTGTTGGTGAAGTGGAATTGTTTTATCCTCCAGAGTTACTGAATTCTATTACCATAAATAATTTTCCTCATCATAAGATTTCACTCAAGCTTGGAGTTCCTGTTATGCTTCTCAGGAATATGAATCAATCCTTGGGTTTATGCAATGGAACACGTTTGATTATCACTCGATTGGGTGACAGGGTCTTAGAAGGAGAAATTATTACCGGTTCTAATAAAGGTCAGCGTGTGTGTATTCCACGTATAGTTTTGAATTCATCAGGATCTAAGTGGCCTTTCACTCTGCGTCGGTGTCAATTTCCAGTAAGATTGTTTTGGGTGACAGGGTCTTAGAGGGAGAAATTATTACCGGTTCTAATAAAGGTCAGCGTGTGTGTATTCCACGTATAGTTTTGAATTCATCAGGATCTAAGTGGCCTTTCACTCTGCGTCGGTGTCAATTTCCAGTAAGATTGTGTTACGCAATGACAATCAACAAGAGCCAAGGACAGACTCTATCTAAGGTGTGTGTGTATTTACGCGAGCCAGTATTTTCGCACGGGCAACTGTATGTTGCAGTGTCACGCGTTACTTCGCGTGCCGGTCTCAAGTTCTTAATTGAGGATGACAAGGGATGTCCATCTTCTGAGACTAGGAATGTAGTTTATAAAGAGGTTATCTTAAGATTGTAGGTGGTAGTTGGTGTGTTGTGTGGTATATCCTGTAATGGTCTTGGTTGATCAATGTATAATAATTTTGGTGTGCGAGCCTGTAAAATACAAGCATGTATCAAGCGAGCAAGAATACAAATGTTTGCTCCATTGGATATATGGTTACTCGGCCAGCTTTATTGTATTGATAAATGAAAGAAACCGACAACGATGACAAATACAGGAAACCAACGAGGATAAAAAAAGGAAATACACACATAGTATAATGAAATTCAGTCAACCATGTATTCCCCTGTTTAGCAAAATGTAAAATTCATGATGACGGCAAATATGCTCCTTTCTATCTTCAACTTCCTGCACTAATTGTATACAAGACTCTGCTAGCATCTCAAATTTAGTAACACTTAATGTAACTAAAAAGCATAATCCATATAACATGACTGTATCGACTGGCGCGGCGTGCCGCCGCGCGGGCTCCGCTAGTCACCTATCAATGTACATTTGATTCTGGTCATCTAAGATAACAACAGGAAAGGCATCAATCCTGCAACAGTATTTCCATGCCCCAAACCTGTCACCTCCCTGAGATGGAACAGCTCATGGAGCAGAAACTACTGTGCTGCCCGGCGTCTCCCGTGAACAGCAGCCCGACGTCCGGCAGCTCCATCTCCTGCCGATTGCCACCCGGAGGCCAAACAAACGCAGGCTTGTTCAGCGGGGGCTCCGGCGCCGGGGCTCCGTCGATCAGCACCTGCACGGCCGTCCTCATGGACGGCCTCTCCCTCGGGTTCGGGTGGCAGCACGCCAACGCCAGCCTCACCGCGCAGTCCACCTGCGCCTGCTCGAACTCGCCGCCGAGCAACGGGTCGGCGGCGTGCAGCGCCTTCCCCTCGCCGTACAGCCTCCACATCCAGTCCACGATGTGCATTGGCGGGGGGTGTCGCCCTCGCCCGCCTCTCCAGTACTCCTCCTCCTCGCCACGGTGGTCGCTGTCGTGGACGTACTGGTACTGCACGGCGTTGCTGGGGCTCCTCCCGCTGACCACCTCCATGACGAACACCCCGAACGCGTACACGTCCGTGTCGAGGCTGGCGCGGCCGGTGAAGAAGCTCTCGTACGCCATGTAGCCGCGGGTGCCGGCCACCACCTGCGTGGAGTGGTGCGTGGCGCCGTCGTGCTGGATGACGCGGGCGAGGCCGAAGTCCCCCAGCCGCGCGTTGTACTCCTCGTCCAGCATCACGTTGCTGGCCTTGACGTCCCTGTGCAGGATCCGCCTGCTGCTCCCGTGGTGCAGGTAGTCCAGCGCGGACGCCACGCCGCGGATGATCTTGTACCGCCGCTCCCATGTGAGCTCCGGGGTGTCCGTCGACGCCGACATGGACGACGTCGACGACGTGTTCCTTTCCCTGGCGTAGAGGAGCTTGTCCAGGCTGCCCATGGGGAAGTACTCGTAGACGAGCAGGAGCTCGCCCTTCTTGTGGCACCAGCCGATGAGCTTCACGAGGTTCCGGTGCGAGAGCTTGCTGATGGTGTTCACCTCCGCCACGAACTCCTTCTCGCCGCGGTTGGAGTTGACGTTCGTGGACACCCGCTTCACGGCCACCTCCATGCTCATCCTCCTCAGATACCCGAGGTAAACGGTGCCGGAGCCGCCTCGGCCGAGCTTACGGCCGTCGCCGAAGTCCCCGGTGGCGTTCCTGAGCTCCCTGAGCTTAAACCTGACGGGGCCATGGGCGTCGATCATCTTCTCGAGGTTGCGGTACGCCAGCCTCGTCTGGCGCGTCAGCCTCCTCCACACGAGCAGCGCCATGAGCAGCACGCCGACGGTGAGCGGGACCAGCACGGCGAGAAATACCTTCTGGCGCCTCAACCGATACCCACCGTCGCCTCCGGCGATCGCATCGTCAACCGTGGTGAAGTTCCAGGACTTGACCTGGTTCAGCTGGGCGAACTCGCCGGTGGAAGCCGCGAAACCCACGGAGATGTTGTCCAGGAGATACCGCGACAGGTCGGTGTACCAGGCGTAGGTGAAGGCGAGCCCCCCTTGCACCACGAGGAGGCTCATCATTTTGCCGTCGTACTCGAACCTGACCTCGACGTCGGCCCCGCTGGAGAGGACGATGGAGAAGTTGCTGAGCGGCATCTGCCCGACGGACCGCACGCCGTTGAGGTCGAGCCCGACGTGGTTGCCGTCCACGTCGGCGTCGAAGCTCCTCCGCGTGTCGAACTCGAGCGCGACGACCCGGTTCGCCGGCGCGCCGTCGGTCCGGTTGTTGGTCAGGCCGAGCCACCGCCCGCTGCTGTCGCTGGGCAGGGCCGGGTTGTTGGTGAGGAGGAAGGCCATGCCTTCCCCGGTGCCGTTCTTGGGGAGGATGTTGAGCACGAACTCGGTCCGGAAGGAGGTGAGCGCGGTGCGGTCGCCGTTTTTCCAGAGCTTGAGGGTCTCCCTGGCGTACATGACCCTCCCCGACCGGTGGGTCATGTCGCCGGCGTTGGGCGTGATCTGCAGGGAGCGGTTGGAGACGGTGGCGCCCGGGGTGAAGCTGAGGTCGGCCTCGCTGGCCGCGTCGAAGCTCTGGTACGCGAACCGCAGGGCGCTGCAGGTGCTGCCGCTGCCGCACAGGATGAGGAGAAGGATGGCCGCAAAGGCTGGCTGCAGGGTCATGCTGCGATCGGTCATGGCCAGTCGTCTCTGCAACAGAGAATGGGATGGAAGACGAGGTGTGGTGGTGGCATAGGTTCAAGGGGTTCGATTGGGGGTTGATGAATTGCTTGCGGGGGAAATGTGGTAGCGTTGTCAGCCATGGCTGTCCATGAGGGAGGGAGGATGTATGCCGTACACAACGACAGTGACAATGCTGCTGCCCAACGGTGTGAACCAGAGAAGTCCAGGGATTCGACGACCGGCGCCAAATGAGACTTTGACTTGCGGTGATGGAGCGGGGCTGCACGCGAGCTCGATCATGGAGCGTCATCTTGTTAAGCAAGCAAGTAGAAGTGGAAGCTTGACGGAAATTTACGATGTCGTGGGATCAATGAGTAGTAGGCGTCATCTTGTTAAGCAAGTAGTAGCAGAAGAAGAAGACGAAGCTTGACGGAAATTTACAATGTCGGCGTTCCAAGTTTCGACAGAAAAATGGCTAGCCGATTCATGCATCACTGCATTCTCGTCAGAGAATTATAATAGGGTTGTTATAAATGTGGCATGACTTCAGCCTGCCAAAGAACTCCTGTCACTCTCCGTCAAGTGATCAAGTCAAACATTTGCTAGCTGTCCCATCACCCACGATCGCTTGGCCGCGCGTCCATCTCCTCCTCGTCCCGATGATTGGTTTCAACTCAACGGTGTACACGGAATTCAGAGGTAAATTGGGGGATCGGCAAGCTGCAACATAACTACAAGCTGGCCTCCAGTGCAGTACGAGCAGTACTAACCGCGAAGCTTCGTAAGTCGATCGTAACCTACCACGCGTGTGTGTATGCACGTATCAATTATACTGGCAGGTACTCTGATATTTTCCCAGGTACTCTATTGTTGAATAAATCTGCATGTTTTTCTCAACAGAAAATATAGAACTTGCAAGACATCACAGGCTGCATCTGAAAGTTGGCAAGTACAGTACCAGCAACAGATATCATCTGCTGACAACTGATTATTAGTACGTATTTGGCTGCTGTTGGAGATTTGGTCAATGATATTATCTGCAAGTATTTTTTTATTACTGCTCGTAAGGTCAAACTCTCCTTGCTTAAAATATGCGTCTCTGTTCTCTACCAAATTCTGAGTGCAAAACCGGCGTACGAAATTGCATTACATCATCACATGCTACTCACCAGTCAGCGTCCCAATAACAATATGGTAACAATGACCAAGTGAGCTGAGAACAGCATCAGTTAAAACATCAAACATAAAATTACTTTGCCTTCCTGGCTCATCCTGCCATGCCTGCCTGATCTAACAGTTTAACAAGGCATTCAGCATCTGACATCCTCCAACTCCAATTATCATACCAAACCATGGCATTTTCTAGTATGTACAGGATCACCCATATAAAAGATCAGCCGCATTCCTATGTTATGGTTCATACAAAAAACTACGAGAGAAGTATTACCATAGCCCAACCATCCATCATAGGTACTAACTAGGCCGAGAGGTGGTTCTTGATGTACCTATTAACCCAGATCGTTTTGTGAGGCACGCTAAGCTTGTCGAATGCCCTAGCAACGTGAGCATTCTCGCACAAATAAGCATAGTAGTGGGCAAGATGCTCCTGTTCAAACCCTGGGAGGCCCTTCATGTTCGCCCAAAGGTCGTCAGGGACATCAGTGTCTCTCCTACTGCATTTCTCTATGGCTTCTGCTAGGCGATCGAGAACACGGGTCATGGTACATAGCAGCCTGTCATCGTTTTTTACCTTGGCTTTCTTTGGTGGGGGTGGGGGAGGTAAGCTGTCAGACGAATCACCACTGTTCCCTTCATCGGTGCTGGTAAAAGACATTGCGGCCTCTTCAGCACCTTTAGGAATAAGGGCATTCACCCAATTCACGTTTTCATTTTCGATTCCATTCTCAGGCGCGCCCCTAGCAAGAGACTCGTTGCTACTCCTAGCTGGCCTGGATGAAGCCATGCCTTTGACAAAGATTGTCGCCATCTCATGATAGTTCTTAATTGGAGTGTTCAAGAAATCGGCATCATGATGGTGGTCCTGGCAAGTAATACACGAGAAATTGTTTAAAAAGTATATGCAGCAATGTCGTCACAGCCGGTAAACAACATAAGCTTCAATCTTACCTTAACGTGAGCTGTGTAATGCTCATGATTAAGCACAATGGTGCAAGTATTCGCATCCCAAAGAGCGCCACTTAAACTCTTGAGTATGTTAACCTTTTTCCATATTTTCTTCCATTTCCTAAGATGGTTAGAAATCTGTGCAGCATTCACTTGAACCCTGAAGTGCTCACTCAAAGCCTGAGCACAGCTTTTAAGATGAACTTGCTTGAAAACATGAGAGGGTCTAGTTCCACTGGCCACTAGGTTAGTCAAGAACTGAAGCACAAAAGATGACATGGCATTTGTCCAAACAAGTTGCCCACCACCACCATTAGTACCCACGATGTTATCCGCATGCTGTTCCAAGTTCATTCCCTATGAATTAACAACAAGATCTGATTAAGAAAACAAGAATCTGGTAATAAACAATAACTTGCCAACCATATCATATAAATTATAAAAAAGCAAAATTATACTATATGATAACAACAACATTTTACATATATATAGCATTACAAACTAATGGTCATAGTGGTTTTGAGAACCGATATTTTGGCAAGGGATTGTTGAAATTTGAGCATGTGTCTGTGATCATGTACTTCCTCCCTAATCCCTATGCAACCTACAGGAAAAATTTCTGGGAGAAAAGGAAACAGTATGTTGGGGAGGTGATGTTCTACAAACATGTAAAATTTCAAGTCACTCATTTGAGAGGTATGAGCAAATTCAGCAATGAATGGTGGCAAACTGTAAACATCACTATTCATGCTGAATCTGTTTTTACATACCTCCCAAATGATTATGAGTTCGAACTTGACATTTTACATGTGTAGAACATCATGCTCCCAACATTTTACATGTGTATAGAACTATTATATTTATACATGGTTTCTATGGAGTTTTCATCATGACTTGGTTCCCACTGGATATTTTCCCACTACCTACACATGTGAGGTGCCCAGGTACTTCCTGGTAGAATAAAACAGTGGCTCTTTCCTTCCTTTGTGAAAGAACCCAATTGTGATGCAACTATGGCATTATCCACTTGAGTAGTGAAGGGGAAGAATGGGATTGCATCATCAAGAATTCAAATTGACACTCAACATTTCAAATCGGCGGCTATAGGAGGTTAATATCCTTTTTACAAAGCTACCCCAGGCAGTCAATGTCAAGGACCTCTGGCTTTAGCTAGGTAAGTGGTGTCCCTTATAAGGGATCTACCAAATAAAAATGAGAAGCTGACTGAAGCAATTGCTAGCATGCATTCTATTTATTTTGTTGCAACAGTGGGCTGCAAGCCCTTGTGTGGTGAAAGCACTTTCAAGAAAACTTACATGTGATATACCCACGTCTGGCTGCATAGCTGGAGCATCACGTTGTTGTGATAAATCCAAGTGAGACATCTGGGATAAATAAGGAGATGTTATTTTGTTGAGAAAGTATAATCATAATACAGGTTTAATTTAGTAACAAACTGCAGCGTTCAAATTTCACATAGAAAAATCAGTACATCAAGGCAGGCATTATCTTCAGAGAATGAAGTAGGTCTATGCTGTATGTATCATGATGAAGTAAGCATGACAAAGAACTCTTGTCACTGTCCATCAGGTGATCAAGTTGAATGTTTGCAAGTTCCCCAATCATCAACATTTTTTCACATCATCTGTGTTTTTTTGTATTTCTCTAAATGATTGACTTCTACATATAATTTGGAGATAAATTGGTGATCAGGGTCCAGATGCTAACTGCGAGACCATAGGTATCCAGCTGTAACAATTGATACTAGCTGTGAAAGTTTGTAACTACCAAATTTCAGTTAGAACTACTCCATTTGTTGAATAACCTTTTAGAATTTAACCAGATATAGCTGAAACTATACAAGTATAATCAATATTATTTGGGCATGTCATCATGGTTTACCTTGGCCTTCTTTGGTGGTGGTAAACTGCTAGAGGGATCACCAAAGTTTCCTCCATCAGTGTTAGTAAAAGATTGTGTGGCCTCTTCACAGGTTTTGCCGTTCTCGATCACAACTATAGCAAGAGGGTCACTCGCTTCATTAGTTTTTCCGTTTTCTATTTCATTCTCAGTCACATTTGTAGCAATAGGGTCACTCTTCCCATTGGTATCTTCATTTTCAAATTCATCATCAGCCACGTCTGTGGAAAGAAGCTCATTGCTACTCCTGCTAGCATATACACCTGAAACCATGCCGTTGCCACAGATTGTAGCCATCTCATGATAGTGCTCGATCGGAGTGTTCAACAAGTCGGCATCACTATGGTGGTCCTGCCAAGTAATACACAAAATATTAGACAAAACAGAAGCAACAATGACACCACCATGTGGAAACAACATACGGTGCAATCCTACCTTAACGTGACTGGCATAATGCTCCTGATCAAGCACAATGGTGCATGTATGCTCGTCCCAAAGAGCACCACTTAAGCTCTTGAGCTTGTTAACCCTTCCCCATATTCTTTTCCACTTCCGAAGGTGGTTAGAAATCTGAGCGGCAGTTACTTGAAGCTTGAAGCGCTCGTTCAAAGCCTTTGCACAGCTTTTATGATGAACTTGCCTGAAACTGTTGGAGGCTCTAGTTCCACTGGTCACCAGGTTAGCCATGAACTTAAGCACAAAGGACGACATGGCGGTTGTCCACACAGCCTGCTTGCCACTACCGTTGTTAACCGGCATGTTATCGGCATGTTGTCCCAAGTTCATTCCCTGGCATAACAATAACAGACCCGATTAATAAAGCAAGAATCTGGCAACAAATTAAATCCATGCATAGTGCGAATGTGAGAAATGTACAGCAAAAGCCGAGACATGCAATAAATCAAGCACTTGAAATTCCTAGCTGCAAAACTGCAATTTCCATCGATGAGATCTTGCACAAGTTGTTCATATAAGACTACCATTGCAGCAATTTCTAAATGATATAAAAAAAGACTGCAAGACTAACTGCACATTCACTGAATAAGTGAATAATGAAACTAAGGAATAGCAATTTCCAAAATTATGCAGGAAAAATCAGTAAATGATGGTTTTGGTTGTTCAAACGTCAGGAACATCACGGTGAAATCGATTCGATTGCAATCGGATCGAATCCAATCCAATCCTAGTACTCACTAAGCACAAACCCTAAACTACATCTACCAGCAAAGGGGGAACAATGAAACATACCGGAGCGGTGTCTGTTGGAGCGTAGGCCGGCTGAAGAGCAAACCCTGGCGGGAACGCGGGGCCGCCCGAAGAGGATGACCCGGCTACCGCCAGGGACATCACCGATGCGCCGGTGCTCCTCCTACTGGAAAGGGCACCGTCGTTCATGTAAGACTACCATTGCAGCAATTTCTAAGTGACATAAAAAAAGACTGCAAGACTAAGTGCACATTCACCGAATAATGAAACTTCGGAATAGCAGTTTCCAAAATTATGCAGAAAAAAAAATCAGTAAACAATGGTTTTGATTGTTCACGCGTCAGGAACGTCACTGGTGAAATTAACTGTCTACACTTGTTGGAACAACATGTCTAAACCGCCTGCATACACAACGCAGTCTTTGTCTTTTGCCGTATTTGGGAGCGAAGGAAAATGTGTGGATGGGAAACCTGAAGCTACAACGAAAAAGATGGACTACATATCGTTTGCCCCCACAAACATGCATATAAACGTACATGTAATGTATATATACATGAATCAACTGAGATACAATCATGTGATTTCGTGTCCCATACCTAGGGCTGCCGGACCCCGGCCGCGGCCGGACACCTCGTCGCGCTGGCAAGGGGAGACGGGCCGGGAAGCTGGGAGGGGGGCAGGCAGCTCCGGGGCGCGTCGCCTACCGGCCGGCGGAGGGAGGTGGGGGAACGACTGGCCGCTCGGCGGCAGGGGACGGGGGGGACGGGATGGGTCGCGCTCGATCCAATCCCGTATCGTTTGGTTCATCTCTCTCTCCAGCCGTATGCATCGCTCGGTCCAGCCAGCATCAGCATATTCCTCCGACGGATAGGACAACCCTGGGCCGCTGGCTGATCTTCGCCGTTGGTTTTGTTGTGGACGGTCACGATGCGTCTTCTCCGATGCTTCCGCTCCCTTCAGGGCCGGCCCAGGCCCAGGCCCAGTGCAAGTGACTGCTCCATTTGCTTCCTCCGTCTTCTCCGTCCCCCTCCCCTACCTCCTTCATCCCTAACGCTCAAAAAAAAAAAAATCCTCCATCCCTGAGCACTGCCAGTCCCAGGCCATTAGCCTAGCTAGCTACCCCCTCCATGCGAGGGCGGCAATGGCGCCCGCCTCCGCCTCCCTCGCCGTCTCCCTCTCCGCCCCCGTCCGCTTAATTCCGCCCAGATGCTTCCGCGGGAGGCCGAGGCGGTCCCGCCCAATCAGGGCTTCGAGCGACACGAATGGCGCCCCGGACGGGGAGCGGAGGATCGGGGCTCTGGAGAGGAGGGTGGGAGATTTGAGGGCGCTTGTCGCCTCGGTGCCTCCTGCTGTTGTCTCGGTAACGCGGCCCGTTACTCTTGCTTGTTATTTATGCACATTTGGACTGTGAGGATTGGCCACTTTCAGGTCTGAGCTGTGGTTGCTTGTTAGGTTTAGCCTTGTTGTGCAGGAAATGGGTAGAGGGGGAGACGATGTGGCGCCTTGTAAACTGTTTGAACTTCCTAGGGATTTTCCTTGTGGAAATGTAGTTAGTCTAGTGCACAAAAATGTGGCAGATGTAAAGAAGATAAGCTTGTGTAGATGTGTATTATATGTTCTTACCTTGACATTATGTATGAAAATACTCAAACTGTAGTCTGGGATTACCTTGAAATGATGCCTTACCGAAATTGGTCTATTTAATGGTTTGTTGAAATGCTAAGTGGGAAAAATGCCCTTGGTACTTGGAGTGAAATGTTTAATGACAGCATGTCATCGGATCGCTGCCCCCACGCCCACTGTTTTTTCTTCCTTTGGTGACTTTTAGTTCACTGCTCATGAGCAATCTGCAATGCATCAGGACCCCCAGCAGTCACATGGTTTTTGACATTTTAGGCAGTTTGGGCAGTTTGAGATGTGGCCTTTTTCTTTTCTTTACAGCATAATAAGACCTAAATTATCTCTTCACCAGTACCCAATACTGTACCATGTTATAGTCATGTGACCATGTCGTGTGGTGTTCCATCTTTACATAACAAATACTCTCTTGTTTATCTTTTCATGCAGATCAGGAAAAACATTGGACTAAATTCCATTGCCGGTTTCGGTTTCGGCATTGCATTTTTGGCTGCTCTTGCAAGACAGGTCATCATAAGAACTCAACAGCAAGATAGTAGTGGTTCTGTTTCTGACCTAGTAAGGCGCGGGCATCTAAAATCTGGGCAACGTGGGATGTATGTCTTGCTATCTTGTCAAACTTCAGTTTGGATTCCCTTCTGCACTATCCACCATAGTTTTTCATGTGATGATTCGGGTTTAGAGGTTTACTCATATGAGTATTTATGAAGACAGTACAGAAACCTACTTTGCTTGGAATATGTGGTTTGACTACATTTTTTGTTGGCCTAAATTAGAATGAATTCATACTCAAATCCACTTTTGATGTTATGCTTTGGAATTGATTGTTTTTCTAAGAACATTTTATTGTATATTCTGAATCATGTTTACAAAACATTCAGAACTAATATAACTTTTTCATGTGACCCACCACCATTAGACCATTGATGCCTCATGCCATGATATCACTTTATATGATTTGGTTGCCCTTCTAAGTTCTAATGGTCTAACTATAGGGGTGAATTCTTCTCTGAGGAAGAATTGTCATCTTTTCCATTTGTCTAGTAACTAGCTTTATAACATTGTAAATCCACGCCTCACTCTTGTTGACTGCTATGGCAATTGTAATACTTTAAGTGACTAGTGATAGTGATCATGGTCAGTAAAACCTCAGGGATAAACAAAAAATGTTATGCTGGTTTCCAAGCCTACTTTTAACCGTTTTTTTGTGAAAACCCTTCTACTGCAATTGTCTAATATTCTCTTTAAATCGTGCAATAATTTTGACCAAGGCAACTCCTGCAGTGCAAAACCACGTGTGTACAATGATCCTTTCAATAATTCGTTAGTCAAGATCGATGAAGGTACTTCTACGGCTCAGATGTTTGGCAAGGAGTACCGCATGGCTCCTGTCCGGCTTACAAATGAACAACAGGCAATGCATCAGAAAAGGAGATCACATACATATCAGTGGAAAAGGCCCACTGTGTTTCTTAAAGAAGGTGATCCCCTGCCACCAGATGTCGATCCAGAGACAGTTAGATGGATTCCAGTAAACCACCCATTTGCTGCTGGTTCGGTTGAAGTAGATGAGGAGACTGCCAAAAGGAATGTTTATCAAAAGGATGGCGTCCCGTCCCGTGTTAAAGCCGAACATGAAGCTTTGCGGGCAAGGCTAGAGGCTTCAAATGATGTGAGTGTTTGCAATTAACTTGATATTCTTAACTTGCCCGATGCCACAATCTAGAAAAAAGTATGCTACTATTTCAAATTAATATATTGTTTGCAGATCTCTCTGCAGGCAGGATAAATGAGTTGTTTTAAAAGTTTCAAGCTCAATCTGATAACTGAACTAACAATAGTCTGATTTGTTTTACCATGCCGTCTGGAATAATTCTCCATGATCTCTACCATGTTTTGCAGGTAACACCATTCTCTTCCGGTCCAAGGGGTATGCAACATAGTGCAAGAACACCGAAGTTATCAGACGAGCCATCTGGGAATCTGCAACAGTCTAAACCTGACATGGTGAATAACCAAAATGGCCAACCAATGTTAGAGCCTGAGCCTGAGAGCTCTGACAACGGTTCACTATCAAAAAGCTTGGAAGGACAATAACTGTGTGAATTGTATAAACCCCTTGGCATTTCGTTTTGTTATGTAGTGTTGTCAGGTTTTAGCTGTAGATAGAGGAGTTTTTGGAACAATAGACTTACGTACTGAACACATGATATGGAGCACTGTTACTGTTATGTGCTGTTGTATATCTGATATTTTCTTTGCCTGAAGATCTCCAGATGCACCATCTCATTTTCAGCCTCTTAGAACCATACGATAATTTGGTAGGATGCTCTCATTTATCACTCATATTTTGCGCAATTCAACAGTAACATAATATTTGATAAGCTACATATACAATAATTAGTTGATTCAAGAATCAAGAGAGATTAAATTCTTAATGATACAGCACAAACCCTATAACAGTAGAAAGTATGAATAACTCTACAGAAGGTAAATGACTAACTATCTGGAAGAACTATGAGGTACAAAATTTGTGTTGGTGGGAAATGGCATCAGGATTTTATAAAAAATGCCTAGGTGGCATGATGCCGATCTCCCTATACAAATAGGCTTGCCATAACCTGTAATCCTGTGTGAAGATAAGCAATTTGGCTTAGACAGCGTGGAAGCCCTCGTCGTCACTATCACCAAACATGGTTGCCATTTTCATGGCTATCTTGGCGGCCATCTCCCTCCTTTGGAAGTCAGGAACGAGCCTTAGGTTGGAGCGCATGTTGCCAATCTCTGACATTAGTCGCTCCAGATCATCTACGCCATAATGATCATCCTCAAACAGTGCATTGACCTCTGGGGTGTCAGTTCGCTGGTCCTCCGAAGTATCTGCCTCAGTGTTATCCACATGATTACTATTATCTTCAGTTGTGTGACTCTGAGTTGCAGGATTTTCTTCAGCAGGTTCTGTAGATCTGTCATTTGGAAGAGGGTTGGGCGCCGAAGAACTAGCATTGCCGTTCACAACTTGCTGTGTGTTGTCCTGCATAGATTTAGCTTCATCTAATCCTTCCAAGCTTCTTGATGTACTCGATTCACCGACGAATTCCCATTGCTCGTCAGATGCATGGGATAAGACCTCGTAGTCAAATTCATAAGTCAATTCATCATCTGTAGATTCTGTCAGAAGAAAACAGAACAATTAAGGCCAAATACAGGGTTCTAAATTCAATATTATAACCGTGGAGGGCAAGATATTCTAATTACCAAACTCGCTCCAGCTTTGCACATTCATATGGTTGTTTGTTAGAGCAAGCATGACTCATCACAAAACCATGGCGCTAATTTAGTAGTTTATGGTTAAACATGTAATTATATTGTTTTCTTATTTAACTCACCATCTTTTTCGACCAAGGATGGAGTAGTTATTTTGTTTCCAGATTTCAGAATCATTCCAGGCCACATGTGTGCAGAAAGGGCTCCAAAGAGTCGCTCTAGGCCTTGGCTATCACCATCCACTGATAGGCCTGTTGGTAATTATAAACAGACGACAGTTCAGAATTGAAAGGGCATCAAAAAGATCTATTTAAATACACCCAGTATTCAACTTTGGGTAGAAAATAGGTGCCTTTTATTAGACTCCGTCAAACAACTATAATAAAATTTCATAAATCACACACAATAAAAACAGCTACCTATGCCATGCATGTGGATCAACCATTTAACTTGTTAGCCTTTTGGTGTATGGCATTTAATACTAAATGGTAATACGGTAGAAAACAATATGAACTTGAATTGCCTTTTCAATTTTGCAGGTTCAAACATAAATTACAATGAAAAGTACCAAATGCAATTTGATCAACAGACCAATACCAACATAAAGTGTGACTTCTAATTAATTGGGTGCTATTGATCTCCAACATACTACAGCGCTGAAAAATAAATGGGAATCTACATAGGCCAAATTTGGCCTGACTTGAGTTTAAACTTACAAAGTCTTAAATCTCCCAAACATGGTTACACTAGATGCATTTTCCAGAGAAGTTTAAGCTTCATGACCTTTTCTACTAAGAAGCTCAATGTCCAGAGCTTCACTAAGAAGGCCAGCTTAACAAAACTTAGGCCCTCAAAGAAGGATCATAATCACCACAGAAAATTGTCAAAAATAAGCACAGTGCTAAGTGAATCATACACAAGACAATAGAGATGGTAAATAAATGTATTATGGTGAAAAGCAGGTTGACGGCACCCCAAAGTGTGATCCAAAATAGTACGCAGAAGTATGATAAGTATCAGGAAAAAAAAACATGAGTAAGAAGTCATAAGAGAACCAATTGACTTGAAGATGAGCATTATCATTATATACTAAGTGTGCACCTAATTAACTGATCTTCAGTTTAAAACACATGGCAGGGTGAGATGATGGTAAAAGGTAAAAATAATGTGGTTTTGTCGAACAATTGCAGCCCACAGGACAACTAGTTACTTACATTTGTCAAAGTCAGCATTGGAAGCACAAGCTTCAATATACTCAATATTATGCTCAATGCACCACTTCAAAGTGGAGTCTCTGATCTCTATTTGTGGTTCTTCCTCTGATAACAAACCACAACCTTCATTTTCATTTATCCCAAAATCCAAATATTCAGGATGTGGATCACTACTTGACTCGCCAATCCTTTGCATGCGCCTCCTGTACTCTACATGCGCACCATGGCCAGGCACAAGATCTGCTTTATTTCCGATGCACAGCACAACTTCAAACCTCTGAACATCAATATTACCAACCCAGTTTCGGAGGGTATGTAAGGACGATTCCTGCATAATTGCTGATACGATTAGCCTGCTGCAGAATTGAGGATCAAACAATTGAACACACGTAATTACAAGGTTCAAAAGAGTTGAATAAAGGATTACAGATTGAGAAAGGAACTAGAAATAACGGTAAGAATCAAAGAATGTGTGACGGGTTCACTGTTCTGACATCATTCATATCGAAGACCATAACAAGAGCAGCCAGTTGGTCCAGATGAGGGAGCGAGCCAAGAGAAAACCCTTCCTCGAGATGTGCTGTCCAAACGGAGAGATCAGCAGAGTAGTACTTCGTGTCAATTTTCCACCTGGATACCAATCAATAGCAACAGAGGTTCTGTCAGATATCCTTAAATGAAAACTAGGTACAATAATTCTGCAAGCACACCACATCACCCATACACCACACAGTGATTCACCGTGTAGGCGTTCAAGCACATACCCCTGACAGAGCACACCTGAGGACAAGTCGGATGTGTCCGGCACTTCCGTCCCAATCAAGCCTGCAGTTCATGATGATATGGAAATGATAAGGACATAAGAGGTGCCCAGCCGATCACAGAAGAAATATACAGGATGTGCCAAAGCATATTAACCTAAATCTCCACAAAGGAATTTTGTTAAGTCAGTGATGAAACTGGAAATGGAACTAAATCATCAGCTACAAGACTTGATTCTCTCCTCCCCCCGTCAGCCCCATATACTTATAACCTACTGAAATCAGTAATCACTAAAACAGACCACGAAATATTCTCACTAACAGCACGATATAATTGGGAAAACGGCGGATTCGAACCCTAAACACTTATCCCAATCAGGACATGTACGGATGTACTCGTAAGAGGGAGGAGGGCGAGAGGGGGCGGGATCTCACGGGAGAGGATGGTTCGCTTGCCCACGCCGGGGGCGCCGACGAGAAGGACACCGGGCCGCGCCTCCAGGGATCCGTCTCCCCCCTCCTCCATGGCCTCGTAGCGCTCCTCCTCCTCGCCGGGCATGGGATCGAGCTGGGGCGCGCCTCGCGAGCAAGGACAGAGTCAGAGAGACGCAGACGACGGAGCAGAACTACAGACGGCGGTGTGCAGGCAAGGCAATGGAACACTTTACGCTTTCACATTTGGAAAACGGTATCTGCTCCAGCACCTTTTGGTCCACACCCAGGCAAAGGTCACACAGCTCGGTCCCACTTGTCATACTCCGCTTCACGTCCACCTCGCCTCCGCTGCGGCCTGTGTTTGAATGGTGGCGACGCCATGGGCGCCACCGCCGTCTCCTCCTCCTCCTCTCCCCGCTCCCGCCGCCGCCTCCCACATGGCCGTCACGCAGGCGCTCGCGGACGCGCTGCGCTCGTGCGGGGCCCGCGGCGCGCTCTCCGGCGCGCGCGCGCTGCACGGCCGCCTCGTCAGCGTGGGCCTCGCGTCCGCCGTCTTCCTCCAGAACACGCTCCTCCACGCCTACCTCTCCTGCGGAGCCCTCCCGGACGCCCGAAGCCTGCTGCGCGGCGAGATCACGGAGCCCAACGTGATCACCCACAACATAATGATGAATGGGTACGCTAAGCTGGGCAGCCTGAGCGACGCGGAGGAGCTGTTCGGCAGAATGCCCAGGAGGGATGTCACCTCGTGGAACACCCTCATGTCCGGCTACTTCCAGAGCGGCCAGTTCATGGATGCTATGAAGACCTTCATGTCCATGCGCCGAATCGGGGACTCCTTGCCTAACGCCTTCACTTTCGGGTGCACCATGAAGTCCTGCGGCGCTCTCGGGTGGCAGGAAGTGGCGCCTCAGCTGCTTGGGTTGTTAACCAAGTTTGGTTTCGAGGACGACCCTGACGTTGCGACTGGCATTGTTGACATGTTCGTGAGATGTGGGGCTGTGGATTTTGCTTCGAAGCAGTTCAGTCAGATTAAAAGGCCAACTATTTTTTGCCGGAACAGTATGCTAGCGGGTTATGCCAAGTCATACGGTGTTGATCATGCTCTTGAGCTTTTTGAGAGCATGCCTGAACGAGATGTTGTTTCATGGAACATGATGGTATCCGCATTGTCTCAGAGTGGGCGAGCCAGAGAAGCCCTCTGCATGGCTGTAGACATGCACAATAGAGGTGTGTGTCTTGATTCAACAACATACACTAGTTCTCTGACTGCATGTGCTAAATTGTCTTCATTGGGATGGGGTAAGCAACTCCATGCTCAGGTGATTCGGAGTCTACCGCGGATTGACCCATACGTTGCCAGTGCTATGGTTGAACTATATGCAAAATGTGGTTGTTTTAAGGAAGCAAGGAGAGTGTTCAGTTCCTTGCGTGATCGGAACACTGTGGCATGGACAGTTCTTATTGGGGGATTCTTGCAGTATGGTTGCTTCAGTGAATCTCTCGAACTGTTCAATCAGATGAGAGCTGAGCTGATGACAGTTGATCAGTTTGCACTGGCAACTATAATAAGTGGCTGCTCCAACAGGATGGATATGTGTCTTGCAAGGCAGCTGCATTCTCTTTCTCTGAAAAGTGGGCATACTCGAGCTGTTGTCATCTCCAATTCCCTTATCTCGATGTATGCAAAGTGTGGCGATGTCCAGAATGCTGAATCTATATTCAGTTCGATGGCTGAAAGGGACATTGTATCATGGACTGGCATGCTTACTGCATATTCTCAAGTGGGGAACATAGGGAAAGCTCGTGAGTTCTTTGATGGCATGTCCACAAGGAATGTAATTACATGGAATGCAATGTTGGGGGCATACATACAACATGGAGCTGAGGAAGATGGCCTCAAGATGTATAGTGCTATGCTGACTGAGAAGGATGTCATACCTGACTGGGTTACTTATGTTACATTGTTCAGAGGGTGTGCGGATATGGGTGCAAATAAACTTGGAGATCAAATTATTGGTCATACTGTAAAGGTTGGTCTCATCTTAGACACCTCAGTTGTGAATGCGGTTATCACAATGTACTCCAAATGCGGAAGGATATCAGAAGCTCGAAAAATATTTGAGTTTCTAAGTCGGAAGGATTTGGTTTCCTGGAATGCCATGATCACCGGTTATTCACAGCACGGCATGGGGAAGCAAGCTATAGAGATATTTGATGATATGCTGAAGAAAGGGGCAAAACCTGACTACATAAGCTATGTTGCAGTTCTGTCAAGCTGCAGCCATTCTGGACTCGTGCAGGAGGGAAAGTTTTATTTCGATATGTTGAAGAGAGACCACAACGTGTCTCCAGGGTTGGAGCATTTCTCGTGCATGGTGGACCTTCTAGCCCGTGCAGGGAATTTGATCGAAGCCAAGAATCTCATTGACGAGATGCCCATGAAACCAACCGCTGAGGTTTGGGGGGCTCTTCTTAGCGCCTGCAAGACACATGGCAACAACGACCTCGCAGAATTGGCAGCTAAGCACTTGTTCGACCTGGACTCGCCTGATTCTGGAGGCTACATGCTTCTGGCAAAGATCTACGCTGACGCTGGGAAGTCAGATGATTCCGCACAAGTCAGGAAGCTAATGCGAGATAAAGGGATAAAGAAAAACCCCGGATACAGCTGGATGGAAGTTAAAAACAAAATTCACGTCTTCAAAGCAGAAGACGTGAGCCACCCTCAGGTGATCGCGATTCGGGAGAAGCTGGATGAACTCATGGAGAAGATCGCGCAGCTTGGGTACGTGAGGACCGAGTCCCTGCGGTCTGAGATCCATCACAGCGAGAAGCTGGCCGTGGCTTTTGGGATCATGAACTTGCCTGATTGGATGCCCATCCACATAATGAAGAACCTGCGCATTTGCGGTGACTGCCACACGGTGATCAAGTTGATATCGACGGTGACTGGTCGGGAGTTTGTGATTCGAGACGCCGTTCGATTTCACCACTTCAAAGGCGGTTCCTGCTCTTGCGGGGACTACTGGTGACCACAGAAAACTCCCTGTAGTTCTTTTGCTCCGTAGCCTGTCAGATTCATTGAGACCACAGAGGAGTAGAATGTCTACTCGTTGATTATTATGCGTGTTATATCTGTCCACAATTTGTCTGAGGTTTAGGTTCGCCAGTTGGTTTCCTTGAACCTTGAAAGCGCCGATGAAAAAACCCATGTGATAGCTATGTGCAAAGAATGCAGTGGGGATGCCAGGGACAGCGGGCATACACTAGAAAACAGAGGCTTGGTCATGTCATATTGACAATAAGCATATCTAGTTCACACGGTAGCATGACGAGTGATATGTAGAGAGAAAAGGAAGTAACATCACATCCAGGGCTGTTCATCAAACTGGACATGCTTCATTGGGACAAGCCATTTTAAGAGTTAACAATTCCAGGCAGATATATAGTAGGAGGTAATTCACTGAACATTTTGCAGGGATTAAGCAGCAGCAACGTGTGAGATCATTCCAACCCAGCTTAGCATGCGTTCCGTCGAATCAATTGACGAGCTAAATCAGAATCCCCAGAAACACACATCCACACAGGCATTTTACAAGATTCGAAAATTGCAGGAAGTCTTCGTAGAGCGGGAAGGCAGGAAGAAGCTAAGGCCACAAGCTGTATGTACATCGTGGAAGTCTAGATTGCACCAGGTGCGTCCCTCATGCTGATGTTCAGGCTGTTTCTCATTGTTCTTCGCCCCACCCCCATATTGCCCTTGGTCATCATGGCAACAAATTCTCCATAGTCAATGCGACCATCCTGACAAAAGAGAGCAAAATCAGGACAATACTAACTTATTTTTGTTACTAACAGAACCATAAGCATTAGTTAATAAAGCAGCAAATGAGCTATGTTGGTTGATGAAGACAGCCTCTCTGAACCAAACTATCTTTTGGAGCAGCGCTATATAGGGCACAAATCTATGTCCACTGGAATTTAAAAAATTGAATCCTTAATCCTTGCTTGAATAGTGCATAGCTTCAAGTGGAATTTATTGGACAAGTATTTGGCCTAATATGTTTCCCACACCCAAAAAGTATTTGATCCTAATTGCAAGTATCTAGTGGTTAAGACCTAAGTGGTTGAGAGACCATGTTCCTCTTCCAAAGACTGGAAACCTCGGTATAAATTATTTTATTGTCTTGGCTGGACTACTGAACAAGCTCTATTGCATCCCATTACTAGCATTGATTGTACATATCCAAGCTAGGAAGACAGTAATGGACCAAGATATACCATATCTAGAGAATAATAAATATATAGAATTAAGACCACACTTACATTGTCCTGGTCAGCTTCTTTAATGACATCATCAAGAAAAGCATCTGGCATGTTGTGCTCTTGGCAAGCTTGCTGCAGTTCATCCACTGTGATGTAACCACTTCCATCTTTGTCAAAATATGAAAAGGCTGCCACCAGATGCTCCTCACGCTCCAGTTTATTCAGATGCAATGTTGCAGCAATGAACTCTATATAGTCAATGGTCCCACTGTTGTCCACGTCCGCCTAATGAATCAATGGTACAAAAGAGACATGTAAGTTCCTTTGTTTACCATGATATAACTTGTCTTTGAAATGATTTCAAATCCTGGGGCATAAAGCCAAGCTGAACTTATCAGCCATCAGAGTAAATTTCTGTGGACTTGCTACACTAGTTGATTAAGAAATAACTTCCACAGATACGCATCTGCTGGTGCTTAAGCACAAATTCTCAGAGACATCAAATGCCAAGTGCTTTAAAAAAGAATTAAAATTTGATTATAGCATTTACTCTCAGAAATCCAGTTTTGCATATCAGAAGTACAGTTATGTGCCCCTATTTGGAACATAACAGACAAAAGGACTAATATAAAGGTAAAATGATGTCTACTGCATGCTTCCTAATTATATACTCCCTCCGCAAACTAATACTCCCTCCGTTCCTAAATATAAGTCTTTTTAGAGATTCCACTAGAAACGACATACCGATGTATATAGACACATTTTAGAGTGTAGATTCTCTCATTTTGGTCCGTATGTAGTCCATAGTGTAATCTCTAGAAAGACTTATATTTAGGAACGGAGGGAGTATAAGAGTGTTTAGATCACTACTTTAGTGATTTAAACGCTCTTATATTAGTTTACAGAGGAGTATGCCCTAAAGAAAGCCACCAACAAAAAGATGCAACTGTAAGAAGAACAGCTTGTGCATTAAGCAGCCTAGTTCCCAATTTCCTCATAATCATGTAATATATGAACTGGCCGGAGGCAGCACAAGTTTCCAAGAGACTTTAAAAGCTTCTACTTCACAAGGATTTAAGCTCATTTAAGACTAAGAAATCCAAGCCAGTATTATGTTTTGGCTAACTCACCGCATCCATAAGATCACGAATCTCAGTATCCTTTAATGTGGAGCCATATTTTCTCAGGCCTTCTTTGAGCTCATCATATGTAATTGCACCACTGTTATCAGCGTCCATAGTCTGGAACATTTCCTTCAACCCTGCAATTTCCTCCTCTGAGAGGCTCTCAGCTATTACCTGGTAGAATGATCACGAAATGTCAGTTAATGCATAATTCACTAAGTGTGCTTCATCACACGAAGACATATTTCAGAACTCAATACAGTTTGTTTTGATAGCTCCCTCATGTCATACAAAGGAAGAATGGAAACATATCATCAAGCATATTGTTCATATTAGTACTCCCTCCGTAAAGAAATATAAGAGCGTTTATAGTGATCTAAACGCTCTTATATTTCTTTACAGAGGGAGTACAAGATAATGTGAATCCAGTCAAGTAAGCACTTTGATCAGGAGGTGACAGGCTGACAGCCCAATAAAAATCATAGATAGCCCAAACAGAACCAACGGAACAGTCAAAGTACTATTTCGCGTAGAAGATCGTTCAACAACTGGCAAAGAATGAATGTGTAAAGCAATTCTGACAGAGCGAACAAAATCTTTTGAAGACGAACGCCAAAAATTGCCTCCTTGAAAGCTCATGGATCCAAAACAGGCAATTAAAAACTTGAGCTTAAAAAGAATTGAACTCACCCGCAAAGCCATCTTCTTCAACTTATTCATCGCAGAGAATTGCTTAATGCGAGATAAGACAGCTGTGTCAAGAGGACGATCAGGAGCAACTCCCTGATCACGAATCCATGGATGGCCTGAATGCAACGGTTGCAAGTATGTCAAATGAAAACGCATTGAGGAGTATAGAAGGAGAGAAACCAGGAGTATAAGGTAGTGAAAGAAACTAACATAGAACTTCGTGTGCTGTCAAGCGTTCAGCTGGGCGAGGATTGAGCATTCTTGTTATCAGATCTTTTGCACTGTCAGATATCACAGGCCAGGGTTCAGAATCAAAATCAATGACACCTTTCAGTACAGCATCAAATATTCCTTGCTGTGTCTCTGCATTATATACGTTCATAAAACAGGTAAGCCTACAATCATCAGACGGCAAGCTTCCAAGTTAATTGGAGAGTTAAAAATATCACACCTGCCCAAAATGGGGGTACACCACTCAGCAGAATGTAGAGAATTACACCAGCGGTCCATACATCAGCTTCTGGTCCATATTTTTTGCACAGCACTTCTGGGGCTACATAGTATGGGCTTCCAACAACATCGGTGAAAATTTGGCCTGGAAAGAACAGAGCAAGAATGAGAAAGGGAGGTATGGGTGTTGAGTGCATCACAAAGTTTACAATAAGGATATAAGCGGAAAGGCTCCATGTAGATTCTAGAATAGACTGCTAGAGAATATTCTTCCCCCAAATATCCATTACCGGATGACTATTAAATGCAAGGCAGCCTTCCATCAGTTTCAGGCTTTCCCACTGCCATTCAACTAGGAATCTAGGATGAGTTTCCCAGTGAACTTGTAGTATTTCAGAAAGACTAGTGTGAAATTGCATCAAGCGAGTGTTGTCCAGTGTCATGGCGTAAAAGTTCTCATGACTTGTTACCATTAATACTTCATTAATCCTTCATAGTTTAGTGACTTGATTACAGAGATAAGCATCTAGGAGTACTATCCAAATCCAATCGCGGGCCAAAGCACAGTTAATTATGCGGGCATTAGTTTCGTTCCTACTACTGTAGTAGGAGTACCAAACTAATTAATTAAGCACATCGTAGTCGTTGACCGACTAGAGCAGGAAGGATTAATGTACTAAGGTAGAGAGGCAGCAGTAGCTCACCAGGCTTGAAGAAGACGGAGAGGCCGAAATCGATGGCCTTAAGCGAGAGGTCGTCGTCCTTGTTGGCGAGCAGGAAGTTCTCGGGCTTGAGGTCCCGGTGCATGACCCCGAGCGAGTGGCAGGCCTCGACGACCCCGACGATGATCCTGGTGAGCTCGGCGGCCTTGCGCTCGCTGTAGTGGCCGCGCTGTATGATGCGGTCGAAGAGCTCCCCGCCGGCGCAGAGCTCCATGACGATGTGCACGTAGAGCTGGTCCTCGTAGGCGCCCTTGATGGCGACGACGTTGGGGTGGCCGGAGAGGTGGTGCATGATCTGGATCTCGCGGCGCACGTCGTCGATGTCCTCCTTGGTGATGAGCTTGCGCTTGGAGATGGACTTGCAGGCGTAGTCGGCCCCCGTGGCCAGCTCGGTGCAGAGGTAGGTGGTGCCGAACTGGCCCTGCCCGAGCTTCCGGCCCAGCGCGTAGAGGTCGCGCAGGTTGGGCGTGGGGTGGCCGAGGACCGAGCCGAGGTCGGCGGGGGCGCCCGCCCCGCCGCGCCTCATGGCCGCGGCGGGCTGCGCGGGGGCCGCGTGGCCGTCCGTCTTGGCGGCTGCGGCTGCTGCTGCGGTCGGCTGGGAGCCGGGCTTCTTGGGCGAGTCGGCGGCGGCGGCGTGGTCGTAGTCGCGGTCGGGGTCGTGGCGCTGGGAGGCTGGGTGCTTGAAGCTGTGCAGGTACTTGGATCTAAGGGAACCGCCGCATGCGTTGCCCATCAAAGGACGGGGAGAGGCCGCGCCTGGCGCATCAAAGGCAGCTCCGGCCCACGCCTCGGTTGGTTGGTGGTTGCCGCCTCGCCTCGCCTCGCTCTCACGGAACCGTCAGCGCGAGCAAAGCAGCGGCGAAACCGACCTGCTCTGATCTGGCTGGCTGGGTGGAGGAGGAAGGGGAGAGGGAGCTGGGTGGGGTTCGTTGGGGAGGATGGATTTATCGAGGAGGTGGGAAAGGCAGAGGCTGCTTCATGGCGGCTTCTTCTCTCCCCCTCTCCTCTCGTCTCCACCCGGCGGTCACGTTCGGTCTGGGGAAAGCTAGCGGGCGGGTGCCAACAGCTAGTAGTGCCACTGTTTGGATTGCCTGCCCGGAGCGTGTGGATTGATTGGCCTACGTATTGGACGGACGTACGCCGGCGCAGCGACCTGCACCGCGGGTCAGCCTCGCCGTCCGTGCGATCGTGGGGAATGTGGTAAAGGAAGATCACCGTCCCGAAAAAACTAGTGATGTTTTTTTTTTTTTGAAGAACGATGTTTACTTTTAGCTGTTTTGGAGAAAAGGCAGGACGTTTAATTATTTGTTTTGAGGATACGCCGGTTTGTATAGTTGGTATACAGTGTGCTTGCGTTTGCGTGCGTCGCGCTTGGATTTTTGCGGGTGGTGGGGAGGGATGGAAGGTGACGCGAAGGAGGAGGTCGGCACCCCCGCCTCGGTTCTTGCGAAGCGGACAGGTACACTGAACTACACTCATCGTCGCAGCTGGGGGTGGTCAGGTGGTGGTGGGGGCGGGGGCTGGGATGGGCGGGCCCGCGCGCCGGTGACCCGCCGTGCGTAGCCGTAGACCGCGTGGAAAGGGCCGAACCGCCCCGACCCCGGCCCCGAGGCAACGTGCGCGCGCGCCGGCGGATAGGTAGGTGCCGTGGCTGCGGGCTGCGCCGATGCTTCTCTCCCTCGGCTGCTCACGTCAACTGGCCCCGTCCGTCTGCGTGTCGCTTGCGTGCGGGCCCGAGGGCGGCGCGGCCCCGCGTGTCCGTGACGGTGGCTTGGCGTGCGCCGTCCTGACGTCGGACCTGCTTGCCCAGCAGCTCAGATAAAGTTGCTTGCCTCACTGGCCGTCCTGTCCTTGGGGGAAAGCAGCTTGAGCACAGAAAGAAGAAAGGCGGATGCAGGCATATACCGATGACACTTCCGCGTAGAGATGTTCATTTTATATACGTATAAATAAACAACAAAGAAGGGGTATATAGAGAGAGCAATACTGTACAAGGAAGATACGGATGAAACACGAGGAAATTTGTGTTCCGTGTGCGCTGATGTGACCTCCGGGCGAGGGGAAGCTTCTGAGTGCAGTACGTGCAAGGCACAGGAGTGTGTGGTGTGCAGATAACCCAATGTTTATCCGCTCATGGGATCAGATCTGGTAGTATCAACGCAAAGAGTTCAACTTAAAAAATGGGTACAGGAACATGTGAATTTGCTGGCTTTGACTTGTAGAATCTTTGACTGGCAGCACTAGGTCGTACGCTGTACGCGTACACATTTTCACGAGCTGAATGTAGCGAGTGTATTTCAGTGTTTCATCCGTGCGTGCGCACAGCCCAATCCTGGTCTATGTTTTTCTCTCTCTCTCTCCGAAGAAAACCAACGGTACCCCTGCCTATTTTTTTAGAGAAACAAAAACTTGGGTGACCTTTATTAAGAAATAATCATATAAGAAATCAGAGGGATGTTCGCACTACACCCCAATACGTTTCCCTCTGTAACCCGCTCGAGCAGATAATGAGCGCTAGCATTACTTTCCCGAACACAATGCACAATCATCGCCCTGCCCAAAGAACTCGTCGACTTACGACAAATCATTTGTTACCACCGCCATGGATGCACGGTACTCCGAAGGATCTAGAATAGGTTGGACAATCTTCAGGGGATCACTCTCTAGAGCAACTGAAAATATGTCCAATTCATCGGCGAGCCGCAAACCTTCCGATAGTGTGTGTACGCCTCCGTAGAAGCGGCATCCATGTTGTGTTGTTTATAGGAACAAGATGCTGCAATGAAAGCCCATGTATTGTCCCGTAGCAATGCTCTCGTAGCTCCGACGACATCATCAACATGATAGCTAGAATCTACATTCAGTTTTATGAGTCCAGGTGCTGGTTTGACCCACCTTGATTTTCTCATTGGTGCTTTCACCTTAGTAGCAAGTGCATTCGCTACGATACCTCGTATGCTCATAGGTGAGCACACCGGGGAACCACAGTTTTCTTTATGAGTGATTTTCCAGCGATCCCACCACAAGTACCATGTGACCATATTCGTCTCAATTCCATTTGCAATTAGGATTTTGACCTTGCCCGGAAGATCTGCTGACTGCTCATGTGTCGTAGCCGCGTCGATGGTGGCTTTCAGGCCTAGCTCATCCCACACCGCTTTTGCTCTATCACAAGAGAACAACATATGTCGAAGATCCTCAAGATCAACACGACACACTGGACCTCAAAGTTAACAAGTTTGACGAGTAGCACTTTAAACTCGGTTGTACAAGACAACATGTCTTTTTGTCTTAAGTGGCAATATTTAGTGGCACCTCAACTCCTCTATTTAATCTAAGCGGCCCAACCCAGTTCATAGGAGGCATCAACTAATGGCATCTCCTCATGTGGTCATCATCTCCTTTCATAAAAATCGCACCAGGTATAGGACACAAACCTTGTAGCTAAAACAAAAGTGGGTAGTTCCTACTAACGAGCACCTCGCGAGCTTAACAAGCACAAGCTTAATGAGCACGGGCCGAACAAGCCAAACAGCGCCTTAGGCATGGTTTATAGTTGCATGTCACCTGCCCACTATGTGACCAGGACAATGAGAGGACAATGAGACAGTTGATCACCTTGCATTGGGGTGCGTGTTCTCTATAGAAGTGTGGCACTATGGTCTTGCTCGCTGCGTCTTGATTAACACATGCCAGAAGCCGACGACGCCATTGTGGAGTGGTGGCCGGCTACTCGTGCGATCGTCCCCAAGGCCGACTCCATGGTCCTTCTCACCGTGTGGGTGCTCTGGAAGGAGTGCAATAGTCGCGTTTTTCCAGCAATCAGCAGTGGTTTTTCCTGAGCTTTGCAGACGGATAGGTGTCGGGGTTGAGCTTTGGAAGCTCTCTGGTGCAAAAGGGTTGTTCGACATTTGGAGGTAGGACCTATCTGTGTGTAGGGCGTTGTGTGTTCCACCGATGTGTTTGGGTTGCCCACCTTTATGCTTCCGTGGAAGCTCTCTAACCGCGGAAAGCCGCCGGAACCTCTGTTCTTTTCTTCACTCTTCTAATATACGTCGACGCGAAAGCTTTTGAGCGTTCGCAAAAAAAAATGAAATGAAAAACAAACCAAACAACTCGTTAAGAACCGAAGAAGGTTTTTTGATTGTTAAGCTTAACAAACTTAACGAGCACGAGCTTAACGAGCCAAACAACTCGTTAATTCATCCCTAGTTACCGAGCTTTCCACTGTCTACATCTTCACTGTCGACATTGATATCCTCCGCGGTCCTAGTCACTGGAAAAACAAAAGTAACAACAGTAGTGTCGATGACAAAAGCACATCCTTTATCATTTACTCCCTCCGTCCGGAAATACTTGTCATCAAAATGGATGCAAGATACATCCATTTTGATGACAAGTATTTCCGGACGGAGGGAGTATATATAATCTGAATCCTGCTAGCACCTCCACCGGTCACACCATGGCTGTCCGTCCCCTTTCCTTTCCCAGACGTAAAACCTTTTTGTCCACGGAAGCAGAACTGTTCCCCGCTCGTGCAAGTTGCAGGATATTCATTCACTTTCTGCAAAGCAAAATGCAGTAGCCAGTAGAGTACCAATAGACAGCACCTTTGCCTTTTTTCGTGCATGAGCCTATATATGTAGGTCCGGCGCCCACTTTTCCATTTTTCCGTCCCCTATTGCTTTCGGTAACTTTCTTCCTTCCATGATGGAGTATCCTCCTCCACGACAACAAAAGGCGCCTCTCTAGATCGATCGACTGAAGTGGAAAGATGCTTGGCAGATCCCCCCGGATACCTTGTTTGCGTGCGAAGGTCCCGGCATGGATGGACAAGCTTAATGAGCAAGATATTCCAATGCCGGAAGGAAGGGGTCGATTTTCTATTTTTATTTCGAGGGTCGATATAATTGGGGGTATTTTTTTTTCGAAACGGAGGCAAAAATATTTGCCTCATCGGTTAATTAAGAAGAAGAGAATTGCCCAGTTAATTTACGGAAAACCGGGCGAAAACCGATACAGACTCCCAAATGCGGACTACTCGCGAAGTAGGAAACATCAAAACCGCTTAAGCGGTCCTCTAAACAAACAACAACCGCAACCCTCAACACTTGAAGAACACAATGAAACTCCTAACAAGCACACTCACGAAAACTGACCATCCTTCATCATGAAACCACATACGCCTTTCGGATGGCGCCACACTTCTTGTTTTTCTTCTTCTTTGGTTTCTCCTTACTTGGCATCTTCTTTGCAAGGTCACTTGTCTTGCCAGATGTCGCCTGTTGAGCCACCCATTTGTCAAGAAAATCGTAAAACTCATTGAATTTCTTCGTGTCGTTGTCATCAACCAAGGGGCTCGTAGGAGCAGGCACCAACCAACCGGCAACATCAACATCATCGACCCGAGGAACCACCGACAGAACATCCTCCACCGCAGGAACCAGCGACACAATCGACTTCGACATCTTTAGTTGCTCACATGATAGAGATGAAACATGTTCCTTACACAACGTCATCGACGAGTCCACCTCCAATCGCTCCAAGGACAAAGGCAAAGCAAGGTTCTAACATATATCCCGAAGCTCGGGCATGAGTTGCAACACCGGAGCCGCAAGCCCGACGATGGACTCGCCCACAGCGGGAGGCAACACAACGGAAGAATCAGACACCGATGGTGAATTGTCCCGAACACGAGGAGAGAAACAACCATAGGGCTCTGTCCCCCGGTCCTCCGTGGAGTCAACAACTGCCACACCAAGAGGTTGTAGCGTGGCCTGCAACATAGCCGGCACAAGGGAGAGCCTACTCAAAGCAGCCTCTGCCTGCTCCAGGAAGCTCTCAATTCGTGCCTGCCAGCCATGAAGCAACTCAGTCTGATCAGCAAGGACGGTCTGGAGCACCATAGAAGATGGGGTTGTCGGGCTAGCAGAAGCAGAAACCACAGATGCCCAAGACCCACGGCGAAGCGCAGTGAAGGGGAGCGTGGATTTCATTTGGCCCTCTCTTGAAGGAGGAGGTGGAAGACGTTGGGTGCCAAGGCGAGAGATGGGCGGGACGACATGACATGCCAATGAACTGAGAGGACGCCATGGGTTGCGGCAGTTGCGCGCACGATGACCGTTCTCCAAGCAACGAGAGCATCGGAAGGGATCTCTGCAAACCGCAGCACGGTGGCCACGGATGAGGCATCTGCAGCAGCGACCGTGAAGCCAGGTGGGGATTGGCCGGGGAGCTAGAGCCAAGGCCGGCGACGCCGACCGATGCCGGCCCTCCACTTTCACCCATCCTAGCTCCGAAGATACCTCAGGGACAGTAGCAACAACAGCAGCAGCCTTATCGCTCATCCCGTCGGAGCATCTGCCAGCCAATGGCGTCAGCGGGGCGAGCTCCTCGTCGTCGTCAATGCTGCAGACTTCATCAGCGAGGGAAGCCCACGACACGGCCAGCGGCGGCTGCGAGGCTCGCACAACGGCGTCGGGAGCGAGCACCTCCTTGGAGCTCTGAGATCCCGGCCGCGCCGGAGCAAGCGCTGAAGGCAGAGAGGGCTCCTCCCCGACAGCAATGGCCGTGACGACCGAGCAGGGGCTCGCCACAGGCAGCGGCGCCCCTTCCAGCAGGAGCTCCGGAGGGGCCACAGAGACCTTGAAGGCGTGCGGTGGAGGAGTCCGCTGCATATCAAGATCCAGGATGGAGGGCGCCGCCAGGAGCAGAGGAGGTGGTGGTGGCGGCGGCTCCAGCTCAGAGAAGAGCGGCGGTGCGGGAAGGGGCGTCCGGAGCTCGCAGGTGGCCGAGGATGCGGCGAGCGGTGGGGCAGGGGTCGCCGGCGCCGGGGAAGGCGCCGAGCGCGGCTGGGATCTCATGCCCTCGTCATGCACACCCCGGGTGCAGGAGAGCAGGGAAGAGCTGGAGGAGGCCGGATCCAGGAGCTGCGGCCTCGGGGGAGGCCGGATCCGAGCGCGGCGGTCGCGGAGGTGGACGGAGCGGCCGATCCGGGCGGCTGCGGCCGCGTGCTCACGCGGCGTCGGGCGCGGTCGCGGTCATGCACCCGTTTCTCAGGTAGAGCTGGCCGTAACGAAGATTCTCATCATGTTTCCAATTGGGGGTACTAGCAGTACAAAGGGGTTGACATGATCTGCGGCTGCGGGATGCTGCTCGGTTTCACTGTCGCCGTGACGGACAATGATGCCGCGCCGAACCTTACGCGGAATGGTGATGTTTTTTTTTCATATAGCGCATTAGTAAATCTGCTGATGCTGGCGCGGCCAGCCTTACGCTACGCGGGCGTTCGTTACAACGTACGATGCTCGCCGCAATCATGGTCGGGGGCGACGCGCACATGGAATGGATAGATAACGGCTCGGCTCCATGATTAGATTGTTGCATCATACGCGCCGCGGCAGCTAACCGCTGGAACGAATGATGGATGGATGTCGTGTTTGGAAACCGCGTGCGGGGAAAGATATGCATCTTCTTGCCCTGCCCTGCACGCTGCTCCTGCTAGCTTAGCTAGCTGCACTGCCGCGGTGCATGACGCGCTCATCACATGCGCTCCGGCCTGGGAGGACGGCGAGATGTTTGTCCCGATGGGTGAATCTGAATAGACCGCTGCTGTGGCGGCCAGCGAGGACTCGTGTGGTTTGTACAGTCGCATGGCGAGGAGTCCAGGCAAAGGTTCCAATCGGTCACCCGCTAGCGAGCGAAGCAGACGCACGTTCATTCGTGATATACAGTACGTAGATCTCGTAGAAAAGAAAATTGAGCCAAGGACAACAGGCCAAGATTGTGATTGCAGACTTTAATTAATGCTACAGCCCAAAGCCATTGCAGATAGTACGACCCCGCATCGAATGGAAAGATTACAGCCAAGTCCTCACTCAGGATTGCCATTTATTTTTTTTATTTTTTGAAAACGCGGTCACGATTCTTTGACCAACAACAGCCAGTTGCTGCTTAATTTCATTAACGCAGCCACGATTGCCTTTTCTGCTATGCTTGCAAGTTTGTTCTTCATCAAGGAGAAACAGTGGAAAGACTACTTCTAACGCCATGTCAGTCGCCGCGATAAGGCCAAAATCAAAACTTAGGCCCCGTTTGATAGCTCAATTTTTTCTAAGTATTATGAGAATACTACAGTTTTTTAAAATACCATGGTAATTACCATGAGCTGTTTGACAACAACAAAAACCCGTAGTATTAAAACTGTAGTATTGTCAAAATTGTGGTATTTTCTCTGCATTAAAAAAAGAGCCCCAGACCTCTTTTTTTAAAACAGAGCACACGAAGAAAACAAGACTCTTCATTATCGCCTTCCTCGCTCCCAAGCTGCCGCCGAGCGGAAGATCCTTGGCCATGGGACAAGCCAACAGAAGGGAATGGAAAGAAAAATGGTGTCCTTCCTGCTCCCACTTGCGCTCCTCCTCTCGTAGTACGCGCTGTGCATCAGGTTGGCCCCCGGGCAACTCATGCCCAGATTGCTCATGCAATAGTCACGCATGCTGCTGGCTGAGACTGCTCATGCCGTTGTGTGCGATCACGGCCATACCGTACGTGTGCGGCTCTATCATCTCGCGCGCGTCCTTGCTCGCTGCGGCTTGCCGTGCATGCGCTGCTCCCGAACGCCGCCCCATTCCTCAGTGCACCGTGCTCGCCGCCGCCGGCCAAGCTGCAGCCGAGCCAGAGCGACACCGCGCGCTTTCGTGCCGCGCCGCTGTGCTCCGACCGCCGCTGATGCATAGCATGCCGCCGGGTCTGATTATGCATGGCCGTTCAATTTGCGGTCAGCTCAATTCGTGCATGTTTGCAACTGCTATGAAACGGCTAGCTAGCCACTTTACGTTGTTGTAAACATGCACCAGCCAAACACTGTCACAGTATTTTCAATACTACGAAATACTTTGATATGTCAAAACTGTGGTATCTAGTGCCTATAGACAAAAATACTGCAGTTTTTCAACACTATAGTTTCTGCAGTACTTCGCTGTCAAACACAGCCTTACCTGTTCGCTGCACGGGAAGGTTGAAGACCGAAGTAGATTAGGCTGGCGTACACGCCAATGACAGACAGTGACGATAAGCATCTAAAGCCATCTTAACCAATAGGTCTCTGACTGGCTCACACCCTAGCAAAATTCATTTTTATCGACCGAATGTTGCCCTGTCTTCCAAGTCATAGCTCCAAAAGGTTATGAGAACGGAGGCGACTCCTTTGAGCCCCCCCCCCCCCCCCCCCCCCGCGTCACCTCCTTTGAGGCGATTCGGGGGCAACCCTAGCGCCGCCCCCGCGGTTTCCCCTGAAGGAAATATGCCCTAGAGGCAATAATAAAGTTATTATTTATTTCCTTATATCATGATAAATGTTTATTATTCATGCTAGAATTGTATTAACCGGAAACATGATACATGTGTGAATACATAGACAAACATATAGTCACTAGTATGCCTCTACTTGACTAGCTCATTAATCAAAGATGGTTATGTTTCCTAACCATAGACATGTGTTGTCATTTGATTAATGAGATCACATCATTAGGAGAATAATGTGATTGACATGACCCATCCCGTTAGCTTAGCACTTGATCGTTTAGTATTCTGCTATTGCTTTCTTCATGACTTATACATGTTCCTGTAACTATGAGAATTATGCAACTCCCGTTTACCGGAGGAACACTTTGGGTACTACCAAACGTCACAACGTAACTGGGTGATTATAAAGGAGTACTACAGGTGTCCCCGAAGGTACATGTTGAGTTGGCGTATTTCGAGATTAGGTTTTGTCACTCCGATTGTCGGAGAGGTATCTCTGGGCCCTCTCGGTAATACTCATCACTTAAGCCTTGCAAGCATTATAACTAATAAGTTAGTTATGAGATGACGTATTACAGAACGAGTAAAGAGACTTGCCAGTAACGAGATTGAACTAGGTATTGGATACCGACGATCAAATCTCGGGCAAGTAACATACCGATGACAAAGGAAACAACGTATGTTGTTATGCGGTTTGACCGATAAAGATCTTCGTAGAATATGTAGGAACCAATATGGGCATCCAGGTCCCGCTATTGGTTATTGACCGAGAATGGTTTTAGGTCATGTCTACATAGTTCTCGAACCCGTAGGGTCCGCACGCTTAACGTTTCGATGATAGTTTTATTATGAGTTTATAAGTTTTGATGTACCGAAGTTTGTTCGGAGTCCCGGATGTGATCACGGACATGACGAGGAGTCTCGGAATGGTCGAGACATAAAGATTGATATATTGGAAGCCTATGTTTGGACATCGGAATGGTTCCGGGTAAAATCGGCATTTTACCGGAGTACCAGGAGGTTACCGGAACCCCCCGGGGGGTTAATGGGCCTACATGGGCCTCGAGGGAGAAGAGGGAAGGATCCAGGAGGGGGCCGCGCGCCCCTCCCCCTCCTAGTCCGAATAGGACTAGGGAAGGGGGGCGGCGCCCCCCCTTTCCTTCCCCTCTTCCTCCTCTTTCCCCCCTTCTCCTACTCCTACTTGGAAAGAGGGAGTCCTACTCCCGGTGGGAGTAGGACTCCCCCCCTTGGCGCGCCCTCTAGGCCGGCCGCCTCCTCCCCCCTGGCTCCTTTATATACGGGGGCGGGGGGCACCCCAAAGACACACAGGTTGATCTACGGATCGTTCCTTAGCCGTGTGCGGTGCCCCCTTCCACCATATTCCACCTCGGTCATATCGTCGCAGAGTTTAGGCGAAGCCCTGCGCCGGTAGAACATCATCATTGTCACCACGCCGTCGTGCTGACGGAACTCATCTCCGGAGCCTTTGCTGGATCGGAGGTCCGGAGATCGTCATCGAGCTGAACGTGTGCTGAACTCGGAGGCCCCGTACGTTCGGTGCTTGGATCGGTCGGATTGTGAAGACGTACGACTACATCAACCGCGTTGTGCTAACGCTTCCGCTTACGGTCTACGAGGGTACGTAGACGAACACTCTCCCCTCTCGTTGCTATATCATCACCATGATCTTGCGTGTGCGTAGGAATTTTTTTGAAATTACTATGTTCCCCAACAGTGGCATCCGAGCCTAGGTTTTATGCGTTGATGTTATATGCATGAGTAGAACACAAGTGAGTTGTGGGCGATACAAGTCATACTGCTTACCAGCATGTCATACTTTGGTTCGGCGGTATTGTGAGATGAAGCGGCCCGGACCGACATTACGCGTACGCTTACGCGAGACTGGTTTCACCGTTGCGAGCACTCGTGCTTAAAGGTGGCTGGCGGGTGTCTGTCTCTCTCACTTTAGCTGAATCGAGTGTGGCTACGCCCGGTCCTTGCGAAGGTTAAAACAACACTAACTTGACGAACTATCGTTGTGGTTTTTGATGCGTAGGTAAGAACAGTTCTTGCTAAGCCCGTAGCAGCCATGTAAAATTTGCAACAACAAAGTAGAGGACGTCTAACTTGTTTTTGCAGGGCATGTTGTGATGTGATATGGTCAAGACGTGATGCTATATTTTATTGTATGAGATGATCATGTTTTGTAACCGAAGTTATCGGCAACTGGCAGGAGCCATATGGTTGTCGCTTTATTGTATGAAATGCAAACGCCCTGTAATTGCTTTACTTTATCACTAAGCGGTAGCGATAGTCGTAGAAGCAATAGATGGCGTAACGACAACGATGCTACGATGAAGATCAAGGTGTCGCGCCGGTGACGATGGTGATCACGACGGTGCGTTGAAGATGGAGATCACAAGCACAAGATGATGATGGCCATATCATATCACTTATATTGATTGCATGTGATGTTTATCCTTTATGCATCTTATCTTGCTTTGATTGACGGTAGCATTTTAAGATGATCTCTCACTAATAATCAAGAAGTGTTCTCCTTGAGTATGCACCGTTGCGAAAGTTCTTCGTGCTGAGACACCACATGATGATCGGGTGTGATAGGCTCTACGTTCAAATACAACGGGTGCAAAACAGTTGCACACGCGGAATACTCAGGTCATACTTGACGAGCCTAGCATATACAGATATGGCCTCGGAACATGGAGACCGAAAGGTCGAACGTGAATCATATAGTAGATATGATCAACATAGTGATGTTCACCATTGAAACTACTCCATCTCACGTGATGATCGGACATGGTTTAGTTGATTTGGATCACATGATCACTTAGATGACTAGAGAGATGTCTGTCTAAGTGGGAGTTCTTAAGTAATATGATTAATTGAACTTAAATTTATCATGAACTTAGTACCTGATAGTATTTTGCTTGTCTATGTTTGTTTGTAGATAGATGGCTCATGCTGTTGTTCCGTTAAATTTTAATGCGTTCCTTGAGAAAGCTAAGTTGAAAGATGATGGTAGCAATTACACGGACTGGGTCCGTAACCTGAGGATTATCCTCATTGCTGCACAGAAAAGTTACGTCCTGGAAGCACCGCTGGGTGCCAGGCCTGCTGCTGATGCAACTGACGACGTTAAGAACGTCTGGCAGAGCAAAGCTGATGACTACTCGATAGTTCAGTGTGCCATGCTTTACGGCTTAGAACCGGGTCTTCAACGACGTTTTGAACGTCATGGAGCATATGAGATGTTCCAGGAGTTGAAGTTAATATTTCAAGCAAATGCCCGGATTGAGAGATATGAAGTCTCCAATAAGTTCTATAGCTGCAAGATGGAGGAGAATAGTTCTGTCAGTGAACATATACTCAAAATGTCTGGGTATAATAATCACTTGATTCAACTGGGAGTTAATCTTCCTGATGATAGTGTCATTGACAGAATTCTTCAATCACTGCCACCAAGCTACAAGAGCTTTGTGATGAACTATAATATGCAAGGGATGAACAAGACTATTCCCGAGCTCTTCGCAATGCTAAAAGCCGCGGAGGTAGAAATCAAAAAGGAGCATCAAGTGTTGATGGTTAACAAGACCACCAGTTTCAAGAAAAAGGGCAAAGGGAAGAAGAAGGGGAACTTCAAAAAGAACAGCAAGAAAGTTGCTGCTCAAGAGAAGAAACCCAAGTCTGGACCTAAGCCTGAAACTGAGTGCTTCTATTGCAAGCAGACTGGACACTGGAAGCGGAACTACCCCAAGTATTTGGCGGATAAGAAGGATGGCAAAGTGAACAAAGGTATATGTGATATACATGTTATTGATGTGTACCTTACTAATGCTCGCAGTAGCACCTGGGTATTTGATACTGGTTCTGTTGCTAATATTTGCAACTCGAAACAGGGACTACGGATTAAGCGAAGATTGGCTAAGGACGAGGTGACGATGCGCGTGGGAAATGGTTCCAAAGTCGATGTGATCGCAGTCGGCACGCTACCTCTACATCTACCATCGGGATTAGTTTTAGACCTAAATAATTGTTATTTGGTGCCAGCGTTGAGCATGAACATTATATCTGGATCTTGTTTGATGCGAGACGATTATTCATTTAAATCAGAGAATAATGGTTGTTCTATTTATATGAGTAATATCTTTTATGGTCATGCACCTTTGAAGAGTGGTCTATTTTTATTGAATCTCGATAGTAGTGATACACATATTCATAATATTGAAACCAAAAGATGTAGAGTTGATAACGATAGTGCAACTTATTTGTGGCACTGCCGTTTAGGTCATATCGGTGTAAAACGCATGAAGAAACTCCATACTGATGGGCTTTTGGAATCACTTGATTATGAATCACTTGGTACTTGCGAACCGTGCCTCATGAGCAAGATGACTAAAACGCCGTTCTCCGGAACTATGGAGCGAGCAACTGATTTGTTGGAAATCATACATACTGATGTTTGTGGTCCAATGAATGCTGAGGCTCGTGGCAGGTATCGTTATTTTCTCACCTTCACAGATGATTTGAGCAGATATGGGTATATCTACTTAATGAAACACAAGTCTGAAGCATTTGAAAAGTTCAAAGATTTTCAGAGTGAAGTGGAAAATCATCCTAACAAGAAAATAAAGTTTCTACGATCTGATCGTGGAGGAGAATATTTGAGTTACGAGTTTGGTCTACACTTGTAACAATGCGGAATAGTTTCGCAACACACGCCACCCGGAACACCACAACGAAATGGTGTGTCCGAACGTCGTAATCGCACTTTACTAGATATGGTGCGATCTATGATGTCTCTTACTGATTTACCGCTATCGTTTTGGGGTTATGCTTTAGAGACGGCCGCATTCACGTTAAATAGGGCACCATCAAAATCCGTTGAAACGACACCTTATGAACTGTGGTTTGGCAAGAAACCAAAGTTGTCGTTTCTTAAAGTTTGGGGCTGCGATGCTTATGTGAAGAAACTTCAACCAGATAAGCTCGAACCCAAATCGGAGAAATGTGTCTTCATAGGATACCCAAAGGAGACTATTGGGTACACCTTCTATCACAGATCTGAGGGCAAGTGCTAAATTCGGATCCTTTCTAGAGAAGGAGTTTCTCTCGAAAGAAGTGAGTGGGAGGAAAGTAGAACTTGACGAGATAACTGTATCTACTCCCTTATTGGAAAGTAGTTCATCACAAGAACCGGTTCCTGTGACAACTACACCAATCAGTGAGGAAGCTGATGATATTGATCATGAAACTTCAGATCAAGTTTCTACAGAACCTCGTAGGTCTACCAGAGTAAGATCCGCACCAGAGTGGTACGGTAATCCTATTCTGTAAGTCATGTTACTTGACCATGATGAACCTACGAACTATGAGGAAGCGATGATGAGCCCAGATTCCGCAAAATGGCTAGAGGCCATGAAATCTGAGATGGGATCCATGTATGAAAACAAAGTATGGACTTTGGTTGACTTGCCCGATGATCGGCAAGCCATTGAGAATAAATGGATCTTTAAGAAGAAGACTGACGCTGATGGTAATGTAACTGCCTATAAAGCTCGACTTGTTGCGAAAGGTTTTCGACAAGTTCAAGGGGTTGACTACGATGAGACTTTCTCACCCGTAGCGATGCTTAAGTCTGTCCGAATCATGTTAGCTATTGCTGCATTTCATGATTATGAAATTTGGCAAATGGATGTCAAAACTGCATTCTTGAATGGACTTCTAGAAGAAGAGTTATATATGATGCAGCCAGAAGGTTTTGTTGATCCAAAAGGTGCTAACAAAGTATGGAAGCTCCAGCGATCCATTTATGGACTGGTGCAAGCATCTCAGAGTTGGAATAAACGTTTTGATAGTGTGATCAAAGCATATGGTTTTATACAGACTTTTGGAGAAGCCTGTATTTACAAGAAAGTGAGTGGGAGCTCTGTAGCATTTCTGATATTATATGTAGATGACATATTATTAATTGGAAATGATATAGAATTTCTGGATTGCATAAAGGGATACTTGAATAAAAGTTTTTCAATGAAAGACCTCGGTGAAGCTGCTTACATATTGGGCATCAAGATCTATAGAGATAGATCAAGACGCCTAATAGGACTTTCACAAAGCACATACCTTGACAAAATTTTGAAAAAGTTCAAGATGGATCAGGTAAAGAAAGGGTTCTTGCCCGTGCTACAAGGTGTGAAGTTGAGTCAAACTCAATGCCCGACCACAGCAGAAGATAGAGAGAAAATGAAAGATGTTCCCTATGCTTCAGCCATAGGCTCTATCATGTGTGCAATGCTGTGTACCAGACCTGACGTATGCTTAGCAATAAGCTTGGCAGGAAGGTACCAAAGTAATCCAGGAGTGGATCACTGGACAGCGGTCAAGAACATCCTGAAATACCTGAAAAGGACTAAGGATATGTTTCTCGTATATGGAGGTGACAAAGAGCTAGTCGTAAATGGTTACATCGATGCAAGCTTTGACACTGATCCGGACGATTCTAAATCGCAAACCGGATACGTGTTTTTATTAAACGGTGGAGCTGTAAGTTGGTGCAGTTCTAAACAAAGCGTCGTGGCGGGATCTACATGTGAAGCGGAGTGCATAGCTGCTTCTGAAGCAGCAAATGAAGGAGTCTGGATGAAGGAGTTCATTTCGGATCTAGGTGTCATACCTAGTGCATCGGGACCAATGAAGATCTTCTATGACAATACTGGTGCAATTGCCTTGGCAAAGGAATCCAGATTTCACAAGAGGACCAAGCACATCAAGAGACGCTTCGATTCCATTCGGGACCAAGTCCAAGTGGGAGACATAGAGATTTGCAAAATACATACGGATCTGAATGTTGCAGACCCGTTGACTAAGCCTCTCTCACGAGCAAAACATGATCAGCACCAAGACTCCATGGGTGTGAGAATCATTACTATGTAATCTAGATTATTGACTCTAGTGCAAGTGGGAGACTGAAGGAAATATGCCCTAGAGGCAATAATAAAGTTATTATTTATTTCCTTATATCATGATAAATGTTTATTATTCATGCTAGAATTGTATTAACCGGAAACATGATACATGTGTGAATACATAGACAAACATATAGTCACTAGTATGCCTCTACTTGACTAGCTCATTAATCAAAGATGGTTATGTTTCCTAACCATAGACATGTGTTGTCATTTGATTAATGAGATCACATCATTAGGAGAATAATGTGATTGACATGACCCATCCCGTTAGCTTAGCACTTGATCGTTTAGTATTCTGCTATTGCTTTCTTCATGACTTATACATGTTCCTGTAACTATGAGAATTATGCAACTCCCGTTTACCAGAGGAACACTTTGGGTACTACCAAATGTCGCAACGTAACTGGGTGATTATAAAGGAGTACTACAGGTGTCCCCGAAGGTACATGTTGAGTTGGCGTATTTCGAGATTAGGTTTTGTCACTCCGATTGTCGGAGAGGTATCTCTGGGCCCTCTCGGTAATACTCATCACTTAAGCCTTGCAAGCATTATAACTAATAAGTTAGTTATGAGATGACGTATTACAGAACGAGTAAAGAGACTTGCCGGTAATGAGATTGAACTAGGTATTGGATACCGACGATCAAATCTCGGGCAAGTAACATACCGATGACAAAGGGAACAACGTATGTTGTTATGCGGTTTGACCGATAAAGATCTTCGTAGAATATGTAGGAACCAATATGGGCATCCAGGTCCCTCTATTTGTTATTGACCGAGAATGGTTTTAGGTCATGTCTACATAGTTCTCGAACCCGTAGGGTCCGCACGCTTAACGTTTCGATGATAGTTTTATTATGAGTTTATAAGTTTTGATGTACCGAAGTTTGTTCGGAGTCCCGGATGTGACCACGGACATGACGAGGAGTCTCGGAATGATCAAGACATAAAGATTGATATATTGGAAGCCTATGTTTGGACATCGGAATGGTTCCGGGTAAAATCGGCATTTTACCGGAGTACCGGGAGGTTACCGGAACCCCCCGGGGGGTTAATGGGCCTACATGGGCCTTGAGGGAGAAGAGGGAAGGAGCCAGGAGGGGGCCGCGCGCCCCTCCCCCTCCTAGTCCGAATAGGACAAGGGAAGGGGGGCGGCGCCCCCCTTTCCTTCCCCTCTTCCTCCTCTTTCCCCCCTTCTCCTACTCCTACTTGGAAAGAGGGAGTCCTACTCCCGGTGGGAGTAGGACTCCCCCCTTGGCACGCCCTCTAGGCCGGCCGCCTCCTCCCCCTGGCTCCTTTGTATACGGGGGCGGGGGGCACCCCAAAGACACACAAGTTGATGTACGGATCGTTCCTTAGCCGTGTGCGGTGCCCCCTTCCACCATATTCCACCTCGGTCATATCGTCGCAGAGTTTAGGCGAAGCCCTGCGCCGGTAGAACATCATCATCGTCACCATGCCGTCGTGCTGACGGAACTCATCTCCGGAGCCTTTGCTGGATCGGAGGTCCGGAGATCGTCATCGAGTTGAACGTGTGTTGAACTCGGAGGCCCCGTACGTTCGGTGCTTGGATCGGTCGGATCGTGAAGACGTACGACTACATCAACCGCGTTGAGCTAACGCTTCTGCTTACGGTCTACGAGGGTACGTAGACGAACACTCTCCCCTCTCGTTGCTATATCATCACCATGATCTTGCGTGTGCGTAGGAAATATTTTGAAATTACTACGTTCCCCAACACCCCCTCCCTCTTCCTCCTCTCCGCCGCTGCCAAAGGGGCGCCCGGCGCTCGGCGCGCGTCCCTGATGATGGTGGCGGCGAGGATCTGGCGCCTCCTCCTCGGATGGAGGGCTGCGGGCCCCAGGGCGGCGGCCCTGGTCGGCGGCGTGCGGCGCGGCCTGGGCTGCGGGCGGCGCCGGCGGGTGCTGGTGGGTGGCCTCCCATGGCTGCGTGGGCAGCGTGGGGGTCACGGTCGATGGCGCAGCGGCGGCCCCTCGCAGTCCGCCGGGCTCCATGGTGAAGCTTCGGTGCCGGCCCGATCTGCTCCGATCCGTGCCGGCGCTAGTCCCTGGCGGCGGTGTCCATCGTCCCGTGGTGCCGGATGGCCGGATCTAGCATTTGGGGGTGGTTCCGGGGGAAACCCTTGGCCGGCACGGCGGCCCCCCAAAGTCGACGTCTTTGACGCCAAGCCCCTCCTTGGAGGCTTTGGGGTGGACCCTCCCCCTCCCGCCTCCTCCTTGAGCTCTGGCGAAAGCCGTTTCTCCCCTGGTCTGGGCGTCGACGGCACCTCGGTGGCGTGTTCCTTCTTGAAGGCGGCGGTCGGGAGTTGCTCTTGGTGGTGGAGCAGTTGGTGTCTTGGCTCCAAAGCATGGCGGCCTGGTTGTCCCGCTCTTCTTCTTCGGTCTTCGCCATGGATGCGCGCCTTCGTCCGACAGCTCGCGTCCTTGCTCCGTGCTGCCGCTGCCGGATTGGTTCTCGTCGGGTTGGTCAACCGTTGCTCGTGGGTCAGCGTTGGCGGCTTCTCCTTTGGCAACTCGGTCACCTGGAGCTGGGCTATGTTTAGCCACTCTGCTGGTCGCCGGTGCGGCACCCATCGAGCCTGGGTGAAAGGGTAGTGGCCCTTTCCAACGGTGGAGACAGCTCAAGTGTTGCCCAAGTTTGGCCATGGATGTAGCCGACGCTCAATGCTTGCACGGCATGCCCCTCCTCCCAAGTACCTAGTTGGCTAGTTGGTGTAGGCGTAGTGGTGGTCGTCGGCATCGATGCTCCATTGTTGCCATTGTGCTGTTCTGCTTAGCTCTATGTATCTTCTTTCCGCTTTGCATTGCTTTCTTTTCTTTGTAATGTGGTGCCCCTGTAATCCTGGCCGGTTGATGGCTTTGTTAATTCAAAGTCGGGCTAGGTTCGAGCTCTTCTCGGGCTCGGCCGGTGCCTTTTCTCTAAAAAAAGTCATAGCTCCAAAATAGGCCAACCTAATCCACCGCCCAAATTTCCCAAGTGGAAATAATCATTTCAAAAATCGGTCATATTTGATTCTAGAGTGAATTCCGGTTTTTACCTTCTATTTTGACATTAATTACCCCATTTAGCGGGCTTTCATTCATTTTACACCATTTAGCAAAAGTTCTGCCACAATTTACCCTTTTTAAAATTTTACGTGCATTTTGATGAGCAGGACCCAATTGTTAGGTCCACCTAGCATGCCACATCGATTGTTTTTGCATGTCTATTTTTCTCCATGTTGAACCGGTCCTCGCAGCTTCGCTCGACCGGGCTGGCCTGATATGATCGCCAGAGCAGGTTGCTCGCATCCAATGCACAATGCCTAAGTTGGGCCGCACCACTCCAGCCTCCAATATTCATAGCACGCAACGCTTGCCTTCCTTCGAATCACACGCATGCCGCAAACAAAGAAGTAAAAAGATTTTGACAATATTCAAAATATTGAAGGTGTTGTGTGTTGGGGAAAGTTGCAGAAAACAAAAATTTTCCTACGGTTTCACCAAGATCCATCTATGAGTTCATCTAGCAACGAGTGATTAGATGCATCTACATACCTTGTAGATCGCGAGCGGAAGCGTTCAAAGAATGGGGATGATGTAGTCGAACACGACGTGATCCAAATCACCGGAGATCCTAGCACCGAATGGACGGCACCTCCGCGTTCAACACACGTACGGAACAGCCACGTCTCCTCCTTCTTGATCTAGAAAGGGAGGGAGGAGAGGTTGAGGGAGATGGCACCAGCAGCAGCACGACGGCGTGGTGTTGATGGAGCTGCAGTACTCCGGCAGAGCTTCGCTAAGCACTATGGAGGAGGAGGAGGTGTTGGAGAGGGAGAAGGAGGCAACCAAAGGCCAAGGTATGAAGTCCCTCCTCTCCCCCACTATATATAGGAGGGCCAAGGGGGGGTGGCCGGCCCTAGGAGATCCAATCTCCTAGGGGGGCGGCGGCCAAGGGGGGTTTCCCTCCCCCCCAAGGCACCTAGGAGGTGCCTTCCCCTCCTAGGACTCTTCCCCCCTCAAACCCTAGGCGCATGGGCCTATGTGGGGCTGGTGCCCTTGGCCCATGTAGGCCAAGGCGCACCCCCTACAGCCCATGTGCCCCCCCGGGACAGGTGGACCCACCCGGTGGACCCCCGGGACCCTTCCGGTGGTCCCGGTACAATACCGATAACCCCGAAACTTGTCCCGATGCCCGAAACAGGACTTCCCATATATAAATCTTTACCTCCGGACCACTCCGGAACTCCTCGTGACGTCTGGGATCTCATCCGGGACTCCGAACAACATTCGGGTTACCGCATATACATATCCCTACAACCCTAGCGTAACCGAACCTTAAGTGTGTAGACCCTACGGGTTCGGGAGACATGTAGACATGACCGAGATCGCTCTCCGGTCAATAACCAACAGCGGGATCTGGATACCCATGTTGGCTGCCACATGCTCCACGATGATCTCATCGGATGAACCATGATGTCGAGGATTTAATCAACCCCGTATGCAATTCCCTTTGTCAATCGATATGCTACTTGCCCGAGATTCGATCGTCGGTATCCCAATACCTCGTTCAATCTCGTTACCGGCAAGTCCCTTTACTCGTACCGTAATGCATGATCCCGTGACCAGACACTTGGTCACTTTGAGCTCATTATGATGATGCATTACCGAGTGGGCCCAGTGATATCTCTCCGTCATACGGAGTGACAAATCCCAGTCTCGATCCGTGTCAACCCAACAGACACTTTCGGAGATACCTGTAATGCACCTTTATAGTCACCCAGTTACGTTGTGACGTTTGATACACCCAAAGCACTCCTACGGTATCCGGGAGTTACACGATCTCATGGTCAAAGGAAAAGATACTTGACATTAGAAAAGCTCTAGCAAACGAACTACACGATCTCACGCTATGCTTAGGATTGGGTCTTGTCCATCACATCATTATCCTAATGATGTGATCCCGTTATCAATGACATCCAATGTCCATAGCCAGGAAACCATGACTATCTATTGATCAACGAGCTAGTCAACTAGAGGCTTACTAGGGACATGTTGGTGTCTGTTATTCACACATGTATTACGATTTCCGGATAATACAATTATAGCATGAATAAAGACAATTATCATGAACAAAGAAATATAATAATAATGCTTTTATTATTGCCTCTAGGGCATATTTCCAACAGTCTCCCACTTGCACTAGAGTCAATAATCTAGTTACATTGTGATGAATCGAACACCCATGGAATTCTGGTGTTGATCATGTTTTGCTCTAGGGAGAGGTTTAGTCAACGGATCCGCTACATTCAGGTCCGTATGTATTTTACAAATCTCTATGTCTCCATCTTGAACATTTTCACGAATGGAGTTGAAGCGACGCTTGATGTGCCTTGTCTTCTTGTGAAACCTGGGCTCCTTGGCAAGTGCAATAGCTCCAGTGTTGTCACAAAAGAGCTTGATTGGCCCTGACGCATTGGGTATGACTCCTAGGTCGGCGATGAACTCCTTCACCCATATTGCTTCATGTGCTGCCTCCGAGGCTGCCATGTACTCCGCTTCACATGTAGATCCCGCCACGATGCTCTGCTTGCAACTGCACCAGCTTACTGCCCCACCATTCAAAATATACATGTATCAGGTCTGTGACTTAGAGTCATCCAGATCTGTGTCGAAGCTAGCGTCGACGTAACCCTTTACGACGAGCTCTTCGTCACCTCCATAAACGAGAAACATTTCCTTAGTCCTTTTCACGTACTTCAGGATATTCTTGACCGCTGTCCAGTGTTCCTTGCCGGGATTACTTTGGTACCTTCCTACCAAACTTACGGCAAGGTTTACGTCAGGTCTGGTACACAGCATGGCATACATAATAGAACCTATGGCTGAGGCATAGGGGATGACACTCATCTCTTCTATATCTTCTGTCGTGGTCGGACATTGAGCTGAGCTCAATTTCACACCTTGCAAAACAGGCAAGAACCCTTTCTTGGACTGATCCATTTTGAACTTCTTCAAAATCTTATCAAGATATGTGCTTTGTCAAAGACCTATGAGGCGTCTCGATCTATCCCTATAGATCTTGATGCCTAATATATAAGCAGCTTCTCCAAGGTCCTTCATTGAAAAACTCTTATTCAAGTAGGCCTTAATGCTGTCCAAAAGTTCTATATCATTTCCCATCAAAAGTATGCCATCTACATATAGTATGAGAAATGCTATAGAGCTCCCATTCACTTTCTTGTAAACACAGGCTTCTCCATAAGTCTGTGAGAACCCAAAAGCTTTGATCATCTCATCAAAACGAATGTTCCAACTCCGAGATGCTTGCACCAGCCCATAAATCGAGCGTTGGAGCTTGCACACCTTGTCAGCATTCTTAGGATCGACAAAACCTTCCGGCTGCATCATATACAATTCTTCCTTAAGGAAACCATTAAGGAATGCCGTTTTGACGTCCATTTGCCAAATTTCATAATCATAAAATGCGGCAATTGCTAACATGATTCGGACGGACTTCAGCTTCACTACCGGTGAGAAAGTCTCATCGTAGTCAATCCCTTGAACTTGTCGATAACCCTTAGCGACAAGCCGAGCTTTATAGATGGTCACATTACCATCCGCGTCTGTCTTCTTCTTAAAGATCCATTTATTTTCTATGGCTCGCCGTTCTACGGGCAAGTTAGTCAAAGTCCATACTTCGTTTTCATACATGGATCCTTTCTCGGATTTCATGGCTTCTAGCCATTTGTCGAAATCCGGGCCCGCCATCGCTTCTTCATAGTTCGAAGGTTCACTGTTGTCTAACAACATGATTTCCAAGACAGGGTTGCCGTACCACTCTGGTGCGGAACGTGTCCTTGTGGACCTTCGAATTTCAGTAGGAGCTTGATCAGAAGTATCTTGATCATCATCATTAACTTCCTCTCTAGTCAGTGCAGGCACCTCAGGAACATTTTCTTGAGTTGTGCCATTTTCCGGTTCAAGAGGTAATACTTCATCAAGCTCTACTTTCCTCCCACTTACTTCTTTTGAGAGAAACTCTTTCTCCAGAAAGGACCCATTCTTGGCAACAAAGATCTTGCCTTTGGATCTGAGGTAGAAGATATACCCAATAGTTTCTTTAGGGTATCCTATGAAGACGCATTTTTCCGATTTGGGTTCGAGCTTTTCAGGTTGAAGTTTCTTGACATAAGCATCGCATCCCCAAACTTTTAGAAACGACAGCTTAGGTTTCTTCCCAAACCACAATTCATACGGTGTCGTCTCAACGGATTTCGATGGTGCCCTATTTAAAGTGAATGCGGCAGTCTCTAAAGCATAGCCCCAAAAGGATAGTGGTAAATCGGCAAGAGACATCATAGATCGCACCATATCTAATAGAGTGCGATTACGACGTTCGGACACACCATTACGCTGAGGTGTTCCAGGCGGCGTGAGTTGTGAAACTATTCCACATTTTCTTAAGTGTGTACCAAACTCGTGACTCAAGTATTCTCCTCCATGATCTGATCGTAGAAACTTGATTTTCCTGTCACGTTGATTCTCAACTTCACTCTGAAATTCCTTGAACTTTTCAAAGGTCTCAGACTTGTGTTTCATTAAGTAGACATACCCATATCTACTCAAGTCATCAGTGAGGGTGAGAACATAACGATAGCCACCGCGAGCCTCAGCACTCATTGGACCGCACACATCAGTATGTATGATTTCCAATAAGTTGGTTGCTCGCTCCATTGTTCCTGAGAATAGAGTCTTGATCATTTTACCCATGAGGCATGGTTCGCACGTGTCAAATGATTCGTAATCAAGAGACTCTAAAAGTCCATCAGCATGGAGCTTCTTCATGCGTTTGACACCTATGTGACCAAGGCGGCAGTGCCACAAGTATGTGGGACTATCACTATCAATCTTACATCTTTTGGTACTTACACTATGAATATGTGTAGCATTACGCTCGAGATTCATAAAGAATAAACCATTCACCATCGGAGCATGACCATAAAACATATCTCTCATATAAATAGAACAACCATTATTCTCGGATTTAAATGAGTAGCCATCTCGAATTAAACGAGATCCTGATACAATGTTCATGCTCAAACTTGGCACAAAATAACAATTATTGAGGCTCAAAACTAATCCCGTAGGTAAATGCAGAGGTAGCGTGCCGACGGCGATCACATCGACCTTGGAACCATTCCCGACGCGCATCGTCACCTCGTCCTTCGCCAGTCTCCGTTTATTCCGCAGCTCCTGCTGTGTGTTACAAATATGAGCAACGGCACCGGTATCAAATACCCAGGAGTTACTACGATTACTGGTAAGGTACACATCAATTACATGTATATCAAATATACCTTTGGTTTTGCCGGCCTTCTTGTCCGCTAAGTATTTGGGGCAGTTCCGCTTCCAGTGACCACTTTCCTTGCAATAAAAGCACTCAGTCTCGGGCTTGGGTCCATTCTTTGGCTTCTTCCCGGCAGCTTGCTTGCTGGGCGCGGCAACCACCTTGCCGTCCTTCTTGAAGTTCTTTTTACCCTTGCCCTTCTTGAACTTAGTGGTTTTATTGACCATCAACACTTGATGTTCCTTCTTGACTTCTACCTCTGCTGATTTCAGCATAGCAAATACTTCACGAATGGTCTTTTCCATCCCCTGCATATTGAAGTTCATCACAAAGCTCTTGTAGCTTGGTGGAAGCGACTGGAGTATTCTGTCAATGACCGCATCATCCGGGAGATTAACTCCCAGCTGAGTCAAGCGGTTATGTAACCCAGACATAGTGAGTATGTGCTCACTGACAGAACTATTTTCCTCCATCTTACAGCTGAAGAATTTATCGGAGACTTCATATCTCTCGACCCGGGCATGAGCTTGGAAAACCATTTTCAGCTCTTCGAACATCTCATATGCTCCATGTCTCTCAAAACGCTTTTGGAGCCCCGGCTCTAAGCTGTAAAGCATGCCGCACTGAACGAGGGGGTAGTCATCGGAACGTGCCTGCCAAGCGTTCATAACGTCTTGTTCTGCAGGGAGAACAGGTGCATCACCTAGCGGTGCTTGTAGGACATAATCTTTCTTGGCAGCTATGAGGATGATCCTCAGGTTCCGGACCCAGTCCGTATAGTTGCTGCCATCGTCTTTCAGCTTGGTTTTCTCTAGGAACGCGTTGAAGTTGAGGACTACGTTGGCCATTTGATCTACAAGACATATTGTAAAATATTTAGACTAAGTTCATGATAATTAAGTTCATCTAATCAAATTATAATGAACTCCCACTCAGATTTGACATCCCTTTGGTCATCTAAGTGTTACACGATCCGAGTCGACTAGGCCGTGTCCGATCATCACGTGTGACGGACTAGTCATCATCGGCGAACATTCTCATGTTGATCGTATCTTCCATACGACTCGTGTTCGACCTTTCGGTCTCCGTGTTCCGAGGCCATGTCTGTACATGCTAGGCTCGTCAAGTTAACCCTAAGTGTTTTCGCTGTGTAAAACTGTTTTACACCCGTTGTATGTGAACGTAAGAATCTATCAGACCCGATCATCACGTGGTGCTTCGAAACGACGAACTGTAGCAATGGTGCACAGTTAGGGGAGAACACTTCTTGAAATTTTGTAAGGGATCATCTTATTTACTACCGTCGTCCTAAGTAAACAAGATGCATAAAACATAATAAACATCACATGCAATTATATAAAGTAGTGACATGATATGGCCAATATCATATAGCTCCTTTGATCTTCATCTTCGGGGCTCCATGATCATCTTGTCACCGGCTTGACACCATGATCTCCATCATCATGATCTCCATCATCTTGTCTTCATGAAGTTGTCACGCCAACGACTACTTCTACTTCTATGACTAATGCGTTTAGTAATAAAGTAAAGTAGTTTACATGGCGTTCTTCAATGACACGCAGGTCATACAAAAAATAAAGACAACTCCTATGGCTCCTGCCGGTTGTCATACTCATCGACATGCAAGTCGTGATTCCTATTACAATAGCATGAACATCTCATACATGACATATAGATCATTCATCATTCATCACAACTTTGGCCATATCATATCACAAAGCACTTGCTGCAAAAACAAGTTAGACGTCCTCTAATTGTTGTTTGCAAGTTTTACGTGGCTGAAGTAGGGTTCTAGCAAGAACGTTTTCTTACCTACGTGAAAGCCACAACGTGATTTGTCAACTTCTATTTACCCTTCATAAGGACCCTTTTCATCGAATCCACTCCAACTAAAGTAGGAGAGACAGACACCCGCCAGCCACCTTATGCAACTAGTGCATGTTGGTCGGTGGAACCGGTCTCACGTAAGCGTACGTGTAAGGTTGGTCCGGGCCGCTTCATCCCACAATACCGTTGAAGCAAGATAAGACTAGTAACGGCAAGAAAGTTGACAAATCTATGCCCACAACAAATTGTGTTCTACTCGTGCAAGAAGAACTACGCATAGACCTAGCTCATGATGCCACTGTTGGGGAACGTTGCAGAAAACAAAAATTTTCCTACGGTTTCACCAAGATCCATCTATGAGTTCATCTAGCAACGAGTGATTAGATGCATCTACATACCTTGTAGATCGTGAGCGGAAGCGTTCCAAGAACGGGGATGATGTAGTCGAACACGACATGATCCAAATCACCGGAGATCCTAGCACCGAACGAACGGCACCTCCGCGTTCAACACACGTACGGAACAACCACGTCTCCTCCTTCTTGATCCAGCAAGGGAGGGAGGAGAGGTTGAGGGAGATGGCAGCAGCAGCAGCACGACGGCGTGGTGTTGATGGAGCTGCAGTACTCCGGCAGAGCTTCGCTAAGCACTATGGAGGAGGAGGAGGTGTTGGAGAGGGAGAAGGAGGCAACCAAAGGCCAAGGTATGAAGTCCCTCCTCTCCCCCACTATATATAGGAGGGCCAAGGGGGGGTGGCCAGCCCTAGGAGATCCAATCTCCTAGGGAGGCGGCGGCCAAGGGGGGTTTCCCTCCCCCCCAAGGCACCTAGGAGGTGCCTTCCCCTCCTAGGACTCTTCCCCCCTCAAACCCTAGGCGCATGGGCCTATGTGGGGCTGGTGCCCTTGGCCCATGTAGGCCAAGGCGCACCCCCTACAGCCCATGTGCCCCCCCCGGGACAGGTGGACCCACCCGGTGGACCCCCGGGACCCTTCCGGTGGTCCCGGTACAATACCGATAACCCAGAAACTTGTCCCGATGCCCGAAACAGGACTTCCCATATATAAATCTTTACCTCCGGACCACTCCGGAACTCCTCGTGATGTCCGGGATCTCATCCGGGACTCCAAACAGCATTCGGGTTACTGCATATACATATCCCTACAACCCTAGCGTAACCGAACCTTAAGTGTGTAGACCCTACGGGTTCGGGAGACATGTAGACATGACCGAGATCGCTCTCCGGTCAATAACCAACAGCGGGATTTGGATACCCATGTTGGCTCCCACATGCTCCACGATGATCTCATCGGATGAACCATGATGTCGAGGATTTAATCAACCCCGTATGCAATTCCCTTTGTCAATCGATATGTTACTTGCCCGAGATTCGATCGTCGGTATCCCAATACCTCGTTCAATCTCGTTACCGGCAAGTCACTTTACTCGTACCGTAATGCATGATCCCGTGACCAGACACTTGGTCACTTTGAGCTCATTATGATGATGCATTACCGAGTGGGCCCAGTGATATCTCTCCGTCATACGGAGTGACAAATCCCAGTCTCGATCTGTGTCAACCCAACAGACACTTTCAGAGATACCTGTAATGCACCTTTATAGTCACCCAGTTACGTTGTGACGTTTGATACACCCAAAGCACTCCTACGGTATCCGGGAGTTACACGATCTCATGGTCAAAGGAAAAGATACTTGACATTAGAAAAGCTCTAGCAAACGAACTACACGATCTCACGCAATGCTTAGGATTGGGTCTTGTCCATCACATCATTATCCTAATGATGTGATCCCGTTATCAATGACATCCAATGTCCATAGCCAGGAAACCATGACTATCTATTGATCAACGAGCTAGTCAACTAGAGGCTTACTAGGGACATGTTGGTGTCTGTTATTCATACATGTGTTACGATTTCCGGATAATACAATTATAGCATGAATAAAGACAATTATCATGAACAAAGAAATATAATAATAATGCTTTTATTATTGCCTCTAGGGCATATTTCCAACATTGTGTTGGTCACATTTCAGTCCAGAACCCCAGGCTCCCCCTCCCCCATCTCCCCGCGCCACCGGCCACTTCGGCCGCGGCGGCCACCACTCTCCGTCCCTGACCGCCCGGTCAGGGGCGCCACCTCCCCGGCTCCCATGGGCCGTGCCAGCTCCGCCCGCTCCGGTGGGTCCGCCTGCTCCAGCTCGCAGGAGAGCGATGGATGGGGCAGGCGAGCATTAGTCCCCGTCCTGCCCCTGCCCTGTGGTCTGTCCGCGGATCCGGTCCTTCCGCCGCCCCCCGGCCCGCCTCCAGGTTCTCCGCCACGCCTCCTGCTCTAGGGGGAGTGTTCCAGGCCTGGCGCCACCCTTCCCCCCCCGGATCTTGCTGGGATTGCCAGATCGAGCAGCCACGCCTCATGTCCATTGTAGTTCGCCCTTCCCCCTGCGCCGACCATTCCTCTTCGAGCCATGGCAGTGAATGGACCGAGGTCTAATCCCGCAGCGCTCGCCGGGCCGCCAGGCGCGCCCATGCCTCCCCCGGCCGCTCGCGGCGGCGTCATGGCCAACGCCCCCCATTCAATGCCGCGGGGCGAGAGGCCATCTTAATGAGCTTCAAGGGCCTCTGCTTCCGCTGTCTGAGCTCCGAGCATCGCCGTGTAGACTGTAGAGATCCAATCCACTGCATCCGGTGCCAGCTGCCCGGCCACATCGCCAAGGACTGCCAGCTCGGGCGACCTGCAAGGGCCGCCCTAATGCGCGGCCCAGTGCACACCCGCCTCCGGTTTCCCTCACCACCAGCCACACCGGCCATGGAGCGCAGCCACCACACCAACCCATCTAGGCGTCCAAGGAGCAGTCACCAGGTCGTCATCGAGACGCCGGAGATGGAGCAGCAGATCTTCCACCTGCGTCGCCATGCTGTCCTCCTCACCTCCACGGTCGAGCGGCATGCGGCGAGCCCCATGTCGGTGGGCCGCGCACTCGACGCCACGCTGCGCATGCCGGCTCACCTGCTGCGGGTGACGAGCCACGACCCGGAAGACTTCATGGTGCTGTTCGAGCTGCCGGTGCACCGCGACAATGCCGTCCACCTCGGCGCCATCAACATCGACGGCGTCACCTTCATCATCAAGCAGTGGCATGAGGATGAGCATGCCGTGCACCAGGACTTCCTCCTCCACTTGCGTGTCGTCATCGAGAAGATGCCAATGCAGATGTGGTCCGTCAGGGGGCGGAGAAGGTGCTCGGCCCCAAGTGCATCGTCGACCGCCTCGACAGCCGCATGCATGAGCGTGGCCACACGCACACGTTGGCCTGCTGGGTGTGGGTGTAGGATGTCGCCTTCATCCCCACCAAGCACTGCATCTGGCGGGCGGCGCACGGCGCAGGCCGCGTCGAGGCCATGCTGGGCTACTCCCCCCCCCCCCCCCCCGAGCCGCAAGGTTGCCCCCTCCCCGCGTCAAGCTGCACGAGATGCTCATCCACATCGACCGAGTCGAGGACTAGTCACCTCCCTCGCCGCGCTCCTCCCACTCCGCCCAGAGCGGCCTTCCTTCCTCCGGCTCCGATGACGAGCACCCTTTTTCGATGGTCTGGCCGGGGACGTGGGCCATGCACGTCGAGAACGGGCAGGGGCAAGGCAGGCGCCATCCAACGGTGGTCTCCTCCACCGGCTGCGGCGGCTTGCAGCTCGGCCTGCGCCACGACCGCGACGACCAAGACGGCGACCAAGGGCGTAGGTCGTGGAAAAGCGCCCTCCTCGGCCGCGGGCGGGGCGGAACGGAGTTGGCTCCGTTGGGGTCCAGAGCCCCCCCCACCCCGCCACCGTAGCCGCATGCCAGTCAGCCGGCACCGAGGCAAGGGCGACCGTCGCACCTCCCGCGGCAGTGATTGCACCTTCAAGGCCACGCCTCCTCTGCCCCTCCTCATTGACCAGCCCCCCCGTCCGTGGAGGCGCCTGCTGTCGACGGCAGATCGGGGGGGGGGGGGATCGTTGACCCCGTCGTGGCCTTCTTCGACTCGTCCGATCACGCCTGAGGGAGTCCTGGATTAGGGGGTGTCCGGATAGCCTAACTATCACCGTTGTCCGGACTCCTAGACTATGAAGATACAAGATTGAAGACTTCGTACCGTGTCCGGATGGGACTTTCCTTGGCGTGTGTTGGGGATACACATAACAGGTAGGCCCACGAAGGGTCGAAATATCATAAAGCATGGGTACCACACAACACGTGGGTCTAGATAAATTTCATACAGACATACTATCCACTCGCACAAGCAGCATACGATCCACTCGACCAAGCAGTATACCATCCACTCGGATGACATTTCACCACTCGACCGCTCGACTCACTCGGATATACGGAGACCAGCAGGCAACAAAGCAGTCGGCATCATTCTCATGGTGAGGGCTTGGTAGTGGGCTGACATTATGGCATTCATGCCCCACTTTGTAACATAGGAGGTGAGGGGGTGGCGCACTCTATATAAGCCACCCCCACCACTAGACTTAGGGGGGTTGTTTTCTTCCACCTCTCTCTCTCTTTTCACCATTAGTCTCAGGACTTAGCTCAGGCATGGGGATCCATTTCTCTCTCTCAAACACATTGTAATCTCCGGATATATACTCAGATGAAACAAAGCCTCTCCGGAGCACGAGACGTAGGGTTGTTATCTCCACCGTGAGAGGCCCGAACTCGCTAAAACCACTGTGTCACCCATATGCATCTCGATAGATCATGCTCTGTTATCCTACCCCTATTCTACTGTCAGACTTAGAACCACGACAGTTGGCGCCCACTGTGGGGCATGGCGTCTTTCGAGCCATGATGCAAATGGTTTTCTTCAATGTTCGTCCACCGATCAATATCATCAATGGAGGATCTCATCCAGGATGTTTCGGACATCACTCCAGTCACAGGGGAGTCATGATACTCTTTGTATATTGGGATCAGGATGTCCCATTCCATACTATCTTATTCTTTACAATCGATCTTTAATCTAACAATGGTTGTTTTTCTTTTGTATCTACATATACTCACGAGGAGGATGGCCGCTTCTCTTTTTGACATCAACCAGAGAGCGCGAGCAACAGCGGCACCGTTCGGACAAACGCCATGAAGGCCGAGCTCCCGACATGGCTAGTCCGCTGTCGCCTGTCTTCTTCATCACCAACTGCCGACGTGAAAGCAGGAAGCCAACTGCGCCTCCGCGCAGGGCCACCGACGCCGTCCGCTTCATCGTCGTCACGCACGACCACCAGCGCCATCCACATCATCATCGTCACGCATGACCACCGGCGTCGTCGTCACGCACGGCCGCCGTCGCCGTTCGCGTCGTCGTCGACTTCGGCCTCGTCTTCTCGACTGCTCGGCACTGATCTCCGCAGTGGAGGTGCAGGCCCGGCGCGGCATAGGCGCGCAGCACTCCTTCCTCCGGCACTGGTCGCCGGCGACGGTCTCGGTGGCGGGGGTGCGCGGCAACAGCAACCTACAAAACAACTTCATCCCGCAACCGATGGCCATGGAATCAATGACTGGTAAGTGCATGCGTAACTTGGGCCGTTTCCTCACTTAATTAACTGCATGCAGGAAAAGATGGAAACGGAAGGACGCGGTGAAGGAATCTTCAACGCCGGATTAATTGGCTGCCTCATTAATTAGCCATTCAAAAAAGGTGTGTTGATGCATATTTTTCACAGTCTCCAGCGCAAACGCAGCTTGCATTGACTTCAAGCCGGCCCAGCCGCTCCGCTACTCTGGTATGCTCGGACAAATACAAGTCTACACTCGACATATGCAACACACAACCAGCCCGACTGGTCAACCCAACACTCGGGCATGCATCGTTTTCTTGGACACGTTCATGCGACTAACGTGCACGCACTTGATCATTCCTGTGTTCCCACTCGGTCGGACGCCCCGTGCGTCGCCATTGGTTGGTCACCTCATAACCACTCGACCGCTCCGGGCGTCGCCAATCGGTTGGTCACCTCATCACCACTCGGTCACCCCGCGACACAGTTTTTACAATCTCATAAATGATAGTTATTCTTTTTTATATGCTCTATATCCGCCCCAGTGGGTGACTTAGTTGCGAATCCGTCTCGCCTAAGTTTAAAAAATCCTGCCGAGTGGAGAGCAACCCTCCCACTCGGGGACTTAGCTGCAGTCCAGTACTCGCCTAAGTTTCAAAAAATCCTACCGAGTGGAGAGCAACCCTCCCACTCGGGGGCTTAGCTGCAGTCCAGTACTCGCCTAAGTTTCAAAAAATCCAACCGAGTGGAGAGAAACCCTCCCACTCGGGGGCTTAGCTGCAGTCCAGTACTCGCCTAAGTTTCAAAAAATCCTACCGAGTGGAGAGCAACCCTCCCACTCGGGGGCTTAGCTGCAGTCCAGTACCCTCCTAAGTTTCAAAAAATCCTATCGAGTGGAGAGCAACCCTCCCACTCAGGGGCTTAGCTGCAGTCCAGTACTCGCCTAAGTTTCAAAAAATCCTACCGAGTGGAGAGCAACCCTCCCACTCGGGGGCTTAGCCGCAGTCCAGTACTCGCCTAAGTTTCAAAAAATCCTATCGAGTGGAGAGCAACCCTCCCACTCGGAGGGCTTAGCTGCAGTCCAGTACTCGCCTAAGTTTAAAAATACCACATGTCCGCCCCGCGCGTCGTCACCATCGGTTGGTCACCTCATCACCACTGGGCCGCTCCGCGCGTCACCATCGGTTGGTCACCTCATCACTACTCGGCCGCTCCGTGCGTCGCCACTCGGTTGGTCACCTCATCACCACTCGGCCGCTCCGCGGGTCGCCACTCGGTTGGTCACCTCATCACCACTCGGCCGCTCCGCGCGTCGCCACTCAGTTGGTCACCTCATCACCACTCGGCCGCTCCGCGCGTCGCCACTCGGTTGGTCACCTCATCACCACTCGGCCGCTCCGCGTGTCGCCACTCGGTTGGTCACCTCATCACCACTCGGCCGCTTCGCGCGTCGCCACTCGGTTGGTCACCTCATCACCACTCGGCCGCTCCGCGCGTCGCCACTCGGTTGGTCACCTCATCACCACTTGGCCGCTCCGCGCGTCGCCACTCGGTTGGTCACCTCATCACCACTCGGCCGCTCCGCGCGTCGCCACTCGGTTGGTCACCTCATCACCACTCGGCCGCTCCGCGCGTCGCCACTCGGTTGGTCACCTCATCACCACTCGGCCGCGCCGCACGTCGCCACTCGGTTGGTCACCTCATCACCACTCGGCCGCCCCGCGCATCGCCATCGGTTGGTCACCTCATCACCACTCGGCCGCCCCGCGCGTCGCCATCGGTTGGTCACCTCATCACCACTCGGCCGCTCCGCGCGTCGCCACTCAGTTGGTCACCTCATCACCACTCGGCCGCTCCGCACGTCGCCACTCGGTTGGTCACCTCATCACCACTCGGCCGCTCCGCGCGTTGCCACTCGGTTGGTCACCTCATCACCACTCGGCCGCTCCGCGCGTCGCCACTCGGTTGGTCACCTCATCACCACTTGGCCGCTCCGCGCGCCGCCACTCAGTTGGTCACCTCATCACCACTCGGCCGCTCCGTGCGCCGCCACTCGGTTGGTCACCTCATCACCACTCGGCCGCTCCACGCGCCGCCACTCGGTTGGTCACCTCATCACCACTCGGCCGCTCCGTGCGTCGCCACTCGGTTGGTCACCTCATCACCACTCGGCCTCCACGCGTCGCTACTCGGTTGGTCACCTCATCACCACTCGGCTGCTCCACGCGTCGCCACTCGGTTGGTCACCTCATCACCACTCGGCCGCCCCGCGCGTCGCCATCGGTTGGTCACCTCATCACCACTCGGCCGCCCTACGCGTCGCCATTGGTTGGTCACCTCATAACCACTCGGCTGCCCCGCGCGTCGCCATCGGTTGGTCACCTCATCACCACTCGGCCGCCCCGCGCGTCGCCACGCCGCGTGATGCGTCTACTTCACTCGGCCGTCCCGCGCGCCTTCAGACAGCTAAGTCATTTTACATTCTGTTATTTTCGTCTTCCCGAGTATTCCGTAAGTCACACATCATGTTCACTCGGAGGCCACGCCACCAAGTGTACCTCTACGCTCGGTTGCTTATTTTCACATACTTGCTTAGTACTGGTTATGTGACTCCCAAGTCCAACTTCCATTTTTTCGCATACACCATTCACGAACACCAGGTGTCGTTCTTCATTTCGAGTTTGCATCGGTCCTCCAGGGCTGCAACTCAGTCGAAACACTACACTTCCGTTTTATTTGAGCTAGTATTCCAATGAGTTCAGTCGGATCCGTCGCTTCGACAAGTTCGAACGGATCCTTCGGTCTTTCAGACTCTTGCTGGTTAACCAGCAAGCCCCTTGCACTCCCAGCGGGTGTCTATGGGTGTTATTCACACAAATCATTTAGCACACATCAAATTTCCTCGAGAAATTATTTCGTTGGCTTGTGCCCTTTTTTACACAAGTTACGCGGTCACTCGACGGTGCTTTGCGCCAACTTCATCGCTGCTCGGACTCGGTCACCATACCGGTCCCAGCGCACCACAACACTGACCTTGTCGCTCTGTTGGCTTCAAACACATCCGGCCAACCCCTCTGTGGAATCCTCTTCATCAATAATATAGACCTCATCAGGCATAAGACAGATAAGTCCCTTTTATAACTAAACTTCACACGTCACTCTTTTTGCGAGTTTGCCTCTTTCGAGCTTCACTCGGAAATTTCTCCTCATCCTTACCTAAGTCCGACTCGATGGATTGCAAATTATTCATTCAACACTATATTTCCTGTATTCCGACATGTCCGTTGTTGAAGCCTGTAGTACGCTCGGGAGCTACGCCGCACTCGGGGGCTGCAACTCATTTGGAATGACACTCCCCTGAGTGGTCGAGTGCTTCATCACCAGTTAGATCCTTCACTTCAACAAGTGCATTCGACCCACCACTTTGAGAAGTTTTATAATTACCCAGACGCTCTGCGCGCCATCTTCATTCCTACTCAGACTCAGTTGTCACGCCGGTCTTGTTGCGTCGCAACCACACTACATCAACCTCGTCGCTACATTAACTTCTAAAGCATCTGGAAAATTTCATCCACTTGGCTGGACATGTAGTCCTTCACTCGACCACCTCACGTATCTTCACTCGGCCGTCCCGCACATCGCCACTCGGTTGCGCACATCTTCATCGCTTGGTCGCTCCATGCGTCGCCTCTCGGTTGTGCACGTATTCACCACTTGGCCACTCCGCGCATCGCCTCTTGGTTGTACATGTCTTCACCACTCGACCGCCCCGCGCGTCGTCACTCGGTTGTACACATCAGAGCCCCTTAACCACCTCGCGCGTCACCATCAGTCGGACATGTCTTTACCTCTACACCCCCAACACGGGAACGACTAAGTTACTCATATGATCAAACCTCATATCACATTCTGTAGCAAGCTTGCCTCTTTCGAGAATCACTCGGGGGCTACGCACAGCCGTCGGCCATGCCGCCCTCAGGGGTTACGCCCATTCAATCAACCAATGAACCCATTGATCACATCAGGAATATCTTTCTGACCATACTTGCCCGGTCTGCCAAAAATCTATAAGGGTAGTATTGTCCACTTGGACGATCGCCCAAATCATTACCTAAAGTCATCTTCAAAAACTGCAAAAAGGGTGAAAACAACGCTCCTCTACGGATAACTTGGCCCTATCCTAGGTTCCAAGGCGTCAGTTTCACAAACTTGGACTCAGAGATGGCATGTGCTGGTGTTCCCCCGGGATAATGAGTGGCTTCTCCCCGGAGAGTCAGCCTACACACTAGCCCCGTCACTCAAGTTTCATGGCACGTCCATGTCAGACCACTAGTCTATCTCCTCCGGGAGACATACAAGTGCCACTAAGTCTTTCCTTGCAAGTCAACATACCTCGATCAGTCGGGAAGCACGTCCACTCGGACAAATACCCCTTCCATGCAAAAGGGTGAAAATGAAGCTCCTCTGCGGATACAACGTGCTCTTACAAATACCCCTTTCATGCAAAATCTAACGGTAGAAGTACTAATGGAAAGATTACTCCCTGGAGTGTCTAGCTTTTTTATACAGTCGGCAGTTTCAAAGCCGAATTCATTCACCGTGCCGAGAGCACGAAGATTCACCTGCTTGACCGAGTTCCAGGCTGAATTTATTCCGTGTCGAGTGCACGAAGATCATTCCGACCGACTCAGCTCCAGGCTGAGCTTATTTACCATGTCAAGCACCTGGAGATGCATCCGATTGACTCAATTTCAGACTAAAAGATATTTACCGTGTCGACTGCGTGGAGGTTTACCAGGAGACTTAAACCCTCTGCCCGACTCATCTAGTCCAACAGAGGCTCGGGGACTACACCCAGCGGGTGCACTTAGCGTGCCCCCACTGGAAGAGAACTCAGAAAGAAACATTTTGCTCGATGCAAAACCAGCTCCAGAATTACTCGACCTCCGAGTCAGAGAAGAACAAGTTCGATCAGTACCATCTAAGAAGAGTTTTAGTTCTCTCAGACCCCCGCCGACTGCCCACAGTCAACGGTGGTCTCGGGGACTACACCCAGTGGGTGCACTCAGCGTGCCCCCACTGGAGCAATCTCCACTCGGTACGGCCTGACCAGTCCGGGTGATGAACACAACAACAAAAAAGACAGGCTCTAAGACTCCCGCCATGGGTGCACTCAGCGTGCCCCCACTGGAATGGTATCCACTCGGAACGGTCCGCCCGGTCCGAGTGACGGCCAAACAACAAAAAAAGACACGTTCCAGGCGTGAAGAAATTCTGAGTAATCAGTTACTCGATGCAGGACCAGCTCCAAATCACTCCCAAAAAAATTTGCTATAAGGTGAGTTTAAGGCTCCTCCGTGGACCTGTTTTGAGCCTTCTTCCAGGACTCAGAGCGTGAAGCTCATAAGTTTGGATCTAGAGCTGACTCGTATTGACGTTCCTCCGGGATAAGAATGGCATCTCACCGAGAGAGCTGTCCATGCGTCGATCTTGTTGCCTGGATTTAATGACACATCCATACTCTGATCACGAGTTAACCTCTTCCGAGAGATGATCGAATGTCACCAAGTGGCTCCTCGCGGGCACTTACCCCAGATCAGTCGGAAGCGCAGTGCCGAAATCCATTGAGATTTTGTTCAAACCTTGGTTGTCTGAAAGTACGATGACAGCTACCGAGTAATCACTCGGGCCAAGTTGTGTCTTTCACAAACTCGTTCTGCAAAATCGCAATCGATTCGGGGGCTATGTTGGGGATACACATAACAGGTAGACCCACGAAGGGTCGAAATATCATAAAGCATGGGGTCCACACAACACGTGGGTCTACATAAATTTCATACAGACATACTATCCACTCGGACAAGCAGCATACGATCCACTCGACCAAGCAGTATACCATCCACTCGGATGACAGTTCACCACTCGACCGCTCGACTCACTCGGATATACGGAGACCAGCAGGCAACAAAGCAGTGGGCATCATTCTCATGGTGAGGGCTTGGTAGTGGGCTGACATTATGGCATTCATGCCCCACTTTGTAACATAGGAGGTGAGGGGGTGGCGCACTCTATATAAGCCACCCCCACCACTAGACTTAGGGGGGTTCTTTTCTTCCACCTCTCTCTCTTTTCACCATTAGTCTCAGGACTTAGCTCAGGCATGGGGATCCGTTCCTCTCTCTCACACACATTGTAATCTCCGGATATATACTCAGATCAAACAAAGCCTCTCCGGAGCACGAGACGTAGGGTTGTTATCTCCACCGTGAGAGGCCCGAACTCGCTAAAACCACCGTGTCACCCATATGCATCTCGATAGATCATGCTCCGTTATCCTACCCCTATTCTACTGTCAGACTTAGAACCACGACAGCGTGGAAGGCAAGCTTGGCGATACAGATATGTAGATCTCCTACCATTGTAACCGACTCTGTGTAACCCTAACCCTCTCTGGTGTCTATATAAACCGGAGGGTTTTAGTTCATATGACGAACAACAATCATACCATAGGCTAGCTTCTAGGGTTTAGCCTCTCTGATCTCGTGGTAGATCTACTCTTGTACTACCCATATCATCAATATTAATCAAGCAGGAGTAGGGTTTTACCTCCATCGAGAGGGCCCGAACCTGGGTGAAAACATCGTGTCCCTTGTCTCCTGTTACCATCCGCCTAGACACACAGTTCGGGAACCCCTACCCGAGATCCGCCGGTTTTGACACCGACATTGGTGCTTTCATTGAGAGTTCCTCTGTGCCGTCGCCATCAGGAAGGATGCCTCATCCCGTCTTTAAAGACGACACCGTTGCCGAAGGATCTTTGGCCATCGGCCAAACTCTCCGGCTAGGGGTTTTTCTTATGACCGCCTGTTCGGCCACTGCGCCGACGATGACTTCTCGGGTCTTCAAAAGCAATCTTCACGTCAACTCGGAACTCGCCGAGCAGTTAGATCCGATGGAGCTCTCCTCCTTGAACGAGCTCTTGGATCGCATTGCCGCCCTGGGAGTCGCTACAGATTACGACCAGATTGGGCCTAAAACCAATCTAAGAGAGATTAACTCTCCCCAGGCTACCCACCACGTTGCTGTGGTAGAGGAACAATACGGCGGCCCTTCTTCTATCCTAAGGACTAGCTATGTCCGAATTCCTGACCCCTCCATGCCGGATTCCCGCGGAGGGGAGAACACCACTCAAGCCCTGAACTTAAAGTCAGGCAGCGGGCCAGATTCATCGGACAACGTCCAAGAACTCAAGCTTCCAAGTTCGGAAGATTCTTGGCCCCCGAGTCTTAGATTGGACGGAGTTCGGAATTTAACTCCACCCGCCCACCCAAACATAAGCGATCTATCCCAAATCCGGCAAGAGCCCACTGAAACAGTACATCATTACTGGGCCAGATTCCTCCTGGTCATGAACAGGATAAAGGACTGCCGTGAAGAGGATGCAATTTCATTCTTCTGCATTAATTGCACGGACGAAGGAATCCTCAACGCCGTAAGTCGTCGCGAAATTAGACGCTTTGCTCACTTGGTGTCCATAGTATGAAAGTACTGTGCGATGGAGAGCGCCTGGAAAACCGAAATCAAATTTTGGGATAATCCGCCCCTGAACACAACCCCAGTCCAAAGTAAAAGGGTGCATCATTACCAGGCACCTGAGTCAAATACCAAAAAGAAAAAACCCTTTAAAGGGCATGGAACCGTACTAGAGGGATGGCTCAACGGACCCTGCAAAATTCATAGTACAGAGGGCGCCACGCCAACTCATAGCCTTAGAGCATGTTGGATACTACGGCAGGTGGCCAAAAGTGGCGAAGAGCTTCTAGATTCAGAGCACCAGCCCAGCAATACTAGTACGGTATTAACAGTCTTCAAAACTTTCCATCAAATAATATGAGGAAACAAACAATCCGCAGCCTCATCGAAGTCCACCAGGTAGCAACAATAAATCCATGGAGTGACACGGCTATTACCTTTAACGGCAGTGATGAACCTAAATTCCGAACAGCCCGAGCACCAGCCGCATTGGTCCTCAGTCCAATAGTGGACGGCTTTCGCCTTACCAAGGTACTCATGGATGGCGGCAGCGGATTAAACCTCATTTACGAGGAAACCCTTCAAAAAATGGAAATAGACTGGAGCCGCATTGAGCGAAGCAGCGTAACCTTTAGAGGAATAATCCCCAATAGGGAAGCATGCTGTACAGGAAAAATCACACTAGATGTGGTGTTCGGCACGCCAGACAATTACAGGTCCGAGGAGGTCACATTCCAAGTGGCCCCGTTCAGCAGCGGATACCACACTCTATTAGGGCGGGAGGCATTCACAATTTTTCAAGCTATACCCCATTACGGGTACATGAAGCTCAAAATGCCCGGACCCAACGGAATCATCACTCTTGTTAGTGACCCAGACATAGCACTCCGCGCTGAAAATAAAACAGCCGCACTTGCCTTGGAGGCACTATCCGAAGCCCTAGCGGCCGAGGAACTCACTGCGCTGTGCTCCATGGTGAACAGGGACGATGTGATACTCGATAAGAGATCCAAGTCCACCTCTTTTAAACCGGCGGACGAAATAGTCAAATTCCAAGTCCATCCAACGGACCCTACAAAAACGGCCTCCATCGGGGCACAATTAAAACCTGATGTCGACGCCGCACTACGAGAATTCCTACGGGAAAATTGGGATATCTTCGCCTGGCACCCTTCAGACATGCCAGGAATCCCACGCCGGCTGGCCGAGCACAGCCTAAATATCCTAAAAGGATTCAAGCCAGTCAAACAAGCTCTTCAGCGCTTCTCCGAACCCAAGAGACATGCCATGGGAGAAGAACTAGCCAAACTATTGGAAGCCGGATTCATTAGAGATATAAAACATCCGGACTGGCTAGCAAACCTGGTAATGGTACCAAAGAAGGACAAATCCTGGCGCCTGTGTGTCAATTTCAAGGACCTTAACAAGGCTTGCCCAATGGATCCCTTCCCCCTCCCCCGCATCGATCAAATTATCGACGCTACCGTAGGACACGATTCATTGTGCTTCCTCAACGCATACTCCGGCTACCACCAAATTAAGCCAGACCAAGCCGCAACGGCATTCATTACTCCATATGGCCCATTCTGCTTCAACACAATGCCCTTCGGGCTCAAAAACGCCGGCGCAACATATCAGCGCATGATTCAGACATGTCTGGCAAATCAAATCGAAACAGTGGAGGCATACGTAGATGATGTGGTCGTCAAATCCAAGCATGTCGAAACTCTAGTAGACGACTTGAGGCTCACATTCGACAATCTCCGAGCATATGACATTAAGCTCAACCCGGAAAAATGCGTTTTCGGCGTACCAGCCGGAAAGCTCTTGGGCTTCATCGTATCCGGTAGAGGAATTGAAGCAAACCTAGGCAAGATCCGAGCTCTGTCACAATTGGATATCCCAAAAGACCTCAAACAAATACAAAAATTGACTGGATGCGTGGCGGCTCTAAGCCGCTTTATCTCCCGCTTAGGAGAAAAGGCATTGCCCCTTTATCGCCTCCTGCGGCGCACCGAACACTTCGAGTGGACGGATGCCGCCACGGCCGGACTCGAAGAAATCAAAGCCATATTGGCAAAAAATCCGGTCCTGGCCGTGCCCAATACGGGCGAACCAATGCTATTATACATCGCGGCAACCCATCAAGTTGTAAGCACGGTGCTCGTTGTCGAACGAGAAACGGACGGACACAAGTTCCCTCTCCAAAAACCAGTTTACTACGTGTCCACTGTCCTAACTCCATGCAAGTCACGGTACCCGCATTATCAAAAGATAGCATACACAGTGTTCATGGCATCCCGGAAGCTGCGACACTATTTCCAAGAGTGTTCGATAACAGTAGCCTCCGAAGTACCTCTTAATGACATTATAAACAACCGCGACGCAACGGGCCAGATTGCCAAATGGGCCATCGAGCTCCTCCCGTTCGACATAACTTACAAGCCAAGGCGAGCTATTAAGTCGCAGGTTTTGGCCGACTTCATCGCCGAATGGACCGAAGCCGAACTCCCTAAAGAGTACGGCGCATATTCCAATTGGATCATGCACTTCGATGGCTCCAAAATGTTGGCCGGTCTGGGGGCTGGCGTCGTTCTGACATCCCCAATCGGAGATACAGTCCAATACATACTTCAGATAATGTACACGGACTCCAACAACACAGCCGAATATGAGGCCCTTCTACATGGTCTCCGGATGGCAGTCTCCATGGGCATTCAGCGCCTAGAGGTTCGCGGGGATTTAAACCTCGCGATATCCCAAATAAATGGAGACTTTGATGCCAAGGATCCGAAAATTGTAGCTTACCGCAACGCCGTCCTAAAAATGTCAGCTCGGTTTGAGGGGCTTGAATTTCATCATATAGCCCGGGAGAACAACCAGGCAGCAGACGTGTTGGCATGCATTGGCGCAAAGCGCGATGCTGTCCCTCCTAACATCTTCCTAGAGAGGCTTTTTAAGCCATCCATATCATGGGAGGGAGAGTCCGGAAATAACAGCCCGGACCTAACCACACTTCCCCTCACCGAACATCCCGACATAATAGGTGGCTCCGCCACCGAGATAACAACGTCAGCCCACACAATAATGACAGTTATTGCCCCGTGGACAGAACCATTCCTATCCTACCTAACTAGGTAGGAACTTCCCGAGGACCAAAACGAGGCCTGCTGCATAGTGTGGCGATCTAAAGCCTATAAGGTCCATGAGGGAAAGCTTTATAAGAAAAGCACAACCGGAGTCCTTCAAAGGTGTATCTCTGAAGAGGAAGGGCGAAATCTTCTGGCTGAAATTCATGCCGGACTCGGCGAGCACCACGCCGCAGCCCGGGCCCTTGTAGGCAAGGCCTTCCGTACAGGATTTTATTGGTCGACGGCCCAGGCAGATGCTCAGGACTTGGTCCAACAATGCGTAGGATGCCAGCTCTTTGCTAATCAAAACCACATGCCACTCACCGCCCTCAAAACTATACCCATCACCTGGCCGTTCGCGGTCTGGGGGCTTGATATGGTCGGACCCCTTAAAGGAGGAACCCACAAGCAAAAATACCTACTGGTCATGGTAGATAAATTCACCAAATGGATAGAGGCAAAGCCTGTTAAGACAGCCGAATCCGGACCGGTGATAGACTTCATATCAGGGGTAGTACACCGTTATGGCGCCCCCATAGCATCATCACTGATAACGGCACGAACTTCACGGCCTACGAGGTCAAACTCTGGTGCAAAAACATGGGCATCAAGCTCGACTACGCTTTAGTCTATCACTCTCAAACTAACGGTCAGGTCGAGTGAGCAAACGGTCTAATCATGAGCGACATTAAACCCAGACTAGTGCGGTCCCTCAAGGATTCTAATACGCACCGGGTAGAGGAGCTCGACTCCATACGCTGGGGGCTGCGGATCACGCTGAATCGCACTACCGGATTCACACCATTTTTTATGGTGTACGGCGCAGAGGCAGTTTTGCCCTGCGACATAATTCATGACTCACCTCGCGTGCGCATGTACGAAGAAAGAGAAGGCGAGCTCGATTGGCAGGACAGTTTGGACGCCTTGGAGGAGGAGTGCGACGTGGCAAAAGCCCGTTCCGCATTCTATCAACAGCAAGCTCAAAGATACCAAAGGAGAGAAGTACGGGCCAAAGCCTACAATGTTGGCGAATTAGTTCTACGCCTGCCGGACAAGAAAAAGGACAAACTCATGCCGAAATGGGAGGGTCCCTTCATCATCGACCAAGTCCTGACCGGCGGCGCGTACCGTCTGTGGAACGCATCGGATAACCGATTGGAGCCGAACCCATGGAATGTAGCCTGTCTCCGAAGATTTTACGCCTAGCACCGGACTCGGGGTTCGTTTCCTTCCTCCGTCTATACTTCATACTTTAATTGTCTTTTATTTCTCTCCTTCTCCCTCCTTTTTCTGAAGCCGTTGAAGGCTCGTTTGCGCATTGTTCGCACACACTTGACGCGTTGTCCGCGCTCAATATACCTGGGGGCTTCTTTAACAGAAGCTTATTTCTACGGGCTTTATGCCCAACACATGTGTCACACTTCCGCATATACCTTTTATTCACCATTATATGCATCGATATGACTTAAGTTTTGGCCAAGCTGGGTTGCCTGGCTCCTGTGCTTACCCCTACGTTCCCGATTGTTCGGCTAGGTGGTAAAGGGAGCACCTCTGCGATTGTTACCGCCGGGTCAGCCGGATGCGTACCTCAGACTGGGTGAAGCCGAAAGCTAGCGTTCTTAAGGGAATATTCCGTCGGTGAACTAAAAGACAATTTCTTATTTATTCATTTATCCGCCCCAGATGTTTTTCTGCTTTTTCCGCAGTCCGGACATGCACTTTAGGGCATGCCTCCCAAGGAAAGGAACCCCTAACGGAACTATTCTCCCTGGAAGATGTTTCTTACTAACCATGTAATATAACATAACTAGTTGGGCACTTGTCTGATAGAGCACCAATGACCCCTACGCCTGGTCTCCACGCATGCCCCGGTTCTTACATAACCGTGAGGGTATTCGGACACACTCCGGACGATAGGGTCCCGAGGTTGAAGCGAAAGGGCCCGCTACGACAAACGATCTACAATCCGGCTAGAAGGCATTTTACATGTCATTTTTAATTACATAGTTAAATTGACTGATTGTATTCCTCTTCAATACCATCTAATAGGCTGTCTAGTTTATAGTCCCGCTGGGAATACTTTGTGGCCAACTCTACTTGGCCGTACGTTAAGCTCACAGGGATCTCCTTCCCATCAGGCCCCACAGGTCTGACCTCGGCCATGTGATTTGGGTTAGCCTTCATGTACCGCGTCTTCACCATGGCCCATGCCTCCCTGGCGCCTTGACGGCAGGCTGATATCTTCCATAGCCGGAAGCGCCGCCGTGCTCCCTGAAGCCTCTCTGCAATCTCTCCAAGGCCTTCAGGTAGGGAGATGGATGGCCACAAGGCCTGGGCGACGTCTCTCATCACCTGCCGAACTCGTTCGTGCAGTTGAAGCAACTCGGGAAGTAGGTCACCCGTTGAACCGGGCATTTCCTCTGTAGGACGCCCTGTGAGCATACCTACAGACATCTTTCTGTTAATCGACTTCCTCGCTGAACTCTTCTTTTTGAAAAGCTCGCTCAAGCACTTACTATAAATGCCGTGACGAAGCCGCCGATTCTCCTTAACGGAGTCAGACAGCTGGGCTCGAACATCCTTTAGTTCCTCACCCAGCTTGGTGTTGGCATCTTGGAGATTATTTTTCTCTTGCCTCACACTTGTAAGCACATTCTCGCCAGCCTTTAACTGGCGCAGGAGATTTTGCTTATCCGGATCTAGTCCGGCGCCATCTGCAATATTATTGTCAGACTTATACACACACTGCACTTCACAAACTATTTATCTTTCGAAGTATATATTACCAGAGGGGGTCTCTGTGGCTCCCCCTGGGGCGGCTAGTGCAGCCTCAAGCTGGGCCTTGCACTCTTCAAGCTCCTGAGACAGTCGGGTGTTCTTTTCCGTAAGATCCTGCATAACAAATGATCCTTAAATCAGTTCTCCTAACTAATTTTAAGTCTCGGGGGCTACAGGCATATATAACTGTCAAATTTCCTCACCCGTATGTCCTTTACATACTGCTCTGTGGCTCTGGCTAGACCATCTTGAGTGGCACGGAGGTGCGCGTCTCCTGAATTGAAGGCGTTCAATGCTTCTTGGGAGAAACACGCGTCGCGAAGAACTGTCCGGCGGCGCCTGTGATTCATGGCACTCTCCACCTCGGAGTTGGTGGCAGACAATCTGTCGGCATCCTCTGTCGGAGGAGCATCCGACGCACACCTCGTGTTTACCTCCGTTTCCGGACCCGGCGTTGGAGCCTGGCTGGCGGGGGCTCGATTGGCCATCTCTCCAAATACAGTCCGACGAGTGCTCTTTTTCCTGAAAGGAGCACCCGTGTTAATATACCTTCCCGGAATCAATCCTGGGAATATGGTGACATGGATTACCGTTGCGGCGGCGTTTCAGTCTGGACCGCACTTCTTTACAGCCTGCTTGGCCGTGCTGCCTCTTGTTGGCTAGCCGCCACGGGCTCGGCCTCCCGCCTTGAAGGCACCCCCTGCAAAACACCATTGATATACGGTGATCAAAAATAAAGCACGGATGGGCAATTAGCAAGGTACTGGGGCTTCGGTCTCAGTTACCTGTGAGGCTGGAAGTATTCCGGGGTAGTCGGCCGTAATGGCAACCAAGGCATTATCAATGCTTAGTTGGTGAAATACCCCATCAATCAGCTCCACCGATATGTCCGGATCCTCTTGGGAGGCCGGATCGAGGAACCATTCCGGATCCTCGGGTTGCGGAGGCAGGCTGTTTATGTCTTTTATGGCCTGACACAGTTCCTGTGCCGAACTCACAAAATGAAATATATAACCATGGGAGTACGGATCGGATGTGCGGAAAAGGGGATGTTCGCTTACCCAGCTTCGAGGATTGTTCATAGAAAATCCGTTCAATGGACTAACACGGAGAAAATCCTCCTCTTCCCCCTTGTACAGCACGGACAAAATCTTCACCAGATCGGCGATCGATCCCGGCCCCTTACGGCCATGACGGGTAGCATCATCCTCCCCGTTGAAATCGCACATGGGGTGGCCCCTATACTGGAGCGGCTGCACCCCCCGCATGATGCATGTGGCCATGACACTGATCATGGTCAGTCCGGAATGAGCCAGCAACCTTATTCGGCTCATCAGGTAAAGGACGTCCTTGTCGCTGTTCCTCTGGGGGCTCCGTGGATGCCAACTTAGGCGTTTCTTCAAGGGAGCATTACTGAACTCCGGGAGGCCGGTCCGAACGGGATCCGATAGCGGGGTGTCTTCTATATAAAACCATTCCGAAGGCCAGTCTTCGAACGCCTTCTTCGGGGTTCCGGATAGATATCCGGTCCCGGTGATGCACCACAGCTCGGCTCCGCCCACTTGATATATTGACCCCTCATGAGAACGGGGTACAAGGCAAAATAATCCCTTCCACAGCGCAAAATGAGCCTCAACACCCAAATACAATTCGCAAAGGGCTATGAAGCCCGCGATGTGCAGAATGGAGGCAGGCGTAAGGTGGTGCAGCTGGAGGCCATAGAACTCTAGGAGCCCCCGGAGAAACGGATGTATTGGAAATCCGAGTCCTCTTATCAGGTAAGGGACGAAACATACCGGCTCTCCTTTGGAAGGGTCGGGGATGCTCTCTGCTTGTTTTCCACCCTTGTAGGTGGCGAGTCCGGCTCGAACCGGAACCATGAAGGCCGGGGGAAGAAATCCCTTGGTTTGGAGCGTCACTAGCTTGCTATGCGGGACTGAACATCTCTCCCAATCCCCAGGCTTGGGGCTGGGAGCGCGAGAGGAAGAGCCGCGTCGACCGTCCATGGAGGAATGGATTTTTTGTCAGAAGCGCTCCGATGAAAGCTTGCGAAGGGGGGATGGTGTGATTCAGATCTAGATCCTCGTCTCTTTTTATAGGCATCTCATTTGCACAGCTAGGGGGGAAAGTGTAAAAATACCCTGGCTTTTCGCATTCGTTCGCCGCGTGGAAAATGGCCATTATTGGGCGTGGAAGCCAAGGAGCGCAACATTTATCAGAAGCCGGACACTATTCGACAAGTATATGGAATCTGGAGAAGAACCCGCCTCGCAATGCCGAAGACAATCTATGCGCCGGACTCGTCGTCATTGAAGCCTGGTTCGAGGGCTACTGAGGGAGTCCTGGATTCGGGGGTGTCCGGATAGCCGAACTATCACCGTTGTCCGGACTCCTAGACTATGAAGATAAAAGATTGAAGACTTCGTCCCGTGTCCGGATGGGACTTTCCTTGGCGTGGAAGGCAAGCTTGGCGATACGGATATGTAGATCTCCTACCATTGTAACCGACTCTGTGTAACCCTAACCCTCTCCGGTGTCTATATAAACTGGAGGGTTTTAGTCCGTAGGACGAACAACAATCATACCATAGGCTAGCTTCTAGGGTTTAGCCTCTCTGATCTCGTGGTAGATCTACTCTTGTACTACCCATATCATCAATATTAATCAAGAAGGAGTAGGGTTTTACCTCCACTGAGAGGGCCCGAACCTGGGTAAAAACATCGTGTCCCTTGTCTCCTGTTACCATCCGCCTAGATGCACAGTTCGGGAACCCCTACCCGAGACCCGCTGGTTTTGACACCGACAACGCCCCTCCATCACCTCTCCGTGCTGGCAGCAGCAACAGCAATCTCCAGGAGATCGACCAAGCCATCACCGACACGCTTGCCACCCCCCTCGAGTTCCCATCTGGCTCCATCAACGCGGCTTGTCAGGCCCCCCCCAACGGCCATCTCAACCAGGCTCCAAGTCGGCACGGTGAAGCAGCAAGTGCTCCAGCTCCAACTGGACAGCAGTGCCGATGCGGCAAGGCCAGGCCACACCCTCTTCACCTACGGCCCGGCTCTGCTCCTCCCCACCGCTCCAGCCAGACGCTCCTCCGCCCCCCTCAAAGCTCGAGTCAGTGCCACCCAACCAGGCAGAGTGCACATCAGGCAGCGGCCAACTCCAAGGTGCCAGTGGCACAATGCGCTGCACTCCTGCTGTTGGAAATATGCCCTAGAGGCAATAATAAATTAGTTATTATTATATTTCCTTGTTCATGATAATTGTTTATTATCCATGCTATAATTGTATTGATAGGAAACTCAGATACATGTGTGGATACATAGACAACACCATGTCCCTAGTAAGCCTCTAGTTGACTAGCTCGTTGATCAATAGATGGTTACGGTTTCCTGACCATGGACATTGGATGTCATTGATAACGGGATCACATCATTAGGAGAATGATGTGATGGACAAGACCCAATCCTAAGCCTAGCACAAAGATCGTGTAGTTCGTATGCTAAAGCTTTTCTAATGTCAAGTATCATTTCCTTAGACCATGGGATTGTGCAACTCCCGGATACCGTAGGAATGCTTTGGGTGTACCAAACATCACAATGTAACTGGGTGGCTATAAAGGTGCACTACAGGTATCTCCGAAAGTGTCTGTTGGGTTGGTACGAATCGAGACTGGGATTTGTCACTCCGTGTAAACGGAGAGGTATCTCTGGGCCCACTCGGTAGGACATCATCATAATGTGCACAATGTGACCAAGGGGTTGATCACGGGATGATGTGTTACGGAATGAGTAAAGAGACTTGCCGGTAACGAGATTGAACATGGTATCAGTATACCGGCGATCGAATCTCGGGCAAGTACCATACCACTGGACAAAGGGAATTGTATACGGGATCGATTGAGTCCTTGACATCATGGTTCATCCGATGAGATCATCGTGGAACTTGTGGGAGCCAACATGGGTATCCAGATCCCGCTGTTGGTTATTGACCGGAGAACGTCTCGGTCATGTCTGCATGGTTCCCGAACCCGTAGGGTCTACACACTTAAGGTTCGATGATGCTAGGGTTATAAAGGAAGTTTGTATGTGGTTACCGAATGTTTTTAGGAGTCCCGGATAAGACCCCGGACGTCACGAGGAGTTCCGGAATGGTCCGGAGGTAAAGATTTATATATGGAAAGTTGTTGTTCAGGTTCCGGAAAAAGTTCGGGTTTTTTCGGTATTGTACCGGGAAGCTTCCAGAAGGTTCCGGAGGATTCCGGAGGGGTCTGGAGGTCCGGAAATTGTTCCACCACGTCCAATACAGTAGCATGGGCTGTAGGGGGGCGCCCTAGCCTTAATGGGCCAGGGGCACCAGCCCCCCCAAGGCCCATGCGCATGGGAGGGGGGAAACCCTAAGGGGGAGGGCCTCCACTTGACTTGGGAGGCACTCCTCCCCCCCTTGGCCGCCGCCCCCTCCTCAGATTGGATCTGAGGGGGCCGGCCCCCCTCTCCCTTGCCCCTATATATATGTGGGGGGTGGGAGGGCAGCCACACCACAAGTTCTGGCGCAGCCCTCCCCTCTCCCAAGTACTCCTCCTCTTTCGCGGCGCTTGGCGAAGCCCTGCAGGATTGCCACGCTCCTCCACCACCACCACGCCATTGTGCTGCCGCTGGACGGAGTCTTCCTCAACCTCTCCCTCTCTCCTTGCTGGATTAAGGCATGGGAGACGTCACCGGGCTGTATGTGTGTTGAACACGGAGGTGCCATCCGTTCGGCACTAGGATCTCCAGTGATTTGGATCACGACGAGTACGACTCCTTCAACCCCGTTCTCTTGAACGCTTCCGCTTAGCGATCTACAAGGGTATGTAGATGCACTCTCCTTCCCCTCGTTGCTGGTTTCTCCATAGATAGATCTTGGTGACACGTAGGAAAATTTTAAATTTCTGCTACGTTCCCCATAGTGGCATCATGAGCTAGGTCTATTGTGTAGATTCTTTGCACGAGTAGAACACAAAGTAGTTGTGGGCGTTGATTTTTTTCAATATGCTTACCGTTACTAGTCCAATCTTGTTTCGACGGTATTGTGGGATGAAGCAGCCCGGACCGACCTTACACGTACTATTACGTGAGACAGGTTCCACCGACTGACATGCACTTGGTGCATAAGGTGGCTAGCGGGTGCCAGTCTCTCCCACTTTAGTCGGAACGGATTCGATGAAAAGGGTCCTTATGAAGGGTAAATTGCAATTGACATATCACGTTGTGGTTTTGCGTAGGTAAGAAACGTTCTTGCTAGAAACCCATAGCAGCCACGTAAAACATGCAAACAACAATTAGAGGACGTCTAACTTGTTTTTCCAGGGTATGCTATGTGATGTGATATGGCCAAGAAGAATGTGATGAATATATGTGATGTATGAGGTTGATCATGTTATTGTAATAGGAATCACGACTTGCATGTCGATGAGTATGACAACCGGCAGGAGCCATAGGAGTTGTCTTTATTTATTGTATGACCTGCGTGTCATTGAACAACGCCATGCAATTACTTTACTTTATTGCTAACCGGTAGCCATAGTAGTAGAAGTAATAGTTGGCGAGACAACTTCATGAAGACACGATGATGGAGATCATGATGATGGAGATCATGGTGTCATGCCGGTGACGATGATGATCATGGAGCCTCGAAGATGGAGATCAAAAGGAGCAATATGATATTGGCCATATCATGTCACTATTTGATTGCATGTGATGTTTATCATGTTTATACATCTTATTTGCTTAGAACGACGGTAGTAAATAAGATGATCCCTTACAACAATTTCAAGAAGTGTTCTCCCCTAACTGTGCACCGTTGCTAAAGTTCGTCGTTTCGAAGCACCACGTGATGATCGGGTGTGATAGATCCTTACGTTCACATACAACGGGTGTAAGACAGTTTTACACATGCAAAACACTTAGGGTTAACTTGACGAGCCTAGCATGTACAGACATGGCCTCGGAACACAGAGACCGAAAGGTCGAGCATGAGTCGTATAGTAGATACGATCAACATGAAGATGTTCACCGATGATGACTAGTCCGTCTCACGTGATGATCGGACACGGCCTAGTTGACTCGGATCATGTGATCACTTAGATGACTAGAGGGATGTCTATCTGAGTGGGAGTTCATAAGATGAACTTAATTATCCTGAACATAGTCAAAAGATCTTTGCAAATTATGTCGTAAGCTCGCGCTTTAGTTCCACTGTTTAGATATGTTGCTAGAGAAAATATAGTTGAAAGTGGACAGTAGCAATTATGCGGACAGTAGATAGCTTATGTCCTTAATGCACCGATCAGTGTGCTGAACCCCAAATGTTGTCTGTGGATGTTGTGAACATCGGACATACACGTTTTGATAACTATGTGATAGTTCAGTTAAACGGTTTAGAGTTGAGGCACCAAAGACGTTTTCGAAACGTCGCGGAACATATGAGATGTTTTGAGGGCTGAAATTGGGATTTCAGGCTCGTGCCCATGTCAAGAGGTATAAGACCTCCGACGATTTTCTTAGCCTGCAAACTAAGGGAGAAAAGCTCAATCGTTGAGCTTGTGCTCAGATTGTCTGAGTGCAACAATCACTTGAATCGAGTGGGAGTTATCTTCCAGATGAGATAGTGATGTTTCTCCAAAGTCATTGCCACCAAGCTGCTAGAGCTTCGTGATGAACTATAACATATCAGGGATGGATATGATGATCCTTGAGGTATTCGCGATGTTTGACACCGCAAAAGTAGAAATCAAGAAGGAGCGTCAATTGTTGATGGTTGGTGGAACCACTAGTTTCAAGAAGGGCAAGGGCAAGAAGGGATACTTCAGGAAACGGCAAATCAGCTGCTGCTCCAGTGAAGAAACCCAAGGTTGAACCCAAACCCGAGACTAAGTGCTTCTTTGATAAGGGGAACAGTCACTAGAGTGGAATTACCCTAGATACTTGGTAGATGATAAGGCTGGCAAGGTCGATAGAAGTATACTGGATATACATTATGTTAATGTGTACTTTACTAGTACCCCTAGTAGCACCAGGGTATTAAGATACCGGTTCAGTTGCTAAGTGTTAGTAACTCGAAATAAAAGAGCTACGGAATAAACGGAGACTAGCTAAAGGTGAGCTGACGATATATGTTGGAAGTGTTTCCAAGTTTGATGTGATCAAACATCGCACGCTCCCTCTACCATCAAGATTAGTATTAAACCTGGATAATAGTCATTTGGTGTTTGCGTTGAGCATAGACATGATTGGATTATGTCTGTTGCAATACGGTTATTCATTTAAGGATAATAATGGTTACTCTATTTATGTGAATAATACCTTCAGTGGTCTTGCACCTAAAGGAATGGTTTATTGAATCTCGACATAGTGATACACATTTTCATGCCAAAAGATATAAGATAGTAATGATAGTACCACTTACTTGTGGCACTGCCATGTAAGTCATATTGGTATAAAACGCATGAAGAAGCTCCATGTTGATGGATCTTTGGACTCACTCATTTTTGAAAAGTTTGAGACATGCGAACCATGTCTATTGGTGTATACGCATGAAGAAACTCCATGGAGATGGATCGTTTGGACTCACTTGATTTTGAATCACTTGAGATATGCAAATCATACCACATGGGCAAGATGACTGAAAAGCCTCGTTTTCAGTAAAATGGAACTAGATAGCAACTTGTTGGAAGTAACACATTTTGATGTATGCAGTCCAATGAGTGCTGAGGCATGCAGTGAATATCGTTATGTTCTTACTTCACTGATAATTTGAGTAGATACTGAGTATATTTACTTGATGAAACACGAGTCTGAATTATTGAATGGTTCAAGTAATTTCAGAGTGAAGTTGAAGATCATCGTGACAAGAGGATAAAATGTCTATGATATGATCATAGAGATGAGTATCTGAGTTATGAGCTTTGGCACGCAATTAAGACATTGTGGAAATTGTTTCACAATTAATACCGCCTGGAACACCATAGTGTGATGGTGTTTCCGAACATCATAGTTGCACCTTATTGGATATGGTGCGTATCATGATGTCTCTTATCGAATTACCACTATTATTCATGGGTTAGGCATTAGAGACAACCACACTCACTTTAATAGGGTACCACGTAATTTTGTTGAGACGACACCATTTGAACTATGGTTTGGAGAAACCTAAGTTGTCGTTTCTTAAAAGTTTGGGGCTGCGACGCTTATGTGAAAAAGTTTCAGGTTGATAAGCTCGAACCCAAAGCGGATAAAATGCATCTTCATAGGACACCCAAAACAGTTGGGTATACCTCCTAATTCAGATCCGAAAGCAATAGGGATTGTTTCTTGAATCGGATCCTTTCTCGAGGAAAGGTTTCTCTCGAAAGAATTGAGTGGGAGGATGGTGGAGACTTGTTGAGGTTATTGAGCCGTCACTTCAATAAGTGTGTAGCAGGGCATAGGAAGTTGTTCCTGTGGCACCTACACCAATTGAAGTGGAAGCTTATGATAGTGATCATGAAGCTCCAGATCAAGTCACTGCCGAACCTCGTAGGACGACAAGGACGCGTACTGCTTCGGAGTGGTACGGTGATCCTGTCTTGAATGTCATGTTGCTAGACAACAATGAACCTACGAGCTATGGAGAAGCGATGGTGGGCCCAAATTCCGACAAATGGTTAGAAGCCATGAAATCTAAGATAGGATCCATGTATCAGAACAAAGCATGAACTTTGGTGGACTTGCCCGATGATCGGCAAGCCATTGAGATAAATGGATCTTTAAGAAGAAGACGGACGTGGACGGTAATGTCACCGTCTATGAAGCTCGACTTGTGGCGAAGAGTCTTTCACAAGTTCAAGGAGTTGACTACGATGAGATTTTCTCATCCGTAGCGATGCTTAAGTCCGTCGGAATCATGTTAGCATTAGCTGCATTTATGAAATCTGGCAGACGGATGTCAAAACGAGTTCCCTTACCAGTTTTCGTAAGGAAAGGTTGTATGTGATACAATCAGAAAGGTTTTGTCGATCCTAAGGATGCTAAAAGGTATGCTAGCTCCAGCGATCCTTCCATGGATGAGAGTAAGCATCTCAGAGTTGGAATATGTACTTTGATAAGATGATCAAAGATTTTGGTTTATACAAAGTTTATGAGAAACTTCTATTTCCAAAGAAGTGAGTGGGAGCACTATAGAATTTCTGATGAGTATATGTTGTTGACATATTGATGATCAGAAATGATGTAGAATTTCTAGAAAGCATATAGGGTTATTTGAAAGGTGTTTTTCAATAGAAAACCTGGATTAAGCTGCTTGAACATTGAGCATCAAGATCTATGAGGATGGATCAAAAACCGCTCAATAGTACTTTCAAATGAGCACATACCTTGACATGATCTTGGAAGTGTTCAAGATGGATCAGTCAAAGAAGGAGTTCTTGCCTGAGTAAGTAACGTATGAAGTTAAGACTTAAAGCTCGACCACGGCAGAATAGAGAAAAAGGACGAAGGTCGTCCCCTATGCTTCAGACGTAGGCTCTATAGTATGCTATGCTGTTTACCGCACCAGAAGTGTGCCTTGCCATGAGTCAGTCAAGGGGTACAAGAATGATCCAGGAATGGATCATTGGACAGCGGTCAAAAATTGTCCTTGGAGTAAATAAGGACATGTTTCTCGATTATGGAGGTGATAAAGAGTTCGGCGTAAAGGGTTATGTCGATGCAAGCTTTAACACCTATCCGAGTGACTCTAAGTAGCAAACCGGATACGTATAGTGGAGCAACCATTTGGAATAGCTCCAAGTGGAGCGTGGAAGTAGCATTTACTATATGACATAGAGAATTGCGAAGTACATACGGATCTGAATGTTGCAGATCCGTTGACTAAAACCTCTCTCACAAGCAAAACATGATCAAACCCCAGAAATCATTGAGTCTTAATCACATGATGATGTGAACTAGTTTAATGACACTAGTAAACTCTTTGGATGTTGGTCACATGGCGATGTGACCTGTGAGTGTTAATCACATGGCGATGTGAACTAGATTATTGACTCTAGTGCAAGTGGGAGACTGTTGGAAATATGCCCTAGAGGCAATAATAAATTAGTTATTATTATATTTCCTTGTTCATGATAATCGTTTATTATCCATGCTATAATTGTATTGATAGGAAACTCAGATACATGTGTGGATACATAGACAACACCATGTCCCTAGTAAGCCTCTAGTTGACTAGCTCGTTGATCAATAGATGGTTACGGTTTCCTGACCATGGACATTGGATGTCATTGATAACGGGATCACATCATTAGGAGAATGATGTGATGGACAAGACCCAATCCTAAGCCTAGCACAAAGATCGTGTAGTTCGTATGCTAAAGCTTTTCTAATGTCAAGTATCATTTCCTTAGACCATGAGATTGTGCAACTCCCGGATACCGTAGGAATGCTTTGGGTGTACCAAACATCACAATGTAACTGGGTGGCTATAAAGGTGCACTACGAATCGAGACTGGGATTTGTCACTCCGTGTAAACGGAGAGGTATCTCTGGGCCCACTCGGTAGGACATCATCATAATGTGCACAATGTGACCAAGGGGTTGATCACGGGATGATGTGTTACGGAATGAGTAAAGAGACTTGCCGGTAACGAGATTGAACAAGGTATCGGTATACCGACGATCGAATCTCGGGCAAGTACCATACCGCTGGACAAAGGGAATTGTATACGGGATCGATTGAGTCCTTGACATCGTGGTTCATCCGATGAGATCATCGTGGAACATGTGGGAGCCAACATGGGTATCCAGATCCCGCTGTTGGTTATTGACCGGAGAACGTCTCGGTCATGTCTGCATGGTTCCAGAACCCGTAGGGTCTACACACTTAAGGTTCGATGACGCTAGGGTTATAAAGGAAGTTTGTATGTGGTTACCGAATGTTGTTCGGAGTCCCGGATAAGATCCCGGACGTCACGAGGAGTTCCGGAATGGTCCGGAGGTAAAGATTTATATATGGAAAGTTGTTGTTCAGGTTCCGGAAAAAGTTCGGGTTTTTTCGGTATTGTATCGAGAATCTTCCAGAAGGTTCCGAAGGATTCCGGAGGGGTCCGGAGGTCCGAAAATTGTTCCACCACGTCCAATACAGTAGCATGGGCTGTAGGGGGGCGCCCTAGCCTTAATGGGCCAGGGGCACCAGCCCCCCCAAGGCCCATGCACATGGGAGGGGGGAAACCCTAAGGGGGAGGGCCTCCACTTGACTTGGGAGGCACTCCTCCCCCCCTTGGCCGCCGCCCCCTCCTCAGATTGGATCTGAGGGGGCCGGCCCCCCTCTCCCTTGCCCCTATATATATGTGGGGGGTGGGAGGGCAGCCACACCACAAGTTCTGGCATAGCCCTCCCCTCTCCCAAGTACTCCTCCTCTCTCGCGGCGCTTGGCGAAGCCCTGCAGGATTGCCACGCTCCTCCACCACCACCACGCCGTTGTGCTACTGCTGGACAGAGTCTTCCTCAACCTCTCCCTCTCTCCTTGCTGGATCAAGGCGTGGGAGACGTCACCGGGCTGTACGTGTGTTGAATGCGGAGGTGCCGTCCGTTCGGCACTAGGATCTCCAGTGATTTGGATCACGACGAGTACGACTCCTTCAACCCCGTTCTCTTGAACGCTTCCGCTTAGCGATCTACAAGGGTATGTAGATGCACTCTCCTTCCCCTCGTTGCTGGTTTCTCCATAGATAGATCTTGGTGACACGTAGGAAAATTTTGAATTTCTGCTACGTTCCCCTACACCTGCTTGTGAAGAAGCTGGGCCTGCTGGGGCCAAAGGAGGCCATGACGGCTTAGGTTGCCGAGGCGTTGATCAAGCTCTTCGACGAACCCCTCTCTGACAACGACATCTCCATCATCACCAAGCTCACCCGCCTCGACCCGGAGGCGCTTTGCATCACCGGCGGCATGGCCGGCCCAGACGGAGAAGCTGCAACTGCAGCTGTTTAGTTATGTTAGATCATCATCGTTTCTAATTTAGCCAGCAGCGATCGACCTTAAGCCGTTCCAAGTTAGGATCAATGTTAGTTGTCTGTAGTCTCCGTGTTAGGTCCTGTTTGTAGGGTAACGCAGTAGAAAACAAAAAATTTCCAACCTACGCACCAGCCCGGGACCACTATGGAGACTGCATACATGGTTTGATCTTTTTCGTTACCGACTCGTAGCGCAGCGGAATGTAGAGTCGATGACGATCGGCGGTGCAGATCCCCGCAGCTAGGATTTACAACCTCCCAACCGCGAGGATGTATACCCTCATCTGCTCCTCAGACAGCCCTCCGGGAGGCGGTCGAACAGCCCCCCCCCCCGGACGGTGTCACGGATAGCCCTTCGGGGGGACCTTCGAAACATGAACGGTCACTCGGACAGCCCATCAGGAGGACCTTCAAAACTCGGACAGTCACACGGACAACCCTTAGGGAGACACTCACAAGCTAAAACCGAAACTACGATCTCTCTACGGAGTTGCACACATACGGTGTCATCTATTCGGCAGGGCTTCGCCGTCCAGAACTAGTTCCTGCCGGAACCCAGACAGCCTTTCGGCTCTATGAAACTATTTCGCTGGGAGGGAGAGAAGAAGCCAGATCATTGCATGGCACTTGTATGAGAGCAAAGGGATGAGTGTGGAGAGTGGCTCTCCACCTCTATTTATAGGAAAAACCCAAGGGGTAGGGGCACATGAAAAACCCCCAAAATGCCCACACTTTATGTCACACATAAAGGGCATAAAGGGAATAAAGGGATGTCAAGTGGATCCCCATGGAGGAGCTGCACCCTCCAATGTCCCACCTTCATGGGGGCCCCCAAAGGGGGTTCCGTGATCCCCAAGTCCTTCTAGAAGCCTTTTGGGAAAAGCCCCAAAAGGTGGCTTTCCATAAATATCCCAAAAAGCACTTTCACTATTCACGACGACATTTTTCAGCGTCCGTTCGAACTGAAAAAATTTATGTGGGCTTAGAAAATTTCCAGTGCCCACCATAATAGTTTTCAACGCTTTCTGGAACAATTCCATTTTAGTGATTTTCATCTGCGAAACGCATTTGAAGTGGCTCCGGCAGCTCCGGAACATTTCCAGGTTTTATCTCAGAAAATTCTAAAAAGCTTCCAGAATGATTCTGGCACCCACCAAGAATTATCAGGCATGTGCCGAAACCGATTTGACTTGATGGTATCCCCTGAAACAACTTTTCAGTTTCACCGAAACTCATCCGATGACTCTCTCTGCGGAACCTTTTCCGTTGTCCGAAACTTTTCCGGTGTTCGAAACTTTTCCGGTGTCCGAAACTTTTTCGGTGATTTTCTCTCCGACTACTTGTCTAGTATTCAGCAGATAGATGACCCTTAAGCGTGTGACCCTATAGGTTCGGTGAAGTATAGACATGGCCCGGAACCCCTTCCGATCAATGATCAACATCGGAGCCGTGGACACCCATATTGACCCCTATACCCACATGAATGAATAGTCGAGTGAACCTCCAGTTGCCGTGTGCTATCTTGTTGCTTCGCGATATGTTACAAAGACCCGAGGTGAGATTTACTTGCATCCCCATGGATCAACAACTTGTCCACTATGCCAGTTACCTCGTTACTGGTTTTGTTCTCTTTTCTCGTTTCCGTGTTCTGGCATCCCTGTGATCATATCACACTGTGTCTGGCCAGACGATGATGGATACCATAACACCGAGAGGGCCCGATAATATCTCTCCATCGTCAGAGGAGCAAATCCCAATCTTGAGCTATCAAATTACTTGACACACTTTTCCATGAACCCGCAAGCCGCCGTAATAGCCACCCATTTACGGATGACGTTTAACAAACCCCAAAGTTCATGAAGCAAGTATGAAGAAACTCGATACTCTCATGGTCTAAGGAATTATGCAAACATTAACTATCACTATGTTATCTACCATAAACTTGTGACTAATGAATCTCATAGCATAACATCAATCCGGGTCGATTCAACACAAATGTTCTCTTAACATTGTGCCCTCAAAGTTGCTGGCAAAGACATGCCCATGATTGGGAAAACATAATCATCATGCAACACTTGAGCTAGTCTTAGAGGCATGACTAGGAATACATTTTACCATTTATTATTCCACACGTGCACATGGGTTTTCCCCAGAGCCTTTATGGATATACGGGCTCGAGAACCACAACAGTTATAGCATGGAACATAAACATAATTATGAACATGGAGATAAGTAATAGAATTTATTATTGCCTCTAGGGCATATCTCCTACAGACTCCCACTTGCACTAGAGTCAATAATCTAGTTAATGCTAATGCACTTTACACCTATGGCATGCCGGTGTAAAAAATGCTTTGCATGTGCTATAGCCTGATGTCCATCATATCTGACAACTTCAGCTCCGTGTCTATCTCTGCATATCCTCGCATTTTCACGCTTTCACAAAATTCATATTTTGTGCGGACTTGGCTTTGTATAAATGTGAATCACAGGTTGAACCTGGATTCCTCAGACTGAGTTATGGAGAAACTACCTGCAGTAGTGTCCCATTGACAAAAGCCATCTTGGAACCATACTAAGTTCATGAATGAACTATATGATTCAACATCTTGTTTGTTGCTTCTAAAGCGTCAACATACTTAGTCATTTGTTATAGAATTCGCCACAGTATCCTGTTGGGAACAATTTCCAACTACCGTGCCACCATATTGTGTATTACACAAAACACTTAACTTAAAGTGAAAATCGCATGGAGAAAAGATGAAGACTGTATCGATGTAACATTTTACAACAAACTCTTTATGATCTCCGCTTGCGTAAAAACATATCATCAATACTTACTCTAGTACTCAATGACATCTTTGTTGGGGAAAGTTGTAGAAAATAAAAAAAATTCTACGCTTTCACCAAGATCAATCTATGAGTTCATCTAGCAATGAGAGAAAGGAGTGCATCTACATACCCTTGTAGATCGCGAGTGGAAGCGTTTAAGAGAACGGGGTTGAGGGAGTCGTACTCGTCGTGATCCAAATCACCGATGATCCTAGTGCTGAACGGACAGCACCTCCGCGTTCAACACACATACGATTGAGGAAGACATCTCCTCCTTCTTGATCCATCAAGGGGGAAGGAGAGGTTAACGGAGATCCAGCAGCACAACGGCGTGGTGGTGGATGCAGCAGCGATCTCGGCAGGGCTTTGCCGAGCTTCTACGAGAGGGAGAGGTGTAGCAAGGGGAAAGGGAGGCGCCAGGAGCATGGGTGAGGCTGCCCTCCCTCCCCCTCTTTATATAGGCCCCCTAGGGGGGGGGCTCCGGCCCTAGGAGATGCAATCTCCAAGGGGGGGCGGCGGCCAGGGGGAAAACTTGCCCCCCAAGCCAGGTGGAGGCGCCCCCACCCCTAGGGTTTCCAACCCTAGGCGCAGGGGGCCCAAGGGGGGGCGCAGCAGCCCACCTGGGGCTGGTTACCCTCCCACTTCAGCCCATGGGGCCCTCCGGGATAGGTGGCCCCACCCGATGGACCCCCGGGACCCTTCCGATGGTCCCGGTACAATACCGGTGACCCCCAAAACTTTCCTGATGGCCGAAACCTGACTTCCTATATATAATTCTTCACCTCCGGACCATTCCGGAACTCCTTGTGAAGTCTGGGATCTCATCCAGGACTCCGAACAACTTTCGGGTTACTGCATACTAATATCTCTTCAACCCTAGCGTCACCGAACCTTAAGTGTGTAGACCCTACGGGTTCGGGAGACATGCAGACATGACCGAGACGCCTCTTCGGTCAATAACCAATAGCGGGATCTGGATACCCATGTTGGCTCCCACATGCTCCTCGATGATCTCATCGGATGAACCACGATGTCGAGGATTCAATCAATCCCGTATACAATTCCCTTTGTCAATCGGTACGTTACTTGCCCGAGACTGGATCGTCGGTATCCCAATACCTCGTTTAATCTTGTTACCGGCAAGTCACTTTACTCATACCGTAATGCATGATCCCGTGACCAGACACTTGGTCACATTGAGCTCATTATGATGATGCATTACCGAGTGGGCCCAGAGATACCTCTCCGTCATACGGAGTGACAAATCCCAGTCTCGATTCGTGCCAACCCAACAAACATTTTCGGAGATACCCGTAGTGCACCTTTATAATCACACAATTACTTGTGATGTTTGGCACACCCAAAGCACTCCTACGGTATCCAGGAGTTGCAGAATCTCATGGTCTAAGGAAATGATACTTGACATTTGGAAAAGCTCTAGCTAAACGAACTACACGATCTTTGAGCTATGCTTAGGATTGGCTCTTGTCCATCACATCATTCTCCTAATGATGTGATCCCGTTATCAATGACATCCAATGCCCATAGTCAGGAAACCATGACTATATGTTGATCAACGAGCTTGTCAACTAGAGGCTTACTAGGAACATGTTGTGGTCTATGTATTCACACGTGTATTATGATTTCCGGATAACACAGTTATACAATGAATAACAGACAATTATCATGAACAAAGAAATATAATAATAACCATTTTATTATTGCCTCTAGGGCATATTTCCAACAGTCTCCCACTTGCACTAGAGTCAATATTCTAGTTTTTTTTGCGGGTAAATATTCTAGTTACATTGTGATGAATCGAACACCCATAGAGTTCTGGTGTTAATCATGTGTTGCCCTAGGGAGAGTTTTAGTCAACGGATCTGTTACATTCAGGTCCGTATGTACTTTACAAATATCTATGTCTCCATCTTGAACATTTTCACGTATGGAGTTGAAGTGACGCTTGATGTGCCTAGTCTTCTTGTGAAACATGGGCTCCTTGGCAAGTGCAATAGCTCCAGTGTTGTCACAGAAGAGTGTGATCAGCCCCGACGCATTGGGTATGACTCCTAGGTCGGTGATGAACTCCTTCACCCAGATTGCTTCATGTGCTGCCTCCGAGGCTGCCATGTACTCTGCTTCACATGTAGATCCCGCCACGACGCTTTGCTTGCAACTGCACCAGCTTACTGCCCCACCATTCAAAATATACACGTATCCTGTTTGTGACTTAGAGTCATCCAGATCTGTGTCGAAGCTAGTGTCGACGTAACCCTTTACGACGAGCTCTTCATCACCAACATAAATGAGAAACATATCCTTAGTCCTTTTCAGGTATTTTAGGATGTTCTTGACCGCTGTCCAGTGTTCCTTGCCGGGATTACTTTGGTACCTTCCTACCAAACTTACGGCAAGGTTTACATCAGGTCTGGTACACAACATGGCATACATAATAGACCCTATGGCTGAGGCATAGGGTATGACACTCATCTCTTCTTTATCTTCTGCCGTGGTCAGGCATTGAGCCGAGCTCAATCTCACACCTTGCAATACAGGCAAGAACCCTTTCTTGGACTGATCCATATTGAACTTCTTCAATATCTTATCAAGGTATGTGCTTTGTGAAAGACCTATGAGGCGTCTCGATCTATCCCTATAGATCTTGATGCCTAATATGTAAGCAGCTTCTCCAAGGTCCTTCATTGAAAAACACTTATTCAAGTAGGCCTTAATGATGTCCAAAAGTTCTATATCATTTCCCATCAAAAGTATGTCATCTACATATAATATGAGAAATGCTACAGAGCTCCCACTCACTTTCTTGCAAATGCAGGCTTCTCCATAAGTCTGCATAAACCCAAACACTTTGATCATCTCATCAAAGCGAATGTTCCAACTCCGAGATGCTTGCACCAGCCCATAAATGGATTGCTGGAGCTTGCATACCTTGTTAGCATTCTCAGGGTCGACAAAACCTTCTGGCTGCATCATATACAGTTCTTCCTTAAGATGGCCGTTAAGGAATGCTGTTTTGACGTCCATTTGCCATATCTCATAATCATAGTATGCGGCAATTGCTAACATGATTCAGACGGACTTTAGCTTCGCTACGGGAGAGAATGTCTCATCGTAGTCAACCCCTTGAACTTGTCGATAACCCTTAGCGACAAGTCAAGCTTTATAGATGGTAACATTACCATCCGCGTCCGTCTTCTTCTTAAAGATCCATTTGTTTTCTATCGCTCGCCGATCATCGGGCAAGTCTGTCAAAGTCCATACTTTGTTTTCACATACATGGATCCTATCTCGGACTGCATGGCTTCAAGCCATTTGTTGGAATCTAGGCCCACCATCGCTTCTTCATAGTTTGAAGGTTCACCGTTGTCTAACAACATGATTTCCAGGACAAGGTTGCCATACCACTCTGGTGTGGAACGTGTCCTCGTGGACCTACGAAGTTCAGTAGTAACTTGATCCGAAGTACCTTGATCATCATCATTAACTTCCTCTTCAGTTGGTGCTGGCACCACAGGAACATCTTCCTGAGCTGTGCTACTCACCGGTTCAAGAGGTAGTACTTCATCAAGCTCTACTTTCCTCCCACTTAATTCTTTCGAGAGAAACTCTTTCTCCAGAAAGGACCCGTTCTTGGCAACAAAGATCTTGCCCTTGGATCTTAAGTAGAAAGTATACCCAATGGTTTCCTTAGGGTATCCTATGAAGATGCATTTTTCTGACTTGGGTTCGAGCTTCTCAGGTTGAAGTTTCTTGACATAAGCATCGTATCCCCAAACTTTTAGAAACAACAGCTTAGGTTTCTTCCCAAACCATAATTCATATGGTGTCGTCTCAACGGATTTAGACGGTGCCCTATTTAAAGTGAATGTAGCTGTCTCTAGAGCGTATCCCCAAAATGATAGTGGTAAATCGGTAAGTGACATCATAGATCGCACCATATTCAATAGAGTGCGATTACGACGTTCGGACACACCGTTATGCTGAGGTGTTCCAGGCGGTGTGAGTTGTGAAATGATTCCACATTTCCTTAAGTGCGTACCAAATTCGTGACTTAAATATTCTCCTCCACGATCTGATCGTAAGAACTTTATCTTTCGGTCACGTTGATTCTCTACCTCATTCTGAAATTCCTTGAACTTTTCAAAGGTCTCAGACTTGTGTTTCATCAAGTAAACATACCCATATCTACTCAAGTCGTCAGTGAGAGTGAGAACATAACGATATCCTCCGCGAGCCTCAACACTCATTAGACCGCACACATCAGTATGTATGATTTCTAATAAGTTGGTTGCTCGCTCCATTGTTTCGGAGAACGGAGTCTTGGTCATTTTGCCCATGAGGCATGGTTCGCATGTGTCAAATGATTCATAATCGAGAGACTCTAAAAGTCCATCAGCATGGAGCTTCTTCATGCGCTTGACACCAATGTGACCAAGGAGGTAGTGCCACAAGTATGTGGGACTATCGTTATCAACTTTACATCTTTTGGTATTCACACTATGAATATGTGTAACATTACGCTCGAGATTCATTAAGAATAAACCATTCACCAGCGGGGCATGACCATAAAACATATCTCTCATATAAATAGAACAACCATTATTCTCGGATTTAAATGAGTAGCCATCTCGAATTAAACGAGATCCTAATACAATGTTCATGCTCAAAGCTGGTACTAAATAACAATTATTGAGGTTTAAAACTAATCCTGTAGGTAAATGTAGAGGTAGCGTGCCGACGACGATCACATCGACCGTGGAACCATTCCCAACGCGCATCATCACTTGTCCTTCGCTAGTCTCCGCTTATTCCGCAGCTCCTGCTTTGAGTTACAAATATGAGCAACCGCACCGGTATCAAATACCCAAGAGCTACTACGAGTACTAGTAAGGTACACATCAATTACATGTATATCACATATACCTTTTGTAAGGGCATATTTATCCCCAAGATGTTTTGGTGATTGATGACAATGCTTTTGCGGACTAATCGTGTGTGTTGAGTTCTTTCAGAGATTCATCCTTGGCACGAGACGATTACCTCCCCTCGGTGTTTATTCAAGACGGTGTAGCTCCTTCGTTTCTCTGTTGGTGGACTAGTTTCGTAGGAGTCACTGTACTATCAAGAGGGGGTCCGCTTTGGTAAGGCTAGGGTGGAATCAACACGTACACATCCTTATTGCACCCGATGTTTCTTTCCGCTTCATTGGAGCTGCCTTTCTTATCCAAGCCTACCCCGTCCTGTCCCAGCGGTAGTATCGCGGTCCTCAGCGGTAGTACCGCCGAAGCTCGCCAAGCGGTAGTACCGCTCCCCGAGCGGTAGTACCGCTTGTGGTCTTCGGCCGTAGTACCGCGGTGGTTCCGGGCTACTACTGCCTCGACTCGAGACCGATGTTTTTCGTGTCGGGTTTCACGATACTAGTAGCGGCAGTAGTGGCGGTAGCACCGCTCCAAGCGGTAGTACCGCCCGTAGTCCCGCGGTAGTACCGCTCTGGGGCCAGGACCCTGCCTTCCTCATTAGCGCGGCAATACCGCTGGGAGGGAGCGGTAGTACCGCTCTTTAGCAGTAGTACCGCCCTGCCCAAGCGGTAGTACCGCTCTATGCGTGGCTGTTCAGTGGGGTAACGGTTGGATTGTTCCCCCCACTATATAAAGGTGTCTTCTTCCCCAAAGTTGACCTACCGCTGTCCCCCAAAGCTCCATTGTTGCTCCAAGCTCCATTTTCACCCGATCTCTCTCCCTAGCCAATCAAACTTGTTGATTTGCTCGGGATTGGTTGAGAAGGCCCCGATCTACACTTCCACCAAGAGAAATTTGATTCCCTCTCTTATCCCTAGCGGATCTTGTTACTCTTGGGTGTTTGAGCACCCTAGACGGTTGAGGTCACCTCGAAGCCATACTCCATCATGGTGAAGCTTCGTGGTGTTGTTGGGAGCCTCCAATTGTTGTGGAGATTGCCCCAACCTTGTTTGTAAAGGTTCGGTCGCCGCCTTCAAGGGCACCAATAGTGGAATCACGGCATCTCGCATTGTGTGAGGGCGTGAGGAGAATACGGTGGCCCTAGTGGCTTCTTGGGGAGCATTGTGCCTCCACACCGCTCTAACGGAGACGTACTTCCCCTTAAAAGGAAGGAACTTCGGTAACACATCCTCGTCTCCACCGGCTCCACTCTTGGTTATTTCGTGCCTTTACTTTTGCAAGCCTACTTGTGTTGTATCCCTTGCTTGCATATGTGCTAGTTGTTATTGCATCATATAGGTTGCTCACATAGTTGCATATCTAGACAACCTATTTTGTTGCAAAGTTTAAATTGGTAAAGAAAAGCTTAAAAATTGTTAGTTGCCTATTCACCCCCCCTCTAGTCAACCATATCGATCCTTTCAATTGGTATCAGAGCCTCGTCTCTTTATTAAGGACTGTGCCATCCGAAGAGTATGGTTGACACCACAGACGGTGCGGAGGAGCACTCCGGTGTGAATCCCATCTCGTCTACGGCCGATGGGGGAACCTCGGTCTCTCGTGAGGAATTCAATGTGGCTCTAGACACATTGAAAGACTCCATGATGACCAAGGTTGAAAGCATGTTTACTAAATTTCTTGAAGGGCTTAAATTGTCCACCTCGCCGATGAAAGTGGGTGATCCCACTAACAAGGTGACGGATGCTACCTCCGACAAGGGGTAAGCTAACAGTGAAAAGAGTCCTTCTACTAGTGGTAGAAATGGCACCGGCATCTTTGCCCATGTGGAACCCCCAATTTATGGAGGACCGATTCCCTCTACTCATTTGAATCATGCCGGTCCTCCTCCCAAGTATAAGAAAAATGAAGATTTTGATTCTTGGGTTTATCGCTTCAAGCGTCATTTAAAACATGTGAATACTAACCTTTGGAGAATCATTGAAGAAGGTTTCTATCCTCATGACCCAAGCAACTTCACCCCTCGAGAAGCCGTGGATAATCAATTCAATGAGAGTGCTCTCTTCATCATCCAAGATGCAATCCTTCCCGAAGATCTCCCTCATCTTCGACCTCATGCCGTGGCTAAAGACGCATGGAAATGTGTTGTATCTCTCTATCGAGGAAGTGCTAGCATTCAACGCTCCAACTATGAAGTGGTGCAAGATGAAGCCGATGAGTTTGCAATGAAAGAAGATGAAGAACCTCGTGAGCTCTTTCGAAGAGTGACCAAACTCGCGGTCTCACTACGAGATCATGGAAGCAAGGACACGGATGACAATTGGATCAAGCGCAAGTTCCTCAAGGCCATGATGCCCTACAACAAGGCCATGTCCTCCATCATCCGTCAAAGACCGGACTTCCACTCCATGACCTCAACTGAAGTGTTGGATGAGTTCATTGCAATGAGCATCTTGGACAAGACCGCCGACAATGCGGTGCTCCGTTCTCAAAGGGAAAAGAAACCCAACCTTGCTTTGAAGGCCAAGGTTATTATGGAAGAAGAGGAAGAAGTGGAAGATGAGGAGAGCAACCCCGATGACACCAAATATGATTATCATGATCACATGGCCCTTGCTTCAAGACAATTTTGGAGCAAGAAGAATACAAGACCCAATTTCAACAAGAATAACTCAAGTGGCATCAAGGGCAAACAATGAGTTAGAACTTGCTTCAACTGTGGCAATGTGATCCATTTCATTGCGGATTGTCCTTACGAGAAGCGGGAAGACAATGGTGGCAAGTTCATCCGAAAAGACAAAGCCAAGTCCTTCCCCAACAAGAACAACTTCGCCAAGAAGACTCCCACTCGTGGGTTGGTGGTTCAAGAAGAATACCAAGAGGATGACGATGATGATGAAAATGGAGAAGCAATGGCCATAGCGTCCATTGCCATTGCTACTACTCCCTGGGTGTCTCTCTTTGATTCACCCAACGAGAACATCACCGCCAAGTGCCTCATGGCTAAAGCTTCAAACAAGGTAACCCCCAACATCAAAACCACCATCATTACTAATCCCTCCTCGGAGGATTGCATTGATGAACATAATGGGTCTAATGAGGAAGTGAATGAATTTGAGTCTTTTATGAGTAAGCTCAAGGGCAAGTCAAAGAAGCATTTTGTTGCTCTCTTGGAACAACTTGGTGAGGCCAATGACATGATCGAGGCTCACGAAGAAACCATCTCTAAGATGGAAGGTCATAGTCGTGACTATGCCAATGAGATATCAGATCTCTCTAATGCTCTTGAGGAAGAGCATGTGCATCGTTTGACTTTTGAGGAGTCACACAACAATGACCATGCTAAGTTAAAGAAAGATCTTGATCATGCTCTTGTCGTGTCTCGTGTGCTAACTTCCGAGAAGGCTAAACTTGGGGTTGATCATGCTAGACTCAAAGAGGAGTTTGAGATACTTGACAAGGCCCACAAGGTCTTGAAGGGTGCTCACGCTAACCTCAAGGAGTCTCATGCTCAACTCCAAGTTAAGCTAACCAAGGAAAAGGCCACCTTTCCTCATATGGTATTAATTGATAATGCATGTGCTACTAACCCGTGTTGTGAGCATGTGCACCTTGTGGAGGAGAATGCCAAGTTAAAGGATCAACTTGAGAAAGGCCTTGTGACATGCATTCAAGGTGATAAGAACCTCAACAACCTTTTGAGCAATCAGAAGGAAGTTGCGGCCAAGGAGGGAATTGGGTTTGCACCCAAGTCCAAGAGCGAGAAGAAGAACGACAAGACCAAACGTCCTCCTCCTCTCAAGCAAACTTTTGTGAAAGAGGGAGAGGGTGCTCCTAAGGAGAAGAAGGAAGAAGTGAAGGGAGTTGATGTCCAAAAGGGCAAAAGCATTTCCTCCAACAAAGCCGACGACTTTAACCCGTCATATGTGTTGTGCCGTGCTAGTGATGGACATGTTTATGCTAAATTTGTTGGCTCTCCTTATGAGTACATTGAATGGTCTATTTGGGTTCCTAAGACCCTTGTTACTAACATCAAAGGACCCATTACTAAATGGGTACCTAAAACCAAGCATTGATCTCTTGTAGGTGTTTGCTTCCGGTGGGGGATCATGGTTGCTCGATAGTGGAGCAACAAATCATATGACCGGGAGCAAGGACTTGGTGGTGGACGTGCAAAAGATTCCATCTATGCCCACCAATGTCGAGTGGGGTAATGCCTCACATTCTAAGGTATTGGGTCTCGGCAAGGTTGTCATTTATCATGATCTAACGATCAAGAAAGTCATGCTTGTTGAGTCCCTTGCATACAATTTGCTTTCCGTTCGTCAACTTGCACTCATGGGTTTTGCTACTTTCTTTGACATTGATACCGTGGCCCTCTTGTGGAGCAAGACTCTTAAAGTAGCCTTTGTTGGGCATGTCGAGAATGGTCTCTATGTGATTAACTTTTCGGAGCGACCCACTAAGACCGCAACATGCCTAATTGCTAAAGTTGACGTGGGATGGCTTTGGCATCGCCGTTTAGCCCTTGTCAATATGAGATCTTTGCAAAGTCTTCTCAAGGGGGACCATGTCCGTGGACTAACAAATGTTAGTTTTGCAAAAAGATCGTGCTTGCAGTGCTTGTATTGAAGGAAAGCTCCATGAGAAGGCTCACCCTCCCACGACCATCATCTACTCGAAGAGACCCTTGGAGCTCCTTCACATGGATCTCTTTGGGCCTCCATCTTTTGATAGTCTTGGAGGTAGAAAGTATTGCTTGGTGATTGTGGATGATTACTCAAGATACACTTGGGTATACTTCTTCAAGAGGAAGAGTGAGACTCAACAAACCGTCATCGACTTTGCAAATGAAGCTCAACGTCAACATAATGCAAAGATCTTGACAATCAGAAGTGAAAACGGCACCGAGTTCAAGAACTACACCTTGGATGAGTTTCTTAGTGATGAGGGGATCAAGCATCAATATGCTGCTCCATACACCCCTCAACAAAATGGTGTTGCGGAGAGGAAGAACCGGACGTTGATGGATGCGGCAAGGACCATGATGGCGGAGTTCAAGTCTCCATACAACTTTTGGGCCGAAGCCATCAATACCGCATGTCATGCATCCAATCGGCTCTATCTCCGCAAAGGCTTGAACAAGACTCCTTATGAGATACTCACCGGCAACAAGCCCAATCTCATGTACTTCCGGGTGTTCGGTTGTAAGTGTTTCATCCTCAAGAAAGGTGTTCGTTTGTCTAAATTTGAAGCTAGAGCTCATGAGGGCATATTTGTTGGTTATGCTACAAACTCTCATGCTTACCGTGTTCTCAACAAGTCCACCGGACTCATTGAGGAGACGTGTAACATGGAGTTTGACGAAAATAACGGCTCCCAAGTGGAGCAAAGTGGTACTTGTGATGTAGGTGATGAAATTCCTCGCCAAGCCATAAGAAGAATGGGTATTGGTCATATTCTACCCATTGAGGAACCCCTTGTGGCCGAAGGAGAAGGACAATGCTCCACTCAAGTGGAGCCATCACCTCCCCAAGACCCACACGCTTCTGAAGAACAAAGTGAAGGCCCTCAACCTCGTGAACAAGACCAAGGGCAAGATCAACCTCAAGATGGAGGTGAACCTCTAAATGATGCCCAAGGTCAATTTCTCCCCTTCGAGCAAGTTCAAGATCATGAGCAAGCTCAAGATCAAGAACAAGCTCAAGATAATCAAGTTAACCCTCCTCCTTCCACATCCGAGGAGGAATTAGAGTGTCGTGCCGCGAAGATTGCTTCCAAGCTCACCACCCAAGGCCATCTCATGGAAAATGTGGTTGGAAGCCTAAGAAAGGGGGTAAGCACTCGTAGACAATTAGCAAACTATTGTGAACATCACGTGTTTGTCTCTTGTGTTGAACCCCAAAAGGTCTTTGAGGCGCTCGAAGACTCGTATTGGCTCAATGCCATGCATGAAGAACTCAACAACTTCGAGTACAACAAGGTGTGGAGATGGGTGCCAAGGGCATCGGGGAACCACAATGTCATTGGAACGAAGTGGATTTTCAAGAACAAGCAAGATGCTCATGGGAACATCATTCGCAACAAGGCAAGATTGGTAGCACAAGGCTACTCCCAAGTCGAGGGTATCGACTACGGTGAAACCTTTGCTCCCGTTGCTCGTCTTGAATCCATACGTTTGTTGATTGCTTATGCTTCCCATCACAACTTTAAGTTGCAACAAATGGATGTGAAAAGTGCTTTTCTTAATGGTCATATTAATGAGTTGGTCTATGTCAAGCAACCCCCCGGGTTCGAGGATCCCTACTTCCCGGATCATGTGTATCAACTCGATAAGGCACTCTATGGCCTTAAACAAGCCCCACATGCGTGGTATGACCACCTTACCGAGTTGTTACAAGATCGTGGATTTGAGGTGGGGCTAATCGATCCCACTCTTTTTACTAAGAAGGTCAAAGGGGAGTTGTTTGTATGCCAACTATATGTTGATGATATTATCTTTGGTTCCCCTAACAAAGATTTCAATGAGGAATTTGCCGCTCTCATGACCTCTAAGTTCAAGATGTCTTCGATGGGAGAATTGAAGTTCTTCCTTGGTTTTGATATCAAACAAAGAAGTGAAGGAACCTTCATCAACCAAGCCAAATATACTCAAGACATGCCGAAAAGATTCAAGATAAGTGATGTCAAGCCGGCTTCTACTCCAATGCCTACCAAGTGCCAACTTGACATTGATCCCAATGGTAAAGCGGTGGATCAAAAGGTATATCGCTCCATGATTGGCTCCTTGCTTTACCTTTGTGCATCTATACCGGATATCATGTTGAGTGTGGGAATGTGTGCACGGTTTCAAGCCGCACAGAAGGAAAGTCACTATGTGGCGGTCAAGCGAATCTTTCAATATTTGGCTCATATCCCAAACTTTGGCTTATGGTACCCAAGAGGGGCAAACTTCAAGCTTGAAGGATTTACAGATTCCGATTGGGCCGGAGACAAAGTGGATAGGAAGTCCACTTCCGGAGGGTGCCAATATCTTGGGTGCTCTTTGGTGAGTTGGTCTTCCAAGAAGCAAAGTTGTGTGTCTCTCTCGTCCACTGAAGCGGAATATGTGGCGGCCAGTAGTTGTTGTGCACAACTCCTATGGATGAGGCAAACTTTAAAGGAATACGGTGTCATTTGTGACAAAGTGCCTCTTTGGTGTGATAATGGAAGTGCCATCAAGATTTCTCTCAACCCGGTGCAACACTTCAAGACGAAGCATATTGAGATTCGGTATCATTTCATCCGGGATCACATTAGGCGAGGGGAGATCGAGCTCAAGTATGTCAACACTCATGATAACCTTGCAGATATTTTCACGAAGCCCTTGGATGAAGCAAGATTTTGCGAGTTAAGGCATGAGCTAAATATCATTGATTCGAGCAATGTGACTTGAACCCTTGCACACCCCACCTCACTCAACTTGTTGTCTAGTTTAGATGTAGGCATGGACATAGGGGGAGTGTTGTTCTCTCAATGAACTCTCCCTCCCCCATTATGCATAACGATCAACTCTTTCACATTAGCCATTTTTGATGGTACTCGTGCTTCAAAGACGAGTTTTGGTCATGGGCCCAAGGATAATTCTTCGCGGTGCCATACCAATTGACTCAAACATAGGTGGCTCCGGCCACCGCCCTCTCGTGAGAGAGGCCAGAGCTCGCTCTGCTTTCGTGTGGTTGTTTTGAAGAAGTGGGTTCTGGATCGTTGTTAGTGTGTTTTTGGCAGTGTTGGTCTTTCCTTTTTCTTGGTTGTGTTTTTCGTTTCTTTTTGAGCTTTTGCCATATGTCTTGAGGCTTGTCGGTTGCTGAGCGGTACTACCGCTGGTGGTGCGTGGTACTACCGCTCTAAGCGGTACTACCTCCCACCAGCGTGGTACTACCGCTACGAGGCGGGGGCAGGGGGTTATATCGGGGGCAGGGGGAGTTTTTCTTCTCCCCCATACCCATTCACTTGCCCCCTTGCTCTTTCGTCTCTCCAGCAATCGGTTGACGCCGGAGGGCTCCGGCGGATCTCCCTCTTCGGGGCATTCCTCTCCATTTCCTTCGGTGGAGACGATCCCCACCTTGTCCTCTTGCCATGGATGCCGGTATTGCCCCCGTTCCCTCTTTCTTTTTGTCTAGATTTCCAATCTGGCATCTTAGGGGCAATAGTGGTTGCATCTCTAGATTTTTGGCCAAATCTAGGCTTGAGTAGGATGGAGAAGGCATCTAGGCAGTTTGGATTGGTGGTTGGTAGGAGTATTTTTGAATTTGGTAGGATGGTAGTGCCGGATCTGACCACGGCAGTAGGAAACTGCTGTTTCCCTGTCTCGAGCGGTACTGCCGCTCTCCCTGGAGTGGTACTACCGCTTGGAGCGGTACTGCCGCTCACAGGTCGCGGTACTACCGCTCAGAGCGGTACTGCCGCTCGCAGATCGTGGTACTACCGCTCCCACCAGATTCCACCATACTCCTACCTCTCAGTGATCTTTTGGTTGTGTTTGGTGGCTTATGCTCGTTCTTTCTGGTTGTTTGCGTGTTCTTGTGTGTGGTTCCAGGTGATGAGCTTCCTGAGCATCAGGCTCGCCGTATCAACCCCGGTCGTGCCACGTCCAAGCGTTACCGCATTACTGAGTCTGTAGGAGGTTCCTCAAGTGCTCAACCTCCACCTCAACTCGAAAAGAAGTCTGGTGTCAAGACGAAGCCCTCTGGCAAAACCGTGCCAGAAATACAACCCAAGGAGTTCTGGGCAAGGCGTTGCCGCAACCCCTATGAGGCAGACCAAGATCCCACTTTGGTCAACCGTCCATTCTGGAACAGGTTTCAGTTTGCCATCTTCTTTGATGTTCTCAAAGCTAAAAAGAACCACTTTGTCAACATGCACTCCATCAACACCGACCATATGGAGAAGGATCCTGAATATTTTGGTGAAGCTCTTCAGATGTGCACTCAACTGAACATTCTTGGGGTCATGCAATTCAACAAAGATTATGATGCTGATATTGTGGCCCAATTCTATGCCACGGTTCATCTCAGGACTGATGAGGATAGGACACTGACTTGGATGACCAATGGCAAGTTGCTTTCAGTCAAGTGGAAAGCATTCATGGAGTTGATTGGGGTGGAAGATCAATGACTTGAGTCTCCTGTCGGCTTTCGCCCACACCGCAACACCTCCTCCACTCACAAGCAAGCTCTATGGCCCTACTGCACTTTGAAGATCAACCCTGAGACGAAGTAGGAAACGTATGAGCTGCCTGCCTTTCTGGATATTCTTCACCCTGTCTTCCGAGAGACTCTTTTCCCTCGTATCGGGAATCTGGATATGGTTCATTCTTATCTCGTGGACATGCTTCTTGTCTGCCAGCGTCAGAAGGAACAGAACACTGAAGAGTCCCTGGATATCTCTCATGTTATGTGGTCTGAGCTGTTATCTGCTATCTCCGAGCGCAAGTGCCCGATCTATGGTCCGTTCATCATGCTGCTTATTGAGAAGGCCTGGGCTCGTGTCTATCCCAAGGTGATGCTAGAGACTGGAGAGCTGGTTTCTCATGACATCAAGCGCCTGAGGAAGAAGGACAACTGGGGCACTCATGTCCCTAAATCTGGAGGTCCTTCGTCTGCTACTGCCATGGAGACCGAGGAGGAGACTGGGGCTGAGGCTGAGGATGATGATGAGGACTTTGTGCCTTCTGCGATAGAGCCCTCTTGGGCAAAGAAGTTCAAGCTCAAGATGAAGAAGCTGTTTTGCATTGAGTCTCATGGTCAGTACATGACTCATGTGGCTGAGAAGAAGGCCCGAGGTCGTCACAAGGATCTCATGCGTCAGTTGGGTGCCACAGTTAACAGTGGATCTGAGGACCAGCTTATTGAGGAGGAGGAATGGATTCAGCAGCACTTCCCGTGGACCGATTCTGATGCCGAGCACTTCCCGACCAACGACGGTGGTGCAGACGATCCCGCTGAGCTCTGATGTTTGAGTCCCTCTTTTGCTATCACCTGGAGCCGTAGCAACACTCCCTCTCCTTTTTGGTGTCTCGATGCCAAAGGGGGAGAGAGTTTAGAGATTTGTGTTTTGTGTCTTCCGTCTTCTGTGTTTGTGTTCTCTCGCAGTTTGCTTTGTTTGGTTTGTGTCAGTGAGACCTAATTTCCAGTCATATGGTGTGAGACATATGCTACCTATGCTACCTTATCTTTCGAGTATCATTATCTATGTCACTATCTAGCTTATGAGTAGCATGCTTATCCTGTTAGCTGTGTTTCTCTCATATATCCTGCTTAGGTGGTTGGTCTCTAAAATGTAGGGGGAGCGTTGATCCTAGTATGTGTGCCGTGCAGTCCAAAGCACTTATCTAGATAGCACACATCTAGGGGGAGCCCATCTACATTTTAGAGCGCTGGAGTTTTGCGCTTGTCCTATATCGTTCCTGTTTGTGCAAATCCCGTATTGTCATCAATCCACCAAAAAGGGGGAGATTCTAAGGGCATATTTATCCCCAAGATGTTTTGGTGATTGATGACAATGCTTTTGCGGACTAATCGTGTGCATTGAGTTCTTTCAGAGATTCATCCTTGGCACAAGACGATTACCTCCCCTCGGTATTTTATTCAAGACGGTGTAGCTCCTTCGTTTCTCTGTTGGTGGACTAGTTTCGTAGGAGTCACCGTACTATCAAGAGGGGATCCGCTTTGGTAAGGCTAGGGTGGAATCAACACGTACACATCCTTATCGCACCCGATGTTTCTTTCCACTTCATTGGAGCTGCCTTTCTTATTCAAGCCTACCCCGTCCTGTCCCAGCGGTAGTACCGCGGTCCTCAGCGGTAGTACCGCCAAAGCTCGCCAAGCGGTAGTACCGCTCCCCGTGCGATAGTATCGCTCCCCAAGCGGTAGTACCGCTTGTGGTCTTCGGCCGTAGTACCGCGGTGGTTCCGGGCTACTACCGCCTCGACTCGAGATCGATGTTTTTCGTGTCGGGTTTTACGGTACTAGTAGCGGCAGTAGTGGCGGTAGTACCGCACGTACTCCCGCGGTAGTACTGCTCTGTGGCCAGGACCCTGCCTTCCTCGTCAGCGCAACAGTACTGCTGGGAGGGAGCGGTAGTACCGCTCTGTGTGTGGCTGTTCAGTGGGGTAACGGTTGATTGTTCCCCCCACTATATAAAGGTGTCTTCTTCCCCAAAGTTGACCTACCTCTTTCTCCCAAAGCTCCATTGTTTCTCCAAGCTCCATTTTCGTCCGATCTCTCTCCCTAGCCAATCAAACTTGTTGATTTTCTCGGGATTGGTTGAGAAGGCCCCGATCTACACTTCCACCAAGAGAAATTTGATTCCCTCTCTTATCCCTAGCGGATCTTGTTACTCTTGGGTGTTTGAGCACCCTAGACGGTTGAGGTCACCTCGAAGCCATACTCCATTGTGGTGAAGCTTCGTGGTGTTGTTGGGAGCCTCCAATTGTTGTGGAGATTGCCCCAACCTTGTTTGTAAAGGTTCGGTCACCTCCTTCAAGGGCACCAATAGTGGAATCACAACATCTCGCATTGTGTGAGGGCGTGAGGAGAATACGGTGGCCCTAGTGGCTTCTTGGGGAGCATTGTGCCTCCACACCGCTCTATCGGAGACGTACTTCCCCTTAAAAGGAAGGAACTTCGGTAACACATCCTCGTCTCCACCGGCTCCACTCTTGGTTATTTCGTGCCTTTACTTTTGCAAGCCTACTTGTGTTGTATCCCTTGCTTGCGTATGTGCTAGTTGTTATTGCATCATATAGGTTGCTCACATAGTTGCATATCTAGACAACCTATTTTGTTGCAAAGTTTAAATTGGTAAAGAAAATCTTAAAAATTGTTAGTTGCCTATTCCCCCCCTCTAGTCAACCATATCGATCCTTTCACCTTTGGTGTTGCCGGCCTTCTTGTCTGCTAAGTACTTGGGGCAGTTCCGCTTCCAGTGACCACTTCCCTTGCAATAAAAGCACTCAGTCTCAGGCTTGGGTCCATTCCTTGGCTTCTTCCCGACAACTGGCTTACCGGGCGCGGCAACTCCCTTGCCGTCCTTCTTGAAGTTCTTCTTACCCTTGCCTTTCTTGAACTTAGTGGTTTTATTCACCATCAACACTTGATGTTCCTTTTTGATCTCTACCTCCGCTGATTTCAGCATTGAATATACCTCAGGAATGGTCTTTTCCATCCCCTGCATATTGAAGTTCATCACAAAGCTCTTGTAGCTCGGTGGAAGCGACTGAAGGATTCTGTCAATGACCGCGTCATCCGGGAGATTAACTCCCAGCTGAGTCAAGCGGTTGTGCAACCCAGACATCTTGAGTATGTGCTCACTGACAGAACTATTTTCCTCCATCTTACAACTGAAGAACTTGTCGGAGACTTCATATCTCTTGACCCGGGCATGAGCTTGGAAAACCATTTTTAGCTCTTCGAACATCTCATATGCTTCGTGTTGCTCAAAACGCTTTTGGAGCCCCGGTTCTAAGCTGTAAAGCATGCCGCACTAAACGAGGGAGTAATCATCAGCATGAGACTGCCAAGCATTCATAACGTCTTGGTTCTCTGGGATTGGTGCTTCACCTAGCGGTGCTTCTAGGACATAATCTTTCTTGGCAGCTATGAGGATGATCCTCAGGTTCCGGACCCAGTCCGTATAGTTGCTGCCATCATCTTTCAGCTTGGTTTTCTCTAGGAACGCGTTGAAGTTGAGGGTAACATGGGCCATTTGATCTACAAGACATATTGTAAAGATTTTAGACTAAGTTCACGATAATTAAGTTCATCTAATCAAATTATTTAATGAACTCCCACTCAGATTAGACATCCCTCTAGTCATGTAAGTGAAACATGATCCGAGTCAACTAGGCTGTGTCCGATCATCACGTGAGACGGACTAGTCGACATCGGTGAACATCTCCATGTTGATCGTATCTTCTATACGACTCATGCTCGACCTTTCGGTCCTCCGTGTTCTGAGACCATGTCTGTACATGCTAGGCTCGTCAAGTCAACCTAAGTGTATTGCGTGTGTAAATCTGGCTTACACCCGTTGTATTCGAATGTTAGGATCTATCACACCCGATCATCACGTGGTGCTTCGAAACAACAAACCTTCGCAACGGTGCACAGTTAGGGGGAACACTTTTCTTGAAATTATTTCGAGGGATCATCTTATTTAAGCTACCCTCGTTCTAAGAAAATAAGATGTAAAACATGATAAACATCACATGCAATCAAATAGTGACATGATATGGCCAATATCATATTGCTCCTTTGATCTCCATCTTCGGGGCGTCATGATCATCTTCGTCACCGGCATGACACCATGATCTCCATCATCGTGTCTTCATGAAGTTGTCACGCCAACGACTACTTCTACTTCTATGGCTAACGCGTTTAGCAATAAAGTAAAGTAATTTACATGGCATTCTTCAATGACATGCAGGTCATACAAAAAATAAAGACAACTCCTATGGCTCCTGCCGGTTGTCATACTCATCGACATGCAAGTCGTGATTCCTATTACAAGAACATGATCTCATACATCACATATATATCATTCATCACAAGTTTTGGCCATATCACATCACAAAACACATGCTGCAAAAACAAGTTAGACGTCCTCTAATTGTTGTTGCATGTTTTTACGTGGCTGCAATAGGGTTCTAGCAAGAACGTTTTCTTACCTACGTGAAAGCTACAACGTGATATGCCAACTTCTATTTACCCTTCATAAGGCCCCTTTTCGTCGAATCCGCTCCAACTAAAGTGGGAGAGACAGACACCCGCTAGCCACCTTATGCAACTAGGGCATGTCAGTCGGTGGAACCTGTCTCACATAAGCGTACATGTAAGGTCGGTCCGGGCCGCTTCATCCCACGATGCCGCCGAAGCAAAATTAGACTAGTAGTGGCAAGAAAGTTGACAACATCTACGCCCACAACAAATTGTGTTCTACTCGTGCAAAGAGAACTACGCATAGACCTAGCTCATGATGCCACTGTTGGGGAACGTTGCAGAAAATAAAAAAATCTACGCTTTCACCAAGATCAATTTATGAGTTCATCTAGCAACAAGAGAAAGGAGTGCATCTACATACCCTTGTAGATCGCGAGCGGAAGTGTTCAAGAGAACGGGGTTGAGGGAGTCGTACTCGTCGTGATCCAAATCACTGACAATCCTAGTGCTGAACGGACAGCACCTCCGCGTTTAACACACGTACGGTTGAGGAAGACGTCTCCTCCTTCTTGATCCAGCAAGGGGGAAGGAGAGGTTGACGGCGATCCAGCAGCACGACGGCGTGGTGGTGGATGCAGCAGCGATCTCGGCAGGGCTTTGCCGAGCTTCTACGAGAGGGAGAGGTGTAGCAAGGGGAAAGGGAGGCACCAAGAGCATGGGTGCGGCTGCCCTCCCTCCCCCCTCTTTATATAGGCCCCCTAGGGGGGGGCGCCGGCCCTAGGAGATGCAATCTCCAAGGGGGGGCGGCGGCCAGGGGGAAAACTTGCCCCCCGAGCCAGGTGGAGGCGCCCCCACCCCTAGGGTTTCCAACCCTAGGCGCAGGGGGCCCCAAGGGGGGGCGCACCAGCCCACCTGGGGCTGGTTCCCCTCCCACTTCAGCCCATGGGGCCCTCCGGGATAGGTGGCCCCACCCGATGGACCCCCGGGACCCTTCCGATGGAACCCGGTACAATACCGGTGACCCCCAAAACTTTCGCGATGGCCGAAACCTGACTTCCTATATATAATTCTTCACCTTCGGACCATTCCGGAACTCCTCGTGACGTCCGGGATCTCATCCGGGACTCCAAACAACTTTCGGGTTACTGCATACTAATATCTCTTCAACCCTATCGTCACCGAACCTTAAGTGTGTAGACCCTACGGGTTCTGGAGACATGCAGACATGACCGAGACGCCTCTCCGGTCAATAACCAACAGCGGGATCTAGATACCCATGTTGGCTCCCACATTCTCCTCGATGATCTCATCGGATGAACCACAATGTCGAGGATTTAATCAATCACGTATACAATTCCCTTTGTCAATCGGTACGTTACTTGCCCGAGACTCGATCATCGGTATCCCAATACCTCGTTTAATCTTGTTACCGGCAAGTCACTTTACTCGTACCGTAATGCATGATCCCGTGACCAGACACTTGATCACATTGAGCTCATTATGATGATGCATTATCGAGTGGGCCCAGAGATACCTCTCCGTCATACGGAGTGACAAATCCCAGTCTCGATTCGTGCCAACCCAACAAACACTTTTGGAGATACCCGTAGTGCACCTTTATAATCACCCAATAACGTTGTGATGTTTGGCACACCCAAAGCACTCCTACGGTATCCGGGAGTTGCACAATCTCATGGTCTAAGGAAATGATACTTGACATTTGGAAAATCTCTAGCTAAACGAACTACACAATCCGTGAGCTATGCTTAGGATTGGCTCTTGTCCATCACATCATTCTCCTAATGATGTGATCCCGTTATCAATGACATCCAATGCCCATAGTCAGGAAACCATGACTATCTGTTGATCAACGAGCTAGTCAACTAGAGGCTTACTAGGGACATGTTGTGGTCTATGTATTCACACGTGTATTACGATTTCCGGATAACACAGATATAGCATGAATAATAGACAATTATCATGAACAAAGAAATATAATAATAACCATTTTATTATTGCCTCTAGGGCATATTTCCGACAATCTTTCACTGTTGTCCCATGATCAGTACTTTGATCACTTTAGTATCCATACTCGCAACACCTTGGGAGTATCGGACATATCTGGTTGTTTTACATACCATGGAATACATGATTAATCCAAACACAGAAGTGTGTGGAATCTGCATCATGTATTTTGCTCATCAGTGTTTTGGGACACTGATTCTTGCAAAAACTCTTTCCATGTGACTTCGGCAAGAATCACTCCTTGTCGTTCTTAGTGCTAAACGGTTTTAGCATATTGTCAATATGTATTTATTTCTTAGCCCTATTAGGTAAATCTATCTCCATAGATCATTATGCCTAATATTGAGGCTATTTAGCCTAAGCACTTCATCCAAAAAGTATTTTCAAATGAAGTCCTAATCCGTGTCAAGAAATTTATTTCCAATTAACAATGTGTCAAGCACACAAGGTTTTTAGAAATATTATTACGCTCCCACTTACTTTTTTGAATTACAAGCATCTTCGTTACCCATTGATGAAGTCAAACCCCTTTAACCATTTCATCAAAGCACGAAGATTCCAACTCCATTTTGCTCTCTTCTGTCCATCACTAGAACTCTGAAGTTTGCACCCTTAGTAGCATCCTCTGGATAGACAAAATGCCTTGGACTGTAACTCATGCAAGTCCTTGGTTTCATGTCCATCAGATGGAAATCCTATTGTCATCCATGTTTCATATCTCATGATTGAAATATGTATTAATTGCTAGTTCAACCCGAACTGACTTTAAGCATCGCTACGATGAAAACAACCTCATTGTAGTCAACTCTTGAACTTGTTATTTCAACAAGTCGAGCTTTATGGATAAAACATTTTTATCCGTATCAGTTTTAAGTTCCATAAATATTCGTTAGACTCTAAGTCTTCTGAAAGGTGCATCAAGAATTTAATCTTGAATCACTTATATGGAAACTAACTCGGGTTGTATTGGCATTTAGCCATTTCCGGAGTCAGGGCCCATCAATGCTTCCTTGTGTATTGTAGGTATAATGTTGTCTAACAACAATATCTCGTTTGCGCACCTGAGAGGTTTGCACGAGCTTTGCTTACGTGGTTCAGCTGCAAGTTCGACCGAAGTTCATACATTTTGTTGTAGAGACTTCCGTATCAGCCGTAGTAGGAAACTCTGGAACTACTTCCAAGGTCTCTTTCCTTTGACCTGATGACGAAGATAGTATTTATCTCGCCGAGTTGCACTATTCTCCCACTCACCTTTTGAAAGAACCATTCTCTTTAAAAGCACACCGTTTCGAGGCAAAACTATTTGCCTCGGTATAGTGAGGGAGGAATACCCAACATTTTGGTATAACCTACAAAGTAGCACTTGACTGATTTGGAATAGGTTTGTAACCTTTCACACAAGCTCCATATTCCAAATGTTAAGAAAAGATATAACATGGTTGGGCGTACCATACCATGGCTTCATTTCAACAGACCCGATGTAGCTCTTTTCAGTGTAAAAGCCGCGGTCTCTAAAGCATCACTTTAAAAGGGATAATGGCAAATTTATTTATGTCATCTTTGACCTTACTGTCGGTGTCAAAACCGGCGGATCTCGGGTAGGGGGTCCCGAACTGTGCGTCTAGGCGGATGGTAACAGGAGACAAGGGACACGATGTTTTTACATAGGTTTGGGCCCTCTCGGTGGAGGTAAAACCCTACTCCTGCTTGATTAATATTGATGATATGGGTAGTACAAGAGTTGATCTACCACAAGATCAGAGAGGCTAAACCCTAGAAGCTAGCCTATGGTATGATTGTTGTATATCTCTATCGACTAGCCTGGCCTCGGTTTATATAATGCACCAGAGGCCTAGGATAACAAGAGTCCTAGCCGAATACGCCGGTGGGGGAGGAGTCCTTGTCTTGATCGCCAAGGCTTGTGGAATCTTCCTTGTATGTGGCAACTGTCCGGACTGGCCCATGAGTATACGGCCATGGGGATCCTCGGCCCAATCCAACTGATCGGGAGACGACGTGGTGAGTACCCCCTAGTCCAGGACACCGTCAGTAGCCCCCTGAACCGGTCTTCAAGTTGGGGACGCTCCTCAATTCTTCCGAACTGTTCTTCATCTTCGGTCGTCGGTCTTGAAAACTGGTTCAACAAATCTTCTCATCTTCGATCTTGAGGATATCCGAAATGCATTGGACGAGTTTACACGTTGGGTATCCGAGGAGCCCCTTTAAGTTTACGGCCTTTATCAATGCCTTGTTATTTTTATGCCATCCTCGGGTTTGAAGTTATTCCCAGGAGGTAGTGTCCTCTTGCGTCCGAGCTCTAACGCCGGACTGCATTCAAGGTATCTCTTGCAGCCGAGTACCAATGCCGGACTGCTGTCGAGCTCCAACGCCGAAATGTATCCGAACTCCAACGCCGGACTGTGTCCAAGCTCCAACACTGGACTATATCCAAGATGTCATAGATCATCTTGGTCCAAAAAAGTTGAAGGAGTCTAGCTGAGCTTAACGCCGGAAATGCCCTCTAAGGAGCCAGCCACTTTCATCCGAGCTATATGCCAAACTGCTTCCGAGGTGGTTAAGCACCTCGGTCATGGGCTGATTTTTGGTCAATGTTTTTTATTGATGGAATTTATTCTCTGACAAGACATACAACCAGTAGACCTTAAGGTGTGTATTGGTCTAAAACCCGAGATGCACCTGAAGGATGACATAAGACCGCTGATCCCAGTAACCGCTGAGACTCAGGTTGATTTGCAAAATCAGCTTGAGGATCAAGTCCTAGCTCGACAGAATACTTCAGGACAAAAAAAGTAGCGTGCTCAGTCCTCGAGAATCAGGTTGGGTGCGGCCGACCAATCTGAGGATCAAAATCTCCTCAGAAACTGTATTGCACTTAAAATTTTCTGCATAGAACAGGCAATGCAGTAGCCCCGGAGGCACTGGTCGGGTGGCAACACCAAATCAGGGAATTGATGTACCCCTTTAATATTTGTAAATAATAAGCCCGAAGCCCAGTAGCCCCCGAGCCTTAATGCAGGCACGGGTGGCCGAATTAAGGATCGATATCCATAGTAAAATCACAAATTATGTGTAATGACTCAATGTATCCAAGTACTTTATGTCATTGATGCTCGGATCCGCATTGTACAAAACTTTGTTGACCGACCATCAGCTTCAACCTCCTCGACAAGTAGCCTTGGAGTGTTTGTCCTACTTTATAAAGCCTTTATGAGGGTAAAGATTTACGACAAACAAGGCAATCTGGCCATACGGTTTTATAAACAAAGGTACGCAGAGAGATATGTTATATTACTGTTTAACAGAAGAAATGTCTTCCAAAGAAAATAGTCCGGCTATCGGTTCCTTTCTTTGGGTTGTCATGCTAAGCATGATCATGAAACCTCATCTCCAATGTAAGAGCAAAATATTGAGGACTTAGTTTGGGAGGCTAGTTACTAGCCCCCGGTAGTGTTCGGCAACAGTCGAGGTCAAGCCGGAACCACTTCGACCAATGTTATGAATGGCCCGTCATTTAATATAGTCATCGGATCGCTGACCAGTTTACACCTATTGTGACAGTCAGTTTTTGGCTTTCTCCACTGAGGTGCTTGACCATGCGAGCTGGAAGCACAATCGCAGTGGTTCTCCCTTTGCACACCTAGCCGAACAACGTGATACGTAGGAGGCAAGCGCGGGGTCCGGGCAACCCAACTATTGACCGAAGACACAATTCGAAACCGATGCGTGTAGAGCAATATCCGAGAATGTTTTTGTCGAATCTCTAAAGGTGTCCGGCGTTGCACTGCGAGACTTGTGCTGAAAACACACAAATAGTTTAAAAGTGCCATGGGCTCGAAAAGCCAAAAAAACTTATTCAAAAGGTTAATGTCAGAACTAGATCAAGTGTTCGGTGCCAATCCGAAAATTGGACTTTAGAAAAAAAAGGTGCTTCTGCCGTGCTTTAACATGACACATCCTATCTCAAAACTTCAAGCGGGCCAGCCTACGGCTTCAACCTCCTATCCCGAAGGCGGAGTACTTCTTACTAGGCCAGTTTAGCAAACTAAACTCTAGCGGCTTTGAGAGAGAAATTAGGCTCCCCGGCTAGTGACCGCACACTTGTGTCGAAAAAAGGAGTGATAAATAATAATAAAAACTTTGCAACGACTAAGAAGAAAAACACTTATTATAAAACGGCTCGAATAAACATAAGAGCCCCCAAGTGAATTGGGTAAAAGAATGATTGTATGTACCGAAGTACTTGTATCATATCTATGTTCAACCGAACTTTAAACGCGTCTTAACCGACCGTCGACTTCTCCCTCTCCGGTCAAGGACCGAAAAGTGTTATGTACTCCATCTGTCGAGAATATCAACGGTGTTTCCAATAACCAGGCAATCAGGTCATAAGGCTGTAACAGACAAAGCGCGCTCAGGGAACTTATGCTATATTACTGTGTAAGAAGCATCTTCGAAGAAAATAGTACCCCCACCGATACCTTTCTTCGGTGCTCATTGTTAATATGAGACTTGTGCAATAGATTTTTTGTACTCATGAGCTCCGTTGTGTGCCAACCATGATTGAAAACAATAAGAGTGCTAGCTTTCGGCTTCACCCAGTCTGAGGTCCGGCTCGGGTGACCCGATCGTGACAATCGTAGAGGTGCTCCCTTTACTCCCTAGCCGAACAATCGGGAACGTAGGGGTAAGCACAGGAACCAGGCAACCCATCTTGCAAATCGCTTAAGTCAATATGGTGCATATTGTGGCATAATACACGAACAAGGAACGAAGCCGTACAAGTATAATCATATGCAAGAGAAAAAAGCTTCATGAAGGAAGCCCCCAAGTAAACGAGGTATTTGAATTTGCGCGTCACAAACAAAGTTTGGACAAGGAAATTTTTACAAGCAACTTTTTTCCAAAAAAGTATAATGCTTGGTCGAGTCAAACACAAGTTAAAAATTTAAAACTTTGAGCATGAAGGCAACTTAGCTGGTTAATGTGTTCGGTATTGATGACGCGGTCCGAGCTTGATGCGGGACAAGGTTCCACCCCCCAAGCCGGTCCCGAGGTGGCCGAGCAAAGAGCTCGGCACTCCGAAGTGGTGACATAGCACGGTCAATGCAGGACGGTAGGGTAATGCCGAAGTCCCCGACATGGGGTAATGAAGTGTTGACGAAGCCCCCCGTCCAGCCGAGGTGACGCCAAAGGATATATTCCGGCTGGATCATTTTCTAGTGCACAAAAAGTAGTGCAAGCCGGGGATAATAGTAATAATAATAATTAAAAAAATCATTGCATAACAAATAATTTATGCAAAGTGAGTAATGAAAGAAATATGGCCTGGCACCGAAGTCAATGTCGATGCAGGGCGGCGGCGTGATGCAGTAAAGGCATGGCAAGGCCTGAATTCACAGGTCGGTTCGAGTTCCGGATGCGGCGTTCGCCGGACTATGTACGAAAACTGATCGAACCACCATGCGACCGTCGTTAATGCGGCCACCATTTGATAGACCTGTGTACATATGATGGAGAAAGCAGAGTAATAATTCGTTGGGAAAAATGAACCCAAACAAGCAAAAAATACTAGGATTAATAGCACCTGGCTTATTTGTTGTAGCAATCCGAAGAAAGGTGATTCCCAAAATTGGGACTCGATCCGCACACCTATCGCCCGATGGGTGATAAAGCAACGGCATGGCGATGCTGGCAAAGGTTGGCTTTGCCGAGGCAAAGCCCTCAGTCCAGCTAACGTGACGGAGCTGGTCGGCTAGCGACGCCGAAGCGTCCGGAGTAGGTTGATGAAAAGATGGCGAAGCCCCCGGTCCAGCTGAGATGTCGAAGTAGGTCGGCATGATGGACACCAGCTTGAAGAACAATAGTGCAGCCCTGCCGATGCAGGTCGTGACGTGGTCGATGTCGGCTTGATGAAGCGACCGTGCGGGGATGCCTGTATGCCCGCTCTGTGTAATCCGTGGGGCGGCGATGTTGGTGATGATTTATCCTTCGCGATGCCGGACTCTTGTTTGGCTTGCCGAGACAATGATCCGAAGAAGTTGAGCTCGGCTCAACAAAGTGACGACGTGTCTAGCGTAGGTCGGCAGCCGTGGAACAATATTCCCGGACTGGTTTGACACCAGCATGATATTGAAGATCATGTTCAAAAGATTTTAAACTTAGTTGGATGTGTTCGGAAACAGAACACAACACCCCATACAAAACTTCCTTCAAAAAGGATGTCTGAAATCCCGTTCATAAAAAAGACGAACTCGGGTCGGATTCGTTTTCGCGCAGAAAACAGATCCGAAAAGTGATGCACTAACCGGAAGGTTGCCGGAGTTTAGACGGTCGGATCGAGCTGAAATTTTGAGGGGTGGTAGATATAGGAATTCCGCAGCCGATCAACGGTTGGATCTTCCAAAGGAAGTCCGAGCTAAAAGCTGGACACCACACCCTAAAGTCGTCCAGATTCTCCTCCAGATTCAATGCGGCTCTGGTATATCGGAGATTGCCAGAGGTTCCTCCATCGGAACTCGACGAAATTTTCCATGGTTGTTGTAGACTCAATTCCGCACAATTCCACCGAAGCAATCGTTAAAACAATGCTTGAGGAGGCAGTGGCGGCGGACAAAAGTCCGCTGTCCAGAAAAATAGTACGGTCGCCCGAGGGCAATGTTAACGTTGAGCCCCCGGGCTCCCTGGATGATTCCTCCATGATCTTGATAGAGGTCGGAGTTGATGTTGATGAAGGCCCTCATCCGAACATGACGATCAGAGGTAAGGCGCAGTCCTTGGTCGAACCAAGGTGACCAGTCGAGCTGGTGACGAAGATGCCGAAGTCGCAGTTGATCTGCAGGCGAGCCATCGACCTTTTGCCGAACACACAGCGGAACTCTCAATGGTAGCACCAATGTCGGTGTCAAAACCGGCAGATCTCGGGTAGGGGGTCCCAGACTGTGCGTCTAGGCGGATGGTAACAGGAGACAAGGGACACGATGTTTTTATCCAGGTTCGGACCCTCTCGGTGGAGGTAAAACCCTACTCCTGCTTGATTAATATTGATGATATGGGTAGTACAAGAGTTGATCTATCACGAGATCAGATAGGCTAAACCCTAGAAACTAGCCTATGGTATGATTGTTGTATATCTCTATCGACTAGCTTGGCCTCGGTTTATATAATGCACCAGAGGCCTAGGATAACAAGAGTCCTAGCCGAATACGCCGGTGGGGGAGGAGTCCTTGTCTTGATCGCCAAGTCTTGTGGAATCTTCCTTGTATGCGGCAACTGTCCGGACTGGCCCATGAGTATACAGCCATGGGGATCCTCGGCCCAATCCAACTAATCAGGAGATGACGTGGTGAGTACCCCCTAGTCCAGGACACCGTCACTTACCATGTCATAAATGGTTAGATTACATCTCCACAGACTTTTCACTTGCAGTGGTGTTCCGGGAGGTGCAAGTTATGAAACCCCTTTCACAACTCATTAGACATTCTCTAAACATGTAACTCAAATATTCCTTTGTGCAATCAAATTGCAGAAACATAATTTTCTTGTTACAATAACTTCTACTTCATTTTTGAAAACCTTTCGAATGATTTCAAAAGATCCAGACTTACGTCTCATCAAGTAAATATCCATATATCTACTTGAGTCATTTCTGAAGATAAATAAATCCACCACTAACAACACTTATCGGACTACATACATCAAATGTATGATCACTAATAAGTTTGTTGTTCGTTCCTTATGGCCTGAACGGTATTTTAGTCACTTCAATTTTCGGAGGAAAGTTGCAAGTGTCAGATGATTCAAAATCAAAAAGACTTCAAAATCCATCATAATGGAATTTTCCATGCTGGTTTCTCCAATGTGACCAAATGTAGTGCCACACTTGTGTGGTATTCTTTTAGTCTTGCAACATTTAGTGTCAGTGTTATGGATGTATCATATTACCATCAATATTCATAACATACATCCCATCTTGGATGGAAGCATGGCCCTTCATGTTATTCATAATACTTAACAACAATTGTTGTTTTTATGAACAATTCTTTTGCAACAAACATTGTGCAATGGGCTAGAGTGTATGAAACTCTATAATGAATTATGAAAGTAAACCCAGAGGTATTGTATTAATATCATTATTCATAACATACATCTCATTCACAATGAAAGTATGGCCCTTAAGTTTATTCATAATACTGAACAAAAAGTTCTCTTATGAACAACCTTCTTGCAAGATACCTTGTGCAAATGGCTAGAGTGTATGAAACTCTAAAATGAATTATGAAAGAAAATACATAGGTAATACACCGATGGAAGGTATAGTAACTTTTACTATGTTGCCAACACGTATTAAAACCTCATTCCTGGCTAGTCTTTTTAGGCCATAGTAGCTCTTACATTGATTCACAACAGAATGCAATCGAGCGGGTATCTTTGTGATTAACTCACAATACCCAAGAATTAGTGATTAACATGTTTAACCATAATTCCCAAGAACTATATCTTTGACCAGCCTACTATACATCAAAAACTTGTATGACATTCATACATGAGCTGGATATTCCAGTCATCTTTCTTCCCACCTTTATACTTCTAACAGTTTAACTTTTAGTATTTCTCCTACTCGCAAAAGAAGCACCCAACTTAAGAGTGGCGTTAGCCCCGGACTTCCTAGGCGTGTAAGTCATACCAACACCCTTTGGACACTTCCTTTCTCTTTAAGTTGTTGTTTTATTCACCTTTCATTATATGACAGGCGTTCTTCTAGATCCCTTTCCCAACAGTCAAATGCATAGTAAACACTTTTACTAATACTTGCAAACAAACATTACTTTGGATATTTCATATCTTTCAGCCTTTGTTTGTATCTGAAAATTAATTTTCAGTTCCTTGAATAGCATATAACTATCCCAACTTTCAAAGTTTGGGTTTCATGGAAGCAAACATATTCCACTTGACCGTAACAGAATTCTAGCTTTTGGATCGAAGGACGAGAGTCACATGATCCATAGCATTAGCGGGAGGATACGGAAAGCATGCGATAGGACAAAGTCCTTCTCGGCACTTTTGAGGACAATCCTCACATTACGTTACCAATCGTAAAGTTTTAACCAGATATTCAATAGCTATTCAATTTTAACAGGGAAGGTGGAAACGCGAGCCATTATTCTACAACTATTTTGCAAGAAACACTTAGACAGTGTTCATAATTAATTGCACTGAGAATTAAACATGTTAATTCAACAGCGCGCTCCCACTCAAATCAATATCTCTCAAAATTGATTGTGAGTGATACAAGACCCACATTTCAACTGTTCGCCATTGGTGTAACACCACTGATGACGGGAAATCTCAACCGGTAGGCCAACTTGCCAATCACATCTCTATGTGACTCTTGTTCATCTTTCGATGCGTGTGTTCCGATCTCATGACGGTCATGCCTGAACGTCAAGACAACCAAGTGATCTTGCTGCGAGATCTCAACTCACCCACCTCACACTTCTCTAATCGTTCGTACCGTGTGACATGGCGCACCCCAAAAAGATAGGTGCCATGATGGTGCTACACATGGGAGAACACTAACTACTTTGATATTTTTGCGAGAGATCACCCTAATAAAAAGCGATTACAATGCAGTGAAGAAGGCTGCATCGAAGGGATAAACATCTCAGGCAATTCATAATAGCGTGATATGGTATAACCCTTTCTAATGGAGAAGTCTTTCATTTCTTCGTCTTTGGCATTCGCGTTGGTGTTCACCTTCGTGAAGATTGCCACCACCTTGTCGGTGCACCAGATAATATCGCTATCTCCATAGCGGATAAAATAAATGCATTACTTAAGGTTGACACGCAGGTCATTAAAGTGCAATCATATGGCTCTAGCCATCATGGAGAATCATGACACGCAGGTCATGTTAATTACATTATATAGTCATCTCATACATAATCAAATTATTATGAGCACTGCTATGCCACATCACATGCAAACCATCCTGCAAAACCAAGTTAGACGCCTCTAATCGGTCCATACAAAAAAGGTTTTACGTGGCTTCTAATGTTTCGAAACAAACTGAAGCTACCTACGTTCATCATCAAGTATGATAATTCAAGTCGCTAGATTAACATCTCGGGATGTATGAAGCACGAGATAATAAAATCTCGAACCCCATACTAAACTTCGTCATACGCATGACCCCCGTGCAGATCATATCTGCAATGCCCTTTCATCTGCGAATTTCATCTTTCTTTTGACTACGGCAGAACCCAAAGAACTGATAGCACTTCCATGTTCAATCAGTATCACAGATTGCCAGAACTTTCTCAAATTCCACCATGTTGTCTCGAGATTGAGCAAACGCAAATTCTAGGGAAGCAACAAGAACGTCGGGTAACAGATTTCATCTATCACCTGCATAAATAATTTTCAGCAATAGATCTCATCTACCCCAAAATTATATTATGCAATACCCATACATCTCCATCTATTATAGATCGTAACATGCATCTACGCATAGCATGGCTCATGATGCCACTATAGGGTAACACAGTAGAAAGCAAAATTTTTCCAACCTACGCACCAGCCCAGGACCACTATGGAGACTGCATACATGGTTTGATCTTTTTCGTTACCGACTCATAGCGCAGTGGGATGTAGAGTCGATGACGATCGGCGGTGCAGATCCCCGCAGCTAGGATTTACAACCTCCCAACCATGAGGATGTATACCCTCATCTGCTACTCAAACAACCCTTTGGGAGGCGGTTGAACAGCCCCCCGGACGGTGTCGCGGACAGCCCTTCGGGGGGACCTTCGAAACTCGGACGATCACTCGGACAGCCCTTCGGGAGGACCTTCAAAACTCGGACGGTCACACGGACAGCCCTTTGGGAGGCACTCACGAACTAAGACCGAAATTATGATCTCTCTACAGAGTTGCACACATACGGAGTCATCTATCCGGCAGGGCTTCGCCGTCCAGAACTAGTTCCTGCTGGAACCCACACAGCCTTTCGGCTCTACGAAACTATTTCGCTGGGAGGGAGAGAAGAAGCCAGATCATCGCGTGGCACTTGTATGAGAGCAAAGGGATGAGTGTGGAGAGTGCCTCTCCACCTCTATTTATAGGAAAAACCCAAGGGGTAGGGGCACATGAAAAACCCCCCAAATGCCCACACTTTATGTCACACATAAAGGGCATAAAGGGCATAAAGGGATGTCAAGTGGAGCCCCATGGAGGAGCTGCACCCTCCAACGTCCCACCTTCATGGGGGGCCCCCAAAGGGAGTTCCTTGATCCCCAAGTCCTTTTAGAAGCCTTTTGGGAAAAGCCCCAAAAGGTGGCTTTTCCATAAATATCCCAAAAAGCACTTTCACTATTCACGACGACATTTTTCAGCGTCCGTTCGAACTGAAAATATTTATGTGGGCTTACAACATTGCCAGTGCCCACCATAATAGTTTTCAACGCATTCTGGAACAATTCCATTTTAGTGATTTTCATCTGCGAAACGCATCTGAAGTGGCTCCGGCAGCTCTGGAACATTTACGGTTTTTATCTCAGAAAATTCCAAAAAGCTTCCATAATGATTCTGGCACCCTCCAAGAATTATCAGGCATGTGCCGAAACCAATTTTACTTAATGGTATCCCCTGAAACAACTTTTCAGTTTCACTGAAACTCATCCGATGACTCTCTCTGCGGAACCTTTTCCTCTGTCCGAAACTTTTCGGGTGTCCGAAACTTTTTTGGTGATTTTCTCTCCGACTCCTTGTCTAGTATTCAGCAGATAGATGACCCTTAAGCGTGTGACCCTATAAGTTTGGTGAAGTATAGACATGACCCAGAACCCCTTCCGATCAATGATCAACATCGGAGCCGTGGACACCCATATTGACCCTTATACCCACAAGAATGAATATTCGAGTGAACCTCCAGTTGCCGTGTGCTATTCCTGTTGCTTCACGATATGTTACATAGATCTGAGGTGAGATTTACTTGCATCCCCATGGATCAACAACTTGTCCACTATGCAAATCCCAATCTTGAGCTATCAAGTTACTTGACACACTTTTCCATGAACCCACAAACCGCCGTAATAGCCACCCATTTACGGATGACGTTTAACAAACCCCAAAGTTCATGAAGCAAGTATGAAGAAACTCGATACTCTCATGGTCTAAGGAATTATGCAAACATTAACTATCATTGTGTTATATACCATAAACTTGCGACGAATGAATCTCATAGCATAACATCAATCCGGGTCGATTCAACACAAATGTTCTCTTAACATTGTGCCCTCAAAGTTGCTGGCAAAGACATGCCCATGATTGGGAAAACATAATCATCATGCAACACTTGAGCTAGTCTTAGAGGCATGACTAGGAATACATTTTACCATTTATTATTCCACATGTGCACATGGGTTTTCCCGGAGCCTTTATGGATATACGGGCTCAGGAACCACAGCAGTTATAGCATGGAACATAAACATAATTATGAACATGGAGATAAATAATAGCATTTATTATTGCCTCTAGGGCATATCTCCTACATTGTTGGCCCGCTTCGCGCCAGAGATTCTTGGGGCCTGTTTGTGGTCTATGGTGCGCCCGGGATAGGATGGATGTGTACCTGTATTTGCTTTGCATCAATGAAATTCAAATGCTGCTGGAGTTTCTGCTTGTGCCCAATGATTAGTATGCCCATTTCTATCATGAGTTGGAATGTCAGAGGCCTAAATTCGCCAGCGAGAAGAGCTGCTGTCAAAGAACTAGCTGAATCTCATAGGACCTGCATTCTTTGCCTACAAGAGACAAAGCTTGAAGCCTGGTCTGCTGAAATCGTCCATGAGCTGAGTGGAAGTTCCCTGGACGGCTGTGCGGTCCTGCTGGCCATGGGCACCCTTTGTGGTGCAACAATCTTGTGGAATAAGCAGTTGCTAGACCTTGTCACATATGCCGTTGGCGCCTTCTCCATCATGGCCAGAGTCTCAGTCATTCAGAGAAACTGCTCTTTCTGGTTGACGACGGTGTATGGCCCAGTCGACGACGCCCTTAAGGATTCCTTTCTTGCTGAACTAGTTCAGACAGCTCCTCCGGCAGGGCAACCATGGCTAATCAACGGTGATTTCAACATCATTTACGAGGCTAGGGACAAGAGCAACCTAAACCTGAACAGAAGGATCATGGGGCAATTCAGGAGAGCAATCGATTTTGCAGGTCTAAAGGAAATAAAATGCAAGAACAGGCGTTACACTTCGACAAATGAGAGGACAAACCCGACAATGGTAAGCATTGACAAGGTGTTTTGCAACACAGAATGGGACGATCTCTTCCCCTCGCACATGCTCATGGCCGCGTCGACTGCTTGCTCCGACCACTGCGCGCTCCTCTTAGTCGACGCGGCTGCACCCAACAGGAAGGCTACATTTAGGTTCGAGTCATTCTGGCCGCGGTTTCCACACTTCCGAGAAACGGTCGAGCGGGCTTGGATGCGGCCAGTTGACTACACCTGTCCCCTGGCCAGGCTGAAGATCAAGATGCAGCAAGCAGCCCATTATTTGAAGATTTGGTCCAAGTCATTATTCAGCGATGCAAAAGTTCAGTTCCACTAGGCAGCAGAGATCATTCTCAGGCTTGACGTTGCACAAGAAAAGCGCCAGCTGACCACGGCAGAATTCAACCTGCGCAAAAAACTCAAGCAAAGGCTCGTGGGTTTGGCCGCAATCGAGTGTGCGCATAAAAGGCAGGCTGCAAGAATCGCCTGGCTCCAGGCTGGAGACGCCAAAACTGCATTTTTTCAGGCCAAGATCAATGCGAGGCGAAGGAAGAACTTCATCCACTCTCTACAGACTGATTCGCACACTACAACCTCGCATGCTGATAAAGCAGTCGCCGCTCATGATCACTTCGTTAACCTGCTGGGCACCAAGCGGGACCGTGGCTGCGCAATAAACTAGGTTGGAATTGGCCTGCCCTCTGTCAGCAACACTGGCCTGGATAATCCCTTCACCGAGCAGGAGGTTTGGGCTGCTGTCATAGCCTCTCCTGCTGACAAGGCGCCAGGGCCGGATGGTTTCTCGGGCACTTTCTTTCGCACCTGCTGGAACACAATCAAGCATGATATCGTGGCCGTATTCGACCATTTATACAGCTTGGGGGGGCAACTTCTCCGCCCTCAACTCTGCCATGATCGCTTTACTACCGAAGAAAGACGGGGCTTCATGCATGCGCAACTTCAGAACAATCAGCCTCATTCATTCGATCGCCAAGCTGATCTCCAAAGTTTTGTCAATGAGATTGGCGTCGGTCATCGGGACGATCATATCCCCAGCACAGTCAGCTTTCCAGAAGACGAAGTGCATCCATGACAGTTTCTTATTCTTTCAGAATAATGTGCGATCTCTGCATCGCCGTAAAACCCCAGCTCTGTTACTGAAGCTTGACAATTCAAAGGCATTCGACAGCATCTCATGGGAATTTCTTCTTGAGCTTCTCGACAAAATGGGTTTTCCGGCGCGCTGGCGTGATTGGATAACCCTGCTCCTTTCCACATCCTCGTCCTCCTGCCTCCTGAATGGCGTCCCGGGCTGCGTGTTCATACACCTACGTGGGCTGAGACAAGGCGACCCTCTCTCTCTGCTACTGTTCATCCTCTGCATCGTCCCCCTGCACCCGCTCCTTCAGGCTACAACTAGTGCAGGGCTCCTGACCGCGGTGCCCGGGATGGGTGCGCGCATGCGCACCAGCCTCTATGCTGACGACGACGTCATCTTCATCAACCCAGTCAAGCAAGAACTAGACGAGCTGCTGCTCATCCTGCACCTCTTCGGCGAAGCTACTGGATTGCGAGTGAACTTAGAAAAATCTTCAATCATCCCCATTGCCTGTGAAAGTATAGACCTTGGTGCGATTTTGCTTAGCTTCAGGGGGGTCATCGCAGCGCTACCCACTACATATCTAGGGCTTCCGATCACTGTTGGAAAAATTAGGTTTGTACACCTACAGTTCATCCTCGACAGCATACGAGCGCGTCGGGCCGGATGGAAAGGCCGTCTCATGCACATCGCGGGAAGAAGAGTATTGGTGCGGTGTGTCCTCTCGGCCATGCCCACTTTCGCCATCACGGCCCTTCGAGCACCGAAGTGATTCTTCAAGGATGTCGACAAAGCAAGACGCGGCTTCCTATGGGCGCAGGACGAGGAGATCTCTTGTGGAAAATGCAAGGTGCGCTGGTCGGCGATCACCTCGCCCGAGCGCAACGGTGCGCTGGGCATCCATGACCTAGACAAATTCGCCCGGGCGCTGCGCTTGCCCTGGCTCTGGTACTCGTGGACGCGACCGGACCGTCCCTGGGTCAGCTCGGGCACTCCTTGCGACGCTGCTGACCAGGCCCTGTTCGCGGCCTGCACTACGGTCACCATCGGCAATGGCACCACGGCCTCCTTCTGGCACTCCACTTGGCTAGGAGGTAGACCGCTTTGCCAGGCCTTTCCCCCCGTCTTCACGTGCTCCATCAGGAAAAACCGATCGGTCAGGGACACGTTGCACGAGGACAGATGGGTCCTAGACCTGCGCCACGGTGAGCACGAGAGCATCATGCCCATGGTGTTGCTTCTGGCCAGAGAGATCCGCACAGCGAACATCACAATGGAATACGGAGTGGAAGACTCGATCAGATGGACGATCAACAGCTCTGGCCAGTACTTGGCACGCTCAGCATATGACATCCAATTCCCATCTTCGACTGCAGCGGAGCCTACCAATCTGGAAAATCTGGGCGCCAGGCAAGATCAAGATCTTCTTCTGGCTCCTACACCTAGACAGGTTATGGTGTTGTGACAGGTTGCAACGCCGTGGATGGCCCAACAACTATTTTTGCCAGTTATGTTTCCGAAGCCTCAAGACTTCCTCGCACCTCTTTTGGGAGTGCCCGACCGCCATCCAAGTCTGGGACAAAGTGGCCTCATGGGGCGGATGCAGCGCTCTGGCACAATCGTGCTAGAGCTCCGGAACAACCACTGCTGATCGGGTCAAAAGGATGATTGACCAAGCCTCCCCAAGATACCGCCGAGGAACAAAATCGCTGTTGGCCCTTGTTTGCTGGCACATTTGGATCAAACGCAACACATGCACATTCAGAGGAAAGACTGCATGCATGAGAAGTATCACTGAAGCTTGCATGCGAGACATGGAGCAATGGAGGATTGCTGGAGCGAAATGCATGGAGCACCCGTTCGGGGATGTACCGTGAGAGATAGCGCTAGTTAGCACTACTGCCTATGCGCAGGCTTGTAACCTCTCCCTCACTCCATGATCACTTGATCAACACTTGTTTTCCCGCCTTCTCTCTGCTTAATGAATGAAACGCCAGCCGAGCTGGATCTTTCAAAAAAAATATTGAAAAAAAACTTTAAATCAATGTACGTCAGTTATAGATGGGTGATATGTATACACGTGATCTTCTAATAAGCATTTTAATTCTGTCTGAATCAAATGCCTCACCCGCCAATGCATGAGTCAGGAAAATTTCATAATACACAAATTTGCTATATATGATGGAGATGGTCAAAATCCTATGGAATGGGGTACGACGAGAGGGCTTGCTTGTTCACCAACCTCGTTGATTTGTTGGACCAGCGGTCCCCATAGACCTGCAACTGAGCACAACCTGATGGGGTCATGTATATGGATGCACCCACGCTGACGTCAGTGAGCTTGACGGAGCCGGATTACATGGGGTCGTTTCTTGCCTTGATGTCGCGGCCAGACGTCGGCGAGATTGACGTAGCCGGATTCCACGGGGTCGTTTCTTACCTTGATGTTGCGGTCATACAACGCTGCTCGAGGAGGTATGAAATCGCGCAGCTGCCACCATAGCCATTGCTGCTGCCTGACAATCCCTAACCCTAGGTTCGAGCGAGCCTCACAGGTACGTGCTGGCAGAAGCCTTGACGGGCGATGCAATCGATTGGGCATGAGTATGGAGTGTGGTCGACTCAGGCATTGTGCATTGGATGCGACGCGAGTGACCTCCATCGGGCCAGTCCGGTCAGGAGACGCTGCGATGACCTGTTCAGGAGCGAGAAAAATAAGCAGGAAAAAACCATAGATGTGGCATGCCAGTTGTACTTGACAATTGGGACGTGTCGGTCAGAACGCTCACAAAATTTTAAACAGGGTAAATCATGGCAGAACTTTTGCTAAATGGGGTAAAACGGATGAAATTTCGCTAAATGAGGTAATTAGTGTTAAAAAGGTCAAAATAGGGGGTAAAGGCCGGAATTCACTCTTGATTCTATTTCATTTCATATACAAGCAGCACATGGCCTCGAAAAAGCACACGCAACCTGCACAAATGTGTCTCTGTCGAAAGTATCAACTTCTCCGTTTCAATAAAAAAGAGCATCAATTCGCGTATTTACAGCCGGTCGGCGCCTATCATGCATCCTCAGTATTTTGTTCAGTTAATTACACATGGGTACATAAACTTGCGCGGCGGTAACGGATTCATACAGAAACAAAAACACCATAAAAGTCATACACCAACTCTGATACGGTAACGTTTAGGTACAAAACAGTCCGAAACGTGCCAACTCGGCTGCCACGTGGGAAGACAAGGCTCGCGGCTGGTCTTGGGCACTTTTCTACATTCCCCCTTGTGTGGTACATTTTTTGTAGATTGGTCCCTGCGTCCAGATAAGTACAAGCGGTTCGAACCGGTGCTCACAAACCCCCCCTTATCCCCTGGCCTTCTCCGCCTCTTCCTCGACACCGTCGCCTTCTCTGCCTCGACGTCGTCGCCTTCTTTGCCTCGACGCCATTGCCTTCTCTGCCGCCGGTTTGGACGACGCCGCTGTCGGTGTCAAAACCGGCGGATCTCGGGTAGGGGGTCCCGAACTGTGCATCTAAGGCTAATGGTAATAGGAGGCGGGGGACACGATGTTTACCCAGGTTCGGGCCTTCTCTATGGAGGTAATACCCTACTTCCTGCTTGATTGATCTTGATGATATGAGTATTACAAGAGTTGATCTACCACGAGATCGTAGAGGCTAACCCTAGAAGCTAGCCTATGATTATGATTGTTGTTGTCCTAAGGACTAAACCCTCCGGTTTATATAGACACCGGAGGGGCTAGGGTTACACAGAGTCGGTTACAGAGAAGGGAATCGACATATCCAAATTGCCAAGCTTGCCTTCCATGCAAAGGAGAGTCCCACCCGGACACGGGACAAAGTCTTCAATCTTGTATCTTCATAGTCCAACAGTCTGGAGTAAGTATATAGTCCAGCTGTCCGAGGACCCCCTAATCCAGGACTCCCTCAATAGCCCCTGAACCAGGCTTCAATGATGATGAGTCTGGCGCGCAGAATGTCTTTGGCATTGCAAGGCGGGTTCCTTCTCCGAATACTTCAAAGTAGATCTTAAACACAAGAATCGTGTCCGGCTCTGCAAAACAAATTCCACATACCACCATAGAGAGCACAATATTCCACGAGTCTAATCTGCTGACAACTTTTCCATAGCATGACATCACGCCGTGGCCCGGTATTTATTCAAATCGTTTTCCAATCAGCCACTACACGTTTCGCGAGGCGGTTTCATTGGCATGTCTTGTCGAAGCAGAGATCGTGTCCCCTTATCACGGGATTCTCATAAATACGGGCATGGGTAACCCAACCTCTCCATTAGTATGACTCCTTGGATTAGGCAAGTTCCAAACGGCCGCGCGGAGGATGCTTGACATTCATCCCCTTTATAAAGAGGTCAAGACATGTCCCTTTCTTTCCACGCTTGATCCTTCCCTTCCCCCACCTCGAGTTCCAATACCCAAGGCTCAGCCCAAGCGCTTCGGACCTCCAACCATGTCCGGATCCAGCCTTCAAGGCCGGTGGATGGCCTCTTCTGTCACAGAGGAGGACATCACAAAGCTTAGGGAGGCTAGGTACTTGACCACCGAAATCCTTCACAGGCTTCCTGCTCAAGGGCAGGTTATCCCTACTCCCAAACCCAACGAGAGTGTTGTATTCATCTCCCACTTCCTCCGAGGGCTAGGCTTCGGTCTTGATCCCTTTGTTAGAGGGCTCATGTTCTATTACGAGCTAGATTTTCATGATCTAGCTCCAGATTCCTTCCTTCACATCTCAACGTTCATTGTTGTGTGTGAGGCCTTCCTCCGCATTACCCCACACTTCGACTTATGGCTCAAGACCTTCAATGTGATGCCGAAGATGATTGACGGGCGACACGCGGAGTGCGGAGGTGCTATAATAAGTAAAGGTGTCGATGTTTTATGGCCAAAAGGTTCCTTCCCGGAAGTTTCCGACCTATGGCAACGGGAGTGGTTTTATATCACACCACCCCGAGGTAGGAAGTGGGCGGCCGCCCCTGCCTTTCGATCCGTTCCTCTGCCACAACTTGCATCATGGGTCAACAAGGGGCTGGACTGGGGATCGGTTGATGACGTGTGGACATTGCAAAGCCGCACTCAGGATCTCATCAAGAAGGACATCCGTCTTGTCAAAGTAATCCAAGTAATGTTAGTTCGTCGGGTCCTGCCATGCCAACGTCGACCTCTCCGTATGTGGGAGTTCAACCCGGAAGGACCACGAACTGTTCAGCACTTCTTCGGCAGGACGCTTGAAGGGATGTATCAATTATTCTTCGGATCACGAATAAAGCGTCCGGACGCAACAGAGGATGCAGACCTCGATTGCAACCATCCAGATACCCAGGTAAGTAATTCCACAACCGAACACGCTGTCATTATATTTGTCACAACATTATTCTGAAAAACCATCCTCGGCCAAGGCTGGGTAAGAAATGCGGAGAAGATCAGGTGTGCGGCCCCTCTTCCCAAAGATTCGTCGGATCCTGTATTAACCAGGATGCTGGCTCATGCACCTTATCAAGTGCCATCAGGGGAGGACAAGGGGAGGAATGGGGAAGCCGAAAGCAGACTTCATGCTGGAGGTACGTTACGCATCGTAACTGGGGAAAGTAGTACTCCCGTGTCGGAGGATGAAAGAGGAGGAGAATCTAGTATCCCCTCTCCCCACAGGAAGAAAAGGCCCGCCCCCGAAGACTTGGAAGCAGAGGTCTCCAAACGAGGGAAGAAACCTTTATCAGGGGCCCTACCCCGGAGGGAACATTTGTGCACAGCGCCCACAGGGGGCAAGCCATTAACCGAGTCGTAAGTGAACAAAGGTGCTTAGTAAGCATACCCCGTTCTTTTCCTGAGAATAACGACTGAGACGTATGTTTTGCAGTTCGGCTTATAGCCTCCCTCAACAATCTTCGTCCTCAGGGGATCTTCTTACGAAGATGATGGAGAGTGAAACGCCTCCTCCTGCCTCTCCGCCCGAAGACGCGGATGACCCTTTAGGTGTCATCCCGGAGGATCTATCCCGATCCGCAAAGGCCAGAAGGTAACTCTTCGGCCGCCCGAGGTCCGGGGTGTTCGACTCCTAGAGAGACCAACAGAAAAAGCCCAGGACTGTCCGATATACAGCCGGACACATTGACGGGCTTCTGCGGCAAGCGTCTATCTCGGAGGCACATCGTACCTTAATGGGTACGGTGGTTGAGAAGATTTCATCCGCAAAAAGCGGGTTGAATGAAGCTTTTACGAGCCTGCTAAGAGGCTTTGAGGTACGCAATGTGATATTTTTTGATTATACCGTAAACGCAAGGCGCACTATGTATAGATAGTAGCCCTTGAGACTCTGGTTTCCATCCTAATGGGGCGATCAGAGGATCGAAAATAGAAATAATCTCAGGTAATGATTTTGCCAATTTTGTACACAGGCGGTCGCAGCCCCGGTAGCTGCTCGGGCTGCCGAATTTGCCAAGCTGAAGCGGCAACTTGATGTGGCGGATGAAGACATCATGCTTGTGAACAAGCGGCTTGACAAGGCATAGGGTATGTATTTTTGGGTGGTCAGCGAATATTAGTAAGGGCATGATGCTGGGATTTATAATATGCTTTGACTGCAGATGGTGATGCCGCCGTGGAGACCCTTCAGGATGAGCTTGCCCATGCCAAGGAGCAAGCCAGGAGAAGCAATGCGACTGCCGAGAAGGCAGCTGCTGAATTAAAAGCCGAACAGGCTGCTCATTGCCAAAGTGAGGATAGAGTGGCCAACATGGCTCTTGAGCTACAGAATGCCGCTAGCCGATATGAGCTTCTCGAAAGGTAAAACCAAGCGAAAACGACTGACCTAGAAAAGGCCTTACAAGCAGCGAAGGAAACTCACTCTGAGATCAGAGCGGCTTGGGAGGAGCTCCGGCAAGCCGATGAGATAGTGGCTTGGAAGCCCTTTTTATTGCGAACTGAATTCGGCGATCCGAAGTATGCGCCTCTTGATCAATTGTGGAGTTCTTCAGACGCATAATTGGATTTGTCGAAGAGTGCCACCGATGCGACACCGTATTTCCAAGATCAAGAAGATCATGAAACGGAAAGATTGTTCTGGTCGCAGTTCAGTACTCCAAGGCGTCCGCTGCTGTTGAACGAGCAAATGGCCGAATGGGCCGAGCTCCATAGGTTATCCGGGCTTGCCATGAAGGCTGTCATGGATCGCCTGTGGCCGGAGGAGCCAAGTCCGGATAGTTATTTTGGTTTGGTGCAACGATTTATTCGTGATGTGCCGCATATCGATGCTATCAAGCGGTCGGCGTGCATAGAGGGTGCACGGATGGCACTTGCCCATGTTAAGACATACTGGGCGGGGATGGAGGCCACCGCTATTGCAACTAGGGGTCCACCTGGGGGCCAGGACTTGCCCGAGCACTATTTTGAAGAAGTCTTAGAAGTTGCCCGTTTAATAGAGGCTCAGTGCTCAAAGAATATCATGTTCAAATGACATGTGTCTTGATGGTAAAAACAATGCTTTTAATAATAAAGGCTATATTTATACCTTTGCCCGTGTAGTATTGTAGTGCCTCCTGTGCGGTCGTTTATGTATATATGTATATAACTTGAAAGTTTGCAGTCGTTGGCTTCAGCCCCCTCGCTATAATGCGGGGGTGTTCGGTAAAAGCGCGTAATCACACTTGATCCAACGTCTTGGTCCGTTAAGGAGGTGGTAGCACGGCGAACGAGGCAATCGGACTATATACCTTTAACACTTTCACTTAGCCATATGAGTTTGACGGTGAGGCTACTATATAGCCCCTGGTATGTCCGCGTTTATCCGAATACGGTGCGTTTACATACGTGACCAGAAAACCGGTCCTTCATTAATGCGGAGGAATCACGAAGATTCCACTGAGTCATCGAGTGATTGACCAGTGTCTCGCTTTATCATGACAGTCAGTTTTCGGCTTTCTCTACTAAGGTGCTCATCCGGATGAACCAGGGCACAATCGCAGTAGTTCTCCCTGTGCCACCTTAACCGATAGAGCGGAACGTAAGGTAGCAAAACACGGGAGCCGGGCAAACCCAACTATTGACCAAAGACATGATTCGGAGCTGGTGCATATAAGGCCAAACTCACGACACCAAACACTCCCGAAGGTATTCAGACTTTACAAAATATACTGGGCTGAATACGACCCTTGATAGTGAGCCCTGAATTTCAAGGTACGTGCATCAATCCGGCGTGACAAAAGAGCGCCGGTGGTGAGAGCATAGATCTGAAAAACACACTGGTTGCTGCCTCTGTAACATCTATTTAAGAACGGCGAATCATAAGCTCGCCAATAACGCCGGTATCCCTCTTGGTCATTTTAAGTGCCAAGAGGGTGTGAGACAACAAGAGACAATAAAAAGGTTTACATAGGGTCTTAATCTAAGAAGAAACCTTTGAACGGGGCCCTACTGCACGTCTGCGCCTTTGTCTCTGTTGTGCCGTATCTTTGAAGGGTATAACACGATGGTCATCTGAAAAAAAAGCCCAAGGGAAAGAATCTGGTGTGACCGTGCGTAAAGTCGATTTATCTTAATGAACCGTGAAAATTCAATCTCTTGAGTGTTAATAAGGTCAAGCCAAACTATGGACCTTTTACATGCGGGCAGCTCCCCGCACCACATATGGGGCGTAACCATTAATCAAGCTTAGGTTTATCTGAGCTGCTACAACTAGGTGTGTGCCGAACACGTCTAGCCTGTCTGTGGTCTTGGAGACCGATGAGTTGCTCAGGTTGGGAAGGCCATTCCGTGATTCGGCTGCTAAAGCCGCCACGTACTCTTCCGTATGAAGAGAACGCTCTGTGTTTCCGCTAATTGTGATAACGCCACGTGGATCGGGCATCTTGAGTTTGAGATAAGCATAATGCGGGACTGCATTGAAACGAGCAAAGGCCGTTCTTCCGAGTAGTGCATGATAGCCGCTTCGGAACGGAGCAATGTCGAAGATTAGTTCTTCGCTTCGAAAGTTGTCGGGAGAACCGAATACAACCTCCAATGTTAAAGAGCCCGTGCAGCGGGCCTCTACTCCTGGTATTACTCCTTAAAGGTAGTACTACTTCGGTTGATTCTTGACGGGTCTATCCCCATCTTGCGGATAGTGTCCTGATATATCATATTAAGACTACTGCCACCGTCCATGAGGACTCAGGTGAGATGGTATCCGTCGAGTATTGGGTCAAGCACCAAGGCAGCCGAACCCCCATGACGGATACTAGTCGGATGATCCCTGCGATCGAAAGTGATCGGGTAGGCCGACCATGGGTTAAATTTGGGGGTGACGGGCTCTACAGCATATACATCTCGGAGTGCGCGTTTGCGCTTCCTCTTTGGGATGTGTGTGGCATAAATCATGTTCACTGTTTTGACCTCCGGTGGAAAAAAATTCTGTCCCCCAGTGTTCGGCTGGCGAGGTTCATCCTCATCTTCACTTAGTGGCTCCTTCCCTTTTTGTTCGGTGTTTAGCTTGCCGGCCTGTTTGAAAACCCAACATTCTTTGTTGGTGTGATTCGCAGGTTTCTCGGGGGTGCCATGAATCTGACAGGACTTTTCTAGAATTTTATTTAGGCTGGACGGACCATCTCTGCTGCCTTTAAATGGCTTTTTCCATTGACCGGGTGTAGAGCCCCTGAATCCGATGTTTACCGCTATATTGTTTGGGCTATCTTCATTATTTTGACGTTTGTTTTTATTGCATCATGGTTTTCCATTGCCATCCCTGATTTCGGATGTGCCTGGATCGCTGGTGCTGCTACGGGCCAACCAACTGTCCTCGCCCGCGCAAAAGCGGGTCATAAGAGTTGTTAGGGCTGCCATTGTCCTTGGCTTTTCCTGGCCGAGGTGTCTGGTGAGCCATTCGTCCCGGACACTGTGTTTGAAAGCTGCTAGGGCTTCGACATCCGGACAGTCGATGATTTGGTTTTCTTGATGAGAAATCTGTTCCAAAGCTGACGGGATGACTCTCCGGGTTATTGAATTATGTGACTTAAATCGTCTACATCCAGAGGTCGGACATAGGTCCCTTGAAAATTAGCCCAGAAAGAGTCCTCGAGTTCCTCCTAGCTTCCAATGGAATTTTTGGGGAGGCTTTTCAACGAGTGCAAAGCTGGTCCTTTCAACTTGAGGGGCAGGTATTTGATGGCGTGGAGATTGTCTCCACGAGCCATATGGATGTGAAGAATAAAGTCCTCAATCCAGACTGCAGGGTCTGTCGTTCCGTCGTATACCTTGATGTTTATGGGTTTAAACCCCTCTGGAAATTCATGATCCAGCACCTCATCGGTGAAGCACACGGGGTGTGCGGCACCCATGTACTTGGCTGTGTCGTGGCATGGGTCCGACGGATGTAGTGTTCGGTGTTGATTCCGAGCTGGTAGTCGATTAGTATAGTCGGTTTGGTGGCCGTGATCCTGCATAGGAACACGTTTCCTAGATCCATAGATGGACCTGGTCATACCAGCTCTTTTGTCCAGGTGCTCACGTAGATCGTGTGCTGACTTGTGTGCGGCGTCATTAGCCGCTTTGTCTCGGCCATGAGGTGGTCGGTTTGGCAGATCGGCCGTATTGTTTTTCGGCGGAATGGGCGCGATAGCCTCATCGTCGAATTCGGGCAGCAGCTTACGTTTTGGGTAGCTCTTTGTCTGGCGATCACCGCCGTATCTTTCCTCAGTGTCGAGCACTTTATTCTATCTGTGGTTGAGCGTATCCTGCACGGCTTTAAGCCGTTGCTTCTGCTTCTTCAAGCTCCTCGCGTTGGCAATAAGTCTCTTGTGGATGTGCTCTTGTTCCAAGTGTTTTTCCAGGATGATGTGTGCATCGTCGTCCGGGCTATTCTCCTCTCCGGAGACAGGTTTATAAGTTTTGTCTTCGGCATCACTGTGATCGGACAGCGGCCCCGGACTATGTTTGCCGTCTCCTTGCCCGTCCTGCTCCATCGTTGGGTCTGCGGGGTCGTTGTTATCTTCAGCATCATCCTGGGTGTTATTCTTTCTTGTGCCGGTATCGCTGTTTTTCCTATGGTGGGGTTTAGAGCGGCGCCGCTGGCATTGGCGCTTTGGTTGCTTCTCAAGAGGATTATCCTCCATTGCATCCTTTTGATCCTCGCCATTGTTTTCTTTGGGTGTGTCCACCATATATATGTCGTACGATGAGGTGGCTGTCTAGCGCCCTAGGGGCGGTGGTTCTCATTTTTCTCCGGCATCATCGTCCATACCGTCGATGTCTTCGGAGTCGAAATCAAGCATGTCAGTTAAGTCATCGACAGGGGCTATTAAGTGGGTGGTGGGTGGGTAACGAATTCCTTCATCGTCCGCTTCCCACTCAAGCCGGACATAGTTCGGCCAAGGGTCTCTTGACAAGGAGAGAGATTTTAATGAGTTTAACACGTCGCCCAAGGGCGAGTGCTGAAAAATGTCCATGGAGCTGAACTCCAAGATCGACGCCCAGTTAGATCCGATGGGCACGGATACACGCGGTTCGGAGCCTATGGCCGAAGATGAGTGAGGGAGTCCAAGATTAGGGGGTCCTCGGACAGCCGAACGCTATATGCTTATGCCGGACTGTTGGACTATGAAGATACAAGATTGAAGACTTCGTCCCTTGTCCGGGTGGGACTCTCCTTTGCGGGGAAGGCAATCTTGGCAATTCGTATATGTAGATTTCCTTCTTTGTAACCAACTCTGTGTAACCCTAGCCCCCTCTGGTGTCTATATAAACTGGAGGGTTTAGTCCGTAGGACAACAACAATCATAGTCATAGGCTAGGTTCTAGGGTTAGCCTCTACGATCTCGCGGTAGATCAACTCTTGTAATACTCATATCATTAAGATCAATCAAGCAGGAAGTAGGGTATTACCTCCATAGAGAGGGCCCGAACCTAGGTAAACATTGTGTCCCCCGCCTCCTGTTACCATTAGCCTTAGACGCATAGTTTGGGACCCCCTACCCGAGATCCACCGGTTTTGACACCGACATTGGTGCTTTCATTGAGAGTTCCACTGTGTCGTCACCATAAGGCTTGATGGCTCCTTCAATCATACACAACAACGAGGTCCAGGGTGAGGTTTTCCTCCCCGGACAGATCTTCATATTCGGCGGCTTCGCACTGCGGGCCAACTCGCTTGGCCATCTGGAGCAGATCGATAGCTACGCCCCTGGCCATCAGGTCAGGTTTGGAAGCTTGAACTACACCGCCAACATCCGCGGAGACTTGACCTTTGATGGATTCGAGCCCATGACACGTACACCCTACGGTCGCGACCAGCATGACCTAGATCGGCCGTCGGACGGTGTTCGGGAGTTCGCACATGCAACTGCCCTGGCTTTAAATCCAGAGCAAATCGTGCCATCCGAGGACGGGTGGATGGACCGTGCCATCGAGGTCGCACACTCAGCAGTGATAGAGCCGAACACATGTCTTGCTTCCAAGGAGACCTGTATCATCGGACCCCCGTACTCGTCTCCGGTCGTAGGCTCCGAACCGCGTGCATCCGTGCCCATCGGATCTGACTGGGCACCGATCATGGAGTTTTGCTCCGCGGATATCTTTCAGCACTCGCCCTTGGGTAATGTGCTAAACTCATTAAAATCTCTCTCCCTGTCAGGAGACTCTTGGCCGAACTATGTCTAGCTTGAGTGGGAAGCGGACGACGAAGGAATTCGTTACCCACCCACAACCCACTTGATAGCCACTATCGACGACTTAACCGACATGCTTGATTTCGACTTCGAAGACATCGACGGTATGGACGACGATGCCAGAGAAGAACAGGAACCACCGCCCACAGGGCGCTGGACAGCCACCTCATCATACGATATATATATGGTGGACACACCCAAAGGAGATAATGGCGAGGATCAAAAGGATGCAGCGGAGGATGATCCTCTTGAGAAGCAAACCAAGCATCAAGGTCAGCGGCGCTGCTCTAAATTCCGCCATAGCAAAAACAACGATACCGGCACAAGAAACAATAGCACTCCGGATGATGCCGAAGATGAAAACAATCCTATCCAGCCAAGCTTCGAGCAGGCCGAACGGGAGGATGGGCAAGCTAGCCCTGATGAACAGGCAATGGATGAAGACTCGGAGGATGACAATTACATGCCCCTCTCTGAAGACGAGGTGAGCCTCAGCAACGAAGAATTTATCGTGCCTAAGGATCCCGTCGAGCAGGAGCGCTTCAAGCGCCGACTTATAGCCACCGCAAAGAGCCTGAAGAAAAAATAGCAACAACTTCAAGCTGATCAAGATCTGCTAACTGACAGATGGACTGAGGTCCTAGCGGCCGAGGAATATAGACTCGACCGCCCAACTAAAAGCTACCCGAGGCGCAGGTTGTTACCTCAATTTGAGGACGAGGCATTAGAGCCCACACTACCAGCAGGATGCGGCTGACCGACCACCTTGTGGCTGAGATAAAGTGGCATATCAGCCTGAACACCAGCCCGCACCCCGTCACCAATCAAACAAAAACACGAAGGACCGAGGCTACATCCATGACCTGCGAGAAGACTTGAAAAACAAAGCAGGACAGTCAAGATCGATCTTTAGATCGTGGGGGCGCGCCCCAACACGTGACGATGACCGCCACGCCGGATATACTAAATACAAATCCATCTGTGCCGAGTACAGCAGACCAGACTCATTGGAACTGCATCGCGACGTAGCTTGGCATAGAGGCGCGCACACCCCCTATGCTTCACTGACGGAGTAATGGAGCATGAGTTCCCAGAAGGGTTTAAACCCGTAAACATCGAACCATACGATGGGACAACAAACCCCGCGGTATGGATTGAAGATTTCCTCCTCCACATTCACATGGCCCGCGGCGATGATCTACATGCCATCAAGTATCTCCCACTAAAGCTCAAGGGACCGGCTCGGCACTGGCTGAATAGTCTGTCGGCAAACTCTATTGGCAGTTGGGAAAACCTGGAAGACGCATTCCTTGACAACTTCCAGGGCACTTATGTGCGACCACCGGATAACTACCGCAACAAAGAGTTAATCTTTGACATCGTCCCTTTTCGTAGCAGCTATCATGCATTGGTCGAACGAACCGCGTTTGCTCGATTCAACGTGGTGCCACATTATGCCTACCTTAAGCTCAAGATGCCCGGTCCACGCGGCGTCATAACAGTTAATGGCAAGGCCGAACGCTCCCCCCGTGCCGAAGAGTACACCGCCGCCTTAACAGTAGAAGCACAGAGTGGCATCTTTCAATCGAACCTTGAGTCGACAGCCAAGCTTCCGGACACCATCAAAGGAGTCTGAACTACTTCGCGGCAGGATAGCCCGGCTCGTCAAGAGCTCAATTAAACACTCCGGCAGTAGATGGAGGCAAAGCTAGCATAGGCCACACAATGCGGCTTAACCGCTCTGTGGCACACAAAGGTTTTTTGCATTTTCTTTGCAGGTCCACTTTTGTGTAGGCCATGACTGGAGACATGGCGACCAGACCCATGAACGGACGAATATACCAAGAAGGGAAACAGCTCGAACGCGTAAGGGAATCCTTAGATATTCCCCTCGATGACCATCCGATTACAACCCGGATCCGCACACAACCTCCCCCGCCTGGTCTCAACAGGTTCCAAGTCATATTTCTTTTTATCACATTACCTGTACTCATACGCATCGACGTATTATTCAATTACAACATGTGGCTTTATATGACGCTTATTTGCTGTTGTTTCTTATTGACACTCTTTGTCAAATGGCATCCGTACACTATGATATTCCTTAATATGCCAGGGGCCTCGTTGTACCCATAATACAGCAATAAAGTACGAACACCTTCACGGTCGTTCGGCACCCCGAACTTATAGCATTATATGCATCGGCTCCGAATCAAGTCTTGGGTCAATAGTTGGGTTGCCCGGCTCCTGTGCTTGCTACCCTACGTTCCGCTATATCGACTAGGGTAGTAAAGGGAGAACTACTGTGATTGCGTCCTGGTTCTTCCAGACGAGCGCCTCAGTAGAGAAAGCCGAAAACTGACTGTCCTGATACGGCGAGAGTTGGTCAGCTGTTCGAGAGGTTTAAAAATCTTTAAGGATTTCTTCCGCACTATGCGAAAACTAATGCAGCGTGCGATGGACCGGCTATCTCTTCTGATCAGGTGCTTATAGAGCCCCTAGTGCGGTCTTCCGAACACCAGGGGCTGCGCCTACCTTTCTTTTGTCAAACTCCTATGGCTAAGTGAGGGTGATAAAGCCTTATAATACGATTGCCTGGTTCGTTGTGCTGAACACCTCTTTCAAGGACCCAAAACTGGGGTAAAGAGTGCTCAGGTTTATCTCGAACACCCCCGTATTTTCTACGTGGGGCAGAAGCCGACGACTGGCCAACTCTCAGGATTAATATATAAAACGGCCACACGGGAGGTAAAATTTTCAAATAACATGCATTATATCTTTTAAATGACCTTGTTCAACACTACATGGGATATCATGAATGTATTCAGGGGAATATAATATCCTTGGCACATTGCTCCGCTACAAGGAGGGATCCTTTCAGGACACTATCATAATATAACTCGGGCTTGCGGTGCTCCTTCCCCGCCGGCGGTCCTTTGGTCACTAGCTTTTCACCATCCATCTTCGTCCAGTGCACCTTCACGCGGGCGAAGGCCATTCGCGCACCCTCCATACAGACCGACCACATGATGACTTCAAGTCGAGGGCAGGCACTCACAAGTCGCTTCACGAGCCCGAAGTAGCTGCTGGGAATCGGCTCGGCAGGCCATAACCGGATAATTAAATCCTTCATGGCTAGTTCGGCCGCCTTATGCAGTTCGATCAGCTGCTTCAGTTGATCGGCAAAGGACATTGGATACTCTGGCAACAGATACTGCGACCAGAAGATCTTCTCCGAAGTGCTCCTTTCTTTGGCTCGATAGAATTGTGCGGCATCAGATACGCTATGTGGCAGCTCCGCAAATACCCCTGGAGAAATCCGAATTCAAATTTGTAACATGATTTTATCCCTTCAAATATTTGCTTTGCATAGAAAAAGCGTTACCCACCGCGATCTTCCTCGCCTCCTGGATTTCTTGCAGGGTGCCTTGGGCTTCCCCCTGGGCATCGCGTGTGGCTTGACGAGCCTTGGTGAGTTTGGATTCTTTCTCCGTTAAACTCTTCTCCAAGGTCTCGCATTTCTTCATGGCCTCTTCGAGCTCTTGCTCAGCTTCAATAACCATGGCCTCATGCTTCTCAAGAAGAGCCCGCTCTGTGGTTGCCTTCTTCTCGGCATCGGCCACAACCTTCTTAAGAGCCTCGACTTCGGCCGTCGCCCCTAGAGCACATCATGAAAATATATTCATCATACTCAATTATTCATTTGCGCTGAACACAAACAAGGTTTTTTGCATACCTTGGTTATCCTCTGCTACGTCTTGAGCTTGCGTTGGTTTTCCTTGAAGAGGAAAGGTGATGCAGCAATAGTAGCTTAAGTATTTCCCTCAGCTTTTGAGAACCAAGGTATCAATCCAGTAGGAGGCTCCTCAAAAGTCCCACGCACCTACACAAACAAACAAAGAACTCGCAACCAACGCAATAAAGGGGTTGTCAATCCCTTCACGGCCACTTGCAAAAGTGAGATCTAATAGAGATAGTATGATAAGATAGATATATTTTTGGTATTTTATAATATAGATGCAAAAAGTAAAGATGCAAATAAAAGTAGATTGGAAGCACATATGATAAAAGATAGACCCGGGGCCATAGATTTCACTAGAGGCTTCTCTCAAGATAGCATAAGTATTACGGTGGGTGAACAAATTACTGTCGAGCAATTGATAGAAAAGCAAATAATTATGAGATTATCTAGGCGTGATCATGTATATAGGCATCCCGTCCGTGACAAGTAGACCGACTCCTGCCTGCATCTACTACTATTACTCCACACGTCGACCGACTCCTGCCTGCATCTAGAGTATTAAGTTCATAAGAACAAAGTAACGCCTTAAGCAAGATGACATGATGTAGAGGGATAAACTCATACAATATGATATAAACCCCATCTTTTTATCCTCGATGGCAACAATACAATACATGCCTTGCAACCCCTGCTGTCACTGGGTAAGGACACCGCAAGATTGAACCCAAAGCTAAGTACTTCTCCCATGGCAAGAAAGATCAATCTAGTAGGCCAAACCAAACTGATAATTCGAAGAGACTTGCAAAGATAACTCAATCATACATAAAAGAATTTAGAGGAGATTCAAATATTTCTCATAGATAAACTTGATCATAAACCCACAATTCATCGGATCTCGACAAACACACCGCAAAAAGAGTTTACATCGAATAGATCTCCACAAGAGAAGGGGAGAACATTGTATTGAGATCCAAAAAGAGAGAAGAAGCCATATAGCTAATAACTATGGACCCGAAGGTCTGTGGTAAACTATTCACAACTCATTGGAGGGGCTATGGTGTTGATGTAGAAGCCCTCCATGGTCGATTCCCCCTCCGACGGAGCGCCAGCGAAGGCTCGAAGATGGGATCTCGCGGATACAGAAGGTTACGGTGGTGGAAATTGTGTTTCGTTGGCTCCCTCGATGTTTTTGGGGTACGTAGGCTTATATAGGAGGAAGAAGTACGTCGGTGGCCGCCCGAGGGGCCCACGAGACAGGGCATGCCCTATAGGGGGGCGTGCCCTACCCTCTCGTGGCCGCCTCGGATGCTTCTTTACTTGCACTCCAAGTCCCCTGGATCATTTGTTCCAAAAATCACGCTCACGAAGGTTTCATTCCGTTTGGACTCCGTTTGATATTCCTTTTCTTCGAAATACTGAAATAGGCAAAAAACAGTAATACAGGCTGGGCCTCTCGTTAGTAGGTTAGTCCCAAAAATGATATAAATGTGTAAAATAAAGCCCATAAACATCCAAAAGGGGTAATATAATAGCAAGGAACAATCAAAAATTATAGATATGTTGGAGACATATCAAGCATCCTCAAGCTTAATTCCTGCTCGTCATCGAGTAGGTAAATGATAAAAATAGAATTTTTGATGTGGAATGCTACCTAGCATAATTCTCAATGTAATTTTCTTTATTGGGGCATGAATGTTCAGATCCAAATGATTCAAAATAAAAGTTCATATTGACATAAGAAATGGTGATACTTCAAGCATACTAATCAAAGTAATCATGTCTTCTCAAAAATAACATGGCCAAAGAAAGTTATCCCTACAAAATCATATAGTCTGGCTGTTGCTCTATCTTCATCACACAAAGTATTTAATCATGCACAACCCCGATGACAAGCCAAGCAATTGTTTCATACTTTAATAATCTCAAACTTTTTCAACTTTCACACAATACATGAGCATGAGCCATGGACATAGCACTATATGTGGAATAGAATGGTGGTTGTGGAGAAGACAAAAAAAGAAGATAGTCTCACATCAACTAGGAGTATCAACGGGCTATGGAGATGCCCATTAATAAATACCAATGTGAGTGAGTATGGACTGTCATGCAATGGATGCACTAGATCTGTAAATATATGAAAGCTCAACAAAAGAAACTAAGTGGGTGTGCATCCAACTTGCTTGCTCACGAAGACCTAGGGCATTTTGAGGAAGCCCATCATTGGAATATACAAGCCAAGTTCTATAATGAAAAATTCCCACTAGTATATGAAAGTGACAACATAGGAGACTCTTTATCATGAAGAGCATGGTGCTAATTTAAAGCAGAAGTGCTTAAAAAGAGATAGTAGCATTGTCCCTTCTATCTTTTTCTCTCATTTTATTTTTTTTTCTTTTTTACTCTCTTTTTTTCTTTCTTTGGCCTTTCTTTCTTTTTCTTTTTGGCCTTTCTCTTTTTTCCCTTTTTTTTTCTTTTTCTCCTTTTTTTCTTTTTGTAAAGTCCGAAGTCTCATCCCGACTTGTGGGGGAATCATAGCCTTCATCATCCTTTCCTCACTGGGACAATGCTCTAATAATGAAGATCATCACACTTTTATGGATTTACAACTCAAGAATTACATCTCAAAGCTAGAACAAGATATGACTCTATATGAATGCCTCCGGCAGTGTACTGGGATATACAATGAATCAAGAGTGACATGTATGAAAATTATGAATGTGGCCTTACCACAAATACAATGTCAACTACATGATCATGCAATGAGCAATATGACAAAAGTAATGCGTGTCATATGAACGGAACGGTGGAAAGTTGCATGGCAATATTTCTCGGAATGGCTATGGAAATGCCATAATAGGTAGGTATGGTGGCTGTTTTGAGGAAGGTATATGGTGGGTGTATGGTACCGGCGAAATTTGTGCGGCACAAGAGAGGCTAGCAATGGTGGAAGGGTTAGAGTGCGTATAATCCATGGACTCAACATTAGTCAAAAGAACTCATGTACTTATTGCAAAAATCTAGAAGTCATCAAAAACAAAGTACTATGCGCATGCTCCTAGGGGGATAGATTGGTAGGAAAAGATCATCACTCGTCCCCGACCGCCACTCATAAGGAAGACAATCAATAAATAAAATTGTGCTCCAACTTCATCACAAAGCGGTTCACCATACGTGCATGCTACGGGAATCACAAACCTCAACACAAGTATTTTTCATAATCACCTCAACTAGCATGACTTTAATATCACTACCTCCATATCTCAAAACAATTATCAAGCATCAAATTGATCATAGCATCCAATTCACTTTCTATGATAGTTTTTATTATACCCAACTTGGATGCTCATCATTCTAGGACCAAATTTGTAACCATCGCAAATACCATGCTGTTCTAAAAGAATCTCAAAATAATATAAGTGAAGCATGAGAGACTAGCAATTTCTTCAAAATTAATCCACCGCCGTGCTCTAAAAGATATAAGTGAAGCACTAGAGCAAAAACTATCAAGCTTAAAAGATATAAGTGAAGCACATAGAGTATTCTAGAAAATTCTAATCAAGTGGGCTTCTCCCAAAAGGTGTGTACAGCAAGCATGATTGTGGTAAACTAAAAAGCAAAGACTAATATAATACACGATGCTCCAAGCAAAACACATATCATGTGGCGAATAAAAATATAGCTCCAAGTAAAGTTACCAATGAACGAACACGAAAGAGGGGATGCCTTCCCGGGGCATCCCCAAGCTTAGACTTTTGGCTATCCTTGAATATATTTTGGTGCCATGGGCATCCCCAAGCTTAGGATCTTACCACTCCTTATTTCATAGTCCATAAAAGCTATACCCAAAACTTGAAAAATTCACAACACAAAACTCAACAGGAAATCTTATAAGCTCTGTTAGTGAAAGAAAACAAAACCACCACATAAGGTACTGTAATGAACTCATTCTTTATTTATTTTGGTGTTAAACCTACTGTATTTCAAGTTCTCTATGGTTCATACCACTTAATACTAGCCATAGATGCATCAAAATAAGCAAACAACACACGAAAAACAGAATCTGTCAAAAACAGAACAGTCTATAGAAATCTGTAACTAATGTAAACTTCTGGAACTCTAAACATCCTACCAAAATAGGAAGTCCTGGACAATTTGTCTATTGATCATCAGCAAAAGAATCAACACAAAATCACATTTCTGTGATTTAACAAAACTAAATTCGTGCGTGCAAAGTTTCTGTTTTTCAGCAGAATCAAATCAACTATCATCATAGGTTATCCTATAGGTTCTAGTTGGCACAAACACTAGTTAAAAAATAAAAACACATATAAACAGGAGGTAGATGCAAGATTTATTACTAAACAGGAACAAAACAAAAAACACAAAGAAAATTGGGTTGCGTCCCAACTAGCGCTATCGTTTAACGCCCCTAGCTAGGCATAAAAGAGAAGATAGATCTAAGTAGTGCCATCTTTGGCACTCAATTCATAAGTAGCTCGCATGATAGATTCACAAGGTAATTTGATTTTCTTTGTTGGAAAGTGCTCCATGCCTTTCTTTAATGGAAATTGGAATCTAATATTCCCTTCCTTCATATCAATAATCGCACCAATTGTTCTAAGGAAAGGTCTACCAAGAATAATAGGGCAAGAAAGATTGCAATCTATATCAAGAACGATAAAATCTACAGGCACCAAATTTCTATTTGCAACAATGAGAACATCATTGATCCTTCCCATTGGATTTTTAATGGTGTAATCCGCAAGGTGCAAATTTAAAGAGCAATCATCAAGATCATGGAAACCTAGAATATCACATAAAGTTTTCGGAATCGTGGAAACACTAGAACCCAAATCACAGAAAGCAAAACACTCATGATCTTTAATTCTAATCTTTATAGTAGGTTCCCACTCATCATTAAGTTTTCTAGGTATAGAAACTTCCAAATTAAGTTTTTCATCATAAGATTGCATCAAGGCATCAATGATATGTTTGGTAAAAGCTTTATTTTGACTATAAGCATGATCCGAATTAACAATGGATTGCAACAAGGAAATACAACTTTCTAAAGAGCAATTATCATAATAAAATTCCTTGAAATCCGAGATAGTGGGTTCAATACTATTTAAAGTCATGACCTCTCCAATCCCACTTTTACCAAATTTAGCATCAAGATCTAAAAACTCCGAATTCTTGGGATGCCTTCTAGGTAAAGTTGACTCATCTTCAGTCCCATAATTATCAAGATTCATATTGCAAAACAATGATCTAATAGGAGACGCATCAATAACTTTAAGATCTTCATCATTATTTTCATGGAAACTAGAAGAACATGCCTTTACAAAGCTATCTTTCTTAGCACACAATCTAGCGGTTCTTTCCTTGCACTCATCAATGGAAATTCTCATTGCTTTGAGAGACTCATTGATATCATGCTTAGGGGAAGAAGATCTAAGTTTAAGAGAATCAACATCAAGCGAAAGTCTATCAACTTTCCTAGCCAAATCATCAACTTTGAGCAATTTTTCTTCAAGCAAGGCATTAAAATTCTTTTGAGAAATCATTAATTATTTCACACTATTCTCAAAATTAGAGGGCATCTTATTAGAATTACCATAAGAATTATTGTAGGAATTTCCATAATTATTAGAGGAATTACTAGGGAACGGTCTGAATTAAAGTTTCCTCTATAAGCATTGTTTCCAAAACTATTCCTACCAACAAAATTCACATCCATAGATTCATTATTATTCTCAATCAAAGTAGACAAAGGCATATCATTGGGATCAAGAGGAGTATTCTTAGTAGCAAACAATTTCATAAGTTCATCCATCTTTCCACTCAAAACATTGATTTCTTCTATAGGATGCACTTTTTTACTAGAAGATCTTTAGGTGTGCCATTGAGAATAATTAGCCATAATATTATCAAGAAGTTTTGTACCATCTCCTAATGTGATTTCCATAAACGTGCCTCCCGTGGCCGAATCTAAGAGATTTCTAGAAGCAAAGTTCAAACCGGCATAATTTTTTTGTATGATCATCCATAAATTCAAACCATGAGTAGGGTGATTGAGAATCATCAATTTCATTATTTCCCAAGATTGGGCAACATGCTCATGATCAAGTTGTTTAAAATTCATAATATCGTTCCAAAGAATAATAATCTTAGCGGGAGGAAAATACTTAGATATAAAAGCATCTTTGCACTTGTTCCAAGAATCAATACTATTTTTAGGCAAAGACGAAAACCAAACTTTAGCACGATCTCTAAGTGAAAACAGAAATAACTTCAATTTAACAATATCGTTATCCGTATCTTTCTTATTTTGCATATCACACAAATCAACAAAGTTGTTTGGATGAGTAGCGGCATCTTCACTAGGAAGGTCGGTGAATTGATCTTTCATAACAAGATTCAGCAAAGCAGTATTGATTTCATAAGACTTAACATCATTAAGAGGAGCAATCGGAGTACTAAGGAAATCATTATTATTGGTATTCGAGAAATCACACAATTTGGTATTATTTTGCGCCATGGCAACAAATAATCCAACACACAAGCAAAAAAAAAAGGCAAGCAAAAGAGAGAGAGAGAGATTGGGAAACAGAGGGCGAATAAAACGGCAAGGGTGAAGTGGGGGAGAGGAAAATGAGAGGCAAATGGCAAATAATGTAAATGCGAGGGAGATGAGTTTGTGATGGGTACTTGGTATGTCTTGACTTGAGCGAAGACCTCCCCGGCAACGGCGCCAGAAATCCTTCTTGCAATGTCTTGAGCTTGCGTTGGTTTTCCTTGAAGAGGAAAGGGTGATGCAGCAATAGTAGCGTAAGTATTTCCCTCAGTTTTTGCGAACCAAGGTATCAATCCAGTAGGAGGCTCCTCAAAAGTCCCACGCACCTACACAATCAAACAAAGAACTCGCAACCAACACAATGAAGGGGTTGTCAATCCCTTCACGGCCACTTGCGAAAGTGAGATCTAATAGAGATAGTATGATAAGATAGAAATATTTTTGGTATTTTGTAATATATATAGATGCGAAAAAGTAAACATGCAAATAAAAGTAGTTTGGAAGAAAATATGATAAAAGATAGACCCGGGGGCCATAGGTTTCACTAGAGGCTTCTCTCAAGATAGCATAAGTATTACGGTGGGTGAACAAATTACTGTCGAGCAATTGATAGAAAAGCAAATAATTATGAGATTATCTAGGCATGATCATGTATATAGGCATCACGTCCATGACAAGTAGACCGACTCCTGCCTGCATCTACTACTATTACTCCACACATCGACCGACTCCTGCCTTGATCTAGAGTATTAAGTTCATAAGAAGAGAGTAACGCCTTAAGCAAGATGACATGATGTAGAGGGATAAACTCATGCAATATGATATAAACCCCATCTTTTTATCCTCGATGGCAACAATACAATATGTGCCTTGCAACCCCTGCTGTCACTGGGTAAGGACACCGCAAGATTGAACCCAAAGCTAAGCACTTCTCCCGTGGCAAGAAAGATCAATCTAGTAGGCCAAACCAAACTAATAATTCGAAGAGACTTGCAAAGATAACTCAATCATACATAAAAGAATTCAGAGGAGATTCAAATATTTCTCATAGATAAACTTGATGATAAACCCACAATTCATCGGATCTCGACAAACACACCGCAAAAAGAGTTTACATTGAATAGATCTCCACAAGAGAGGGGGAGAACATTGTATTGAGATCCAAAAAGAGAGAAGAAGCCATATAGCTAATAACTATGGACCCGAAGGTCTGTGGTAAACTACTCACAACTCATCGGAGGGGCTATGGTGTTGATGTAGAAGCCCTCCGTGGTCGATTCCCCCTCCGGTGGAGCGCTGTCGGAGGCTCCAAGATGGGATCTCGCGGATACAGAAGGTTACGGTGGTGGAAATTGTGTTTTGTTGGCCCCCTCGATGTTTTTAGGGTACGTAGGCTTATATAGGAGGAAGAAGTACGCCGGTGGCCGCCCGAGGGGCTCACGAGACAGGGGGGCACGCCCTATAGGGGGGGGTGCCCGACCCTCTCGTGGCCACCTCGGCTGCTTCTTGACTTGTACTCCAAGTCCCCTGGATCACGTTTGTTCCAAAAATCACTCTCCCGAAGGTTTCATTCCATTTGGACTCCGTTTGATATTCCTTTTCTTCAAAATACTGAAATAGGCAAAAAAACAGCAATACGGGGGCTGGGCCTCCGGTTAGTAGGTTAGTCCCAAAAATGATATAAATGTGTAAAATAAAGCCCATAAACATCCAAAAGGGGTAATATAATAGCATGGAACAATAAAAAATTATAGATACATTGGAGACGTATCATCCTCCAATTGCTTTTTCAATTGGCCAAGTTCTTTTTTGGCCCGCTCCAGAATCTGCTTCAGTCCGGAAACTTCCGCAGTATGAGAGGCGGCAGCTGCTACAAACGCCTGCTTATAAAAAAAGAGGGAGAGGAGCCATAAGGTGAGTCTCCTACGAACATGTATTTGATCCTCTGTCCGATTCTTTCTTTCGAACACCGAACAGTGTATCAGGGGCTACTACCTATACTATAACACTCTTTGAAACCTCACAACATACCTCAAAGCCCGTTATAAGGCTGATGCAGGCTTCATTCAGCCCGCTCTTAGCGGACTGAATCTTCTCAATCACCGCACCCATAAGGGCACGGTGTTCTTCAACAATGGAGGCGCTCTTCAGCGCCGCTGATAAGGTATCCGGCACCTCTGGTTAGGCAGAGGTTGCCGTTGGAACAAGCGGACCCCCTCCTGTCGAGGGAGGCTGCCTGCCTGATTCCGGAGCCATTTTGGTCTCCGGAATTGTGTCCGGCTAGGGGCGAATTTGAGATAGCCCCCGCCGTCGGTGTCCATGGGATCCTTTTCCCCCGTGTGTCCGACCACCAAAGTTTGACCCCCTGGCGCCGCCTTGATGGTCTTTTCACCCCCTCCTTGGCCTGGGTCCCTCTGGGACGACGCCTCGGTGTCATTCACGTGTTTTGGGGAGGGGGCCTTTGGGGGTTTCCCGCTGTCCATAACATCCGAGCCCTATAAATCCTCCGATGAGGATTGTTCGGCGCGGGACCTCGCCGGACTGCAAAAAAGTGTGGCTCAATGGTTAAACACCATACAATAGTGAGTCTGGATGCGCAAACGTGTCCGAATTTTATATACTCACGATTTCACCAGGGGCTGGACCCTGGGATCCCACTCCGAGCTGCTGTCAGTTGCGGTGGCGGATTCCTCCAGAAGGGGAGTTTTTCCCTTCTTAGGCGACTCAGCCTCCAAGTGTGTGGAGGCCGTCCTTTTCTTTCTTCCCCTCGCTGGGGGGATTGGTTTTCCTCCTCTTCCTCGACCTCCTTGGAGGAAGAGCGGGCCTCGGAGTCTTCGGATACTGTGTCCGAAGTTCCTCGGCGACGACGGCCGCCCCTGGTCTCTTTAACCTCTTTCTCGGTTTTCTTCTTCGGCGCCTTGTAAGGCACCAGGACCAGCATCTTCGTCAGAAGTGGGCCGGCTGGTTCTTTTGGCAGCGGGGCCGGGTGTAGATTTGCCCTACCTTCTTCGTGCAGCCCTAGGAGAGTTGTGGAAAAATACATTGAGCATTTCCCTTGGATTATACAGATAAAGCATGTGACTTGCCAACATACAGAGACTTACCGAACTTGCAGGTCGGGACAGTTGATACCCGCGGTCCTTGGCTGAGTCCGGCCACGATTTGTCGGACTTAAAAAGCACTTTCCAGATGTCTTCATGCAATGAGTCGAAGAACCCTAGTAGGGTCTGGTGCTTGGCTGGGTCGTACTCCAATAAATGGCAAGCCCTGTGTTGGCAAGGGAGAATCCGGCGAACTAACATCACCTGGACTACATTGACAAGTTTGATATTCTTGTCTTCCATACCCTTGACGCGCGTCTGGAGCACCGACAACTCGTCGGGCGAAGACCAGTTCAGGCCCTTCTTGGGCCAGGACGTAAGCCGCAGTGGAGCCCCGGATCGGAATTCGGGAGCTGCGGCCCATTTTGTGCCGCGTGGCTCAGTGGCATAGAACCACTGTTGTTGCCACCCTTTGACGGAATCATTGAAGGTACCTGATGGCCATGTGACGTTGGGCATCTTGCTCACCATGGCTCCTCCGCACTCAGCGTGGTCGCCGCTCACTACCTTGGGCTTCACATCAAAAATCTTCAGCCATAAGCCGAAGTGTGGCGAGATGCGGAGAAAGGCCTCGCATACGACGATGAATGTCGAGATGATGAGGAAGGAATTGGGGGATAGATCATGAAAATCGAACCCATAGTAATACATAATGCCGCGAACGAATGGGTGGAGGGGAAACCCTAGCCCGCGGACAAAGTGAGGGAGGAATACAACCCTCTCGTGGGATTCCGGAGTAGGGACGATCTGTCCCGCCGTCGGGAGACGATGGCTGATCTTCTTGGCCAGATACCTGGCCTCCCGAAGTTTCTTGATATCCTTCTCCCGGAGGGTAGAGGCCATCCACTTGCCTCCTGCTCTAGATCTGGACATTTTCGGAGGGCCTTTGTGGGCGGAGAAGGCGAACGCTTGGGCGCTGGAGCTCGAGCGAGAGAGAATGGATGAGCACAGGAAGAAGAAGGCGTGGGTGAAAAAGGGGAGTCCGTATCTCCTTATAAAGGCAGCAGGGATCCTGCGCCTCCCCACTTGCCCCAGAAACTCGCTTATCACCCAAGCGTCGTGATTAATGGCGCGGTTGGGTTACCCACGCCTGTATTGATGAGAATCCCATGATAAGGGGACACGATCTCTGCTTCGACAAGACATGCCGATAAAACCGCCTCGCAAAATGTGCAATAGCATGTTGAGAGAACGGTTCGAATAATGACCGGGCGGCGGCATGATGTCACGCTATGAAAAGTTGTCAGCAGATTAGATTTGTGGAATATTGTGCTCTCTACGGTGGTATGTGGAATTTGTTTTGCAGAGCCGGACACGATTCTTGTGTTCAAGATCTTCTTTGTAGTATACGGAGAAAGAACCTGATACGTCTCCGTCGTATCTATAATTTTTTATTGTTCCATGCACATATATTTCAACTTTCATATACTTTTGGCAACTTTTTATACTATTTTTGGGACTAACATATTGATCCAGTGCCCAGTGCTAGTTCCTGTTTGTTGCATGTTTTATGTTTCGCAGAAACCCCATATCAAACAGAGTCCAAACAGGAGAAAAACAGACGGAGAACTATTTTGGAATATTTATGATTTTTGGGAAGTAAAATCAACGCGAGACGGTGCCCGAGGGAGCCACGAGACAGGGGGGTGCCCCAGAGGGGCAGGCGTGCCCTGGACTCTCATGGGCACCCCGTAAGGCAGTTGACGCTCTTCTTTTGCCGCAAGAAAGCTAATTTTATAAGAAAAATCTGGGCGAAAGATTCACCCCAATAGGAGTTACGGATCTCCGGATATAAAAGAAACGGTGAAGGGGAAGGATCAGGGAACGCAGAAACAAAGAGAGACAGAGAGATAGATCCAATCTCGAAGGGGCTCTCGCCCCTCCCACGCCATGGGAGCCAAGGACCAGAGGGGAAACCCTTCTCCCATCTAGGGAGAAGGTCAAGGAAGAAGAAGAAGAAGGGGGTCTCTCCCCCCTTGCTTCTGGTGGCACCGGAACGCCGCCGGGGGCCATCATCATCACCGTGATCTACACAAACACCTCCGCCATCTTCACCAACATCTCCATCACCTTCCCCCATCTATCTATAGCGGTCCACTCTCCCGCAACCTGCTGTACCCTCTACTTGAACATGGTGCTTTATGCTTCATATTATTATCCAATGATGTGTTGCCATCCTATGATGTCTGAGTAGATTTTCGTTGTCCTATTGGTGGTTGATGAATTGCTATGATTGATTTAATTTGCTTATGGTTATGTTTCTGTCCTTTGGTGCCCATCATATGAGCGCGCGCGTGGATCACACCATAGGGTTAGTTGTATGTTGATAGGACTATGTATTGGAGGGCAAGAGTGACAGAAGCTTCTACCTAGCATAGAAATTGATGCATATGGGATTGAAGGGGGACGAATATATCTTAATGCTATGGTTGGGTTTTACCTTAATGAACGTTAGTAGTTGTGGATGCTTGCTAATAGTTCCAATCATAAGTGCATAGAATTCCAAGTCAGGGATGATATGCTAGCAGTGGCCTCTCCCACATAAAACTTGCTATCGGTCTAGTAAAGTAGTCAATTGCTTAGGGACAATTTCATAACTCCTACCACCACTTTTCCACACTCGCTATATTTACTCTATTGTTTCTTTATCTAAACAGCCCCTATCTTCTATTTATGTGTTCTTTATTATCTTGCAAACCTATCCAACAACACCTACAAAGTACTTCTAGTTTCATACTTGTTCTTGGTAAAGCGAACGTCAAGCGTGCGTAGAGTCGTATCGGTGGTCGATAGAACTTGAGGGAATATTTGTTCTACCTTTAGCTCCTCGTTGGGTTCAACACTCTTACTTATCGAAAGAGGCTACAATCGATCCCATATACTTGCGGGTTATCAAGAACTTTTTCTGGTGCCGTTGCCAGGGAGTTATAGAGTGGGGTGAATATTCTCGTGTGTGCTTGTTTGCTTTATCACTAAGTAATTTTTATTTGCTGTTCTAAGTTGTTTTCTATCTTTAGTTATGGGTAGAAAACGAAAAATACCAAAAAATTTAGTTGTACCTACTACACCAATGGTTGAAGAACCACTCAAAATCTATCACACTCCTGAAGCTTTTTACTTGGATCATCTTCGATCCCTTTGTGCTCGTGCTGAAACCCCCACTAGCTTAGTTGAGGGCAAATCTTTAGATGGGCATGCTTGTCTTGTGCAACACCGTATATCTGAAAAAGGGGAACTTTTACTGGATCAAATTCATGATTTGCAATGCTATACTTGGACTTTATGTGAACTATGTGATTTTACTTGTTCTGAAAACCCTAAGAAACACCTTCCCTAACAATGCTTGTTTATTGATAATGGAATCGTATCTTTGTATGCTAAGGGTGTTTATAATTACTATGATGTTCAACAAATTGAAGAATTTGTTGCTTTTAAGGGTGCTTATGAAATTGCTTGTTTGATTGAAAAGTATGATGCTACTCTCTACAAATCTTAAAATTTTGCCATACTTGAATATTGTCATGATAATTATGCTTCTAATGCCTATGTTAAACCATATATTGAGGAATTCTCCGATGTCCAAGAAGAGACTAATATTTTGCAGGAGCCTATGGAAGAAGAAATTGATGAAACTGTGAGCTCATTGGACGAAAAAGATGATGAGGAGAGCGAAGAACAAAAGGAGGAAGAGCAGATTAGCTACCCGTGCCCACTGTCGGTGTCAAAACCGGCGGATCTCGGGTAGGGGTTCCCGAACTGTGCGTCTAGGCGGATGGTAACAGGAGACAAGGGACACAATGTTTTTACCCAGGTCTGGGCCCTCTCGGTGGAGGTAAAACCCTACTCCTGCTTGATTGATATTGATGATATGGGTACTACAAGAGTAGATCTACCACGAGATCGAGGAGGCTAAACCCTAGAAGCTAGCCTATGGTATGATTGTTGTTCGTCCTATGGGCTAAAACCCTCCGGTTTATATAGACACCGGAGAGGGTTAGGGTTACACAGAGTCGGTTACAATGGTAGGAGATCTACATATCTGTATCGCCAAGCTTGCCTTCCACGCCAAGGAAAGTCCCATCTGGACACGGGACGAAGTCTTCAATCTTGTATCTTCATAGTCCAGGAGTCCGGCCAACGGTGATAGTTCGGCTATCCGGACGCCCCCTAATCCAGGACTCCCTCAGTAGCCCCTGAACCAGGCTTCAATGACGACGAGTCTGGCGCGCATATTGTCTTTGGCATTACGAGACGGGTTCCTCCTCCGAATATTTCATAGAAGATTTTGAACACAAGGATAGTGTCCGGCTCTGAAAAATATGCTCCACATGCTACCGTAGAGAGAATAATCTGTACACAAATTCAATCTGCTGACGTATTCTATGGCGTGACGTCACACCATGGCCAAACCTTTATCAGAATCTTTTTTACTGTCCCACCTCAGCGTGTTTAGCGAGGCGGTTTCCTTGGCACGTCTTGTCAAAGCAGAGATCGTGTCCCCTTATTTCGGGATTCTCATTAAAACGGGCATGGGTAACCCAACCTTGCCATTGATTACGACGCTTGGGAGATAAGGGAGTTTTATCAGGCTGGTGGGGACGCATAGGTTCGTCCATCCATATAAGGGGATAAGGATCCACCTTTTACCTACGCCTTCTTCCTCCTTTGCTGATCCATTTCCGCACACTCGAGCTCCAGCGCCCAAGTCTGCACATCTCGCCTCAACCTTCCCCAGCCATGTCCGGAGCGAGAGGCAAGTGGATGGTCTCCTCCGTAATGGAGGAACAAGTCAAAAAGCTGTGGAAGGCCGGATACTTATCCAGCGACATCGCGCATCGGCTCCCCGACAAGGGGCACCTCCTTCCTACCCCCAGGCCCCATGAGAGGGTGGTGTTTCTTACCCACTTCCTCTGCGGACTAGGTTTTCCACTTCACCCATTTGTCCGGGAGCTCATGTTCTACTATGGCCTAGATTTCCACGATCTGGCCCCGAACTTCATCCTCAACATCTCGGCGTTCATCATCGTGTGCGAGGCCTTCCTCTACATCCAGCCCCATTTCGGCTTATGGCTAAAGATTTTTAATGTCAAGCCGAAGGTAGTGGGAGGTCGCCAAGCGGAGTGCGGAGGTGCCATGGAGGGCCGGATGGCCAACGTCCTATGGCTCGAGGGCGCCTTTGTGGAGACAATAAAGGGGTGGCAATCGGGGTGGTTCAACATCACCGAGCCGCGCGACCCCAAATGGGCGGCGGCCCCGGATTCCGATCTGGTTTCCCCACACGGCTCACCTCCTAGAAAGAGACGGGCCTAACATGGGGAGATTCGGAAGAGCTGACTGGACTTCAAGCCTGCGTCCAAAAGCTGGTGAACAAGAATCTCAAGCTTGTCAACGTAGTCCAGGTCATGCTCATACGCCGGATCCTCCCGTGCCAACAACGGGCCTTCAAATTGTGGGAGTTTGATCTGGCACAACACCAAACCTTGAGCAGGCTCTTCAACACTACGTACGAAGATGCCTGGAAGGTGCTGTTCAAGGGTGCCGAGGCTCCCGCATCCGCTACTGAAGATCGCGGATTCAGCTCGCGGCGTCAAGCCGACGAGGTAAGCTATTTTTCCCTTAACATGACACTTTTTCATAGTTTGACTCTATGCGGGATCTAAACTCCCTTACCTTTGACAGGACTGGCTGAAGAAGTCTGAGCAAGTTAACTGTTCGGCTCCTTTGCCAGAAGACCCGGCGGACACCCGCTTAACGGGGCTGCTGGTTCCGGCACCTCACGTGGTGCCAGAGAAGAAGGCCAAGAAGAAGGCCACGGGAACTCGAAAAAGTTCCCGACGTCAGGTGTTATCGGACTCATCATCCGATGACTCCGAGGCGGACTCCACCCGCGAAGACGAGGAGGAGAAGAAAGAGGCTTCTCCCCCAACGGGGGGAGAGAAGAAAAGGAAGGCCTCCCCAACTGGGGAGGCCGGAGGGTCCAAGAAGGGAAGGACCCTTCCTCCGGACTACTCCACCAACGCCGACGACGATGAAGAGGAGTGGCCCTCGAGGGCCAAGCCCCTGGCGAGATCGTAAGTGTCCGGATTCCAGAATAACTCATGATTTTTCATTTGTCGCATAGTGTCTTCTAACGCTGAATACAACCATGTAGCCTGCCTAAGGATGAGCTTCCCGCTTCGACGAGCGGCTCCTTGGGTTCGTTGGATGTGAATAGTACTTCACTTCCGACCGCCTCCTCCCCTCGCGACGCAGAAGACACCGCGGTGGAGTCCCAAAAGGGGCTCAACCGGGAGGAGGTAGTCCTGGAGGCGCCGCAAGGCGAGCTTTCGGACTCCGGGAGCAAAGGGGGCCAAACCCTAGAGGGCTGTAAGTCTGGCCCTATGCCGGACTCCGTACCGGAACCTTCACTGGTTCCGGAGTCCTACGGGCAGCCCCTTCCTAAGAAGGGCAAGACTGTGATGCCGGCAGCCTCAATCCAACCGGAGGCGCCGGATAATCTGCTGGAGGCGCTTAACGGCGCCTCCATCGATGAGGAGCACCGCACTGTTATGAGTGTGGTGATCCAGAAAGTTCAGTACGCCATGTAACGCCCCGGATACAACTTTCCATATTCGTAACTCCAAATCTTGCCTTTTCCGGAGATGTGATATGATATTTTCTCTGTGGTTGGTTTTTTGTCTTTTGTTTTGCAGTTTGTTCATGTCATGCATTTCATCTCATGGCATCATTCGCATTGCATGGGCATCGTTTTCATAAAACGTGCATCTGTTGTTAGTTGTCGCTTCTTCCTCGTCTCTGCTGACCTTTCTCAGACCGACCATTCTATTTTTGCCCGACCGTTTGACCCCCCCCCCCTTTGCACAATACTCAAACCCTCGCGCGCGTCCGAAAGTTGTCCCGAACCCGACCCGCTCTTTCGTTACCGTTGGGTCCGAATCATCCCCAAACATCTATAAAATATCTGCGCTTCTCCATTGGACTCCCCTAACCTTCTATTCTTGACCGTCCGATTTAAACGGAGGGTCCAAAATCCACCCCTACCTATATAAGCAGTCAAACCCTAGTCTAGGCAGTCCCATCCATCCAATCCCTCACCTGCCGCCGCCACTCTCTCCTTGGGATCCTCCCAGATCCATCTCCCTCCAACCAGCGCCCGAGCCTCCATCTCTCGATACCCTCCCGATCCAACCACCAACCACAGCCGCCACCGCAGCCTCCGACCACCTCCAGCAATTTTCGCGCCGGCGAAACTAATCCCTCCACCTCCCTCACCGAATCCGGATGCGCCCGCGGATCCGGCCGTCTATCGCTATGCCCGCGTCATCCCCATCCCCGGCGTCTTTCACACCCGAAGCCTCGCTCCCAGCCTCCCGCAAGCAGAGGCCCCGTGAACCTCTTGCTCCCTCATGCTCTCCGCTCCTCCCATTCCAACGCGCCCTCCGGCGACCACGACCTGAACCACCAGGCCGCCCCTCTGCTCCCCTCCGTAGTCCCCTTTTACCTCTCCTTCTCCCTCTCGTCTCACATCTCTCTCTCTCTCTCTCTCTCTCTCTCTCTCTCTCTCACTCCCAGGGAACCAAACGAAGCTCCATCGTGGAACGCCCTCTCCATCGCCGGAGATCCTCAAGCTGACCGGAGCCATGGGTGAGCTCCACCACCGTGTCTGCCTACCTTTTCTTCCCCTCGCGTTGCTACTGATTTTCCCCCGTCCTGTCGTTGTTTTTTTGCATAGGAGAGCAGCCATGGCCGCGGGCAACGAGCTCCTCCACTCGCGTCCGTGACGTCGTCAGCCCATGGGACCCGCCTCCCGCGTCTCCTCGTCCGCAGCCTGCCTCTTCTCCGGCGTCGCGCCCAAGCCCCACGTCGCCGGCAGCCGTTCCTACCGTCCGTCGCCATGAACCTGCTGCTGCCGCCTCTGTTCTTCATTAACGAGCAGCAGCTCGCTCGCCTCGCCTTGCGTTGACCGCGATCTCGCCAAGTCCTGCGCCGTGGCCCAGCTCCTGTAAGCCGGCCTGCCTTGGCCTCTCCACCGACCTGGGCCAACCCAGCTAGGTGAGTTGCAGCCCATCTCTAAGCCGCACCCAGTACTCCTGTCGGGCCAGCCAGATTCGGCACAACTCCTGTTTTTTTCCTTCTGCGAATTTAGCTTTATCCCAGGTTTTACAGATTTGCAGAAAAACCCTTGCTGTTCATGCATATAATAACTCTTTAACCTTGCATCATATTAAAATGTTTTATATATGTAGAATGCTTAGAATTTTGTCTAATTTCATAACATGCCACTTTCATCCATGTTAAATATGTTTAAAATGTTGTTTGTTTAAATTTGCTCAATTGCCATGTTAAAATGATTTATTTCATAACTAAATAACCGTAGCTCCGTTTTAAATAAACTGTATATGTAAATGGGCTAGAAAAATGCCTAGTTTAACATGGTCCACTTTATTTTCCTGTTTAACAACGATAAAATATGGTTTAGGGCAGAACAGTACCAAATCTAAAATATGCACATGAGGATTTTCTGGAATTGTTGTTTGTTGTTCCGGCCTCATTTAAACTTGCCTAAATAGTTAGTTTTCTTATGCTTCACCTCTTGCCATGTTTAACAACATTTAATATTGATGAGTAGCATAAATGAGAGTGAACTAAATAATTGAATGTGGTGTTCCGTCAATATGCAACTCGTTGCATATTGAGCTCCACTTAACTTGTAGCATCGTTTGTTGCACTTTGCCATGCCATGCCTATTTAAACCGGACATGCATCATACTTGTTTGTGCATCATGCCATGTTTATGCTTGTGCATTTACCATGTTGTTTGTTTCTTTCCGGTGTTGCTTCTTAGTTCCGGTAATGTTGCGATTGTGAGGATTCGTTCGACTACTCCCGTTCGTCTTCTTCATGGACTCGTTCTTCTTCGTTGCGGGATTTCAGGCAAGATGACCGCTACCCTGGATCTCACTACTATCATTTCTATGCTAGTTGCTTCATTCTATCGTTATGCTGCGCTACCTATCACTTGTTCCTCAAGCCTCCCAAATTGCCATGTCAGCCTCTAACCTTTTCACCCTTCCTAGCAAACCATTGCTTGGCTATGTTACCGCTTTGCTCAGCCCCCTTATAGCGTTGCTAGTTGCAGGTGAAGTTGAAGATTGCTCCATGGTGGACAGGATTTTGGTTGGGATATCACAATATCTCTTATTTAATTAATGCATCTATATACTTGGAAAAGGGTGGAAGACTCGGCCTTATGCCTAGTGTTTTGTTCCACTCTTGCCGCCCTAGTTTCCGTCATACCGAGGGTCATCTTTATTTTACCCCCCGGGCCAGTGCTCCTCCGAGTGTTGGTCCAACCTGAGCGATGTCCGGCGCCCACTGGGCAACCAGGGTCTATGCCAACCCGGCGTCTGGCTCATCTGGTGTGCCCTGAGAACGAGATATGTGCAGCTCCTATCGGGATTTGTCGGCACATCGGGCGGCTTTGCTGGTCTTGTTTTACCATTGTCGAAATGTCTTGTAAACCGGGATTCTGAGACTGATCGGGTCTTCCTAGTAGAAGGTATATCCTTCGTTGATCGCGAGAGCTTATCATGGGCTAAGTTGGGACACCCCTGCAGGGTATTATCTTTCGAAAGCCGTGCCCGCGGTTATGTGGCAGATGGGAATTTGTTAATGTCCGGTTGTAGATAACTTGACACCAGATCCGAATTAAAACGCATCAACCGTGTGTGTACCCGTGATGGTCTCTTCTCGGCGGAGTCCGGGAAGTGAACACGGTCTTTGGGTTATGTTTGACGTAAGTAGGTGTTCAGGATCACCTCTTGATCATTGCTAGCTTCACGACCGTTCTGCTTGCTCTCTTCTCGCTCTTATTTGCGTATGTTAGCCACCATATATGCTTAGTCGCTACTGCAACCTCACCACTTTACCCCTTCCTTTCCCATTAAGCTTTGCTAGTCTTGATACCCATGGTAATGGGATTGTTGAATCCTCGTGGCTCACAGATTACTACAACAACAGTTGTAGGTACAGGTTTTGCGATGATCATGACGCGAGAGGGATGTCTGCTTGTTTTGGAGTTCTTCTTCTGCTTCTTCTTCGATCAGGGGATAGGTTCCAGGTCGGCAGCCTGGGCTAGCAGGGTGGATGTCATTTGAGTTTCTGTTTGTGTTTCATCCGTAGTCGGATGGTGCTCTTATATAATGATGATGTATTCGTGTGGCACTGTATGCCTTATGTATGTATCCCCATCCATTATGTAATGTTGATGTAATGATATCCACCTTGCAAAAGCGTTTCAATATGCGGGTCTATACTTGGTGGGACCTTCGAGTTCCTTTTGGATAGGGTCGCATATTGGGCGTGACAAGTTGGTAATCAGAGCCTCGACCGACCATAGGAGCCCCCTTGATTGTTGGTCGTGTTGAGTCTAGAAAAAAAACTATTTTGAGTCTTAGGATTATATATATCGGAGAGTAGGATTCTTTTTACTTCTCAGCCCCCTTCGTCGCTCTGGTGAGGACTACTGACGTAGATGTTTTGTCTTTCCTCTCCTCAATTTTTCACAATTTTTTTTAGGATCTCGCAGTTATCTTGGAGTCGTTCCGATAGTCTTGTGACGAGAACATTGTTCTTGGTGCCTCCTGACATTTAGGGATTGTGGCAGTGTCCCGGGGAGTTGAGCTCCGAGGTGTTGTCGTCATAATTTTATCGTTGCAATTCTGGAATACCTGAGTTTTGCCGACATCAAAAATCTCTTTTATGCAGTTGTTGGTGAGATAACCTCGACGTCAGCTAGTACTGGGGAGTTTGGGAGTATTGCCATAACTCGTATAACGGATGCTTTTCGAAGGTTGAGGTACACGATTTCCGGAATTTTCTTGGTTATGTGTTGACGGATGGATACAGCTGGATGTAGGGATTGTTAGTTTGGGTGAGATATATTGCTTCCCCTGTATCCCCAACACCAGATTGCATAACCAGAAAGTTTTGGGAGTTTTATAGGTGGGAATTCAAGTAGCTCCTAGAATATCTTTCCAACAGATGCATGATATGGGATTGGGCAAATCTCTATCATATGTATTTGTTCCGGCTTATTCTGCAAGCCAAATCCTTTGTTTTGTTTTATTTATGGTATTCGAGTTGCTTCGAAGTCAAGTGTTGATTCCATACCTTTCCTAAACGGTGTTCTCATATTGCTATGTGAATACTAATCCTTTTGATCATTGAGGTTGTCATGTTATTTCTTTTCCAACCGGTGCGCTTCTCTTCGAGATGATCCCATCATTCTCCCCATCCGCAAGATCAATTCTAAGTTTTCTCAATGGTGTTTGTTTCGTTCATCCCAAGTTGTCTTTGTTTTTCCCCACCCTCCCACCCGTTTTCTTCAAGGACTCATTTATTTTAATCAAGTATCCATTTATTCGTGTGAAGTCTCTTCACTCTTGTCAATCAATGTTCTTATCCGGTGATTCTCAGGAAGATACTAACGGAGCTTCAAGTTCATCATTCTTCATTCTCGTATTCTTCTCCGGTGGATTAACTTCAAGTTTTGGTGTTGATCATATCTCTTCCTGTTGTTTCACATATCTTCCCATGTGAATTTCTTATCCAAGGTTCTCTTAGTTATTCACCTTGCCCAGTTCATATCCGGAGTGTGGAAGATATCTTGGAAGATTCGTGTTTCCATTCTCAATCCATTCAAGATATTTCAAGGTTGTTATCTCATTCAAGCCATTTAATCCTATCGGTGCAATCTTTATTTCAAGCAATCATTTCAACGGTGTTTCTTCTGAGTGGGCCTTAACCCACAGGTCTTTTCCCAGGATCTTACCTGACTCTTTTATTTTCCCGGAGCTATTCCCAAATTCTTCTCAGAGTGTGACGTAAGAATGGATTCCATCAGTCATATGCCTTGTCCAAGATCTCTTTCAGATTCTTGTCATCTTTGGTTCAACCCTTCCTCTTTTTCATCCTCCCGGAGTATCTCAGTAATTTTGGTGGTGTTTATCGTTGTCATTCTCGGATTTTGAAGACCGAAGAAGAGTTCCCCTTAAATCCTTACCCGTTCTTCCAAAGAGGCGTAGTTCAAGCTTGATGCCATCCTCTCATAATTGTTTTCGACTGTGAGAATTCTTTTCTTACCATCCGGAGCATTTCATGAGTTCTTTCCATTTTATTCCTGCGAAGGCCATCATTTCGGGTTTATTCGTTCTTAGCTTTTAGCTCTCCTTCTCCATATTCTACCGGTGCATCATTCAAGTATTCTCTAATAAGCTCATGATCTCTTCGCTCACTTGTATCTAAATCCTCTCAAGTATCTTCAATCTTTTCGGTGAATCGTGCCTTTGCTACTTTCATTCTCAATTCTTACAGTGGTTCGTTCAGGATTTCTCCTCCTCCGTTATCATATCAAATATTCGTTGTTTCCAAATCCCACCGGTGGTTCCATCAATACCTTCTCAAGTTTGCGCTATTTCTCTGTTCAATCTTTTCAAGAAGAATAAGTAGTATGCCAAATCCATTGCTTGGCATCAATTTAATTTGATGAAGGATAAGCATACAATAAATCTTATTCTTATTTCCTCGAGGTGATTCAATTCTTTTCTTCCGGAGATTGTTCATGATGAAGTAATTCTCGGTTCTAGTGTTTCATCTTTTCTTTTTCCGGAGTTCCAAGTTTTCTCGGTTGTATCGTCGCGAAGCTCCATCTAAATCATCTCAAGGCTTCACCTTGTGTTTTCAACCTCTCTTTATTTTTATCATCCTTTTATTACCGGAGTTCTTCATGGAGGCTCAACATGGTGGTTCGTCAAGGATTCTTTTCATTCTTCAATGGTTCTTCAAGATTTCTCTCGAAGTTATGATCCGCCAAGCTATTCTCAAAATTAAACATGGTGCCCAACACATGTTTTTTTTCTGAGGAGTTCAAGTATTCTTCATCTTACATTCAAGTGCTATTCTTTCTATCTTATCTTTTGAAATGGTGTTATGTCATTCTTGATAATTTACCTTCGTGATTCAAGTTATCACGAATGAGATATTTAAACCCATCGTTTCTTCATTGGAGTTATCTTGTGTCAGATTTCACCTAAAGCCTTTCCTTAAGGGTTGTTGCTATTTGTGGTGATTATGCATGACCCAAGCTTACTCTTTATCCTCTTGGTGGAAGAAGTTTTTCATCTCTTCGGTGCTCTCAATCAAATCAATGGTTTCCATTTGTGGCCGGTTGTCACCTCATAGTCTTGAGATGTTTTCCATAAGCCCACTACAAGCTTATTCGTTTCGTTGTTGATTTTCCAACAACTCCGTTCGATTCTTCTTTGCAAGGATGCTTTCCAAGTTCATTTGTGGCAGAAGTTGGCATTTTCTACTCCATTATGTTATTTCAATGATTTATCTTCTATTCTTTCGTTATGGAGGCATTGTGATGTTGCTCTTTTCACTCTATCACCTCGTTTTGTGAGGATCGTGTTCTTTTCATGCTTATCCATTTAACCGGAGTGGTTTCAATATCTATCTTATCACTAAACCTCTTGGTTCTCATCGTATCCCTTGTTCCTATTTTCTAACGGAGTGTTTTCAACTTTGCTCATCTTCGTTGTTTTCTTTCTTTCATTTTGCTCAACATCTCAAGGTTCATGGTTTCACTCGTTTGTCGAAGAAGCAACTTAGTTTACCTCTTCTCTTCATCTTCCATTTCTCTCCGGTGCCATCCTAGATCTCGGGACGAGATCCTCTCATAGTGGTGGAGTGTTGTAACGCCCCGGATACAACTTTCCATATTCGTAACTCCAACTCTTGCCTTTTTCGGAGATGTGATATGATATTTTCTCCGTGGTTGGTTTTTTGTCTTTTGTTTTGCAGTTTGTTCATGCCATGCATTTCATCTCATGGCATCATTCGCATTGCATCGGCATCGTTTTCATAAAACGTGCATCCGTTGTTAGTTGTCACTTCTTCCTCATCTCTGCTGACCTTTCTCAGACCGACCATTCTGTTTTTGCCCGACCGTTTGACCCCCCTTTGCACAATACTCAAACCCTCGCGCGCGTCCGAAAGTTGTCCCGAACCCGACCCGCTCTCTCGTTACCGTTGGGTCCGAATCATCCCCAAACATCTATAAAATATCTGCGTTTCTCCATTGGACTCCCCTAACCTTCTATTCTTGACCGCCCGATTTGAACGGAGGGTCCAAAATCCGCTCCTACCTATATAAGTAGTCAAACCCTAGTCTAGGCAGTCCCATCCATCCAATTCCTCACCTGCCGCCGCCACTCTCTCCTTGGGATCCTCCCAGATCCATCTCCCTCCAACCAGCGCCCGAGCCTCCACCTCTCGATCCCCTCCCGATCCAACCACCAACCATAGCCGCCACCGCAGCCTCTGACCACCTCCCGCAATTTTCGCACCGGCGAAACCAATCCCTCCACCTCCCTCACCAACTCTGGACGCGCCCGCGGATCCGGCCGTCTATCGCTATGCCCGCGTCATCCCCATCCCCGGCGTCTTTCACGCCCAAAGCCTCGCTCCCAGCCTCCTGCAAGTAGAGGCCCCGTGAACCTCTTGCTCCCTCGTGCTCACCGCTCCTCCCGTTCCAACGCGCCCTCCGGCGACCACGACCCGAACCACCAGGCCGCCCCTCTGCCCCCCTCCGTCGTCCCCTTTTACCTCTCCTTCTCCCTCTCGTCTCACATCTTTCTCTCTCTCTCTCTCTCTCTCTCTCTCTCTCTCTGTCTCTCTCTCTCTTACTCCCAGGGAACCGAATGAAGCTCCATCATGGAATGCCCTCTCCATCGCCGGAGATCCTCAAGCTGACCGGAGCCGTGGGTGAGCTCCACCACCGTGTCTGCCTACCTTTTCTTCCCCTCACGTTGCTAATGATTTTTCCCCATCGTGTCGTCGTTTTGTTGCATAGGAGAGCAGCCATGGCCACGAGCAACGAGCTCCTCCGCTCGCGTCCGTGACGTCGTCAGCCCATGGAACCCTCCTCCCGCGTCTCCTCGTCCTCAGCCTGCCTCTTCTCCGGCGTCGCGCCCAAGCCCCACGTCGCCGGCAGCCATTCCCGCCGTCCGTCGCCATGAACCTGCTGCTGCCGCCTCTGTTCTTCATTAATGAGCAGCAGCTCGCTCGCCTCGCCTTGCGTTGACCGCGAGCTCGCCAAGTCCTGCGCCATGGCCCAGCTCCTGTCAGCCGGCCTGCCTTGGCCTCTCCACCGACCTGGGCCAACCCAGCTAGGTGAGTTGCAGCCCATCTCTAAGCCACAACCAGTACTCCTGTCGGGCCAGCCAGATTTGGCCCAACTCCTGTTTTTTCCTTCTGCGAATTTAGCTTTATCCTAGGTTTTACAGATTTGCAGAAAAACCCTTGCTGTTCATGCATATAATAACTCTTTAACCTTGCATCATATTAAAATGTTTTATATATGTAAAATGCTTAGAATTTTGTCTAGTTTCATAATATGCCACTTTCATCCATGTTAAATATGTTTAAAATGTTGTTTGTTTAAATTTGCTCAATTGCCATGTTAAAATGATTTATTTCATAACTAAATAACCGTAGCTCCGTTTTAAATAAACTTTATATGTAAATGGGCTAGAAAAATGCCTAGTTTAACATGGTCCACTTTATTTTCCTGTTTAACAATGATAAAATATGGTTTAGGGCAGAACAGTACCAAATCTAAAATATGCACATGAGGATTTTCCGGAATTGTTGTTTGTTGTTCCGGCCTCATTTAAACTTGCCTAAATAGGTAGTTTTCTTATGCTTCACCTCTTGCCATGTTTAACAACATTTAATATTGATGAGTAGCATAAACGAGAGTGAACTAAATACTTGAATGTGGTGTTCCATCAATATGCAACTCGTTGCATATTGAGCTCCACTTAACTTGTAGTATCGTTTGTTGCACTTTGCTATGCCATGCCTATTTAAACCGGACATGCATCATACTTGTTTGTGCATCATGCCATGTTTATGCTTGTGCATTTACCATGTTGTTTGTTTCTTTCCGGTGTTGCTTCTTAGTTCCGGTAATGTTGCGATTGTGAGGATTCGTTCGACTACTCCCGTTCGTATTCTTCATGGACTCGTTCTTCTTCCTTGCGGGATTTCAGGCAAGATGACCGCTACCCTGGATCTCACTACTATCATTGCTATGCTAGTTGCTTCATTCTATCGTTATGCTGCGCTACCTATCACTTGTTCCTCAAGCCTCCCAAATTGCCATGTCAGCCTCTAACCTTTTCACCCTTCCTAGCAAACCATTGCTTGGCTATGTTACCGCTTTGCTCAGCCCTCTTATAGCGTTGCTAGTTGCAGGTGAAGTTGAAGATTGCTCCATGGTGGACAGGATTTTGGTTGGGATATCACAATATCTCTTATTTAACTAATGCATCTATATACTTGGTAAAGGGTGGAAGACTCGGCCTTATGCCTGGTGTTTTGTTCCACTCTTGCCGCCCTAGTTTCCGTCATACTGGTGTTATGTTCCCGGATTTTGCGTTCCTTACGCGGTTGCGTGATTTATGGGACCCCCTTGACAGTTCGCTTTTAATAAAACTCCTCCAGCAAGGCCCAACCTTGGTTTTACCATTTGCCTCACCTAGCCCTTTTACCCTTGGGTTTCCGGAGCCCGAGGGTCATCTTTATTTTACCCCCCGGGCCAGTGCTCCTCCGAGTGTTGGTCCAACCTGTGCGATGGCCGGCGCCCCCTGGGCAACCAGGGTCTATGCCAACCCGACGTCTGGCTCATCTGGTGTGCCCTGAGAACGAGATATGTGTAGCTCCTATCGGGATTTGTCGGCACATCGGGCGGCTTTGCTGGTCTTGTTTTACCATTGTCGAAATGTCTTGTAAACCGGGATTCCGAGACTGATCAGGTCTTCCTGGTAGAAGGTATATCCTTCGTTGATCGCGAGAGCTTATCATGGGCTAAGTTGGGACACCCCTGCAGGGTATTATCTTTCGAAAGCTGTGCCCGCGGTTATGTGGCAGATGGGAATTTGTTAATGTCCGGTTGTAGATAACTTGACACTAGATCCGAATTAAAACGCATCAACCGTGTGTGTAGCCACGATGGTCTCTTCTCGGCGGAGTCCGGGAAGTGAACACGGTCTTTGGGTTATGTTTGACGTAAGTAGGTGTTCAGGATCACCTCTTGATCATTGCTAGCTTCACGACCGTTCCGCTTGCTCTCTTCTCGCTCTTGTTTTGCGTATGTTAGCCACCATATATGCTTAGTCGCTGCTGCAACCTCACCACTTTACCCCTTCCTTTCCCATTAAGCTTTGCCAGTCTTGATGCCCATGGTAATGGGATTGCTGAGTCCTCGTGGCTCACAGATTACTACAACAACAGTTGCAGGTACAGGTTTTGCGATGATCATGACGCGAGAGCGATGTTTGCTTGTTTTGGAGTTCTTCTTCTGCTTCTTCTTTGATCAGGGGATAGGTTCCAGGTCGGCAGCCTGGGCTAGCAGGGTGGATGTTGTTTGAGTTTCTGTTTGTGTTTCATCCGTAGTCGGATGGTGCTCTTATGTAATGATGATGTATTCGTGTGGCACTGTATGCCTTATGTATGTATCCCCATCCATCATGTAATGTTGATGTAATGATATCCACCTTGCAAAAGCGTTTCAATATGCGGGTCTATCCATGGTGGGACCTTCGAGTTCCTTTTGGATAGGGTCGCATATTGGGCGTGACACGCCAAGAGCAGGCTGACTGAAGCCTGTACCAGCCTTCTAACAGGCTTTGAGGTAAGTTTTTAAGATATGTAAGAATATTACCGCATAGATAGTAGCCCCAGATGCTCTGTTTGGTGTTCGGAAAGAAAAGCCAAGCTGAGGATCTAAAAAGATATACGCAGGAGTCTAACATAAATATGTTAATATGGGAATGCAGGCTGCGCTGCTGACCTCTGCCGCACTGACTGCAGAGGTCAATGCATTGAAGCAGAGCCTCGAGTGGTCCAAGAACGAGCTCGGCTTTGCCAAGAAGCAGCTCAAGGACAAGGAAGGTAAGTAATACCTTATTAAAGTAATACCTTATAGAAAGGATTTGGTTGCAAAAAAATGACAGGAATAACGTGGGTATTGCAGGGGCCACGAACGAGGTGGCGACCCTGAAGGAAGCGCTGTCCAGGGCCGAAAACAGTGCGGCCTTGGAGCGCACCGAGCGAGAGAAGCAGGAGGCGCGGGTGGCAGAGGTGCGGCAAGAGCTCCAGGTTCTCGTGGAAAAACATGAGAGTTTGGAGCGTGACTCGAAGACTCGAGAGTCCGAGCTTGCCTTGGCTCTTGAGAGTGCCAAAGCCGCTAAGGCCGAAGCCCATAAGGCCCTCCAGGAGATCGAGGCGATAAAGAAGATAGCGGCGGGTAAGGCATTCTTTATGCATTCTTTATGCAAAGCAAGCATATAAAAGTGAATTATCTGTTACTTACCTGAAACCAGAGCTCTCCAGGAGCGTTCACCGATCTGCCCTGTAGTGTGTCTGATGCTGCCGCATTCTACCAAGCCGAGGAAGGCAGCTCAACGGAAAAGGTGTTCTGGTCTCAATATGCTGAGGCCAGACATCGGTGCCCCTGAGCGACCAGCTGAAGCAGCTGGTCGAGCTCCACAAGGTGGCCGAACAAGCCATGAAGGGCCTCATAGTTCGGCTGTGGCCTAAGGAAGCCATGCCTGGGAGCTACTTCGGTCTGGTGCGGCGGCTGGTGGACGCCTGTCCATGGATTGAAGTCATCAAGCACTCCGACTGCATTGAAGGTGCCCGTCGGGCCCTTGCCCGTGCTAAAGTGCACTGGGCAAGATGGACGTAGAGAAGCTTGTGACGGATGCACCACCGTCGGGCAAGAAGTATCGCAAGCCCGAGATGTATTATAAGGGCGTCCTAAAGGGTGCCCGCATTATATCGGGTGAATGCTCCAAAGATGTAATTTTTTAGTAGACTCGCATTTGTTTATCCTGTACGCTGAAAACTTTGTTCATATGCGCTAAGAAACGCTTGTCAATTTAAAATATTACCTTCTGTGCGGCCATTTATCAAATTTGAGAGATGGCGAGTCGTTGGCTTCAGCCCCCATGCCACGAGTGCTGGGGTGTTCGGGATAAACTTGAGCGCTCTTGTTCCCATTCTTGGGTCCTTTCGAGGGAGGCGTTCAACACAACGAACGAGGAAACCGGACTATAATGCTTGAACACTCTCACTTAGCCATAGAATTCTATAATTTTAAATTTCGGCGAAGCCCCTTGTATTCGAAAGACCGAGTTCGGGGCACTATCCACGCCTTGGCCGGACAATGCCGACTCCTCGCTCTAAGCGGCATGAGTCTTTAGGGACCCAAAAAACCTCTTGAACAGCGACCGGCTCTCGCCCTATCATGATGGTCAGTTTTGGCTTTCTCCACTGAGGTGCTCAACCCAGCTCAACCGAGGCACAATCGCAGTGGTTCTCCCAGCGCTACCTTAGCCGATATAGCGGAACGTAAGGTACCAAAACATGGGAGCCAGGCAAACCCAACTATTGACCCAAGACATGATTTGGAGCCGATTCATATAATGCTATAAGTTCGGGGTGCCGCACTTGTGAAAGTGTTCGGACTTATCACACCATGTTTTGGGGTACTTAAGCCCCTGGTGTATTGACCGTACCAAATTGTACGGGTGCAACATGTCATAGATGAACATTTATAAATAAAAAGGAAAAGCAATAATAAGCAGAAGCTATGTATTGTTTATTCAAAAGATACTGCAATGAAAGCAGAACGATACAAATAGTGCGATAAGCAAGGGATGGGACTATTTAACATGTCCCCCTCCAGGGGTAGGCTACGGGATAGTATGTAAAACAGGTATAATGCTCGTAATAGAGACCACCTATACACTCGACGTAGATTTTCTGCTTCCCTGGCTATTGCATCGTGAGTTCGGCGATTCTACTGCCGGACGGGGCTTCTGGAAAACGGAGTCCTGAGAGAAGAAAAAGGAAAAAAAGAATGACACAATAGGGAGCCCCTTGTGCGGTTGAGCCGCATTCTGGGCATGCTGTGGTCATGCCCCTTCCCCTATGCCCATGGTATCTCCAGAGCATAATTATGTAAGCGTGGCACTGGTCTCGCGATTTCGTGAGGGCTGGGGTTGGGGGCGCATTGCTACGCGTGCTCGGAACGTGCCAGGCGGTCTTGTTGTAGGTTACTCCGGGCGCGCTTGACGGTGTCCGGACGTTTAGTAGTCGAACTCGAGAATTGCCTTAATAGGCTGCTTTGTACTTCCGCCGCAAGGGCCGCCGTGTGCTCCTCCGTCCGGAGAGAGCGTTCGGTGTTTCCATTGACCATGATTACTCCTCGAGGGCCTGGCATCTTGATCTTGAGGTATGCGTAGTGCGGCACCGCATTGAACTTTGCAAATGCGGTTCGTCTGAGCAGTGCGTGATAGCCGCTGCAGAACGGGACTATGTCGAAGATTAATTCGTCGCTTCGGAAGTTATCCGGGGATCCGAAGACCACTTCAAGTGTAATTGAGCCTATACAATTGGCCTCTACACCTGGTATGACGCCTTTAAAGGTCATTTTTGTGGGTTTAATCCTTGAGGGGTCTATGCCCATTTTGCGCATTGTATCCTGGTAAAGCAGATTCAGGCTACTGTCGCCGTCCATCAGGACTCTAGTGAGGTGAAATCCGTCAATGATTGGGTCAAGAACCAATGCGGCGAATCCGCCGTGGCAGATGCTAGTGGGGTGGTCCCTTCGATCAAAAGTGATCGGGCAGGAGGACCATGGGTTGAACTTTGGGGCGACCGGCTCCATCGCGTATACGTCCCTTAGTGCACGCTTCTGCTCCCTTTTGGGTATGTGGGTTGTGTATATCATGTTCACTGTCCGCACTTGTGGGGGAAAGCCCTTCTGTTCTCTATTGTTCGGCGGCCGGGGCTCCTCCTCGTCATCTCTATGCAGCCCCTTGTCATTGTGTTCGGCACTTAACTTGCCTGCCTGCTTGAATACCCAACAATCCCTGTAGGTGTGGTTGGCTGGTTTTACGGGGGTGCCATGTATCTGGCACAAGCGATCGAGTATGCGGTCCAAATTGGACGGGCCCTGAGTATTTCTTTTGAACGGCTTTTTCCGCTGACCGGGTTTAGAGCCTCTGAATGCGGCATTGACTGTCGTATCTTCAGTATTATTGCCGTTAATGCGGCGCTTGTGCTTGTTGCAACGCGACCGGCCATTGCTGTCCTTGGTATCCGAACTACCAGGGTTTTTGGTCAGGTTGTTACTACGAGCTAACCAGCTGTCCTCTCCCGCGCAGAAGCGGGTCATGAGTGATGTGAGGGCTGCCATGGATTTTGGCTTTTCCTGTCCTAGGTGTCGGGCAAGCCACTCGTCGCGGATGTTATGTTTGAAGGCTGCAAGGGCCTCTGCATCCGGACAGTCAACGATTTGATTTTTTTGGTTAAGAACCGTGTCCAAAATTGTCTGGCCGATTCATCTGGCTGCTGAATTATGTGGATTAGGTCATCAGCATCTGGTGGTCGCACATATGTTCCCTGGAAGTTATCAAGGAATGCGGCTTCCAGGTCTTCCCAACAACCAATTGATTCTGCTGGCAAGCTGTTGAGCCAATGCCGAGCTGGTCCTTTAAGCTTGAGTGGGAGGTATTTGATGGCATGTAGATCATCACCGCGGGCCATGTGGATAGGAAGGAGATAGTCCTCGATCCAAATCGCAGGTTCTGTTGTGTCGTCGTATGATTCAATGTTTACGGATTTGAAACCCTCGGGGATTTGATGATCCATTACTTCGTTTGTGAAGCATAGTGGGTGTGCGGTGCCTCTGTATTGGGCTATATCACGACGCAGCTCAAGTGAGCTTTGTCGACTGTGTTCGGCCCGGCCGGAATTGTTGTATCCGGCATGACGGTTGTCATCACGTGTCGTGGGGCGCCCACACGATCCGTAGATCGATCTTATTTGCCTTGCCTTGTCCTCCAATATGTCTCGCAAGTCTGGCGCATTTCCCCGCGGCTTTGTACTTTTCGAGCGCGCCGGGGTGCGGCTTTAGTGGAGGGCCTAGAGGCCTCTCTGTCGCGGCCACAAGGTGGCCGGTCGGCCGCGTCATGCGCCGGTGATGTAGGTTTGGGTGCTTCTTCCTCTAATTGGGGTAGCAGCCTGCGTTTTGGGTAGCTCTTGGAGGGGCGATCGAGTTTATACTCTTCGGCTGCGAGGACTTCGGTCCATCTGTCAGCTAGCAAGTCTTGGTCAGCTCTAAGCTGCTGCTGCTTTTTCTTGAGGTTGCTTGCCGTGGCCATAAGCCTGCGTTTAAAACGCTCTTGTCCGACGGGATCCTCGGGCACGAAAAATTCGTCGCCGTCGAGGCTTGCTTCATCTTCAGAGGGAGGCATATAATTATCGTCCTCTACCTCTCTGTCTGCCGCTCTATCATGAGGGCTGGCTTCTCCCTCCTCCTGTGCTGAATCCTGCTGGAGGGGGTTGTCTTCGGCACTGTCCGGGGTGTTATTATCTCCTATGCCGGAATCACCGCTTTTGCTGTGGCGGGATTTAGAGCGGTGCCGCTGACACCGGCACTTGGGCTGTTTCTTGGAGGAGTCATCCTCGCTGTTCCATTGCCATTCCCATCTTTTGGGGTGTCCACCATGTATATGTCGTATGACGAGGTGGCCTTCCAGTGCCCTGTAGGTGCTGGTTCTTGGATGTCTCCTGCATTGTTGTCCATACCGTCGATGTCTTCGGAGTCGAAGTCGAGCATGTCGGTCAAATCATCGACAGTGGCTACAAAGTGGGCGGTGGGTGGGTGTTGAATATCTTCATCGTCCGCATCCCAACCTTCCTGGCCACAGTCCGGCCAGGGCTCTCCTGATAAAGAGAGAGACTTTAGTAAATTCAGGATGTCGCCAAAGGGCGAGTGCTGAAAGATGTCCGCGGCAGTGAACTCCATAACCGGCACCCAATCGGATTTGATTGGCATGGGCGCGGGAGGTTCGGAGTCCGGAGAGGAGTCCGGCACCTCGGAGTCACGGGCTTTGCAAAGGACAGGGATGGTGTTCGGCTCAATCGCCGTAGATATCGTAGCCCCCGAGGCGGTGTCCAGCCACGCGTCCTCGATCGGCGAAGTCGGCTCCGAGCTAAGGGTCGGAGCGGACGCTAGTGCGGCCTCCAGGGCACTGTTTGGTGGAGCTAGATCATACCCATCGAGACAGTACGGCACACTTGGTTGTGGCTCGAATCCGTCGAAGATCAAGTCTCCGCGGATGTCAGCCGTGTAGTTCAAACTCCCAAATCTGACCCGATGGCCAGGGGCGTAGCTTTCGATCTGCTCCAGATGGCCAAGTGAATTAGCCCGCAGTGCAAAGCCGCCAAATACGAAGATCTGTCTGGGGAGAAAAGTCTCACCCTGGACCGCGTCGTTGTTGATGATCGAAGGAGCCATCGGGCCTAAAGGTGCCGACACAGAGGAACTCTCAATGAAAGCACCAATGTCGGTGTCAAAACCGGCGGATCTCGGGTAGGGGTTCCCGAACTGTGCGTCTAGGCGGATGGTAACAGGAGACAAGGGACACGATGTTTTTACCCAGGTTCGGGCCCTCTCGGTGGAGGTAAAACCCTACTCCTGCTTGATTGATATTGATGATATGGGTAGTACAAGAGTAGATCTACCACGAGATCGAGGAGGCTAAACCCTAGAAGCTAGCCTATGGTATGATTGTTGTTCATCCTACGGACTAAAACCCTCCGGTTTATATAGACACCGGAGAGGGTTAGGGTTACAGAGAGTCGGTTACAATGGTAGGAGATCTACATATCCGTGTCGCCAAGCTTGCCTTCCACGCCAAGGAAAGTCCCATCCGGACACAGGACGAAGTCTTCAATCTTGTATCTTCATAGTCTAGGAGTCCGGCCAATGGTGATAGTTCGGCTATCCGGACACCCCCTAATCCAGGACTCCCTCACCCACCTTCTAATGAGAGTAACTCTTCAACTCATACATTGTTTAATTCCCCTTCGTGCTTACCGAAGGATGATTGCTATGATGATTGTTATGATCCCGTTGATTCTCTTGAATTACCCTTTTTTGATGATGTTTGTTATGCTTGTGGCCAAGATGCCAATATGAATTATGCTTATGGAGATGAACTTGCCATAGTTCCTTATGTTAAACATGAAATTGTTGCTATTGCACCCACACATGATAGTCCTATTATCTTTTTGAATTCTCCAAACTACACTATATCGGAGAAGTTTGTGCTTATTAAAGATTATATTGATGGGTTGGCTTTTACCATTGCACATGATAATTTTGATAGATATAATATGCATGTGCTTTCTGCTCCTACTTGCAATTATTATGAGATAGGAACTATGTCTCCACCTCTCTATGTTTCCAATATGATAGAATTGCAAGAAACTGTTTATACTATGCATTGGCCTTTATTATGTGTGCATGAATTGTTCTTCTATGATATGCCGATGCATAGGAAGAGAGTTAGACTTCTTCATTTCTTGATATACATTGCTTTGTGCTCACTACTAAATTATAAATCATTGTTAATTAAAATTGGCTTTGATATACCTTGGTGTCCGGGTGGATTCACTACTTGAGCACTATATGCCTAGCTTAATGGCTTTAAAGAAAGTGCTGCCAGGGAGACAACCCGGAAGTTTTGGATAGTCATTTATTTCTGTTGAGTGCTTTCATATAGTTTAAAAACAAAAAAATAAAGAGGGGAACCCAAAACTTTTCAAAAAGGAAAGTGAAAGTGAGAAAGACAAGCATTGTTGAAGTGGGAGCTAGCCTTGAACTTTATTCATGCACACGGAAACTTTGTGAATCTTAATTACAGAAACTTTTCATCAAAAATAATTATCCCCTTGTACAATTCCATTGTATTATAAAAATAATGTGCTAAGGTTTCCCTTTAGGATGTTTACAATGCTTGTTGGTTTGTACGGTGCAGGACAGAAACTTTGGCTGTAGTGCGTGATTTTACATTTTTTACTGGAACATCAAATGGTTCTGATTCCTTTTGCACTGTCTTTCTGTTCAAATTTTCTATTTTTACTAATTTTGGTAGAGTTTTTGGGGTAACATAAGTATGGTTAATGTTCAGATTGCTACAGACTTTTCTGTTTTTGACAGATTCTATTTTTGATGCATAGTTTGCTTGTTTTGATGAAACTATCAATTTATATCAGTGGATTAAGCCATGGAAAAGCTATATTACAGTAGACACAATGCAAAAACAAAATTTTAATTGGTTTGCAACAGTACTTAGAGTAGTGATTTGCTTTATTATACTAACGGGTCTTACCGTGTTTTCTGTTGAAGTTTTGTGTGGATGAAGTGATTGATCGAGGAGGTCTCGATATGAGGAAAAGGAAGAGAGGCAAGAGCTTAAGCTTGGGGATTACCAAGGCACCCCAAGTAAATATTCAAGGAGACTCAAGCGTCTAAGCTTGGGGATGCCCCGGAAGGCATCCCCTCTTTCTTCAACAAGTATCGGTATGTTTTCGTATTCGTTTCTTTCATGCGATATGTGCAAGTCTTGGAGCGTCTTTTGCATTTAGTTTTCATTTTTATTTTATGCACCATGCTGGTATGAGATAGTCCCTGGTTGATTTATAGAATGCTCTTTGCACTTCACTTAAATCTTTTGAGTATGGCTTTATAGAATGCTTCATGTGCTTCGCTTATATCATTTGAAGTTTGGATTGCATGTTTCTCTTCACATAGAAAATCGCCATTTGTAGAATGCTCTTTTGCTTAACTTATATTTGTTAGAGCATGGGCATATCTTTTGTAGAAAGAATTAAACTCTCTTGCTTCACTTATATCTATTTAGAGAGTTGACTGGAATTGGTCATTCACATGGTTAGTCATAAAATCCTACATAAAACTTGTAGATCACTGAATATGATATGTTTGATTCCTTGCAATAGTTTTGCGATATAAAGATGGTGATATTAGAGTCATGCTAGTGAGTAGTTGTGGATTGTAGAAATACTTGTGTTGGAGTTTGTGATTCCCGTAGCATGCACGTATGGTGAACCGTTATGTAACGAAGTCGGAGCATGATGTATTTATTGATTGTCTTCCTTATGAGGGGTGGTCGGGGATGAGCGGTGGTCTTTTCCTACCAATCTATCCCCCTAGGGGCATGCGTAGTAGTACTTTGCTTCAAGGGCTAATAAACTTTTTCAATAAGTATTTGAGTTCTTTATGACTAATGTGAGTCCATGGATTATACGCACTCTCACCCTTCCATCATTGCTAGCCTCTTCGCTACCATGCATTGCCCTTTCTCACCTCGAGAGTTGGTGCAAACTTCGCCGGTACATCCAAACCCAGTGATACGATACACTCTATCACACATAAGCTCCTTATATCTTCCTCAAAACAGCCACCATACCTACCTATCATGGCATTTCCATAGCCATTCCGAGATATATTGCCATGCAACTTTCATCATCATCATATACATGACTTGAGCATTTCTTGTCATATTGCTTTGCATGATCGTAAGATAGCTAGCATGACGTTTTCATGGCTTGTCCGTTTTTTGATGTCATTGCTATGCTAGATCATTGCACATCCTGGTACACTGCCAGAGGCATTCATATAGAGTCATTCTTTGTTCTAGTATCGAGTTGTAATATTGAGTTGTAAGTAAATAGAAATGTGATGGTCATCATTAATAGAGCATTGTCCCAAAAGAGGGAGAGGCCAAAGAAGCCTAAATAAAAAAGGGGGCCAAAGAAGCCCGCAAAAAAAGGGACAATGCTACTATCCTCTTTTTCCACAATTGTGCTTCAAAGTAGCACCATGTTCTTCATATAGAGAGTCTCTTATGTTGTCACTTTCATATACTAGTGGGAATTTTTCATTATAGAACTTGGCTTGTATATTCCAATGATGGGCTTCCTCAAAATGCCCTAGGTCTTCGTGAGCAAGCAAGTTGGATGCACACCCACTTAGTTTCTTTTGTTGAGCTTTCATACACTTATAGCTCTAGTGCATCCGTTGCATGGCAATCCCTACTCCTCGCATTGACATCAATTGATGGGCATCTCCATAGCCCGTTGATTAGCCGCGTCGATGAGAGACTTTCTCCTTTTTTGTCTTCTCCACATAACCCCCATCATCATATTCTATTCCACCTAAAGTGCTATGTCCATGGCTTGCGCTCATGTATTGCGTGAGGGTTGAAAAAGCTGAAGCGCGTTAAAAAGTTTGAACCAATTGCTTGGCTCGTCATCGGGGTTGTGCAAGATGAGAATATTTTGTGTGGTGAAGATGTAGCATAGCCAGACTATATGATTTTGTAGGGATAACTTTCTTTGGCCATGTTATTTTGAAAAGACATGATTTCTTTATTAGTAGGCTTGAAGTATTATTGTTTTTATGTCAAATGATAGACTATTGCTTTGAATCACTCGTGTCTTAATATTCATGCCATGATTAGATTACATGATCAAGATTATGCTAGGTAGCATTCCACATAAAAAAATATCTTTTTATCATTTACCTACTCGAGGACGAGCAGGAATTAAGCTTGGGGATGCTGATACGTCTCCGTCGTATCTATAATTTTTGATTGTTCCATGCCAATATTATTCAACTTTCATATACTTTTGGCGACTTTTTATACTATTTTTGGGACTAACATATTGATCCTGTGCCCAGTGTTAGTTCCTGTTTGTTGCATGTTTTATGTTTTGCAGAAACCCCATATCAAACAGAGTCTAAATGGGATAAAAACGTACAGAGAATTATTTTGGAATATTTATGATTTTTGGGAAGTAAAATCAAGGCGAGACGGTGCCCGAGGGGGCCATGAGATAGGGGGGCACGCCCCAGAGGGGCAGGCACGCCCTGGACTCTCGTGGGCACCCCCTAAGGCGGTTGACGCTCTTCTTTTGCCGCAAGAAAGCTAATTTTATAAGAAAAATCTGGGGGAAAGATTCACCCCAATCGGAGTTACGGATCTCCGGATATAAAAGAAACGGTGAAGGGGAAGGATCAGGGAATGCAGAAACAGAGAGAGACAGAGAGATAGATACAATCTCGGAGGGGCTCTCGCCCCTCCCATGCCATAGGAGCCAAGGACCAGAGGGGAAACCCTTCTCCCATCTAGGGAGAAGGTCAAGGAAGAAGAAGAACAAGGGGGGCTCTCTCCCCCTTGCTTCCGGTGGCGCCGGAACGCCGTCGGGGGCCATCATCACCGCGATCTACACCAACACCTCCGCCATCTTCACCAACATCTCCATCAGCTTCCCCCCTCTATCTACAGCGGTCCACTCTCCCGCAACCCGCTGTACCCTCTACTTGAACATGGTGCTTTATGCTTCATATTATTATCCAATGATGTGTTGCCATCCTATGATGTCTGAGTAGATTTTCGTTGTCCTATTGGTGGTTGATGAATTGCTATGATTGATTTAATTTGCTTGTGGTTATGTTGCTGTCCTTTGGTGCCCATCATATGAGCGCGCGCGTGGATCACACCATAGGATTAGTTGTATGTTGATAGGACTATGTATTGGAGGGCAAGAGTGACAGAAGCTTCTACCTAGCATAGAAATTGATGCATATGGGATTGAAGGGGGACGAATATATCTTAATGCTATGGTTGGGTTTTACCTTAATGAACGTTAGTAGTTGCAGATGCTTGCTAAGTTCCAATCATAAGTGCATAGAATTCCAAGTCAGGGATGACATGCTAGCAGTGGCCTCTCCCACATAAAACTTGCTATCGGTCTAGTAAAGTAGTCAATTGCTTAGGGACAATTTCACAACTCCTACCACCACTTTTCCACACTCGCTATATTTACTTTATTGTTTCTTTATCTAAACATCCCCTATCTTCTATTTACGTGTTCTTTATTATCTTGCAAACCTATCCAACAACACCTACAAAGTACTTCTAGTTTCATACTTGTTCGAGGTAAAGCGAACGTCAAGCGTGTGTAGAGTTGTATCGGTGGTCGATAGAACTTGAGGGAATATTTGTTCTACCTTTAGCTCTGCATTGGGTTCTACACTCTTACTTATCGAAAGAGGCTACAATTGATCTCGTATACTTGCGGGTTATCACAACCCGCCTTGCAATGCCGAAGACAATCTGCGCGCCGGACTCATCGTCATTGAAGCCTGGTTTAGGGGCTACTGAGGGAGTCCAGGATTAGGGGGTCCTCGGACAGCCGGACTATATGCTTATGTCGGACTGTTGGACTATGAAGATACAAGATTGAAGACTTCGTCCCGTGTCCGGATGGGACTCTCCTTTGCGTGGAAGGCAAGCTTGGCAATTCGGATATGTATATTTCCTTCTCTATAACCGAGTCTGTGTAACCCAGGCCCCCTCCGGTGTCTATATAAACCGGAGGGTTTAGTCCGTAGGACAACAACAGTCATAGTCATTGTTGGGGAACATAGTAATTTCAAAATTTTCCTACGCACACGCAAGGATCATGGTGATGCATAGCAACGAGAGAGGAGAGTGTTGTCCACGTACCCTCGTAAACCGAAAGCGGAAGCGTTAGAACAACGCGGTTGATTTAGTCGTACGTCTTCACGATCCGACCGATATAAGTACCGAACATACAGCACCTCCGAGTTCAGCACACGTTCAGCTCGATGACGATCCCCGGACTCCGATCCAGCAGGGTGTCGGGGATGAGTTCCGTCAGCACGATGGCGTGGTGACGATGATGATGTTCTACCGACGCAGGGCTTCGCCTAAGCACCGCAATGATATGACCGAGGTGGAATATGGTGGAGCGGGGCACCGCACATGGCTAAGGAACGATCACGAAGATCAACTTGTGTGTCTAGAGGTGCCCCCCTGCCCCCGTATATAAAGGAGCCAAGGGGGAGGGGGCGGCCGGCCAAGGAGGGGCGCGCCAAGGGGAGTCCTACTCCCACCGGGAGTAGGACTCCTTTTTTCCTAGTCCAACTACGAGAAGGTGGGAAAGGAGGGGAGAGGAGAAGGAAGGGAGAGGGGGGCCACGCCCCAAACCCCTTGTCCAATTCGGACTGGGCTGGAAGGGCGCGTGCCACCTCCTGGCTCCTTCCCACTAAGGCCCATTAATGCCCAATACTCTTCCCCGTATTCCCGTAATTCCTTGGTACTCCAAAAAATACCCGAATCACTCGGAACCTTTCCGATGTCCGAATATAGTCGTCCAATATATCAATCTTTACGTCTCGACCATTTCGAGACTCCTCGTCATGTCCCCGATCTCATCCGGGACTCCGAACTCCTTCGGTACATCAAAACTCATAAACTCATAATAATACTGTCATCGAAACCTTAAGCATGCGGACCCTACGGGTTCGAGAACTATGTAGACATGACCGAGACACGTTTCCGGTCAATAACCAAAGCGGAACCTGGATGCTCATATTGGCTCCTACATATTCTACGAAGATCGTTATCGGTCAAACCGCATAACAACATACGTTGTTCCGTTTGTGATCGGTATGTTACTTGCCCGAGATTCGATCGTCGGTATCCAATACCTAGTTCAATCTCGTTACCGGCAAGTCTCTTACTCGTTACGTAATGCATCATTCCATAACTAACTCATTAGCTACATTGCTTGCAAGGCTTATAGTGATGTGCATTACCGAGAGGGCCTAGAGATACCTCTCCGACAATCAGAGTGACAAATCCTAATCTCGAAATACGCCATCCCAACATGTACCTTCAGAGACACCTGTAGAGCTCCTTTATAATCACCCAGTTACGTTGTGACGTTTGGTAGCACACAAAGTGTTCCTCCGGTAAACGGGAGTTGCATAATCTCATAGTCATAGGAACATGTATAAGTCATGAAGAAAGCAGTAGCAACATACTAAACGATCAAGTGCTAAGCTATCGGAATGGGTCAAGTCAATCACATCATTCTTCTAATGATGTGATCCTGTTAATCAAATGACAACTCATGTCTATGGTTAGGAAACTTAACCATCTTTGATTAACGAGCTAGTCAAGTAGAGGCATACTAGTGACACTATGTTTGTCTATGTATTCACACATGTATTATGTTTCCGGTTAATACAATTCTAGCATGAATAATAACCATTTATCATGATATAAGGAAATAAATAATAACTTTATGATTGCCTCTAGGGCATATTTCCTTCAGTCCCCCACTTGCACTAGAGTCAATAATCTAGTTCACATCGCCATGTGATTTAACACCAATATTCACATCTGTATGTGATTAATACCCATAGTTCACATCGTCATGTGATCAACACCCAAAGGATTTACTAGAGTCAATAATCTAGTTCACATCGTTATTCGATTAACACCCAAAGAGTACTAAGGTATGATCATGTTTTGCTTGCGAGAGAAGCTTAGTCAACGGGTCTGTCATATACAGAGTCGTATGTATTTTGAAAATATTCTATGTCTACAATGCTTTGCACGGAGCTACTCTAGCTAATTGCTCCCACTTTCAATATGTATCCAGATTGAGACTTAGAGTCATCTGGATCGGTGTAAAAGCTTGCACCGATGTAACTCTTTACGACGGGCTCTTTTATCACCTCCATAATCGAGAAATATTTCCTTAGTCCTCACTAAGGATATTCTTGACCAATGTCCAGTGATCTACTCCTAGATCACTATTGTACTCCCTTGCCAAACCTGGGCAGAGTATACAATAGGCCTGGTCCATAGCATGACATTATAGAACCTATGACTCAGGCATAGGGAATGACTTTTCATTCTCTTTCTATTTTCTGCCGTTGTCGAGATTTGAGTCTTACTCAATTTCACACCTTGCAACACAGGCAAGAACTCCTTCTTTGACTGTTCCATTTTGAACTACTTCAAAATTTTATCAAGGTATGTACTCATTGAAAAAACTTATCAAGCGTCTTGATCTATCTATATAGATCTTGATGCTCAATGTGTAAGCAGCTTCACCGAGGTCTTTCTTTGAAAAACTCCTTTATGCTTTCCAGAAAATTCTACATCATTTTCAATTAATAATATGTCATTCACATATACTTATCAGAAAGGCTGTAGTGCTCCCACTCACTTTCTTGTAAATACAGGCCTTTCCAAAAGTCTGTATAAAACCATATGCTTTGATCAACTCATCAAAGCGTATATTCCAACTCCGAGATGCTTGCACCAGTCCATTGATGGATCGCTGGAGCTTGCACATTTTGTTAGCACCTTTATGATTAACAAAACCTTCTGGTTGCATCATATACAACTCTTCTTTAAAAAATCCATTAAGGAATGCAGTTTTGACATCCATTTGCCAGATTTCATAAAATGTGGCAATTGCTAACATGATTCAGACAGACTTAAGCATCGATATGAGTGAGAAAATCTCATCGTATTCAACACCTTGAACTTGTTGAAAACCTTTCGCAACAAGTCGAGCTTAGTAGATAGTAACACTACTATCAGTGTCCGTCTTCCTCTTGAAGATCCATTTATTTAACATGGCTTGCTGATCATCGAGCAAGTCAATCAAAGTCCATACTTTGTTCTCATACATGGATCATATCTCAGATTTTATGGCCTCAAGCCATTTCGCGGAATCTGGGCTCATCATCGCTTCCTCATAGTTCGTAGGTTCATCATGGTCTAGTAACATGACTTCCAAAACATGATTACCGCACCATTCTGGTGCGGATCTTACTCTGGAAGACCTACGAGGTTTGGTAGCAACTTGATCTGAAGTTTCGTGATCATCATCATTAACTTCCTCACTAATTGGTGTAGGAATCACTGGAACTGATTTCTGTGATGAACTACTTTCCAACAAGGGAGTAGGTATAGTTACCTCATCAAGTTCTACTTTCCTCCCACTCACTTCTTTCGAGAGAAACTTCTTCTCTAGAAAGGATCCATCTTAGCAACGAATAACTTGCCTTCGGATCTGTGATAGAAGGTGTACCCAATAGTTACCTTTGGGTATTCTATGAAGACGCACTTCTCTGATTTGGGTTCAAGCTTATCAGGTTGAAACTTTTTCACATAAGCATCGCAGCCCCAAAATTTAAGAAACGACAATTTTGGTTTCTTGCCAAACCACAGTTCATAAGGCATCATTTCGACGGATTTTGATGGTGCCCTATTTAAAGTGAATGCAGCTGTCTCTAATGCATAACCCCAAAACGATAGTGGTAAATCGGTAAGAGACATCATAGATTGCACTATATCCAATAAAGTACTGTTATGACGTTCGGAAACACCATTAAGCTGTGGTGTCCCAGGTGGCATGAGTTTGTGAAACTATTCCACATTGTTTTAATTGAAGACCAAACTCGTAACTCAAATATTTGTTTCCGCGATCAAATTGCAGAAACTTTATTTTCTTTTTACGATGATTCTCCACTTCACTCTGAAATTATCTGAACTTTTCAAATGTTTCAAACTTGTGCTTCATTAAGTAGATATACTCATATCTGCTCAATTCATCTTGTGAAGGTCAGAAAATAACGATACCCGCCACGAGCATCAACACTCATTGGACTGCATACATCGGTATGTACTATTTCCAATAAGTCACTAGCTCGTTCCATTGTTCCAGAGAACGGAGTTTTAGTCACCTTGCCCAAAAGGCACGGTTCGCAAGCATCAAATGATTCATAACGAAGAGATTCCAAAAATCCATCTTTATGGAGTTTCTTCATGCACTTTACACCGATATGACCCAAACGGCAGTGCCACAAATAAGTTGCACTATCATTATCAACTTTGCATCTTTTGGCATCAATATTATGAATATGTGTATCACTACGATCGAGATGCAGTAAACTATTTTCATTGGGTGTATGACCATCAAAGGTTTTATTCATTTAATCAAAACAACAACTATTTTCTAATTTTAAATGAATAACCGTATTGCAATAAACATGATCAAATCATATTCATGCTCAACGCAAACGCCAAATAACATTTATTTAGGTTCAACACTAATCCCGAAAGTATAGGGAGTGTGCGATGATGATCATATCAATCTTGGAACCATTTCCAACACACATCATCACTTCACCCTCAACTACTTTCTGTTTATTCTGTAACTCCTGTTTCGAGTTACTAATCTTAGCAACCGAACAAGTATCAAATACTCAGGGGTTACTATAAACACTAGTAAGGTACACATCAATAACCTGTATATCAAATATACCCTTGTTCAGTTTGCCATCCTTCTTATCCACCAAATATTCAGGGAATTTCCGCTTCTAGTGACCATTTCCTTTGCAGTATAATCACTCAGTTTCAGGCTTTGGTCCAGCTTTGGGCTTCATCGCGGGAGCGACAACTTGCTTGCCATTCTACTTGAAGTTCCCTTTCTTTTCCTTTGCCCTTTTCTTGAAACTAGTGGTCTTGTCAATCATCAACACTTGATGCTCTTTTCTTTATTTCTACCTTCGTTGATTTCAGCATCACGAAGAGCTCGGGAATCGTTTTCGTCATCCTTGCATTATAGTTCATCATGAAGTTCTAGTAACTTGGTGATGGTGACTAGAGAACTCTGTCAATCACTATCTTATCTGGAAGATTAACTCCCACTTGATTCAAGCAATTATAGTACTCAGACAATCTAAGCACTTGCTCACTAATTGAGCAATTCTCCTCCATCTTTTAGGCGAAGTATTTGTCAGAGGTCTCATACCTCTTGACATGGGCATGAGTCTGAAATATCAATTTCATCTCATGGAACATCTCATATGTTCCGTGACGTTTCAAAAAACATTTTTTGGAGTCCCGGTTCTAAGCCATAAAGCATGGTGCACGAAACTATCAAGTAGTCATCATATTGAGCTAGCCAAACGTTCATAACATTTGCATCTGCTCCTGCAATACATCTGTCACCTAGCGGTGCATTAAGGACATAATTCTTCTGTGCAGCAATGAGGACAAACCTCAGATCACGGATCCAATCTGCATCATTGCTACTAACATCTTTCAATACAATTTTTCTCTAGGAACATATCAAAAATAAACATATCAAAGCAACAACGCGAGCTATTGATCTACACCATAATTTGCAAAATACTACCAGGACTAAGTTCATGATAAATTTAAGTTCAGTTAATCATATTACTTAAGAACTCCCACTTAGACAGACATCTCTCTAGTCATCTAAGTGATCACGTGATCCAAATCAACTAAACCATGTCCGATCATCACGTGAGATGGAGTAGTTTTCAATGGTGAACATCACTATGTTGATCATATCTACTATATGATTCACGCTCGACCTTTCGGTCTCCGTGTTCCGAGGCCATATCTGTATATGATAGGCTCGTCAAGTTTAACCTGAGTATTCCGCGTGTGCAACTGTTTTGCACCCGTTGTATTTGAACGTAGAGCCTATCACACCTGATCATCACGTGGTGTCTCAGCACGAAGAACTTTCGCAATGGTGCATACTCAGGGAGAACACTTCTTGATAATTAGTGATAGATCATCTTAAAATGCTACCATCAATCAAAGCAGGATAAGATGCATAAAGGATAAACATCACATGCAATCATTATAAGTGATATGATATGGCCATTATCATCTTGTGCTTGTGATCTCCATCTTTGAAGCACCGTCATGATCACCATCGTCACCGGCGCGACACCTTGATCTCCATCGTAGCATCATTGTCGTCTCGCCAATCTTATGCTTCTACGACTATCGCTACCGCTTAGTGATAAAGTAAAGCATTACAGGGCGATTGCATTGCATACAATAAAGCGACAACCATATGGCTCCTGCCAGTTGCCGATAACTTTGGTTACAAAACATGATCATCTCATACAATAAAACATAGCATCACGTCTTGACCATATCACATCACAACATGTCCTGCAAAAACAAGTTAGACGTCCTCTACTTTGTTGTTGCAAATTTTACGTGGTTGCTACGGGCTGAGCAAGAACCATTCTTACCTACACATCAAAACCACAACGATAGTTCGTCAAGTTAGTGTTGTTTTAACCTTCGCAAGGACCGGGCATAGCCACACTCGGTTCAACTAAAGTTCGAGAAACAAACACCCGCTAGTCACCTGTGTGCGAAGCACGGTGGTAAAACCAGTCTCGCGTAAGCGTACGCGTAATGTCGGTCCGGGCCGCTTCATCCAACAATACCGCTGAACCAAAGTATGACATGCTGGTAAGCAGTATGACTTGTATCGCCCACAACTCACTTGTGTTCTACTCGTTCATATAACATCTACGCATAAAACCTGGCTTGGATGCCACTGTTGGGGAACGTAGTAATTTCAAAAATTTCCTACGCACACGCAAGGATCATAGTGATGCATAGCAACGAGAGGGGAGAGTGTTGTCCACGTACCCTCGTAAACCGAAAGCGAAAGCGATAGAACAACGCGGTTGATGTAGTCGTACGTCTTCACGATTTGACCGATCCAAGTACCGAACGTACGGCACCTTCGAGTTCAGCACACGTTCAGCTCGATGACGATCCCCGGACTCCGATCCAGCAGGGTGTCGGGGATGAGTTCCGTCAGCACGACGGCGTGGTGACAATGATGATGTTCTACTGACGCAGGGCTTCGCCTAAGCACCGCAACGATATGACCGACGTGGAATATGGTGGAGGGAGGCACCGCACACGGCTAAGGAACAATCACGAAGATCAACTTGTGTGTCTAGAGGTGCCCCCCTGCCCCGTATATAAAGGAGCCAAGGGGAAGGGGGCGGCCGACCAAGGAGGGGCACGCCAAGGGGAGTCCTACTCCCATCGGGAGTAGGACTCCTTTTTTCCTAGTCTAACTAGGAGAAGGGGGAAAGTAGGGGAGTGGAGAAGGAAGGGAGAGGGGGGCCGCGCCCCAAACCCCTAGTCCAATTCGGACTGGGCTTGGGAGGGGCGCGCGCCACCTCCTGGCTCCTTCCCACTAAGGCCCATTAAGGCCCAATACTCTTCCCCGTATTCCCGTAATTCCTCGGTACTCCGAAAAATACCTGAATCACTCGGAACCTTTCCGATGTCCGAATATAGTCATCCAATATATCGATCTTTACGTCTCGACCATTTCGAGACTCCTCGTCACGTCCTTAAGTGTGCGGACCCTATGGGTTCGAGAACTATGTAGACACGACCGAGACACGTTTCTGGTCAATAACCAATAACGGAACCTGGATGCTCATATTGGCTCCTACATATACTACGAAGATCGTTATCGGTCAAACCGCATAACAACATACGTTGTTCCCTTTGTCATCGGTATGTTACTTGCCCGAGATTCGATCGTCGGTATCCAATACCTAGTTCAATCTCGTTACTGGCAAGTCTCTTTACTCGTTACGTAATGCATCATTCTGTAACTAACTCATTAGCTACATTGCTTGCAAGGCTTATAGTGATGTGCATTACCGAGAGGGCCCAGAGATACCTCTCCGACAATCGGAGTGACAAATCCTAATCTCGAAATACGCCAACCCAACATGTACCTTCGGAGACACCTGTAGAGCTCCTTTATAATCACCCAGTTATGTTGTGACGTTTGGTAGCACACAAAGTGTTCCTCCGGTAAACGGGAGTTGCATAATCTCATAGTCATAGGAACATGTATAAGTCATGAAAAAAGCAATAGCAACATACTAAACGATCAAGTGCTAAGCTAACGGAATGGGTCAAGTCAATCACATCATTCTTCTAATGATGTGATCCCGTTAATCAAATGACAACTCATGTCTATGGTTAGGAAACTTAACCATCTTTGATTAATGAGCTAGTCAAGTAGAGGCATACTAGTGACACTATGTTTGTCTATGTATTCATACATGTATTATGTTTCCGGTTAATACAATTCTAGCATGAATAATAAACATTTATCATGATATAAGGAAATAAATAATAACTTTATTATTGCCTCTAGGGCATATTTCCTTCAGTCATAGGCTAACTTCTAGGGTTAGCCTCTATAATCTTGTGGTAGATCAACTCTTGTAAATCTCATATCATCAAGATCAATCAAGCAGGAAGTAGGGTATTACCTCCATAGAGAGGGCCTGAACCTGGGTAAACATTGTGTCCCCCGCCTCCTGTTACCATTAGCCTTAGACGCACAGTTCGGGACCCCCTACCCGAGATCCGCCGGTTTTGACACCAACAACGAGTTCGGGGGTCCGATGACACAGACCTCATTGGAAGTGAAATCTGTGTTTGGCTCTATCACTGTTAAGTGTGCGGCTTCCATGGCGGGGTCCATCCTCCCGTCCTCGGATGGCACGATCTGCACTGGATCTAAAGCCAGGGCAGCTACAGGTGGGATCTCCTGAACACCGTCTGATGGCAGATCTAGGTCATGCTCATCATGGTTGTGGGGTGCACATGTCATGGGCTCGAATCCGTCAAAGATCAAGTCTCCGTGGATGTCGGCAGTGTAGTTCAGGCTTCCAAACCTGACCTGATGGCAGGGGCATATGTATCGATCTATTCCAGATGGCCAAGCGAGTTGGCCCGCAGTGCGAAGCCGCCGAATACGAAGATTTGTCCAGGGGGGGAAACCTCACCCTGGACTGCGTCGTTGTAGATGATTGAAGGAGCCATAAAGCCTTATGATGACGACACAGCGGAACTCTCAATGAAAGCACCAATGTCGGTGTCAAAACCGGCGGATCTTAGGTAGGGGGTCCCGAACTGTGCGTTTAAGGCTATTGGTAACATGAGGCGGTGGACACGATGTTTACCCAGGTTCGGGCCCTCTCTATGGAGGTAATACCCTACTTCCTGCTTGATTGATCTTGATGATATGAGTATTACAAGAGTTGATCTACCACGAGATCAAGAGGCTAACGGTAGAAGCTAGCCTATGATTATGATTGTTGTTATCCTACGGACTAAACCCTCCGGTTTATATAGACACCAAAGGGGGATAGGGTTACAGAGTCGGTTACAGAGAAGGGAATCTACATATTCGAATTGCCAAACTTGCCTTCTACGCAAAGGAGAGTCCCACCCAGACACGGGACAAAGTATTCAATCTTGTATCTTTATAGTCCAAAAGTCTGGCGTAAGTATATAGTCCGGCTGTCCGAGGACCCCCTAATCTAGGACTCCCTCAGCCGCCACCCATCGATGCGGCATGGAGCCGCTCCTACGGGGGCCTGGGGAGTTTTCTCCTGACTACGGTACGCGCTCGATCGACCTTTTCTCCTGCCACCTTGTCCTAGGTTTTTGATCGGGCTAGGTTCTTCACGATTTCGATGGAAATATTGATGTTTTGTTTCTGCAATTCATGCGACGAAGGGAATGTAGGCGTTCAATAGGACGATTACTGTTGTTTCGTTTCTTTCCATGTTGGCTTGCCGGTGGTGATGATTTGGGGGTTAATTTTGGGTTGTTTTTGGATTTGAAGGAAGATGTGATAGATGTTGTGCTTGTTGTGAGGTATGCACTCCCCTGTGATTACTGTCATGGATGCCCTGTGATGGGTGTGAATTGCTCTGTTCTTGCTGTGGAAATTCCGATATTGCTCCGTACTTGCTGTCGATTAGTTAGTTAATGTTGTCGCATTCAGCTAAGTGAATGATGTCCATAATTTTTGCAGTGAATTCAATTAAGTGATGATAAATGTTGTTAGTTGTGTTTATTGGTGTACTATACTCAAAAGGACTTCATTTACTGCTATGTTTTGCATCATAGTCTGAACAAAAAATCTGTCTTTTTTGCAGTAACTTCAGGAGAAGAATCTTTGTTGTTTTCTGTAGCGTTTGAGCAAAATGGCATATTCATTGGCCAAGGAGTGAACATATCATATATTGGCAGCACTTATTGTGAATTTGACTACTGTCATGCTGAAACTTGGTCTTTAGGTATGTTGAAGTTTTGCCTGGACAAGTTGGATTACTCCCATGGTTATCCAGATTTGTAAGTGTACTGGTGTTTGCCAGGCAAAGACATTGTAGATGGCCTTATTTGTGTGGATACCGAAGAGGCCATTGCTACTATGGTCAATGCAAGCAAAGAATGTAAGACACTGTTGTTAATAGTGTGAATGAGCAGAATAAGATAAGAACTCTGTATGATGATGTGATCCTAGATGCCCCCCCCCCCTCTGCCAAGGGTAATTACTCCAAGGAAATTGCTAAGGTCTCCTGAAGGAGAGCATGGAGAAGCCAGAGAGGAAGAAGAGCAGGGAGAGGGAGAAGATCATGGACATGAAGCAGAGCAGGGAGAGGGAGAAGATCATGGACATGAAGCAGAGCAGGGAGAGGGAGAAGAAGAGCAAACAGAGCAGGGAGAGGGAGAGATTCAAGGAGAAAAAATTGACAGTGATTTTTATGAGAGTGAATATGATGTTAAAGATCTAGATGATGATTTGTTTATGGAGAATGTGGATATAGATGTCCATGATAACAATGAGAAGGAAGGGTGCATTCAAGAAGAAGAAGAAGACCCTTTATATGATGATGACCTAAAGCTAAGCAAATATGAATTGTCAAATTTGCAGTACACTTCAAACCCAACAATCCAGAAGTGGATCTGAATAATCCATTTTTCAGTGTTGGTTTCATGTTTGGTGACATGAAAGAGCTGAGGATGGATTTGGATGCATATACTGTTAGGAACAGAGTGAATATCTATAAGAGAAGATATGAGTCTAAAAGGCTTAATGCAGTTTGCTCATAAGGTTGTCCTTGGCAACTAAAAGCTTCAAAAGACAATAGGAATAGTAGCATTGACATAAGGCAGTACAATGGCACTCACGAACGTCAGAAATCATTTGACTCCAAGTGTTTGATAGTTAAAATTTTCACACAGAAATTCATTGAGGAATTCAGAGACAACCAGACCATGGATTTGGGTACATTTGGTAAGAAGGTCTAGAGAGAGCTGAAACTGCTACCAAACAAGATGAAATTGGGAAGGGCCAAGAAAGAAGCTCTAGACCTTATTCATGGGGATGAAGCAGAGCAATACAATTTATTGTGGGACTATGGGCAAGAACTCAGAAGAGTTAATCCTGGTAGCAAATTCATAGTTTCCACTACCAAAGTGAACGAGAAGAATGATGCACTGCCAAAGGATTACCTGTCCTCACGCTATTGGTCATATGATGCTTGCAAGAGAGGTTTCCTAAAGGGATGCAGGTGTGGGAGTCCTGGACTAGGGGGTCCTCAGGTGTCCGGTCTATTGGATGTGGGCCGGACTGATGGGCCGTCAAGATACAAGACAGAAGATTATCTCTCTTGTCCGGGGGACTCCCGTGTGCGTGGATGGCAAGTATAGGTGTTTGGATATATTATTCCTTTTTGTAAAACTGACTTTGTACAGCCCTAAGCCCCTTCGGTGTCTATATAAACCGGAGGGTAGATCGGAGGCAGGATCAAAACATTGCTAGGATAGCCAATCTAAGGTTAGCCAACTCAATCTCGTGGTAGATCAACTCTTGTAACCCCTATACCCTCGAGTATAATCAAGCAAGAGTAGGGCTTTACCTCCATTAAGAGGGCCCGAGCCTGGGTAAATACAGTGTCCCTTGTTCATAGTTACCTTCGGTCTTCAGACATACATCTTGGGCCCCCCCTACCCGTGATCTGCCGGTTTTGGCACCGACATTGGTGCTTTCATTGAGAGCTCCGCTGTATCGTCGACAGAAGGACCGATGGCTCGCCTCTTGATCAACAATGATGCTCCATCCAGGGAAACCTTTCTTCTTGGACAAGTCTTTGTGTTTGGTGGCTTTGTGCTTCGTGCCAACTCGATCGACCGCCTCGAGTAGGTCGACAGTTATGCCCCCGGTCACCAGATCAGGTTTGGAAACCTGAACTATGTTGCTGATATCCGAGGAGACCTAGTCTTCGACGGGTTTGCGGCCTCGGCCACTACTCTATGTCCCCACCAAGAGGACTCTTCGGATCCCCTGTTAGATCCCGTCCAGGGGTAAACACTCAAACCCACCTCGGCCTTAGATCCGGGGCTGGTCTCATTGTCCGAAGACAGGAGCGTGAGCTCCGCCGGACTTCTTCCCCTTGTGGAACTTTCGACCGAAGACCCAAATCTGATCTTAGACTTGGCTTTGGGCAACCATCCCGAACTGCCGAGGTCTGCACTCATTGGGTCCGATCAGGCGTCCCATGCTAAACTTAGCCCAACAGATCCGCAGTTTCTGGTCCTACTTCCGCTCCTAGACGAAACATTGGGATTGATGCAGACTCTCGCCAACACCGGGGCTTTATCTCCGGACTAAGCCCAGCTCGGACTGGATGCTGAGAGCAGGGGATTTTACGCCCCACCCACCACCCACTTAGTAGCAACCGTTGAGGATTTAACCGACATGTTGGACTATGCATCTGAAGACATCGACGACATGGACGACGATGCCGACGCCGAACCAAGCCAAGTGCCACCCGTCACGGGGCGTTGGACGGCCACTTCCACCTATGATGTGTACATGGTGAACACTCCAGATAAAAAGAACGGCAACGATAACCCAAGCCCCGATGAGGACAAACCCGTTGATAAACCACCAAAGCGCCGACATCGGGTGAAGGATAGTAACACTGGAATCGGTGACAATGAGACTCCAGATGATGCCGAAGATCCCGAATACCCCGTCGAGCCCATGTCCGAACAGGACGAGAGGGAAGATGGTGAACATAGTCCCGAACACACTAATCACCAAGATTTGAAGGACAACAACTATATGCCAGAATCCAAAGAGGAGGTTAGCCTCGGCGACGAAGATTTTATTGTCCCAGAGGGACCCATCGATCAAGAATGCTTCAAGGGACACCTTATTGCTACAGCCCGAAGCCTGAAAAAGAAGCAGCAGCAGCTTAAAGCTGAACAAGATACGCTTAATGAAAGGTGGACCAAGGTCCTGGCCGCTAAGGAATACGGCCATGAGCGACCTATTAAAAGTTACCCTAAGCGCAAGTTGCTGTCGTAGTTCAACAACGAAGCCCTTGAGCCAATACCGTCGAAATACAATCAGGCCGACCAACCAGACCAACCACCACATGGATAGGATAAAACGGAATATCAAGCCGAACACCAACCCGCACCTTCTCGCCAAAGAGGCAGGGAGACAGCAGCTGCGGGATACACATATGACTTACAATGTGACCTAGCCAATAAAGCTGGTCAGACTCAATCAATCTATGGATCAAGGGGTCGTGCCCCGGCGCGAGACAATGGCTATGAAGCCTGGCGTGACGACCATTACTATAATCGGGATCAGAACCGAACTCAAATGTCAGCTGATCTCTGTCGCGATATTGCACAATATAGAGGGGCCGCACACCCTTTATGCTTCACTGATGAGGTCATGGAACACCAATTTCCAGAAGGGTTTAAACCCGTAAACATCGAACAGTACGATGGAACGACGGATCCGGTCGTTTGGATTGAAGATTTTCTTCTCCACATCCACATGGCTCGAGGAGATGACCTTCACGCCATCAAATATCTTAATCTAAAGCTGAAAGGACCAGCACAGCACTGGCTAAATAGCCTCCCAGTAAACTCCATTGGAACCTGGGAAGACTTGGAAGATGCTTTTCGGGCCAACTTTCAGGGCACTTATGTCCGGCCATCGGATGCTAATGACTTGAGTCACATAATTCAGCAGCCAGGCGAATCAGCCCGCAAGCTTTGGAATCGGTTCTTAACTAAAAAGAACCAGAATGTAGACTGTCCGGACGCCGAAGCCTTAGCGGCCTTTAAACACAGCGTCCGTGGTGAATGGCTCGCCCGACACCTTGGGCAGGAAAAGCCGAAGACCATGGCAGCCTTAACGGCACTCATGACCCGCTTCTATGCGAGCGAAGATAGTTGTTTGGCTTGTAGAAGCAACAGCTCGGGTGACCCCGAAACCTCTGAGGTGCGGGATGGCAATGATAAACCTCACCACAATAAAAACAAACATCGGAACAACAACAACGACAACACAGACGATACGACAGTTAATGCTGGATTCAGCGGTACTAAGTCTGGTCAGCGGAAGAAACCTTTCAAAGGCAACAAGGATGGGCCATCCATCTTGGATAAAATCCTCGAGAGGCCCTGTCAGATTCATGGTACGCTCGATAAGCCTGCGAACCACACCAATAGGAATTGTTGGGTTTTCAAACAGGCCGGCAAAACAAATACCGAGCACAAGGAAAAAGGGCCTCCAAGCGAAGACGATGACGAGCCCCGTTAGCCGAACACCGGGGATCAGAAGCACTTTCCCCCCGAGGTGAAAATAGTGAACATGATCTGTGTCACTCACATTCCCAAAAGGAAGAGCAAGTGCACACTTTGGGATGTCTACGCTGTAGAGCTTGTCGCCCCCCAAGTTCAACCCATGGTCAGCCTGTCCAATCGCCTTTGATCGCAGGGACCACCCAACCAGTATCCGTCATGGGGGTTCGGCTGCCCTGGTACTTGATCCAATTATTGATGGGTACCACCTCACTAGAGTCCTCATCGACGGAGGCATCAGTCTTAACTTGATCTATCAAGACACCGTCCGCAAGATGGGCATTGACCCATCAAGAATCAAGCCTAGTAACACTACCTTTAAAGGTGTGTTACCAGGCGGGGAGGCCCGTTGTATGGGCTCACTGACACTGGAGGTACTATTCGTCTCCCCAGTTAACTTTCGCAGTGAGGAGTTAATCTTTGATATCATCCCTTTCCGCAGTGGCTGTCACACACTGCTCGGACGAACTTCTTTCGCCCGCTTCAACGCAGTCCCGCACTACACTTACTTGAAGCTTAAAATGCTCGGACCTCGTGGCGTTATTACAGTCAATGGTAGTGTGGAACGCTCATTCCATACTGAGGAGCACACCGCGGCCCTTGCAGCCGAAGTATATGGTGGCCTTATCAAGTCGAACAGCTCACCGGCCAATAAAGCCAATGGCGTATCCAAATGAGTCTGGTGCGCGCCTAATAGCGATAAAACAATGGATCCGGACCTTGACTAGCAGTTCGGCCTCCGCCGATCGCCCAACCAGGTTGCGGCCTATGTACCGCGTGTACACTAAAAATACCTTGGGCGGTGCCAGAGGCACACTGCCGAAAAGGTCCATTGCACGGCTTGACCCTATCTGGACCGAATATATCTTTTTCCTCTTACTACAGGTTCATCAAGAGCCCTACTTGCGAGATGGTTGTTGCAGAAGATCCTCTTGAGGCTAATGCTTCCCATCCATCAAGTACTCCTCTCAAAGGACTTATTACTAAGGAGAAATTCCGCAGACGTGCGACAGGGCGTCACTGGAGTTTATTTTTCGAACTGTGATCTTTACGCCCTGTGTTAGACTTTCCCTTATGTAAAACCTTTTTTTCCTTCTCTTCTTTGGGCACGTAATATGACCTTTGATACGTCTCCAACGTATCTATAATTTTTGATTGTTCCATGCTATTATATTACCCGTTTTGGATGTTTATGGGCTTTACTTTACACTTTTATATCATTTTTGGGACTAACCTACTAACCGGAGGCCCAACCCGAATTGCTGTTTTTTGCCTATTTCAGTGTTTCAAAGAAAAGGAATATCAAACGGAGTCCAAACGGGATGAAACCTTCAGAAGCGATCTCTTTGGAACAAGATGAAGTAGAACTTGACGTAGTCTTGGGAACCCACTTGACCAAGGCCTTAGGTGCTTCTTGAAGCTTGTTCTTGCCTTTGTTCTTGTGGTCTTGTGGTGGAAGATCATCTTGTGCTTGTGTTCCCTTGAAGGAAGTAGGATCACACTTCTCTTGTTGAGGAACAAACTTCGTCTTGGGGTATTGATCTTCTTCCCACTCAACTCCATTGGCATTGAACTTTTGTTCAAAACCAACACCTTGATTCTTCCAGTGCCTTCCTTTCTTGCGTACAATTTCCTCGAATTGCTTACTCCCGGCAAGGCTCTTGTATACACCTTTCTCTATAATTCCCTTCAATAAGCTATTTTCTTGCTCAAGTGTAACTTGGCTAGGAGAATCATTAGTGGAATCAAGAGAACTACTAGAAGCAACAATATTGGATTTGGCATTATTATTGTTACTACTAGAGGAAGGATCTTTCTTGTACTTGTTACTAGACTTGACTTGAGGCATGTAAGTAGATAAGAGTAAACGCTTGGCAATGTAAGAAGAACTTTTCTTACAGAGATCATCATTGATTGCTTTTAAGAACTCATGCTCTTTCTCAAGATTGAGCTTGTCAAAGCGTAACTTCTCATGAGCCCTTAAAAGTTCTCGATGATCTTCGAAGATAGTTTCATGAGCTAACTTAAGAGTGTTTAGTTCTTTAGTTAGAAGCTCAATCTTCTCCTTATCATTGTCATTCATTTTATCTTGATTAGCATGATTAATTGACGTTTCATCATAGTATTCATCACTAGAGTTGTCAACAAGTAAATCATCATCACCTAGCAAGTCATCTTCATCACTATTGAAATTAACATACTCGGGATGTGTTACCTTTGGACCTTTGGCCATGAAGCATCTTCCAATTCCTTCATTTGGTGAGTCAAATATGTCGTAGAGGTTGGTTGACACAAGTGCTAGACCAGCAACACCTTCATCTTGAGTATATTCAGAGTCGGAGTGATAGCTTCTCTCGGAGTGATTGTCGGAGTCGGAGCCGGATACCCATTCACCAACATGATCTTGATGTCTTCGTTTTGTGTAGCTCCTTCATGACTTGTCCTTCCTTTCCGAATCCTTGCTTCTCCGTGAGGGTCTTCGTTCATAACGATCATCTCTACTCCTCCTCTCTCTTGGTGGTGATTCTTCTCTTTTGCTTCTTCTTTTTGGAGAATCTTCTCTTCTTTTGTAGTGTGCCGTACACTCATTGGAATAGTGTCCAGGTCTCCCACAATTGTAGCAATTGCGCTCTCGACTAGAAGATCTTTTGTCATTGTAGGACCTTGACCTAGAGCTTCTTTCTTTGCTTCTACTCTTGTAGAATTTATTGAAGTTCTTCACCATTAAGCTCAATTCTTCATTGAAGGTTTGTTTCTCACTTGATGATGTGGGGGCTTCACATGAGGCTTTGTAAGCACCACTTGACTTGTTGTGAAGTTCCTCCTTATCCTTGAGTGACATCTCATGAGCAACAATTCTTCCAATGACTTCCGTTGGCTTGAGATCTTTGTAGTTTGGCATCATTTGGATCAATGTGCACACGGTATCATACTTTCCATCCAATGCTCTTAGGATCTTCTTGATGATGAATCTGTCGGTCATCTCTTCACCCCCTAAGCCGGCAATCTCATTTGTGATAAGAGCAAGCCTAGAGTACATTTCAGCGACACCTTCACCATCCTTCTTTTTGAACTTGTCAAGCTGACTTTGGAGCACATCCAACTTGGATTCCTTGACGGAGTCAGTACCTTCAGGCATATCAATCAAAGTATCCCAAATTTCCTTTGCATTCTCAAGACGGCTGATTTTGTTGAATTCCTCGGGGCACAAGCCATTGAAGAGGATATCACAAGCTTGAGTGTTGTATTGCAACATCTTCAATTCATCCGCATTAGCTTCACGGTTCGGCTCTCTCCCATCAAAGAATTCACCATGCAAGCCAATACACACAATAGCCCAAACGGCGGGGTTATATCCGAGAGTATGCATTTTCATCTTATGTTTCCAACTAGCAAAAATAGTACCATCAAAGTAAGGACCTCTACGGTGATAATTTCCCTCACTAGACGCCATACTCTCCTAGGTTGTGAAACCAATGCTATGACCACCAAAAGCTATGGAAATCAAAGCAAATGGAGACCAAAGCTCTGATACCACTTGTAGGACCTTGAAGTATGTCTAGAGGGGGGTGATTAGAATACTTGACCAATTAAAAACTTAACCTTTTCCCAATTTTAGAGTTTGGCAGATTTTAGCAATCTTTGGACAAGTCAAGCAATCATCACACAATTCAAGCAAGCATGCAAAGAGTATATGAGTAGCGGAAATTAAAGCATGCAACTTGCAAGAAGGTAAAGGGAAGGGTTTGGAGGATTCAAATGCAATTGGAGACACAGATGTTTTTGGCGTGGTTCCGATAGGTGGTGCTATCGTACATCCACGTTGATGGAGACTTCAACCCACGAAGGGTAATGGTTGCGCGAGTCCACGAAGGGCTCCACCCACGAAGGGTCCACGAAGAAGCAACCTTGTCTATCCCACCATGGCCGTCACCCACGAAGGACTTGCCTCACTAGCGGTAGATCTTCACGAAGTAGGCGATCTCCTTGCCCTTACAAACTCCTTGGTTCAACTCCACAATCTTGTCGGAGGCTCCTAAGTGACACCTAGCCAATCTAGGAGACACCACTCTCCAAGAAGTAACAAATGGTGTGTTGATGATGAACTCCTTGCTCTTGTGCTTCAAATGATAGTCTCCCCAACACTCAACTCTCTCTCATGGGATTTGGATCTGGTGGAAAGAAGATTAGAGTGGAAAGAAACTTGGGGAAGGCTAGAGATCAAGATTCATATGGTAGGAATGGAATATCTTGGCCTCAACACATGAGTAGGTGGTTCTCTCTCATAAATGGTAAGTTTGAAGTGTAGGTTTGTTCTGATGGCTCTCTCCACGAATGAAGAGGAGGTGGAGGGGTATATATAGCCTCCACACAAAATCTAACCGTTACACACAATTTACAAAACTCGATGGGACCGATTCAACAGACTCGGTCGGACCGATTTAGTAAACCTAGTGACCGTTAGGATTTTCGGTGGGACCGACATGCAACTCAGTAAGACCAATATGGTTAGGGTTAGGGCATAACGTAATATCGGTAAGACCGATTACACAAACTCGGTGAGACCGATTTTGGTAATAAGCTTTCCAGAGAGTTGGTCAGGTAAACTCGGTGGGACCGGTTCGCTCATTTCGGTGAGACCGAAATGTTACGAAAGGGAAACAGGGAGTTTACATTGCAATCTCAGTGGGACCAATTGCTCACTTCGGTTAGACTGAAATGTTATGAAGGGAAATAGAGAGATTACAATCCCATCTCGGTGAGACCGAGATCCCCATCGGTAAGACCAATTTGCCTACCGTTTGTGGCAGTGGCTATGAAATTTGAACTCGGTGGCGCCGGATAGAAAGAATCAGTGTGACCGATTTTGACTTTGGGTTTAGGTCATATGAGGTTGTGAGAAAGTAGTTGAGGGTATTTGGAGCATATCACTAAGCACTTGAAGCAAGAGGCTCATTAAGCAACACCTCATCCCTCCTTGATAGTATTGGCTTTTCCTATAGACTCAATGTGATCTTGGATCACTAAAATGTAAAATGAAGAGTCTTGAGCTTTTGAGCTTGAGCCAATCCTTTATCCTTGATATTTTGAGGGATCCACTTTCATCATCCATGCCATGCCATTCATTGAGCTTTCCTAAAATAATAGTCTTGGAATAGCATTAGCTCAATGAGCTATATGTTGTTATGAATTACCAAAACCACCTAGGGATAGTTGCACTTTCATGGCTTCTTCTCTCTCTTTTAATCTCAATACAAAGTTCTCCTTGATCTTCTTGGAGATCTATTCGATGTAACTCTTTTTCCGGTGTGTTTGTCGAGATCCGATGAATTGTGGGTTTATGATCAAGTTTATCTATGAGAAATTTTTGAATCTTCTCTGAATTCTTTTATGTGTGATTAAGTTATCTTTGCAAGTCTCTTCGAATTATCAGTTTGGTTTGGCCTACTAGATTGATCTTTCTTGCAATGGGAGAAGTGCTTAGCCTTGGGTTCAATCTTGCGGTGTCCTTTCCCAGTGACAGCAGGGGCAGCAAGGCACGTATTGTATTGTTGCCATCGAGGATAAAAAGATGGGGTTTATATCATATTGCATGAGTTTATCTCTCTACATCATGTCATCTTTCTTAATGCGTTACTCTATTCTTCATGAACTTAATACTCTAGATGCGGGCAGGAGTCGGTTGATGTGTGGAGTAATAGTAGTAGATGCAGAATCGTTTTGGTCTACTTGTCATGGACGTGATACCTATATACATCATCATGCCTAGATAATCTCATAACTATGCGCTTTTCTATCAATTGCTCGACAGTAATTTGTTCACCCACCATACTTATGCTATCTTGAGAGAAGCCACTAGTGAAACCTATGGCCCCGGGGTCTACCTTTTATCATATAAGTTTTCCATTTACTTTTATTTGCATCTTTTACTTTCCAATCTATATCATAAAAATACCAAAAATATGTATCTTATCATATTATCTCTATCAGATCTCACTTTCGCAAGTGTCTGTGAAGGGATTCACAACCCCTTTATTGCGTTGGTTGAGAGGTTCTTGTTTGTGTATGTAGGTGCGTGGGACTTTTGAGGAGCCTCCTACTAGATTGATACCTTGGTTCTCAAAAACTGATGGAAATACTTACCCTACTTTGCTGCATCACCCTTTCCTCTTCAAGGAAAACCAACGCAAGCTCAAGACATAGCAAGAAGGATTTCTGGCGCCGTTGCCGGGGAGGTCTTCACTCAAGTCAACACATACCAAGTACCCATCACAAACTCATCTCCCTCGCAATACATTATTTGCCATTTGCCTCTCGTTTTCCTCTCCCCCACTTCACCCTTGCCGTTTTATTCGCCCTCTCTTTCCCAATCTCCTCTCTCTCTTTCGCTTGCCTTTTTGTTTGCTTGTGTGTTGGATTGTTTGTCGCGATGGTGCAAGATAATACCAAATTGTGTGACTTTTCCAATACCAATAATAATGATTTCCTTAGTACTCCGATTGCTCCTCTTAATGATGTCGATTCTTGTGAAATCAATGCTGCTTTGCTGAATCTTGTTATGAAAGATCAATTCTCCGGCCTTCCTAGTGAAGATGCCGCTACCCATCTAAACAACTTCGTTGATTTGTGTGAGATGCAAAAGAAGAAAGATACAGATAATGATATTGTTAAATTGAAGTTATTTCCGTTTTCACTAAGAGATCGTGCTAAAATTTGGTTTTCGTCTTTGCCTAAAAATAGTATTGATTCATGGAATAAGTGCAAAGATGCTTTTATTCTAAGTATTTTCCTCCTGCTAAGATCATCTCTCTTAGGAACGATATTATGAATTTTAAACAACTTGATCATGAGCATGTTGCCCAATCTTGGGAAAGAATGAAATTGATGATTCACAATTGCCCTACTCATGGTTTGAATTTATGGATGATCATACAAAATTTTTATGCCGGATTCAATTTGGCTTCTAGAAATCTTTTAGATTCGGCCGCGGGAGGCACTTTTATGGAAAATCACCTTAGGAGAAGCTACTAAACTCCTAGATAACATTATGGCTAATTATTCTCAATGGCACACCGAAAGATCTACTACTAAAAAAGTGCATGCTATAGAAGAAATTAATGTTTTGAGTGGAAAGATGGATGAACTTATGAAATTCTTTGCTACTAAGAGTGCTCCTACTGATCCTAATGATATGCCTTTGTCTACTTCGATTGAGAATAATAATGAATCTATGGATGTGAATTTTGTGGGTAGGAATAATTTTGGTAACAATGCTTATAGAGGATACTTTAATCCTAGACCGTTCCCTAGTAATTCCTCTAATAATTATGGAAATTCCTACAACAATTCTTATGGAAATTTTAATAACATGTCCTCTGATTTTAAGAATAGTGTTAAAGAATTATGACCTATCAAAAGAATTTTCATGCTTTGCTTGAAGAAAAAATGCTTAAAATTGATGATTTGGCTAGGAACGTTGATAGACATGAGAATTTCCATTGATGAGTGCAAAGAAAGAACCACTAGATTGCGTGCTAAGAAAGATTACTTTGTAAAAGCATGTTCTTCTAGTTTCCATGAAAATAATGATGAAGATCTAAAAGTTATTGATGTGTCCCCTGTTAAATCTTTGTTCTGCAATATGAATCTTAATAATGATGGGACTGGAGATGAGTCAACTTAGTTAAAAGGCGTCCCAATGATTCGGAGTTTTTAGATCTTGATGCTAAATTTGGTAAAAGTGGGATTGGAGAGGTCAATACTTTGAATAGCATTGAACCCACTATTATGGATTTCAAGGAATTTAATTATTATAATTGTTCTTTAGTAGATTGTATTTCCTTGTTGCAATCCGTGTTGAATTCTCCTCATGCTTATAGTCAAAATAAAGCTTTTACCAAACATATCGTTGATGCCTTGATGCAATCTTATGATGAAAAACTTAATTTGAAAGTTTCTATACCTAGAAAACTTTATGATGAGTGGGAACCTACTATAAAGATTAGAATTAAAGATCATGAGTGTTATGCTTTGTGTGATTTGGGTGCTAGTGTTTCCACGATTCCAAAAACTTTATGTGATATTCTTGGTTTCCATGATCTTGATGATTGCTCTTTAAATGCACCTCGTAGATTCCACCATTAAGAAACCTATGCGAAGAATCAATGATGTTCTTATTGTTGCAAATAGGAATTATGTGCCCGTAGATTTTATCGTTCTTGACATAGATTGCAATCTTCCTTGTCCTATTATTCTTGGTAGACCTTTCCTTAGAACGATTGGTGCAATTATTGATGTGAAGGAAAGGAATATTAGATTCCAATTTTCATTAAGGAAAGGCATGGAGCACTTTCCAAGAAAGAAAGTAAAATTACCTTATGAATCTATCATGCGAGCTACTTATGAATTGAGTGCCAAAGATGGCACTACTTAGATCTATCCTCGCTTTTATGCCTAGCTTGGGGCGTTAAACAATAGCGCTAGTTGGGAGGCAACCCAGTTTTATTTTTGTTTCTTCATTTTTGCTTCTGTTTAGTAATAAATATTTCATCTAGATTCTGTTTATATGTGTTTTCATGTTTTAATTAGTGTTTGTGCCAAGTAGAACCTATAGGATAACCTACGGTGATAGTTAATTTGATTCTGCTGAAAAAACAGAAACTTTGCATGCACGAAAATAATTTTAGTAATTCACAGAAACGAGATTTTGCATTGATTCTTTTTGCATTAGATCAATAGACAAATTTCCCAGGACTTCCTATTTTTGTAGGATTTTCAGTGTTCCATAGGTATTCGAGAGTTACAGATTTCTACAGACTATTCTGTTTTTGACAGATTCTGTTTTGTGTGTGTTGATTGCTTATTTTGATGCATCTATGGCTAGTATCAAGGGGTATAAACCATAGAGAAGTTGGAATACAGTAGGTTTAACACCAATATAAATAAAGAATGAGTTCATTACAGTACCTTATGTGATGGTTTTTCTTTCTTGCACTAATGGAACTTATGAGATTTCCTGTTGAGTTTTGTATTGTGAAGTTTTCAAGTTTTGGGTAAATATTTGATGGACTATGGAATAAGGAGTGGCAAGAACCTAAGCTTGGGGATGCCCATGGCACCCCAAGATATTAAAGGATAACCAAAAGCCTAAGCTTTGGGATGCCCCGGAAGGCATCCCCTCTTTCATCTTCGTCTATCGGTAACTTTACTTGGAGCTATATTTTTATTCGTCACATGATATGTGTTTTGCTTGGAGCGTCTTGTATGATATTAGTCTTTGCTTTTTAGATTACCACAATCATGCTTGCTTTACACACCTTTTGGGAGAAACCCACTTGATTGGAATTTATTAGAATACTCTATGTGCTTCACTTATATCTTTTGAGCTAGGTAACTTTTGCTCTAGTGCTTCAGTTATATCTTTTAGAGCACGGCGGTGGCTTAATTTTGTAGAAATTGTTGATCTCTCATGCTTTACTTATATTATTTTTAGAGTCTTTTAGCACAGCATGGTATTTTCTATGGTTATAAATTGGTCCTAGAATGATGGGCATCCAAGTTGGGTATAATAAAAACTATCATAGAAAGTGGATTGGATGTTATGATCAATTTGATACTTGATAATTGTTTTGAGATATAGAGGTGGTGATATTAGAGTCATGCTAGTGGGGTGATTATGAATCCAAAGAATACTTGTGTTGAATTTTGTGATTCTCGTAGCATGCACGTATGGTGAACCGCTTTGTGATGACGTTGGAGCATAATTTTATTTATTGATTGTCTTCCTTATGAGTGGCGGTCGGGGACGAGCGATGGTTTTTTCCTACCAATCTATCCCCCTAGGAGCATGCGCGTAGTACTTTGTTTTCAATGGCTTGTAGATTTTTGCAATATGTATATGAGTTCTTTATGACTAATGTTGAGTTCATGGATTATACGCACTCTCACCCTTCCACCATTGCTAGCCTCTCTTGTGCCGCGCAACTTTCGCCGGTACCATACACCCACCATATACCTTCCTCAAAACAGCCACCATACCTACCTATTATGGCATTTCCATAGCCATTCCGAGATATATTGCCATGAAACTTTCCATCGTTCCATTTATTATGACACGCATCATCATTGTCATATTGCTCTTTGCATGATCATGTAGTTGACATCGTATTTGTGGCAAAGCCACCTCATAATTTTCATACATGTCACTCTTGATTCATTGCATATCCTGGTACACCACCGGAGGCATTCATATAGGGTCATATCTTGTTCTAAGTATCGAGTTGTAATCTTGAGTTGTAAGTAAATAAAAGTGTGATGATCTTCATTATTAAAGCATTGGCCCAGTGAGGAAAGGATGATGGAGACTATGATTCCCCCACAAGTCGGGATGAGACTTCGGACTTTATAAAAAAAAGAAAGGCCAAATAAAAAAAAGATAAAGGCCAAATAAAAATAAAAATAAATAATGAGAGAAAAAGAGAGAATGGACAATGCTACTATCCTTTTACCACACTTGTGCTTCAAAATAGCACCATGATCTTCATGATAGAGAGTCTCCTATGTTGTCACTTTCATATACTAGTGGGGATTTTTCGTTATAGAACTTGGCTTGTATATTCCAATGATGGGCTTCCTCAAAATTCCCTAGGTCTTCGTGAGCAAGCAAGTTGGATGCACACCCACTTAGTTTGTTTTGTTGAGCTTTCATATATTTATAGCTCTAGTGCATCCGTTGCATGGCAATCCCTACTCACTCACATTGATATCTATTAATGGGCATCTCCATAGCCCGTTGATATGCCTAGTTGATGTGAGACTATCTTCTCCTTTTTTGTCTTCTCCGCAACCACCATTCTATTCAACATATAGTGCTATGTCCATGGCTCACGCTCATGTATTGCGTGAAAGTTGAAAAAGTTTGAGATTACTAAAGTATGAAACAATTGCTTGGCTTGTAATTGGGGTTGTGCATGATTAAATACTTGTGTGATGAAGATAGAGCAACAGCCAGACTATATGATTTTGTAGGGATAACTTTCTTTAGCCATGTTATTTTGAGAACACATGATTGCTTTATTAGTATGCTTGAAGTGTTACTATTTCTTATGTCAATATGAACTTTTATTTGAATCATTTGGATCTGAACATTCATCCCACAATAAAGAAAATTACATTGAGAAATATGCTAGGTAGCATTGCACATCAAAAATTCTGTTTTTGTCATTTACCTACTCCAGGACGAGCAGGAATTAAGCTTGGGGATGCTTGATACGTCTCCAACGTATCTATAATTTTTTATTGTTCCATGCTATTATATTACCTGTTTTGGATGTTTATGAGCTTTACTTTACACTTTTATATCATTTTTGGGACTAACCTACTAACCGGAGGCCCAGCCCGAATTGCTGTTTTTTTTTGCCTATTTCAGTGTTTCGAAGAAAAGAAATATCAAACGGAGTCCAAATGGGATGAAACCTTCCGGAGCGATCTTTTTGGAACAAATGCCAACCAGGGGACTTGGAGTGGACATCAAGCAACAGAGAAGGCAGCCACGAGGGTGCCCGGTGCGCCCCCTAGGGATGGGCGCGCCACACACCCTCGTGGGCCCCTCGAGCGTCCTCCGGCCTACTTCTTCCTCCTATATATACCCACGTACTCTGAAAACATTCAGGAGCACTACGAAAACCTAATTCCACCGCCGCAACCTTCTGTATCCGCGAGATCCCATCTTGGAGCCTTCGTCGGTGCTCCGCCGGAGGGGGAATCGACCACGGAGGGCCTCTACATCATCTCCAAGGCCCTTCCGATGAGTTGTGAGTAGTTTACCACAGACCTTCGGGTCCATAATTATTAGCTAGATGGCTTGTTCTCTCTCTTTGAATCACAATACAAAGTTCTCCTTGATCTTCTTGGAGATCTATTCGATGTAACTCTTTTTGCAGTGTGTTTGTCGAGATCCGATGAATTGTGGGTTTATGATCAAGTTTATCTATGAAAATTTGAATCTCCTCTGAATTCTTTTATGTGTGATTAAGTTATCTTTGCAAGTCTCTTCGAATTATCAGTTTGGTTTGGCCTACTCGACTGATCTTTCTTGCAATGGGGGAAGTGCTTAGCTTTGGGTTCAATCTTGCGGTGTCCTTTCCCAGTGATAGCAGGGGCATCAAGGCACGTATTGTATTGTTCCCTTCGAGGATAAAAAAGATGGGGTTTATATCATATTGCATGAGTTTATCCCTCTACATCATGTCATCTTTCTTAATGCGTTACTCTGTTCTTCATGAACTTAATACTCTAGATGCAGGCAGGAGTCGGTCGATGTGTGGAGTAATAGTAGTAGATGCAGAATCATTTCGGTCTACTTGTCACGGACGTGATGCCTATATACATCATCATGCCTAGATAATCTCATAACTATGCGCTTTTCTATCAATTGCTCGACAGTAATTTGTTCACCCACCGTAATACTTATGCTATCTTGAGAGAAGCCACTAGTGAAACCTATGGTCCCCGGGTCTATCTTTTATCATATAAGTTTTCCATTTACTTTTATTTGCATCTTTTACTTTCCAATCTATATCATAAAAATACCAAACATATTTATCTTGTCATATTATCTCTATCAGATCTCACTTTCGCAAGTGGCCGTGAAGGGATTGACAACCCCTTTATTGCGTTGGTTGCGAGGTTCTTGTTTGTTTGTGTAGGTGTGTGGGACTTTTGAGGAGCCTCTGATACGTCTCCAATGTATCTATAATTTTTGATTGTTCCATGCTATTATATTACCACTTTTGGATGTTTATGGGCTTTATTTTACACATTTATATCATTTTTGGGACTAACCTACTAACCGGAGGCCCAGCCCGTATTGCTGTTTTTTTTGCCTATTTCAGTATTTCGAAGAAAAGGAATATCAAACGGAGTCCAAACGGAATGAAACCTTCGGGAGCATGATTTGGAACGAACGTGATCCAGAGGACTTGGAGTGCAAGTCAAGAAGCAGCTGAGTACTCCATGAGATAGGAGCCACCCCCCTATAGGGCGCGCCCCCTGTCTCATGGGCCCCTCGGGCGTCCACCGACGTACTTCTTCCTCCTATATAAGCCTACGTACCCCGAAATCATCCAGGGATCCAACGAAACACAATTTCCACCACTATAACCTTCTGTATCCGCGAGATCCCATCTTGGAGCCTTCACCGGCGCTCCGCCGCAGGGGGAATCGACCATGGAGGGCTTCTACATCAACACCCTTGCCCCTCGGATGAGTTGTAAGTAGTTTACCACAGACCTTCGGGTCCATAGCTATTAGCTAGATGGCTTCTTCTCTCTTTTTGGATCTCAATACAATGTTCTCCCCCTCTCTTGTGGAGATCTATTCGATGTAAACTCTTTTTACGGTGTGTTTGTCGAGATCCGATGAATTGTGGGTTTATGATCAAGTTTATCTATGAATAATATTTGAATCTTCTCTGAATTCTTTTATGTATGATTGAGTTATCTTTGCAAGTCTCTTTGAATTATCAGTTTGGTTTGGCCTACTAGATTGATCTTTCTTGCCATGGGAGAAGTGCTTAGCTTTGGGTTCAATCTTGCGGTGTCCTTACCCAGTGACAGAAAGGGTTGCAAGGCACGTATTGTATTGTTGCCATCGAGGATAACAAGATGGGGTTTATATCATATTGCTTGAGTTTATCCCTCTACATCATGTCATCTTGCTTAATGCGTTACTCTGTTCTTATGAAATTAATACTCTAGATGCAGACAGTAGTCGGTCGATGTGTGGAGCAATAGTAGTATATGCAGGCAGGAGTCGGTCTACTTGTCACGGACGTGATGCCTATATACATGATAATTCCTAGATGATCTCATAACTATTCGCTTTTCTATCAATTGCTCGACAGTAATTTGTTCACCCACCGTAATACTTATGCTATCTTGAGAGAAGCCACTAGTGAAACCTATGGCCCCCGGGTCTATCTCTTATCATATTTGCTTCCAATCTACTTTTATTTGCATCTTTACTTTTTTGCATCTATATTATAAAATACCAAAAATATATTTATCTTATCATACTATCTCTATCAGATCTCACTTTCGCAAGTGGCCGTGAAGGGATTGACAACCCCTTTATTGCGTTGGTTGCGAGTTCTTTGTTTGTTTGTGTAGGTGCGTGGGACTTTTGAGGAGCCTCCTACTCGATTGATAACTTGGTTCTCAAAAACTGAGGGAAATACTTAAGCTACTATTGTTGCATCACCCTTTCCTCTTCAAGGAAAACCAACGCAAGCTCAAGACTTAGCAAGAAGGATTTCTGGCGCCGTTGCCGGGGAGGTCTTCGCTCAAGTCAAGACATACCAAGTACCCATCACAAACTCATCTCCCTCGCATTTACATTATTTGCCATTTGCCTCTCGTTTTCCTCTCCCCCACTTCACCCTTGCCATTTTATTCGCCCTCTCTTTCCCAATCTCCTCCTCTCTCTTTTGCTTGTCATTTTTCTGTTTGCTTGAGTGTTGGATTATTTGTTGCCATGGCGCAAGATAATACCAAATTGTGTGATTTCTCGAATACCAATAATAGTTATTTCCTTAGTACTCTGATTGCTCCTCTTAATGATGTTGAGTCTTGTGAAATTAGTACTGCTTTGCTGAATCTTGTTATGAAAGATCAATTCGTCGGCCTTCCTAGTGAAGATGCCGCTACTCATCTAAATAACTTTGTTGATTTGTGTGATACGCAAAAGAAGAAAGATACGGATAACAATATTGTCAAATTGAAGTTATTTCCGTTTTCACTTAGAGATCATGCTAAAGTTTGGTTTTCGTCTTTGCCTAAAAATAGTATTGATTCTTGGAACAAGTGCAAAGATGCTTTTATCTCTAAGTATTATCCTCCCGCTAAGATTATCACTCTTAGGAACGATATTATGAATTTTAAACAACTTGATCATGAGCATGTTGCCCAATCTTGGGAAAGAATGAAATTGATGATTCACAATTGCCCTACTCATGGTTTGAATTTATGGATGATCATACAAAAATTTTATGCCGGTTTGAACTTTTCTTCTAGAAATCTCTTAGATTCGGCTGCAGGAGGCACGTTTATGGAAATCACGTTAGGAGATGCTACAAAACTTCTTGATAATATTATGGCTAATTATTCTCAATGGCACACCGAACGATCTTCTAGTAAAAAAGTGCATGCTATAGAAGAAATCAATGTTTTGAGTGGAAAGATGGATGAACTTATGAAGTTGTTTGCTACTAAAAATACTCCTCTTGATCCCAATGATATGCCTTTGTCTACTCTAATTGAGAATAATAATGAATCTATGGATGTGAATTTTGTTGGTAGGAATAGTTTTCGAAACAATGCTTATAGACGAAACTTTAATGCTAGACCGTTCCCTAGTAATTCCTCTAATAATTATGGAAATTCCTACAATAATTCTTATGGTAATTTTAAGATGTCCTCTGATTTTGAGAATAGTGTGAAAGAATTTATGATTTCTCAAAAGAATTTTAATGCTTTGCTTGAAGAAAAATTGCTCAAAGTTGATGATTTGGCTAGGAACATTGATAGACTTTCGCTTGATGTTGATTCTCTTAAACTTAGATCTTCTCCTCCTAAGCATGATATCAATGAGTCTCTCAAAGCAATGAGAATTCCATTGATGAGTGCAACGAAAGAACCGCTAGATTGCATGCTAAAAAAGATAGCTTTATAAAAGCGTGTTCTTCTAGTTTCCATGAAAATAATGATGAGGATCTTAAGGTTATTGATGCATCTTCTATTAGATCTATGTTTTGCAATATGAATCTTGATAATTATGGGACTGATGATGAGTCAACTTTACCTAGAAGGCGTCCCAAGAATTCGGAGTTTTTAGATCTTGACGCTAAATTTGGTAAAAGTGGGATTGGAGAGGTCACAACTTTAAATAGTATTGAACCCACTATCTCGGATTTCAAGGAAATTGATTATGATAATTGTTCTTTAGAAGGTTGTATTTCCTTGTTGCAATCCGTTGTTAATTCTCCTCATGCTTATTGTCAAAATAAAGCTTTTACCAAACATATTGTTGATGCCTTGATGCAACCTTATGATGACTTAATTTGGAAGTTTCTATACCTAGAAAACTTAATGATGAGTGGGAACCTACTATAAAGATTAGAATTAAAGATCATGAGTGTTTTGCTTTGTGTGATTTAGGTGCTAGTGTTTCCACGATTTCGAAAACTTTATGTGACATTCTAGGTTTCCATGATCTTAATGATTGCTCTTTAAATTTCCACCTTGCGGATTTCACCATTAAAAAGCCAATGGGAAGGATCAATGATGTTCTCATTGTTGCAAATAGAAATTTGGTACCCGTGGATTTTATCGTTCTTGATATAGATTGCAATCTTTCTTGCCCTATTATTCTTGGTAGACCTTTCCTTAGAACGATTGGTGCGATTATTGATACGAAGGAAGGGAATATTAGATTCCAATTTCCATTAAAGAAAGGCATGGAGCACTTTCCAAGAAATAAAGTCAAATTACCTGATGAATCTATCATGCGGGCTACTTATGAATTTAGTGCCAAAAGTGGTTCTACTTAGATCTATCTTCGCTTTTATACCTAGCTAGGGGCGTTAAACGATAGCGCTAGTTGGGAGGCAACCCAATTTTCTTTATGTTTTTTGTTTTTGCTCCTGTTTAGAAATAAATCTTGCATCTACCTTCTATTTAGATGTGTTTTTATCGTTTAATTAGTGTTTGTGCCAAGTAGAACCTATAGGATAACCTATGATGATAGTTGATTTGATTCTGCTGAAAAACAGAAACTTGGCACGCACAAATTTAGTTGTCTTAAATCACAGGAACCTACTTTTGCATTGATTCTTTTTTCTGATGTTCGATAAACAAATTTTCCAGGACTTCCTATTTTTGTAGGATTTTTAGAGTTCCAGATGTTTTCTTTAGTTACAGATTGCTACAGACTGTTCTGTTTTTGACAGATTCTGTTTTTGTGTGTTGTTTGCTTATTTTGATGCATCTATGGCTAGTAAATAGTTTGTAAACCATAGATAAGTTGGAATACAGTAGGTTTAACACCAAAATAAATAAATAATGAGTTCATTACAGTAGCTTATGTGGTGGTTTTGTTTTCTTTCACTAACGGAGCTTATAAGATTTCCTGTTGAGTTTTGTGTTGTGAAGTTTTCAAGTTTTGGGTAAAGCTTTTATGGACTATGGAATAAGGAGTGGCAAGATCCTAAGCTTGGGGATGCCCAAGGCACCCCAAGATATTCAAGAATAGCCAAAAGCCTAAGCTTGGGGATGCCCCGGGAAGGCATCCCCTCTTTCGTCTTCGTTCATTGGTAACTTTACTTGGAGCTATATTTTTATTCGCCACATGATATGTGTTTTGCTGGAGCGTCGTGTATTATATTAGTCTTTGCTTTTTAGTTTACCACAATCATCCTTGCTGTACACACCTTTTGCGAGAAGCCTACTTGATTAGAATTTGCTAGAATACTCTATGTGCTTCACTTATATCTTTTGAGCTTGATAGTTTTTGCTCTAGTGCTTCACTTATATCTTTTAGAGCACGGTGGTGACTTATTTTTGTAGAAATTTCTAGTCTCTAATGCTTCACTTATATCTTTTTGGGAGTCTTCTGGAACAGCATGGTATTTTCTATGGTTACAAATTTGGTCCTAGAATGATGAGCAACCAAGTTGGGTATAATAAAAACTATCATAGAAAGGAATTGGATGCTATGATCAATATGATGCTTGATAATTGTTTTGAGATATGGATTTAGTTGAGGTGATTATGAAAAATACTTGTGTTGAGGGTTGTGATTCCCGTAGCATGCACGTATGGTGAACCGCTTTGTCGTGATGTTGGAGCACAATTTTATTTATTGATTGTCTTCCTTATGAGTGGCGGTCGGGGACGAGCGATGGTCGTTTCCTACCAATCTATCCCCCTAGGAGCATTTGCGTAGTGCTTTGGTTTTTGATGGCTTCTAAAATTTTACAACAAGTACATGAGTTCTTTTGACTAATGTTGAGTCCATGTATTATACGCACCTCACCTTTCCACTATTGCTAGTCTCTCTTGTACCTCGCAACTTTCACCGGTACCATACACCCACCATATACCTTCGTCAAAACAGCCACCATACCTACCTATTATGGCATTTCCATAGTCATTCCGAGATATATTGCCATGCAACTTTCCACCGTTCCGTTCATATGGCACGTATTACTTTTGTCATATTGCTCTTTGCATGATCATGTAGTTGACATTGTATTTGTGGCAATGCCACTTTCATAATTTTCATACATGTCGCTCTTGATTCATCGCATGTCCCGGTACACCGCCAGAGGCATTCATATAGAGTCATATCTTGTTCTAGCTTTGAGTTGTAATTCTTGAGTTGTAAATCCATAAAAGTGTGATGATCTTCATTATTAGAGCATTGTCCTAGTGAGGAAAGGATGATGAAGACTATGATTCCCCCACAAGTCGAGATGAGACTTCGGACTTTACAAAAATAAAAAAAAGAAAGGCCAAAAAGAAGAAAAAAAAGAAAGGCCAAAGAAAAGAAAAAATAAAAAGAAAAAAAATATAAAATGAGAGAAAAAGAGAGAAGGGACAATGCTACTATCTCTTTTTCCACACTTGTGCTTTAAATTAGCACCATGATCTTCATGTTAGAGAGTCTCCTATGTTGTCACTTTCATATACTGGTGGGAATTTTTCATTATAGAACTTGGCTTGTATATTCCAATGATGGGCTTCCTCAAAAGTGCCCTAGGTCTTCATGAGCAAGCAAGTTGGATGCACACCCACTTAGTTTCTTTTGTTGAGCTTTCATATATTTATAGCTCTAGTGCATCCGTTGCATGGCAATCCCTACTCACTCACATTGATATCTATTAATGGGCATCTCCATAGCCCGTTGATACGCCTAGTTGATGTGAGACTATCTTCTCTTTTTTTTTCTCCACAACCACCATTCTATTCCACATTTAGTGCTATATCCATGGCTCACGCTCATGTCTTGCGTGAAAGTTGAAAAAGTTTGAGATTATTAAAGTATGAAACAATAGCTTGGCTTGTCATTGGGGTTGTGCATGATTAAATACTTTGTGTAATGAAGATAGAGCAACAGCCAGACTATATGATTTTGTAGGGATAACTTTCTTTGGCCATGTTATTTTGAGAAGACATGATTACTTTGATTAGTATGCTTGAAGTATCACCATTTTCATGTTAATATGAACTTTTATTTTGTATCATTTGGATCTGAACATTCATGCCACAATAAAGAAAATTACATTAAGAATTATGATAGGTAGCATTCCACTTCAAAAATTCTCTATTTATCATTTACCTACTCGAGGACGAGCAGGAATTAAGCTTGGGGATGCTTGATACGTCTCCAACATATCTATAATTTTTGATTGTTCCATGCTATTATATTACCCCTTTTGGATGTTTATGGGCTTTATTTTACACATTTATATCATTTTTGGGACTAACCTACTAACCGGAGGCCCAACCCGTATTGCTGTTTTTTTGCCTATTTCAATATTTCGAAGAAAAGGAATATCAAACGGAGTCCAAACGGAATGAAACCTTCGGGAGCGTGATTTTTGGAACGAACGTGATCCAGAGGACTTGGAGTGCAAGTCAAGAAGCAGCTGAGGACTCCACGAGATAGGAGGGCGCGCCCCCTGTCTCGTGGCCCCCTCGGGTGTCCACCGACGTACTTCTTCCTCCTATATAAGCCTACATACCCTGAAAACATCCAGGGAGCCAACGAAACACAATTTCCACCACCGTAACCTTCTGTATCCGTGAGATCCCATGTTGGAGCCTTCGCCGGCGCTCCGCCGGAGGGGGAATCATCCATGGAGGGCTTCTACATCAACACCCTTGCCCCTCCGATGAGTTGTGAGTAGTTTACCACAGACCTTCGGGTCCACAGTTATTAGCTAGATGGCTTCTTCTCTCTTTTTGGATCTCAATACAATGTTCTCCCCGTCTCTTGTGGAGATCTATTCGATGTAAACTCTTTTTGTGGTTTGTTTGTCGAGATCCGATGAATTGTGGGTTTATGATCAAGTTTATCTATGAATAATATTTGAAGCTTCTCTAAATTCTTTTATGTATGATTGAGTTATCTTTGCAAGTCTCTTTGAATTATCAGTTTGGTTTGGCCTACTAGATTGATCTTTCTTGCCATGGGAGAAGTGCTTAGCTTTGGGTTCAATCTTGCGGTGTCCTTACCCAGTGACAGAAAGGGTTGCAAGGCACGTATTGTATTGTTGCCATCGAGGATAACAAGATGGGGTTTATATCATATTGCTTGAGTTTATCCCTCTACATCATGTCATCTTGCTTAATGTGTTACTCCGTTCTTATGAACTTAATACTCTAGATGCAGGCAGGAGTCGATCGATGTGGAGTAATAATAGTAGATGCAGGTAGGAGTCGGTCTACTTGTCATGGACGTGATGCCTATATATATGATCATGCCTATATAATCTCATAACTATTCGCTTTTCTATCAATTGCTCGACAGTAATTTGTTCACCCACCGTAACACATATGCTATCTTGAGAGAAGCCACTAGTGAAACCTATGGCCCCCGGGTCTATCTCTTATCATATTTGCTTCCAATCTACTTTTATTTGCATCTTTACTTTTTGCGTCTATATTACAAAATACCAAAAATATATTTATCTTATCATACTATCTCTATCAGATCTCACTTTCACAAGTGGCCGTGAAGGGATTGACAACCCCTTTATTGCGTTGGTTGCGAGTTCTTTGTTTGTTTGTGTAGGTGCGTGTGACTTTTGAGGATCCTCCTACTGGATTGATACCTTGGTTCTCAAAAACTGAGAGAAATACTTACGCTACTACTGCTGCATCACTCTTTCCTCTTCAAGGAAAACCAACGCAAGCTCAAGACGTAGCAGCCTCCTACTGGATTGATACGTTGGTTCTCAAAATTTGAGGGAAATACTTACGTTACTTTGCTGCATCACCCTTTCCTCTTTAAGGAAAACCAACGCAAGCTCAAGACGTAGCAACCTTAATATTGAACGACACTGTCTGTTGTCGACGTATCAATAAAGATATAAAATAAGTAGATGACTATCACCTTCTTGGATGGTTCCTGGTATTACCTGTTCATCTGTGTTTCCCCCTTACGTTCGACTGACATCTGTGGTTTGACACGGCCTTCATACCAGGTGTTGTATTTGGCCCCGCAAAACTCTTAAGTCCGAACAACTATAGGGAACTCTTCGGCGTCCCGGATATTGCATTATATGCATCGGCTCTGAATCATCTCGTTGGTCTATAGTTGGGTTTCCCAGCTCCTGTGTTTGCCACCTTACGTTCCGCAAGGTTGGCTAAGGTAGTAAAGGGAGAACTACTACGATTGTATTTCTGGCTCATCCGGTTAAGTACCTCGGTAGAGAAAGCCGAAAACTGACTGTCATGATAGGTGAGAGCATGTCAGCAGTCCGGTAACTTAGTGTTATACTACAAATCGTTCGCGATTTATGTCGTGTTACACAAGGGCTGGGATCTGGACCAGCCACGTTGCAAAGGCACCGTACTCTCGATTGTCGTTCACGTAACAAGGGGCTAGTACTTGGCGCCACCAATGGACTCTTATGGCTAAGTGAAAGTACTAAAACCGCATAGTCTGATTGCCTAGTTCACCTCGCAAGCCGCCTCCTACATCGGACCAAGAAGTTGGATAAAGAGAAGCCATGTGTTTCCGAACACCCCTGTAATATTTACGTGGGGGCTAAAGCTGACGACTGGTAAACTTTCAGACATATAAACAACAGAATAGGAGGATAAACTAATCATAAAAGCATACCTATTATACATCATGAGTTCATTACACGACTCTTACAAACCGGACTCAACTATTCGAATATGACGCCCTTTGAGCACTGGCCCTCTACAATGCGGGCTCCTTCGAGGACCTCGTTAAAGTACCTCTCCGGCCGCCGGTGCTCCTTGCCTTCAGGTGGCCCTGCGGTGGCAATCTTGGTGGCCTTCATCTTCGCCCACTGCACCTTGACGCGGGCGAAGGCCATCCGAGCACCTTCTATGCAGGACGACCGCTTGAGGGTATTGAGGGAGTCCTGGATTAGGGGGTCCTCGGACAGCCGGACTGTTGGACTATGAAGATACAAGATTGAAGACTTCGTCCCGTGTCCGGATGGGACTCTCCTTTGCGTGGAAGGCAAGCTTGGCAATTTGGATATGTAGATCTCCTTCTCTGTAACCAACTCTGTGTAACCCTAGCCCCCTCCGGTGTCTATATAAACCGAAGGGTTTAGTCCGTAGGACAACAACAATCATAATCATAGGCTAGCTTCTAGGGTTTAGCCTCTACGATCTTGTGGTAGATCAACTCTTGTAATACTCATATCATCCAGATCAACCAAGCAGGAAGTAGGGTATTACCTCCATCGAGAGGGCCTGAATCTGGGTAAACATTGTGTCCACCGCCTCTTGTTACCATTAGCCTTAGACGCACAGTTCGGGACCCCCTACCCGAGATCCGCCGGTTTTGACACCGACATTGGTGCTTTCATTGAGAGTTCTGATGTGCCATACCGATAAGGCTTGATGGCTCGCCTTGTAGTCATGGACAACATCACCTCTAGAGGAACCCTAGTTGTAGGCCAGACTCTCCGGCTGGGCGGCTTCGTCATGGCCGCCCGTTCGGCCGCCGCGCCGATGATGACTTCTCAGGTCATCAAGAATAGCCTCCACGTCAGCCCGGAATTCACCGAGCAGATGTATGCAATGGAGCTCTCCACCCTGAACGAGCTCTTGGATCGCATCGCCGCCCTGGGAGTTGCCATGGACTATGATCGGATCGGGCTTAAACCCAACCAAAGGGAGATTAACTCTCCGCCGGTCACCCATCAGATAGCGGTGGTGGAGGAACAAAACAACGATTCTTCCTCTATCTTGAGGATGAACTATGTCCGGATTCCTGAGCTCTCCGAGCCGGACACCCGTCCACGGGAGGTCATGGCCCAGGCTCCGAACTTAGAATCGAGCAACGGGCCACAAATATTGGGCAACATCCCAAAGTCCGAGCTGCCAAGCTCCGGAGCTCCTTTGCCCCTGGGTCTCAGATCGGGTCAGGATTTGGACTTAAAACTACCCACCCAACCAGACACAAGTGATCTTTCCCACATTAGACAAGAGCCCCAAGAAATAGTACATCACTTCTGGGCCAGATTCCTCCTTGTAATGAGCAAGGTCAAGGACTGTCGCGAGGAAGATGCAATCTCATTCTTTTGCATAAATTGCACGGACAAGGGCATTCTCAACGCCATAAGTCGCCATGACATAGCACACTTTGCCAACTTGGTGGCCATAGTACAGAAGTACTGTGTGATGGAAAGCGCCTGGAAAACCCAAACAAAATTCTGGGATCCTCTGTCTCTAACTAAACCCCTTGTCCGAACCAAAAGGGTGCGCTCTCGCAAGTCACCCAATCCAATGACAAAGAAGCCAAAGCCCTCTACGGGGCGTGGAACCGTACTGGAGGGATGGCTCAACAGGCCATGCAAAATTCACAACACACCGGGCATCATACCAACACACAGCCTTAGAGCATGTTGGATACTCCGGTAGGTGGCCAAGAGCGGCGAGGACCTCGTCATCCACAATACCGCAGAGCACCATCCCGCGGAGAATAACAGTACAGTACAGACAGTCTTCAAGACTTTCGCCTCAAACAATAGGCGTAAGCGAGCACTCCGCAGTCTCGCCGAAGTCTGCCACGTCGCAGCAATAAATCCATGGAACGATACGACCATAACCTTCAATGCCAGTGATGAACCTCAATTCTGAATAGTCCGAGCACCAGCCGCTTTGGTCCTTAGTCCAATTGTGGATGGCTTCCATCTTACTAAAGTGCTCATGGACGGCGGCGGCGGATTAAACCTCATCTATGAGGAAACTCTTAACAAAATGGAAATAGATAAGAGCCGCATTGAGCGAAGCAGCACGACCTTCAGAGGAATCATCCCTAGTCAGGAGGCACGATGCGGGGAAAATTACACTGGATGTGGTATTCGGCACGCTGGAGAATTATAGGTCTGAAGAAATAACATTCCAAGTGGCCCCATTTAGCAGTGGATACCACGCCCTTTTAGGGCGGGATGCATTCACAAGCTTCCAAGCTATACCCCATTACGGGTACATGAAGCCCAAGATGCCTGGGCCCAATGGAATCATCACTCTAGCCAGTGATCTGGACATAGCACTCCGCACCGAAAATAAAACCACTGCACTAGCCCTGGAGGCATTATCCGAAGCCCTCGCGGCCGAAGAGTTAACTGCGCTGCGCTCCATAGTGGACAGGGACGACGTGATACTCGACAAACAACCCAAGTCCACCTCTTTTAAACCAGCAGACGAAATAGTCAAATTCCAGGTCCACCCAACGGACCCTACAAAAACAGCATCAATTGGGGCACATCTAAACCCCACAATAGACACCGCACTACGAGAGTTCTTGCGCGAGAATTGGGACATCTTTGCCTGGCATCCTTCAGACATGCCAGGTATTCCAGTCAGGCTGGCCGAGCATAGCCTAAACATACTAAAGGGATACAAGCCGGTCAAGCAGACTCTTCGGCGCTTTTCAGAACCCAAGTGACAAGCCATGGGAGAAGAACTAGCCAAACTGCTTGAGGCCGTATTCATGAGAGAAATAAAACATCCGGACTGGCTAGAAAACCCGGTGATGGTACCAAAAAAGGACAAATCCTAGCGCCTATGCGTCGATTTCAAGGACCTCAATAAGGCTTGCCCCAAGGATCCCTTCCCCCTCCCCCGCATCGATCAAATTATCGATGCTACAGCAGGACACAACTCATTGTGCTTCCTCAACGCATACTCCGGATACCATCAAATCAAGATGGTGGAGTCCGATCAAGCCGCAACAGCATTTATCACTCCATACGGCCCCTTCTGTTTTAACACCATGCCTTTCGGGCTCAAAAACGCCGGTGCAACCTATCAACGCATGATTCAGACATGCCTGGAAAGACAGATCAGCAAAACAGTGGAGGCATATGTAGACGATGTGGTCGTCAAAACCAGACACGTCGAATCTTTAATAGATGACTTGAGGCTTACGTTCGACAATCTCCGAACATATGACATCAAGCTCAACCCAGAAAAGTGCGTTTCCGGTGTACCCGCCGGAAAGCTCTTGGGCTTTATCGTTTCCAATAGAGGAATCGAAGCAAACCCAGCTAAAATCCAAGCTCTGTCACAGTTGGCTACCCCAACCGACCTCAAGCAAATCGAGAAATTAACTGCATGTGTGGCCGCCTTAAGCCGCTTTATCTCCCTATTAGGAGAAAAGGCACTACCTCTTTATCGCCTTCTTCGACGCACCAAACACTTCGAGTGGACGGACGCGGCTACGGCCGGACTGGAGGAAATAAAATCCCTCTTAGCCACCAATCCAATCCTGGCCACGCCAAATGTCGGCGAACCTATGCTGTTATATATAGTTGCAACACACCAGGTTGTAAGCGCAGTGCTCATCGTCGAACAAGAGACGGATGGACATAAGTTCCCGCTTCAAAAGCCGGTATACTACGTATCCATTGTCCTCACTCCATGCAAGTCACGGTACCCACATTATCAAAAGATAGCATACACGATCTTCATGGCATCCCGAAAACTATGACACTACTTTCAAGAGTGTTCGATCACGGTGGCCTCCGAAGTACCACTCAATGACATAATAAATAACCGCGATGCCACGGGCCGGATTGCTAAATGGGCTATCGAGCTCCTCCCATTCGACATAAGATACAAACCACGGTGAGCCATTAAGTTGCAAGTACTAGCTGACTTCGTCGCCAAATGGAAAAAAGCCGAACTTCCTAAAGAGTACGGCGCGTACTCCAATTGGATCATGCACTTTGACGGCTCTAAGATGCTGGCTGGTCTAGGGGCAGGCGTTGTCCGGACATCCCCCACTGGAGATTCAGCCCAATACGTAATCCAAATACTATACACAGGTTCCAACAATGCAGCTGAATATGAGGCCTTGTTGCATGGTATTCGGATGGCAGTCTCGATGGGCATTCAACGCCTAGAAGTGCGTGGGGATTCAAATCTCGCAATATCTCAAATAAATGGAGACTTTGACGCTAAGGACCCAAAAATGGCGGCCTACCGCAATGCCGTCCTCAAAATGTCAGCTCGGTTCGAGGGGCTCAAATTCCACCATGTGGTCCGAGAAAACAACCAAGCGGCGGATATTCTCGCCCGCATCAGCGCTAAATGCGACCCCGTCCCACCTAATATATTTTTCGAAAGGCTGTTCAAGCCATCCATGGTGTGGGAAGGGGAGACCGGCAATACCAATCCGGATCCGCACACAACCCCAGATCCCGAACACTCTGACGTAATCGGGGGCTCCACCACCGAAATAACACCTTTGGCCCACGCGATTATGGCTGTCATCACTCTATGGATAGAACCCTTCTTAGCCTACTTAAATAGGCAAGAACTCCTTGAGGACCAAAATGAGGCACATTGCATTGTGTGGCGCTCTAAAGCCTACAAAGTCCACGAGGGAGAGCTTTATAAGAAAAGAGCAACTGGAGTGCTCCAAAGGTGCATCTCCGAAGAGGAAGGGCGGCAGCTCTTGGCCGAAATTCATGCTGGACTCGGCGGCCACCATGCCGCAGCCCGGGCGCTCGTAAGCAAGGCCTTCCGTACAGGTTTCTACTGGCCAACAGCCCGGGCAGACGCACATGACCTTGTCCAACATTGCGTTTATTGCCAGCTTTTTGCAAATCAAAGCCATATGCCACCTACCGCTCTCCAAACAATCCCCATAACTTGGCCCTTTGTAGTCTGGGGGCTCGATATGGTTGGACCCCTTAAAGGAGGAAGCCATAAGAAGAAATACTTGTTGGTCATGGTCGATAAATTCACCAAATGGATAGAAGCCAAACCAGTTAAAATGGCCGAGTCCAGACCAGTGATAGACTTCATATCTGGGGTCGTACACTGTTACGGTGTCCCACACAGCATCATCACCGGTAACGGCTCAAACTTCACAGCCGACGAGGTGAAAACCTGGTGTGGCAAAATGGGCATAAAACTTAATTATGCCTCTGCCTATCACCCCCAAACAAACAGTCAAGTTGAACAAGCGAATGGTCTTATTATGAGTGGCATTAAACCCAGACTAGTGCGATCCTTGAAGGAATCAGATACGCACTGGGTCGAGGAGCTCGACACTATACTGTGGGGGCTGCGGACCATGCCAAATCGCACAACCGGATACACACAATTTTTTAATTGTGTACAGTGCAGAGGCAGTACTACCCTGCGATATCACCCATGGAGGAGGAGCGTGATGTTGCAAAGGCCCGTTCCGCATTCTATCAACAGCAGGCTTGAAGGTATCAAAGCAGAGAAGTACGGGACAAAACATATAACATTGGCGAGCTCGTTCTACGCCTACCAGAGAAGAAAAAGGACAAGCTCAAGCCCAAGTGGGAGGGTCCCTTCATCATTGATAAAGTTCTCACTGGGGGAGCATACCGTCTGTGTGATGCATCAAATAATCGACTCGAGCCGAACCCATAGAACGTGGCCAGACTCCGAAGATTCTACGCCTAATGCCAAACTCTGTGTTCGTCTCCTTACCTCCGCCTTTTTTTAAGTTATATCCTCTTTCTTTTTCCTTTTTATATAGCCTTAAAAGCTTCAAGTATGCTTCGGCCGCACACTCCTGCCGCGCTATGCATGCTCAATATACCTGGGGGCTTCTTATACAGAAGCTTAATATAATTATCTTCTGGGCTTTATGCCCACCACAATGCGTCATTCCTCCACATGTACCTTTTTTCACCATTATATGCATCGGTATGACTTATGTTTTGGCCAAGCTGGGTTGCCTGGCTCCTGTGTTTACGCCCTACGTTCCAGTTAATTCGGCTAGGGCATAAGGGGAGCACCTCTGCGATTGCTACTGCCGGGTCAGCCGGATGTGTACCTCACACTGGGTGAAGCCGAAAGCTAGCGTTCTTAATGGAATATTCGATCGGTGAACAAAAGATGTTTCTCACTTATTGCAATACATGCCCCCAGATGTTTATATCCTACGTCGGTTTTCGCAGTTCGGACATGCACATTAATGCATGCGTACCCAGGGAAAGGAACCCTTAATGGAACTATTCTCCCTGGAAGATGTTTCTTACTATCCATGTAATATAACATAGCTAGTTGGGTACTTGTCTGTTCAACCACTTATGACCCCTACGCCTGGTTTCCACGCGTGCCCCGGTTTTTACATAACTGAGCGGGTATTCGGATACACTCCGGACTTTAGGGTCCGAAGGTTGAAGTGAAAAGGTCCGCCAAGACAAATGATTTACAATCTGGCTAGGGACAAAACATGTCCTTTGAAGAACAAAGTTACTTAGACTGACTAAATTCTTCTTCTATACCATCCAACAGGCTGTCTAGCCTACAATCCTGTTGGGAATACTTAGCAGCTAATGCTACCTGGTCATATACCATACTTACAGGGATCTCTTTCCCATCTGACCCTACAGGTTTGACCTCGGTCATGTGGTTTGGGTCAGCCTTGGTGTATCGCGTCTTCACCATGGCCCAGGCTTCCCTTGCACCTTGTCGGCAGGCCGATATCTTCCATAATCGGAAGCGCTGCCACGCTCCCTAGAGCATCTCTACAAGCTCCCCCATGCCTCCTGGCAGGGTGCGGATGGCCACAAGGCCTGGGCAACGCCTTGCATCACCTGCCAAACTTGTTCGTGCAGTTGTGAGAGCTCCTGCAGAAGATCGCTCACAGATTCGGGCATCTCCTCTTCGGGACGACCTGTCAACATACCTACAAATATAATTCTGTTAGCCTGCTTCTTCGCTGAACTTTATAGTGGTTCGTTAGAGCACTTACTAAAAATGCCGCGTCGAAGCCTCTTATTCTCCTTCACGGAGTCAATAAGCTGGGCCCAAACATCCTTTAATTCAACGTCCAGTCGGGTGTTCATGACCTAGAGATTAGTTTTCTCCCGTATAACCTTTGTAAGCACACGCTCACCAGCCTTCAGCTGTAGTTGAGCATGTTGCTCATCCTCTGGTACGATCACCGGAGTGCCTCCGGGATTGTCTGCAGAATCTATTGTTAGATTTGCATTCATGCTGAATACTAACTGGTACATGCCATTACATTCTTTTCGATCAAAACAAGTATTACCAGATGGGGCCTTCATGGACTCCTCCATTCCGGCAATTGCGGCCCGCAGTTGGGCTTTGCACTCCGCCAGCTCTTTAGACAGCTGGGTATTCTTCTCTATCAGAACCTATGCATAAGAGGATCCATAAATCAGTTGTGCCAACTGTTTTAAGTCTCAGGGGCTACTGATATACATACTTATCAAATTTTCTCACCCATATATCCTTTATATACTGGTCCGTGGCTCTGGTGAGGCCATCTTGAGCAGCTCGGATGTACGCGTCCCCTGAGTTGAAGGCATCGAACGCCTCTTCAGAGAAATTAGGGTCGCGTAGTGTGGCCCGTCGGCGCCTATGATTCATGGCGCTCTCCACTTCGGAGTTTGTACCGGAGAATCTAGCCGCATCCTCTATAGGAGGATTGTCCGGCGTTGTCCCCGTGTTGACCTCCGCCCTTGAGTCCGGCGTCGGAGTCCGGCTGGTGGAGGCGTGGCCGGCAGGCTCTCTGGATATAGTCCGGCGAGCGCTTTTTCTGCCAGGAGACAATGTACATTGTTATATTTTAACAATGATAATACGTGGCAGGTTTCTAAACATACCTTTGCAACGATGTCTCGGTCCTGACCGCCTTCCTTTTAAGCCTACCCGGCTTCGGTGCCCCTTGTTGATGAGTCGCCGTGGGTTCGGCATGGTGTCCCGATGGCCTTCCCTGTAAAATGCGATACATGTGTGGTGGATAAGGCGCGAACAGGGAATCCTTCTTGGAAGTTGGGACTCTGGTTTTACTTACCTGTGATGCAGGGAGTAGACCAGGATAATCAGCTATGATGGCCACCAACACACCATCGCAACTTAACTGATAAAATGTCCTGTCGACGAGCTCCACAAATATGTCCGGATCTTCTTTGAGTCCGGGTTCGAGGGCCCGATCGGGGTCCTCTGGCTGTGGAGACAGGCTGTGAACCTCCCTCATAGCTTTTCGCAGTTCCTGCTATGAATCGACAAGGTAAACATTTGTGCTAAGAAAAATGCGGGAAAGACTGGAACAGAAAATAGCAGCTCACCCAGCTTGGGGGGTTGTACATGGAGAATCCATCCCATGGCTTGAGACGGATGAACTCCTCTTCTTCTCCTTTGTATAAATCGGACAGTATCTTCGCCAGAGCAACGGTGGAGTCCGGACCTTTACGACCGCATCGGGTGGCATCGTCTTCTCCATTGAAGTGCCACATGGGTTTCCCCCGATATTGAAGTGGCTGCACTCCCCGCATTATACATATTGACATAACCTCAATTATTGTCAGTCCTGCTTTGGCCAGCTTCTTTATCCTGTCCATCAGGAAAGGATCTCTCTGTTATCTTCCTCTCGGGGGCTCCAGGGGCGCCAGCAGTGCTGTTTCTTCAATGAGGCATTTACAAAATCAGGAAGGCCCTTCCGAATAGGGTCCGGAAGAGGGACGTCCTCCGTGTAGAACCACTCCGATGGCCAGTCTTCAGATGTCATCTTTGGGGTACCGAGCAGGTATCCGGTCCCGGCGATGCGCCATATTTCGGCTCCGCCTACTTGATATACCGACCCCTCTTGAGTGCGGGGTACGGGTAGAATAGCCTCTTCCATAGCTCAAAATGGGCTTCGCAGCCCAGAAATAGCTCGCAGAAGGCAACATAGCCCGCGATGTGTAAAATGGAGGCGGGGGTGAAGTTATGCAGCTGGAGGCCATAAAACTCCAGGAGCCCGTGGAGGAATGGATGGATTGGAAATCCAAGTCCCCTCAGCAAGTAAGGGACAAAGCATACCTGCTCCCCCTTGGACGGGTGGGGCAAACTCTCTGCTTTCTCCCCGCCATTATAAGTGACTAGTCTGGCTCAGACGGGGACCATGTATGCGGGTGGGAGATACCCCTGGGTCTGCAACTCTACCAATCGGCTATGGGGAACGGAACACTTCTCCCAATAGCCTGGCTTAGTGCTACGGGAGCGAGAGGAGGAGCCGCGACGGCCGGCCATGATGGTATGGATTTTTCTGGGTGCGCTCTGATGGATACTCGCTAGGAGGAGATGGTGTGATTTGGATCTTAGGATCCCCGTCTCTTTAAATAGACGATTTATTCACATGGTTAGGGTGGCAAATGTAAAAATGCCCCAACTTCTCGCATTTGCTCGACACGTGGAGACAGCTATTATTAAAGCACAGAAGCTGAGAAGTGCAACATTAATGGGAAGCCGGACACTGCTCGTTACAACTGGTACTCTGGAGAACTTGGAGAAGAACCCGCCTTGCAATACCGAAGACAATCTGCGTGCCAGACTCATCGTCATTGAAGCCTGGTTCAGGGGCTACTGAGGGAGTCATGGATTAGGGGGTGAAAACACAAGTGCTCCCTGGGTGATTTTGGTAATTAATGTCAATATATCTCTTGTTGGACTAACACTTTTACCTAGTATGTTTCAGACAAGTTCAACAATGAAGTGGCATGGACTAAAGGATGTGGAACCCCTTCAAGATGCTAAGGAAAAGGATTGGCTCAAGCTCCAAGAACAAGTCTCTAAATTTTCTATTTTAGTGATCCAAGATCACATTGAGTCTATAGGAAAAGCCAATACTATCAAGAGGGGATGAGGTGTTTCTTAATGGCTTGCTTGCTCAAAATTCTTAGTGATATGCTCCAAAGCCCTCAACTACTTTCTCACATCCACATTTGTCCTAAACCAAAAGTCTAACTCGGCCCTACCGATTCTTTCTATCCGGCGCCACCGAGTTCAGATGTCTTAGCCACTGCCACAAACCCTAGGCAAATCGGTCTCACCGATAGGGATCTCGGTCTCACCGAGGTGGGATTGTAATCTCTCTGTGTATGTCCACTACCAAAATCGGTCTCACCGAGTTTGAGCAATCGGTACTACCGAGATTACAATGCAAACTCTCTGGTTAGCTTATTACCAAAATCGATCCCACCGAGTTAGCGTAATCGGTCCTACCGAGTTTGCCTTACCAACTCTCTGGTTAACTTATTACCAAAATCAGTCCCACCGAGTTTGTGTAATCGGTCTCACCGAGATTACATTATGCCCTAACCCTAACCATATCGGTCCTACCGAGTTGCATTTCGGTCCCACCAAAAATCCTAACGGTCACTAGATTTGCTGAATTGGTCCGACCGAGTTTCTCAATTCGGTCCCACCGAGATTGGCAAGTTGTGTGTGACGGTTAGATTTTGTGTGGAGGCTATATATACCCCTCCACCCACTCTTCATTAGTGGAGAGAGCCATCAGAATGAACCTACACTTCCAACATACATTTTCTGAGAGAGAACCACCTACTCATGTGTTGAGGCCAAGATATTCCATTCCTACCATATGAATCTTGATCTCTAGCCTTCCCCAAGTTGCTTTCCACTCAAATCTTCTTTCCACCAAATCCAAATCCTGTGAGAGAGAGTTGAGTGTTGGGGAGACTATCATTTGAAGCACAAGAGCAAGGAGTTCATCATCAACACACCATTTGTTACTTCTTGGATAGTGGTGTCTCCTAGATTGGCTAGGTGTCACTTGGGAGCCTCCAACAAGATTGTGGAGTTGAACCAAGGAGTTTGTAAGGGCAAGGAGATCACCTACTTCGTGAAGATCTACCGCTAGTGAGGCAAGTCCTTTGTGGGCGACGGCCATGGTGGGATAGACAAGGTTGCTTCTTCGTGGACCCTTCGTGGGTGGAGCCCTTCATGGACTCGCGCAACCATTACCCTTCGTGGGTTGAAGTCTCCATCAACATGGATGTATGATAGCACCACCTATCGGAACCACGACAAAAACATCCGTGTCTCCAATTGCGTTTGAATCCTCCAATCCCTTCCCTTTACATTCTTGCAAGTTGCATGCTTTACTTTCTGCTGCTCATATACTCTTTGCATGCTTGCTTGATATGTGTTGTGATTATTAAACTTGTGTCAAAACTCCACTTGAACTTAAAGAAGTAAAAACTGCAACTTTTGGTACTTATTGTCCAATCACCCCCCCCTCTAGACACCTCTTCTCGATCCTTTCAGGGGGTCCTTACACAGCCGGACTGTTGGACTATGAAGATACAAGACTGAAGACTTCGTCCCGTGTCCGGATGGGACTCTCCTTTGCGTGGAAGGCAAGCTTGGCAATTTGGATATGTAGAACTCCTTCTCTGTAACCGACTCTGTGTAACCCTAGCCCCCTTTGGTGTCTATATAAACCGGAGGGTTTAATCCGTAGGACAACAACAATCATAATCATAGGCTAGCTTCTAGGGTTTAGCCTCTACGATCTCATGGTAGATCAACTCTTGTAATACTCATATCATCAAGATCAATCAAGCAGGAAGTAGGGTATTAGCTCCATCGAGAGGGCCTGAACCTGGGTAAACATTGTGTCCCCCGCATCCTGTTACCATTAGCCTTAGACGCACAGTTCGGGACCCCCTACCCGAGATCCGCCGGTTTTGACACCGACAGGTATCAATCGGAGGAAGCGCATCCACCAGCCGCTTCACGAGCCCGAAGTGGCTGCTAGGTATGGCCTCGGCCAGCCACAGGTGGACTATTACATCCTTCATGTCCAGTCCGGCCACCCTGTGCAGCTCGGACAGCTGCTTCAGCTGGTAACTTAGGGGCACTAGAAGCTCTGGTGCAAGGTACTACGACCAGAAAAACTTCTCCGTCGAGCTCCCCTCTTCGGCTCGGAAGAATGCGGCGGCATCCACAATACTCCTCGGCAGATCCGCAAAGGCGCCGGGAAAACTCCAAACTCGGGTCAGTAAAATATATCTCCTACTAGTAAATCTACTCTGCATGATAAAGGCCTTACCAGCCGCAATCTGCCTCGCCTCTTGGATCTCCTGGCGAGCCCCCTGGGCATCAACCCGGGCCTCCTTCAGACTCTCAAGAGGTTAGGTGATCTCGGAGGCCTGTTCCGAACTCTTCTGCTCCAAGGACTCACACTTGGCGATAGCATCCTTGAGCTCCTATTCGACCTCCCCCACCCGTGCCTCATGTCTTCACCGGGTGGTTTGTTCCACCTCTAACTCCTTAGCCGCTTTGTCTGCGGCCGCCTTGCTCGCCTCCGCCTCCTTCTTGGCTTCGGCGAGGGCGCTCTTGAGGGACTCGACCTTGGCAGTGCCAACTGTGAATATATTCATAACAATCTTAGTTAGTTTAAAACGACTAACACACATATAACCTTTTGGGTATGCCATAAAGCCACATACCTTGGGTTTCGTTGAACCGCTTGTTGATGCGATCGAGTTCCTCATCGGAAAGCCAAAGCTTCCGATTGAGCTCGGCAATTTCTACGTCTTGAGCAGTAGCCGCCAACATAGAAGCCTGTCAAATAACATATACAGTGCATTATATACTTGTTTGTGATCCTCTGTTCGGATTGTTCTAATCCGGACAAGTCTCAGGGGCTACCATCTACACATGGGTTTCGCCTCATATATATATATATATATATAGACACACACACACACACACAGAGAGAGAGAGAGAGAGAGAGAAACTTGTGACGAGTATTACGTCGCTTACCTCGAAGCTTTGGCCAGCCCGCTCTTCACGGACCAAACCTTTTCCATAACCGCACTCATCAGAGTGTGGTGTTCCTCGACAATGGAAGCGCGTTGCAGCGCTTCTTGTAGAGTGTCAGCGGCCTTCGGATTGACAGAGGCCGCCGACGGAGCTCCTGCTCCTCCCCCCTCTTTCAAAGGGGGGTGTTGGTCTGAACCCGGAGTCATACTGGACTCCGGGACGATGTTCGGCGGAGGCCTGAACTGCTAAAGTCCCCCACCCTTGATGGTTGTGGGGGTCATCGTGCCCCGCTCTACTATGTCCGAGGTATTGTCCTCGGGCGCCTTTTGGACGGTCTCGTCTGCCCCTCCCCGGCCAGGAGATGGCCTTTGGGATGACACCTCGGTGTCCTCCATGGCAGGGGAGAAAAGGTGCGAGAAGGCCCATCACTCTCCGCCTCTCCAGGGGCTAGAGAGTTCCCTTACAAAGTGGAGGGAATCGGGATCTCGCGCGGAGGGCTGAAAAGCATAAAAAGATTGGGCATGACAGAGGCAGATTAAAGCAATAATGGAACGGGCAAGTTTTTTATACTTACGTTTCGGCCAGGGGCTTCTCCCTTTGGACCCTCTTCGGGTTGTGTTCGGACTCTGAGTCTGAACTGTCCGAGAGGACCACCCGCCCCTTCTTTGGCGTCGCCCCCTCCAGGTTCTCAGAATCTGTCCTATTTCCCCTCCTCGTCTTGAGGGGGAGTCTCTCTCCACTTCCTCTTCCTCCTCCTCCTCCTCTTCCTCTTCGTCCTCGTCTTCCTCGTGGGAGGAGACGGGCTCGGTCTCTCCGGACACAGCTTCCGGAGGACTTTAGCGGCAGAGCCCGTCCTTGGGCCCCTTGCTCTTCTTCTTGGCCTTCTTCTCCGGCGGCTTATAAGGCGTCGGGACCAGCATCTCCTCCAGCTGAGGAGTGACTAGGTCTTTGGGCAGTGGAGCCAGACTCTTGATTCGCTCCAACTTCTTGGTCCAGCCCTATAAAGGATGGGTTAATGAGTTTAGTATTGATCGAACATATGAACTGGATATATCTTTGGAAGGTTTGAATACTTACTGGAGAGGCCGGATTCGTGGCGTTGAGGCCAACGTCTTCGGTCTCCATGTGCCAACTCTTCTACGCCTTAAAGAGCAGCTTCCACATTCCCTCATGTGTGGTGCCGAGGAAATGTTGTAGCATCCACGGCTCCTCCGGCTTGAAATCCCACATGGGGGAAGCCCAGCGCTGGCAGGGGAGAATGCGGTGGAAGAGCATGATTTGAACCACATTTGTTAGACCAACATTCTTTCCCAACACGTTGATGATGCGCATTTGCAGCGCCTCCACCTCCGTCTGGACCCCCAAACGAGGCCCTTCGTGTTCCAGGAGGTGAGCCTCATGGCGGGTCCAGATCTGAACTCCGGAATGGCCGCCCACTTAGTGCGGTGCGGCCAGTAATGTAGAACCACTCCTGTTGCCAGATCTTCATGGTCTCCACGAAGGACCCCTTGGGCCATGTGGTGTTCGGCAGCTTGTTGATCATAGCTCTTCCGCAGTCCGCGTGCTGCCCGTTGACCACCTTCGGCTTCACGTTGAAGACCTTGAGCCATAGGTTGAAGTGTGGGTGGACGCGGAGGAGAGCCTCACACACGACGATGAATGCCGAGATGTGGAGGAAAGAGTTTGGGGCTAGATCGTAAAAATCTAGCCCGTAGTAGTACATGAGTCCACGGACGAACGGGTGGAGTGGAAAACCTAACCCTCTAAGGAAGTGGGGAAGGAAGACGACCCGTTTGCCGGGCTCCAGAGTGGGAATGACTTGACCTTTGGGGGGAAGCCTGTGCTTGATATTGGTGGCGAGGTACCCCGTACTCCGGAGATCTTTTATCTCCTTCTTCGTTGTGGAGGAGGCCTCCCACTTGACTTTGGAGCTAGCTCTGGCCATCGTCGGAGGAGGTGTGGTGGTGGTGATAAAGACGAAAACTTTGCGGGTGCAGAGAGCTTGCGAGATTGGAAGGCTAAGGAGATGTGAAGGCGTGGGGGAGAAAGTAAAGGTTCATTGCCCTCTTATAGGCAGTAAAAATGCCAACCGCCCCCCACTCGTGCCTTGAATCTCGCCTATTCCCAATGAAGGCGTGTGCTGCAAACGGTTGGATTACCAAATATTATTGATGAGCAATCCCGTATTAAGTGGGCACGATTTCTGTTTTGACAGGACGTGCCAATGAGGTGTGGGCTCCAAACACGGAACGCGAGGTGGAAAAACGGTTCCGAAAAATCTGTCAGTAAAAGACACTGTTCTCATTTTTTATATATCCTGCCTTCGCGGCTAAGGGTTGTGTTCATTACGAAAAGCCAGATACAATTCTTTTATAGAGGAAATCTGATGTGTATTCTTCAAGGAACCCGCCTTGCAATGCCGAAGACAATGAACACCGAATATATCATCATAGAAGACTGGTAAAGGGGCTACTGTGGGAGTCCTGGACTAGGGGGGTCCTCGGGCGTCCGGTCTATTGGATGTGGGCCGGACTGATGGGTCGTCAAGATACAAGGCAGAAGATTATCTCTCGTGTCCGGTAGGAACTCCTGTGTGTGTGGATGGCAAGTATAGGTGTCCGGATATATTATTCCTTTTTGTAAAACCGACTTTGTACAACTCTAAGCAACTCTAGTGTCTATATAAACCGAAGGTAGATCGGAGGCAGGATCACAACATTGCTAGGCTAGCCAATCTAAGGTTAGCCAACTCGATCTCGTGGTAGATCAACTCTTGTAACTCCTACCCTCGAATATAATCAAGCAGGAGTAGGGTTTTACCTCCATTAAGAGGGCCCGAACCTGGGTAAATACTGTGTCCCTTGTTCATAGTTACCTTCGGTCTTCAGACATACAGCTTGGGCCTCCCTACCCGAGACCTGCCGGTTTTGACACCGACAACAAGCCAATTATATTTGTGGATGGCTGCCACTTGAAAAGTAGGTACAAAGGTATACTATTGACAGCTGTGGGAATTGACCCAAATGATTGCATCTATCCAATAGCTATGGGAATGGTTGAGGTTGAATCCACTTACACATGGGAATGGTTTTTGTCAACACTGAAAAATGATCTGAATATTATCAACACAAGCCCATACACCATCAAGAGTGACAAGCAAAAGGTATTGTTTCTCATCCATTGCATTAATATGCATGATTTCAACTTGTTAAATGTTGTTTCAACTTGTTAAAAGCTTCATATGAACTTATGTGAAAATCCATTGCATATGCAGGGTTTGATAAATGTTGTTGAAAAAGTTTTCCCAGATGCAAAGCATAGGTTTTGTGTTAGGCACCTATACCAAAACTTCCACAAGAAATTCAAAGGTGAGACATTGAAGAATCTGTTGTGGGCCATTGCCAGATCTACATACTTGCCAAGATGGAATGGGAACAGAGAAAAAATGAGAGAGGCTTCCGTTGATGCTTTCAACCGGCTAGAGGGAAAGCCACCTAATCAATGGGTGAAAAATTTCTTCAGTGATTTTCCTAAATGTGATATTCTTTTGAACAACATGTCTGAGGTGTATAGTAGGTAATGTTCTAACTACATCTTTAAGTTGTATCAATGTGCATATTATAGTTGTAGTTTGCATTTGCATCTTCTAGTTTTTGTCTCTAGCGGCATCTTCTAGTGCTCTCATAGCATGTTTCACTTTTCATGAAAGTTACATCTTGAAGCTAGAGAGCTCTGTATTGTGTCAATGTTGGAGTGCATCCTTTCAAAGATTTCACTAAGGCATGCAAGAAAACACAAAGAAGCACTTGAGAAATGGACAAGAAGAATTTACCCAAAAATTAGGAAGAAGCTTGAGAAGAATGCAGAATTTTTTGCCAATTGTTTTGCAACAAATGCTGGCAATGGTATTTTTCATGTGCAGTCTGGGCCCAACACTTACATTGTTTACATAATAGCAAGGACTTGCAATTGCAAAAGGTTGGATTTGAGTGGAGTGCCTTGCAGTCATGCAATTGCAGTGTGCAGGGCTGAAAGAATTGACCTTGAAGACCTGGTACACAAATGTTATACAGTAGAGACATATCTGCAAGCATATGGTCACTTTACCATGCCCTTAAGATACATGGGCCACTAGGAGAAGATGAATGGAATTTACATTCACCCACCAGTTTTCACAAAACAGATAGGCAGTCCACCTAAGAATAGAAGAAAAACTCCTGAAGAGAAAAGAAAGAAGGATGGAATAGTGTATCAGAATAAAAAGGGGGTAGCTACACATTCCTCAGTTTGTGGCAAAGATGACCACAACAGCATGGGGCATGAGAAATACATGCAGAGGGAACAAGTGGAAGAACAAGATGAGGAAGGAGAGGATGAGTTTGCATGTGAAGCTATTCTGCAGGTTGTTGCTGCATTTTGAATGTTACTTTCATGACTGTTGTACTTATTATTGTTGCTTTTTCTGATAATAGCATGTGAAGCAACAATAACTGATTATTGTTGCTTTTTCTGAATGTTGTTGCAGGACATTGTGCATTGCAGATTGAACCCAAGGTTGGACCCAATTAATGACAGGACAAGCATGGTTTACAGGATGGGGCAAGAGGTAAGATAGGGCATATTGAAAGCTTTTGTGAGTCTACAAAATATTTGTAAATGCTGATTGCCATAACTGTTTTGTAGGAGAGAGCATATGTTACAAATGTCAGACCACCTGGACCACTGCCAGAGGAGTCAAGCTTTGTAGCTACAGCTAGGGATTTAATCCCTCAAAGGACCAGGCAAACAACTGCAACAGCTTATGGTAGAAGGGCATGCAGAGGTAAAAGAAAGGCAACAACAGCAGCTCAAACAAATGCAGGTACAGTAACTGAATTTACATAGTCTTGCATGCCCCTTAAATTTACATTGTTTGAATCTTACAACAACTATATTTTGCAGATGAGGCAGGTACTAGTGCTAGTGCAGGTAGAGTAGTGAAGAAAGCAAGAGGTGGAAGAGCTGGGAGGGCTGGAAGAGGAGGAAGAGCTGAGAGGGGTGGAGGAGGTGGAAGAGGAACAGAAGCACCTGTAAGAGGAGCTGGACCAGAAGCAGCTGCAAGAGGAGTTGGGGAAGGAGGAAGAAGGGTTGAAGATTATCCTTTGTGGCAACTGATGTTTGGACATGATGGAGCAAGGAATGCAATCCCAGACCTGAATGAAGAGATTCCAGTGACTCAGAATGCTCCTAGGACTCCAGAGCACTAGTTTATGTATGCTATGCTCCATTAATTCAGCACTGAACTGCAAAAAAAATGTCCCAGATCATGTATGAACTAGAAGACTACAAGAGCAAATTTTGTAATGCATGAGCTTAATGTTGGCCATGATGGATCTTTAATTTGGTGAAGTAGACTGCAACAACAACTTATGTCAGTATGATCTATGTTTGCATTTCAAGTTATGTCTGTGTGTTTATATGTGTGTGTTGGTAGCCTCACATTTTCACACTGTCAAGATTGAATTTGCATTTCCAGTACTAAATATGCAAAGAAGACAACCTCACATTATCATACTATCAAGTTTGAATTTGCATTTCCAGTACTAAATATGCAAAGAAGACAGCCTCATGTTTTCATATTGTCAAGTTTGAATTTGCATTTCCAGTACTAAATATGCAAAGAAAAATTGAGAAAAAATATTATACTACTATTATCTATTTACACTTCAAATATTGCAGAAAATAAGTTCAAAAAAATTGGGTGACACTAGGACTTGAACCCAGTATCTGGTACTTGTGATAGGGGGGGTCGTACCAGTAGGCTATGAGAGGATATCAAGCATATGCTTCCAACCATCTAATTTGTATATACTGCTAAACATTACTAGTCGTCCAATCAGAAATCAATGCACACTGCATCATCTGCCACCTCTGGCCAAACAGGACGCCGTTGTCCGTACGCCGGTGGGCCACTTCCCGCCAATGCCCCTTCCCGCCGATGCCTCTTCCCGCCATGGCCACTTCCCACGTCCATCTCTTCCCGCCATGGCCACACTCGTCCGCTATAAAAGCCATGGTCACCGCGGCCAAACCCAAGTCGTGCTCACCACGACGGTCATGGTGCGCAAACTCATCACCACCTGGGCTACCATCATCGGAACCTGGGATCACATCACCCGTCCACATTCCCCTTCAACCAATGTTCCGCCACCCAAGCCATCTCCACAGCTAGAGCCCGAGCCATGGGAGCCCTGGCCACACGCTCCGCTCCAGCCCCAGCCATGGGATCCATGGCCATGAGCTCCGCTCCCAGCCTCGGTGCCTGCAGTTGATCAGCAGACTGCCCTGCTGAACTCGTACGGCACTGCGGCGAGGGAGGACTCCAGCCGCAGATTCACCGAGGAGCATTTTGTCTTGGGACTGCCCGCTCCTGTCGAGGCAGACCCCGCTAGAGTGAGGCGGTCCGTGGAATACCATGGTCAGAAGGCAAGCTGCAGCACCTGGGAAGGCACCAGCGCAGTACAACCATGATATGGAGCCGAGCTGCAGTCGTCCGGCACCTGAGTACATCGACTTGTCGTCCGACGAGGACTGGAGTTTTAGAAAAGTTCAAAACTAGAAACTGAATTTCAGCTAAGTGGTCAGTGTTAATCAAGTTAGTGGTTAGTGTTAGTGCTCAAGTTTCAGAAGTGTTAGTAGTCAACGTTAATCAAGTTAGTGGTCAGTGTTAGTGGTCAGTCTTAATCAAGTCAGTCTTAGTGGTTAGTGTTGTACTTTGCATTTCAAATGAACTCTAGTCAGTCTTAGTGGTCAGTGTTGTACTTTGCATTTCAACTGAAATTCAGTTTCAACTGTCTCCTAAGTACTTTGCATTTCAAACCTTCTTTATACTAAAAACTTGTCACATTTGTATAATAACAAAGGCACAAAACATTACACATTCTAAACTTGCCAAATTTTTAGGATTACAGATTCTAGTTTTTTCATCTTACAATCACACAAAACCCATGCTAAGCAATGCAACCACGGCATAAACCACAACACTGGCAAGAATCACAAGTACAAGAAACCGATCTAATTTTTCCCTAGTTTTCCTCTGCTCATCTATCTTTTTCTCTCTCTTTCTTCATCCTCTGAATCTCATGTTCCTTCTCAAACATACTAACTTGTAGTTTCTTGTTATCATCTGCAAGCTTGTGAATAACAATCCTTGATCTCCCCTACCATGCATCATCCATCCAACTCAAATACCCACAGGAGTTCAGCCCCTGTCCATTTCAATTGCAGAAACACATTTAGTACAAAATTTGGACACGGAAAAATTCAGTGAAACAAGCAAACTTCAGTGAAACCAAATCAGATACCTCATATGGACAGCTCAGAAAACGTCGTCCTGCATCAAATCCTTAACTACACACTCTCACAACAGGTGTCAGTTTGCAACCACATTCAGCCTTATGATCTTGGTGATTTTCATTTGCACTGTTCTCCCCTCCCTACGAATCACGCGTGCAATCAGACACAAGAACCCACGACAACAAAACGATGAAAGGACACACCTTCATGGATTTTTTTGAGCCAAATTTAAGCTCCGAGCTCATTCTCCACTTGCCATCCATGCTGCTGCTGCCGCCGGCATGGTTGAGGCTGCCGCCGTGGTTGAGGCCGCCGTTCCGACTGCCTACCATGGTCGCACGATGGGATCTCGTCATCGTTCCCTCCATGGTCGCACGAGAAGGGCCGCCGCCGCGTCGCCTTGGCCGTCGGAAGTAGCTAGGGATCTGGAGAAAGGAATTGGGGATACACAGGACTGGGTGGCGGGTCAGTTTCAATAAAACTGGGGGGTTATCTGCAAAAAATGCCATGGCACAGCCAACCGACCCAGGCGTGCGTGGCAGCCCATGTGTCCACTTTGCATGCGATTTGAGCCTAAACGATTCCGCATCAGAGTTAATGTATGATTTTTATGTGTTTTTTTGTTTCTGTATGAATCCGCTACCGCCGCGCAAGTTTATGTACCCCGGGTGTAATTAACTCTATTTTTTGTAGAACGATGGAGAGACAAGAAATCACACTATACAGTAGGATCTTATCTTTTAAGCCCTTGTCTGCTCGGCGATGGACTCGGACGACGAGGAGGCGTTCGCGGCGCTGCTGGAGGAGGAAGCCGATGCCGACGCCCAGGACGAAGAGCATGTCATGGTCCTCGCCATTCTAGCCGGCCTGTTCGCGAGCAATGCAAAGCCGTGACGAGGTGGCTCGGCGCTGTACCGGTTGAAGGCAAAGCAGAGGCATCGACTGGAAGGTTATTGCTTTCTCTATGCCGACTACTTTGCCCACGCTCCACTGCCGGCGAGAAAGTATTTCAGCGCTGTTATCGGATAAGGCAAAAGCTCTTCCTCGGGATTGTGAATTCCATCCATGAGTTCGACGGCTACAAGTGAAAGAAGGATTGCACAGGCACACTTGGATTCACCTCACTCCAGAAGTGCATGATAGCTATGAGGATGCTTGCATACGAAGCTCCCGATGGTTCACTAGAGGACTATGGACGCATGACCGAGTCCACGACCATTGAGTGTTTGTACAAGTTCTGGAGGGCGGTGGTGGCAGTGTTTGGACCTTAATACTTGCGATCACCCAATGCTGAAGACACAGCTTGGATCCTAGCACAGAATGCAGCAAGAGGGTTCCCTGAGATGCTTGGAAGCATCGACTGCATGCATTGGAAATGGAAAAACTGTCGATTTGCTTGGCAGGGGATGTACAAGCGCCAAAGGCGGTTGCAGTGTGGTACTTGAGGCAGTGGCCACACAAAAACTCTAGATTTGGCACTCCTTATTTGGTATGACAGGAACTCACAATGACATCAACGTACTGCAGTTCTCGAATGTCTTTGCCAAGCTTGTTGAAGGTCATACTCCTCCAGTGAACTTCGAGGTCAATCCACTACAACGAGGGAAACTACCTAGTAGATGGCATCTACACAAGATGGTCCACATTTGTGAAGACTATCTCAAACCCTGTGCTAGGAGGCAAGAACTCCTACTTTGCCAAGTGTCAGGAGGCTTGCAGGAAGGATGTCGAGCGGGCATTTGGTGTGCTCCAATCTCGATTTGCTCTTGTCCGGTACCCCGCTCAGACCTGGTCGAAAGATCAAATGCGGGAGGTCATGACTTGTTGTATGTTCTTGCACAACATGATCATTGAGAGCGAGCAGGAAGGGCCAGTGTTTGACACTAAACCATATTATAGCAGGGTCCTCTTGCCCAAGTTTATCACCAGCTACCGGCAACCTGGACTGCCTTCCTCAATATGCGTCAGGAGATCTAAGACCCACAGGTGCATCAACAATTGCAACACGATCTGGTGGAGCATCTATGGAGGCTCAAAGGGCAATGCCTAGCTTGAATGTGATGACATATGAGTTTTTATTTGTTGAACTATTTGATTTGTATTGATTTTCTGTGATGGACTATGTGATAAAAATTAGCTTCTACTGAATTTGTGCCGAAGCACGTCGAATATGGGTCGAAATTGGGCCAATTTACCCCGAAAGTAGGGCCCGAAATCGACGCCGGGAGGGCGACCTTGGGGGCGGGGGTGGCCGCCCCCCTCCCCCCACACTGATTTTTTCGCCGGCGCGCGCCTCAGACGGCGCAAGCGCCTGGGAGGCCGAATGAGTGAAGATGCTCTTAGCTAGCTACACTGCGGCACTGCGTGACGCGGTCACATGTACTCCAGCTTCGAGAGAAGGCGAGATGTTCGTCCACATGGGTGAATCTGAATAGACCGCTGCTGTAGCAGCCAGCGAGGACTAGAGAAGGCGAGATGTTCGTCCACATGGGTGAATCTGAATAGACCGCTGCTGTAGCAGCCAGCGAGGACTCGTTCATGTGAACGGCCGTGTCATTCGTGATAGGCTATAGATCTTGTACTGGAAAGGAAAAGTGATCCAAGGACAATTGGCCAAGATTGCGATTGCAGACTTTAATACTAGTAGCATACAGACCAAAGCCATTGCATATAGGACCCCGCACCGTACTGAAAAATTACAGTCAAGTCCTCTGTGACTGTGATGCACACGGACCCTGCACGGGATGGTCCAACAGGCACGTTATAAACGCGTCGCGTCGAAAATGTAGTGGTTTTAGCGCGCACTACCGTTCCCGATGCTCCAGCGGACACACAGAAATCGCGCACGGCATATATAATTCAGCGCGCGGGTGGAAACGCCATCGCACGCCGCTTATTTGCTATGCCCACTCCCGCGCGCTGGACTCTCGAGCGCTCTCTCTCACTCCACCAACTCATCCAGCCGCCGTCGCCGCCCCGCGCCACCCCATTTTTTCCGACGACCGTTTCGGCGCTTCCCCGGTCTCTTCCCGCACGGTCGCGGCTTCCTCCCTCTCTCTCAGGTCAGCGCCGCCGTCGCGCGCGGCAGTCTTGGCGGAACAGCGCCCGGCCGCCCACTGCCGCTTTGGCGCCCGCAAGGTGTTCGACAAAACGCCCGCAAGGTATGTATTGCTTCCAACTTGCATATTTTTGCATGAAATTTGGTGCATGTTGTTTATGGCCTAGTTTTAAACATTTTAGATGAGGGCTATGACACTTCTGAAGAAGAATTTGATATGAAAGAGGAGGAGGATCTTGCAATGATCCTAGCTACGCACATCAACAAAAAGCCGAAGCACGGTGGTTCGGTTATGAGTCGGCAAAAAATTGGAGGGATAAGATTGATGGCCACAACAGATTGATGAGGCACTATTTTGTGGAGAATCCCACATACCCCGAGTCGTACTTTCGTCGCCGGTTTAGAATGAGCACCGAGTTGTTCAGGCGCATTGCACAGAAACTAGCGAGCCATGACCGGTTTTTTCAGCAGAGGAGGAATGTCGCCGGAGAGCTCGGGCATATCACCTTTCAGAAGGTGATAGCCGCTTTGGTAAGTTGGCATACGGTATTCCGGCTGATCTAGTTGATGACCACTTGGCAATGGGTGAGAGCCAAGCCATCATGTTTGTCAAGCGCTTCGCAGTCGGAATTGTGCAAGTGTTTGGCCCGGAGTACTTGAGAACTCCCAATGCTGAAGATGTCGCAAGGCTATTGAAGATGAACAAAGCTCGCGGGTTCCCAGGTATGCTTGGCTCAATAGATTGCATGCATTGGAGTTGGAAGAATTATCCAAAGGCATGACATGGACAATTCCACGGACAAAAAAAGGGTTCCACTATAATCCTTGAAGCGGTGGCCGATCACGAGACTTGGATTTGGCATGCTTTTTTGGAATGCCTGGCTCTTTGAATGACATCAACGTTGTCAACCGGTCACCACTGATGAGTAAGATTGCAAATGGTGAACTGTCACCAGTGCAGTTTGTAGTTAATGGTCGTACATACAACCATGGCTACTATCTTGCGGATGGCATCTACCCAAAGTGGCAAACATTTGTGAAGCCGTTGAAAAAAAAGGAAGGTAAGAAATATCTTGATTTCCAAAATGCTCATGCGGCGGCTAGAAAAATTGGGGAGAGAGCTTTTGGGATTTTGCAAGCCCAATTTGCTATTGTGAGAGGACCGGCTAGATTTTGGGATCAGAAGATGCTTTGGTACATAATGCATGCTTGTGTGATCATGCACAACATGATCATCGAGAATGAGCGTGGCTAAGATATAGACTACTCTTAGTATGAGCTCTTGGGACATCCCGTGCGAGTGCGGCGGAGGGCTGAAAGGGTGGCCTGTTTTGTTGCCTCCTATCACATCATTCGACGTCCGACAGCGCATAATGAACTCAAGAAGGATCTCATTGAGGAGTGGCGGGTTTGAAATGGTCGCCGAAGAACATCATGATTTGTGCGTTTGATGTTGTATTATTGAACTATTTGTTGTATTTTTCAAAATACTATTTGTTTGATGAGTTGTAATAAATTGAACTATTCATTTAAACTTGGTTGTGAATGATGTTTGTGATTTAAAAATTATGCCATGCTTTTGTTTTGTGTGAAATGTGTTGTGAAAAAGCAATAAATGTGGATGCGCGGCTGCTCGCGCGCGCTACATTTTAGCGTGGCTGCTGGAGCTAGTGCGCTGCGCCGCGTCAAAATTGACGTTGCGCGTGCCGCAAATCAGATTTTTGCGTGCCGCGTGTTGCGCGCCTGTCGGAGATGCTCTTATGCTTGCACGGAAATCCTATCTGTTTAGTGCACGGAAAAGCTGAAGACCGAAGTCGATTACGCTGGCGTGCACGCAAAGGACGGGACAGTGACGGTAAGCATCTAAAGCCATCTTGGCGCATAGATCTGTGACTCACTCCCACACCCTGCCAAAATTCATTTTTATGGACCAAATGTTGCTATGTGTTCCAAGTCATAGCTCCAGAAAAGGCCAACCCTAATCGACCGCCAAGTTTTTCCAAGTGGAAATAATCAATTCAAAGACCGATTATATTTCATTTTGTATACAAGCAGCACATGGTCTAGAAAAGGCACAAGCAACTTACACAATTGCGTCTCTGTCTAAAGCATCAACTTGCGTATTTACAGCCGGCCGGCGCCTCATCGTACGTATTTTGTAGAACCACGGAGAGACAAGATATCACACTGTACAGTTGGATCTTATCCTTTAAGCCCTTGTCGCTGTGCTAAAATAGTTCAGAACAATTTCCAGCAGGCATGGCGTGCATATCCGTGTGCGCCCTGCCCTGAAACAGTCAAAGAACAGCAGCGCCTCCCGCGCATACTTTTCTCCGCTGAATCTTCCGCGCGGAGAGCACGAGACGAGAGGCCGGTCCCGGCGACTCGCGTGCGGGCCCGAGGTCGTCGTCGTCACTCGTGCAGCTCGGCGTACAGTTGACCGGCCGTCCGGGTCAGCTCGGCCAGGTCGGCCAGGTGACCGCGCAGCCCATCCGCCAGCAGCATCAGCAGCACCCTGCAGTCTGCACGCAGCTCAGTCAATGGAGGAGCTCAGCTCCAACGTCGTGTCTCAATGAATGCGCGCTTGACTCGAGCGCCGTCGGCGACGTGAACGGGAGCTTCTAAATGCTTAATGATTTGATAGTTTCGTGCGGTTTTCGTGGTTGATACGAGGCGCTGATAAGTGATAATTAGAGTAGTTACCTGGGATTTTGCTGAAGTTGTGCAGCGTGACAGCGGCGAGCACCCTGTGCCGGGGCTGCAGGTGGGCGGCGCCGCCGGCCAGGCACCGCTTCAGCCGCGGGACGAGCGCCGAGAACGCGGCGAGCTGCATGTCCGTGTGCGTGTCCCGAAGCGGCGTCGACGCCAGGGACCGGCTCAGCCAACCCGCCGTTGTCAGGCACGCCGCCACCAGGCCGGCGTCGGGAGAGGCCAGGCACCCGGACAGCGCCGCCAGGAACGGCCGCCTCCCGCTGCCGAGGAGCACCGCCGTTACGTGCTCCAGCCACGCCTCGGTCTCGGCCGCCTCCCTCTCCTGTTCACGGCAAGAAACACACCAGTGAGTTGAGTGAGTTCAGAATTCAGAATCCGTTGAACGGTGCGTCGGCATTAGACACGGTACCTGTACTGCAGCATCGGAGGAGACGGGTGTGGCGGCAGGTGAGTCGGCGGCGAAGCCAGCCTGCTCCAGCATCCGGTCCTCGGCGAGCAGGTCACCCGAGAAGGAGAAATGCCCTCCCAGCATCAGCAGAGCTTTCCGGGTGTTGGGCACCACGTTTTCGTCGATCAGGCAGCGTCTCATAGACTCCGTGAGGATCCGGGCAGCCTCTTCACGGTATACGCTGCTGTTACTTCTGTCAGGCTCGTCCTGACACAAAAATTTACAAACTGTGTTTCAGTATTTGATTGGTCATACTTCTTGACTAGTTGAAAAGATGCAGGCCTGATGCAGCATACCAGTGACAGTGTGCGATCGAAGTATAAGAGCAGAACAGCGACGAGAGCTCGCTCTTCGACCGGCGAGCTTCGAAGATGCTGGAGTAGCACGTCCATCGTCTCGGTGAGCGACCCCGTGCACAACCCGCGTATGAACAATTCCACCATTTCCCTTCTGCGGCAATCACCACGTTTCATCAGCAAAAATGTCGGAAACATACAGAACCATGCATAGTATTTTCATGTCAATCACAGTGAACTATACCTTCTCAGCCGGAGCAGCTCAACGAGCAGACGCACCGCGGCGCTCCTGGCCGAGACCACCTCGCTCTGCAGAAGCCGAACGACGCTCTCTCCATGAACTCTGACAGCCACGTAGCTCCTGACGCTGCCCTCCGCCCGGACACACAGCAGCAGGTGCTCGGCGGCGCGCGCCCTCTGCTCCTCCTCGTTCCCGTCCCGAAGCCTGTGGAGGTGGAAGTCGACGCCGCCGATCGCCATGAGGTGCCGCGCCCTCTCCGTCTGCTCCGACACGCTGAGCCCCGCATCGAGCACCCGGTCGACCACGGCCACGTTCAGCTTCTCCTCCGGCGCCCCGCCGTCGGCGACCCGCAGGCTCCGGCAGTGCTCCGCCTTCCAGGCGTCGATCAGGCGCGTGAGCACGCGGTTCGTGTCCGGGACCGACAGGGCCTCCAGCTCCTGCCCGGTGACGGGGCACGTCCGCAGGCCTCTGTCGAACCAGTGCACTATGGCGTGCCGCTCGAACGTCTGCCCTGTCTCGATCGTCACCGGACGGTTGAAGATCTGCCGCGTCAGTGGGCAGAGGAAGTCGCTCGGGGTGGTGGAGAAAATGGAGGCCTGGACTTGGCTGCCGTCCGTGCCACTGCCACTGATCTGGAGCGGCCCTTCACTGTAAAATTCACCGGCATCAAACAGGGATCAGTATGTGTTCTACTGACAAGGATTGGAAGATTGGGGAGAGACGGATTCGGAGTACCAGAACTCGAGTGTGAGGAGGTCAATGGCTGACATGTCACGAGCCGGCAGGTAGCTCGTCGACTCCTCTGCTCCTTTTCCCCGTTCATCTTCGATCTGAAAGATTGTGGAGCGTGAAATCTTTCAGTATGCATGAGCACGAACTGAGCTTCCTTCCAGATAAAATCGCCTCTTACCCGTGGTTCAAACGCCTCGTTGGCCAGCATATTAGGAGGCATGGGCTCGCTTGATTCTCCCCGTGGCGTCGGACTGCAGCTCCTCACCTCACCGTCGTCACACTCGTGGAACACGCTCCCGGAGCTGTCGGCGTCCGCGGCCTTGCCTTCCTCCTCCCCCACCCGCTCAGGTCGCCGCGGCGTCTCCTCGATCACAAAGATGGCAGGACTCGGGGTGCCGGAGCTGTACGCGACGTCCGAGCCGATGTCGTACGTCGTCGACGTCGAGAACCTCGTCGCGCTGGCAGGGGCAGTGCTCGGCGTGGTGGCGGGAGGAGCCGTGCTCGGAGGCGCGGGAACGGACGGGAGGGCCATCGCCTCGGTGCGCCCCAGCAGCCAGTCCCTGTAGTAGCACGCGAGCGCGCGCGTACCCTCGTCCAGCGCGTCGACGAACAGCTTCTCCACGACGTCCTTCACCCTCGCGTCCGGCTTCGATCTCGCCGCTGCAGACTCCCGGTCGCGCCATGCCTTGAGGTGCGAGAGGCCCGGGCGGAAGAGCCTGTCCCACAGCGCCGGCAGGAGCACCGTCCGTGCCTCGCGCGGCGCGAGGCAGAAGGCCTCCAGGGCGTGCACGGCGGAGGAGTGGTCCTTCTTCTGCAGCTTGGAGACGACGGACATGTAGAGGTGCGCGCACGCGGCGAGGCGCTCGTGGGGCACCCCCGACGCGGTCACCGCGAGCGCCTCGTCCGCGTCGAGGGACGCCAGGGAGTGCAGCCGGAGGGAGGCGCGCTTCAGCTCGCGCGGGTCGAGCAGGGCCTCCCCCACCGCGGCGGCCCTCTCCACGGTCTGCACGGTCACGCGGAGGTCCAGCACGGCGCGGTGGTCGGACTCGCCGACGCACGACGTGCAGCCGCTCCGCAGAAACGCGCGGAAGGCCTCGTCCTTGGCGAACTGCTTCACCGTGCCCGCGGCCAGGGAGATGAGCGCGCTGAGCGCGGACTCGTCGAGGGCCGGTATCGCGCCGAGGCCGCTGCCGCCGTCCTTGATTTTGTAGCTCGTCGCGCTCCTCAGCGACGCCGACGACTTCCGTCGCGGGGTCGGCTCGTCGCCGGCGCCGTCCCCGTTGGTGTCGAGGTTGAGGCGGGCGCGGGCCTGCTGGACGTCGGACTGGGACCGCGCGGGCTTGGTGGGGCGCCGGTGCTGGAGGGGCATGCTCGTGGTCCGCGGCGCGGCCGAGGGGTTGTTGTCCGGCTGCTTGCGGTTTTTCTTGAAGCCATCGACGCTGAGCAGGTCGCGCAGCAAGGACGACGGCGGCGCCATGGGTGCCCCAGCGGCGCAGGCAGTGAACGGCGATTACGGAAGAAGGGCCGGGTCTCTGCTAGCAGTGCAGCTGCACCGGTGGTTGTTGGTCAGTTGTTGGCATGGGCCATGGCGATCGCCCGCCGTTGATACGTGGACGAATTCGCCGAGGTGACAGCAACGGGAACAGGTCGCGCGGCACGGCGTGCGTCCAAATGGTGGGGTTTGGCGGGCAGCGCCTCGCTCCGGCTCTCAGGCCGGCCGGGTTTTGCATTCTTCTCCGGGCCATACCCTTATTAGCTAGGCGTTTTTGTATGCACCTTGACCCTATCAACGGCTGCAACCAAGACGAGGTCTGATTGATTGTTGGCTGAGTTTGCTGCTGGTTTGGACGATCGATCTTGAGAGCGCAGATGAAGCCAAGACTGGGCCGACCTTCTTTAATTGCAAGTGGTTTGTTAGTTTTATCTACCTGCTATCACATGAGTGTCACTCTCGTGACTGGCACTAAGCAACCCATGAGCTTCCCCCGACCTTCTAATTACTGAATATTGCCATTGCATCTTGCTTATTGCGATTTTATGTTTCTTGCAAAGTTAATTCCTCAATACGTATATTGGATAATGGTTTTGGGAGTATTTAACCAAAAACTATCATATTTCATGGAAACGTGTCCAGAAACTACCACTTTACGATTTTGTGCGGAAAACTACCACTTTTTACCTAATCAGTGGCAAAAAAACTACCAACTCGTGGAACCGCCCGCTTCGTCGCGGTTAATCACGTTTCCACGGGCCAATAGTTGCCAGCGTGGTCAACAGGTGCAGCCGGAGCCGCACTTCGCCGCAGGTGCAGTCGCGGAAGCCGCTCGCCGCCGCCCGCCGCCCTTCTCCCCAGGAGCCGCTTGCCGCGGGTCGCCGCTGGAGTCGCCGCCGCTGCACTTCGCCGCTGGAGCCGCCGGAGCTGCCCCGCCTCCCGCCCCGCCTCGAGGAGTCCCGCTCGCAACTCGCAAAAGCTGCTCGCCATGGTGGCGCCCACCACGCGCGGAGTTCGCTTGCGGCGCCGGGACAGCTCGCACAAGACACGTTAGAAGGGACGCGGGCCTCGCCGGAGCTCGCGTGCGGCGCCAGGACAACGCGTGCGAGCTGCGGTAGAAGGGATGCGAGCCTTGAGGAGCTCGCGTGCGGCGCCAGGACAGCGCGCTCGAGGCGCGGGAGGAGGGGCGCGAGGCTCGTGGCTTCTAGGCGGGCTCCAAATGAGGCGGGCGGGGGTTAGCCGAGGGGGCCTCGTGCAGTCACCTGCTCGGTGGGGTGTGGAATCTGCAGCCGCTGCTCCTCGCCGCTCCCCGCATGGAGCGCCCTGATGGCGCCGTAGACGCTGACGAGCACAAATGGGTCTATGGCGACCGGGTGGCGGCTTGGGGCCTCCTTGCGGCATGACCTGCAGGCACGACGAGCGACCGGGTAGTGGCCTGGGGCCTGCCCAGGGTGGATCTCGGCCGGCAGTGCTCCGGCGGTGCGGCCGCTAACGGTCAATGTAACGGTCAATGCTTACGTGTGGGCCAACTCTGTCAAAATCGAGTTTAAGCATGTTGAATCAGGCACTTTTCATACGTGGTAGTTTTTAGTCAAAGATTAGTGAAAAAGTGGTAGTTTTCCGCACAAATTCGTAAAGTGGTAGTTTGTAGGCATGGTTCCACGAATTGTGGTAGTTTTTTTTGTTAAATACTCTGGTTTTGGTCATAGTTATAAATATAAATAGTACTCCATCCGTCCCAAAATAAAGTCTTACCATTGTACCAACTTTACCTCCATCCGAAAATAAGTGTCTCAACTTTGTACTAACTTATTTTGGGACGGAAAGAGTATATCATAAATGATCATAGTTATAAATATAAATATTACAGATTTAATCGTTGTCTCAACTATGATCGTACTTGAGCATTGGGTATAGCTAGTATTCGGGTGTGTTTCATGAATGAATCAATGATTGAGCATAATGGCCTAGGGATAACTTTCTTTAGTGTTCATATTTTGAAAGACATGGTTGCTTGTTGATATGCTTGAGTATGAAAGTCTTCATGTCAAAACTAGACTATTGCATTGAACCATATAAAAGTCCAAATGTCCATGCTACAAAGAAAAGAATATATGATGAACATGTTAGGCAGGATTCCACATCAAAAATTCTGTTTTTATCATTTACCTACTTGAGGACGAGCATGAATTAAGATTGGGGATGCTGATACGTCTCCAACGTATCTATATTTTTTGTGTTGGAAATATGCCCTAGAGGCAATAATAAAATGGTTATTATTATATTTCCTTATTCATAATAATTGTCTATTGTTCATACTATAATTGTATTAACCAGAAACCATAATACATTTGTGAATACATAGACCACAACATGTCCCTAGTGAGGCTCTAGTTAACTAGCTCATTGATCAATAGATGGTTATGGTTTCCTAACCATGGACATTGGATGTCGTTGATAACGGGATCACATCATTAGGAGAATGATGTGATGGACAAGACCCAATCCTGAGCATAGCACAAGATTGTGTAGTTCGTTTGCTAAGAGCTTTTCTAATGGCAAGTATCATTTCCTTAGACCATGAGATTGTGCAACTCCCGGATACCGTAGGAATACTTTGGGTGTACCAAACGTCACAACGTAACTGGGTGGCTATAAAGGTGCACTACAGGTATATCCAAAAGTGTCTGTTGAGTTGGCATGAATCGAGACTGGAATTTGTCACTCCGTATGACGAAGAGGTATCTCTGGGCCACTCGGTAATGCATCATCATAATGAGTTCAATGTGACTAAGGAGTTAGTCACGGGATCATGCATTACGGAACGAGTAAAGAGACTTGCCGGTAACGAGATTGAACGAGGTATTGGGATACCGATGATCGAATCTCGGGCAAGTAACATACCGATGGACAAAGAGAATTGTATACGGGATTGATTGAATCCCCGACATCGTGGTTCATCCGATGAGATCATCGTGGAACATGTGGGAGCCAACATGGGTATTGAAAGTGCAACTATCCCTGGGTGGTTTTGGTAATTCCTAACAACATATAGCTCATTGAGCTAATGCTATTTCAAGATAAGTATTTTAGGAAAGCTCAGTGATTGGCATGGCATGGATGAGAAAAGTGGATCCCTCAAAATGCTAAGGACAAAAGGATTGGCTCAAGCTCAAAGCTCAAGACTCTACATTTTCTATTTAGTGATCCAAGATCACATTGAGTCTATAGGAAAAGCCAATACTATCAAGAAGGGATGAGGTGTTGCTTAATGAGGCTCTTGCTCAAAATGCTTAGTGATATGCTCCAAAGCCCTCAACTACTTTCTCACATCCACATATGACCCAAACCAAAAGTCAAACTCGGCCCCACCGATTCTTTCTATCCGGCGCCACCGAGTTCAGATGTCATAGCCACTGCCACAAACCCTGGTCTTTTCGGTCCCACCGATAGGGATCTCGGTCTCACCGAGATGGGATTGTAATCTCTCAGTTTCCCTTCATAACGTTTCAGTCCAATGGAGATGAGTGATCGGTCCCATCGAGATTGCAATGCAAACTCTCTGTTTCCCTTCCGTAACATTTCGGTCTCACCGAGATGAGCGAATCGATCCCACCGAGTTTGCCTGACCAACTCTCTGGTTAGCTTATTACCAAAATCGGTCCCACCGAGTTTGTGTAATCGGTCTCACTGAGATTACGTTATGCCCTAACCCTAACCATATCGGTCCCGCCGAGTTGACATGTCAGTCCCACCGAAAATCCTAACGGTCACATTGTTTACTAAATCGGTCCGACCGAGTTTCACTATTCGGTCCCACCGAGTTTGGTAAGTTGTGTGCAACGGTTAGATTTTGTGTGGAGGCTATATATATACCCCTCCACCCACTCTTCATTCGTGCACTACTAGGGAAAAGCCTAGCAGCAGCGCGAGTTTTAGGCCTGTCAGTAGCGCGGGCTTGAGCACTACTGGTACGGCGCTACAGCTAAAGCTTAGCAGTAGCGTGCCTAAACCCACACTACTGCTAAATCGACTTAGTAGTAGCGCTTCCCCGGAGGAGCGCTACTGGTAATTAGTAGTAGTGCTTCTCCCTGCCCGCGCTACTACTATTATTTCGTATTTTATTTCATGTTGTATTCATACACCTTTACACAAGTTTTCATACAACAGGAATTTAGAGATTGTTTTTACATCATAATGAGTTATTACATCATGGGGTGAAAGAACCGTGGACTAGTTTCAAGTGGATGTCCATCCACTTGAAACTAATCCGCGGTTCTTTCACCCAATGATATAATAAATATCATCATCATCATCATATCATTAACAACTTATCATCATAATACATCATTGTCATATAACACCTCCTCAAGATCATCGTTTTCATCAATGACATCACATAGCAAATTGGTCACTAGTCGTAATCACAAGTACTCCTCATCATCAAGTCTAACACATTGTACCACATAATAAACATATTGTACCTCATAGGACCTACTACATTCTCTTAGGACCTACTACATTCTCTAAGGTAAAATAGCAAAAAACAAGATAGCCCTTGACTCTCCATTATGGAGAATGGAGATTATCCTGTCTCCAATTCTTGCCTTTCGCTTAATGTTACTCCCAAGAACCTCCTTGCGAATGTCCAATCATTTTTTCCATTCTTTGATGAGCATGTGTTCACTGGTTTTAGAAATCCGATATGCACAGGTGAGCTCCCTAGATTGACCTAATAGTATGTTCAGAACTCTAAGGCGACCATTCAGATACATCAGATGAGGCACACAATCCATCGGGATTTTCTGTTGAAAAACATAGTAATAACTTCGTAGTTAGCAATGATGTACTAGTTTTAGAAGTATGCAAAAGATGCACGGATGTCATAATAGTAAAAAATCTTACCAGAGTATCTCCATAGAAGTAACCGTGGTTCAACACGTGCACTATTGGCACGTATTCACCATAATTTGGAGGAGTTCGATAATAGGTATTGTAATTCTCAAGATAAGTACAATAAGCGATCAGATGACTTTTCTCCTTATAAGTTAATTCGGAGCCATCAGTGTAGTGGGTTTTGTCTACCATCTTCCGCACATTCTTTGAAGAATCAAAATAAACTGCCAATGGAAATAAGCTGTCAACTATTTTGAAATAAACAATATAAATTAGTTAATAACTATGTTTGAGAAACTCACATTGCGGTAGAATCGGAAGCGTATCAACAAGGACCCAAATGTCCATATTGTCTTGCTCAATGTCAGGATCACCAAGATCCATGGTGACAATCATACCCTCATAAAAACCATACATTTTGCAAAGTGCTTCCCAATTTTGGCAACCAAAATGGGTTATGCTCTGAGCATTGCATATATTTACTTCAAAATCCATATCATGATGGGTCCTTAGGTGTATTTTCTTTGTTTCAAAATTTTCATGGTCTTCAAAACCCATCCTCTCCAAGACATAGCGTCTTGCCTGGCATGGGATAAGCTAGTCGAATTGTAAAAGATGAAAATTAGACGTTGAAATAGTTGAAGTCATGCTTAATTACGAAAAAAACACTTGTCGTTGTTGCGTACCATTTCAACATCGAATGTCTCCTCGAGCTTAATTCTGAAGCGCCGTTCTTCGTCCAGCTCAATGAACCTGTCGCACATACCTCGATCGTCGTGGCACCAGCTACACTCCCCCGGGAGACTGTCGTCGTCTGAGTATGATATTTCCTATGTTCATAATTCAAAGATTTAACTTGTACGTATTCTAGCACAAGCCATGCCAGAATTCACGAAAAAATCCGACATGACCTTTGCTAAAAAAGGACATATCGAGCGCCTGAAATTTGCCGGAACGGAAATTAATCAACACTCCGGCAAAACATAGGCCACTCGGAGGTGTAACCTGAACATGACCGGCCACTTGGGCAACCACATATCCTATTTGAGCAACACAAGATATACATGGAGATTTGGCAGGTCTCACCTCGAGGTCAGAGGGGGTCGGTGACGGGGACGACGGCGGGGATGATGGAGGGGCTCCTTGATTTCTGCAAAAGCAAAAACCCTATAAGTTATCACTAATACATCCCGAATAATTGCTTAAACTAAAAAAATAACAACAAATATGACATGTTCAAATAGTTCTATTAATTCAACTAGTTCTTACTAAATATAAACTTACTATAAATAGAAAAAAAACTAGTCCTTTCTAAAAATAAAGTAGTTCAACTAGTTATATTAATTTACTTACTAAACTAGTTCAACTAAAACTAAACTAGTTCAACTAGTTTATTATTTACTTACTAAAATACATTAGTTCTATTAATTCAACTAGTTCAACTAGTTTATTAATTTACTTACTAAACTAGTTCAATTAAAACTAAACTAGTTCAACTAAAATTAAACTAGTTCAACTACTAAAAATCATTATCTATGAACCCTAAATTAACATCTACTACTACTAAAAACATCTAGTACTAACTAAGCAGAGAGAAAGGGGGTGGGGGGCTTACATAGAGGGGAGAGACGGCGGCAGGGAGGTGCTCAGCGACGGAGAGGTAGGGGCGGCGAGGGCGGGCCCGGGATCGGGAGGCGGCGGTGCTGGGCGGGCTCGGGCGGCGGCTGTGAGGTCGAGGGCGGCGGCGGTGAGGTCGAGGGTGGCGACGGTGAGGTCGAGAGCGGCGGCGGGCGGTGGCGCTGAGGTTGAGGGCAGGCGGCGGCTGAGGGAGTCCTGGATTAGGGGGTATCCGGACAGTCGGACTATATACTTTGGCCGGACTATTGGACCGTGAAGATACAAGACTCAATACTTCGTCCCGTGTCCGGATGGGACTCTCCTTTGCGTGGAAGACAAGCTTGGTGATCCGGATAATAGATTTCCTTCTTTGTAACCGACTCTGTGTAAACCCTAGCCCCCGCCGGTGTCTATATAAACCGGAGGGTTTAGTCCCTAGAGGAACAATCAGAATCATCATAGGCTAGCTTCTAGGGTTTAGCCTCTACGATCTCGTGGTAGATCAACTCTTGTAATACCCATATCATCAATATCAATCAAGCAGGAAGTTGGGTTTTACCTCCATCAAGAGGGCCCGAACCTGGGTAAAACATCGTGTCCCTTGCCTCCTGTTACCATTAGCCTTAGACGCACAGATCGGGACCCCCTACCCGAGATCCGCCGGTTTTGACACCGACATTGGTGCTTTCATTAAGAGTTCCTCTATGTCGTCGCTGCAAGGCTTGATGGCTCCTTCAATCATCAACAACAACATGGTCCAGGGTGAGACTTTTCTCCCCGGACAGATCTTCGTGTTCGGCGGCTTCGCACTGCGGGCCAATTCGCTTGGCCATCTGGAGCAGATCGATAGCTACGCCCCTGGCCATCAGTTCAGGTTCGGAAACTTGAACTATACGGCTGATACCCGTGGAGACTTGATCTTCGACGGATTCGGGCCTATGCCAGGAGCGCCGAACAGTCACGACGAGCACGGATTAGACTTGCTGTCGGACAATACTCGGGATATCGCGCCTACAGGAGCCCCAGACCTAAATCCGGGGCAGATCACGTCATTCGAGGACGGGTGGATGGACCCCACCCCGGAGGCCGTGCACTTATCGGTGATAGAGCCGAACACAGACTTCACCCCCAAGGAAGCCTGTGTCTTCGGACCCCTGGACTTGTGTCCGGTTATAGGTCCCAGACCGCGCGCCCCCGAGCCCGTCGATTCTAGCTGGGCTCCGGTAATGGAGTTCGCCGCTGCAGATATCTTCTAGCACGCGCCCTTTGGTGACATGCTAAACTCATTAAAGTCTCTCTCTTTGTCAGGAGACTCTTGGCCGAACTATGTCCGGCTCGAGTGGGAAGCAGGCGACGAGGGAATTCGTTGCCCACCCACCACCCACTTCATCACCACGGTCGATGATTTGACCGATGTGCTTGACTTCGACTCTGAAGACATCGACGGTGTGGACGATGATGTAGGAGAAGAATAGGAACCACCGCCCACGGGGCGTTGGACAGCCACATCCTCATATGACATATATATGGTGGACACTCCGAAAGAAACCAATGGCGATGAGGCAATGGAGGATAACCCCTCAAGGAAGAAGGCAAAGTATGAACGTCATCAGCGCCGCCCCAAGCCCCGCCACAACAATACCGACACAGGAGTCAAAAACAATCCAGATGGTGCTGAAGATGAATACAATCCCGATCAGCCTGCCTTCGAGCAGGCCGGACAGGCGACGAACAGATACTTGGAGAGAGGCAACTACATGCCCCCCTCCGAAGGCGAGGTGAGCCTCGGCGATGATGAATTCGACGTGCCTGAGGATCCCGCGGAACAAGTTCGCTTTAAGCGACGGCTTATGGCCACAGCAAAAAGCCTGCAAAAGAAACAACAGCAGCTCAAAGCTGACCAAGATTTGCTCACAGACAGATGGACCAAGGTCCTGGCAATCGAGGAATACGGACTTGACCGCCGCGCCAAAAGGCACACAAAGCACAATTCGCTACCTCAACCCAAGAAGAAGGACCTAAAACCCACACCCCGACGCCAATATACCACGGTCCGGGGCAATACGCAGGAAACACGAGGCAGCATCCACAAACCTCGACGCAATAGTTATAAGCGTCACAAAAATAACGACGACGACCAAGACAAAGGAGTTGATGCCGGATTCCGCGGCCCCCAATCCGGTCAGCGGAGAAAGAACAGCTCAGGCCCATCCGGCCCGGGAAGCATACTCGACCAACCATGTAAAATTCATGGTACCCCTAGAGTGACGGCCAAGCACACCAATAGAGAATGCCGGATCCTCAAAACAAAACGTCTGGTCATGCGCCGGAAACAAGGAAGGGAGGTTTCAAACAACTAGAAGCCGACCGAACATGGCGAGGTCAAAGGAAGACCCTCCACAGTATAAAAATACGGCCGATCATTTCCGATCACATCGACCGTCCGGACAACATCAACCATAGCAATTTAATTGCACTTACCATCGACCCAATAGTTTGTGGGCTCCACCTCACACGAGCCCCTATGGGCATAAAACTATCAATAACATCTTCTAAAAGACGCCAGGTGCAAAGGCCATGTTTTACAGGCCCACCACCCCAGTGGTTGTCTTCGGATCACCAAACAAATACCATGCCGAAGATTAAGTCTTCGGCATCGTCCCCTTATACAGTAACTACCACATACTATCGGGACGAACCACGTTGGCTAGACTCAACGGGGTACAACATCGGGCCAATCCCACGTGACATAGTCGCAATTATGGGCAAGGCCGAACTCCACCCTTAGAGTGGAAATCATACCGCCGCTAGAATAGCGAGTTGTGCCCATTTATCAAATTTTGATTTGGCAGCCAACTACCCGGACACCAACTGAGGAGTCCGAGTTACTTTATGGCACGATAGCCTGGTTCAGCCAGGCTCCGATCAGGCACCCGCGGTTCAACCACAACATGACATGCAACCACCTTTAAGAATTTGTCTTTATAGACTGACTTTTGCGAAGAACAGGACTGGCGACATGGAATCAGCTCGGACGCACAAGGCGGGAACACATAAGTACCCCTGTCGGTGTCAAAACCGGCGGATCTCGGGTAGGGGGTCCCGAACTGTGCGTCTAGGCGGATGGTAACAGGAGACAAGGGACACGATGTTTTACCCAGGTTCGGGCCCTCTTGATGGAGGTAAAACCCTACGTCCTGCTTGATTAACATTGATGATATTGGTAGTACAAGAGTGGATCTACCACGAGATCAAGGAGGCTAAACCCTAAAGCTAGCCTATGGTATGATTGTTGTGATGTATGTTGTGTCCTACGGACTAAAGCCCTCCGGTTTATATAGCCACCGGAGGAGGCTAGGGTTACATAGAGTCGGTTACAATGGTAGGAGATCTACATATCCGTATTGCCAAGCTTGCCTTCCACGCCAAGGAAAGTCCCCTCCGGACACGGGACGGAGTCTTCAATCTTGTATCTTCGTAGTCTTGGAGTCCGGCGGACGATGATAGTCCGGCTGTCCGGACACCCCCTAGTCCATGACTCCCTCAGTAGCCCCCGAACCAGGCTTGAATGACGATAAGTCCGGCGCGTATATAGTCTTCGGCGTTGCAAGGCGGGTTCTCCTTTTAAGTTCCACGTACCAGCCGAACAGTGTCCGGTTTCCTCATAAATGCTGTGCTTCTTGGCTTCTATGCCCAATAATGGTCTTCCTCCACGCGTCGCACGAATGCGAAAAGCCAGGGCGTTTTTTTCGTTTCACCCCCTAGTCGTGCAAGTCATCCGCCTACAAAAGAGGCAAAAATCTAGATCCAAATCACACCATCTTCCTTCCGCGAACACTCATCGGAGCGCCTTTGACCCAACAACCCATTCCACCATGGACCATCGGCGCGGCTCCTCCTCTCGTGCTCCCAGCCCACTGCCAGGAGATTGGAGGAGATGCTCTGTTCCATACAACGAGCTAGTGAAGCTCCAAGCGGGGGGATATCTCCCTCCGGCCTTCATGGTCCCGGTTCGAGCCGGGCTGGCCACCTACCAAGGTGGGAAGCAAGCAGAGGCTACCCCAAGTCCCAACAAAGGGGAGCGGGTATGCTTCGTCCCCTATCTAATAAGGGGACTTGGATTTCCTATACATCCGTTCCTCCGCGGGCTCCTGGAGTTCTACGGACTCCAGCTCCATCACCTCACACCCGCCTCTGTCCTGCATGTCGCGGGTTACGTGGCTCTTTGCGAGCTGTTCCTGGGCATCGAGCCCCATTTTGCGCTGTGGAAGAGGCTGTTCTGCCTTGTACCCCGTTCTCACGAGGGATCTATATACCAAGTGGGCGGCGCCGAAGTATGGTGCATTGCCGGGACCGGATATCCATCCGGGACCCCTAAGAAGGCGTCCGAAGACTGGCCTTCGGAATGGTTTTACATAGAAGACGCTCCGCTGCCGGACCCAATCCGGGTCGGCCTCCCGGAGTTCAATGCCGCTCCTCTGAAGAAACGCCTTAGTTGGCGCCCGCGGAGTCCCCAATTGGAAGAAGACAAGAGCGTCCATTACCTGATGGGCCAAATAAGATTACTAGCCCATTCCGGATTGACCATGATCGGAATCATGGCAATATGCATCATGCGGGGAGTACATCCACTGCAATACAGGGGCCACCCCATGTGGGATTTCAACGGGGAGGACGACGCCACCCGCCACGACCGCAAAGGACCGGATTTGACCGAGGACCTGGTGTAGATCCTGTCCGGCCTGTACAAGGGGGAAAAGGAGGACTTCCTCCGAACGAACCCTCTGAATGGGTTTTCCATGAACAACCCTCGGGGCTGGGTAAGTGAACACCTTTTAAGGGCTCAACCCGTGCTTTTAGAGTTTAAGCTTCTTATACTATGTCTTCGGCGCAGGAACTGCGCCGGATTGTGGAGGACATGATAAGTCCGGCTCCGCAACCTGAGGATCCAGGGAGATCCCAAGATCCGGCCTCCAAAGAGGATCCGGATATCAAGGTGGAGCTGATCGACGGGGTGTTTCACCAGCTCAGCATGGACAATGCTTTGGTCGCCATTACGGCGGACTACCCCGGATTATATCCGGCTTCCCAAGTGATTGTGACCGAGGTTCGGACACCATTATCTCTTCCTTGCCCATTTCTGACCTTCACGAACGATGGTGTTTTACAGGAAGCACCTTCAAGGCGGGAAGCCGAGCCTGCGGCGGCTGACCAACAAAGGCCAGTCCGGACCAGCAGGCGGAAAAGGAGCACGGCACGGACCGAAATGTCGCCGCAAAGGTATAGCTCATATTTAAATATTCAGAGCAACGTTCCTAGGAAGCGTCTGAGTGCTCATGATCCTTTATAGGAGAAAAAGCGCCCGCCGGACTGCGGGCGTAGAGGTTGCCAATCCAGCCTATACCGGCCAGGCTCCAGCGCCTGGTCAGGAGGGGGAGGCAAGCACAAAGCGCGGACCGGATACTCCTCCAATGGAGGATGCCAACCGACTGTCCGCCACCAAGTCCTAGGTGGAGAGCGCCATGAACCATAGGCGCCGCCGGACAGTATTTCGAGAAGCGTGCTTTTCCCCTGAGGCGCTGGACGCCTTCAACGCGGGGGACGCGCACCTCCGTGCCGCTCAAGATGGTTTTACCAGATCCACGGAGCAGTATGTGAAAGACATACGGGTAAGGGAATTTTAGTGGTTATATATACCCGTAGGCCCCGAGACTTAAAGTAGTTATGTTAACTGATTTAAGGATCATTTGAAACGCAGGCTCTTACCGAGAAGAATGCCCAGCTGTCTCAGGAGCTGCAAGAATGCAAGGCCCAGCTTGAGGCCGCACTTGCTGCCGCAGGAGGAAACACAGACGCCCCTCCTGGTAACACATTTGTTTGGTAAACATAAGCGCTGTGCGGCGCGCGTAAGTCTAATAATGACATTGCAGGTGCTGCCGAACAAGATCCGGACAGGCAGGAACTGCTTCGCCAGCTGAAGGCCGGCGAGAGGGTGCTGAATAGAGTACAGCAGGAAAGGAACAAGCTTCAAGATGCCCACGCCCAGCTTGGAGAGGAGCTGAAAGGCGTTCGGGCCGAGCTGTCCGGCTCCGTTAAGGAGAATCAGCAGCTTCGTCGCAGCATCTATAGTAAGTGCTTGAACGAACTCTTTTGAAAAGAAGAGTCCGGCGAGGAAGTCGATTGACAGAATATGTCTTGTAGGTATACTCACAGGTCGCCCCGCAGAGGAGATGCCCGTATCGATGGGTGATCAACTTCCCGAGCTGTCGCAACTGCTCGAACGAGTTCGGCAGGCGATGAGTGGCATCGTCCAGGCATTATGGCCAGCCGTCTCCCTACCCGAGGGCCCTGGGGAGCTTGCGGAGAAACTCCAGGGAGTGCGGCAACGCTTCCGTTTATGGAAGATTTCGGCCTGCCGCCAGGGTGCCAGGGAGGCTTGGGCCATGGTGAAGACGCGGTACAAGAAGGCGGATCCCAACCATATGGCCGAAGTTGGACCAGTGGGGCCCGATGGGAAGGAGATCCCTGTGAGTTTAGTATACAGCCAAGTGGAGATGTCTGCTAAATTTTCCCAACGGGACTGTAAGTTAGACAGCCTCTTAGACGGGATTGATGAGGAATACAATCAGTAAATTTGATGATGTATTAAAAATGACATGTGAAATGCCTTCTAGCCGGATTGTAGATCGTTTGTCTTTGCCGACCTTTTCGCTTCGACCTCGGGACCCTGGAGTCCGGACTGTGTCCGAATACCTTTGTGGTTAAAAAAACAACCGGGGTATGCGTGGAGACCAGGCGTAGGGGTCATTAGTGCTTTATCAGACAAGTGCCCAACTAGTTATGTTATATTACATGGTTAGTAAGAAACATCTTCTAGGGAGAATAGTTCCGTTAAGGGTTCCTTTCCCTAGGAGGCATGCCCTAAAGTGCATGTCCGGACTGGGAAAAAAGAAGAAAAACATCTGGGGGCAGATAAACAGGTAGGTAAAAAATCATCTTTTAGGTCACCGACCGAATATTCCCTTAAGAACGCTAGCTTTCGGCTTCACCCAGTCTGAGGTACACGTCCGGCTGACCCGGCAGTAACAATCGCAGAGGTGCTTGTCGGTGTCAAAACCGGCGGATCTCGGGTAGGGGGTCCCGAACTGTGCATCTAGGCGGATGGTAACAAGAGACGAGGGACACAATGTTTTTACCCAGGTTCGGGCCCTCTCGATGGAGGTAAAACCCTACGTCCTGCTTGATTAATATTGATGATATGGGTAGTACAAGAGTAGATCTACCACGAGATCAAGGAGGCTAAACCCTAGAAGCTAGCCTATGGTATGATTGTTGAGATGTATGTTGTCCTACGGACTAAAGCCCTCCGGTTTATATAGACACCGGAGAGGGCTAGGGTTACACAGAGTCGGTTACAATGGTAGGAGATCTACATATCCGTATCGTCAAGCTTGCCTTCCACGCCAAGGAAAGTACCATCCGGACACGAGCCGGAGTCTTCAATCTTGTATCTTCGTAGTCTTGGAGTCCGGCGGATATTGATAGTCCGGCTGTTCGGACACCCCCTAGTCCAGGACTCCCTCAGTAGCCCCTGAACCAGTCTTCAATGACGATGAGTCCGGCGTGCGCAATGTTCGGCATTGCAAGGCGGGTTCCTCCCTTGAATAATCCAGAGAAGATCATGAACACCAGGATAGTGTCCGGCTCTGCAAAATAAATTCCACATTCCACCGTAGAGAGAATAAAATGCACGTTTTAGCTCAATCTGCTGATGCATTATGCGGCGTGACATCACACCGCAACCAAGCCTTTGTTTGAATCGTTTTTTACTATACCACCTCAGCACGTTTAGCGAAGCGGTTTCCTTGGCACGTCCTGTCGAAGCAGAGATCGTGTTCCCCTTATTCCGGGATTCTCATCAATACGTGCGTGGGTAACCCATCCGTTCCCGTCGCCACGCCTCCTCTATCGAAGGGGAATCTCAAACGGTCACGGAGACGGCCCTTGGTATTTCTTCCCCTTTATAAGAGGACCAAGGCTCGCCCTTGTTCTTCAATCTCGCATCGAGTCTTTTCCCTGCTCCTAGTTCCAACACCCAGAGCCTCAGATTCGAGCGCTTTGGATCCTCAATCATGTCCGGCTCCGACCTCCAGGGCCGGTGGATGCCCTCCTCCGTCACGGAGGAGGACATATTGAAGTTGCGTGAGGCCAAGTACCTGGCTTATGAAGTTTCGCACAGGTTGCCTGCCCAAGGGCAGGCTGTGCCAACCCCCGAGCCCGGTGAATACGTCGTTTTCGTATCCCACCTCCGCCGGGGTTTAGGCTTCCCGACGGATCCCTTCGTGAAGGGGCTCCTGTTTTACTATGGGCTGGACTTTCACGACTTGGCTCCGGAGTCTATCCTCCAAATCTCCGCATTCATTATCGTCTGCGAAGCCTTTCTCCGCGTCATCCCCCACTTCGGCCTATGGCTGAAGACCTTCAAGGTGGAGCCGAAGATGATCGGGGGGCGTCAAGCGGAGTGCGGCGTGGCGACCATAAGCAAGAAGGTCGATGCCCCGTGGCTTGAGGGTTCCTTCCAAGAGGAACTTGGACTGTGGCAGCAGGAGTGGTTCTATATCACCGCTCCAAGGGGCAGCAGGCAAAAGCCGCCGCCCTTATTCCGCCCGGGACCTCCACGCCAACTGATGTCGTGGGTCAACCAAGGGCTCAACTGGGGGCCGTCCGAAGACGTGCCCTCACTGCAGGGCCGGATTCGAGATCTCCAAGCGAGGGAGATCGACCTGATCAAGGTGATGCAGGTTATGCTAATCAGGCATCTCCTGCCCTGCAAACGCCGTCCTCTCCGTCTATGGGAGTTCAACCCGGAGGGACCTCGGATTCTCCAACACTTCATGGGTGCGACACCCGTGGAGATGTACAAGTTGTTCTCCGGACCGCAGGTGGCGTGTCCGGATTTAGCCGAGGACGTAGGCCTAAGCCGCGATCGCCCGGATACTCAGGTAAGTAGCTCAGAGTCCGGACATCCTGTTTATATGCCTTTCTAGAGTTCGCCTCCTGACCCTTTGTTCTTTACAGGAATGGGTGGCGCGATCAAGGCTGATAAGGTGTCTGGCCCCCCTCCCAGATACCGCACTGGAGCCTGTGCTGGTCAGAATGTTGGAGGTTGCGCCCACAGAAGGGGCCGACGGGGAAGATAAAGGAGCTAATATTTCGCCCAAAGGGGCAACTGAAGAGGGAGGAACCAAGAGCCCCTCCTTTTGGGGAGAGAAGAGGACCGCCTCCGAAGATCCAGAGGCCCAAGCCCCTAAGCGCGGGAAGAGATCTTCCCCGGGGGGTCCGGCGCCCGGAAAGAATCCGGACGCACAATCATCATCAAAGGATCAGCCCTCCAGCGAGCCGTGAGTATAAAAGGGGGAGTTAATTAATATGGAAGTACCTTCGTTTGTGCTTCTGTAGGTAACCGAAATATCTATATTGCAGTTCGGATCTGCAGCCTTCTCAGATGAGTTCATCTTCGGGGGACCTTCTTCCGGAGATGATGGAGAGCGACACGCCTCCATCCGCGGTGCCGCCAGATGAGGCAGGCGAACCCGAAGTGTCATCACGGAGGGTATCCCCGAGTCCGGAGGGGCCGGAGAGTTCGGCACCTACTAGTGTTCGGCCGGGAGAACTGAAGAATCTGCTTGAGAGGGCGTCCATTTCAGAAGATCACCGTGCGTTAATGCGTATGGTGATTGGAAGGATTTCGTCCGCCGAGAGCGGATTGCGTAATGCCGCCATGAGTTTGCTGGCGGGATTTGAGGTATGCAACAATGACGCATCCTTTTGTCTTTTAATAGTTTTGCACATAAAAATGCGCCCTGTATAGATAGTAGCCCCTGAGACTCGGCAGGTTGTCAGAAACGACAGCGTACCGAGGATCGAAATCTAGAGTAATGAATTCCGTCGTTCCTATGCAGGTGGCGGATAGTCCGGGGGCTAGCCGGACTAGTGAGTTTGCCGAATTAAATAGGCAACTTGATGTGGCAGATGCTAACATCGCACTTGTCAACCGGCGACTTGCCGAGTTGCAAGGTAAATAAATTCTCCACAGTCGCTTTATTTAAGGGGGTCGAAGCCCTCCTCTGACAAATTGTATGCTGTTGTACAGACGGTGCTGCTGCTGTGGAGAGCCTTCGGGCCGAACTTGCTTGAGCTAAGGAGCAAGCCCGAAGGAGTGACGCGGCTGCCTCGAAGGCGGCCGAAGAGTTGAAAGCCGAAAAGGCTGCGCACTGCCTAAGCAGGGCGGAGGTGGCCGAATTGGCCATGAAGGTAAAGGATGCTGCCGACCGTTATGAGGCTCTTGAAAAGGAGTGCCTATCGGAGCGGGAAGACCTGAAGAAGGCCACCGCCGAAGCCAAGGATGCCCGCTCTGCAATGCGGGCTATGAAGGAGGAACTGCGCCAGGCCGGAGAGATCGTGGCTGGCAAGCCTATTCTGCTGCGTCGCCGGTTTATGGATGCAAAGTATGCTCAATTTGAGCGGCTGTGGAGTCCGGAAGATCCGTATATGGATTTGGCTGCAAGCGCGGCTGATGCCGTTAAGCACTTCCGGAGCCAGGAGGATCACGAGACGGAAGAGTTATATTGGTCTCAATTCCACAGTCCGGATCGCTCACTTCCGTTGACGGACCGGCTGGCCGAATGGGCTGAGCTAAATAGATTGTCCGGACTTGCCATGACTGACATCGTGGCTCATGTCTGGCCAGAGAGGTCCAAGGCGACGAGCTACTTCGGCTTACTGCAGCAATTCCTTGGAGCGGTGCCGCATATAAAGGACATGAAGCGGTCGGCCTGCATCGAGGGCACGCGGATGGCTCTTGCCCGTGTGAAGGCGCATTGTCCAGAGATGGATGCCACCGCTGTTGCCGCCCAGGGTCCGGATGAAAGCCGGCTCCCTGCCGAGCACTACTTCGGAGAAGTCATGCACGGCGCTCGTATAATAGAGTCGCAGTGCTCGAAGAATGTAACGTTCAAATGAACGCATTAGCTTGTAAATCGATGATTATGTTATAACTGCTTTTTATACTTGTGCGTCCCAAATAGTAAAACTTCTCCTGTGCGGCCGTTTACGTATACTTTTGTATAACTTGAAAGATTGCAGTCTTCGGCTTCAGCCCCCACGCACAGGGTGCGGGGGTGTTTGCAAAAATGGCGCATTTTCACACTTAATCCGACGGCTCGGTCCTGTTTAAGGAGGTGGTAGCGTAGCGAACTAGGCAATCCGGACTATAATGCTTTATCACTTTCACTTAGCCAGTGGAGCTCGAGGGTGGGGCTACGATATAGCCCCTGGTGGCACCGCACATCTCCGGATTCGGGGTGCGTGTGTGCCTGACCGGGAAACGGTCCTTCATCACAGCGGGGAATTCTAAACATTCCGATAGTCGATCGAGTGGTTGACCAGACTCTTGCTGTATCATGACAGTCAGTTTTCGGCTTTCTCTACTGAGGTGCTCGCCCAGCCGAACTGGGGCACAATCGCAGTAGTTCTCCTGGTGCCGCGTTAGCCGATGATACGGAACGTAAGGCAGCAAAACACAGGAGCCGGGCAAACCCAACATTTGACCAAAGACATGATTCGGAGCTGATGCATATAATGCCAAACTCGAGACGCCGAACACTCCCTAAGGTGTTCGGTCTTTATAATAATGGGCAGAACAATGCCCTAAGCCCCTAGTGTCCAGGTACGGGCATGGTCTTCTGACGCGGCCGATGCCAAAGCGTCATGCTCCTCTTTGGCTATAGGAAGAAGCCAAGGGAGAGTAACAACAAGAGACAGTAAAAAAAGGTCTACGCAGGGTCTTAATCTGAAAAGAATCCTTGCAACGGGTCCCTACTGCACGTCTGCGCCTGTGTCTCCATTGCGCCGTTATCCTGGACGGGTACGCACGTTGTTCATCTGTAGAAAGAGAGGAACGTTTAGTTTTAGAAACAATTCGTGCGAAAAATATATAAAATAAGAAATATAAATTATTAAAGCGAGGTTTTTATGAAACCGCGGTTGTTTGTGCGTGCAGCCCCCCTGTGAAGGGGTATGCGGCTAGGGAGCCCCTAGCCTGCTGAGTCCGGATTCGTCTATCCAAGTCCGGGGTCCTTAAGTGACCCTCGCACTGAAATGGCGCCATGCGGACCGGGCATCTTGAGTGTAAGAGACGCGTAATGCGGTATGGCGTTGAAGCGGACAAAAGCCGTTCGTCCCAAGAGTGCTTGATATTCACTTTTAAATGGGACGATGTGAAAAATTAATTTTTTGCGTCGAAAATTGTTCGGCGATCTGAACACGACTTCTAGTAATATAGAGCCTGTGCACTTGGCGTAAGGGCCTGGCGTCACCCCTTTGAAGGAAGTGCGGCTTTGTCGAATTTTGGTGGGGTCTATCCCCATCCTACGGATTGTGTTTGAATATAGCAGGTTTAAGTCACTGCCTCCGTCCATTAGGACGTTAGTAAACTGTAATCCGTCTATTATGGGATTCAACATCAGGGGAGTCCGTCCCGCGTTTCGAACACTTCTGGAGTAATCCAGGTGGTTGAAAGTGATTGGTTTTGATGTCCAATCTCTACGATCTGCTGGGTTGGACCGTGCGAAGCTCCTGTTAGAAAGTGCCACCCTATTTTTCCGTGTTATCACATGAAGTGAGTTTACTGCTTTGACCCCTTGTGGGAAAGTCTTTTGTTTTCCGGTGCCCTGCTGGCGGGGTTTATCTTCTTTGCTTGACGTGTCGAGCCCCTTGTGTTCGGCATTTAATTGGCCGGACTATTTAAAAACCCAACAATCCCTATGGGTGTGATTTGCAGGCCTTCCGGGGGTACTGTGGATTTGACATATCCGACCCAGAATTTTGTGTAAGTTGGACAGTTCGTCACTGTCATCCTTGAGGGGCTGTGTTTTGTTATTTGGCCGCGAGCTCTTGAATCCGGCGTTGACTACCGTGCTCTTTGGGCTTTTCTCTTTATTCTGGCGCTGCTCTTTTCTGCGCCGTGATTTTCCGTTTCCATCTCTTATCTCGGATGTACTCGGGTCGCTGGTGCTGCTCCTTGCTAGCCAGCTGTCCTCTCCCGCACAGAAGCGGGTCATGAGGCTTGTTAGTGTGGACATTGTCCTCGGTTTCTCTTGACCGAGGTGCCTGGCGAGCCATTCGTCTCGGACATTGTGCTTGAAAGCTGCTAAGGCTTCGGCGTCCGGACAGTCGACTATTTGGTTCTTTTTGGTAAGAAACCTGTTCCAGAATTTCCGCGCTGACTCTCCGGGCTGTTGAGTTATATGACTTAAATCGTCTGCATCCGGAGGACGGACATAAGTCCCTTGAAAATTCACTCTAAACGCGTCCTCGAGCTCTTCCCAACTTCCAACAGTGTTTTCTGGGAGGCTTTTGAGCCAATGACGGGCTGGCCCTTTGAGCTTGAGGGGTAGATATTTTATGGCGTGGAGATTGTCTCCTCTAGCCATGTGTATATGTAGTATATAATCTTCTATCCAGACTCCAAGGTCTGTTGTTCCATCATAGGCCTCTATGTTTATGGGTTTAAACCCTGCTGGGAATTCATGGTCCAGCACCTCATCGGTGAAACATAGTGGGTGTGCGGCGCCCCTGTACTTGTATGTGCCGCTATCATCGGACGCTTGACGTGTTACTTTTCTTCCTGGGGCCTTCTTTTTGGGTCCGTAGATGGACCTGGCTGGGCCATTCGACGGTGGAGGCTCTATGGCCTCCTTGTCGAATTCTGGTAGCAGCTTACGCTTCGGGTAGCTCTTCAATTGGTGCTCATTGCTGTATTTATCTGCGGTTTTGAGTACTTTGCTCCATCTTATTCTGAGCGTGTCTTCCGCTGTTTTGAGCTTCCGCTGTTCCTTCTTCAGGCTTCTGGCTGTAGCGATGAGCCTGCGCTTAAAAAGCTCTTGTTCGACGGGGTCCTCGGGCACAACGAGTTCGTCGTCATTGAGGCTTGCTTCGTCTTCGGAGGGAGGCGTATAGTTATGATCCTCAACCTCTTCGTCTGCCGCCCTCTCGTGAGGGCTTGCTTCTGCATCCTCCTGCGCTGAGTCTTGCTGGAGGGGATTGTCTTCGGCACTCTCTGGGGTGTTGTTATCTCCTGTGCCGGAATCTCTATTCTTGCTGTGGCGGGATTTAGAGCGGCGCCGCTGACGTCGGCGTTTGGGCTGCTTCTTTAGAGAGTCTGCCTCCGCTGCTTCTTCGCCATCCCCTTCTTTTGGGGTGTCCACCATATATATGTCGTATGACGAGGTGGTCTTCCAGTGCCCTGTAGGCGCTGGCTCATGTTCGTCTCCGGCATCGTCGTTCATAGCGTCGATGTCGTCGGAGTCGAAGTCTAGCATGTCGGTTAAATCCTCGACAGTGGCTACAAAGTGGGTGGTGGGTGGGCTCTGAATTTCTTCGTCGTCCGAATCCCAACCATCCTGGCCATAGTCCGGCCAGGACTCTCCTGATAGCGAGAGATGCTTTAGTGAATTCAGGATATCGCCAAAAGGCGAGTGTTGGAAGATGTCCACGGCGGTGAACTCCATAACCGGTGCCCAATCTGTATCGATTGGTAGGGGCGCGGGAGGTCCGGAGTCCGGCAAGGAGTTTGGCGCCTCGGGATCACGAGTTTTGCAAGGGACAAGATTGGTGTTCGGCTCCATCGCCGTGGATGTTGAAGCCCCCGGGGCGGCGTCTATCCACCGACCCTCGATCTGGGCGATTGGCTCCGGACTAATGGCCGAAGCAGATCCGTGTGCGGCCACCAGGGCACTGTTCGGCGGCAGAGCTAGATCGTGCCCATCGTCACAGTGCGGCGCTCTCGGCTGTGGCTCGGGTCCGTCGAAGATCAAGTCCCCGCGGACATCGGCCATGAAGTTTAAGCTTCCAAATCTGACCTGACGGCCAGGGGCGTAGCTTTCGATCTGCTCCAGATGGCCAAGAGAATTGGCCCGCAGTGCAAAGCCGCCGAATACGAAGATCTGTCCGGGGAGAAAAGTCTCACCCTGGACAGCGTTGTTGATTGAAGATGCCATCAAGCCTATCGGTGACGACACAGAGGAACTCTCAATGAAAGCACCAATGTCGGTGTCAAAACCGGCGGATCTCGGGTAGGGGGTCCCGAACTGTGCGTCTAGGCGGATGGTAACAAGAGACGAGGGACACAATGTTTTTACCCAGGTTCGGGCCCTCTCGATGGAGGTAAAACCCTATGTCCTGCTTGATTAATATTGATGATATGGGTAGTACAAGAGTAGATCTACCACGAGATCAAGGAGGCTAAACCCTAGAACCTAGCCTATGGTATGATTGTTGAGATGTATGTTGTCCTACGGACTAAAGCCCTCCGGTTTATATAGACACCGGAGAGGGCTAGGGTTACACAGAGTCGGTTACAATGGTAGGAGATCTACATATCCGTATCGCCAAGCTTGCCTTCCACGCCAAGGAAAGTACCATCCGGACACGAGCCGGAGTCTTCAATCTTGTATCTTCGTAGTCTTGGAGTCCGGCGGATATTAATAGTCCGGCTGCCGGACACCCCCTAGTCCAGGTCTGGCAGTAACAATCGTAGAGGTGCTCCCTTTACCTCCTAGCCGAACAATCGGGAATGTAGGGGTAAGCACAGGAGCCAGGCAACCCAGCTTGGCCAAAACTTAAGTCATATCGATGCATATAATGGTGAGTAAAAGGTACATGTGGAAGCATGACACATGTTGGGCATGAAGCCCTTATAGTTGAGCTTCTGGAAAGAAGCCCCCAGGTATAATGAGTGCGGATAGCACATCAAGTGTATGCTAGCAGGCCCTTCGAGGACCTTTTAGTAGAAGGGTTAAGAAAAGAAAGGAAAACAAAGGACAGCTGCAGTATAAAAATTTGAACGGGGGGAGGGGACGAACCCTTAGTCCGGCACTAGGCATAAAATCTTCGGAGGCGGGCTGCGTTCCATGGGTTCGGCTCGAGTCGGTTGTCCGACGCATTTCGTAGACGGTACGCCCCGCCAGTCAGGACTTGGTCGATGATGAAGGGGCCCTCCCATTTGGGCTTGAGCTTGTCCTTTTTTCTTGTCCGGCAGGCGTAGAACTAGTTCGCCAACGTTGTAAGTCTTGGCCCGTACTTCTCTGCTTTGATATCTTCGAGCCTGCTGCTGATAAAATGCGGAACGAGCCTTGGCAACATCGCGTTCCTCCTCCAATGCGTCCAAGCTGTCCTGCCGATCTAGCTCGGCTTCTCGTTCCTCGTACATGCGCACTCGAGGTGAGTCATGAATGATGTCGCAGGGCAGAACTGCCTCTGCGCCGTATACCATGAAGAATGGTGTAAATCCGGTAGTACGGTTGGGCGTTGTCCGCAGCCCCCAGAGTATGGAGTCGAGCTCCTCTACCTAGTGCGTGTCTGATTTTGTAAGTGACCGCACTAGTCTGGGTTTAATGCCGCTCATTATTAGACCATTTGCTTGTTCCACTTGACCGTTGGTTTGAGGGTGATAGACTGAGGCGTAGTCGAGCTTAATGCCCATGTTTTTGCACCATGACTTAACCTCGTCGGCTGTGAAGTTCGTGCCGTTGTCGGTGATGATGCTGTGGGGGACACCATAACGGTGTACGACCCCGGATATAAAGTCTATCACTGGTCCGGACTCTGCCGTTTTGACCGGTTTGGCCTCTATCCATTTGGTGAATTTATCCACCATGACCAATAGGTACCTTTGCTTGTGGGTTCCCCCTTTAAGGGGTCCAACCATATCAAGCCCCCAAACCGCGAACGGCCAGGTAATGGGTATAGTTTTGAGGGCGGTGGGTGGCATATGGCTCTGATTAGCAAAGAGCTGACAACCGACGCATCTCTGGACTAAGTCCTGGGCATCTGCCTGGGCCGTCGGCCAATAAAATCCTGTACGGAATGCCTTTCCTACAAGGGCCCGGGCTGCTGCGTGGTGTCCGCCTAGTCCGGCATGAATTTCAGCCGGGAGGTTTCGCCCTTCCTCTTCGGAGATACACCTTTGAAGGACTCCGGTTGTACTTTTCTTATAAAGTTCTCCCTCATGGACATTGTAGGCTTTCGATCGCCAGACTATGCAGCGGGCCTCATTTTGGTCTTCGGGAAGTTCCTGTCTAAGCAGATAGGCTAGGAATGGTTCCGTCCACGGGGCAATTACTGCCATTATGTCGTGGGCTGAAGGTGTTATGTCATCGGCTGAATCGCCGGTTGGCGCGGTTGTTTCCGGTTTGTCATTTCCGGATTCCCCTTCCCATAGTACGGATGGCTTGAAGAGTCGTTCCAGGAAGGTATTTGGAGGGACAACATCACGTTTTGCGCCGATGCGTGCCAGTACGTCGGCTGCTTGGTTATTTTCTCGGGCTATGTGATGGAATTCAAGTCCTTCAAACCGAGCCGACATTTTTAGGACAACATTGCGATATGCTGCCATTTTCGGATCCTTGGCGTCAAAGTCTCCGTTTATTTGGGATATTGCAAGGTTTGAATCCCCGCACACCTCTAGGCGTTGAATGCCCATGGAGATTGCCATCCGGAGACCATGTAGGAGGGCCTCGTATTCGGCTGCGTTGTTGGAGTCTGTGTACATTATTTGAAGTACGTATTGGACTGTGTCCCCGGTTGGGGACGTCAAGACGACGCCAGCCCCCAGTCCGGCCAACATTTTGGAGCCGTCGAAGTGCATAGTCCAATTGGAGTATGCGCCGTACTCTCTAGGGAGTTCGGCTTCTGTCCATTCGGCGACGAAGTCAGCCAAAACTTGTGACTTTATAGCTCGCCGAGGCTTGTAGGTTATATCGAATGGTAGGAGCTCAATGGCCCATTTTGCAATCCTACCCGTTGCGTCGCGGTTGTTTATAATGTCATTGAGTGGTACTTCGGAGGCCACTGTTATCGAACACTCCTGAAAGTAGTGTCGGAGCTTCCGGGATGCCATGAACACCGCGTACGCTATCTTTTGATAGTGCGGGTAACGGGACTTGCAGGGTGTTAACACAGTGGATACGTAGTACACTGGTTTTTGAAGAGGGAATTTATGCCCGTCTGTCTCTCGTTCAACGATGAGTACCGCACTTACAACTTGATGTGTTGCTGCGATGTATAACAACATAGGTTCGCCTAGGTTTGGCACGGCTAGGACCGGATTTGTTGCCAATATGGCCTTTATTTCTTCGAGTCCGGCAGTGGCAGCATCCGTCCACTCGAAGTGTTCGGTGCGCCTAAGGAGGCGATAAAGGGGCAGTGCCTTTTCTCCCAAGCGGGAGATAAAACGGCTTAGGGCTGCCACACATCCTGTCAATTTTTGTATCTGTTTGAGGTCTTTTGGAATGTCCAACTGTGACAGAGCTCGGATTTTAGCCGGGTTTGCTTCAATTCCTCTATCGGATACAATGAAGCCCAGCAGCTTTCCGGCTGGTACGCCGAAAACACATTTTTCCGGATTTAGCTTGATGTCATATGCTCTGAGGTTGTCGAACGTGAGCCTCAAATTGTCTACTAGAGTTTCGACGTGTTTTGTTTTGACGACTACGTCGTCTACGTATGCCTCGATTGTTTTGCCGATCTGGGTAGCCAGACATGTTTGAATCATGCGCTGATATGTTGCGCCGGTGTTTTTAAGTCCGAAGGGCATCGTGTTGAAGCAGAATGGTCCGTATGGAGTGATGAATGCCGTTGCGGCTTGGTCTGCTTCCGCCATCTTGATTTGATGGTAGCCAGAGTATGCGTCGAGGAAGCACAACGAATCGTGCCCTGCGGTAGCATCGATAATTTAATCAATGCGGGGGAGGGGGAAGGGATCCTTTGGGCAAGCCTTATTGAGGTCTTTAAAATTGACGCATAGGCGCCAGGATTTGTCCTTCTTTGGTACCATTACCAGATTTGCTAGCCAATCCGGGTGTTTGATACCTCTGATGAATCCGGCTTCCAATAGTTTGGCTAGCTCTTCTCCCATTGCCTGTCTTTTGGGTTCGGAAAATTGTCGAAGAGCCTGTTTGACCGGCTTGAATCCTTTTAGGATGCTTAGGCTATGTTCTGCCAGTCTGCGTGGGATTCCGGGCATGTCCGAAGGATGCCAGTCAAAAATGTCCCAATTTTCTCGAAGGAATTCTCGCAGTGCGGCGTCTACCTCGGGGTTCAATTGTGCCCCAATGGAGGCCGTCTTTGTTGGGTCCGTTGGGTGGACCTGGAATTTTATTATTTCATCTGCTGGTTTGAAGGATGTGGACTTGGATCTTTTATCGAGTATCACATCGTCCCTATTCACCGTAGAGCGCAGCGCGGTGAGTTCTTCTGCCACTAAGGCTTCGGATAGTGCCTCCAGGGCTAGTGCGGCTGTCTTGTTTTTGGCGCGGAGTACTATGTCCGGATCACTAGCGAGAGTGATTATTCCACCGGGCCCGGGCATTTTGAGCTTCATGTACCCGTAATGGGGTACAGCTTGAAAAATTGTGAACGCCTCTCATCCCAAGATAGCGTGATATCCGCTATTGAATGGGGCCACTTGGAACGTGACTTCTTCGGATCTGTAGTTGTCCGGCGAGCCGAACACCACATCGAGTGTGATTTTTCCGGTGCAGCGCGCTTCCTGGCTAGGGATTATTCCTCTGAAGGTTGTGCTGCTTCGCTCAATACGGCTCCAGTCTATTTCCATTTTTTGAAGAGTTTCCTCGTAGATGAGGTTTAGTCCGCTGCCGCCGTCCATGAGGACCTTTGTAAGTCGAAAGCCGTCCACTATGGGACTAAGCACCAGTGCAGCTGGTGCTCGGGATGTTCGGAATTTAGGTTTGTTGCTGGCGTTGAAGGTGATGGCTGTGTCACTCCATGGGTTTGCTGTTGCTACTTGGTAGACTTCGGCGAGGCTGCGGATTGTTCGTTTTCGCATATTATTTGATGCAAAGGTCTCAAAGACTGTTGATACCGTACCGGTATTGTTGGAGTGCTTTTCTGGGGCTAGAAGCTCCTCGCCACTTTTGGCCACCTGCCGCAATATCCAACATGCTCGAAGGCTATGTGTTGGGACGGCGCCCTCTGTACTATGGAGCTTACAGGGTCCGCTGAGCCATCCCTCCAGTACGGTTCCGTGCCCTCTAAGGGGTTTTTGTTTTTTGGTTTTTGTATCTGTGTCCTGAGTATAATGCACCCTTTTGTTGCGGACTAGGGTTGTATTCGGGGCCGGATTGTCCCAAAACTGGTTTTCGGTTTTCCGGAAACTCTCCATCGCACAGTACTTTCGTACTATGGACGCCAGATCGGTGAAGCGTGTGATTTTACGACGGCCGATGGCGTCCAATATTCCCTTGTCCGTGAAATTATTGCAAAAGATTGAGATTGCGTTTTCCTCTCGGCAGTCCTTTATCCTGTCCATAACCAGGAGGAATCTGGCCCAGTAGTGATGTACTGTTTCAGCGGGCTCTTGCCGTATTAGAGATAGATCGCACATGTCTGGGCGGGTGGGTGGAATAAAATCCGGATCCCTACCCATCTTGGGGTTTAAAGGCCGTGAAGTTTCCAATTTTGGAAGCCTGGATTGCTGGACGTTGTCCAACGAGTCCGGTCCGATGCCTGATTTTAAGTTCAGTGCTCGATCGGAGTCCGTTCCCCCGTGGAAATCCGGCGTGGGGGGTTCGGGAGCCCGGACATGTCTAGTTTTCAATACAGGAGGAAGATCACCACATTGTTCCTCTACCACAACAATGTGGTGGGTAACCTGGGGAGAGTTGATCTCTCTCAGATCGGTTTTAAGCCCAATCTGGTTGTAGTTCGTAGCGACTCCCAGGGCGGCGATGCGATCCAAGAGTTCGTTGACAGACGAGAGCTCTATCGGATCCAGCCGCTCGACAAATTCCGAGCTGACGTGGAGATTGCTTTTGATGACTTGAGAAGTCATTGTCGAAGCAGTGGCCGGACAAGCGGTCATAAGAAAACCGCCTAGCCGGATAGTTTGGCCGGCGGCCAAGGCCTCTTCGGCGAAAATACCGTCCTTGAAGACGGGTGGAGGCATCCTTCCTATCGGTGACGACACAGAGGAACTCTCAATGAAAGCACCAATGTCGGTGTCAAAACCGGTGGATCTCGGGTAGGGGGTCCCGAACTGTGCGTCTAGGCGGATGGTAACAGGAGACAAGGGACATGATGTTTTACCCAGGTTCAGGCCCTCTTGATGGAGGTAAAACCCTACGTCCTGCTTGATTAACATTGATGATATTGGTAGTACAAGAGTGGATCTACCACGAGATCAAGGAGGCTAAACCCTAAAGCTAGCCTATGGTATGATTGTTGTGATGTATGTTGTGTCCTACGGACTAAAGCCCTCCAGTTTATATAGACACCTGAGGAGGCTAGGGTTACATAGAGTCGGTTACAATGGTAGGAGATCTACATATCCGTATTGCCAAGCTTGCCTTCCATGCCAAGGAAAGTCCCCTCCGGACACGGGACGGAGTCTTCAATCTTGTATCTTCGTAGTCTTGGAGTCCGGCGGACGATGATAGTCCGGCTGTCCGGACACCCCCTAGTCCAGGACTCCCTCAACCCCCCCCCCCAAGGAGACAGTCCGGATACACTTCGGATCCACACATAGCCTCCTCCAGTCCGGCCACGACAGGTTCCACCAGCACACCTCTCTTCATACGCGTAAACCTTACTCATACGCATAGACATGTCACTCTACTACAATATGTAGACTAAAATAACACTCACTGACCGTCGTTCCTCATTGACGCTCTTTTTTTCCGTCATAACGGTACCCGCACATAGTGTCATGCCCCAGGGGCTTCATAGTACTCATGATATGGCAACAAAGTCTGGCCACCTTTTCGGTCGCTCGGCACCCCGAACTTATAGCACTATATGCATCAGCTCCGAATCATGTCTTGGGTCATTAGTTGGGTTTGCCCGGCTCCCATGTTTTGGTACCTTACGTTCCGCTCCATCGGCTAAGGTAGCGCTGGGAGAACTACTGCAATTGTGTCCCGGTTCTTCCGGACGAGCACCTTAGTAGAGAAAGCCGAAAACTGACTGTCATGATACAGCGAGAGCTGGTCAGCTGTTCGAGAGGTTGTAAAATCTTTAAAGATTTATTCCGCATAATGCCATTATAAATGCAAAGTATGGCGGATCGGTCTTCCGATCAGGCGCCGATAGAGCCCCTAGTATGGTCTTCCGAACACCAGGGGCTGCGCCCACCATACTCGAATTCCTATGGCTAAGTGAGAGTGATAAAGCCCTATAGTCTGATTGCCTAGTTCGTGGTGATGAACACCTCCTTCAAGGACCCAAAAATGGCATAAAGAGTGTTCAGGTATGTCCCGAACACCCCCGTATTTTTTACGTGGGGGCAGAAGCCGACGACTGGCCAATACTCAGGATTTATATATACTAAAACGACTGCACAGGAAGAAAAAATGTTCATATAACAGGCAATAAACAATAAAAGTGCCAGTATCCCACATTACAAATGACAACATGACTGCCTTCAGGGAAATATAGTGTCTTTCGTATATTGTTCCGCCACAAGGCGGGCTCCTTTCAGGACACCTTCATAGTATAATTCGGGCTTGCGATGCTCCTTACCCTCTGGCGGTCCATCGGTTATCAACTTTTCAGCATCAAGCTTCCCGCAGTGCACCTTCGCACGGGCAAACGCCATGCATGCACCCTCTATGCAGACCGATCGCTAAATGACATCGAGCCGAGGGAAAGCACCAACAATCCGCTTCACGAGTCCGAAGTAACTGCTTGGAATAGGCTCCGCGGGCCACAGCCGGACAACCAAGTCCTTCATGGCTAGTTCGGCCGCCTGGTGCAGTTCGACCATCTGCTTCAGCTGATTGATAAAGGGCAACGGATAATTCGGCGCCAAATACTGCGACCAGAAATGCTTCTCCGCAGACTTCTTCTCCTCAGTCCGGTAGAATTGGGCAGCATCTGATATGCTGCATGGCAGGTCTGCAAACGCCCCTGGAGAAACAAGAATTCAGCTTGTTGCTTAGAGTTCCTCCCATTACTACATAATAATAGCCTCAAGTACAAAAGGCCTTACCAACCGCAACCTTCCGTGCCTCCTGAATGTCCTTCAGAGCACCTCGGGCTTCTTCCCAAGCATTATCTGTGGCTTGGAGAGCTTGGGTGAGTTCAGATTCTTTCCCTGCTAGACTCTGCTCCAAGATCTCACTTTTCTTCACGGCCTCCTGGAGCTCTCGCTCAGCTTCAATGACCCTGGCCTCGTGCTTCTCACGAAGAGCCTGCTCGGCAGCGGCCTTCTTGTCGGCTTCGACCACAGCCTTCTTCAGTGCCTCAATTTCGGACTCGCTCCTAGAGCATACAATACAAATATTTTCATCAGGCGCAACTTCAAATTCGTGCTCAACTTAGCAAAAGGTTTCGACATACCTCGCTTGTCCTCCAACTGCTTCTTCACGCGGCCAAGTTCCTCTTTGGCCCATTCCAGACTCTGCTTTAGTCTCTACAGTCGCATGTTCTCAAACAAAGGGATACACGTCATTAACTGAGTCTCCTGCAAAGCGGAAATTTGATCCCCTATCCAGCTTTCTCTCTCGTTCACCGACAGTGCATCAGGGGCTACTACTCATACTATGACAATCTCCCAAAGGTTTCTAAAAACATACCTCAAAGCCTTTTATAAGGCTAAGGCAGGATTCATTCAGTCCGCTCTCAGCGGACTGAATCTTTTCAATCATCGCACCCATGAGGGCACGATGTTCATCGACGATGGACGCGCTCCTTAGCACTGTCGATAGGCCGCCCGGCAACTCTGCTTGGACAGAGGTTGCTGGCGGAGTGGGCAAGCCTCCCCCCGTCAAAGGTGGCTGCTCGCCCGATCCTGGAGCTTTAAAGGTCTCCAGGACCGTGTCCGGCTGCGGGCCGAACCTAAGATCGCCCCCGCCGTCGACACGCATGGGAGCCGCTGCTCTCGTGTATCCGGCCCCAGAGATATGCCCTCCCTGGGCTGAGTCCCGCTGAGACGATACCTCGGTGTCGCGTCTAGGCTTCGGGGAAGGGGCCTCTGGAGGTGTCTCGCTCTCCAGGGCATCTGGGCTCAACGAATCCTCCGATGAGGACTATCCGGCATGGGACCTCGCCGGGCTGCACAAAGTATTGCGACAGTTAAACTACCACATCCTAATGACCTCGGGCACGTAGGCGTGTTCGGATTTTGTATACTTACGACTTTACAAAGGGTTGGGCCCTGGGATCCCACTCCGGGCTGCTATCAGCAGCCGTGGTGGACGCCTCGGGGAGGGAACCCTTCCCCCTCTTTGGCGGCCTCTAGGGATGAGGAGGCCATCCTTTTCTTCCCTTCCCCTGCGGGAGACTCGTCTTCTTCCTCCTCCTCTTCATCTTCGGAGGAGGGATGGTCACTGGAGTCTTCGGATTTAGTGTCCGAAGCATCGCAACGACGGAGGCCACTCCAGGTCTTCTTGACCTTCTTGGAGGTCTATTTCTTCGGTGCCTCGTAAGGCGCTGCGACCAGCATCTTCGTCAGAAGAGGTCCGGCCGGTCCTCCGGCAGTGGGGCCGGACAGGGTATCCGCTCCACCTTTTTCGTCCATTCCTAGGATTATTGTAGAAAGCATGATAAATGCGTCTCCCTCGGGACATGCCAGCTAAAACATGGATGGACAGAGCACAACAATGACTTACCGGACTTGCAGAGCGGGGTAGTTGATACCCGTGGTCCTCGGCGGAGCTCGGCCACGGTTTGCCGGACTTGAAGAGCACCTTCCAGATGTCCTTGTGGGAGGAGCCACAGAGCTCCCGTAGGGTCTGGTGCTCGGCTGGGTCATATTCCCACAATTGCAGGCTCGACGCTGGCAATGGAGAACCAGGCGAACTAACATCACCTGGACTACGTTGACGAGTTTGACATCCTTGTCGACCACGCTCTGGACGCGCGTTTGGAGCACTGACAGCTCGTCGTATGAGGACCAGTTCAGGCCCTTCTTGGGCCAGGACGTGAGCCGCAGTGAGGCTCCGGATCTGAATTCAGGATCAGCGGACCACTTTTTACCGCGTGGTTCGGTGATATAGAACCACTGCTGCTGCCACTCCTTGACGGAATCATTGAAGGTGCCCGTCGGCCATACGACATTGGGCATCTTGCTCACCATGGCGCCGCCGCATTCAGTGTGCTCGCCATTCACCACCTTGGGCTTCACGTTGAAGATCTTCAGCCATAAGCCGAAGTGGGGTGAAATACGGAGAAAAGCCTCACACACGACGATGAACGTCGAGATGTTAAGGAAAGAATTGGGGGACGGATCATGAAAATCAATCCCGTAATAATACATGATGCCATGGACGAATGGCTGAAGGGGAAACCCGAGCCCGCGGACAAAATGAGGGAGAAACACGACCCTCTAGTGGGGCTCCGGAGTGGGGACGATCTGTCCCGCCGGCGGAAGACGGTGGCCAATTTTCTTGGCCAGGTACCCGGCCTCTCCGAGCTTTTTGATATCCCTCTCCCGGACGGTAGAGGACATCCATTTGCCTCCTGCTCCAGATCCGGACATCTTCGGAGAACCTCTCTTTGGTGGAGAAGAAGAGTGCTTGGGCGCTAGGGCTCGAGCAAAGGGGAATGGACTAGCGGAAGGGAAAGGCGTGGGTAAAGAGGAAGAGACCTTACCTCTTTATAGAGGCGGTAAAGCTTTTGCGCCTCCCCACTTGCCTAGTGGAACCTGCTCGTTCCCCACTCGTCGCAATTAGCGGCGCGGTTGGGCTACCCGTGCCCGTATTGATGAAAGCCCCGCGATAAGGGGAGCACGATCGCTGCTTTGACGAGACCATCTCGCAATATGTGTGGTGTTTGGTAGTAGAGACGGTTCAATAATGACTCATCCATGGTGCTATGTCATGCTATCCAAAGATGTCAGCAGATTATGTTTGTGGAATGTCATTCTCTTCATGATGGCATGTGAAGATCATCTTGCGGATCCGGACACGATTCAAATGTTCGGTAATTATTTTGGAGTATTCGGAGATGGAACCCGCCTTGCAATGCCGAAGACAATCTATGCGCCAGACTCATCGTCATTGAAGCCTGGTTCAGGGGCTACTGAGGGAGTCCTGGATTAGGGGGTATCCGGACAGCCAGACTATATGCTTTGGCCGGACTGTTGGACCGTGAAGATACAAGACTCAAGACTTCATCCCGTGTCCGGATGGGACTCTCCTTTGCGTGGAAGACAAGCTTGGCGATCCGGATAATAGATTTCCTTCTTTGTAACCGACTCTGTGTAAACCCTACCCCCCTCCGGTGTCTATATAAACCGGAGGGTTTAGTCCCTAGAGGAACAATCATAATCATCATAGGCTAGCTTCTAGGGTTTAGCCTCTACGATCTCGTGGTAGATCAACTCTTGTAATACCCATATCATCAATATCAATCAAGCAGGAAGTAGGGTTTTTCCTCCATCAAGAGGGCCCGAACCTGGGTAAAACATCGTGTCCCTTGCCTCCTGTTACCATTAGCCTTAGATGCACAGATCGGGACCCCCTACCCGAGATCCGCCGGTTTTGACACCGACAGCAGCGGTGAGGGCAGGCTCGGGCGGCGGCGACAGAGGAGTTGGGGGAACAGGGCCGAGGGGAGTGGGGGAAAGGAGGACTTAGCAAAATTTTGAGCCCGCGTGGTTAAGTCGAACTAGCAGTAGCGCTGTTTCGTAAATGCGCTATAGCTAAGTTAGCTATAGCGCGTTTTAGAAAAACATGCTGCTGCTATAGGAAGCAGTAATTTCTTTTGTTTACCCTTACATTTTCTTTTTTTCATTTCTCTGTTTCCTACTTCTATCATTTTCATTTACTTTTCTATTTTTTAATTTTTCTTTTCTTTCTTAGCAGTAGCGCTGTACGCAGGAAACGCGCTGCAACAATGACCATAGTGGTAGCGCGCTTTAGGCGGAATCGCTACTACTACTCCTAGCCTACCGCCAACACGGTGGAAATTATAGTGGTAGCGCTTGTTTCAGAACGTGCGCTACTGCTATAGTTTAAGTTATAGTGCGCTTTGAACGAACGTGCTACTACAAATTAGCAGTAGCACCCTATTTTAACCAGCGCTACTGCTATACCTCTGTGTATAGGCTTTTCCCTAGTAGTGGTGGAGAGAGCCATCAGAACATGCCTACACTTCCAACATACATTTTGAAAGGATCGATATAGTTGACTAGAGGGGGGGGGGGTGAATAGGCAACTAACAATTTTTAGCTTTTCTTTACCAAATTAAACTTTGCATCAAAGTAGGTTGTCTAGATATGCAAGTAGGTGAACAAACTATATGATGCAACGACAACAAGCACACGAGCAAGCAGGGGATACAACACAAGTAAGCAAGCAAAAGTAAAGGTGCGAGATAACCAAGAGTTGAGCCGGTGGAGACGAGGATGTGTTACCGAAGTTCCTTCCTTTTGAAGGGAAGTACGTCTCCGTTGGAGCGTGTGGAGGCACAATGCTCCCCAAGAAGCCACTAGGGCCACCATATTCTCCTCACGCCCTCACACAATGCGAGGTGCCGTGATTCCACTATTGGTGCCCTTGAAGGCAGCGACCGAACCTTTACAAACAAGGTTTGGTGCAATCTCCACAACTTAATTGGAGGCTCCCAACGACACCACAAAGCTTCACCACAATGGAGTATGGCTCCGAGGTGACCTCAACCGTCTAGGGTGCTCAAACACCCAAGAGTAACAAGATCCGCTAGGGATAAGTGGGGGGAATCAAATCTCTCTTGGTGGAAGTGTAGATCGAGGCCTTCTCAACTAATCCCGAGCAAATCAACAAGTTTGATTGGCTAGGGAGAGAGATCGGGCGAAAATGGAGCTTGGAGCAACAATGGAGCTTAGAGGTGGAAGAGGTAGTCAACTAGAGGTAGGAGACGCCCCTTTTATAGCTATGTAAAAGATCCAACCGTTATCCACATGTCCAGCCTGCAACATGCGGTACTACCGCTCCAGGGGCGCGGTACTACCGCAAGGCCCCGCGGTACTACCATGAGGGACCATGGTACTTCCGTGGCAGGAGCAGAGACTAGGACCTACCTGACTGAGAGCAGTACTTCCGCGAGCTACCGCTCCCCCTTGCGGTACTACCGCAAGGTAGGAAAGTTCTAGTCTACGAAGAGCGCGGATGAATAAAAATACATCCGTGCCTACTTCCGCTGGAAATGAAACAATGCAAAAATCCGACGCGGTACTACCGCTAAGGCGCGGTACTACTGTAACCCAGCTGAACCAGGCCGCGCGTGGTACTACCGCGCACGAAGCGCGGTACTATCATGGAGGCGCGGATGTAATTACATCCGCTCCTACTACTGCAACGCATCGGTACTAGGTATGAGGGTCACAGTACTACGACTCCAGGGGAGGAGTACTACCATGGGCACCCGCGGTACTACCGCGCGAGACGAGCGGTACTACCGTGGGGGCGCGGATGGAAAAAGTTACATCCGCCCCTACTACCGTACCGAAGCGGCACTAGGCCAGGGAGCCACAGTACTAAGACTCCAGAGGAGCGGTACTACTGTGGGCTCCAGCGGTACTACCGCGGGTGCTTGCGGTACTACCGCTCCAGGGAGCAGTACTACCGCAAGTTCAGCATTAGCCGCCAGAAAAAGCACAAAGAGGATAACCGAGGAAAGCTCCAAAGTGCAAGGGAAAGGTGGAGGCAAGGAAGGAAACGTGTACGTGATGATTCCACCCGAACCTTTCCGACGCGGACCCCCTCTTAATTGTACGGCTCTCCTACGACTCAAATCCACCAAAAAGAAACGTAGAACAACACCCTCTTCAATAGTCTTCGAGGGGCACCGAATCGTCTCGTGCCTAGTGATGAAGCGTCTGAGAAACTCAAGGCACACGATTGGTTCGCAAAAGCATTGTCATCAATCACCAAAACACCTTAGGGATAAATATGCCCTTACAATCTCCCCCTTTTTGGTGGATTGATGACAATATGGGATTTGCATAAAAGGAGATAATATTGAGCAAAGGCAAACCCCTCCTCTCTAGAATATAGACGGGCTCCCCCTAGATGTGTGCAATCTAGATGGATGCTTTGGACTGCATAGCACACAAACTAGGATCAACACTCCCCCTATATTTTAGAGACAAAGGCAGGATAACTAACATCTAAGCAAGAGCATAGCACAAAGGTAGCACAATATATCACAAGCTCGCTAAGATAGATAGAGTGCATATGTCTTACACCATATGAAGTAGAGCAACCCAAAGCAACTGAAACAAGGTTCAAACGAGAAAGCAGCAAACACACCGAACACGAACGACGACACATGACTCACAAATCCCTACACTCTCTCCCCCTTTGGCATCGAGACGCCAAAAAGGCAGAGAGGACACCTACACACAAGGGGTGGCTCAAGCAGGGAACTCATCCCAACGCTCCTCGTCAGACTCCTCGGCGGCAGGGATGGTCTCCTCGACGTCCTCCTCAGAATCAGTCCACCTATAGCCTTGCTTCGCCATCCACTCGGCCTCTGGAGTCATGCGATCCTCAGAATCGCCAGACACGTCCTCGCCATACAGCTGCAAGATCTTCTTGTCCCGGCGGCTACTCTCCTTAGATGCCACGTGAGTCCTATACTGCCCCTTAGCTTGCATGCAGAAAAGAGTCTTCATCTTGTCCTTCAGCTTCTTGGCCCACGAGGGCATAGAGGAACTATGGGACGACCTAGCAGCACGGCCCTCAGCAACATCTTCTGCGCCAGCATCCTCCTCATCAACAGCACCCCGAGCAGCAGACACCTCAGCACGAGTAGTAGTGTTGGCCCAGTTGGGCTTGACACAGAGACAGATGGGATCATGTCGAATCCAGTCTGGAGCAAGGAACTCATCACCAGGGAACATCTTCTCCCAAGTCTTCGAGATTAGCAGAAATAGATAGGGCCCATAGATAGGCACCTTGCGGTTGAACACCGCAAACCGAAGCTCACACCACATGATGTGTGAGACATCAAGTGGCTGAGTCTGAGACACACGAGCCTCCTCACACAGGAGCATCATATCCACCATATAGGCATGAACCCTGTCCTTGTCACCAATGCGAGGGAACAAGGAGTTGCGGAAGATGCGATACATGATATCCAAAAAAGAGTTGAGCACCCACGCTGACTTGCCATTGGCAAGCGCCTTCTCAACATAGTATGGCTGAAGCTTGTCCTTGTTGGCAGACTCAGAATTTGCATGGGGGCGAACACCCACGGGAGTGTCGAGCCCGTCATCAGGAACCTGGAGTAGATCCATGAACTCCTTCCAAGTAGTAGTCAACTTACGGCCATTGGTCATCCAGGTCATCCTCCGCTCATCATCAGGGTGAAAGTATACTGAGGCAAAGAACTGACAGATAAGCTCAGGGTCATAGTCAAGGTGAAAAGAGATCACATGTTCAATGCCAAACTGCTCCACCAAGTCTAGAGCTTCTCCAAAGTACTCACGATGCTTGTCCTTCCTCAGGTGATGCATTTCTATCCATTTGACATCCACGTAGGTATTCTGCTTGTTCTTGATGACGTCCAGATAAGTGAGAGTCTGTTGCTTGTTCCAAAACAGCTCACAACCTCTGACAGTAGCATGAGGGTTCACATATGGGTTGAGCTGCCTGAGACGGACGTACTCAGATTGGGGTATCTCGTCCATGCCCTTAGTGGGTTCCTTGTGCTTGCTAGCGGATGTCTTGACATGGCGCTTGGGGGCAGTGGAGCCCTCTGGTGCTTCACCTGAATTGCGCAGACGCTTGGAGCCCGTGTCACGACTGGGACTGGAATGGCGAGAGCCACCATCTGAGACACAAAACGCAAAACACCCATGAAACGCAAAAAAGATCAATGCAAAGACCACGGCAAAGCACAAGAAGCACATATAAAGTATATGTGAAAGTTGCCATGAGATAGATTGGATGTATGGTAGTACTACCGGATCCTGCGGTACTAAAATTTTAGTACCTCTCCAAGTCGCGGTAGTACCGTGCAAGGTCACGGTAGTACTGGGGTGGGAGCGGTAGTAAAAATTTAGTGCCGCAGCGAGTGCGGTAGTACCGCGCCAGACGGGCGGTAGTACCGGACAAGCAGTAGTACCGCGCCTGACGGGTGGTAGTACCGCACCGCGTCATATCCAAACGAAAGTTTGAATCTGAGAAGAACCACGAAACCACGGCGGTGCTACGGTGATCAAATCTAGCACAAGACAAAAAGACAAGTATAATCCCTACGCAATACTACTCTCCTACATCCTACTCTTGCATAGATTTAGCCTAAAAATCTCAAGAACACACAAGTCTTCCCCACAAACCTAGAGGCAAAGAAAACACAAAAACGAGAGGGAGTTGGGGAAAGACCTTGGTCCATGGCAAGAGCACGTGGTGGGGAACGATCCCACCGGACGGAATCGCAGGAGAGCAGCCAGAGGCGGAGATCCGGCGAAGGACGCCGGCCCCGTTCTTGAGCGAGTGAGAGAGGGAGAGACGAAGTGGGGAAACTGACGAATGGGTATGGGGGATTTAGAACTCCTCCTGCCCGTCCTTATCCCCACGCGTCTATGACGGTGCGGTAGTACCACACATCATCACGGTAGTACCGCTTGGGCGGAAGTACCGCACCGAAGCGGTAGTACCGCTCTCCCAGGCGACAGTAAAAAATTACTGGCGCGTGGGGGCGGTAGTACCGTGCTCTCCACATGCGGTAGTACTGTAGCTGGCTGCGGTAGTACCGTGAGCTCAAAAAACAGGTTCCAGCACACAAAAAGGAGGTCTTTGCAAGGAAACTTTTAGCACAAGAGACACCACAAGAACATGATCAAGATCTTTCTTTAACTTAGCATGGTCATCGTTGTATGACTCCTCAAGAGTGAAACGATTCCCACGCTCTTCCTCAAGAGCATTAGAGAGATCCGATATCTCATCGGCATAGTCACGACTATGACCTTCCATCTTAGAGATGGTTTCTTCGTGAGCCTCGATCATGTCATTGGCTTCACCAAGTTGTTCCAAGAGAGCAACAAAGTGCTTCTTGGATTTGCCCTTGATCTTACTCATAAATGACTCAAATTCATTCACTTCCTCATTAGACCCATCATGTTCATTAATGCAATCCTCCAAGGAGGGATTAGTAATGATGGTGGTTTTGATGTTGGGGGTTACCTTGTTAGAAGCTTTAGCCATGAGGCACTTGGCAGTGATGTTCTCGTTGGGTGAATCAAAGAGATACACCCGGGGAGTGGTAGCGATGGCAACGGATGCCATGGCCATTGCTTCTCCATTTTCATCATCATCATCATCCTCATGGTATTCTTCTTGAACCACCAACCCACGAGTAGGAGCCTTCTTGGTGAAGTTGTTCTTGTTGGGAAAGGACTTGGCTTTATCTTTTTAGATGAACTTGCCACCATTGTCTCTTCTCGTAAGGACAATCCGCAAAGGAATGGCTCACATTGCCACAGTTGAAGCAAGTTCTAACTCGTTGCTTGCCCTTGAAGCCACTTGAGTTGTTCTTGTTGAAGTTAGGTCTTGTATTCTTCTTGCTCCAAAATTGTCTTGAAGCAAGAGCCATGTGCTCATGATAATCATATTTCGTGTCTTCGGGGTTGCTCTCCTCATCTTCCTCTTCTTCCTCTTCTTCCACACTAACCTTGGCCTTCAAGGCAAGGTTGGGCTTCTTTGCCCTTTGAGAACGGAGCACCGCATTGTCGGCGGTCTTGTCCAAGATGCTCATTGCAACGAACTCATCCAACACTTCACTTGAGGTCCTGGAGTGGAAGTCCGGTCTTTGACAAATGACAGAGGACATGGCCTTGTTGTAGGGCATCATGGCCTTGAGGAACTTGCACTTGATCCAATTGTCATCCGTGTCCTTGCTCCCATGATCTCGGAGTGAGACCACGAGTTTGGTCACTCTTCAAAAAAGCTCACGAGGTTCTTCATCTTCTTTCATTGCAAACTCATCGGCTTCATCTTGCACCACTTCAGAGCGTTGAATGCTAGCACTTCCTCGATAGAGAGACACAACGCATTGCCATGCATCTTTTGCCATGTCATGAGGTCGAAGATGAGGGAGATCTTCGGGAAGGATTGCATCTTGGATGATGAAGAGAGCACTCTCATTGAATTGATTATCCACCACTTCTCTCAGGGTGAAGTTGCTTCGGTCATGTGGATAGAAACCTTCTTCAATGATTCTCCAAAGATTAGTATTCACATGATTTAAATGACGCTTGAAGCGATACACCCAAGAATCAAAATCCTCATTTTTCACAATCTTAGGAGGAGGACCGGCATGATTTAAATGAGTAGAGGGAATCGGTCCTCCATAAATTGGAGGTTCCACATGGGCAAAGATGCCGGTGCCATTTCTACCACTAGTAGAAGGACCCTTCTCACTATTAGCTTCCCCCTTGTCGGAGTTAGCATCCTTCACCTTGTTAGCGGGATCACCCACTTTCAATGGCGAGGTAGGTAGTTTAAGTCCTTCTAAGAATTTATTAAACATGCTTTCAACCATGGTTGTCATGGAGGTTTTCAATGTGTCCAAGGCCACATTGAATTCCTCATGGGACACCGCGGTTTCCCCATTACCCATAGATGAGATCGGATTCACATCGGAGTGCTCCTCCTCCCCACCGTCTACGATGTCAACCATACTCTTCGGACGGCAAAGTCCTTAATAAAGAGAAGAGGCTCTGATACCAATTGAAAGGATCGATATAGTTGACTAGATGGTGGGGGGTGAATAGGCAACTAACAATTTTTAGCTTTTCTTTACCAAATTAAACTTTGCATCAAAGTAGGTTGTCTAGATATGCAACTAGGTGAACAACCTATATGGTGCAACGACAACAAGCACACGAGCAAGCAAGGGATACAACACAAGTAAGCAAGCAAAAGTAAAGGCGCGAGATAACCAAGAGTTGAGCCGGTGGAGACGAGGATGTGTTACCGAAGTTCCTTCCTTTTGAAGGGAAGTACGTCTCCGTTGGAGCAGTGTGGAGGCACAATGCTCCCCAAGAAGCCACTAGGGCCACCGTATTCTCCTCACGCCCTCACACAATGCGAGGTGCCGTGATTCCACTATTGGTGCCCTTGAAGGCGGCGACCGAACCTTTACAAACAAGGTTGGGGCAATCTCCACAACTTAATTGGAGGCTCCCAACGACACCACGAAGCTTCACCACAATGGAGTATGGCTCCGAGGTGACCTCAACCGTCTAGGGTGCTCAAACACCCAAGAGTAACAAGATCCGCTAGGGATAAGTGGGGGGAATCAAATCTCTCTTGGTGGAAGTGTAGATCGAGGCCTTCTCAACTAATCCCGAGCAAATCAACAAGTTTGATTGTCTAGGGAGAGAGATCAGGCGAAAATGGAGCTTGGAGAAACAATGGATCTTAGAGGTGGAAGAGGTAGTCAACTAGAGGTAGGAGACGCCCCTCTTATAGCTATGGAAAAGATCCAACCGTTATCCACATGTCCAGCCCGCAACATGCGGTACTACCGCTCCAGGGGCGCGGTACTACCGCAAGGCCCCGTGGTACTACCGTGAGGGACCACGGTACTTCCGCGGCAGCAGCAGAGACTAGGACCTGCCTGACTGAGAGCAGTACTTCCGCGAGCGCGGTACTACCACTCCCCCTTGCGGTACTACCGCAAGGCAGGAAAGTTCTAGTCTACGAAGAGCGCGGATGAATAAAAATACATCCGTGCCTACTTCCGCTGGAGACGAAATAGTGCAAAAATCTGACGCGTTACTACCGCTAAGGCGCGGTACTACCGTAACCCAGCCGAACCAAGCCGCGCGCGGTACTACCGCGCACGAAGCGCGGTACTACCATGGAGGCGCGGATGTAAAAAATTACATCCGCTCTTACTACCGCGATGCAGCGGTACTAGGTATGAGGGCCACAGTACTACGACTCCAGGGGAGCAGTACTACCGTGGGCACCCGCGGTACTACCGCGCGGGACGAGCGGTACTACCGTGGGGGTGCAGATTTAAAAAATTACATCCGCCCCTACTACTGTACTGAAGCGGCACTAGGCCATGGAGCCACAAAGACTCAAGAGGAGCGGTACTACCGTGGGCTCCAGCGGTACTACCGCAGGTGCTTGCGGTACTACCGCTCCAGGGAGCAGTACTACCGCAAGATCAGCAGTAGCCGCCAGAAAAAGCACAAAGAGGATAACCGAGGAAAGCTCCAAAGTGCAAGGGAAAGGTGGAGGCAAGGAAGGAAACGTGTATGTGATGATTCCACTTGAACCTTTCCGACGCGTACCCCCTCTTAATAGTATGGCTCTCCTACGACTCAAATCCACCAAAAAGAAACGTAGAACAACACCGTCTTCAACTGTCTTCGAGGGGCACCGAATCTTCTCGTGCCTAGTGATGAAGCGTCTGAGAAACTCAAGGCACACGATTAGTCCGCAAAAGCATTGTCATCAATCACCAAAATACCTTAGGGATAAATATGCCCTTACACATTTTCTGAGAGAGAACCACCTACACTTGTGTTGAGGTCAGGATATTCCATTCCTACCATATGAATCTTGATCTCTAGCCTTCACCAAGTTGCTTTCCACTCAAATCTTCTTTCCACCAAATCCAAATCCTGTGAGAGAGAGAGTTGAGTGTTGGGGAGACTATCATTGAAGCACAAGAGCAAGGAGTTCATCATCAACACACCATTTGTTACTTCATGGAGAGTGGTGTCTCTAGATTGGCTAGGTGTCACTTGTGAGCCTCCGACAAGATTGTGGAGTTGAACCAAGGAGTTTGTAAGGGCAAGGAGATCGGCTACTTTGTGAAGATCTACCCTAGTGAGGCAAGTCCTTCGTGGGTGACGACTATGGTGGGATAGACAAGGTTGCTTCTTCGTGGACCCTTCGTGGGTGGAGCCCTCCGTGGACTTGCGCAGCCGTTACCCTTCGTGGGTTGAAGTCTCCATCAACGTGGATGTACGATAGCACCACCTATTGGAACCACGACAAAAACATCCGTGTCTCCAATTGCGTTTGCCTTCTCAAACTCCTCCCCTTTACCTTCATATGCAATTGTTTGACATTCCGCTGCTATACTCTTAGAATTGCATGTGTAGGTTGATTGCTTGACTTGTGCTAAGTTGCTAAAACCTGCCAAGAACTAAAATTGGGAAAAGGCTAGATTTTTATTTGGTCAAGTAGTCTAATCACCCCCCTAGACATACTTTCGCCCCTACAAGTGGTATCAGAGCTTTGGTCTCCATTTGATTTGATTTCCATAGATTTTGGTGGTCATAGCCTTGGTTGCACAACCTAGGAGAGTATGGCGTCTAGCGAGGGAAATTACCACCGTAGAGGTCCTTACTTTGATGGTACTAATTTTGCTAGTTGGAAGCTGATACGTCTCCAACGTATCTATAATTTTTGATTGTTCCATGCTATTATATTACTCCTTTTGGATGTTTATGGGCTTTATTTTACACATTTACATCATTTTGGGGACTAACCTACTAACCGGAGGCCCAGCCCATATTGCTGTTTTTTTTGCCTATTTCAGTATTTCGAAGAAAAGGAATATCAAACGGAGTCCAAACGGAATGAAACCTTCGGGAGCGTGATTTTTGGAACGAACGTGATCCAGAGTACTTTGAGTGCAAGTCAAGAAGCAGCCGAGGCAGCCACGAGATAGGAGGTCGCACCCCCCCTGTAGGGTGTGCCCCCTATCTCGTGGGCCCCTCAGGCGGCCACCGACGTACTTCTTCCTCCTATATATACCTACGTACCCTGAAAACATCCAGGGGCACCATGAAACACAATTTCCACCGCCGTAACCTTCTGTATCCACGAGATCTCATCTTGGAGCCTTCGCCGGCACTCTGCCGGAGGGGGAATCAACCATGGAGGGCTTCTACATCAACATCCTTGCCCCTCCGATGAGTTGTGAGTAGTTTACCACAGACCTACGGGTCCATAGTTATTAGCTAGATGGCTTCTTCTCTCTTTTTGGATCTCAATACAATGTTCTCCCCCTCTCTTGTGGAGATCTATTCGATGTAAACTCTTTTTGCAGTGTGTTTGTCGAGATCCGGTGAATTGTGGGTTTATGATCAAGTTTATCTATGAATAATATTTTAATCTTCTCTGAATTATTTTATGTATGATTGAGTTATCTTTGCGAGTCTCTTCGAATTATCAGTTTTGTTTGGCCTACTAGATTGGTCTTTCTTGCCATGGGAGAGGTGCTTAGCTTTGGGTTCAATCTTGCGGTGTCCTTACCCAGTGAGAGAAAGGGTTGCAAGGCACGTATTGTATTGTTGCCATCGAGGATAACAAGATGGGGTTTATATCATATTGCTTGAGTTTATCCCTCTACATCATGTCATCTTGCTTAATGCGTTACTCTGTTATTATGAACTTAATACTCTAGATGCAGGCAGGAGTCAGTCAATGTGTGGAGTAATAGTAGTAGATGCAGGCAGGAGTCGGTCTACTTGTTATGGACGTGATGCCTATATACATGATCATGCCTAGATAATCTCATAACTATGCGCCTTTCTATCAATTGCTCGACAGTAATTTGTTCACCTACCGTAATACTTATGCTATCTTGAGAGAAGCCTCTAGTGAAACCTATGGCCCACGGGTCTATCTCTTATCATATTTGCTTTCAATCTACTTTTATTTGCATCTTTACTTTTTGCATCTACATTATAAAATACCAAAAATATATTTATCTTATCATACTATCTTTATTAGATCTCACTTTCGCAAGTGGCTGTGAAGGGATTGACAACCCCTTTATTGTGTTGGTTGCGAGTTCTCAGTTTGTTTGTGTAGGTGCGTGGGACTTTTGAGGAGCCTCCTACTGGATTGATACCTTGGTTCTCAAAACTGAGGGAAATACTTACGCTACACTTGCTGCATCACCCTCTCCTCTTCAAGGAAAACCAACGCAAGCTCAAGACGTAGCAAGAAGGATTTCTGGCGCCGTTGCCGGGGAGGCCTTCGCTCAATTCAAGACATACCAAGTACCCATCACAAACCCATCTCCCTCGCATTTACATTATTTGCCATTTGCCTCTCGTTTTCCTCTCCCCCACTTCACCCTTGCCATTTTATTCGCCCTCTCTTTCCCAATCTCCTCCTCTCTTTTCACTTGCCTTTTTCCGTTTGCCGTGTGTGAGCTCGTTTGCCTTGTCATTATGTCTAGTTCCTTATCCGCTCCTATGTCTTCCGAGTTTGAAGTTCTTCACTTCAAGCAAAGGCAAGGGGAAAACTTAAAAGATGCTTGGTATAGGATGATGGAATCTTATCGCAAGTGCACCCTAGAGGTGAACTTTAGAATTCTTCTTTGTAATTTTTATGTTGGGTTAAATATGACGCATAGACAACTCTTGGATTGCATTGCCAAGGGAAATTTCATTGAGATTGATCCCAGTATTGCGCATGAAATTATAGAGGGAATAGTGGGAACACTACCTCAAAAGGGAGGATCACATCCTACCCAAGAAGAAACCCAAGTGTTTGGAAAGATTTGCGAAGTAACAATTTTTTTACAAAAGTCTCTTGAGCCTCTTAAAAGTGTTAGTGGAAATCTTCACCGCATGAATATGTTGATTACTCTTTGCAAAAAGAGGTTGGATTCTTTAGATCTAAAAATTTCCGAGTATGAATGGAAGCGGAAAGAACCTCCCGGATTGGAGCATGACTCCGCTAAAAAACTGAAAATTAAAGATGGCACTCCTTAGATCTATCTTTGCTTTTTATGCCTAGCTAGGGGCGTTAAACGATAGCACTAGTTGGGAGGAAACCCAATTTTCTTTATGTTTTTTGTTTTCATTCCTGTTTAGTAATAAATCTTGAATCTACCTTCTGTTTATATGTTTACTTATCTTTTAATTAGTGTTTGTGCCAAGTAGAACCTATAGGATAACCTACGATGATAGTTGATTTGATTCTGCTCAAAAACAGAAACTTTATACGCATGAATATAATTTTGTTAAATCACAGGAACGTGATTTTGCGTTGATTCTTTTTGATGCTGTTCAATAAAAAAATTGTCCAGGACTTCCTATTTTTGTAGGATTTTTAGAGTTCCAGAAGTTTGCATTAGTTACAGATTTCTACAGACTGTTCTGTTTTTGACAGATTCTGTTTTTCGTGTGTTGTTTGCTTATTTCAATGCATCTATGGCTAGTAAATTAGTTTATAAACCATAAGGAAGTTTGAATACAGTAGGTTTAAAACCAAATTAAATAAAGAATGAGTTCATTGCAGTACCTTATGTGGTGGTTTTGTTTTCTTTCACTAACGGAGCTTATAAGATTTCCTGTTGAGTTTTGTGTTGTGAAGTTTTGAAGTTTTGGGTAAAGCTTTTATGGACTATGGAATAAAGGGTGGCAAGAGCCTAAGCTTGGGGATGCCCAAGGCACCCCAATATATTCAAGAATAGCCCAAAGCCTAAGCTTGGGGATGCCCCAGGAAGGCATCCCCTCTTTCGTCTTCGCTCATTGGTAACTTTACTTGGAGCTATATTTTTATTCGCCACATGATATCTGTTTTGCTTGGACGTGGTGTATTATATTAGTCTTTGCTTTTTAGTTTACCACAATCATTCTTTCTGTACACACCTTTTGGGAGAAGCCTATTTGATTAGAATTTGCTAGAAAACTCTATGTGCTTCACTTATATCTTTTGAGCTTGATAGTTTTTGCTCTAGTGCTTCACTTATATCTTTTAGAGCACGGTGGTGTCTTAATTGTGAAGAAATTACTAGTCTCTCATGCTTCACTTATATTATTTTGAGAGTCTTTTAGAACAGCATGGTATTTGCTATGGTTATAAACTTGGTCCTAGAATGGTAGGCATCCAAGTTGGGTATAATAAAAACTATCATAGGAAGTGAATTGGATGCTATGATCAATTTGTTACTCGATAATTGTTTTGAGATATAGAGGTAGTGATATTAAAGTCATGCTAGTTGGGTGATTATGAATTTAAAGAATTCTTGTGTTGAAGTTAGCAAATCCTGTAGCATGCACGTATGGTTAAAGTTGTGTAACAAATTTGAAACATGAAGTGTACCTGGCTTGTGCATCCTTATGAGTGGCGGTCGGGGACGAGCGATGGTCTTTTCCTACCAATCTATCCCCCTAGGAGCATGCGCGTAGTACTTGGGTTTTTGATGACTTCTAAATTTTTGCAATAAGTATATGAGTTCTTTTTGACTAATGTTGAGTCCATGGATTATACGCACTTTTACCTTTCCGCCTTTACTAGCCTCTTCGGTACCGTGCATTGCCCTTTCTCACCTTGAGGTTGGTGCAAACTTCGCCGGTGCATCCAAACCCCGTGATACGATACGCTCTATCACACATAAACCTCCTTATATCTTCCTCAAAACAGCCACCATACCTACCTATTATGGCATTTCCATAGCCATTCCGAGATATATTGCCATGCAACTTTCCACCGTTCCATTCATCATCATCATGACATACTTTACTTTTGTCATATTGCCATTGCATGATCATGTAGTTGACATCGTATTTGTGGCAAAGCCACCATGCATTATTTTTCATACATGTCACTCTTGATTCATTGCACCATCCCGGTACACCGCCGGAGGCATTCATATAGAGTCATATCTTGTTCTAGTTTCGAGTTGTAATTCTTATGTTGTAATCAATAGAAGTGTGATGATCATCATTATTAGAGCATTGCCCAAAAAAAGGCCAAAAAAAAGAAAAAAAGAAAGGCCCAAAAAAATAAAATAAAAAGTAAAAAAGGGAAAAAAAGAAAATAAATAAAATGGCAATGTTACTATCTCCTTTTCCACACTTGTGCTTCAAAGTAGCACCTTGTTCTTCATGTAGTGAGTCTCATATATTGTGCTTCAAAGTAGCACCATGTTTTTCATATAGTGAGTCTCATAAGTTGTCTTTTTCATACTAGTGGGAATTTTTCATTATAGAACTTGGCTTGTATATTCCTACGATGGGCTTCCTCAAATGCCCTAGGTCTTCGTGAGCAAGAAAGTTGGATGCACACCCACTAGTTTTCTTTTGTTGAGCATTCATTTATAGCTCTAGTGCATCCGTTGCATGGCAATCCCTACTCCTCATGTTGACATCAATTGATGGGCATCTCCATAGCCCGTTGATTATCCTCGTCAATGTGAGACTTTGTCTTTTTTTGTGTTCTCCACACAATCCCCATCATCATATTCTATTCCACCCATAGTGCTATATCCATGGCTCACGCTCATGTATTGCGTGAAGGTTGAAAAAGTTTGAGATTATTTAAGTATGAAACAATTGCTTGGCTTGTCATCGGGGGTATAGAAGTTGGGAACATCTTTGTGTGACAAAAATGAAGCATAGCCTAACTATATGATTTTGTAGGGATGAACTTTCTTTTGCCATGTTATTTTGAGAAGACATGATTACTTTGATTAGTATGCTTGAAGTGTTACTATTTCCTTTATTAATATGAACTTTTATTTTGAATCATTCGGATCTGAACATTAATGCCACAATAAAGAAAATTACATTAAGAATTATGCTAGGTAGCATTCCACATCAAAAATTCTCTTTTTATCATTTACCTACTCGAGGACGAGCAGGAATTAAGCTTGGGGATGCTTGATACGTCTCCAATGTATCTATAATTTTTGATTGTTCCATGCTATTATATTACCGCTTTTGGATGTTTATGGGCTTTATTTTACACATTTATATCATTTTTGGGACTAGCCTACTAACGGAAGGCCCAACCCATATTGCTGTTTTTTTCCTATTTCAGTATTTCTAAGAAAAGGAATATCAACGGAGTCCAAACGGAATGAAACCTTCGGGAGCGTGATTTTTGGAACGAACGTGATCCAGAGGACTTGGAGTGCAAGTCAAGAAGCAGCTGAGGCAGCCACGAGATAGGAGGCCACACCCCCCCCTATAGGGCGTGCCCCTGTCTCGTGGGCCCCTCGGGCGGCCACCGACATACTTCTTCCTCCTATATATACCTATGTACCCCGAGAACATCCAGGGGCACCACAAAACACAATTTCCACCGCCGTAACCTTCTGTATCCGCGAGATCTCATCTTGGAGCCTTCGTCGGCACTCTGCCGCAGGGGGAATCAACCACGGAGGGCTTCTACATAAACATCCTTGCCGCTCTGATGAGTTGTGAGTAGTTTACCACAAACCTACGGGTCCATAATTATTAGCTAGATGGCTTCTTCTCTCTTTTTGGATCTCAATACAATGTTCTCCCCTCTCTTGTGGAGATCTTTTCGATGTAAACTCTTTTTGTGGTGTGTTTGTCGAGATCCGATGAATTGTGGGTTTATGATCAAGTTTATCTATGAATAATATTTGAATCTTTTCTGAATTCTTTTATGTATGATTGAGTTATCTTTGCAAGTATCTTCGAATTATCAGTTTGGTTTGGCCTACTAGATTGGTCTTTCTTGCCATGGGAGAAGTGCTTAGCTTTGGGTTCAATCTTGCGGTGTCCTTACCCAGTGACAAAAAGGGTTGCAAGGCACGTATTGTATTGTTGCCATCGAGGATAACAAGATGGGGTTTATATCATATTGCTTGAGTTTATCCCTCTACATCATGTCATCTTGCTTAATGCGTTACTCTGTTCTTATGAACTTAATACTCTAGATGCAGGCAGGAGTCAGTCAATGTATGGAGTAATAGTAGTAGATGCAGGCAGGAGTCGGTCTACTTGTTATGGACGTGATGCCTATATACATGATCATGCCTAGATAATCTCATAACTATGCGCTTTTCTATCAATTGCTCAACAGTAATTTGTTCACCCAGTGTAATACTTATGCTATCTTGAGAGAAGCCTCTAGTGAAACCTATGGCCCCCGGGTCTATCTCTTATCATATTTGCTTTCAATCTACTTTTATTTGCATCTTTACTTTTTGCATCTATATTATAAAATACTAAAAATATATTTATCTTATCATACTATCTTTATTAGATCTCACTTTCGCAAGTGGCCGTGAAGGGATTGACAACCCCTTTACTGCGTTGGTTGCGAGTTCTCAGTTTGTTTTTGTAGGTGCGCGGGACTTTTGAGGAGCCTCCTACTGGATTGATACCTTGGTTCTCAAAACTGAGTGAAATACTTACACTACACTTGCTGCATCACCCTCTCCTCTTCGAGGAAAACCAACGCAAGCTCAAGACGTAGCAGAAGCATAAGATGAAAATGCATATTCTTGGACATAACCCCGCCGTTTGGGCTATTGTGTGTATTGGCTTGCAAGGTGAATTCTTTGATGGGAGAGAACCGAACCGTGAAGCTACCGCGGAAGAGTTGAAGATGATGCAATACAATGCTCAAGCTTGTGATATCCTCTTCAACAGAATGTGCCCTGAAGAATTCAACAAAATCAGCCGTCTTGAGAATGCAAAGGAAATTTGGGATACTTTGATTGATATGCACGAAGGTAACGACTCCGTCAAGGAATCCAAATTGGATGTGCTTCAAAGTCAACTTGACAAGTTCAAAATGAAGGATGGTGAAGGTGTCGCTGAAATGTATTCTAGGCTTGCTCTTATCACAAATGAGATTGCCGGCTTAGGAAGTGAAGAGATGACCGACAAATTCATCATCAAGAAGATCCTAAGAGCTTTGGATGGAAAATATGATACCATGTGCACATTGATCCAAATGATGCCCAACTACAAAGATCTCAAGCCAACGGAAGTCATTGGAAGAATTGTTGCTCATGAGATGTCACTCAAGGATAAGGAAGAGCTCCACAACAAGTCAAGTGGTGCTTACATAGCCTCATGTGAAGCTCCCACATCATCAAGTGAGAAACAAACCTTCAATGAAGAATTGAGCCTAATGGTGAAGAACTTCAACAAGTTCTACAAGAGTAGGAGCAAGGAAAGAAGTTCCAAGTCAAGGTCCTACAATGACAAAAGATCTTCTAGTCGTGAGCGTAATTGCTACAATTGTGGAAGACCCGGACACTATTCCAATGAGTGTACGTATCCCTACAAAAGAAGAGAAGATTCTCCAAAAAGAAGAAGTAGAAGAGAAGAATCACCATCAAGAGAAAGAAGGAGTAGAGATGATCATTATGAACGAAGAACATCCCAGAGAATCAGGGATTCGGAAAGGAAGGACAAGTCATCAAGGAGCTACACAAAACGAAGACATCAAGCTCATGATGGTGAATGGGTATCCGGCTCCGACTCCAACAATCACTCTGAGAGAAGCTATCACTCTGACTCCGAATATACTCAAGATGAAGGTGTTGCCGGTGAGGGAGTCCTGGACTAGGGGGTGTCCGGATAGCCGGACTATCATCATCGGCCGGACTCCAAGACTATGAAGATACAAGATTGAAGACTTCGTCCCGTGTCCGGATGGGACTTTCCTTGGCGTGGAAGGCAAGCTTGGCAATACGGATATGTAGATCTCCTACCATTGTAACCGACTCTGTGTAACCCTAGCCCTCTCTAGTGTCTATATAAACCGGAGGGTTTTAGTCCGTAGGACGAACAACCATTACAACAATCATACCATAGGCTAGCTTCTAGGGTTTAGCCTCCTTGATCTCGTGGTAGATCTACTCTTGTACTACCCATATCATCAATATTAATCAAGCAGGAGTAGGGTTTTACCTCTATCGAGAGGGCCCGAACCTGGGTAAAAACATCGTGTCCCTTGTCTCCTGTTACCATCCGCCTAGATGCACAGTTCGGGACCCCCTACCCGAGATCCGCCGGTTTTGACACCGACATTGGTGCTTTCGTTGAGAGTTCCTCTGTGCCGTCGCGATCAGGAAGGATGCCTCTTCCCGTCTTTAAAGACGGTATCATCGCTAAAGGAGCCTTGGCCGCCGGCCAAACTATCCGGCTAGGTGGTTTTCTCACGACCGCCTGTTCGGCCACCGCTTCGACGATGACCTCTCGGGTCATCAAAAGCAATCTTCACATCAACTCGGAATTCGCCGAGCAGCTGGATCCAATAGAGCTCTCGTCCAATAACGAGCTCTTGGATCGCATCGCCGCCCTAGGAGTCGCTACAGACTACAATCAGATTGGGCTTAAAACCGATCTGAGAGAGATTAACTCTCCCCAGGTTACCCACCACGTTGCGGTGGTAGAGGAACAATGCGGCGACTCTTCTTCTATATTGAAAACTAGTTATGTCCGGACTCCCGAACCCTCCATGCCGGATTCTCGCGGAGGAACGGACGTCGATCAAGCACTGAACCTAAAGTCAGGCATCGGACCAGACTCGTTGGACAACACCCAGCAATCCAAGCTTCCAAATTCGGAAACTTTTCGTCCCTTGAGCCTCGAGATGGGCAGGGTTCCGGACTCAATTCCACCCACCCACCCAAACATATGCGATCTATCTCAAATCCGGCAAGAGCCCGCTGAAACAGTACATCATTACTGGGCCAGATTCCTCCTGGCTATGGACAGGATAAAAGACTGCCGTGAGGAAGACACAATTTCAATCTTCTGCAATAATTGCACGGACAAGGGAATCTTGAACGCCGTAAGTCGTCGTGAAATTACACGCTTCGCCGACCTGGAGTCCATAGTACGAAAGTACTGTGCGATGGAGAGTTTCTGGAAAACCGAAACTAATTTTTGGGAGAATTCGGCTCCGAATACAACCCTAGTCCAAAACAAAAGGGTGCATCATGCTCAGGCACCCGGTACAAAAACCAAAAATCAAAAACCCCATAAAGGGTACGGAACCGTACTGGAGGGATGGCTCAGCGGACCCTGTAAAATTCACAGCACAGAGGGCGCCACTCCAACACATAGCCTTCGAGCATGTTGGATACTGCGGCAGGTGGCCAAAAGTGGCGAAGAGCTTCTAGCCCCGGAGAACCACTCCAACAGTACCAGTACGGTGTCGACAGTCTTCGAGACTTTCGCATCAAATAATATGCAGAAACGAACAATCCGCAGCCTCGCCGAAGTCTACCAAGTAGCAACAACAAATCCATGGAGCGACACGGCCATCACCTTCAACGCCAGCGACGAACCTAAATTCCGAACAGCCCGAGCACCAGCCGCATTGGTCCTTAGTCCAATAGTGGACGGCTTTCGTCTTACCAAGGTACTCATGGATGGCGGCAGCGAATTAAACCTCATCTACGTGGAAACCCTTCAAAAATGGAAATAGACTGGAGCCGCATTGAGCGAAGCAGCACAACCTTTAGAGGAATAATCCCTAGCCGGGAAGCACGCTGCACAGGAAAAATCACACTTGATGTGGTGTTCGGCTCGTCGGACAATTATAGGTCCGAAGAGGTCACGTTCCAAGTGGCCCCGTTCAGCAGTGGATATCACACTATATTAGGACGCGAGGCATTCACAATTTTCAAGCCATACCCCATTACGGGTACATGAAGCTTAAGATGCCCAGGCCCAGTGGAATAATCACCCTTGTCAGTGATCCGGACACAGCACTCCGCGCCGAAAACAAGACAGCCGCATTAGCGCTAGAGGCACTATCCGAAGCCCTAGCGGCGGAGGAACTCATTGCGCTGCGCTCTACGGTGAACAGGGATGATGTGATACTCGATAAGAGATCCAAGTCCACCTCTTTTAAACCAGCGGATGAAATAGTCAAATTCCAGGTCCATCCAACGGACCCAACAAAGACGGCCTCCATCAGGGCACAATTAAATCCCAACGTAGACGCCGCATTACGAGAATTCCTTCGGGAGAATTGGGACATCTTTGCCTGGCACCCTTTAGATATGCCAGGAATCCCACGCAGATTGGCAGGACACAGCCTAAACATCCTAAAAGGATTCAAGCCAGTCAAACAGGCTCTTCGGCGATTTTCCGAACCCAAAAGGCAGGCAATGGGAGAGGAGCTAGCCAAATTACTGGAAGCCAGATTCATCAGAGACATCAAACATCCGGACTGGCTAGCAAACCTAGTGATGGTACCAAAGAAGGACAAATCCTGGCGCCTATGTGTCGACTTTAAAGACCTTAACAAGGCTTGCCCAAAGGATCCTTTCCCCCTTCTCTGCATCGATCAAATAATCGATGCTACTACAGGGCACGATTCATTGTGCTTCCTCAACGCATACTCCGGCAACCATCAAATCAAGATGGCGGAGGTAGACCAAGCCGCAACGACATTCATTACTCCATACGGACCCTTCTGCTTCAACACGATGCCCTTCGGACTCAAAAACGCCGGCAACATATCAGCACATGATTCAGACATGTCTGGCTACCCAGATCGGCAAAACAGTAGAGGCATACGTAGATGACGTGGTCGTCAAAACCAAACATGTCGAAACTCTAGTAGACGATTTGAGGCTCACATTCGACAACCTCCGAGCATATGACATTAAGCTGAACCCGGAAAAATGCATTTTCGGCGTACCAGCCGGAAAGCTCCTGGGCTTCATTGTATCCGGTAGAGGAATTGAAGCAAACCCAGCCAAGATCCGTGCTCTGTCACAGCTGGATATTCCAAAAGACATCAAACAAATACAAAAATTGACTGGATGCGTGGCGGCTCTAAGCCGCTTTATCTCCCGTTTGGGAGAAAAGGCATTACCCCTCTATCGCCTCCTCCGGCGCACTGAACACTTCGAGTGGACGGATGCTGCCATCGCTGGACTCAAAGAAATAAAGTCCATATTGGCAAGAAATCCGGTGCTGGCCGCGCCTAACCTGGGCGAACCAATGTTGTTATATATCGCGGCAACACATGAATTAGTAAGCGCGGTACTCGTCGTCGAACGAGAAACAGAAGGGCATAAATTCCCTCTTCAAAAACCAGTGTACTACGTATCCACTGTCTTAACTCCCTGCAAGTCCCGGTACCTGCATTATCAAAAGATAGCATATGCGGTGTTCATGGCATCCCGGAAGCTGCGACACTACTTTCAAGAGTGTTCGATAACAGTGGCCTCCGAAGTACCCCTCAATGACATCATAAACAACCGCGACGCGACGGGCAGGATCGCAAAATGGGCCATTGAGCTCTTACCATTTGACATAACCTACAAACCTCGGCGAGCTATAAAGTCGCAAGTCCTGGCTGACTTCGTCGCTGAATGGACCGAAGCCGAACTCCCTAAAGAGTATGGCGCATACTCCAATTGGATCATGCATTTCGACGACTCTAAAATGTTGGCCGGCTTGGGGGCTGGCGTCGTTTTGACGTCGCCAACCGGAGACATAGTCCAATACGTACTTCAAATAATGTACACCGACTCCAACAATGCAGCCGAATCCGAGGCCCTTCTGCATGGTCTCTGGATGGCAATCTCCATGGGCATTCAATGCCTCGAGGTACGCAGGTATTCAAACCTCGCAATATCACAAGTAAACGGAGACTTCGATGCCAAAGATCCGAAAATGGCAGCCTACCGTAACGTTATCTTAAAACTATCAGCTCAGTTCGAAGGACTTGAATTCCACCATGTAGCGCGGGATAATAACCAGGCGGCCGACGTGTTGGCACGCATCGGTGCAAAGCGCGATGCCGTCCCTCCAAACATCTTCCTGGTGCGGCTCTTTAAGCCATCCGTTGTATGGGAAGAGGAGTCCGGAAACAACAATCCGGAACCAACCGCACCGCCCAACACCGAACATTCTGACACAACCGGTGGCTCAGCCAATGACATAACACCTTCCGCCCACGAAATAATGGCAGCCATTGCCCCGTGGACGGAACCATTCCTAGCCTACTTAATTAGGCAGGAAGTCCCTGAAGACCAAAACGAGGCCCGCTGCATAGTTCGGCGATCTAAAGCCTACAAGGTCCATGAGGGGGAACTTTATAAGAAAAGCACAACCGGAGTCCTTCAAAGGTGTATCTCCGAAGAGGAAGGGCGAAATCTTCTAGCTGAAATTCACGCCGGACTAGGTGGACACCACGCGGCAGCCCGGGCCCTTGTAGGTAAGGCCTTCCGTACAGGATTTTATTGGCCGACGGCCTGGGCAGATGCTCAGGACTTAGTCGAACGATGCGTCGGTTGTCAGCTCTTTGCTAATCAGAGCCACATGCCACCCACCGCCCTCAAAACTATACCCATCACCTGGCCGTTTGCGGTCTGGGGGCTTGACATGGTTGGACCCTTAAAGGGGGAACCCACAAGCAAAAATACCTATTAGTCATGGTAGACAAATTCACCAAATGGATAGAGGCCAAGCCAGTTAAAACGGCCGATTCCGGACCTGTGATAGACTTCATATCCGGGGTAGTACACCGTTACGGTGTCCCCCCACAACATCATCACTGATAACGGCACGAACTTCACGGCCGACGAGGTTAAACTCTGGTGCAAAAATATGGGCATTAAGCTCGACTACTCTTCAGTCTATCACCCTCAAACCAACGGTCAAGTTGAATGAGCAAATGGTCTAATCATGAGCGGCATCAAACCCAGATTAGTGCGGTCCCTTACGGAATCTAACATGCACTGGGTAGAGGAGCTCGACTCCGTACTCTGGGGGCTGCGGACCACGCCAAACCGTACTACCGGGTTCACGCCATTTTTTATGGTATACGGCGCAGAGGCAGTTTTGCCCTGCGATATAATTCATGACTCACCTCGAGTGCGCATGTACGAAGAAAGAGAAGCCGAGTTGGATCGGCGGGACAGCTTGGACGCATTAGAGGAGGAACGCGACGTGGCAAAGGCTCGTTCCGCATTCTATCAGCAGCAAGCTCGAAGATATCAAAGCAGAGAAGTACGGGCTAAAACTTACAATGTTGGCGAACTAGTTCTACGCCTGCCGGACAAGAAAAAGGACAAACTCAAGCCCAAATGGGAAGGTCCCTTCATCATCGACCAAGTCCTGACCGGCGGAGCATACCGTCTGCGAAATGCATCGGACAACCGACTCGAGCCGAACCCATGGAATGCAGCCTGCCTCCGAAGATTCTACGCCTAGCGCCGGACTCAGAGTTCGTCTCCTTCCTCCGTCCACATTTTTACACTTCAGCTGTCTTTTGTTTCTCTCTTTTCTCCCACCTTTTTCATAAAAGCCCTTGAGGGCCTATTTGCGCATTGTTCGCACACACTTGATGTGCTACCCGCACTCATTATACCTGGGGGCTTCTTTAACAGAAGCTTACTTATACGGGCTTTATGCCCAACACATGTGTCAAAACTTCCGCATGTACCTTTTATTCACCATTATATGCATTGATATGACTTAAGTTTTGGCCAAGCTGGGTTGCCTGGCTCCTGTGCTTACCCCTACGTTCCCGATTGTTCGGCTAGGAGGTAAAGGGAGCACCTCTGCGATTGCTACTGCCGGGTTAGCCGGATGTGTACCTCAGACTGGGTGAAGCCGAAAGCTAGCGTCTTAAGGGAATATTCGGTCGGTGATTTGAAAGATGATTTTTCACATATTTAATTATCTGCCCCCATATGTTTTCCTGCTCTTTTCGCAGTCCGGACATGCACTTTAGGGCATGCCTCCCAGGGAAAGGAACCCTTAACGGAACTATTCTCCCTGGAAGATGTTTCTTACTAACCATGTAATATAACATAACTAGTTGGGCACTTGTCTGATAAAGCACTAATGACCCCTACGCCTGGTCTCCATGCATGCCCCGGTTTTTTCATAACCGAGAAGGTATTCAGACACACTCCAGACTCTAGGGTCCCGAGGTTGAAGCGAAAAGGTCGGCAAAGACAAACGATCTACAATCCGGCTAGAAGGCATTTTACATGTCACTTTAAATACATTGTCAAATCGACTGACTGTACTCCTCCTCAATCCCGTCTAACAGACTGTCTAATTTACAGTCCCGTTGGGAATACTTAGCGGCCAACTCTTCTTGGCCGTACACTAAGCTCACAGGGATCTCCTTCCCATCGGGCGCCACAGGTCTGACCTCGGCCATGTGGTTTGGATCCGCCTTCTTGTACCGCGTCTTCACCATGGCCCAGGCCTCCCTGGCACCTTGACGGCAGGCCGATATCTTCCATGAACGGAAGCGATGCCACGCTCCCTGAAGCTTCTCCGCAAGCTCTCCAAGGCCCTCGGGTAGGGAGAGGGACGGCCATAAGGCCTGGACGACACCACTCATCACATGCCGAACACGTTCGAGCAGTTGCACCAGCTCGGGAAGTTGGTCACCCGTTGAACCGGGCATTTCCTCCGCAGGACGACCTGTGAGCACACCTACAGACATATTTCTGGCAATTGACTTCCTCGCCGAACTCTTCTTTTCAAAAGAGTTTGCTCAAGCACTTACTATAGATGCCGCGACGAAGCCGCTAATTCTCCTTCACGGAGCCAGATAGCTCGGCCCGAACACCTTTTAGCTCTTCTCCAAGCTGGGTGTGGGCATCCTGGAGTTTGTTCCTCTCTTGCCGCACCTTCATAAGCACCCTCTCGCCGGCCTTCAGCTGGCGCAGTAGCTGTTGCTTGTCCGGATCAAGTCCGGCGACATCTGCAATATCATTGTCAGACTTATACGCACGCCGCACACCGCTTATCTTTTCAAAATAATGTGTTACCGGAGGGGGTCTCTGTGTCTCCTCCTGTGGCAGCTAGTGTGGCCTCAAGTTGGGCTTTGCACTCTTGTAGCTCCTGGGACAATTGGGTATTCTTCTCCGTGAGATCCTGCATATTAAATGAGCCTTAAATCAGTTACTTTAACTACTTTAAGTCTCGGGGGCTACTGACATATACAACTATTAAAATCTCTTACCCGTATGTCTTTTACATACTGCTCCGTGGCTCTGGTTAAACCATCTTGAGTGGCACGGAGGTGCGCATCTCCCGCGTTAAAGGAATTCAACGCCTCTGGGGAGAAACACGCGTCACGCAGTACTGTCCGGCGGCGCCTATGATTCATGGCGCTCTCCACCTCAGATCTGGTGGCGGACAGCCTGTCGGCATCCTCCGTTGGAGGAGTACCCGGCTCGCGCCTTGCGCTCGCCTCCCCCGGACCAGGTGGTGGAGCCTGGCTGGCGGAGGCTTGGTTGGCAACCTCTCCGGGCACAGTCCGGCGAGCGCTCTTCCTCCTGGAAAAGTCATGAGCATTAATACACCTCCTAGGAGTCTTTTCCCTAAATAACGGTCGCAAGCTATACCGTTGCGGCGACGTCTCGATTCGCACCGCACCCCTCTTCCACTTGCTGGGCCGGACTGACCCTTGTTGGTCAGCCGCCATGGGTTCGGCTTCCCGCCTTGAAGGCACCTCCTGTGAGACACCATTGTATACGGTGGTCAGAAATGCACAAGGACCAAATAATGGTGTCAGGACTTCGGTCATAATTACCTGGGAAGCCGGAGATAATCCGGGGTAGTCAGCCATAATGGCGACTAGAGCATTGTCCATGCTGAGTTGGTGGAACACCCCATCGATTAGCTCCACCTTTATGTCCGGATCCTCTTCGGAGGCCGGATCAAGGGATCTTCCCGGATCCTCGAGTTGTGGGGACGGACTATGTATGCTCCCCACATCCCGGCGCAGTTCCTGCGTCAGAACCATAAAGTAAGGTACTTAACTTTGAAAGCACGGGTCGGATAAATAAACGTCCGCTTACCCAGCTCCGAGGGTTATTCATGGAGAACCCATTCAATGGGCTCGTATGGAGGAAGTCCTCCTTCTCCCCCTTGTACATGCCGAACAGAATCTTCACTAGATCTGCGGCCGATCCCGGCCCCTTGCGGCCATGACGGGTGACATCATTCTCCCTGTTGAAATCCCACATGGGGTGGCCCCTATATTGGAGCGGCTGCACCCCTCGCATAATGGACGTGGCCATGACTCCAATCATGGTCAATCCGGAATGGGCCAGCAACCTTATCCGGCCCATCAAATAATGGACGCTTCTGTCTTCCTCCTGTTGAGGGCTCCGCGGGCGCCAACTTAGGCGATTCTTCAGAGGAGCCTTGCTGAACTCCAGGAGGCCGATCCGAACTGGGTCCGGCAGTGGAGAATCTTCTACATAAAACCATTCCGAAGGCCAGTCTTTGGACGCCTTCTTCGGGGTTCCGGATAGATATCCGGTCCCGCCGATGCGCCATATTTCGGCTCCGCCCACTTGATATATTGACCCCTTGTCACTAGTAGAAAAGGGTCAAATGAGCAGCACATTAGTGCCGGTTTGTATTAGAGCCGGCACTAATGTATACATTAGTGCCGGTTCGAACGGATTTGCATTAATGCTGGTTCGTGTTGAACCTTTAGTACCGGTTCGTGGCATGAACCAGTACTAAAGGGGTGGTGGCAGGCTGGCGTCAGGCCGGGGCCCCACGATCACCTTTAGTATCGGTTCGTGGCACGAACCGGTACTAAAGGTTAGAGCTTTAGTACCGGTTCGTGCCACGAACCGGTACTAAAGGGGTATGACCTATAGTGCCGGTTCGTGGCACGAACCGGCACTATAGGGCAATTTTCGCATCCTATGGGAAAATGTAAAACGGTTATAACTTTTGCATACGATGTCGGAAAAAAACATATAATATATCAAAAAATTCAGCATGAAAATCCGCATCCGATGGAGACAGCCTATGGCCTATTTGGAATTATTTAGAATCCTCAAATTCCAAAAGGAAAAAAAGATATGGTCAAATAATTTCAGTTTTTTTTAAAAAATTTGGTTAAATCTGGTCAAACTACTTATTCAAGAAGTATTAATGTTACTACATAATTATTCAAGAATATTAGTGTTACTAAATAATTATTTCAATTTTTTGAATTTTGGTCAAATCTGGTCAAACTATGGTCAAACTGTGGTCAAGCTATGGTCAAACTTATTCAAGAAATATTAGCGTTACTAAATAATTACTATTTTTTAGAATAATAGTTTCAAACTCAAACGGTGAAATGTGTGACTTCATGCTCAAGCTAAACTCCTGAGGGTTAATAGGATTAACATCTTACTATTGTCAGGAAAACAACAAGTGCAGACTCGGGAACGAAGGAGAATAGAACCCAAAAGTTAAGCGTGCTCGGGCTAGAGTAGTGAGAGGGATGGGTGACCGGTCAGGAAGTTAGATGATTTGGAATGAGTGATCCACACTTGAGCAATTAAGAGAGGTGATTAGAGACTAAATCATCAAATAATTCAGAAAAATTAAAAATCGAAAAAAAATCAAAATTTTTTTCCAAAATTTTCAAAAAAAAAATTCAAAAAAAAACCCTTTAGTGCCGGTTGGTAACACAAACCGGTACTAAAAGGTCCCCCATACCGGGGCATGAGCTCACGCCACGTGGTGGCACTTTAGCGCCGGTTCGTGCCGAACCGGTACTAAAGGGGGGGGGGCCTTTAGTGACCACCTTTTAGTGCCGGTTATGGAACCGGCACTAAAGGCCCTTACGAACCGGCGCTAAAGCTCCGTTTTCTACTAGTGTGTAAGAACGGGGTACGAGGCAAAATAGTCTCTTCCACGGCGCAAAATGGGGCTCGATGCCCAGGAATAGCTCGCAAAGAGCCACGAAACCCGCGATGTGCAAAATAGAGGCGGGCGTGAGGTGATGAAGCTGGAGTCCGTAGAACTCCAAAAGTCCCCAGAGAAACGGATGTATGGGAAACCCGAGCCCCCTTATTAGATAAGGGACGAAGCACACCCGCTCTCCTTTGGAGGGACTAGGGGTGGCCTCCGCTTGCTTTCCACCTTTGTAGGTGGCCAGCCCGGCTCGAACCGGGACCATAAAGGCCGGAGGAAGGTATCCCTCCGCTTGGAGCGTCACCAGCTCTTTGTGCGGAACTGAACATCTCCTCCAATCTCCTGGCTGAGGGCTGGGGGTGCAAGAGGAGGAGCTGCATCGACGGTCCATCATGGAATGGATTCTTGGTCGAAAGCGCTCCGATGAGTACTCGCGGAAGGAAGATGGTGTGATTTGGATCTGGATTCTTGCCTCTCTTATAGGCAGATTATTTGTGCAGCTAGGGGGTAAAATATAAAAATACCCTGGCCTTCTGCATTCGTGCGACACGTGGAAGAGGGCCATTATTGGGCGTGGAAGCCAAGGAGCACAACATTTGTAAGGAAGCCGGACACTATTCGGCAAGCACACGGAATTTGGAGGAGAACCCGCCTTGCAACGCCGAAGACAATATACGTGCTGGACTCGTCGTCATTGAAGCCTGGTTCAGGGGCTACTGAGGGAGTCCTGGACTAGGGGGTGTCCGGATAGCTGGACTATCATCATCGGCCGGACTCCAAGACTATGAAGATACAAGATTGAAGACTTCGTCCCGTGTCCGGATGGGACTTTCCTTGGCGTGGAAGGCAAGCTTGGCAATACGGATATGTAGATCTCCTACCATTGTAACCGACTCTGTGTAACCCTAGCCCTCTCCGGTGTCTACATAAACCGGAGGGTTTTAGTCCGTAGGACGAACAACCATTACAACAATCATACCATAGGCTAGCTTCTAGGGTTTAGCCTCCTTGATCTCGTGGTAGATCTACTCTTGTACTACCCATATCATCAATATCAATCAAGCAGGAGTAGGGTTTTACCTCCATCGAGAGGGCCCGAACCTGGGTAAAAACATCGTGTCCCTTGTCTCCTATTACCATCCGCCTAGACGCACAGTTCGGGACCCCCTACCCGAGATCCGCCGGTTTTGACACCGACAGCCGGTCTAGCACTTGTGTCAACCAACTCCTAGGACATATTTGATTCACCAAATGAAGGACTTGGAAGATGCTTTGATACGTCTCCAACGTATCTATAATTTATGAAGCATTCATGCTATTTTATTATCTGTTTTGAATGATTACGGGCTTTATTATACACTTTTATATTACTTTTGGGACTAACCTATTAACCGGAGGCCCAGCCCATATTGCTGTTTTATTGCCTGTTTCAGTATTTCGAGGAAAAGGAATATCAAACGGAGTCCAAACGGAATGAAACCTTCGGCAGCGTGATTTTTTGGAAGAATATGATCCTGGAGACTTGGAGTTCACGTCAGAAGATCCTCGAGGAGGCCAGGAGATAGGGGGCGCCCCTGTCTTGTGGGCCCCTCGAGCACCCCCAACCGACTTCTTTCGCCTATATAGTCCCACATACCCTAAAAACGTCCATGGAAAAGATAGATTGAGAGTTCCACCGCCGCAAGCCTCTATAGCCAATAAAAACCTCTCGGGAGCCCGTTCCGGCACCCTGCCGGAGGGGGAACCCATCACCAGTGGCCATCTTCATCATCCCGGTGCTATCCATGACGAGGAGGGAGTAGTTCACCCTCGGGGCTGAGGGTATGTACCAGTAGCTATGTGTTTGATCTCTCTCTCTCGTGTTCTCTCTATGGCACGATCTTGATGTATCGCGAGCTTTGCTATTATAGTTGGATCTTATGATGTTTCTCCCCCTCTACTCTCTTGTGATGAATTGAGTTTCCCTCTTGAAGTTATCTTATTGGATCGAGTCTTTGATTTGAGAACACTTGATGTATGTCTTGCCGTGTTTATCTGTGGTGACAATGGGATATCACGTGCCACTTGATGTATGTATTGGTGACCAACTTGCGGGTTCCGCCCATGAACCTATGCATAGGGGTTGACACACGTTTTCTTGACTCTCCGGTAGAAACTTTGGGGCACTGTTTGAAGTACTTTGTGTTGGTTGGACGAATTTGAGATTGTGTGACGCATATCGTATAATCATGCCCAGGGATACTTGAGGTGACAATGGAGTATCTAGGTGACATTAGGGTTTTGGTTGATTTGTGTCTTAAGGTGTTATTCTAGTATGAACTCTATGATGCATTGAGCGGAAAGAATAGCTTTATGTTATATTACTACGAACTCTTGAATAGATAGAACAGAAAGGATAACTTTGAGGTGGTTTCGTACCCTACCATAATCTCTTCGTTTGTTCTCCGCTATTAGTGGCTTTGGAGTGACTCTTTGTTGCATGCTGAGGGATTGTTATATGATCTATCTATGTTATTATTGTTGAGAGAACTTGCTGTAGGACCTTGAGAAGAGGTGTCTAGAGGGGGGGTGTGATTAGACACTAAGTACCAAAGTTGCAATTTTTAACTTCTTTAAGTTTACGTGGAGTTTAGGCACAAGTTTAACATTCACAATACATAACAAGCAAGCATGCAAAGAGTATATGAGTAGCGGAAAGTAAAGCATGCAACTTGCAAGAATGTAAAGGGAAGGGTTTTGGAGGATTCAAACGCAATTGGAGACGCGGATGTTTTTGTCGTGGTTCCGATAGGTGGTGCTATCGTACATCCACGTTGATGGAGACTTCAACCCACGAAGGGTAATTGTTGCGTGAGTCCACGGAGGGCTCCACCCACGAAGGGTCCACGAAGAAGCAACCTTGTCTATCCCACCATGGCCGTCGCCCATGAAGGACTTGCCTCACTAGCGGTAGATCTTCACGAAGTAGGCGATCTCCTTGCCCTTACAAACTCCTTGGTTCAACTCCACAATCTTGTCGGAGGCTCCCAAGTGACACCTAGCCAATCTAGGAGACACCACTCTCCAAGAAGTAACAAATGGTGCGTTGATGATGAACTCCTTGCTCTTGTGCTTCAAACGATAGTCTCCCCAACACTCAACTCTCTCTCATAGGATTTGGATCTGGTGGAAAGAAGATTTGAGTGGAAAGCAACTTGGGGAAGGCTAGAGATCAAGATTCATATGGTAGGAATGGAATATCTTGGCCTCAACACATGAGTAGGTAGTTCTCTCTCAGAAAATGTATGCTGGAAGTGTAGGTTCGTTCTGATGGCTCTCTCCACGAATGAAGAGTAGGTGGAGGGGTATATATAGCCTCCACACAAAATCTAACCGTTACACACAATTTACCAAACTCGGTGGGACCGAATCGAGAAACTCGGTCTGACCGATTTAGCAAATCTAGTGACTGTTAGGATTTTCGGTGGGACCGACATGCAACTCGGTAGGACCGATATGGTTAGGGTTAGGGCATAACGTAATCTCGGTGAGACCGATTACACAAACTTGGTGAGACCGATTTTGGTAATTAGCTAACCAGAGAGTTGGTCAGGCAAACTCGGTGGGACCAATTACTCAAAGTCGGTGGGACCGATTTTGGTAATAAGTTAAACAGAGAGTTTGCATTGTAATCTCGGTAGTACCGATTGCTCAAACTCGGTTAGACCGATTTTGGTAATGGACATACACTGAGAGATTACAATCCCATCTCGGTGAGACCGAGATCCCTATCGGTGAGACCGATTTGTCTAGGGTTTGTGGCAGTGGCTATGACATCTGAACTCGGTGGCGCCGGATAGAAAGAATCGGTGTGGCCGAGTTTGACTTTAGGTTTAGGTCATATGTGTGGAAGTGGGAAAGTAGTTGAGGGTTTTGGAGCATATCACTAAGCACTGTGGAGCAAGAAACTCATTAAGCAACACCTCATCCCTTCTTGATAGTATTGGCTTTTCCTATAGACTCAATGTGATCTTGGATCACTAAACTGTAAAATGAAGAGTCTTGAGCTTGAAGCTTGAGCCAATCCTTTGTCCTTAGCATCATGAAGGAGTTCCCACATCCTTTAGTCCATGCATCCATTGTTGAACTTATCTGAAACATACTAGATAAAAGTGTTAGTCCAACAAGAGATATGTTGACATTTATTACCAAAACCACCTAGGGAGCACTTGTGCTTTCAATCTCCCCCTTTTTGGTAATTGATGACAACATACATCAAAGCTTTAGATAAAGATATACAGAATAGCAAGTAAAGCTTTGGAAAGGCATGTAACAAGCATAGGCTCCCCCTACATGTATGCAATCATGTAAATATGGAATATAGAGTCATGTGAGAGCATAACCATGATAGAGTAGGCAATGTGTTACATGTATCTTGGCCATATGCATCAAAGCAAAGAATATTAAAGAAAATACCTTCATGCCCATGAGTCCTTCTTGCAAACAGTATGTACATCAGCAAGAATTCCTCATACACATGATTGTGATGCATATACTTACCTTGTAGTCTTGAGTTGGCTTAGGATGGTATGAACCTGCGTAAACAAGGTTAGATAACACAGGTACATCTACTAGCCAGAGCAAACAGAAGAAACCACAAGAATACCAAGGCTGGGATGACATGTAGAGAGTGAGTACTAAATACCACATTGGATTAGACATGTCCCAAGAGTAAAGATATGCAATGAATTTAAATGATTTCTTTCCCTTAGATGTCTTGCTCCCCCTGAATCTAGCATGGGATACTGGGAGAAGATAGGGAACAAAAAATCAGAGCTGAAAGATATAAATGAACAGAACTAATGCAAATAAGCACATATGAACATGTCTTTCCCCTCAAGAAGACATGTGGCATCTCTCCTCTTGAACACCAAGCATCTGGGATCCTTGAGAGATACTTTCTACTTGAGTATTCTCTCCCCCTGGAGATCTCTTTCTCCCCCTGAGGAGGTGATACTCTCTCTCTCTCTGATGTGATCTCTCTTAGTGATAAGCTTTGATGTGATCTCTCTCCCCCTTTGACATCAATTTCCAAGAAGGGTTCGATCCTTGAGTCACATCACAAAGCATTTTTATAAATGGGTTGCTTGTAGAGGACAAGATTCATTGAGTGGAGCTGGATCAGAAGAAACACAGAATAAGTGGCAAACTGTTTTTCCTGTTATGAAATCGGTGGCACCGAGTGGTATGCTTCGGTTGTACCGAAAGGATTCGGTTGGACCGAAAACAACAAATCAGTGAAACCGAGTTCATTGCAGAGAAAACACTTGTCACCACAGCTCACTAGACTAGTAAGATCTCACAAAGATTTGCAAGGAATGTACTGAATGATATGCAATGAATTGGATGCAGAAAATGCAGAGCAAACAGAAAGAAATCTAGATGAAGTTTCTTTTTTTGTTTTTTGGTTTTGTTTGAAAGGGGAAACTAATATGCATGAGACAAATGCAAAAACACAGAAAAGAACACAAGAGAACTTCATCTAGGGATGGTCGGCGACAAAGTCACCTATGTTAGAGTATATTGACTTAGGAGTCAAGTGAGATCACTTGATCATAGGTCATACTCATCGTTTAAGCTCAAAATGGGGTTGCCATTTTTCGTTTAAGCATCTTGATGTATTCACATCTTGTCGAGTTGCTTTAGCTCATGACTTGGAGTAAAGCTTCTCTAAGATGGAATACCATACCTTGGTTGGTGGTGTTGTCCATGTAGTTGAACTTGTGTGGGTTGCTCAAGGTTGATGTAGCTCATCAAGAGTTGGGAGCACCACTTGGAATTTGAGTCCATCTACCTACATTGGTTAGTTCTTGCAAGGAAGAGCACTTGTGTATCCAAAAGTGACAATCATGAAGCTCAACATAGAATTTGTCAAAGGATATGTTTGAATGGTTCCGTGCTTCCTTGTCTTCAACCACCATAGTGTAGAGACTTGGTGATGTAGAGATTGCTCAAGATGTGAGTAGATTACAATCTCATGGAATTTGATTCAACCAAGTACCTACATGGGTTATCAGGGTAAGATACATACTGGGAGCACCCCAGCCTCCTCAGAGATCAGTGATTCCTGGCCGTCGGATCCCGTCCTTGATGCGTTCTTGACCATCGAATCTCGCCCTCGAATGATCCCGTTCGTTGGATCGAAACGCGACACTGTCGATCGAAACAGTGTCGAATCCGGTGCCACCGCCCGTAAAATCGGTGCCACCGCCGAGGGCATTTCTGAGATTTCACGTACCCGCCGCCAGATGGCTTCCCTCGATTCCTTCCTCCCATCCTGCGCGTCGTCCTCTTCCTCCCCTCACTTTCCCCTTCCATAACCTAGCTCCCTTCCTATCTGCCTCCTCCCCTCCCACCGCCGCCGCTGCACGTCCTGCTCCCGTCCTCTTTTTCTCCTCCCCTCCCATTGCCCATCTCCTCCTCGCCTGCCGAGCCCTTCCGCCGCCGCCGCCACCCGTCCTGCTCGCTTCCTCTCTGTCTCCTCCCCTCCCATCGCCCATCCACCCTGGCCCATCTCCTCCCCGCCTGCCGAGCGGACGCGGCCGCTCGTGCCACTGCTCTACTGGAGGAGTGCGCCACAAAAGCGGCCAAGCGCGAGGTGCCTGCAGACCGCACCGGTGGCCGCCGCCATGGGGACCGACGAGGGCATCATGATGAGGTGAGGATCGTGATCTCTCTCTCTCTCTCTCTCATCGATGCTTCTTCCATCTCCCATCGTGCAGGTTGCCGTTGCGTCCATAGCAGAGGGGATCCGGCCGGCATGCCGCATCAAACCCTGCTCCAAGCCTGCATCTACTACCTCGCCAGGTGACAGGAGGGGGACAGCTCAAACAGGTATAGCTAGCTCACCACAGCTCGCTCCATCTTCCTTCTTCTCTGTTTGAGCATGTAGCTACTATTCATATTTATGTGGTGGAAACATGTTCAGAGAAGTCGCCCAGAGAATTGGTTCAGTTAACCAGTCAGATTTATTCTTTATGTCATACGAATTGGCTATTCAGAGAACAAATCATGATTTATGTAGTAGAAATACGTTAGTGGGCTATGTGTGAAGGAAGTAGGTCTCACATATGTTCTCTTTAGCTTCATGCCTTTATGAAATGGGATGTCTGGTTCATCCGTAAGGGGTCGTAGACATGCCATATTGCAAACTAAAACCACACCCTTGCAGTGTTCATAATTGTTATAAAAGCTTCAGGTCTTAATGGGACTCGGGGGTCTAAGTGATGTGTTCTGTTTCTAATGGACTGTTTTCGGGGCCAATTGTTCTATTTTCTTTATTTATTCATATCAAACGTATGAAGTCGATCAACAAGGAGCAACTTTATTCATGCACCCTATTTTTTCTCACTTCCCCTCTGAGTTTACAGGAAATTGCTGAAATCACAGAGTAGCATGGAAAGATTGATGAGGCTGCTGAAATCAAGCAGGAAGTTGTTGTAAGTTTGCACGTGCACTAGAATTTTGGATGAACTGTTCGTCCACTATAATCATGATGTGTTCATTTGGTGTTAGGCTCCTGCTCTAAACTCACATGCACTAATTAGTGTTCTATACAGAACAAACCTTTTCATTTTGGCTGATCTCTCAATTTTCCATATACATATGTTGTCCCGGTATGCCTAATTTTATATTCAGAGGTAGCATTGATCTACTTGCCTCCTTCAAATGGCCATATGTGTTGCTTTGTTTTACTTCTCTTCGCCTCCTTCAAAAGGCCATATGTGTTGCTTTCTTTTACTTCTCTTTCGCCTCCTTCAAAAGGCCATATGTGTTGCTTTCTTTTACTTCTCTTTCGTATCCAGCTGTTTAGATCTAGCATTTAAATACGATTAGGTGTAATGTGAAGCATTTGCTTCATTTGCTAGACAGAGGTACCGATTGCTGGATCGTTTATGTTGCTATCTGTTGCAACAATGTATCCATGAACTGGGACACCTATGAACTATTTGATACGCCTTTTACGTGTTTGCTTTTGGTCTTGACAGAGGTGCTTGTGCCTCTTACATCCTCTCATGTGCAATCTTTCAATTCTGAAATAGTACATTTAATTGAAGGCTAGAAAAGATTTAGTTCTTATATCAGGAGTCACTACAAGTGCCTATTTATTGAAACGTTTCCCCAGATTTAGTTCTTATATCAGGAGTCACTACCGATCAACTGTAGTTATAATATTTCGTGTGTTTTTTCCAGAGGAAATGCATTGGACTATCCGCTCTACAGCGTGGATTGGGTGGCCAGACTCTGCGTCCGTGTATCTCTCCTGTGGCATTATCGTGGTGGTCTTGAAATTGGCCCTGTCAAGCTTATACACATGGTTCTCGTCGATGAGTGATGCCCATAGGATAGCTCCATCAGAGAAAACACCTCCACACACCCCTCTGCAGCCATGAACAAACACAATGGGTATTGTATTTTTCATGTCGCATGTTCTATGTTCAGCAGTATCTTTTAACGTATCTACATTCTAAACTTTTGATCACCTATCATCGACAGATTGTGTGCATCTTCTAAAGAAACAGGGAAAGGAAGCGTTGTCTGTAGATCACTTTTCCCTTGAAAAAAATAGACAGCGACGAGGTAAACATATAGTTTCCTTCATGAGATGCTTTGTTCAATTTCAGGCAATATCATTCATATCAGACCCTATGTTTAAATTTGTTCTTCAGCTTACCATCGTCGTTACAATCGAATGGAGGGGAACCCCTTTGCTGTGTTGCTCTACAAAAAAACACCTCAGAGTTTCACACCTTTTGGATCCTACCTTTTTGTACCTGCTCAAGACCTGTTATTCAGCTCATGTGCATATTATGACCCGTGTCATCTGTCAGTGTTTCTAAATGGTCGGTGTTTCTATATGATGCCAGTGTTTATTTATGACTGAATTTCTTATTAAGTGGCCAGCAACATGATTTATAATTAATTAGTTATGACCTCCAATGCGCCAAAACATCTATATTCCCAGTCCATTATCATGTCTGATGGTATGAAGTTCGGCGGGCACCGCGCGGCAAGCCACGCCCCCTGATGCACTACTGAGTGCTTCCTCTATATGTACAAATGACCAGGTCTAATTATTATGAATCCTATGTACAGATGATCAAGTATCTATCCTTTATGTGTACATAACCTGGATTATTGCTTCCTGTTACTACATCATTGACATGAAATGCTTCTAACCCTTTGTTCAACGGCCCATCAGAATTGACAGCCATCATGGCTATCTAAATATTCTTCTAGCATCTCATAGGTGTCATGCTATGTTGTATTTTGCTTTGTTAGCGGGTTGGTTATGGCCTGAGAAGGTAGTCTATTTCTATCAGGTGCAAAATAGAATCATGTGTGATAATGGAGAGAAGGATGCTTCTCTTCTCTCGAAGACCACATGATTCCTGCCTTTTAGTGATTGATTTTGCTGACTCAGAACGATGATTTGTTTGCTTTATAGTAACCATTGCCTTTGCCAATTTATTTTTCCTTCGATTAATATCTAAATGTAATTTTGACTCGAAGTTCTCTATTCAATACATGCATAATAATTTTTGCTCAAAAAATACATGCGTAATGTGTAGCTTTTCTGTCAATTGGAAGTGAGCTTCGTTGACCTGGTAGATTTTAAATTAGACTAGCCGCACCTGTGTATTTCTATCAGCTTTTACTATCTGTTCTTCAATGGATCAGTTGCATCAGACTGTAGGTACTGTTGACTGTAAAGTAATAAATCCAGCTCTGCATGCTTTTGTCCGTGCAACTAAGATCAATTTTCTGACTCATTTATTGTGAAATCTTATTCTACAAGAGGCAAAAGGTCATTTCTGTTTGTTCTTAATGTTAATATGTATTCGTGCCTCCGATACCCTCACAAATATGTCGTCCCATGCGATGGGGGTGATATTTTGAATGTTCGCGTGTACTGGGATTGGCTTTATATATTCTGCAGTTTGGTTTATGTCATAGAGAGTACTGAGTTTAATGGTGAAGTTGCGTTTTGGTGCTGATACTTTTGTTGTAGATGGCGATGACTGATCTGCAGGCTCTTGTTGTGGGGAACAAGAACCTGACCATCTATGTGTATGTTTCGCGTCTGTAGCAGCATTGTGGATCCACTGATAATGGTCCTATCAAACACACTGACATGGTCCTTTTGGATGTGCAGGTACATGGCTTCTCTAGACCCCGTGCCCTATGTCGTTTGTAATTTTCTCCTGCCTTTGCTTCTTGGTAATTGATGTTTGTTGTTTATTGGCAGGTCTAACATATATGCTGAGATTGGTGAGAAGCTTGTGCCTAAGTTTAATTGAGACAACCACATCCATGTTGTTTCTTGGCATGGGCAACCACATCTATGCTAATATTGGGGAGAAGCACGTGCTAATACCCTTTTTTGTGACTTGCATTGATATATTGATATTTTTCTTAATTGACCCCACCAAAATATATCTCAATGCAGCTATTCTCTAATCTAAACATGGAAGACTTTCAACAGCCTCTTAGTTTTCATGCATTTAGCAAGAGAATGCTACTTTGTTACTTGGTTTGATAAAATAACTACAACAAAGATATATAGATCTCGTGTCTTACTCAATGTGTTCTATAATGATGAAAGCCTCTTTTATTTGCCAGGCTCCTGAGCTCCTCTATAGGTCTCTTGCTGTGAAGCTTGTGGTTGGCATGACTTTCAAGGTCTGATATCCTCTAGCATGCAACCATTTTTGGAGGGACTCAAGTTTGAACTGACTGATTTTTTCCAGTATTCAATTCTTGTGAGGGTGGAGTTGGAGAAGGTGGGGCGTCAGAGCAGAGCCAGTTGCAGCATCCACGACCTCCTCGGGCATGGCCAATCCTGCCAGATTGACCAGGTTGCAGGGTTTGGTCAGCAGTGTGTGTGGCCAGTGGTTGGAGCACACTGAATTCGAGGAACAATGCCGTCGTCGACCATGTATTCAGGTAGTTCCTGATTTTCTCTCCTGTTGTGGTGGTCCTATAGGTTACTATTTACATGATGCATTGGTCGCAGTTGGTGTCGTGCTTACGTGTCTGCTATAATGCCTATGCTGCAACATGACATGTGTTAATGTAGTGTTTATTAAAGTTTGGTCAGCATGCTAAATAAGTCCAATGTCCATATGTTTATGTTTCTATACCTTATGTGATTAAACATGGGGTTTATCAGTGTGTAACAGATCCTGAGAGTTTTGTCAGGATAGGGAGAGACACTGAGGCAAAAGGCAAATGTACATGCTCCTTATTACTTATCATAAACATTTTCCCGTGAGTTCTTTTTTATTGTTTCTCATCTGAAATTGGATTCATAATGATGCCATTGTTACATCTCATTTTGTAATAGTTATCTTCTGATATTATGTTTTGCTTAATTAAATGTCATGTATGCATTTAAAGTTTTCAACTTTATTCATGTTCTTGTGTTCTGCTTATACTTTCCCAGGATAACAAGATGGTTTCTGGCAAACAATTATCAGGAAATTCAGCTAGGTATGAGGCACAATAAAGGTGACAATAAGATGTGCGGGCAATTATCTTTGTTTTCGTGACCATGCTGATGAGGGTGGAGCTGCCATTGAGGCACATTTGGCCTCCGAGGTATCAAACCCTCCAACCTCCATTTTCTTTAGGATGGTCCCGAGCCCATCTCACCTTGGTCTTCTCCCATGGATTCGATTGTGTGCATGGATGAGGAAAGAGTCATTGCAAGAGGTGTTGGTGGAGACGGAGGTTGAGTGGACGATCGACATACACGGCGTCATCTATAACTGCCTCTATGGCTTCCTCGGCCTCCATGTCAGCCTCCCTGCTTCACTACCGCAAAAGGGTATAAGTCCAGTTCTCATTCTTATACATAGTTCTTACAATATAGATCGATGATATATGATGCTTCCATGGTAAGATAAAGGAATGACTGATGCTATTTCCTGGCCTATGGTTGTTGACTTACTATTTTTTATTGCCATGGTTTATTGTTTGTCATCTAAAAACTGATTCAGATCGATATGGGGGTCTTCTAATTTGCATCTGATCGAGATGCTTTGTTCCTGATTCATATTTGTTTGTCCATGATCTTCAGGTTTGCAGCGTTGTGTGGTGATGGCCCTGCCCCTGGCCAATATCGACGCTCATAGGAGTGATCTTTGGCTATGGAGGCGTAGCTTCGGATGGTCTACAACAGTGTCTGGTTTCTCTGGTGGCTCTGATTATGTCACGTCATGTTGGTTGGCATACATTTATTTCTGTATTTGGCACTTTTGGTTGGCTGATGTTGTTATGTTGTCCACGGAAACACAATACTTATGTTGGTGTCTATTATAGACTTTTGTTGTTCTACTGCCTGCACCCTGTTCGTTTAGAAGATGAAGGGGATGGATGCAAACTTATGTATGCAATGCAGGATGATCATGGTAGCTTATGTAATTGTCGGTGGTCTTCTGTATGAACGGTTTGCTTCGATATTTTTGTGTTATTTTCTCCCCTGATGCACTACTGAATGCTTCCTCTATATGCACAAATGACCTGGTCTAATTATTGTGATCCTATGTACTCCTAATCCTATTCTATCATGCCGCATTTCCTGTAATACATCAAGTATCTATCCTTTGTGTCTACATAACCTGGATTGTTGCTTGCTCTTGCTACATATTTGATATGAAATGCCTATATCCCTTTGGTCAGCGGCCCATCAGAATTGACAGCCATCATAACTATCTAAATATTCCTCTGGCACCTCATAGGTATCATGCTATGTTGTATTTTGCTTTGTTAGCGGGTTGGGTATGGCTGCACCTGGTGGGGGTGCGGCAAGCTGCACTTATTTATTGTTTTGAAGAATTCATGAGGTCAAATATCCGATGAATTACTTTCAGCGTCGAACATTGCACTACTATATTGTTTTGGATTTTGTGGCTCAAAACAGCTATATAAGAGGTTTGATCATTGAGCTTTTTTTTATTAATTCGTTGATACATTTCCATCTTGATATAGTCTTTGCATTTTCATCCTTAATAGACACACACACACACACACACACACACAAGGGGGTTGGGTTTCGGCAAGTAGCACCTCTTTGATTAAGTTGTCCTGTTACATGTGCTAAACTTGCTTTCCTACTAATGCATCATGCGGTTTGATCTCCGCTACTTGGCCATATCGATTGGACCGGCACCTGATCTCCGCTACTTGGCCATATCGATTGGACCGGCACCCTCGCGCCAAGGCGCGTTGCCGTTCTAGTATAACATGCAAGATGCAAATATATCCAAGACATAAGCTTTCCATCATAAGAGAAATATCAAGGATTAATCATAAGCTCATGTCTTGCATGTATCCAATGGAGTTCCTACTCCAAGTTTGAAGCATCAATGATGTTCAATTCTCCTCTTAACCTGCAAAACACTTTCTCATCAAGAGGTTTAGTGAATATATCCGCTAATTGCTTTTCGGTGCGAACATGCTTAAGATTAATGTCACCCTTAGCAACATGATCTCGAATGAAATGATGACGAACTTGAATATGCTTAGTTCGAGAATTTTGTACAGGATTATGACCAATTTTAATAGCACTTTGATTGTCACAAAGCAATGGAACATGTTTCACATATATCCCATAATCTTTAAGAGTTTGGGTCATCCAAAGTAATTGAGCACAACATGAACCAGCGGCAATGTATTCCGCTTCGGTGGTGGATAAGGATACCGAGTTTTGTTTCTTGGAGGACCAAGACACAAGAGATCTACCAAGAAATTGACAAGTACCCGAAGTGGACTTTTTATCAACCTTATCTCCGGCATAGTCCGAGTCGGAGTAGCCAACAAGATCGAAAGAGTCCCTCTTAGGATACCAAATGCCAAAATTTGGTGTATGGATTAAGTATCTCACTATCCTTTTCACGGCCTTAAGATGACATTCTTTAGGAGCAGCTTGATATTGTGCACACATGCACACACTTAGCATGATATCGGGACATGAAGCACATAGATATAACAATGAACCAATCATAGAGCGATAAACCTTTTGATCAACCGGTTTACCATCTTTGGTCAAATCAAGATGTCCACTAGTAGGCATGGGTGTAGACATACCTTTGCACTCTTGCATATTGAACTTCTTGAATAAGTCCTTGGTGTACTTCGTTTGAGAGACAAAGGTATCTTCCTTAGTTTGCTTGATTTGCAAACCAAGAAAGAATTTGAGTTCACTCATCATAGACATCTCAAACTTCTCCGACATTAGCTTCCCAAACTTTTCACTAAAATGAGGGTTAGTTGAACCAAATATAATATCATCAACATAGATTTGGCACACAAATAGTTCTCCATTAACCCTTTTAGTAAAAAGAGTAGAATCAATTTTCCCAATTTCAAAGCCTTTTTCAATGAGGAACTTGGTCACGCATTTATACCACGCTCTAGGAGCTTGTTTAAGACCATAAAGGGCTTTGTGAAGTTTGTAAACATGATTTGGTTTCTTAGGATTGACAAAGCCGGGAGGTTGTTTAACATAAACTTCCTCCTCTATTTCACCATTTAGAAAGGCAGTTTTAATGTCCATTTGGTATAAGGTGATATCATGATGATTAGCATAGGCAAGTAAGATGCGAATGGACTCAAGTCTAGCAACGGGAGTGTATGTCTCACCATAGTCCATACCTTCGACTTGTGTGTAGCCTTGGGCGACGAGACGTGCTTTGTTGCAAACTACTTGTCCATCTTCATCTTGCTTGTTGCGAAACACCCATTTGGTACCGATGATGTTGTGGTTGTTGTCGGGCTTCTCAACCAATGTCCAAACTTGATTCCTCTCAAAGTTGTGTAGCTCTTCATGCATAGCATTTATCCAATCCGGATCTTCCAATGCTTCTTCAACCTTCATAGGTTCAATGCTAGAGATGAAAGAATAGTTTTCACAAAAGTTAGCTAAACGAGTTTTAGAGCGAGTGATTCTCCCAGTTCGAATATCATTGTAGATTTGCTCGACGGGATGGTCTTTAGCAATTCTTGCTCGACCTCGTGAAAGCCTTTGCTTGGTTCTTGGTTGAACTTCTTCTTCATCTTGTTCTTCTTCTTGGCCTTCTTCATTGTTGGCGTTGTCGTTCTCCTGTCGTGGTAGAGAAGGAGGTTGTTGACATTCATCTTGATGCACTTCCTTGTTTTCTTCATCTTGGTGTGTCCCACTTGTGGACGCTTCTGTATCAACTCTTGGTTCACCTTGTCGTGAAGTAGAAGCTTCCACTTGGACAGACGAGGTACTCTCCTTCACCTTCGTTGGACGGACCTTGCCAATAGACAAGTCTTGGATTGCTTCCGAGGGGTCTTTGTCTCCTACATCAATTGGCAATTGCTCTACTTGCGAGCCGTTAGATTCATCAAACTTCACATCTACCGTCTCTTCAACCTTTCGAGTGAAATTGTTGTAGACACGGTAAGTGTGAGAGTTTGAGCCATAACCTAGTAGCAAACCTTCATGAGACTTAGGAGCAAATTTAGAACGACGATGCTTGTAAAGAATGTAGCACTTTGAGCCGAATACTTGAAAGTATCCAACTTGGGGTTTGTTACCGGTGAGGAGCTCGTACGCCGTCTTGCTGAGTAGCTTGTGAAGATACAAGCGATTTGTTGCATGACAAGCTGTCTCAACCGCTTCTGCCCAAAAGTGCTTCGGCGTCTTGTACTCATCAAGAATCGTTCTCGCCATTTCGATGAGCGTCCGGTTCTTCCTCTCAAGAACTCCATTTTGTTGAGGTGTGTACGTAGCCGAGAACTCATGTGAAATCACTTCTTCATCAAGAAAGGTGTTCACATTTGCGTTCTTGAACTCCGTTCGGTTGTCACTGCGAACCTTCTTGATCTTCACTTCAAATTGATTTCGGGCCTTCCTAGCGAAGTTTTTGAAGATCTTTTGGACTTGCGATTTATCATCGAGAAAGAACACCCACGTAATTCTTGAAAAATCATCAACTATAACTAGACCAAAAGAATTTCCACCGAGACTCTTGTAAGAGTTGGGACCAAAAAGATCCATGTGAAGTAGCTCGAGTGGCCTCCTTGTGGTCATGATGTTCTTCACGAGATGCCTTCCTCCAACCTATTTACCTGCTTGACAAGCACTGCGAAGTCTATCCTTATCAAATATGACATCGTTAACACCAAGGATATGATTCCCTTTAATAAGCTTGTCAAGGTTTCTCATGCCAACGTGACCTAGGCGTCTATGCCATAACCAACCTTTTGAGGATTTAGCAATGAAGCAAGTTTTAGGTTGAGCCTTTTTAGAGAAATCAACAATGTAAAGATCACCTCTACGTATACCATTAAAGACCATTTTATGATTGTCTCGACGAAACACTTGGCAATCTACTTCAGTAAATAGGACATTGAAACCGAAATCAGCAAGTCTAGATACTGAAAGTAAGTTGTAGCCAAGAGATTCAACGAGCATAACATTCTGAATGGAGCTATCATGTGAGATGGCCACCTTACTGAGGCCAACCACCTTACCCTTTGAGTTGTCACCGAAAGTGACATACTTTCGAGGACTATCATTTTCAGCAAGATCACGAAACAAGTCTTTATCTCCGGTCATGTGATCGGTACATCCACTGTCAAGAACCCATTCCTTTCCTCCTGACATATATCCCCGAAGATTTTCCATAAGACCAAAATGTCTCATTGCATCGTCAAGATCAAAGTCACTATCATCATCCTCATCATAGTATCCATGTTCAACATCGTCATGTGGTGGATCAAGTCCTGGAGAGGGTAATTCGTTAGAGTGAGTTTGACAATGATCTTGCTTATGAATTCTTATAGCTTCGGAAATAATATCACCAATAATTCCAACATCTCCTTTGGCACGCACAAGGTTTGTAAGTTCAAATAGACGATCACCAAACATAGGATCACTAGTATTCATCTTACTCAAGGTAATAGACTTATGGAGAATTTCATCTAGATTTTTTGAGGAATAATTTGGAAAGCGTTCCTTAAGAAATTTCCATATAGTGTAGGCACACTCAAGAGTAGGCAAGTTTCTAATTAAGTTTCTAGGCAAGCCTCTAGTGATAAGATTAACAGTTCTAAGATTCCTAATCATGTCAATTGACTCATCAAGGGTAGGATGCATAGGATCAACATGAGGTGCACAAGGGCTAGCAATATACTTTGTCAAATGATATTGATTGAAAATTACAAGCATCTCATTTTTCCACTCATGAAAATACTCTCCATTAAGTATATGCACTCTATTTCGAAGACTCCCCAAAGTAGACTCATCCATTTTCCTCCAATGGTGATTAAACCAAGGCAATGGAGACCAATGCTCTGATACCACTTGTAGGACCTTGAGAAGAGGTGTCTAGAGGGGGGGGGGTGATTAGACACTAAGTACCAAAGTTGCAATTTTTAACTTCTTTAAGTTTAAGTCGAGTTTACGCACAAGTTTAACATTCACAATACATAACAAGCATGCATGCAAAGAGTATATGAGTAGCGGAAAGTAAAGCATGCAACTTGCAAGAATGTAAAGCGAAGGGTTTTGGAGGATTCAAACGCAATTGGAGACACGGATGTTTTTGTCGTGGTTCCGATAGGTGGTGCTATCGTGCATCCACGTTGATGGAGACTTCAACCCACGAAGGGTAACGGTTGCGTGAGTCCACGGAGGGCTCCACCCACGAAGGGTCAATGAAGAAGCAACCTTGTCTATCCCACCATGGCCGTCGCCCACGAAGGACTTGCCTCACTAGCGGTAGATCTTCACGAAGTAGGCGATCTCCTTGCCCTTACAAACTCCTTGGTTCAACTCCACAATCTTGTCGGAGGCTCCCAAGTGACACCTAGCCAATCTAGGAGACACCACTCTCCAAGAAGTAACAAATGGTGCGTTGATGATGAACTCCTTGCTCTTGTGCTTCAAATGATAGTCTCCCCAACACTCAACTCTCTCTCATAGGATTTGGATCTGGTGGAAAGAAGATTTGAGTGGAAAGCAACTTGGGGAAGGCTAGAGATCAAGATTCATATGGTAGGAATGGAATATCTTGGCCTCAACACATGAGTAGGTAGTTCTCTCTCAGAAAATGTATGCTGGAAGTGTAGGTTCGTTCTGATGTCTCTCTCCGCGAATGAAGAGGAGGTGGAGGGGTATATATAGCCTCCACAAAAAATCTAACCGTTACACACAAGTTAACAAACTCGGTGGGACAGAATCGAGAAACTCGGTTGGACCGATTTAGCAAATCTAGTGACCGTTAGGATTTTTGGTGGGACCGACATGCAAATCGGTAGGACCGATATGGTTAGGGTTAGGGCATAATGTAATCTCGGTGAGACCGATTACACAAACTCGGTGAGACCAATTTTGGTAATTAGCTAACCAGAGAGTTGGTCAGGCAAACCCGGTGGCACCAATTACTCAAACTCGGTGGGACCGATTTTGGTAATAAGTTAACCAGAGAGTTTGCATTGTAATCTCGGTAGTACTGATTGCTCAAACTCGGTTAGACCAATTTTGGTAATGGACATACACAGAGAGATTACAATCCCATCTCGGTGAGACCGAGATCCCTATCGGTGAGACCGATTTGTCTAGGGTTTGTGGCAGTGGCTATGACATTTGAACTCGGTGGCGCCGGATAGAAAGAATCGGTGTGGCCGAGTTTGACTTTAGGTTTAGGTCATATGTGTGGAAGTGGGAAAGTAGTTGAGGGTTTTGGAGCATATCACTAAGCACTGTGGAGCAAGAAACTCATTAAGCAACACCTCATCCCTTCTTGATAGTATTGGCTTTTCCTATAGCTCAATGTGATCTTGGATCACTAAAATGTAAAATGAAGAGTCTTGAGCTTGAAGCTTGAGCCAATCCTTTGTCCTTAGCATCATGAAGGAGTTCCCACATCCTTTAGTCCATGCCACTCCATTGTTGAACTTATCTGAAACATACTAGATAAAAGTGTTAGTCCAACAAGAGATATGTTGACATTAATTACCAAAACCACCTAGGGAGCACTTGTGCTTTCACTTGCACTAGTGAAAGTATGAACCCTATGCCTTGTTTCCTATCATTGCAATACCGTTTGCGCTCACTTTTACCATTAGTTACCTTGCTGTTTTTATATTTTCATATTACAAAAACCTTTATCTACCATCCATATTGCACTTGTATCACCATCTCTTCGCCGAACTAGTGCACCTATACAATCTACCATTGTATTGGGTGTGTTGGGGACACAAGAGACTCTTTGTTATTTGGTTGCAGGGTTGTTTGAGAGAGACCATCTTCATCCTACGCATCCCACGGATTGATAAACATTAGGTCATCCACTTGAGGGAAATTTGCTACTGTCCTACAAACATGTGCACTTGCAGGCCCAACAACGTCTACAAGAAGAAGGTTGTGTAGTAGACATCAAGCTCTTTTCTGGTGCCGTTGCCGGGGAGGTGAGTGCTTGAAGGTATATGTTTAGATCTTGCAATCGAATCTTTTTGTTTCTTGTTTTATCACTAGTTTAGTCTATAAAAGAAAACTACAAAAAAATGGAGTTAAGTTTGTCTTATATGCTTCGTCTTTTTAATATCTTTCGTAAGTATGATGAAAATAAAATTGTGCTCAAGTGCTAGAAGAAGAATTACATAGAATGCTTGTCATGAAATATGTGAATGATGAGCATGATTGCAATGTTGTTAGTATGAATTCCTTGAATATCCATCATGCTAATGATATGCAAAGCCACAAGCTTGGGGATGCTATGTTTGATGAGTATGATATTTTTAGTCCCCCAAGCTCTGATGAGAATATTTATTATGATGAAAGCATGCCTCCTATTTATGATGGTTATATTGATGAAAGTGGGTTTGGAAGAGTGTCAACTTTATTTAGTGATGATTCCGCTATTTCGGAAGAGGTTCCAATTGATTATGAGAACAAAGTTGCTATCTATGATGATTATTGTGATGACTTGTATGCTATTAAGAATAATGATAACCATGAAACTTGTCATCATGATTTTAGTTTTCAATTGGATTATGCCTCACATGATAAATATTTTGTTGAGTTTGCTCCCACTACTATTCATGAGAAGAAATTTGCTTATGTGGAGAGTAGTCAATTTTCTATGCTTGTAGATCATGAAAAGAATGCTTTATGTACTGGTTATATTGTTGAATTCATTCATGATGCTACTGAAAATTATTATGAGGGAGGAACATATGCTTGTAGGAATTGCAATAATATTAAGTTCCCTCCCTACGTGCTCGAAATCTTGAAGCTATGCTTGTTTTACCTTCCTATGCTAGTTGATTATTGTTCCCATAAGTTGTTTTCTCACAAAATCCCTATGCATAGGAAGGGTTAGACTTAAATGTGCTAGTCATATGCTTCATGATGCTCCCATTATGTTTCAATTCTTATCTTTTGTGTGAGCATCATTGTCATCATCATGCCTAGCTAGAAAGGCATTAAAGAAAAGCGCTTGTTGGGAGACAACCCAATATTTATCCTTACTATTTTTGTGCGTCCACATGATTATGCTACTGTAGTAATCATGTTTTATAGCTTTTGTTTCAATAAAGTTCCAAGTAAGACCTTTAGGATAGCTTACGGTGATAGTTGTGTTGATTCTGCTGAAAATCGGAAACTTTTGCACCCAATAAATTAGTTTTGTTAATTCACAGAAACATGCTTATAATCTGATTCTTTTTGCTCTAGATTGGTTCATGAATTTCTTAGGACTTCCTAATTAGGTAGGATTTTTGAAGTTCCATAAGTATACGTTTGATACAGATTACTACAGACTGTTCTGTTTTTGACAGATTCTGTTTTCTATGTGTTGTTTGCTTATTTAATGAATCTATGAGTAGTATCGGAGGGTATGAACCATAGGGAAGTTGGAATACAGTAGATATTACACCAGTATGGACTTAGAATGAGTTCATTACAGCACCTAAGTGGTGGTTTTATTTTCTTATACTAACGGAGCTTACGAGTTTTCTGTTGAGTTTTGTGTTGTGGAGTTTTCAAGTTTTGGGTAAAGATTCGATGGACTATGGAATAAGGAGTGGCAAGAGACTAAGATTGGGGATTCCCAAGGAACCCCAAGGTAATATTCAAGGACAACCAAGAGCCTAAGCTTGGGGATGCCCCGGAAGGCATCCCCTCTTTCGTCTTCGTTCATCGGTAAACTTTACTTGGAGCTATATTTTTATTCACCACATGATATGTGTTTTGCTTGGAGCATCATTTTATTTTGTTAATATTTGCTTTCTATTATTTAGAATAGTGTTTTGCATCTTTATTTTCAATAAAAATATCAAGGATAGCCTTTACCATGCTTATTTTGCTAGTATACATGTTGCTGTTCGAAAATAGAAAGTGTACCGCTGTTGCAAAAATTCCCTAGAAAAGTCAGGGCATGATATAATGTTGAAACTTTTTGCATAATGAGCTCTGATAAATCTTCTACAGCTTAGTATTTTTCTCATAATTTTTGGAGTTAGGGAAGTATTGATACTCTTGCATTCTTTACAGACTATACTGTTTTGACAGATTGCTGTTATGGTTGCATTGTTTGCATATGTTTGCTTGTTTAATGATTCTATTTGAGGATAGGGGTATTAAATATGAAGATGTATTTCGTATTCAATGTTGAATAGTAATTTTAGTGATTTGTTACAGTAGAAAATGATAAGGTTTTGCATTGGTGTATACTAACCTATCTCACGAGTTCTTGTTGAGTTTGTTGTGGATGAAGCTTTTGATAAAAAGAGAAACCATGATATGAGAGGAATTAAGGAGACACAAAAGTTCAAGCTTGGTGATGCCCAAGGCACCCCAAGATAATATTTCAAGAAGTCTCAGGCATATAAGCTTGGGGATGCCCCGGTAGGCATCCCACCTTTCTTCTTCAACAACTATCGGTTAGTATCGGTTGAGCCTAAGCTTTTGCTTCTTCACATGAGTTGTGCTATCCTTGCATTGTCATTTTATTTTGTTTTGCTTGCTGTTTGAATACAATACCAAGATCTAAAATTCTTTAATGAGAGAGAGTCTTCATATAATTACATAATTATTTAGCTACTCATTGATCTTCACTTATATCTTTTTGGAGTAGTTTGTCATTTACTCGTGTGCTTCACTTATATCCTATGAGTAAATGGTTGAATGAGTTGAATGTCACAAATCTGAAATTTTATATGTCTCAGTTGCTTATCCCATGGGGAGTAATGACTTCACATCTAAGACGTAGAGGTTGTAAATTTATTGAAGGTTAACAAGCATTGTATTGGTCATTTGAACAATTCATGAAAGAATATTGAAGGAAGAGAGATTTCACATATAAATATACTATCCTAGACATCTTTTATAGTTGGGAGCACTCATTAAGTTGACATGCTAAAGAGTTGATGTTGGACAAGGAAGACAACGTAATGGTTTATGTTTTCTGACATCTCAGTTAAAGTATATTGTCATGGATCATTCAAACATGTTGAGCTTGACTTTCTCCCTCATGTTAGCCAAAATTCCTTGCACCAAGTAGAGATACTACTTGTGCTTCCGAACATCCTTAAACCCAGTTTTGCCATGAGAGTCCACGATACCTACCTATGGATTGAGTAAGATCCTTCAAGTAAGTTGTCATCGGTGCAAGCAATAAAAATTGCTCTCTAAATATGTATGATCTTTTGGTGTGAAGAAAATAGCTTTATACGATCTTGTTATGGAAGCAATAAAAGCGATGGACTACATAACAAAGGTCCATATACAAGTGGCAATATAAAATGACGTTCATTCGCATTAATATTTTGTGCATCCAACCCTAAAAGCGCATGACAACCTCTGCTTCCCTCTGCGAAGGGCCTATCTTTTACTTTATGTCTTTTACTTTTATGCAAGAGTCAAGGTGATCTTCACCTTTCCCTTTTTCATTTTATCCTTTGGCAAGCACATCGTGTTGGAAAGATCCTGATATATATCCAATTGGATGTAAGTTAGCATGAACTATTATTGTTGACATCACCCAAAGGTGAATACGTTGGGAGGCAACACTATAAGCCCCTATCTTTCTCAGTGTCCGATTGAAACTCCATAACCATTAGTATTGCGTGAGTGTAAGCAATTGTAGAAGACTACATGATAGTTGAGTATGTGGAGTTTGCTATTCCTTAAAATAAGATGAATTGCAATTGTTTGATGACTGAGAATGAAGTTTGCTAGTTTTCAAGGAAGTGTATGGTCTATGCTTTGACATGAGAATTGCTTGTTACTTTATCGTGAGAAGTTTTATGAGGTGAACTACTGTTATGACATATTATCATGCTAGAAAAGGCGATTGAAATTATCAATGATCAAACTTGTGCACCTTCTAGCATTCACACTTCATAAATTCTTTCTTTATCATTTACCTACTCGAGGACGAGTAGGAATTAAGCTTGGGGATGCTGATACGTTTCCAACGTATTTATAATTTATGAAGCATTCATGCTATTTTATTATATGTTTTGAATGATTACAAGCTTTATTATACACTTTTATATTACTTTTGGGTCTAACCTATTAACCGGAGGCCCAGCCCATATTGATGTTTTATTGCCTGTTTCAGTATTTCGAGGAAAAGGAATATCAAACGGAGTCCAAACGGAATGAAACCTTCGGCAGCGTGATTTTTGGGAAGAATATGATCCTGGAGACTTGGAGTTCACGTCAGAAGATCCTTGAGGAGTTCAGGAGATAGGGGGCGCGCCCCCCTGTCTCGTGGGCCCCTCGAGCACCCCCCGACCGACTTCTTTCGCCTATATAGTCCCACGTACCCTAAAAACGTCCATGGAGAAGATAGATCGGGAGTTCCGCCGCCGCAAGCCTCTGTAGCCACCAAAAACCTCTCGGGAGCCCGTTCTGGCACCCTGCCAGAGGGGGGAACCCATCACCGGTGGCCATCTTCATCATCCCGATGCTATCCATGACGAGGAGGGAGTAGTTCACCCTCGGGGCTGAGGGTATGTACCAGTAGCTATGTGTTTGATCTCTCTCTCTCTCTCATGTTCTCTCTATGGCACGATCTTGATGTATCGCGAGCTTTGCTATTATAGTTGGATCTTATGATGTTTCCCCCCTCTACTCTCTTGTGATGAATTGAGTTTCCCTCTTGAAGTTATCTTATCGGATTGAGTCTTTGATTTGAGAACACTTGATGTATGGCTTGCCGTGTTTATCTGTGGTGAAAATGGGATATCACGTGCCACTTGATGTATGTTTTGGTGACCAACTTGCGGGTTTCGCCCATGAACCTATGCATAGGGGTTGGCACATGTTTTCTTGACTCTCCGGTAGAAACTTTGGGGCACTCTTTGAAGTACTTTGTGTTGGTTGGATGAATTTGAGATTGTCTTACGCATATCATATAATCATGCCCACGGATACTTGAGGTGACAATGGAGTATCTAGGTGACATTAGGGTTTTGGTTGATTTGTGTCTTAAGGTGTTATTCTAGTATGAATTCTATGATGGATTGAGCGGAAAGAATAGCTTTATGTTATTTTACTACGAACTCTTGAATAGATAGAACAAAAAGGATAACTTTGAGGTGGTTTCGTACCCTACCATAATCTCTTCGTTTGTTCTCCGCTTTTAGTGGCTTTGGAGTGACTCTTTGTTGCATGTAGAGGGATTGTTATATGATCTATCTATGTTATTATTGTTGAGATAACTTGCACTAGTGAAAGTATGAACCCTATGCCTTATTTCCTATCATTGCAATACCGTTTACGCTCACTTTTATCATTAGTTACCTTGCTGTTTTTATATTTTGATTACAAAAACCTTTATCTACCATCCATATTGCACTTGTATCGCCATCTCTTCGCCGAACTAGTGCACCTTTACAATCTACCATTGCATTGGGTGTGTGGGGGACACAAGAGACTCTTTGTTATTTGGTTGCAGGGTTGTTTGAGAGAGACCATCTTCATCCTATGCCTCCCACGGATTGATAAACCTTAGGTCATCCACTTGAGGGAAATTTGCTACTGTCCTACAAACCTGTGCACTTGCAGGCCCAACAACGTCTACAAGAAGAAGGTTGTGTAGTAGACATCATGCTTCATGGCTAAAGGCCCAAAGGTAACACATCCCAAGTATGTTGATTTCAATAGTGATGAAGATGACTTGTTAGGTGATGATGATTTACTTGTTGACAACTCTACTGATGAATACTATGTTGAAACGTCAACTAATCATGCTAATCAAGATAAAATGAATGACAATGATAAGGAGAAGATTGAGCTCCTAACTAAAGAACTAAACACTCTTAAGTTAGCTCATGAAACTATCTTAGGAGATCATCAAGAACTTTTAAGGACTCATGAGAAGTTACGCTTTGAAAAGCTCAATCTTGAGCAAGAACATGAGTTTTTAAAAGCTATCAATGATGATCTTCGCAAGAAAAGTTCTTCTTACATTGCCAAGAGTTTACTCTTATCTACTTACATGCCTCAAGTCAAGTCTAGTAACAAGAACAAGAAAAATTCTTCCTCTAGTAGTAACAATAATCATGCTAAATCAAATGTTGGTGCTTCTAGTGGTTATCTTGATTCCACTAATGATTCTCTTAGCCAAGTTACACTTGAGCAAGAAAATATCTTATTGAAGGGAATTATAGAGAAAGGTGTTTACAAGAGCCTTGCCGGGAGTAAGCAATTCGAGGAAATTGTACGCAAGCAAGGAAGGCACCGGAAGAACCAAGGTGTTGGTTTTGAACGAAAGTTCAATGCCAATGGAGTTGAGTGGGAAGAAGATCAATACCCCAAGATGAAGTTTGTTCCTTAACAAGAGAAGTATGATCCTACTTCTTTCAAAGGGACACAAGCTCAAGATGATCTTCCACCACAAGACCACAAGCAAAAAGGCAAGGACAAGCTTCAAGAGGAGATTGATGCATTCGAAGAAGCTCCTAAGGCCTTGGTCAAGTGGGTTCCCAAGACTTCATCAAGTACGACTACAACTCCAAGGATTCCCATCAAGATGATGTGGATCCCGAAGAAGAAGAACCAGAGAGTTCTTGAGGGTGACACCGCCAACATACTTCACTCTTATCATTTTGGCGAGGACAAGTGCAATCAACTTCCACATCTTGCACTAGTTCAAGGAGTCACAAACCCTCTTATTGGTAAGACAAGGGACAAGGTAACCTAATGCTTTCATAGACATCATCTTGTGTGTGTGCATCACTCTATGTCTATGGATATCCTTGTTTTTTCCTTGTGGGACTAATCCGTGTAGGTATTGAAAGTGCAACTCACTCCAATGGATTGCTCCAAATGATCTACATCAACATTGAGCATCCACATCTTCATCACCTACATGAAGTCATCATCGACAAAACCCAAGGTTAGTTCATCCCTCTTAGGGGGGATCTCACATCTAGGGGGAGCTTTACTCTAAGAATTAAGCCAAAGCAACTCTAATGGTGTGAACACAACAATGCTTTATGTAAAGTGGTAACCCCACTTGTGCTTAAACGATGAGTATGACCTATGATCAAATGTTCTCATTTGACTCCTAAGTCAATATACTCATATATAGATGACCTAGTCATCGCCAATTGCTTGATAGATGCTAGAATTGTGTGTGCATGCTTTGTCACATATTTCATTTGTCATTTTATTGTGTGAGCATGTTGGTTGCATATTTTACTCATTCAAGGGCATCCACTTGTATCTTTGATTGTTTGGTTTCTTTTATTTTGCCAAGTGGATGGACAAGAATGCCTAAGAACCTTCTCTAGCTATCTATGCTTTTCTTGTCTCAAACTCTATTCATGATATATCACAAAGTTTGATCAAGTCAGATTTGAACCACTCTATGTGAGGAGCACTCGGAGTCCCCGATTCGTCATAGACTTAAACTTCCAAAACCTCTTTGTGCGTTTCGGTCTGACTGATTCATCCATTTCGGTCATACCGAGATCACTAAGTTGATCTAGGTTTTCAATCTTGGTGCAACCGATTTGAACTTTTTGGTCACACCGAGTTGCAGTAACTGCTTGCAATTATGCTTCTCGGTGCCATCGAGTTGTTCCACTCGGTCACACCGACACGATCAGGCTATATATACTCACGGGCCAAATTTTGGAAAATCTTCCGAAACTCTTCGCGCACGCTCAGCCTGCCCTGCCTCACCAGGTCTCCAGATTGTCCTCCTCGTCGCCAGTGACCTCCCACCGCTGGTCTCTGCTGCCGTCAATGGGATTCTGCTCCGCCGTTGCCGCTGTAGCAAGTCCATCGCCGCATTAGGGTATGGATTTGAATCTTTGTGCTATTCTTAACTCCGATTCCTGGCACATTGCATTGCCATGAATCTTGCCACGTTTGAAATCTTCGTATCTAGCAAAACTACTCCGTATATTAGTCTTGGATTGAAAATTTAGGGTTATGTTTCCACCGAATTCATCTTGGACCGACCGAGTTTTAGAGATCGGTCTCACCGATTTGGCTTAGGCCATTGCACCTGTGATTCTCGGTCCGACCGAGAATTGCAAATCGGTGTTGACCGAGATCGATTCTCTGTGAAACGCTAGCAGACTCGGTGCCACCGAAATGTGACTCGGTCTGACCGAGTTCACTAGTTTAGGTTCCAAAAGCTGTTTCGGTATCACCAAGTTTACAAATCAGTAGCTCCAAAATGCTTTCTGTGGAAAACTAAAACTAAGTTTTTGACTCATTTTTTTTTCAAAAAACCTCTATGCTTTATGATGCTTATCTACTCTACCTCATCTACATCTATTCACAGGGTCTGCTGTTAGAGTTTGCATCATGTCAGATCAGAGTGACAGTCAGAACAAGTCTGAGGAGCAAGTTCATATGAGTGAGGGCACTAGTCCCTCCAGTACCTCAGATGAAGGCAGCAGGGGCACACCCAGCAATTTGCCAAAGGCAGCCACCAGGACAAGAAAGAAGAGAACCTCAGATTCTGAAGATGAGGACTATGTGGCTGTAGAGGATGAGGCCACTTCTAAGAAGAAGGTGCGGAAAAAGGAGTATGGCACAGCTGCTAACACAAAGCCAGGAATGAAGACAAAGGCTCTTGCAAGAAGAGTTCCTATGTCAAAGGACAGAGCCTCTACTCAAGTAACTTTGGGATCTGAACCCAAAGAACCAGTTGTGGCTGAGAAGAAAAGGAAAGAAAGGGTCAAGAAGACAATGGCCAGAGTTGTTGGAAAGCCCTCAATGATGGAAGAAGAAGAAGAAGAGATTGTTGCACCAGCACCTAAAGCTCAGAAGCTGATGGGAGATGCTACAAGATCAGGGGCTGCTCCATCTAAGCCCAAAGATGCTCCCAAGGCTGCTTCTCCTAAGCCCAAGTCTGCACCTAAGAGGAACAATAGGAGTATTCCAGCTGAAGAGAAGAACAAGGCCCCAGTGCCTAAGGCTGCTGATGATGAAGAAGATGATACACTTGTCTTGAGAAAGTTGAAGCCCAAGATCCCTGATCACAATGATGTACATCCAGTTGCAGAGGATATGAAGCTCAGGAAGGATGCAGGACGGAGACTCTGGAGACAGACTGATCCCTATGCTGTCCGAAGAAGAACTGCAGAGGACTACAGGTTCCACACTAAGGAACAACAAGATTTCTATGAGACAGTTTTGCTTGACAAGAAGCCCATAGTATGTGACATGAGATGGGTTGACTGGGAGTACATCAGGAAGAATGAAGATCACTATCCAGGAGTGTATGACAGCTTCAATGCTTGTGGAGTAGATGACTTTGTTGGCCAGAAGCTCACCAAGTGGAATGATGAGCTCGTCATGCAGTTTTACTCCACAGCTCACTTCTACCCAGATGGGAAGATTGTATGGATGTCTGAAGGTACTAGGTACCAATCCAGAGTTGAAGAATGGGCTGAGTTGATAAATGCTCCAAAAGAGAATGAGGATGACTTGGATGTCTATGCCAAGAAGAAGAAAGACCACAACACTATGGCTCACATGTACAGAGAGATCCCAGATGCTGCACTAGAGACACATAAGTTTGGATCTGTACATTACATGTTGTCAGGATTGCCTACTATCAACTGGATCTTAAGCCACACTTTGCTGCCCAATTCAGGTGATCACAAGATGATCAGAGGCCATGCAATCAACTTGCTGCATATATTTGATGTGCCTCAGAAATTCAAAGTCATGAGTCTGATCGTGGAAACAATCAAAAGGACTGCTGCTGATCAGAAGAGATCTTGTGGATATGCCCCACACATTCAGGAGCTCATAAACTCCAAGATGGGCATAGGGACATATCTTTTGGACAAGGAGCACCTGCCCATCTACCATGATTTTGAGGACAACACCATTGTGATGGATGAAACTGAACCATCATCTATGCAAGCATAAGAGAAGAAAGAGAAAGCAAGGGCTGAAAAAGCTGCTAAGATGCCAACTGCTGAAGAGGCATCTCAAATTTTCCTGAAGAGCAAGCAAGATCAGCTTGGCTACTTGATTGCCTCCACCTTGAGGATTGAGAAGGGCTTGGCCACCCTGACTCAAAACCAGGAGAGTTTGGAGAGAATCATAGAGAATAAGTTTTATGCTCTTGATGTCAAAGTTACCGAGATCCAAACTACAGTTGAGCAACTTCAGGAGGATGTGGAGGAGAAGAAGGGCAAGTCTACCACAGATACTTTTGCTAGAGTGCCCAGAGGACAGAGATCTGCTGTAGTGCCTGTTATAGACACCAGAGCTACATCATCTGCACCAGCTACAGCTTCAGTGCCACGAGCTCCAGAAGCCACTCCACCAGCTCCAGCTACATCAACAGAAGCTTTCGTCCTTGGAGCCATCTCTACACCATCTCATGAAGACCAAGCCTGAGAGTCGTTTAGCACTATGCATTTTTTGTGAACTTTTTGGTAACTTGTTGCCAAAGGGGGAGAAAAATGTATAGATCATAGGCTTCGAGAGAGAGTGTTGCTTTGTTCTCTCTTGTTTTTGGTGGTTGAACTTCGTTATTTGCGTGTTTGCTTGATACATTATGCCTTTTGTGAGATTCTTGGATGATCACATGTTTGATCATATGCTATGCTACATTAATGCTTGTTGGATGATATTATCTCTTATATCCTCATATGATCATTCACTTTGCTTGGTGATGAGTGCATGTGTTTAATTATTATCATTTTGAGCGCTCCAACAAGATGTATGTGACATGGAAGAGTAACCCATGATCCTAACTAATGCACAAATTTAGGGGGAGCTCTTGCTTTTGACATACTTCTCAAAGCGACAATGTTTTTCAATCTTATTATCATTTGTCGAAGCTTTTATCCATATGTTGTCATCAATTACCAAAAGGGGGAGATTGAAAGTGCAACTATCCCTGGGTGGTTTTGGTAATTCCTAACAACATATACCTCATTGAGCTAATTCTATTTCAAGATAAGTATTTCAGGAAAGCTCAATGATTAGCATGGCATGGATGAGAAAAGTGGATCCCTCGAAATGCTAAGGACAAAAGGATTGGCTCAATCTCAAAGCACAAGACTCTACATTTTATATTTTAGTGATCCAAGATGACATTGAGCCTATAGGAAAAGCCAATACTATCAAGAAGGGATGAGGTGTTGTTTAATGAGGCTCTTGCTCAAAATTCTTAGTGATATGCTCCAAAGCCATCAACTACTTTCTCACATCCACATATGACCCAAACCAAAAGTCAAACTCGGCCCCACCGATTCTTTCTATCCGGCGCCACCGAGTTCAGATGTCATAGCCACTGCCACAAACCCTAGTCTTTTCGGTCTCACCGATAGGGATCTCGGTCTCACCGAGATGGGATTGTAATCTCTCTGTTTCCCTTCGTAACGTTTCGGTCCAACCAAGATGAGCGATCAGTCCCACCGAGATTGCAATGCAAACTCTCAGTTTTCCTTTCGTAACGTTTTGGTCTCACCGAGATGAGCGAATCGGTCCCACCGAGTTTGCCTGACCAACTCTCTGGTTAGCTTATTACCAAAATCGGTCCCACCGAGTTTGTGTAATCGGTCTCACCCTGAGATTACGTTATGCCCTAACCCTAACCGAGTTGACATGTCGGTCCCACCGAAAATCCTAACGGTCACATTGTTTACTAAATCGGTCCGACCGAGTTTCACTATTCGGTCCCACCGAGTTTGGTAAGTTGTGTGTAATGGTTAGATTTTGTGTGGAGGCTATATATATACCCCTCCACCCACTCTTCATTCGTGGAGAGAGCCATCAGAACATGCCTACACTTCCAACATACATTTTCTGAGAGAGAACCACCTACACTTGTGTTGAGGACAAGATATTCCATTCCTACCATATGAATCTTGATTCTAGCTTTCCCCAAGTTGCTTTCCACTCAAATCTCCTTTCCACCAAATCCAAATCCTGTGAGAGAGAGTTGAGTGTTGGGGAGACTATCATTTGAAGCACAAGAGCAAGGAGCTCATCATCAACACACCATTTGTTACTTCATGGAGAGTGGTGTCTCCTGGATTGGCTAGGTGTCACTTGGGAGCCTCCGACAAGATTGTGGAGTTGAACCAAGGAGTTTGTAAGGGCAAGGAGGTCGCCTACTTCATGAAGATCTACCCTAGTGAGGCAAGTCCTTCATGGGCGACGACCATGGTGGGATAGACAAGGTTGCTTCTTCGTGGACCCTTCGTGGGTGGAGCCCTCCGTGGACTCACGCAGCCGTTACCCTTCGTGGGTTGAAGTCTCCGTCAATGTGGATGTATGATAGCACCACCTATCGGAACCAAGACAAAAACATCCGTGTCTCCAATTGCGTTTGCCTTCTCAAACTCCTCCCCTTTACCTTCATATGCAATTGTTTTACATTTCCGCTGCTATACTCTTCGAATTGCATGTGCAGGTTGATTGCTTGACTTGTGCTAAGTTGCTAAAAACTGCCAAGAACTAAAATTGGGAAAACGCTAGATTTTTATTTGGTCAGGTAGTCTAATCACCCCCCTCCAGACATACTTTCGATCCTACATGTATCCAGATCCCGCTATTGGTTATTGGCCCGAGAGCTGCTTGGTCATGTCTGCATGATTCTCGAATCCGTAGGGTCTACACACTTAATGTTCGATGAAGCTAGAGTTGTTATGGGAAATAGTATGTGGTCACCGAAGATGTTTGGAGTACTGGATGAGATCTCGAACATCACGAGGAGTTTCGGAATGGTCCAGAGATTTAGATTTATATATGGGAAGTCCTTATTCGGTCGCCGGAAGTGTTCGGGGGTTTACTGGTATTGTACCGGGACCATCGAAAGGGTTCCGGGGGTCCATCGGGAGGGTCCACCTGCCCCGGAGGGCCCTATGGGCTGAATATGGAAGGTAACCAGCCCCTAGGTGGGCTGGGCACCAACTCCCCCTAGGGCCCATGCACCTGGGGTTGGGGGAAACCCTAAAGGGGGCGCCCCCCTTGGCCTGGGGGGCAAGCCTCCCCCCTTGGCCGCTGCCCCCCCCCTCTAGATGCATCTGGAAGGGGCCGGCCCCTCTCCCTTGCCCCTATAAATAGTGGGGGGGGGGCTGCCGCACCCATTCCCCTGGCGCAGCCCCTCCCTCCCCAACACCTCCTCCTCCTTCGTAGAGCTTGGCAAAGCACTGCAGAAATACCACAAGCACTCCAAAAAAATACACTTCCGTGATGATACGTGTTTGTCATAGTAGGTCGCATTTTTTGTCATTTATGTACATCCATGACGATTTTATGACAGAATCAAGATAGTCATACCTGTGTTGTCGTAGAAGTGTTCCATGACATTACCAAAATTATCATCATGGAAGTGTCCACTTCCATGACGATAAATCGCGGGTCACAGAAGTGCTTTCGTCAAGGGTGACCGACACGTGGCATCCATCGTAACGGAACGCCGTTAAGCTATCGGGTCGGGTTTTGGATCCGATAACCCGTTAACAGCCCCGACCAATGGGGATTTTCCACGTGTAAAATCATCATTCGCTGGAGGAAACACGTGTCGGCTCATCGTAGGGACAGATGTCATCCACTCATTGGACAGGAGGCACCTATTATACGTCGACACGTGGCACGGCCCATCAAGTTTAAATGGGCCAGCCCAACTAAAGGCCCACAAGATTTTGCGGACCATAATGGGCTGGCCCAGCTAAAGGCCCACGAGATTTTGTGGACCATAATGGGCTGGCCCAGCTAAAGGCCCACAAGATTTCGCGGGCCATAATAGGCCGGCCTAGGTAAAGGCCCACAAGATTTTTGTGTGCCATAATGGGCCGGCCCAGGTAAAGGCCCACAAAATTCTTGCGGATCATAATGGGCCGGCCCAGCTAAAGGCCCATGAGATTTCACCGACATTAATGGGCCGGCCCAGCTGTAGGCCCACAAGATTTTGAGGACCCTAGTAGGCCGACCCATTAACTGATTGCCATGTTTTGGGCCAAATGCCGACCCATATTTGATCCGGTCCATTAATGGCCTGCCACGTTCCGGGCCTAATAATGGCCCATATAAGATCCGGCCCGTTAAAAGCCTCCCACTTTCTGTGCCAAATCACGGCCCAGATCAAGTCCGACCCTTTAAGAGGCTTTGGGCTCAATTATGGCCCATATCAGATTTGGCTCGTTAACTGGACGCTATGCTTTTGGGCCCACTTGCTAAAGGCCCATTTAGTAATTCGGCCTGATATTAGTTTCGGCCTGTTAAGTGCCCATTTAACATTTCGGCCCTATATTAATTTGGCCTGTTAAAAGCCCGTCATATAGTTGGGCCTAACTACGGCCCGGTTTGCATCCGGCCTGCTCGCAGCCGATATCTGATTGGGCTAAACAAGGACTGAGACAACTTTGGCCTGTTAAAAGCTCGTGAATTGATTCGCACAATCATGGGTCGGGGTCCATTTCGGGCTGCTGCCCGCCTGTGAGCTATTCGACACGTTTCAGGCCCAACCTACTTCTCAGCCTCCTAAAAGCCCATTGAGTTTTCTTGCTAAAAGAGGGTCGGGGGTTACTCGGCCTATTAAAGGCCCGAATCTACTAGTGGGCCAGTTTGACGGGGCCCATGATGCGGATCATACATCGCGATTGCATGACGGCCCGATTATGTACCGTAATTTTACGGTTTGGCCGGTTTACTGTGAAGACAGGATATATATACAGTAAAATAACTGTAGCATCGTGAATAAGAAAAAACCTAGACTATACAATAAAGAAATTACGGCATATTACATCCACAGGGCATCAAAGTTCGCCACTATGATAATAAAGCACAAGCAGACAGCAGATTACATATACTGGGCATCAAAGATCGCCACCAGTGCAAATAAACACGCCGAGAAAATAATATACAAAACCGACAACACTTCAATAGAGTTCAAGAAAGGTTAGCCCTGCTGAGGAGCTGCAGTGCAAGCAGCTGAGCAAGATGATGAGACTGCGCTTGTTCAACACTTATATCTTCCTCACTCTGAAAGATAAACAAGCAGACAGATGACAGGTTTTGCACATAAAAGTATGAGTGCTGACAATTCATCACATTTCTTACTAACGAATAAAGTGACACAGTTTAAAATTGCATTAACACAATATGGTATTGTTCAGGTAAAGACATGGCAGGAAATGACATTGTGAAGGAGTTGGCAGCTTCACGACACCACTGGATTACAGATCAAGAACTCATAAGTATCAATGGTTATTGTGCTGTCAATTTATCCCATTTCAGATTGGCAAATAAAGAGATAGTTTAAATAATAGTAGAATGATATGACATTGTTCATAGTTAAGACATTGCAGAATATGACATTGTGCTGTAGTGGGTAGGTTCACCACACCACTGGATTACGGATGAAGAACAGAAGCATACATGCAGTGCAAAGGAAGATCACTTGCTCTGTATAGTTTAATTTACATGGTATGAAGAAGGAACTTGGTTGTACAACTGAAAACTTAAATTGAGAAGGACAAACTTTTGTTTATGAACTACATAATAAACTTTAAACATGCAATTTGATGCAAACACCAAAAATAAACAGCTGTTGCAGTCATGCCTAACCAAATATACACAACAAAGTTTGAAGGCTTGAGAAGGACAAACTTACATTACTGGTGAAGACAGGCTCTATAAAGCCCTTGTCCATGCTGATGTGGGGGGGGGGGCAATTCAAGAAGTTTAGCACAGAATCTTCTTCATAAGCATTGCCTTTATTCTACATTTTGTTAAGAGTAAATATAGATGTGATAATATACGAAAAAATGGAGAATATTTAAGATAAGATGAAGAGTGATGCTACATAACCAAGTAGCTATAAATGTAAGTGCAGCGATACAGGCAAAAGGCACAGCCAAGAGCAATGCACAGCTAAACTTCTTCAGTACCAACCTTATGGTAAAAGTAAATATAGATCTGATGTGTAGAAAATGGAGGGCAAAGGAAAATATGCTTCAGAGTGATGGTACATGAACAACTACCTGTCAATATAAGTACACTGATAAAGGACATCATGTACTTACAAGAACAATGCAGAGCTAAAAAAATTCATTGGCATTGGATATATTCTACACTAATGTAACCATTCATACAGATCAGATAATTTGGAGCAAACAATTGTTAAGCAAGCTATCATGCATACTGCTGTCACATAATGAACCAGGTATGTATGCAAGTACAGTGATACAGGACAATAGGTACTAATAAGAGCAAAGTAGCGGGCAGCATATTTGCGATATCCTGTCATTCTTTTCAAATCGGAATTCTTCTTCGAGCAGATTTCCTGCAAAAAAGATCCGTAAGGCACATGCGGAAAAGTAGAAGTTCAAATTGTCATGTGATTTCATAGACAGTACCTCATCTTGGGAACGAGACCAGTTCATAACAAGGTTTTTCCATTCAATGTCTTCTAAATTTAGCACAGGAGACTTCACCGGAAATTCGTTTATAGACTTGCCATCAAAGTGTGATTTCCTCAGGTAACACCGATACTGCTGCAATGCTTCCTTGAAAAGCACAAGAAAGCTTTGCTCGTCATGACTATCTAGATTGACCCTCGCCTGGTTACAACAATGTAATGTAAATCATTGATGTGTTCGATCAGCAGAAAACAGGAAAATAATAACCATGAATAATAGCACTTACACGTAAGTTGGACAGGAAGATGTGAAAATTGTGTTTGTCTTCACTACAATCTTCCCATGATGGGAATATATGCACGTAGTCCCTAAAAACATTGAAAGCATTGTCTTTTAAACTAGGAATAAATGGAATGGGGTTCCAATCTGCAGGAATTGGCCGTCTCTGCAGTTGGGATAGGTCTTCGGCCAGTGGACTTGCTGTACTTTTTACTGGAGTGGGATTTTTCTATGGTACGGCTGGTGCTATGGCAAATGAAATCGGTATACCTTTTGCTGGAGTGCAGGTCCTGTGTGGTGGGGCTAGTGGTGGGGCCAGTGAAGTATGGGTACAGTCTACTGGAGTCGGTCCTATGTTTTGTGTCACTGGTTGTACAGCCAATATAAGTGGGGCGCTGTCTGATTTCTCTGGCACCACCACGTTTTTCAAGGACTTTGCTGGTGCTCCTTCAGGTTCGGCAATCACCCTCTTCCTTTTTGATGTCTGATGCACAAGAACAACATTTGAGTGGAAAAACATGGTATGATGACAGATGGAATATGTATTGATAATGGATGGGCATGGCATCTCGAGTTATATGATGAGTAAACTAAGCAGAAGGCGGTGCAACAAAGTAGAAGAAATGCAAGACAACATATGCAAGATATGCGCAATCAATAAAACCTTGCCAAATTAGAACAGGCACCTTGATGGGTGAATAGGACAGGCCATCTGCCTTTGACTCCTCGAGGTTAGAATAGTCATTAGGATGATATTCTGAACAAGAATCAACAGGTGGGGAGCGTACGAGTTTCATTGCTTCTAGAATGGCACTCAATGCCTTGGTGCCAATTTTGTAAGTCATTGCAGTGTTCCACAATATTCTTCTAATGCACGGATTCTGATATTCACTGTAATTGCATATAATATCTGAGAACCATGAAAACATAAATAGTTGTGAGATTATCTTTGTAATGCAGATGATATTCTAATATAGGGGCGCCCCTGTAAACACTTATGTGCTATCACTGGATTCTGATCAGAGAGCTCATGAGTGCTGTAATATGGTGCGTGCATTTATATAATCTGGCTCCAGAAGTAAGGATAGTTGGCAGATGATAGGTTCATACTATACTATATAGAGAGTTTATTGCCAAACCATGATAATAAGAGCACACAGCAACTAGGCAGATCATAGTTTACATAACAGGGGTACACCATAACCATGATATATAAATCGGGAAAGTGGAACTGGCTTGAAAATAAGGTGTTGTATTGCCGCTAGTAATTGAAAGCCTGTCGATCACGTACAGGCCAGCTCTATCGAACATGGTAAAGAAGAGCAAGCAGATTTTGGATAATAAAATGTTGGTTGCGTAGGGCCCACACATGATGAACCAGAGCGCATTAAGAATGCAACTCCGAGCTGTCTCTCGACCATTTCAGGCAGTTGGATGAAGATCCTACGTCTCCTAACCCTTCTTCTTCCTTGTCTCTGATTCTTCCCATACAGAACACCACGCGGGCCGCCGGCCGGACCACCGGCCCCCACCGCCTGTGTTCCTCCGCCACCCCCACCCCCCACCCGGGTCGAGTTTTCTTCGTTCGGCGAGGCCCCACAACCACCCGAGCCTCATGGATCGCACCGGCGAACTCCGACGAGCTCTGAAAAATCGACTGATCCAATTTTGAAATTTAGTCTACTGTGATTTAACTAGTGTGGAATATAAAAGGGGAAAACCATAAGCATTGGGAGTATAGTGTTGAGTGTGCTCTGGCGGATCTGAAGGTGCAAACCGGACAAAGGCAACTTCGCAACCAAGACAAGAAATCAGAATAAAGCAGTGGCGATCTATTTTCTTGCTGCGATAAATAAGTTGATCAGATACGAAACCGCCTCTGGTGCGGCGCCATGTACACACCTACTGAGAATTTGACGGTGGTGCAGTAGCTATGGCTGTCGGCGGCGTGGAAGCAGATCTAGAAGGGTAGACGGTGGCGGCGGGGTGCGGTGGACGAGATGGTAGTAGGAGTGGCGCCGGCAAGGTGGACGACAGCGGTGATGAAGCGAGAGGACGGGATGCAAGGATCCTGGTCCGAAGGCGTGGATGAGAGAGGTCGATCTCTCGTAATGGACGACGGCGTCGGGGTATCAGCTCCGGCATGGTGGAGGAGGACGGCAGTGGATGGGGTGGCGGATGGCGGCGGACGGAGGAGGGTGGGGTGGAGAGGGTGTTTTGGCGCCCACGGAGTACGAATGGGGAAAACGGAGGTAGAGAGGAAGTGGGGAACCATGTATTCAGGGCGCGCTTGTCTCAAATGCGAGGAAATTTGCAAACTTAGCCCCCGTTTCAAATTTCTACTACATCACAGCAACATTAGTCGGTTGGGGATAGGACGGTAATCTCGCATACACCGAATATTTGCCGACGAGAGTTTGTTTTTGGCGCCCATCGTGTATGAATATGAATCGGGGAGGGAGTCGATTTTGGCCAAGGGCACACTGTGTTTTGGCGCCCATCGTGTATGAATCCAGGTGAGAGGCGGTTACGTCACATTTGGGTGAAATTACAAACCTACCCCTATCGAAACCTATAGAAATCCAGCAGATAGGCTTTGCGTGGCAGGGATAGGCAGCAGTGATTTCCATCTCGCAGATTTTGGTTTCGGGCGGTTACTACGACTTTCCCCGCTTCGTTCAAATTTTGCACAGTGCACGTTTACCGTGCCAACTCAATTCGAATCCCGTTTATATTCTACTATTTATTTTCGGGCGGGATCCATTTTCAATTGGAATTACATTCTATATACATCATTTATACATAAATATGGTTTACAAATGGCATGATCTCAGATTCATAAGGTTGTATCCATCAATTTGGATTTTCTAATATTTGAAACCACTTTATGTTGAAATCCAATGTATGCATTCCTCGCTAACTATCTCCAATTAATGTGTGTTTCATGCGATTTTTTTAACTTCTCAAACATGTATAATGTGTTTCACACACACAACATATAGTGTAATCCCGTTTAGACATTAATTGCATATAAACCATGCATTGTTTGTAACTGAAGAATCTATGGATCACCAATTAAACTATATAACATTACACGTGTGCCCAAATTCAAATGAATATGCATGTTTGATACACCAATTTGCGTTATGATATTATCGATGTCGTGATCTCTAGTTTAAATATTTGAATCCCCTTTAATCCAGATATTCATCTCATATAGCTATCACTCATGCTTATATAGGACTATCTCTCTGGACCTATACACGTTCATCGTCTCTCAGGTATCTCTCGTGCTACCTGTATGTCGACAATGATCTTTTATCTTCGTAACACACTGACGGTACTCTCTCCCTCGACCTTCATCACTCTATCTCTCTCTAAGTATATCTCACTCCCTGCTATGTGTCTCTAACTATGATTCTCCATGTGGAATCTCTTTCTCTCACACAAACACAAAACTTTGTCTCCCGGGGTCTCATTTCTCTCTACTATTCCCATGTGTGCCACTCGCACACCCCTCATACAGAGATGTCTTTCGCTCCTTAGATATGAGAACCTACGACTCTTCCTCTTCAATATCTCTTTCTCACACACAAACACAAACTCTGTCTCCCAGGGTCTCATATTTCTCCATTGTTCTCTTGTATGTCGCTCACACACACCCTCTCCCCCTAGAGATATCTTGCGTTCCCTCATATGTCTCTCTAGCTATCACTCTCGTTGTGAAATATCTTTCTCTCTTGCAGACACAAAACTCCATCTATCTGGATCTCATTTCTCTCTGATATCTGTTTGTATGTGACTCACATGCACCCTCTCTCTATCTCTCTCACACCCACACACATAACCCAGCCTTCTGATCCACTCGACTCCTATCTCTAACGCACACTAGCTAGCATCTTTATCTTTCTATTTATCTGTTTCTCCATCAACCTTCTTTCTCGCCCTCACTCTTGATTCCTATCACGCACACTACATATGTTTCTCTCTATATGCAGTCAAGTGCCCTCTCACACACATATATAACTTCACCCTTTGAACCACCCGACGGTCATCTCCAACACCCAAACTAACGGATGTCCCTCTAGCTAGCATCTCCATCTCTGTATCTATCTGTAGTTTCTCCGTCAACATTTCTTTCTCGCACGGAGTCTTTCTTCCTATCACCCACACTATATATGTCTCTCCATACACATACATTTATAGGTTGATCTCTTTTGCACAATCGTTGCGCCTCACCCCCTCTGCTCGCCATAGATGCATACTCCAGCCCACGCCACTATCTCTTAAAGATAAAAACACATGCTCAATTGTCGGGCCTTCTTCCCTGCATTCTCACATGCATGCATATTGTCATACCGATCCGTCTCTCCCATGTCGTTGATCTTATGACTTATGTCTTCTTTCTTTTATCTCAATCATGCGCGCGCGCGCACACATACACATCCCACGTACACATGTACACCTCCCACACATCCACGTTCAAGGTCTCTATATCTCCATACGTAGTTAATTACCCTCAATCCTAACGCCACATCGAATCGTTCTCCTCTTTTGTGCACATAACTTCCACCTGGATGGGTAAAACACACACTCACACTTAACAATCTCCTTCTAGCTACCCCCCCCCCCCCCCCCCGCGCGCGCGCCTCTCACTCTTTCCCTATATCCCCGAAACCAATAAGATCATCCATTTGTTTAATTACCGCCTACATGCACCATCGATATATTGTAGTCTTCCTCGGTGTCTCTCGAACAAACACGTTCTCTCGATGTTGACTCCTCTCACGCGTATGCACCTTCTCTTCCCTCTCTACGGGCATTTTCTCTCTCGCACCCCATCGTTGGTGGCCTCTGCCATACACATCACCTCTCTATGATGAAGCCATGAACACTTAAATTACATCCGCCACAGAGGACCCCGCGACACACACATACACACACACACACACACACACACACGCACGCACGCACCCCCCCCACAAACAATAAGACTCCATCTCTCTCTCTCTCTCTCTCTCACACACACACACACACACACACACAAATACACACACACAAACACACACACACACACACGCACCCCCCCACACACACTTAGACTCCATCTCTCTCTCTCTCACACACACACACAAACTAAGACTCCATCTCTCTCTCCTCTCTCTCTCTCTCTCACACACACACACACACTAAGACTCCATCTCACACACACATGCTCTAGGCGGAGCATTTGTTCCTACCACCCTTCATCCAACCTTACCCGTATGATAAACAATCACCTTTATTTACTTGCATAACATGGACAAATTCCACTTTACTTTAGTAGTCAGCAAACTTATCATCTGTACCCTTATAAAAAAATGAGTTGGCGATGATGGTGTGCCTGCCATCTTGTAATACAGACCGTATGATCTCTATCTGATGAATAGAAAGCAAATTATGATAATTTTACAAAAGATACCCGCACCTCTCTCCACATCATTATCTCCCGCAACCTCATTGCTCAGCAATTAAAAAAGGAATAAGTCTCTGGAACAATCTAGCATGCATGGTGGCGGCTGCTGCCTGCAGGCGCCGTCCATCCCCATGACTCCGCCCATTCCGACCACTAGTCACTACCACGCTCCACTCCTCCTCACCTTATCTCTCATCTTTCATTTTTTTGATGACATTCTCGAGATACCAGTTTTCTGATAAAATTCTCGAGATATCATTAGTTTTTACACATGGGATTACTCCTGCATGGGTCAATCACAACATGTGTTTTGTAAAAAAATGCATATTGATGTTCCATGCAATGCACGAGAATCTTGCTTGTAATTATATAACGCAAATCACGAGCAGGAAGTGACATTTTTTTGACACAACCACATTAACATGGCCACGTAAATCACTAGCTAAAGTAAATACCATTATACTTATATCCTGATGCAAAAGGTTGAGTACATGTCCGAAGAGTAGAGTCGCACACATGCACTCTGTCTCTCAGAATCTCTCACACACACACACACCAGTTACGTGACGCCCACTTAAGCAGACACGAGTATGTTACAATTTGTGCACCCGCGTGTACACGTGATGCTGCGCATTTATTTAAGCCGGAAGGAGAACCCAAACAGTAGCTGCATTCATTCCCCTCCCGCCGCCTCTTCTCTGGTCGTCGTCGCCCGGTAGCCATGGGCCGGCCGAAGGTAACAACATACGCCATACTCCCGCCCGAGCGGCGCTTTAATATGGAAATTTTAGTGGTCATGAATGCATCTTTTTGTGCTAGCACTCCTATGTAAGGGTTGATCGGTCGCTTCCCGCGGATGTGCGCGGGCAGTGGAAGAGGAAGGAGAAGGGAAGCGGGCTATGGAGTAACGTTTTTTACCACAATTTCTTAGGAAATTGAGTGCAATAATTGAGTAGTTTTGCAAACTAGCAGTACTACACCTGAAACGGTTCAAAACCTATACTCCCTTGCCAGCGCACGCTTCCCGCGTGAAACGGTCAGCGTCGCCCTGGAGCGTCAGTGCCGCATTAATGCCCGGCCAGAGCGGAGGCGACCTCTCACTGGCGCCGGCTTTGAAGTGGAGCGCCGGCCGAGAGAGCGCCGCTTCCCGGTGCACGCGACTGCTCCGCGTCGAGACTGGCCATAGGCCCTGTTTGGATCCATGGGTTAGAGTTAGTTTGAGCTAGTTGGGGCCCAAATAGCCCTAAAGTATCTAAGCATGAGGGTTTAAATTGGAGCAAGTTGCACCAAACCCACCAAAAAAACTATCCCACCCAAGAGGTGCTAACTGGAGATAGTTCTTATTGGGACCACTGAAAAATCACTTTTCTCTCTCCATGAAGTGCATTTATTGTCAATCTAACCCTGTCACCCAAACACCTCTTTGGCTACAGTTAGTTCAGGGTTAGTCATGAGTTAGTCTAACCTCTAGCTAAGTTAGAGTATCAAACAGGAGCAGTATAGGACATGCAAGTTACTCAAAGCATACAGGCAAATTCGTACGTGAAAGGATTTTTTTCTTTTTAAAAATGGAACGTGAAAGGAATTTTTTTAGAATGCTCTTCGCATGTCGCTAACATGTGATGAGTTAACCGACCTCAATAGACGGCAGAAACGCCAGCCCGCCGCACTTTGATAGAGACGAGGAGGGAGAAGCGATACAGGCTGCTGGATTACTAGAGATAGGTGTCGCACGGAAGCCAAGAAATATGGTGATAGCGTGGGTTAGCCATGTACTAGTATGATGTAACTATACTGGGCTGCCGTGTTTCATACTCTTCCAGTCCACTGTGGAGATGATTGGTTAATTTTATATCGCTGAATAATATTAAATATTATGAGTGCAGATGCTCCACCACGAGGTTCCTTGCTCCTTCTCACCTTCTCGGTCGTCCGGAATCTATGTTCTTCCACTATATTTTTTTATGTGAGCTTTGTTCATCCTTTTGCCAACACGCGAGACATCTAGCATCAAGGTGCACGTGTTATGCAAGGATCGTTCCATCTATATGAAGAACACGTGGGACTGGAACTACAAGACGGACATGTACCCAAGAGTGGACGTACGAACCTGAGTAATGTAGCATAGTAAGTGAAGTAGAAAGGCACAAATGGTATGAACATGTGTGGCATATAGGGTGTGTTTGGTTGTGTTCTCGTCTCTGCATAGTTGTTCCCTCTTCATGCATGCTCAACTCAACACCCCTCTTCATGCATGCTCTCTTCATGCATGCTTCTAGTGTATTTGTGCTAAACTAGTGTGGACTCATGCACCCTCCATACACTCTACCAAACACCCAAAAGTAGGTCGAGAAGGGAACTCTTGGGCGGCATTTGTCTCTTACTACGTACTACCACTAAATGTTGTACGTGCAATGCACGGTGATGTTATGGAGTACGTGCCTAAGTGCTCTACTACTACTATATTAGTTGGAGGCACATATTAACTTTTATATTTGTTTACGTGTATGCCCCGAGACCTTCCAACTAGACGTGTCTTTCTCTCCAGGTCACACTTTGTATCATTCATACCACTAAGTACTACTACGTGTGGTCTCCGACCCAGAAGTGGAAGAAGTGGAGACGCTCTACCACGCTGTTCTTTCTACGCCGGGCTCTACCACGCTGTTCATGTCCCACTCCTTTCGCTAACGTGTGGGACATGCAGCACATGCTGTGTTTGGCACCCTTCGTCGTAAGAGTTGAAATGCTAGCATTCATCAGAAATAAAAAATAATTATAAATCGGTAGTGATACTGTTTTTTTGCGAACCAATCAGCAGTGATACTATACCACGCGGTTTCCTTGCTCCTCGATATCGGAAAGAATACTTCCGTTCGCCAACATGTGGGACGTCGACCATCCTGGTCCACTTGCCATGCACGCAGAACTCCAAGGGAGAGTCACCCAGGTCGTTGCGCCGCAGTAACAATGACTAATGAGTCGTCAAATCATAGGCCCACTTCCCACTTTGAAGTTGCTCGGATGAAGGAACCATCATGACTTCGTTGAATTCCGCTTATTGAAGAAAACTACTATACCAGCAGTACTGCTAGCTACAGTATTTACTCCAATAGAGGCCTCCTTTCGTTCATAGGATAGGAATATGAAAATCATAGGAAGTGAGATGACATGCATCTCAATTCCTATAGAGAAAGAGATGCCATTTGATGCTTAGGATAGGAAATTTTCCATTTAGTCTAGGCTAATGTACTGGTAATTTGCTCTAAAAACTAGAGTAGTAACTAGTAGTACTGGTACATGCTCGTACTCAGACACAGACACATACACTAACTACTAGTACTACTACTTCTCACATGCTGGCCAGACGCCGTCATTCTCCTTCCCGGCTTTGTCAGCGACACCCCACCGTGCTTGGATCTCCGCCGACCTCTCCGCAGCAGCGCGTGCGTCCTTTTATTTCTTGTGGCGGCAGGCCTCTCTTTTCTTGAGTGCTTTCTGACTCTTCCGCTCCCTCTGTGCGGCTTTGTCCGCCTCTTGCTCTACCGCCCATTCGGCCTTGGCATCTTCAAATTCCTCCCACATAGTTGTGAGGCCGTGAGCGGCGATGAACTAAAGGCGGGATGCCATCGCTTCCCTACCATTTTGTGTGCGGTCGTGGGCGGCGAGGAACTCGGCGTGGCGGGATGCCATCGCTGCCTTACCGGTTAGTGTGCGGCGCGGTGGCATGAACGACGCTTGGTGAGAGCTCTGGGGTGGAGTGGCCGGACAACCGTATAGTGCATTGGTTTGTCAAGAGCTCAAGGACAGAAGACGAAGCAAATTAGGATTCCCCTTCAATCCTGATCATTTATTACCGAGTAAAATGCAATGGGGGTCATCGAACTTGTCTAGATAGCTCACTTTGATCATTGTATACGAGATATGGTGATTATACGGTCACTGGCTTAGCGTATAGCTCCATATTTGTACGGTTGACCAGTCAAACAGTCTGCATGGGCCTCATCAGCTTGTGTTCTTTATCTATCTACGCGGGCCTACCTGTGAATGGAGAAAGAAATACTGTAAAAACGAAAATTATGCGTATGTGGGGAATCAAACCACGGACTCGTCGCTGCAACACACCCTCGTCAGCCAAATGAAAATGAAATACTTCGCGTCAGACACGCACGCTCACGCTGTCAAAGCATGCTAATGCATGCACGTCGCCCTCTAAATCAAAGTCCTACTCATGGCGCAACGCAAACGGCGAGCCTATTACGTGCGCGCCCCGGCGGTGCCTGACATCAATACCATTGTTACACCCACAGCCCCTACTGCTATACATACTGGACCAATTACTAGAGCTCGCGCACGCCAACTAAATTACCAGGTACTTTTGTTTCTTGGTAATGATTCTAAAGTTCATGAGAATATGATGTTGCCTAAATTGGATACATTTGTTTTGCTTACAAATGAAGGGCCTAGCTTGGAGAAGGATGAACATTGGAGCAAGAACAAGCATGGAGATGATGGCATGCACAAGGGGAACAAGAACGGAGTTACAAGTGATGATTTCAGGACTTTGAAGCCACCATAATGAGTGCATGAAGCCTTGGAAGAAATATACAAGATGCCACTTCATAAATTTCGTCCAGAGGCTATTCTAGGTCCTGCGTCACCTTATTATTGGGCCAGGCCCATGTAATTTCGAAATACATAAGTATAGGCTATTTTTAGAATCTGTATGTGTGGGGAAACAAGAGATAGGGTTAGTTTCGGAACCCTCCACCAAGGGCCACGAAATTCACCCCCTCTTCTTCCATATATACATCCCTTAGGACACCGTTTAGACTTTGTGTTTTGTTTAGATTAAAGTTCGCCATTGCTGCAACTTCGCGTACTTCATTTGTGTTCAACGACCAGACAAAGGCGTCACAGAACCCCACCTTGATCAATAAAGCTTTCCTCTTATATTCGCAATATCCAGATTGCAATCTTAGTTTCTTGCTTGTTCTTTATTTGCCTGCAGGAAACAGACCTTCGTGGTCAGGTTGATCGTGCTCCGGCGTGGTCAATAACCTCTTGGAGTTGGTTTAGCGATTGCTAAGGCGCGACGTCCTCGCACGTTCGTAGTCGGATCGTCAAAGTCGACTTCCTCCAAAACGATAGCCACCATCTCATCGAAAGACGGGACACCTTTGCCTCTATCAAGTGGTATCAGATTTCCAGGTTGCTCGGTGAGATTTTACAGTTTTTCGTAGTTTAGATCGATTCTGTTCTTCATACCTATAGTCCACGAAAAAGACACAAAAAAAATTAGGGTTAGTTCATAATATCCGAACCAGTCTGAGCCATTGCATAATCTTTTCTATATTTGCGTTGCTGAATTTTCGGTTGCATCGTCGTGTCTAGTTGCTGGTCTTAGTGTCTAGACCTTTAGAGTTTCGAGTTCTGTTCACAATTTGTCACGCCGCCGCCGCATCATCATCATCACCGCTGACATATACCACCATTGTCATCACCGCTGCCATATACCACCATCGTCATCACCGCTGCCATCTACCATCATCGACATCACCGCAGCCATATACCACATATCCACCTCCATCACGCCAATCTGAATCCACCTGCAACATATATCCGCCACCAGTCCGAGTTCCACCCGATTCATCTCCGCCACCAGTTCGAGTTCCACCCGATTCATCTCCGCCACCAGTCCTAGTCCGAGTCCAGTATTTGTTGCTTTGTTTTTGATTTCCAGATCACGCCATACTTTGAGTCGTGATAGAGAAGGACTCCCGAACTTTCGGGTTACCTGCAGTAGAAAAATAGCTCCAGTTTAAAAAAAACTAAGTCTGGAAAATACTGGCTAGGCAATTTCTAGACCATTTGTAGACTTTTTCGAAAAAAAATTGTTGTGGAGCAAAAAAAAGAGGAAAAAGAAGTGCAAAAAAAGTGAAAAAAAGAGAAAAAAAATTCAGAGTGTGCTCCTCCCTTGTTTACGTGCAGCGCCGTGATTTTGTTAGTGTTCTAGGCTCGCGTCTCTAGCACGGTCTAGCCTAGTACCAGCACAGTACCGTCGTTGAGCGTTTATTCAACTTTGCATCTCTGAATTGATTATTGCTGACCCTTTTTGCTACCATATTATAAGCCTTCTCAGCTCCACATACATCTACGTCATGCGTTTGATTCTCCCTGGTAATCGCTCTATCCAAGCTTTGTGAGTTTTGACTACAACAGTTGCCGATCACCACCTACTGCTGGGTAAGAACTGGTAAGAATTTGAGATTCGCTTGAAGGATTTGTGACACACCACCACCACCACCGCTTCCTCCTAGTCTATAGAATCATATTATTTTGTGTTTCTATTGCTGCTAACCATGCCAGGATCACAAGCCGATGAGATTGACTGGGAGAACATGACGAACAAGGATCTTCATGATAAGTTTCATCAAATGTTGGGTCAACAGGTGGAAGACGTGATGGCCAGTTTTGGAAAGGCATTGGAGAGGATGGATGACATTGGGAAGACAATTGACACCAAGTTGGATGCCAAGTTTGATGAATTACTCAAACGTCTCCCACAACCAGTTCTACGCCGTGATATAGTAGGGCGAGCACAGCGTGTTCCTATTGAACCAGGACAAAATTCTGGTGCCGCTGCTACTGCTGTTGGTGCTTCTGTAGCTCCTACTGTTACTTCAGAGGTGGAGGACTATTACGAGGATGAGGTTGATCAAAATCAGAACTACATGCAGCCACCAGCACCACCACCAGCAGGTCGACCTCAGGTATATGTTCGCAACGGTAGGCCTGCACCACCACCTCAGGTACGAGATAATGACCATATTCCGAAACTGAAATTGAATATTCCACCATTTTAGGGTAGATATGTTCCTGATATATATCTTACTTGGGAGTTAGAAACTGAACAACGTTTTACATGTTTACAATATCCCGAGGAGAGATGGGTTGCTGCTGCTGTTTGTGCTTTCACTAGTTTTGCATGTGTATGGTGGTCTGAACATTGTAGATTATATCCTATTCCAACTACTTGGGCTGCCTTGAAAACTGCTATGCGTACTCGTTGGGTTCCACCATATTATCAACGTGAATTGCTTCAGAAATGGCAGCGTTTAAGACAAGGAAAAAATTCTGTAGAAGAATATTATCAGGAATTACAAACTGGCATGATTAGATGTAGTATTGTTGAGGAGAATGAAGCTATGCTTGCACGTTTTACGGGTGGATTAAATAGAGAGATTCAGACCATTCTAGAGTATAAGGAGTATACTAATATCACTCGTTTATTCCATCTTGCTTGTAAAGCTGAACGTGAAGTGCAGGATCGACAAGCATTGTCGCGAACTAACTTTTCTGCAGGTCGAGTTTCATCATGGACACCGCGTGCATCCTCTGCTTCCACTACACCAGCACCTCCATCAGCTGCTACCTCCAGCCGTGATACAAGAAAGCAGGCACAACCACCACTATCTGCCAAGAGCGCACTTGCCGGGCCTGCGCAGAGCTCTTCTTCGTCCATGGCATCAATAGGGCACACAAGTGATATTATTTGTCGTCGTTGTAAGGGAAGAGGACATTATGTGTGAGAATGCAAATCTTAGCGTGTGATGATTGCTACTGAGGATGGTGGGTATGAGTCTGCTAGTGACTATGATGAGGAGACTTTAGCCCTTATTAGAAGTGAAGAACATGGTGGAGATGATTCTGATCATGAGACACAATACATGGCTCCTGAAGATGCTGACAGGTATGAATGTTTAGTTGCTCCACGTGTTTTGAGTGTGCAGGTTAAACAAGATGAGCAAAATCAGAGGCATAATTTGTTCCATACAAAGGGAGTTGTGAAGGAATGCTTTGTGCACGTCATCATAGATGGAGGGAGCTGCAACAACTTGGCTAGCATAGAGATGGTGGAGAAGCTATCTCTCACCACAAGACCACATCCACATCCTTACTACATACAATGGTTCAACAACAGCGGCAAGGTTAAGGTAACACGTACTGTTCGTGTGCATTTTAGTATCTCTACATATGCTGATTATGTTGATTGTGATGTGGTACCTATGCAAGCATGTTCCTTATTACTTGGTCGACCATGGCAATTTGATAAAAATTCTATACACCATGGTAGAAACAATCAGTATACTCTTGTTCATAAGGATAAAAATATTACTTTGCTTCCTATGACTCCTGAGTCCATTTTGAAAGATGATATTAATAGAGCTAATAAAGCAAAACAGGAGAAAAATAAGAGTGAAAATCAGATTGTGGCAAAAGAATTTGAGCAACAAATGAAGCCTAATAGTAAACCATCTAGTGTTGCTTCTGAAATTAAATTGAAAAGTGCATGTTTACTTGCCACTAAATATGATATTGATGAGCTAGATTTTAGTAAATCTGTTTGCTATGCTTTTGTGTGCAAAGAGGCATTATTTTCATTCGAGGACGTGCCTTCCTCTTTGCCTCCTGCTGTCACTAACATTTTGCAGGAGTTCGCTGACATCTTTCCACAAGACGTGCCACCGGGATTACCTCCCATTCGAGGGATTGAGCATCAGATTGACTTAATTCCCGGTGCATCATTACCCAACCGTGCACCATACCGTACCAATCTAGAGGAGACGAAGGAGTTTATGCGTCAAGTACAGGAGCTGCTCGACAAAGGTTATATACGCGAATCTCTTAGTCCTTGTGCTGTTCCTATTATTCTAGTGCCGAAAAAGGATGGTACATCACGTATGTGTGTTGATTGTAGAGGCATTAATAATATTACTATTTGTTATCGTCATCCTATTCCTAGGCTAGATGATATGCTTGATGAATTGAGTGGCTCTACAATATTCTCCAAAGTTGATTTGCGTAGTGGATACCATCAAATTCGTATGAAATTGGGAGATGAAAGGAAAACAACATTTAAAACTAAGTTTGGATTATATGAGTGGTTAGTCATGCCTTTTGGGTTAACTAATGCACCTAGTACTTTCATGAGATTAATGAATGAAGTTTTACGTGCTTTCATTGGACGATTTGTGGTAGTTTACTTTGATGACATATTGATTTATAGCAGATCTTTGGAGGAACATTTGGAACATTTACGTGCTGTTTTTATTGCACTACGTGATGCACGTTTGTTTGGTAACCTTGAGAAGTGCACCTTTTGCACCGACCGAGTGTCTTTTCTTGGCTATGTTGTTACTCCACAGGGAATTGAAGTTGATAAAGCCAAGATTGAAGCTATTGAGAGTTGGCCGCAGCCCAAAACGGTCACACAAGTGAGGAGTTTTCTTGGCCTCGCTGGATTCTATAGGCGTTTTGTGAGAGATTTCAGCACCATTACTGCACCTCTCAATGAGCTTACAAAGAAAGATGTGCCTTTTGTTTAGGATACCGCACAGGAAGAAGCCTTCACGGTATTGAAAGATAAGTTGACACATGCTCCTTTACTTCAACTTCCTGATTTTAATAAGACTTTTGAGCTTGAATGTGATACTAGTGGAATTGGATTAGGAGGTGTGTTATTACAAGATGACAAACCTATTGCATACTTATTTGAAAAATTGAGTGGGCCTAGTCTAAATTATTGTACTTATGATAAAGAATTATATGCTCTTGTTCGGACTTTAGAAACATGGCAACATTAACATGGCTCTGATACCACCTGATGAGGGCACGCCCAAGGACGCGCCGCTAATTTGGCCCGATCTTTCATGATGCAACAACCGCGACTAAATTTCACTGATAAGAGTTTCCAATTACGTGAGCGATACACGCAACCTGAAACTATGGTAACAAAAACTGACTAGCAATACCTCGACAAACAAGGCACCTTTCGTCAACGTAGACGTCACCAACACGCAATCCGTCGTCGCTGACGGACCTCAAGCCAATAGCTAGCAAACTCTCGATCACGAGAATCCTCTCGCCAAAGTGTAATTTTCTTGATAGAAAATCTCACAATAATAAACAAGATGAACGCCCAGAGGGTCGCTTCATAGTCTGTCTAAACTCTAAAGAAAATAACCTCCTCCTTAAAGTCTCGGTCACAAATAATATATATAGTCTGGGTACAAACCGACTCAGATGAGTTCGGCCTAAACAAGACACACAGGCCATATCACGTCACGTACCTGATTTATTTTCTCCTGCCTGACTTGGAGTGCAACCGAAATCCTGGCCGTTTTGATCTGCTACCTTTGTTTTAATTTTCCAAACGTACATAGCTGGCTGATATGGAAACATATCTCCACGTACGTGCAGACTCCTTCTCCTCCTATTTTCTAGCACATGCAGTTCGGGAGTTTGTATGTTCCTTGTAATACAACTAATAAATCCGTTGCATGCAGGCCTTTTCCTTCTTATTCTTCATGGCTTCCACGTCCGATTATTTCTCCAAATGCGTGCATGATACCCTGTTGCACGTTGGTTAGGAAACAAACAACTATTTCCTAGTTTTGTGCGTGCATGCACTTGCATGAACTCCTCTAATCTAGAATTGCTCTCACATGTGACACGCACTCTTTCTTTAAGTACGATTGGCATAAATCCAGGACCACATAGAACATGCAAGGTTCCATCTTTACCTTTGCTAAAATGTGTCATCTCCTCCATAATATTCTGATCCTCGTCTTGGTTAACTTTCTTTTCAACGTCCGCTTCATCTATATGCATTGTCGTCTCCTCATCCATAATATCCTCCGTTTGTACCCCTTTGTTGACGACTGCCGAAGTCGCCTGCAACCCCTTGTCATTGACCGACGTACGCAATATGACCTGTGTACTAGTCATATTTGCAGTAGGACGTGCCACATCATCCTCCCTCCCTTGAAAGGAAACCGTCCTCGGTTTCGAGCTGTCCTTCAAAACTCTCTCCTTCCATACTGTCAGCACCACATCTGAATAAATCGATGTCTCTTCCATTGGCTTTAGTGTCATTTGTTTCCCATCATGAACAAATGTATATGTATTCATCCTCCCGGCATGTGTTGCATTGCGGTCGTACTGCCATGGCCGTCCAAGAAATAAACCAAAAACTTCTAATGGCAAAACGTCGCATTCCACCTCATCAATATACTGTCCAACTTTAAACGGCACACGCACCTTATGTGTAATTTTGAGCTTCCCACAATTATTCAACCATTCCAAACGATGTGGTTCATTGTATCGCCATGTGGACAAGCCAAGTTTCTCCACCAACATCTTGCTGATTCCATTGGTGCAACTACCTCCATCAATAATCAATTTACATGTCGTTCCCTTGATGTCGCACTGAGTCTGAAACAAACTCCAGCGTTGCCCTTTATCCACCTTATCACTACTACCATCATTCACCCTCTTGAGTTGTACGTTCAGCCCACTCATTGGTAATGTCGGATCCTCTTTTATTGCCGTGTCCACAGGGGCTTCTAGAACCTTGTGAACAATAGGTACTGTTTGTTTCTTCTCATTTGGAGTAATCGCCACCGTAGTTGACTTGTTGACCTCTTGCACCACCACCTTATTAATTTTAGCATTGTGCTCCATAACTTTGTTTTTCTGAGTGCGTGCCTCCACAGGACCAGCCACCATGGTCGTCACACGAGGCACCACAATATTTTCACGATGAGAAGGTAAAAAATCGGTCCTTAAAAAGTTTCGGAAATCCTTCCAAATTGTCGTCGAGCAATGTAACTTTTTGTCATGTTTCTCCTTACGCCACAACTCATATAACTCATCATCCAGACGCTCCAGTGCAAGATCCAAAGCACTAAACTCATCAAAATTAGGATCCTGTGAAGCACGCTTGTCAAACGTACATTCCATCCTATTTTCCCATGATTTGTACTCTGTCGATGTAGCATCACTGTCCAACCATCCTGCGATTTTTGGCATCTTCAACTTGTCATTGTAGGACTTGTATCCATAATAGTCAGAGTCACCGTACATCCTCAATCAATACAAAAAAATATTGCACCGTGAGAAACCCAGTAATCTGATACCACCTGATGAGGGCACGCCCTCGGACGCGCCGCTAATTTGGCCCAATCTTTCACGATGCAACAACCGCGACTAAATTTCACTGATAAGAGTTTCCAATTACGCGAGCGATACACGCAACCTGAAACTATGGTAACAAAACTGACTAGCAATACCTCGACAAACAAGGCACCTTTCATCAATGTAGACGTCACCAGCACGCAATCCGTCGTCGCCAACGGACCTCAAGCCAATAGCTAGCAAACTCTCGATCACGAGAATCCTCTCGCCAAAGTGTAATTTTCTTGATAGAAAATCTCACAATAATAAACAAGATGAACACCCAGAGGGCCGCTTCATAGTCTGTCTAAACTCTAAAGAAAATAACCTCCTCCTTAAAGTCTCGGTCACAAATAATATATATAGTCTCGGTACAAACCGACTCAGATGAGTTCGGCCTAAACAAGGCACACAGGCCATATCACGCCACGTACCTGATTTATTTTCTCCTGACTGACTTGGAGTGCAACCGAAATCCTGGTCGTTTTGATCTGCTACCTTTGTTTTAATTTTCCAAACGTACATAGCTGGCCGATATGGAAACATATCTCCACGTACGTGCAGACTCCTTCTCCTCCTATTTTCTAGCACATGCAGTTCGGGAGTTTGTATGTTCCGTGTAATACAACTAATAAATCCGTTGCATGGAGGCCTTTTCCTTCTTATTCTCCATGGCTTCCACGTCCGATTATTTCTCCAAATGCGTGCATGACATCCTGTTGCACGTTGGTTAGGAAACAAACAACTATTTCCTAGTTTTGTGCGTGCATGCACTTGCATGAACTCCTCTAATCTAGAATTGCTCTCACATGTGACACGCACTCTTTCTTTAAGTAAGATTGGCATAAATCCAGGACCACATAGAACACGCAAGGTTCCATCTTTACCTTTGCTAAAATGTGTCATCTCCTCCATAATATTCTGATCCTCATCTTGGTTAACTTTCTTTTCAACGTCCGCTTCATCTATATGCATTGTCGTCTCCTCATCCATAATATCCTCCGTTTGTACCCCTTTGTTGATGACTGCCGATGTCGCCTGCAACCGCTTGTCATTGACCGACATACGCAACATGACCTGTGTACTAGTCATATTTGCAGTATGACATGCCACATCAATTACTGTTTAGACGTTTGATGGAGGCCTACGCGAACGCCGAGCATGTATTCACCTGGCTCAACACCAACGGTCATACTCGGACCACCTTGCTCATGTATATCGTCCATCACAACGACAATCTATAAAACAGCCTAAGCTAGAGAGGGTACTATGGTAGTATGGTACAGAGTATGTACTATCGTGAGCGACCCATCTTAGTGCCACCGCACACCGAAACCCCTTCCATCGCTAGCGCGCGCTTCCCGCCTGAAATGGTCACCGTCTCTCCAGAATGTCAATGCCGCATTCACCGGACTTAACTGCAGGTGCAATTGGTATGTCACTGACATGCGGGCCAGACGCCCGTTGGGCCCACATGTCAGTAACCCAAACGCATCTGCAGTTAAGTCACTGAAGCAGCGTCCGCATTCACGCCCGACGAACCTACTCCGGCGCCAGTTGTCCATCCGTCTGCCGCGGCTCATTGCCATTCGCCCGCTATATTAACTTGAGCCCCAACTCCCAGCCATAGCCAAAGACCCACACTTATTCTCCTCCGGTCCCTTCCTTCTGTCGGCACCACTTCAACCATGGCCTCCTGGCGCTCCGAAGCTCTCTTGGACGTACTGTCGCAGGAGCAGACGAGGGACATCGGCGGCTCTGCTCCGGGCACGCTCCAAAGCTCTCTTCGACGTACTGTCGTAGGAGCAAACGAAGGAGATTGCCGGCACCCCCTGGCCGCCCTCCGCCGCCACGACCACGAAGCCAGAGCGCATGCGCGGGCGCAGCCGGCAGCGAGGAAGAGTAGTACACGGTAGGTCGTTGCCACTTTGGTCCCAAGAAGGCCACTGCTACTCCACTCAGTCGACTCCAAGCTTGGTGGGGTAAACATCAACGGCCGATTAGCCGCTTGACGGCGACGTGGAGGCGGAAATCTTCAGAACCTTGTGCTCTGGCCAGAGGAGGAGGTTATTGAGGCGGATGAGGAGGAGGCAAAGGCAATGGCCGGCTTTCTCGGATTCATGGCCGGACATGGTGGTCAGGCATCGGCGATCGTTTAGATTAGGTTTACAGTAGGTTTAGTACGGTTTGTGCGAAATATGTAATGAATTTCATCCAGTTTGTAGGAAAAGTTTTCGAAATGTAATGAATTTCATCCGTTAATTTCATCCGGTTAATTTGAAATTTGCTTTGTTTGCACGAATTTCGTCCGGTTAGTTCATATAGTTGTCGAAAGGTATGCGTGCAGCATCGGATGGCATCCATCAGTGTCCTCGGACAGATGCCGGTGTAAATTTGTGGGCCAGCGCTGGAGATGCCCTAACTATCATGCTATAATCGCTAACAATCCTCCATTATTTGGCAGGGAACAGTTATCCCTCGATCAAAATCAGATCCGCGGTGTTTCGCACTCCTCCCGCGTAAGAGTGTAAACTCTTGCTTACATAAAAATGGAGCAAGTGGACGGCACTGTAGGACGTCATATCACTCGAACTGGCCCGCCTAACAAGCGGGAAAGCACCGCCCTTGTCATTTTGTTCTGGATTTCTATCGATTGATCACGCAAAAATGTTACGCTTCGCAAGTTCTAAAGGAAAAGGCGGCACACTTACGACTCGTACGCGTCGCAACCCCGACAGTCCGGCTCGCACGCCGCTCACCAGAGGGGACACACGTTGTCTTGCAATTTCACTGACATGTGGGACCGTAATTGAATAAACCGTCGATAGCCGAAATCTAATCGCTCGGCGGGCGTCGGCTGAGAAGAGAGGAACGGGGGAGGGAGAAGAGATCGCCTGCCCGCCGCGCACGGACTCCAAGAAATATATGGTGATAATGTGAGGTGGGCCATGCTGGAGTCCGGACCGCTTTCGAAGCCCGCTCTCACCGCCCTGGCCCCTCAAGACGCCAGCTCCCCGCTGCATGCATAGCAAGTAGTCCCCGCTTATGTGGAGGAGAGAGAGGCATTGCCAAAGTCAAGGAGTAACAGTGGAGACAATAGCTTTCATCAAAAATAAACAGTGAATACTCGTTGCTCGTCCTCTATATTGGAAAGAATACTTTCATTCGCCGACATGTGGGACGTCGACCATCCTGGTCCACCTGCCATGCACAAAATTATCCTGGTCTACCCCGGTCGTATCGCAGGCCCAACCTTTCCCACTGTAAGTTGTTCGGACGAAGGAACCATCATGACTTTGTTGAATTCCGCTTCTTCAAGAAAACTTACTGTACCCGCAATACTGCTACCACACACGAAGACTGGACGGCATTGTACCACGTCATATCACGGAAACCCACTAGGCCAAACTAGCCCGCCTAGGTCATCTATTTTGGAACGGAGGGAGTACGTCTCTGCACTGCTATGATTTTGTGTTGCATGTTCTCTGTACTTTTGCTACGATTTTCCTACCCTATATGAACCAAATAAGGCCTGAATGCATGTCGACTATTGTCTGATCGATCTCTAAGCCTACGATTTTAGGAGCTAGAGCTATTGGTCGATTGACGAGGGATAAGTATAAGCGTACCACGAGCTCATCAACCCCAACATTTCTCTTCGGTGAGTGTTTTGCAAGTACTATAGCTCGCACAATGGCTAGCCTACTAACACCAAGAATCATCAAACAAGCCCTGCTGATATGATAAACAGTTTAAACTTACATCTAAGCATGCCATATATTACATCAAAAGCTGGTGAGGATACATCTGTTTCCATAACTTGGATAGGGTTCGCATGATTCACTATCAAACAAAAGTAGCAAGATCTGCCCACACAAGATAGTGCACTAGCCCTAAGATGGTTGATAACACGCATCGTTCTGGTAATTAAACACAGGGCAATGCAAACTACCCTGAAGGATTAGCGCGACCAACTATTTCTTGTCATCGATCTCTCAGGCAATGAACACGGCATGGACAGCGGCATGGGAATCAATTTCTAGGGCGATGTCCACAGGACTGACCGCGACATCGGAATCGATCTCTGGGGCGATGTCCATAGGATGGACAGCGGCATCGGAATCGATCTCCGGGGCGATGCCAATAGGACGGGCCACGACATCGTAATCATCAAGGACAACCTGCACAACCCTAACATATTAGCAAGCACATTGCAAATAATCAAAAACCACAACTATGGTAATAAGCCATTATTTTTTACTTTGTGTAGCTCACCGGGGGATATCATCCCTCCGGGGGCCATCTCCTCGTCCTCGATGGGGGCCATCACCTTGCCAGGGGAATACTGCTTCTCAACGGTGACTATCTCCTCAAACTCGGTCTTGAGCCTCACATAGGTGGCAATCAGAGTTCCTGGGGTAGGCACGGTGGGGCCCTTGCTGTTCTTCCAACTTTCTTTGAGGAGTTCGTCCGCCAACGTCCTCAACTCTTTGGCTAGTGCTTGTTTCTTAGAGTTCTTCGTCTCCATGGGTTGGCCCGCCAACATGGTCAACTCATTGGTCGGTGCTCGCTTCCTGGAGATCGCTGTCTCCAGTGGGTTGTCCGCCGGCAACTCTTTGCCTAGTGCTCCAGGATCCATCAATGAACTGACAAACAAAAAGCAATCAAAAGGAAACCACAATCGCAATGAAAATGGGAAAAGAATAGGATGTGAGAATCGGTCGGTGCTTCGCAAAAAGAAGATTATTGGAATGAAAATATAGCAGCATAACTGATTCACCCACCTTTCCTTCATCGGTACAGAAGAAAAATGGCAGAAGTGAGTAGCCTGGAGTGAGGTTTTCTTCAAGAAAGGGAAGAAAGGGCTTGAACGAGCGTTCCAATGAAATGATGGTTGCTTCGTCCAGTCCAACTTGGAGGCCACCTTACCACTGTTGGTAAAGGTGTGGGTTTTGTGATATGACGGGTCATGACGGCCACACCGGGGTGACAGGTGAGTCTCGACTGTAGCACCTCGCTGTGATTTGGTGGATGGCACGCGGGCCCGGATGCTTTGAAATGTCCCGCATGTAGATAGAGCGGCTAGTCATATAGGAGTGCTCAATATTGTGCACCGCGACCAAGGCGGAGAGGAAAACGAGAGAACTACGCAATTAATGGATGAATTTAATTAGGGTAGTTTTGTAAAGTACGTGATACATTCCTCCAATCGCAAAATGCCTTGGTTCATGAGATTTGAGATTTGAGCCCTATAAACCGGAAGGGAGGGGGTACTGCACACGGTGTAGTCTAGTCACTTGTTGAAATCTCTAGAAAGGCAAATACTCCTTTCCGGTTTATAGGTCTATACTACTCCCTCCGTCTAGGTGTGTAAGTCATCTTACGAAAACCAAATACGTAGTCCCAAAACACTTAGGTGTGGTGCATTAACTTCTACCTTGTTTCTTGTTTCTTGACATACATATCAACCAATAAGAGATGAGAGGTGTGCATGCTTTTAATGACTTGAAATGGCTAGTTCATTGCATGGAATGCTATTAATTAGCAAATAAACATTGGTGACCCCAGGAGGAAACGGTGCTAAGCGCGTGGACCTATGCAGAATGAGTATCAACCAATGGATAATGTAGTTTAATTGTTAAACAATAGCAATTTTGTCTCATGCAAGAGCCTGGCTAGTACTCCAAGGAATCGCACCACGCGAGCGTTCGCAACTGCCACATTCGGTTTGCGCTTGGCCCTTTGCCTCTTCGAGAAGACGAACAATGATGTTACTCCTACTTCTACAGTATCGAATCCACTGCTGCATGTCCCTCCACCTCGTGCGGGAGGGATAGCGTGTAGCGAAAGCTTCTACTTATTGCTCCTGCCTTTGCGTCTATGACAGGTGGGCCCAACAGGTGGTTGGTCCCCCTGTCATGCAGCCAAAGGCAGGTGCAGTTAAGGCACCGGAGCTCAGTCCATGAGGGAGAGGGCGTCGTAGTAATCAAATTTCTCGGTCTTGTACGAGTTGACGCGACACATCAAAGCACCACACTCGATAAAAGTCTTTTTACACATTTCAAATGGGCTACTTCGTATGTAGGAGTAGACATATTCTGCTTCATATGTAGTCACTTGTTGCAATCTCTAAAAAGACTTATATTTGGAAATGGAGGGAGTACAACGCATGCATGCATGCCGTGACTTTCCTTTTGATACTTGCATGTGTTGATTTGATGCACCTTGCCAAATTTTTACTATAAATTTAACTAACCAAATTTTCATGCATGTCACAAAAAATTACGGGGCTGTTTGGATTGTGACTATGTTTGTCTTATGTTGCCACATTATTTTTCCCACACTTGCCACACTTGCCTAACCTGAGTTGCTCAAATTGTTAGACACACTTTGGCTTGCCTAAGGGAATCTTGCCACAATTTTTGTGTCTATGACATGTGGGGTTCACTGCTAATAAAAAAATTCTTGTCTTAGGTGTGGCTAATAAAAAAGACTTATATTTAGGAACGGAGGGAGTAGAAAATATAAATAATAATGCAAGTTGGGGCAACCCACGTTTCCGCTAATTTTAGCCGTGTGCTTGTTCACAATTTTTACGAGGGGGTGGTTGTTCATTTAATGGAGGGACTTGTAGTACCAGACTTGAACGATACAAAGTGCGACCTGGCACACCGTAACACCACTTGGAACAAGCGGGTAGCTATATCAAAAACAATCAGCAACTAAAAAAACCGCGACCTGGCATGTAGTAGTACACAATTTTAAACGATTGTTTTGATGGAGTGAAAAAGGAAAACTACCCCACTACTTATATATAGGCCGGAGCCTCCGTGCTTGCTTGCTAGGGTTGCTCTATTCACACACTCTCATCCTCTCCAGATCTAAACAAGATAGGGGTAGTAACACTGTCTTTCTCCCTTCAAAAAACACTGGCTTTCTATCCTCACCGCTGGTTACAGATCCGGACGTATCCCCCTCCACCGGTGAAGGGGAGGAGGGGCAGAGTTTAGGCCGTCATCGACAGTGAGGGAGGAGATCCACTGCCGGCCGCACAGTTATCTCTGGCTGAGCGCCTGCGCGGGAGGTCCTCTGATCCCTTCGTCGTTGCCTGTGGGCGGATCCGGCCTCCCGCCACCCACCTATCCACATCCCGACGACCTTCAGGTATATCTTCGTTCGAAACCGCCTTAGCTCTACTTCCCCAGCTCGCTATGTCGCTGAATGTGCATCATTTTCTACCTCTCAGCCCCTCTCGATCGGATGGTCCAACGTCACCTATTTTTTTTCTATTGTTAGAGGTAAAGCTACTTCATGGAGTCGAATCTTGTACTCCCTTCGTCCGAAAATAATTGTCATTGAAATAAAGTGGGGGTGGGGGAATTTAGTATGTACATCAGACTTGGTACAAACAGGAAGGAAAGGGGATGAAAGTAGTACAGACTGGTCATCCAACCGGTCTCTTGGTCGAAAAGGGAAATATAGGGGTAACGCTGTACACAGTGGTATGACCAGGACTAGATTTGCTATCCACACATAGGAGTAGGTGGCTAGAGTGAACAAAAATGGGACCAACCCAGATATGTTTCTTTGATGTTTGTTTCTCGGGGCAACAAACAATGAATCACCACTTTATGCCCCTGTTTACGTACATGGTGTTGTACTGTTGGTGCACCCACTGTCCCATGCCCTTATACCAAATATTTAGGCTCCGGTCAGAATAAAGGGGCAGAAAACATAGGTCTTGATGAAAATAGAGGGATAGGAAAGGAATGTAGGTATAAAACTGTGGAACAGTGAACCGGAGGAAACTCTCAAGAGAATGTGTTCGGATGGACTACGAAATGTACAGATTTGTTTTTTTAGAGTAGCATGCTTGCAGTATGAGATGCTATTTGTTTATTCAGCTACACAGTGACTACTCTTGTCCTCACCTCACGTACCAGACATAGGTTGATTTTTTTATTCCGGCAAACACAGCACATCAACCTGTCTAACGCATGGCAGCGAGCGCCTGCCTCGGGCTTCCGCCCAAAAAATGAGCAGCGCGTGGATGTTTCTAATCCGATGGAATCAGTACTACCAGACCAGCTTTCCTATGAAACACTATTCACCTTTCCCGTGTTCTGAACGGTTGGAAGGGAAAGAATACCGTAGGAATTGTGTTCCTACGAAAATCCTGCACCAAACCTGTGAACCGAACGCAGCCTTAGCTGTTCTTAATATAATGTCCCTGGTAAAAATGAAGCCATGCCACTGTTTTTGCCTGTAATTGTTTGAGACTCTGACAAGTTCAGCCAAATGTTTTTGCCTATGATTATTTGAGACTCTGACTGTTTCCTCTGTGCCTTTTTGTGCAAACAGGGATATCCAATTCACCTGGTTGCTGTTGTGACCTTTTGGTGCACTGCACAAAACTCTTCTTAAAATAAGTGACTTTTGTGCTGTTTAACTAGAATGTCAGAATGGAACAGTTGGTTCATTTTGGTGGAACCGCACAAAGGGAGATCTGTGTTCCAATCCTCATCATCCATATTGGCGCCATAACCTTCCTTTAGGTAAGAATGATATTTAATGCATGTGTTCATCTCTATTTTCCGACTGCCATGAGAAAATAATGCTGTTTTTTACTAGTACACTTGTACTCCCTCACTGACAAAACCAATTCTGAATTAGAAGGCCAATCATGTACTTGGTTTCACCAACTGGTGAGGAGAAAGAGAAACAGAGCATGAAGAGGAAGAAGAAGAAGAATAAACAGTGCCAAGGCGATCTTGCTGAAGCCAGAGGCCTCAGTCGAGGCTATTCAAGGGCTCGGGCAATGACTACCTTACATGTGAGACGATCCTCCAGGGAGCCCTTCCACTTCTGCTGTCTCATTTAATTAATTAGGAGTACTTAAGTACCACTAATTTATTACTGCCTAATTTTCCTGTGGGAGTTAAACAAATCTTTAATAGGACCCTATGTTGAATCATGTACGTGTGAATGTTTGTCTATGGAGGTGAATCATGTGGTGGAGCAAGGAGGGAATATTATTAGTGTCATGACATAATAGCTCTATTGTTTTGCATGTCAATTTATTGCCATTGGTTCAATGAGGCAATGTTTTGCGTATTGTCCATCATGAATTTGATGCTACTGTTTGAGTAATATGCTAATGTCTTCCTATCCTTTCTCACTAAGCTAATGAAGGTTTCACCTTGTTCCTACTTGTGAAAACATGGATCATGTTGTGCCAATCATACATTTTAGTGGAACTACACAAGACAAGACAATGAACTGTATCCCAGCCAGCACTTTAACTCTGCTGGAAGTTCTTGATAATCTTTCGATATAATCTCAGCACTGGTAAACAAGAGTAATTTCAACCATACATTTGAAGTGCACAAAAATATATACTATTGTGTGATTCCAGTGAGTGCTTTATCCTTTCTTATGGGACTACATGAATAGGCTTCTTTTCCTGGTTGGTATGGGCCTAAGGCCTTCATCCATATTAGTTTGCTGTCATCTCTATTTTATCGTGCTACTGTCATAAGAAACTCCTTTATCTTTGCACTTTTAAGTTTTGCAACCTATGATAAATGGCAATGCTTTGAGTGTTGAGTTGAGCTATTTGGCACTAATTAAATAAACTAATACCTCTCTTTGAGCAAGACTACTATGTTGCTAACTTTACCCATTAAGATAATGAGGGTGCTTCTTTTTGTTAGTGTATGTTTCATCAACTAGTCCCACTATTACAGTAATCTCACTCTCTCAATATATGTGCCAACAGGGATGCTCGATTTTGGTGGAACTACACAAAAACTTTGGGTGCTTCATTGCCTCGACAGCTTCCGTCCTTTCCTGTTAGTTGCTAATCTCCACTTGCTTTCTTCCTTTGCTGTCAGTCGCTTGGCTTATCTCGGCTTCCAGTTAAAGGAAATAGTAATTGATATGCTACCTCACACAGGTTGGTACTGGTATTTATCCTGATTATTGTGCCTGTCATATGTATTGGTAATTTGGTATTGTGCTACTATTTGCCGATTTCATAAAGGAGTTATTTGGAGCCTGAACTCGCAGGCAAATCATTACATCGGGTGATTTCAGTAGAACTGCACAAAATGATCAGATGGACAGGTACTTATGCTGCTGCTATGTACTCCAAAGTTCACTCAGACAAGCATCGATGTTGACAAGAAGTGCCTATATTCATTTGAGTATCAACCGGCGTCAACCAATTGTAAAACTCCAAGTATTAGGAGAGTGAACGCCAAAAATATTGCTTGGTGCATAGCCCAGAAAAACGCAGTCCAGTCTTTGGTCCCAACTTATGCCTTTTGGTTATCGGCACATATGGTAGCGAACTATATGGTATGGAGTCTAACGATTCCAGACAAGTTGGTTGACACGTATATTCATCTGGCACTTAATCAGTCTGCATGCCAAGGATGCTCCATTTCAGTTGAACTGCACAAAAAATTTGGGTGGTTCATTTTCTCAACCACCTCCTTTCTCGTCTGCAATGTAGAATTTTGGCGAGATACAGGACCAAGATGAGCCAGTAAACTAGTTGGATGAAAGTAGTGGCCAAGTTGCTCAAACCTCCCTCGGCACGAGGCCACTATTTGAGGATAAACCTACAAGCAAAGTTCAGATTGTCTGTGTTGCCTCTTATGTACTCGCAAGTTTACTCGTACAAGAACTAATTTTAGCAAGAAGTACCTCCGATTGAACACCATTTACCAGTCTGTACCCTAGGTAATTAAAGTTCGTCCATGGAGCATATTGGCTGTGATCTCAATCATTTGGATGCATAAACATACTGAACATGTGTATATCTGAATCTTTTTGTGAATTATGTATGAATATTGTCGTGTGATCTATCAATCATTTGGATGCATAGATATGCTCAGCTTGTGTATATATGAATCTTTTGAGTTGTTGATAGTGAATGTTGGCTATGAATAAACGTGTCCTGTGAACCTGAGTTTGATATGAATGTTTACCTTTTCTGTTATATTTGTGTGTGAACTTGTTAGTATGCCTTCCGTGGGGTATAAAACGCAGGTCTCTTATAAAAGTAATGTTGTGTCCAATTTATTTTGAGCAATAACTCGCTAATTTCTTAATTATATATATAAAAACTGAGCCTCTCCGGTTTATTCTTTGATATTAATTGCTTCTTCTGACATAACATTATGTATATAACGAGCCCACCTAATACGTGTATTTCAAGGAAGTGCAAAAGGGCTGGGATTTCTTAGAAAATATAAATGGGCCTGATTGACGCGAAATTATTTGTTCACCCAGCCCAAAGAATGGAATGTACATTCTAGAAAACATGGGTTAAATATATGCCACATTTTTGCAGGCTAACATGTGGGCCAATAGGTCGAAGCCTATGCAGGGCGTTGTCAACTTGGTGAACAAATGATTGTGTCATCCACAACCATTGGATTTATATCCAACGGTCGGCATGCACCTTCAATCTCTCGGCTTCTTCCTCCAGCATCGCCGGGACCGCCTGGTCCGGCCTCCGGCGGCTAGCGGCTCTGCTTAGCATGCATCGCTGCGAAGCGCTACCCCACCGCCGACCAGGCTATCCCTCCACCCCTCGACACCTCCTGTTATTCTCCACAGACTACAGCCCCACGCCGCAACAGAACTAGTTATAACCCTTCTCTTGCTCTCAATCTGCGACTCCACTGCCGCGTTTTCCCATCTCCAAGTCGTTCCCGTCCGGGGCCTCGCCGTCGTCCACCGCCTCGCTGTGTTCGGTGCGGCATGGTCAACAAACGAGAGTCATCGGAAGAGGACTGTACGTGGAGAGCCTGACGGCTGGGACCCACGAGGTTCATGTTCGCACGCAAGGAAAGTTCCTCCTTATTAAGCTGGAAAAAATGTTTCCTCCACCTGACAGCTGGGACCCACCGGCTGTATCTTCGCACGGAAGGAAGTGCCTCCTTGTTTTGCAAAAAAATTATTCATCCCGTTGACAGCTGGGACCCGTCATATTTGGTGACTGACTTGTGGGCCTACTAAGTGGACGTGTACGCACGGCTTTGTCACTTAATCAACAAATTATTCTAGCAGCTAGACCGTTGGATGTTAATCCAATAGCCATGCTCCTTATTCAACCTCTGTTCTTGCTCCTGTCTCCCGTGGGCGGCACCGCGGCTGTGCTGCCGCGCACCCGAACCAGTGAAGTTTTCCACTCCTCTCCATCTGCGACTCCACTGCCCCGTCTCCCCCATCTCCGGGTCGTTCCAGTCTGGGTGCACTAGGCACGGTGTGGTCAACATGGTCAACAACCGAGAGTCATCGGAAGATGACTGTACGTGAGAGGCTGACAGTGGGGACGCACCACGCCCATGGACGCATGCATGCAACGGAACACGGTGAGGTCAACATGGTCAAGGAACGACTTCCATCGGAAGTATACTGTACGTGGAGAGTCTCAGCTGGGTCCACGGCTGCAGCAAGTAAGTGCCTCCTTATTACGCGAAAAATAATGATTCCTCCAACGGACAGCAGGGACCCACTGGACGGGCCACCATATTTTGCGAAAAAAACGTTTGCCCCCTGACTGCTGGGACCCACCTGACGGGCCACCGTATTTCGCGAAAAAAACGTTCCCCCCGCTGTCAGCTCGGACCCACCGGAAGTGCCTCCTTATTACGCACAAAAAAATGAATACTCCCCCTGCTAGTTGGGACCAACCTTGGTCGGAGGCTGACTTGTGGGCCTACTAAGTTGACGGGGACGAAGGGCTTTGGCAACTTAGTCAATATGAACGATTCTAGCTCCAGTGGCCGTACGATGTCCATCCAACGGTCGTAGTGCTTCTTCAACCTCTGGTCTTCTTGCTCCAGCCGCCCAAACCAGCGCCGGTCATGCCTCGTGCTCCTGCCTCTCGTGGCCGGCTGTGCTGCCGCGGAGGCCTCACCGCCCCCTACTATTCCCACCGCTGGCCAGGCCCTGCGACGACGGCAGCCTCACACTGCAGCCGAACCAGTGAACCCTTGTACTCCTCTCCGCACGGGCTTCCACTGCCGCGTCTTCCCCGGCTCCGCGTCGCCCCTTCCTAGGCCTCGCCGTCATCCACCGCCGTGGTGCTCTCCGCGCGGCACGGTCAACGTGGTCAAGGAATGACTTCCATCGGAAGAGTACTGTACATGGAGAGGCTGACAGCTGGGTCCACGGCCACAGCCCAGTTTTTTTGTGATTTGCCAAGTAAGTCGCTTTGTCACGCCTGTTGGGTTGCAAATCTTTCAAGACGAGGAGAGCTTTCATTCGACTGGCCGAGAAAATGGCCCATTAGTAATGAGAAATGGGTTGTACAATTTTAAAACACATCAAACCGGCAATTAGTTTCAAATATCTTTTTTTTCATTTCGAGATTTTAAATTACATTAATTTTTATGCGTGGAGAATTTGTTGGATTTTATATTGATATACATTTATTTTTAAAATCAGTTTGAATGTGAGTCGAAATTTCGGGATTAAAAACAGTTCGGACCGCACCGAAATATGCAAAATTTCGTATAATTTTTTAACCGTGGCCACAATATGGGCTGTAATGCTAACAAAAAGAATATGGGCTCCAAAAAAGCCTTAAGAATTAGCAAATGGGCTGTAAATTATTAGAAATAATGGCAGATGGGATGTATGCTGTTTTCCACAGATTTGAGGCTTTCCTAAAAAAGGTTGGTGCACAAGCAGTGACTGTTGGATGGCCATCCAACGGCCGTCGTGCTTCTTCAATCTCTGCTCTTCCTGCTCCAGCCGCTCGAACAAGCGCCGGCGGGACTGCCTGCTCCCTCCTCCCCGCGGCCGGCTCTGCTGCCGCGCAGGCCTCATCGCCCCACCGTACTCCCATCGTTGGCCTAGCCATCCCTCTACTCACCCACACCTGTTGTTATTCTTCGGTGACGGCAGACAAACCAGTAAACCCTCGTACAGTCGTACTCCCCTCTGCGTGGGAAACAACTGCCGAGTCTTCCCTGCCTCCGTGTTGTTCCCTTCCTAGGCCTCGCCGTCGTCCACCACCCTGGTGCTCTCAGCGTGGCTTGGTCAACGTGGTCAACGACCGACATGCATCTGAAGTGGACTGTACGTGGAGAGGCCGACAGCTGGGTCCACGGCCGCACGCAAGGAAATGCCTCCTTATTACGCGCAAAATAATGATTCCTCCACGTGACATCAGGGACCCACCGAAAGGGCCTCTGTATTTCGCGAAAAAAATGTTACCACCGCTGACAGCTCGGACCCACCAGCTATATCTTCGCACGCAAGGAAGTGCCTCCTTATTACGCACAAAAAAATGAATACTCCGCCTGTTAGCTGGGACCCAGTATAGTGGAAGGCTGACTTGTGGGCCTACTAAGTTGAAGGGGACGGAGGGCTTTGTCAACTTAGTCAATATGCACGATTCTAGCTCCAGTGACCGTACGATGTCCATCCAACGGCCGTAGTGCTTCTTTAACCTCTGGTCTTCTTGCTCCAGCCGCCCAAACCAGTGCCGGTCGTGCCTTGTGCTCCTGCCTCCCGTGGCCGGCTGCGATGCGGCGGAGGCCTCACCGCCCCCTACTACTCCCACCACTGGCCAGGCCATCCCTCTACTCACCCACACCCCCTGTTATTCTGCGGCGATGGCAGCCTCACACCGCAGCGAACCAGTGAACCCTCGTACTCCTCTACGCGTGGGCATCCAATGCCGCGTGTTCCTCGGCTCCGTGTCGTCCCCTTCCTAGGCCTCGCCGTCGTCCACCGCCCTGGTGCTCTCGGCACGGCGTGGTCAACATGGTCAAGGAACGTGTCACACCCAAGATGCGACCCTATCCTAAAGGAACTCGAAGGTCCCACCAAGGATAGAAGCGCATCTTGAAGACGCTTTTGCAAGGTGGATATCATTACATCAACATTACATAATAGATGGGGATACATACATAAGGCATACAATGCCACACGAATACAACATCATCTTACATAAGATCACCATCCGACTACAAATGAAACACAAACAGAAACTCAAACGACATCCACCCTGCTAGCCCAGGCTGCCGACCTGGAACCTATCCCCTGATCGAAGAAGAAGCAGAAGAAGAACTCCAAAACAAGTAAACATCGCTCTCGCGTCATGATCATCGCATAACCTGTACCTGCAACTGTTGTTGTAGTAATTTGTGAGCCACGAGGACTCAGCAATCCCATTACCATGGGTATCAAGACTAGCAAAGCTTAAAGGGAAAGGAAGGGGTAAAGTGGTGAGGTTGCAGCAGCGACTAAGCATATATGGTGGCTAACATATGCAAAATGAGAGCGAGAAGAGAAGCAAAGGAACGGTCGTGAAGCTAGCAATGATCAAGAAGTGATCCTGAACTCCTACTTACGTCAAACATAACCCAGAAACCGTGTTCACTTCCCAGACTCCGCCGAGAAGAGACCATCACGGCTACACACGCGGTTGATGCGTTTTAGTTTGGATCTGATGTCCAGTTATCTACAACCAGACATTAACAAATTCCCATCTGCCACATAACCGCGGGCACGGCTTTCGTAAGATAATACCCTACAGGGGTGTCCCAACTTAGCCCATGATAAGCTCTCACGATCAACGAAGGATATACCTTCTCCCAGGAAGACCCGATCAGTCTCGGAATCCCGGTTTACAAAACATTTCGACAATGGTAAAACAAGACCAGCAAGACCGCCCGATGCGCCGACATCCCGATAGGAGCTGCACATATCTCGTTCTCAGGGCAACACCAGATGAACACTACGTACAACTAAAACCAGACCTCAAGTTTCCCCGAGGTGGCGCTGCAAGTGGCTCTAGTTCGGACCAACACTTAGACAAGCATTGGCCCGGGGGGGCTGAATAAAGATGACCCTCGAGAGAGCGACTCCCAAGGGAAAAGTAGGTGGTGGTGAGGCAAATGGTAAAACCAAGGTTGGGCCTTGCTGGAGGAGTTTTATTCAAAGCGAACTGTCAAGGGGGTCCCATAAATCACCCGACCGCGTAAGGAACGCAAAATCCGGGAACATAACACCGGTATGACGGAAACTAGGGCGGCAAGAGTGGAACAAAACACCAGGCATAAGTCCAAGCCTTCCACCCTTTACCAAGTATATAGATGCATTAATTAAATAAGAGATATTGTGATATCCCAACATAACCCTGTCCACCATGGAGCAATCTTCAACTTCACCTGCAACTAACAACACTATAAGAGGGGCTGAGCAAAGCGGTAACATAGCCAAACAATGGTTTGCTAGGAAGGGTGTCAAAGGTTAGAGGTTCATGGCAATTTGGGAGGCTTAAGGAACAAGTGATAGGAAGCGCAGCATAGCGATAGAACGAAGCAACTAGCATGGCAATGATAGTAGTGAGATCCAGGGTAGCGGTCATCTTGCCTGAAATCCCGCTAGGAAGAAGAACGAGTCCATGAAGAAGACGAACAGACGTAGTCGAACGAATCCTCACAATCGCAACATTACCGAAACTAAGAAGCAACACCGGAAAGAAGCAAACAACATGGTAAACACACAAGCATAATCATGGCATGATGCACAAACAAGTATGATGCATGTCCGGTTTAATGAGGCATGGCATGGCAAAGTGCAACAAACAATACTACAATTTAAGTGGAGCTCAATATGCAACGAGTTGCATATTGACAAAACACCACATCAATTATTTAGTTCTCTCTCGGTTATGCTACTCATCAATATTAAATGTTGTTAAACATGGCAAGGGGTGAGTCAAAAGTAAACTAACTATTTAGTCAAGTTTAAATGAGGCCGGAACAACAAACAACATTTCCGGAAAATCCTCATATGCAATTTATGAATTTGCTACTGTTCTACCCTAAAACATATTTTAAATTTGTTAAACAATAAAACAAAGTGCACCATGTTAAACTAGGCATTTTTCCATCCCATTTACATATAAAGTTTATATAAAATGGAGCTACGGTTATTTAGTTATGAAATAAATCATTTTAACATGGCATATAAGCAAATTTAAACAAACATCATTTTAAACATTTTAAACATGGATGAAAGTGGCATATTATGAAACTAGACAAAATTCTAAGCATTTTACATGTTTAAATCATTTTAATCAGATGCACCGTTAATGAGTTATTATATGCATGAACATGGAGGGTTTTTCTGCAAAACTGTAAACTCTGGATAATGGTTAAAATCGCTGGCAGGGAAAAAACACATGGTGGGCTGAATCAGTGGCAAACTGGGCTGGGAGAACTGCTCACATTGGGCGGGCGCGGTCAATGCATCTGAAGCGCTGCGCTCTGCTCCTCTCGAACAGCAGCGCATGGGAAGAAGAGGATGCAGCGGCGGACTTGGCACGATGCAGGGCTTCGGCGGTGCGGGACTGGGACGAGCACTCCGGTGAGGGCGCGGAGGCCGGCAGGCGCGGATCTGGGCGGCGGGAGCCCTTCTCCGATGATGGTGGCGCCGGCTGGTGCTCCTGTTCGAGGCAAGGACAGAGAGAGAGATTAGAGGGGAAGAAGCAGAACACAGAGAAGAGGAGGCAGGGCACCGCGACCTGGAGTTGCTCGCCGGAGCAGCGCTGGCGAGGAGGAAGACCTCGGGTGGCCCAAGGCGGCGGGGAGAGCGGGGCGATGCAGGAAGCAGCAGCAGGCAAAGACGCAGGGGGGTCCTGGCGACGGAATCGGCGGGAACCGGCTGGAACGAAGCGCGGGGAGGCGCCGGGGTCCAAAACCGGCAAGGGGAGACGCAGATCAGGGCTCGGGCGCGGGGCATAGCCATCCATGGCGGCGGCGGTGGGTTCCCTGGGAGAGAAACAAGACGAGGGAGGTGGTCAGAAAGAGCTTCAACGAAGAAGAGAAAGGGGAAGGGAGCAGGGGCAGCGAGGACGGCCTTCTGATGGTGGTCGCCGGCGACGTTCACTAGAGGCAGTGGGGTAGCGCGCGTGAGGCTGAGTAGGAGGAGCTCGGGAGCTTGGCTGGTAGTGCAAGTGGACGAGGCAGGGGACCTGCATCTGTTGCTGCGGTGGCGCTCGGGAAGCAGAGGAGGCAGCGGGGCTCGGGCACGGTGTCTCTGTACTGGCGGGGTTTATGAAGAGCCCGGTGCACCAGGGCGCCATGTGAGAGAGCTTGTGGGTGGCTGGTGGAGTGGATGGATGATCGAGGAAGGCTTGGGAGGAGCTAGCTGGTTGGTGGAATTTTGGATCGGGGAATATCCCGAGGAAGGAGAGAATGGACAGGGGTGGCGGCGGCTAGGAGGATGCCTAGAAATTAGGGATTCGGTCTCGGGATAGGCTAGTATATATATGCGAGTGAGTAAGATAAAAGGCGATCTAGTCCCTCCGATCGAAATCGGACGGCTGAAAAAAATATAGGTTAGGAAGTCCAATTAAGAAAACGGAGATGTTTTATAGATTTTAGGAGATGATCTGAAAGCAATGGTGATGACTGTCCGGGTTGGGTTCGGGGGAGTTTCGGACACGCGCGAGAGGGGTCAAGAGAGGTCAACAAGGACAAAGGCTGACAAAATGACAACGGAGGCAAAGAGAGAAAGGGCAACTACGAACGGTAACGAGTTTTATGAAAAACATGCGGATGCAATGCACATGATGCGATGAGATGAAATGCAAGACATGAACAAAATGCAAAACAAACGACAAAAACCCAACCACGGAGGAAATAACATATCGCATCTCCGGAAAAGGCAAGAGTTGGAGTTACGAATATGGAAAGTTATATCCGGGGCGTTACAACACTCCACCACTACGAGAGGATCTCGTCCCGAGATCTAGGATGGCACCGGAGGGAAAAGGAAGAGGAGAGGTAAAACAAAGTTGCTTCTTCGACCAATGAGTGAAACCAAAGAACCTTGAGAAGTTGAGCAATTTAAAAGAAAGAGTACAATAGAGATGAATGAGATTGCAAACAATCCGTTAGAAAAGAGGAACAAGGAGTATTACGAGGACTTGAAGGTTGAAAGACATGGAAATAAAGCTTCACGAACGAAAAGAATATGACCACCTCGGTATAATGAGATAGCCAAGGAACAAGAATGAAAGAATTTGGACAGCACTCCGGTAGAAAAGAGAAGAAAACTTCATGAGATGAAAAGATATTGAAGAGATGATACAACACTCCGGTTAAATGGATAAGCAAGAAAAGAACACGATCCTCAAAAAAAATGAGGTGATGGGTGAAGAGCACAACATCACAATGCCTCCGTAAAGAAAGAATAGAAGTTAGATCGTTGGGATAAAGGGACGGAGAAGAAAATGACAACTTTTTTCACAAGTGAATTTGGAAAGCATCCTTGCAAAGAAGAATCGAACGGAGTTGTTGGAAAATCAACAATGAGAAGCACAAGCTTGTTGTGGGCTTATGGAAAACATCTCGAGACTATGAGGTGAAAACCGGCCACTAATGGAAACCATTGATTTGATTTAGAGCACCAAAGAGATGAAAAACTTCTTCACCGAGAGGATAAAGAGCAAGCTTGGGTCATGCATAATCGCCACAAATAGCAGCAACCCTTAAGGAAAGGCTTTAGGTGAAATCTGACACAAGATAACTCCAACGAAGAAGTAGATTGGTCGAAAAGATCTCTTGAACGAAGAGAAAATGATGGATCTAAATATCTCATTCCTGACAACCTGTGAATCATGAAACATGAGGAGAAATTGCCAAGAGTGACATAACACCATCTCAAGAGATAAGGTAGAAAGAATTGCACTTTGGAATGCAAGATGAAGAATACTTGAGCTCCTCAAAACAAAAACATGTGTTGAGCACCATATTTATTTTAGAGTATAGCTTGACGGATCATAACTTTGAGAGGAAACTTGAAGAACAATTGAAGAATGAAAAGAATCCTTGACGAACCACCATGTAGAGCCTCCATGAAGAACTTCGGCAAAAAAGGATGATAGAAAGAAAGAGAAGTTGAAAACACAAGGTGAACCCTTGCAATGATTTAGATGGAGCTTCGCGACGAGATAATTAAGAGAGCTTGGAACTCCAAAAAGAAAGATGAAGCCTCTCGAACCGAGAATGTGATATGATGACCAACTCCGGAAAGAAAGATGAATCACTTGAAACAATAATAAGAATTACGTTATGTGTATCCTTCACCAATTTAAATTAATGACAAGCAATGGATTTGGCATACTACTTATTCTCATTGAAAAATGATTACAGATAGAGATATAACGCAAACTTGAGAAGGTATCAATGGAACCACCGGTGGGATTTGGAAACAACGAATGAATTGATATGATAACAAAGGAAGTGAAATCTCGAACGAACCACCGTAAAAATTGGAAAGGAGAGTAGCAAGGGCACAATTCATGGGAAAGAGTTTGAAAACGAATGAAGATACTTGAAGGGATTTAGATACATGAGAACGAAGAGATCATGAACTGATTAGAGGATATTTGAACGATGCACCGGTAAGATTTGGAGAATGATAGCTACACGCTGAGAATGAAGAATTATGACATGATGGCCTTCAGAGGAAAAAAAGGGAAACAACTCATGAAATGCTCCGGATGGGTGAAAAGAATTCTCACAATTGAAAACAATTATGAGAGGATGGCATCAAGCTTGAACTACGGATCTTTGGAAGAACGGGTAAGGATTTAAGAGGAACTCTTCTTCGGTCTTCAAAATTTGAGAATGACGACGAGAAACACCACCATGAATTGTTGAGATACTCCGGGAGAATTAAAAGAGGAAAGTTTGAGCCAAAGATGAAAAGAATTTGAAAACGACCTTGGATAAGGCATGTGACTGATGAAAATTCATTCTTACCTCAAACTTGGAAATGAATTTGAGAATCGCTCCTGATAATTCGAAGAGTCAGGTAAGATCCTGGGAAAAGACCTGTGGGTTAGGGCCCACTCAAAAGAAAACACCGTTGAACAATTTTAAAGAGAGGTTGCACTAGTTGAATTAAATGGCTTGAATGAGATAACAACCTCGAAATATCTTGAACGGATTGAGAATGGAAACACAAGTCTTGTGAGATATTTCAGCACTCCAGAACAAATGAATAGGAAGAAGTGAATGATTAAGAGGTGCATCGGCATGAGAAAGCATTAGAAACGAGGAAAGGAATATGATGAATATCGAAAGCTTGAATTGGATCCACCGGAGAAGAAACAACAATGAAAGATGATGAACTTGAAACTGTTGAGCAGCTTCATGGGAAATCACCGGATAAGAACATTGATTGAAAAGAGTGAAGAGACTTCACATGAATAAATGGATACTTGATTAATAAATCTGAGTCCTTGAAGAAAAAGGGTGGGAGGGCGGGAAAACAAAGGCAACTTGGGGAGAAAACTTAGAATTGATCTCGCGGATGTTGAAAAAATTCTCACAAATGTTGAAATGATCGGATCCACTTGAAGAGAAGCACACCGGTTGGAAAGAATTGACATGACAATCTCGATGATCAAAAGGATTAGTATTCACATAGCAATATGAGAACACCGTATAGGAAAGGTATGGATTCAACATTTGACTTCGAAGAAACTCGAATACCACAAATAAAACAAAACAAAGGATTTGGCTTGCAGAATAAGCCGGAACAAATACATATGATAGAGATTTACCCAATCCCATATCATGCATCTGTCGGAAAGATATTCTAGGAGCTACTTGAATGCCCACCTATAAAACTCCCGAAACTTTCTGGTTATGCAATCTGGTGTTGGGTATACAGGGGAAGCTATATATCTCACCCAAATTAACAATCCCTACATCCAGTTGTATCCATCCGTCAACACATAACCAAGAAAACTCCGGAAATCGTGTACCTCAACCTTCGAAAAGCATCCGTTATACGAGCTATGGCAATACTCTTGAACTCCCCAGTACTGAGTGACATCGAGGTTATCTCACCAACAACTGCATAAAAGAGATTTTCGATGTCAGCAAAACTAAGGTATTCCAGAACTGCAACGATAAAATTATGAAGACAACACCTCGGAGCTCAACTCCCCGGGACACTGCCACAACCCCTAAATGTCAGGAGGCACCAAGAACAATGTTCTCGTCATAAGAATATCGGAACGATCCCAAGATACCCGTGTGATCCTAAAAAAAATTTAGTGAAATTTGAGGAGAGGAAAGTCAAAACATCTACGTCAGGAGTCCTCACCAGAGCGATGAAGGGGGTTGAGGAGTAAAAAGAATCCTACTCTCCGATATATATAATCCTAAGACTCAAAATAGTTTTCTTCTAGACTCAACAACGGACAACAATCAAGGGGGCTCCTATGGTCGGTCGAGGCTCTGATACCAACTTGTCACGCCCAAGATGCGACCCTATCCTAAAGGAACTCGAAGGTCCCACCAAGGATAGAAGCGCATCTTGAAGACGCTTTTGCAAGGTGGATATCATTACATCAACATTACATAATAGATGGGGATACATACATAAGGCATACAATGCCACACGAATACAACATCATCTTACATAAGATCACCATCCGACTATGAATGAAACACAAACAGAAACTCAAACGACATCCACCCTGCTAGCCCAGGCTGCCGACCTGGAACCTATCCCCTGATCGAAGAAGAAGCATAAGAAGAACTCCAAAACAAGTAAACATCGCTCTCGCGTCATGATCATCGCATAACCTGTACCTGCAACTGTTGTTGTAGTAATCTGTGAGCCACGAGGACTCAGCAATCCCATTACCATGGGTATCAAGACTAGCAAAGCTTAAAGGGAAAGGAAGGGGTAAAGTGGTGAGGTTGCAGCAGCGACTAAGCATATATGGTGGCTAACATACGCAAAATGAGAGCGAGAAGAGAAGCAAAGGAACGGTCGTGAAGCTAGCAATGATCAAGAAGTGATCCTGAACTCCTACTTACGTCAAACATAACCCAGAAACCGTGTTCACTTCCCGGACTCCGCCGAGAAGAGACCATCACGGCTACACACGTGGTTGATGCATTTTAATTCGGATCTGATGTCAAGTTATCTACAACCGGACATTAACAAATTCCCATCTGCCACATAACCGCGGGCACGGCTTTCGAAAGATAATACCCTGTAGGGGTGTCCCAATTTAGCCCATGATAAGCTCTCACGATCAATGAAGGATATACCTTCTCCTAGGAAGACCCGATTAGTCTCGGAATCCCGGTTTACAAGACATTTCGACAATGGTAAAACAAGACCTGCAAGACCGCCCGATGCGCCGACATCCCGATAGGAGCTGCACATATCTCGTTCTCAGGGCAACACCGGATGAACACTATGTACAACTAAAACCAGACCTCAAGTTTCCCCGAGGTGGCGCTGCAAGTGGCTCTAGTTCGGACCAACACTTAGACAAGCATTGGCCCGGGGGGGCTGAATAAAGATGACCCTCGAGAGAGCGACTCCCAAGGGAAAAGTAGGTGGTGGTGAGGCAAATGGTAAAACCAAGGTTGGGCCTTGCTGGAGGAGTTTTATTCAGAGCGAACTGTCAAGGGGGTCCCATAAATCACCCGACCGCGTAAGGAACGCAAAATCCGAGAACATAACACCGGTATGACGGAAACTAGGGCGGCAAGAGTGGAACAAAACACCAAGCATAAGGTCGAGCCTTCCACCCTTTACCAAGTATATAGATGCATTAATTAAATAAGAGATATTGTGATATCCCAACATAACCCTGTCCACCATGGAGCAATCTTCAACTTCACCTGCAACTAACAACGCTATAAGAGGGGCTGAGTAAAGCGGTAACATAGCCAAACAACAGTTTGCTAGGAAGGGTGTGAAAGGTTAGAGGTTCATGGCAATTTGGGAGGCTTAAGGAACAAGTGATAGGAAGCACAGCATAGCGATAGAACGAAGCAACTAGCATAGCAATGATAGTAGTGAGATCCAGGGTAGCGGTCATCTTGCCTGAAATCCCGCTAGGAAGAAGAACGAGTCCATGAAGAAGACGAACGGACGTAATCGAACGAATCCTCACAATCGCAACATTACCGAAACTAAGAAGCAACACCGGAAAGAAGCAAACAACATGGTAAACACACAAGCATAATCATGGCATGATGCACAAACAAGTATGGTGCATGTCCGGTTTAATGAGGCATGGCATGGCAAAGTGCAACAAACAATACTACAATTTAAGTGGAGCTCAATATGCAACAAGTTGCATATTGACAAAACACCACATCAATTATTTCGTTCTCTCTCAGTTATGCTACTCATCAATATTAAATGTTGTTAAACATGGCAAGGGGTGAGTCAAAAGTAAACTAACTATTTAGTCAAGTTTAAATGAGGCCGGAACAACAAACAACATTTCCGGAAAATCCTCAAATGCAATTTATGAATTTGCTACTGTTCTGCCCTAAAACATATTTTAAAGTTGCTAAACAATAAAACAAAGTGCACCATGTTAAACTAGGCATTTTTCCACCCCATTTACATATAAAGTTTATTTAAAATGGAGCTACGGTTATTTAGTTATGAAATAAATCATTTTAACATGGCATAAGCAAATTTAAACAAAGATCATTTTAAACATTTTAAACATGGATGAAAGTGGCATATTATGAAACTAGACAAAATTCTAAGCATTTTACATGTTTAAATCATTTTAATCCGATGCACGGTTAATGAGTTATTATATGCATGAACATGGAGGGTTTTTCTGCAAAACTGTAAACTCTGGATAATGGTTAAAATCGCTGGCAGTGAAAAAAACACATGGTGGGCTGAATCAGAGGCAAACTGGGCTGGGAGAACTGCTCACATTGGGCCTTAGCGCCTGGGTCAACAACTGCAACAGGCCGGCTCGGGCGGGCGCGGTCAACGCATCTGAAGCGCTGCGCTCTGCTCCTCTCGAACAGCAGCGCAGGGGAAGAAGAGGATGCAGCGGCGGACTTGGTGCGATGCAGGGCTCCGGCGGCGCGGTACTGGGACGAGCACTCCGGTGAGGGCGCGGAGGCCGGCAGGCGCGGATCTGGGCGGCGGGAGCCCTTCTCCAATGATGGTGGCGCCGGCTGGTGCTCCTGTTCGAGGCAAGGACAGAGAGAGAGAGAGATTAGAGGGGAAGAAGCAGAACACAGAGAAGAGGAGGCAGGGCACCGCGACCTGGAGTTGCTCGCCGGAGCAGCGGCGGCGAGGAGGAAGACCTCGGGTGGCCCAAGGCAGCGGCGAGCGCGGGGCGATGCAGGAAGCAGCAGCAGGCAAAGACGCAGGGGGGTCCTGGCGACGGAATCGGCGGGAACCGGCCGGAACGAAGCGCGGGGAGGCGCCGGGGTCCGAAACCGGCAAGGGAAGGCGCAGATCGGGGCTCGGGCGCGGGGCATAGCCATCCATGGCGGCGGCGGTGGGTTCCCTGGGAGAGAAACAGGACGAGGGAGGTGGTCAGAAAGAGCTTCAACGAAGAAGAGCAAGGGGAAGGCAGCAGGGGCGGTGAGGACGGCCTTCTGATGGTGGTCGCCGGCGACGTTCACTAGGGGCAGCGGGGTCGCGAGGGTGAGGCTGAGTAGGAGGAGCTCGGGAGCTTGGCAGGTGGTGCAAGGGGACGAGGCAGGGGACCTGCATCTGTTGCTGCGGTCGCGCTCGGGAAGCAGAGGAGGCAGCGGGGCTCGGGCACGGTGTCGCTGTACTAGCGGGGTTGATGAAGAGCCCGGTGCACCAGGGCGCCATGTGAGAGAGCTCGTGGGTGGCTGGTGGAGTGGATGGATGATCGAGGAAGGCTTGGGAGGAGCTAGCTAGTTGGTGGAATTTTGGGTCGGGGAAGATCCCGAGGAAGGAGAGAATTGACAGGGGTGGCGGCGGCTAGGAGGATCCCTAGAAATTAGGGATTCGGTCTCGGGATAGGCTAGTATATATATATGCGAGTGAGTAAGATAAAAGGCGATCTAGTCCCTCCGATCGAAATTGGACGGCTGAAAAAAATATAGGTTAGGAAGTCCAATTAAGAAAACGGAGATGTTTTATAGATGTTAGGAGATGATCTGAAAGCAACGGTGATGACTGTCCGGGTCGGGTTCGGGGGAGTTTCGGACACGCGCGAGAGGGGTCAAGAGAGGTCAACGAGGACAAGGGCCTGACAAAATGACAACGGAGTCAAAGAGAGAAAGGGCAACTACGAACGGTAACGAGTTTTATGAAAAACATGCGGATGCAATGCACATGATGCGATGAGATGAAATGCAAGACATGAACAAAATGCAAAACAAACGACAAAAACCCAACCACGGAGGAAATAACATATCGCATCTCCGGAAAAGGCAAGAGTTGGAGTTACAAATATGGAAAGTTATATCCGGGGCGTTACAGTACGGCTTCCATCGGACGTGAACTGTACGTGGAGAGGCTGACAACTTGGTCCACGGCCGCAGCAAGGAAGTGCCTCCTTATTACGTGCAAAATAATTATTCCTCCACATGACAGCGGGGACCCACCAGACGGGCCACCGTATTTCGCGAAAAAAACGATTCGCCCCCCTGACTGCTGGGACCCACCAGCTACATCTTCCCACGCAAGGAAGTGCGTCCGGGCAAAAAAGACGATTAACCCCCCCTGACTGCTGGGACCCACCAGCTACATCTTTGCACGCAAGGAAGTGCGTCCGGGCAAAAAAGAACGATTCGCCCCCCTGACTGCTGGGACCCACCAGCTACATCTTCACAGGCAATGAAGTGCCTGACAGTCGGGACCCACCTGGTCGAAGCGTATGTAGCGTTGTCATTCTGGTCACGAACGTGTACGTACATACTGGTCGATGTAGAGGCACGCAAATAGCATGCACACGTACGTCCAGCGGGGAGGGTGCAAGAAAGAAAATACGGCCACGTACGTACATACGGGCAGGGTCTCGAATGCCTACTCGCGCATATGTACATGGCTGGGTCAGAACGGAGAAACAGCGTCGTCGTCATGTTCATGGGGAGCCAACCGGATGGGTCGGAATGGAATGCGTGGTCATGCTCATCGAGGGGGCTTGGACGGAACAGGCGATGGAAACGAGGCCTGGCGTACCGCACAACAGAGGAAACAGACCTCCTACATTCGGAACGGGGTCCTGTTGATCGGGAGGGGTGTGGCGTACCACAAAAGAGAGGAAACTGACCTCCTATGGTCGAAACGGGGGTCCTGTTGATCGGGAGGGGTGTGGCGTACCGCAAAACGGACGAAACGGACCTCCTATGGTTGAAACGGGGGTCTTGTTCATCGGGATGGGTATGGCGTACCGCGAAACGGACGAAACAGACTTGTGTTGGAGCGCTACGGTCGAAACATGGGTCCTGTTCATCGGGAGGGGTGTGGTGTACCGCAAAACGGGACTCCACGGGATACTGTTCATCTGCACCGTCGACCTCCTCCAGCCTCCACGGGCTACCATCGACCTCCTCCAGCCTCCACAGGCTCCTGTTCATCCAGCCTCCACCACGCGCTACTCCACCGGCTACTGTTCAACCACCCCTCCACGGGCACGCCTCCACCGTCTACTGTTCATCCAGCCCTCCACACCACAGGGTCCTGTTCAACCACCCCTCCACGGCCACCCCTCCATCGTCTACTATTCATCTAGCCCTCCACACCACGGGTTCCTGTTCATCCAGAGGCAACGCCACCGCTCATTGTTCATCCAAACCCCCCCGCAACGCTCACTGTTCATCCCAGAGGCAGCATCGATCGGCTTCACTTAGCAGCAGTAGCGAAGGAATCGCTCCATCGGGTTCAGTTAACAACCATCGATCGATCGCTCGGGTTCAGTAACGCGTAGCCTGCAGTGCAATCTCTCAGGTTCAGTTAGAGCCCAATGCCTCGCTCGAGTTTAGTTAGAGCCAACGCCTCGCACACATGCGCGTACGTGTACGAGAGAAACGCCCATCTCGGCCCCCGACCTCCCACCGTAACCGGCAACTCCCCAAAATTTTCCTCCCCCTTGCTTCTACCATGGTTTTTTCCGTCATGGACGGCCCAAAGAATGTCATGCAGCTGCGTCTCCGGCCCGCCCAGGACGAAAAGCCCATTTTGTGTCATGATTTTTTGTTATAGAAGTAGGAGCCCACCACATCTATGATGATACCGGGTTTTGTCACAATTATCGTCATAGAAGTGTCATATGTATGACAGAGTAAAATTTTGTTCGACCCAAAATGTCATGGATGTGTCTTTTTTTGTAGTGAAGCTCCACCAGCACGCCGTCGTGCTGCCGGAGCTCTCCCTCAACTTATCCTCTCCCCTTGCTGGATCAAGAAGGAGGAGACTTCCCCGGGTTGTACGTGTGTTGAACGCAGAGGCGCCGTCCGTTCGGTGCTAGATCGGATCTTCCGCGATTTGAATCGCCGCGAGTACGACCCCATCACCCGTGTTCTAGTAACGCTTCCGCTTAGCGATCTTCAAAGGTATGAAGATGCACTTCCTCTCTCTCTCTCTCTCTCTCTCTCTCTCTCTCTCTCTTGTTGCTAGAATCTCCTAGATGGATTTTGGTGATATGTAGGAAAATAGTGATTTATTGCTACGTTCCCCAATAGTGACATCATGAGCTAGGTCTATGCATAGATTCAATGCATGAGTAGAACACAAATAGTTGTGGGCGTTGGTTTGTTCAATATGCTTACCGTTACTAGTCTTATCTTGATTTGGCGGCATTGTGGGATGATGCGACCCGGACCGACCTTACACATACGCTTACGTGAGACAGGTTCCACTGACTGACATGCACTTGTTGCATAAGGTGGCTAGCGGGTGTCTTTCTTTCCCACTTTAGTCGGATCGGATTCGATGAAAAGGGTCCTTATGAAGGGTAAATAGCAATTGGCATATCACCGTTGTGGCTTTTGCGTAGGTAAGAAATGTTCTTGCTAGAAACCCATAGCTGCCACGTAAAACATGCAACAACAATTAGAGGACGTCTAAATTGTTTTTGCATGGTATGCTATGTGATGTGATATGGCCAAAAGAATGTGATGAATGATATATGCGATGTATGAGATTGATCATGTTCTTGTAATAGGAATCATGACTTGCATGTTGATGAGTATGACAACCGGCAGGAGCCATAGGAGTTATCTTAATTTATTGTATGACCTGCGTGTCATTGAAAATGCCATGTAATTACTTTACTTTATTGCTAACCGTTAGCCATAGTAGTAGAAGTAATAGTTAGCGAGACAACATCATGAAGACACGATGATGGAGATCATGGTGTCCTGCCGGTGACGAAGGTGATCATGCCGCGCCTCAAAGATGGAGATCAAAGGCGCAAGATGATATTGGCCATATCATGTCACGTTATGATTTGCATGTGATGTTTGTCATGTTTACATCTTATTTGCTTAGAACGACGGTAGCATAAATAAGATGATCCCTCATTAAAAATTTCAAGAAAGTGTTCCCCCTAAATGTGCACCGTTGTGAAAGTTCGTTGTTTCGAAGCACCACGTGATGATCGAGTGTGATAGATTCTAACATTCACATACAACGGGTGTAAGCCAGATTTACATGTGCAAAACACTTAGGTTGACTTGACGAAACTAGCATGTACAGACATGGCCTCGGAACACAAGAGACTGAAAGGTCGAACATGAATCGTATAGTAGATACGATCAACATGGAGATGTTCACCGATGATGACTAGTCCGTCTCACGTGATGATCGGACATAGCCTAGTTGACTCGGATCATGTATCACTTAGATGACTAGAGGGATGTCTATCTGCGTGGGAGTTCATTAAATTAATTGATTAGATGAACTTAATTATCATGAACATAGTCTAAAATATCTTTTCAATATGTCTTGTAGATCAAATGGCCCACGCTAATGTTGCCCTCAACTTCAATGCGTTCCTAGAGAAAACCAAACTGAAAGACGACGGTAGCAACTATACGGACTGGGTCCGGAACTTGAGGATCATCATCATAGCTGCCAAGAAAGCATATGTCCTTGAAGCACCGCTAGGTGACGCACCCATTTTCCCAGCAACTCAAGACGTTATGAACACCTTGCAGTCGCATAGTGATGATTACTCCCTGGTTCAGTGCGACATGCTTTACAGCTTAGAACTGGGGATCCAAAAGCGTTTTGAGCAGCACAGAGCATATGCGATGTTCCAAGAGCTGAAAATGGTTTTCCAAGCTGATGCCCGGGATGAGAGATATGAAGTCTCCAACAAGTTCTACAGTTGTAAGATGGAGGAAAACAGTTCTATCAATGAGCACATACTCACCATGTCTGGGTTGCACAACCGTTTGTCTCATCTGGGAGTTAATCTTCTAGATGACACGGTCATTGACAGGATCCTCTAGTCGCTCCCACCTAGCTACAAGAGCTTTGTGATGAACTACAATATGCAAGGGATGGAGAAGTACATTCCTGAGTTATATTCAATGCTGAAATCAGCGGAGGTGGAAATAAAAAAGGAACATCAAGTGTTGATGGTGAATAAGACCACTAGTTTCAAGAAAGGCAAGGGTAAAAAGAACTTCAAGAAGTACGGCAAGGGAGTTGCCGCGCCCGGTAAATCAGTTGCTGGGAAGAAGCCAAACAATGGACCCAAGCTCGAGACTCAGTGCTTTTATCGCAAGGGAAATTGTCACTGGAAGCGGAACTGCCCCAAGTACTTAGCGAATAAGAAGGCCGGCAACACCAAAGGTATATGTGATATTCATGTTATTGATGTGTACCTTACCAGTACTCATAGTAGCTCCTGGGTATTTGATACCGGTGCGTGATACGTCTTGAGCTTGCGTTGGTTTTCCTTGAAGAGGAAACGGTGATGCAGCAATAGTAGCGTAAGTATTTCCCTCGGTTTTTGAGAACCAAGGTATCAATCCAGTAGGAGGCTCCTCAAAAGTCCCACGCACCTACACAAACAAACAAAGAACTCACAACCAACGCAATAAAGGGGTTGTCAATCCCTTCACGGCCACTTGCGAAAGTGAGATTTGATAGAGATAGTATGATAAGATAGATATATTTTTGGTATTTATAATATAGATGCAAAAAGTAAAGATGCAAATAAAAGTAGATTGAAAGCTTATATGATAAAATATAGACCCGAGGGCCATATGTTTCACTAGTGGCTTCTCTCAAGATAGCATAAGTATTACGATGGGTGAACAAATTACTGTCGAGCAACTGATAGAAAAGCGAATAATTATGAGATTATCTAGGCATGATCATGTATATAGGCATCACGTTCGCAACAAGTAGACCGACTCCTGCCTGCATCTACTACTATTACTCCACACATCGACCGCTATCCAGCATGCATCTAGAGTATTAAGTTCATAAGAACAGAGTAACGCATTAAGAAAGATGACATGATGTAGAGGGATAAACTCAAGCAATATGATATAAACCCCATCTTTTTATCCTCAATGGCAACAATACAATACGTGCCTTGCAACCCTTTCTGTCACTGGGTAAGGACACCGCAAGATTGAACCCAAAGCTAAGCACTTCTCCCATGGCAAGAAAGATCAATCTAGTAGGCCAAACCAAACTGATAATTCAAAGAGACTTGCAAAGATAACTCAATCATACATAAAAGAATTCAGAGAAGATTCAAATATTTCTCATAGATAAACTTGATCATAAACCCACAATTCATCGGATCTCGACAAACACACCGCAAAAAGAGTTTACATCGAATAGATCTCCACAAGAGAGGGGGAGAACATTGTATTGAGATCCAAAAAAGAGAGAAGAAGCCATCTAGCTAATAACTATGGACCCGAAGGTCTACGGTAAACTACTCACAACTCATCGGAGGGGCTATGGTGTTGATGTAGAAGCCCTCCATGGTCGATTCCCCTCCGGCGGAGCGCCGGCGAAGGCTCCAAGATGGGATCTCGCGGATACAGAAGGTTACGGCGGTGGAAATTGTTTTTCATTGGCTCCCTGGATGTTTTCGGGGTACGTGTGTATATATAGGAGAAAGAAGTACGTCGGTGGCCGCTCGTGGGGCCCAGGAGACAGGGGGGCGCCCAAGAGGGGTGGGCGCGCCCTCCTATCTCCTGGCCGCCTCGATTGCTTCTTGACTTGCACTCCAAGTCCTCTGGATCACGTTCGTTCAAAAAATCACGCTCCCGAAGGTTTCATTCCGTTTGGACTCCGTTTGATATTCCTTTTCTTTGAAATACTGAAATAGGCAAAAAATAGCAATACGGGTTGGGCCTCCAGTTAGTAGGTTAGTCCCAAAAATTATATAAATATGTAAAATAAAGCCCATAAACATCCAAACGGGTAATATAATAGCATGGAACAATAAAAAATTATAGATACGTTGGAGACGTATCAAGCATCCCCAAGCTTAAATCCTGCTCGTCCTCGAGTAGGTAAATGATAAAAACAGAATTTTTGATGTGGAATGGTACCTAGCATAATTCTCAATGTAATTTTCTTTATTGTGGCATGAATGTTCAGATCCAAATGATTCAAAATAAAAGTTCATATTGATAAAAGAAATAGTAACAATTCAAGCATACTAATCAAAGCAATCATGTCTTCTCAAATAACATGGCTAAAGAAAGTTCATCGCTCTATGCTTCATTTTCATCACACAAAGATGTTCCCAAATTTTACACCCCCGATGGCTAGCCAAGCAATTGTTTCGTACTTAAATAATCTCAAACTTTTTCAACCTTCACGCAATACATGAGCATGAGCCATAGATATAGCACTATGGGTGGAATAGAATATGATGATGGGGATTGTGTGGAGAAGACAAAAAAGGAGAAAGTCTCACATTGACGAGGATAATCAATGGTCTATGGAGATGCCCATCAATTGATGTCAACATGAGGAGTAGGGATTGCCGTGCAACGGATGCACTAGAGCTATAAATGAGTGCTCAACAAAAGAAAACTAGTGGGTGTGCATCCAACTTGCTTGCTCACGAAGACCTAGGGCATTTTAGGAAGCCCACCATAGGAATATACAAGCCAAGTTCTATAATGAAAAATTCACACTAGTATATGAAAGTGACAACATATGAGACTCACTATATGAAAAACATGGTGCTACTTTGAAGCACAATATATGAGACTCACTACATGAAGAACAAGGTGCTACTTTGAAGCACAAGTGTGGAAAAAGAGATAGTAACATTGCCCCTTTTTATTTATTTTCTTTTTTTCTTTTTCTTTTTTTCATTTTTTCTCTTTTTTTCTTTGGCCTTTCTTTTTTTTCTTTTCCTTTTTTTCTTTTTCTTTTTTGGGACAATGCTCTAATAATGATGATCATCACACTTTTATTGATTACAACATATGAATTACAACTCGAAACTAGAACAAGATATGACTCTATATGAATGCCTCTGGCGGTGTACCGGGATGGTGCAATGATTCAAGAGTGACATGTATGAAAAGTTATGCATGGTGGCTTTGCCACAAATACTATGTCAACTACATGATCATGCAATGGCAATATGACAAAAGTAAAGTATGTCATGATGATGACGAACGGAACGGTGGAAAGTTACATGGCAATATATCTCGGAATGGCTATGGAAATGCCATAATAGGTAGGTATGGTGGATGTTTGAGGAAGATATAAGGAAGTTTATGTGTGATAGAGCATATCATATCACGGGGTTTGGATGCACCGGCGAAGTTTGCATCAACTCTCAAGGTGAGAAAGGGCAATGCACGGTACCGAAGAGGCTAGCAATGGTGGAAAGGTAAAAGTGCGTATAATCCATGGACTCAACATTAGTCAAAAGAACTCATATACTTATTGCAAAAATTTAGAAGTCATCAAAAATCAAGCACTACGCGCATGCTCCAAGAGGGATAGATTGGTAGGAAAACACCATCGCTCGTCCCCGACCGCCACTCATAAGGATGCACAAGCCAGGTACACTTCATGTTTCAAATTTGTTACAGAACTTTAACCATACGTGCATGCTACGGGACTTTCTAACTTCAACACAAGCATTCTTTAAATTCATAATCACCAAACTAGCATGACTTTAATATCACGAGCTCCATATCTCAAAACAATTATCAAGTATCAAATTGATCATAACATCCAATTCACTTCCTATGATAGTTTTTTATTATACCCAACTTGGATGCCTACCATTCTAGGACCAATTTTATAACCATAGAAAATACCATGCTGTTCTAAGAGACTCTAAAAATAATATAAGTGAAGCATGAGAGACTAGCAATTTATACAAAATTAAGCCACCGCCGTGCTCTAAAAGATATAAGTGAAGTACTAGAGCAAAAACTATCTAGCTCAAAAGATATAAGTGAAGCACATAGAGTATTCTAATAAATTTCAATCAAGTAGGCTTCTCCAAAAAGGTGTGTACAGCAAGGATGATTGGGGTAAACTAAAAAGCAAAGACTAATATAATACACGACGCTCCAAGCAAAACACATATCATGTGGCAAATAAAAATATAGCTCCAAGTAAAGTTACCAATGAACGAAGACGAAAGAGGGGATGCCTTCCCGGGGCATCCTCAAGCTTAGGCTTTTGGCTATTCTTGAATATCTTGGGGTGCCTTGGGCATCCCCAAGCTTAGGCTTTTGCCACTCCGTATTCCATAGTCCATCAAATCTTTACCCAAAACTTGAAAACTTCACAACACAAAACTCAACAGGAAATCTCATAAGCTCCGTTAGTGAAAGAATACAAAACCACCACATAAGGTACAGTAATGAACTAATTCTTTATTTATTTTGGTGTTAAACCTACTTTATTCCAAGTTCTCTATGGTTCATACCACTTAATACTAGCCATAGATGCATCAAAATAAGCAAACAAACAAAAACAGAATCTGTCAAAAACAGAACAGTCTGTAGCAATCTGTAACTAACGCAAACTTCTGGAACTCTAAAAATACTACCAAAATAGGAAGTCCTGTACAATTTTCCTATTGATCATCATAAAAAAAGAATCAACGCAAAATCACGTTTCTGTGATTTAAAAAAACTAATTTCGTGCATGCAAAGTTTCTGTTTTTCAGCAGAATCAAATTAACTATCACCATAGGTTATCCTATAGGTTCTACTTGGCACAAACACTAATTAAAACACATCTAAACAGAAGGTAGATGCAAAATTTATTACTAAACAGAAACAAAAACAAAAACACAAATAAAATTGGGTTGCCTCCCAACTAGCGCTATCGTTTAACGCCCCTAGCTAGGCATAAAAGCAAAGATAGATCTAAGTAGTGCCATCTTTCGCACTCAATTCATAAGTAGCCCGCATGATAGATTCATAAGGTAATTTAACTTTCTTCCTTGGAAAGTGCTCCATGCCTTTCCTTAATGGAAATTGGAATCTAATATTCCCTTCCTTCATATCAATAATCGCACCAATTGTTCTAAGGAAAGGTCTACCAAAAATAATAGGGCAAGAAAGATTGCAATCTATATCAAGAACGATAAAATCTACGGGCACCAAATTTCTATTTGCAACAATGAGAACATCATTGATCCTTCCCATTGGCTTTTTAATGGTGGAATCCGCTAGGTGCAAATTTAAAGAGCAATCATCAAGATCATGGAAACTTAGAATATCACATAAAGTTTTCGGAATCGTGGAAACACTAGCACCCAAATCACACAAAGCAAAACACTCATGATCTTTAATTCTAATCTTTATAGTAGGTTCCCACTCATTATTAAGTTTTCTAGGTATAGAAACTTTCAAATTAAGTTTTTCATCATAAGATTGCATCAAGGCATCAACGATATGTTTGGTAAAAGCTTTATTTTGACTGTAAGCATGAGGAGAATTAACAACGGATTGCAACAAGGAAATACAACCTTCTAAAGAACAATTATCATAATCAAATTCCTTGAAATCCGAGATAGTGGGTTCAATGCTATTTAAAGTCATGACCTCTCCAATCCCACTTTTACCAAATTTAGCATCAAGATCTAAAAACTCCGAATTATTTGGACGCCTTCTAACTAAAGTTGACTCATCTCCAGTCCCATTATTATCAAGATTCATATTGCAAAACAAAGATCTAATAGGAAACACATCAATAATTTTAAGATCTTCATCATTATTTTCATGGAAACTAGAAGAACACGCCTTTACAAAGCAATCTTTCTTAGCACGCAATCTAGCGGTTCTTTCCTTGCACTCATCAATGGAAATTCTCATTGTTTTGAGAGACTCATTGATATCATGCTTAGGAGGAGTAGATCTATGTTTAAGAGAATCAACATCAAGCGAAAGTCTATCAACGTTCCTAGCCAAATCATCAACTTTGAGCAATTTTTCTTCAAGCAAAGCATTAAAATTCTTTTGAGAAATCATAAATTCTTTCACACTATTCTCAAAATAAGAGGGCATATTATTAAAATTACCATAAGGATTATTGTATGAATTTCCATAATTATTAGAGGAATTACTAGGGAACGGTCTAGAATTAAAATTTCCTCTATAAGCATTGTTTCCAAAACTATTCCTACCAACAAAATTCACATCCATAGATTCATTGTTATTCTCAATCAAAGTAGACAAAGGCATATCATTTGGATCAAGAGGAGTATTTTTAGTAGCAAACAACTTCATAAGTTCATCCATCTTTCCACTCAAAACATTGATTTCTTCTATAGCATGCACTTTTTTACTAGAAGATCTTTCGGTGTACCATTGAGAATAATTAGCCATAATATTATCAAGAAGTTTTGTAGCATCTCCTAAAGTGATTTCCATAAACGTGCCTCCCGCGGCCGAATCTTAAAGATTTCTAGAAGCAAAGTTCAAACCGGCATAAATTTTTTGTATGATCATCCATAAATTCAAACCATGAGTAGGGCAATTGCGAATCATCAATTTCATTATTTCCCAAGATTGGGCAACATGCTCATGATCAAGTTGTTTAAAATTCGTAATATTGGTCCTAAGAATGATAATCTTAGCAGGAGGAAAATACTTGGAGATAAAAGCATCTTTGCACTAGTTCCAAGAATCAATACTATTTTTAGGCAAAGACGAAAACCAAACTTTAGCATGATCTCTAAGTGAAAACGGAAATAATTTCAATTTAACAATATCATTGTCCGTATCTTTCTTCTTTTGCATATCACCCAAATCAACAAAGTTGTTTAGATAAGTAGCGGCATCTTCACTAGGAAGGCCGGTGAATTGATCTTTCATAACAAGATTCAGCAAAGTAGTATTGATTTCACAAGACTCAACATCATTAAGAGGAGCAATCAGAGTACTAAGGAAATCATTATTATTGGTATTGGAGAAATCACACAATTTGGTATTATCTTGCGCCATGGCAACAAGTAATCTAACACACAAGCAAACGGAAAAAGGCAAGCAAAAAAGAGAGGTGAAGATTGGGAAAGAGAGGGCGAATAAAACGGAAAGGGTGAAGTGGGGGAGAGGAAAACGAGAGTCAAATGGCAAATAATTTAAATACGAGGGAGATGAGTTTGTGATGGGTACTTGGTATGTCTTGACTTGAGCGAAGACCTCCCCGGCAACGGCGCCAGAAATCCTTCTTGCTATGTATTGAGCTTGCGTAGGTTTTCCTTGAAGAGGAAAGGGTGATGCAACAATAGTAGCGTAAGTATTTCCCTCAATTTTTTAGAACCAAGGTATCAATCCAGTAGGAGGCTCCTCAAAAGTCCCACGCACCTACACAAACAAACAAAGAACTCGCAACCAACGCAATAAAGGGGTTGTCAATCCCTTCACGGCCACTTGCGAAAGTGAGATCTGATAGAGATAGTATGATAAGATAGATATATTTTTGGTATTTTATAATATAGATGCAAAAAGTAAAGATGCAAATAAAAGTAGATTGAAAGCTTATATGATAAAAGATAGACCCGGGGGCCATAGGTTTCACTAGTGGCTTCTCTCAAGATTGCATAAGTATTACGGTGGGTGAACAAATTACTGTCGAGCAATTGATAGAAAAGCGAATAATTATGAGATTAACTAGGCATGATCATGTATGTAGGCATCACGTCCGCAACAAGTAAACCGAATTCTGCCTTGCATGTACTACTATTACTCCACACATCGACCACTATCCGTCATGCATCTATAGTATTAAGTTCATAAGAACAGAGTAACGCATTAAGAAAGATGACATGATGTAGAGGGATAAACTCAAGCAATATGATATAAACCCCATCTTTTTATCCTTGATGGCAACAATACAATACGTGCCTTGCAACTCTTTCTGTCACTGGGTAAGGACACCGCAAGATTGAACCCAAAGCTAAGCACTTCTGCCATGGGAAGAAAGATCAATCTAGTAGGCCAAACCAAACTGATAATTCGAAGAGACTTCCAAAGATAACTCAATCATACATAAAAGAATTCAGAGAATATTCAAATATTTCTCATAGATAAACTTGATCATAAACCCACAATTCATCGGATCTCGACAGACACACTGTAAAAAGAGTTTACATCGAATAGATCTCCACAAGAGAGGGGGAGAACATTGTATTGAGATCCAAAAAAGAGAGAAGAAGCCATCTAGCTAATAACTATGGACCCGAAGGTCTGTGGTAAACTACTCACAACTCACCGGAGGGGCTATGGTGTTGATGTAGAAGCCCTCCGTGGTCGATTCCCCCTCTGGCAGAGCGCCGACGAAGGCTCCAAGATGGGATCTCGCGGATACAGAAGGTTATGACGGTGGAAATTGTTTTCCGTTGGCTTCCTGGATATTTTCGGGGTACGTGGGTATATATAGGAGGAAGAAGTACGTCGGTGGCCGCTCGTGGGGCCCAGGAGACAGGGGCGCGCCCAGGAGGGGTGGGGGCGGCCTCCTATCTCCTGGCCGCCTCGATTGCTTCTTGACTTGCACTCCAAGTCCTTTGGATCATGTTCGTTCCAAAAATCACTCTCCCGAAGGTATCATTCCATTTGGACTCTGTTTGATATTCCTTTTCTTCGAAATACTTAAATAGGCAAAAAAATAGCAATACGGGCTGGGCCTCCGGTTAGTAGGTTAGTCCCAAAAATGATATAAATATGTAAAATAAAGCCCACAAACATCCAAAAGGGGTAATATAATAGCATGGAACAATCAAAAATTATAGATACGTTGGAGACGTATCAGTGCGGTTGCTCATATTTGTAACTCAAAACAGGAGCTGCAGAATAAGCGAAGACTGGCGAAGGACGAGGTGACGATGCGCGTCAGGAATGGTTCCAAGGTCGATGTGATCGTCGTTGGAATTCTACCTCTACATTTACCTACAGGATTAGTTTTAAACCTCAATAATTGTTATTTAGTGCCAGCTTTGAGCATGAACATTGTATCTAGATCTCATTTAATGCGAGATGGCTACTCATCTAAATCCAAGATTAATGGTTGTTCTATTTATATGAGAGATATGTTTTATGGTCATGCCCTGCTGGTCAATGGTTTATTCTTATTGAATCTCGAATGTGATGTTACACATATTCATAGTGTGAATACCAAAAGATGTAAGGTTAATAATGATAGTCCCACATACTTGTGGCACTGCCGCCTTGGTCACATTGGTGTGAAATGCATGAAGAAACTCCATGCAGATGGACTTTCGGAGTCTCTTGATTATGAATCATTTGACACGTGTGAACCATGCCTCATGGGCAAGATGACCAAGACTCCGTTCTCCGGAACAATGGAGCGAGCAACCAGCTTGTTGGAAATAATACATGTTGATGTGTGTGTCGGCGTTCTAGGAACGGGGGTCCCCAGACTTGCGTGCCTGCGGCCTGCGGCATGGCTCAAGTGGTGGCCCAGTACGGCCCGTCTTCATCAGTACAAGACTCAAGACCCTCGCGAGGGGCCAAGCCTCGCGGGGCAGACGACCCAAGGCTTCCTCAGGAACGGCCTCGCCAGGCAGGCTCGCGAGGAGGCGGAGAGATCAAGGCAGGGTACCTCACAAGGTGCTCGTGACGCAAGCCATGACGATCGAGACCAGGCGGGTGCTGGCCTATGTAGTGTCCTTGTTTCCTCTTTGGTGCAAAGGGGGCAAGCACAGACGTGGAGTACCGAGAAAGGTTGCTATTTCAGTGCAATGAGACCAAGACCAACGGAGCGGCAGGATGGAGGTCACCGTGGAGCCCAAGACGGCGTCATCGCCAGTGCTTTTGGGAGCCGAAGACCAACTTTAGTCAGGATAACTTATACTAGATGTTCCCTTCAAAATGGCCGTTGTTGGCTGCTACGTCTTGAGCTTACATTGGTTTTCCTCGAAGAGGAGAGGGTGATGCAGCAATAGTAGCGTAAGTATTTCCCTCAGTTTTTGAGAACCAAGGTATCAATCCAGTAGGAGGCTCCTCAAAAGTCCCACGCACCTACATAAACAAACAAAGAACTCGCAACCAGCGCAACAAAGGGGTTGTCAATCCCTCCACGGCCACTTGCGAAAGTGAGATCTAATAAAGATAGTAAGATAAGATAAATATATTTTTGGTATTTTATAAAATAGATGCAAAAAGTAAAGATGCAAATAAAAGTAGATTGGAGGCAAATATGATAAGAGATAGAACTAGGGGCCATAGGTTTCACTAGTGGCTTCTCTCAAGATAGCATAAGTATTACGGTGGGTGAACAAATTACTGTCGAGCAATTGATAGAAAAGCGAATAATTATGAGATTATCTAGGCATGATCATTTATTTAGGCATCACATCCATAACAAGTAGACCGACTCCTGCCTGCATCTATTACTATTACTCCACACATCGACCGACTCCTGCATAAGTTCATAAGAACAGAGTAACGCATTAAGCAAGATGACATGATGTAGAGGGATAAACTCAAGCAATATGATATAAACCCCATCATGTTATCCTCGATGGCAACAATACAATACGTGCCTTGCAACCCTTTCTGTCACTGGGTAAGGACACCGCAAGATTGAACCCAAAGCTAAGCACTTCTCCCATGGCAAGAAAGATCAATCTAGTAGGCCAAACCAAACTGATATTTTGAAGAGACTTGCAAAGATAACTCAATCACACATAAAAGAATTCAGAGAAGATTCAAATATTATTCATAGATAATTTTGATCATAAACCCACAATTCATCGGATCTCGACAAAAACACCGCAAAAAGAGTTTACATCGAATAGATCTCCACAAGAGAGGGGGAGAACATTGTATTGAGATCCAAAAAGAGAGAAGAAGCCATCTAGCTAATAACTATGGACCCGTAGGTCTGTGGTAAACTACTCACAACTCATCGGAGGGGCAAGGATGTTGATGTAGAGGCCCTTCGTGGTTGATTCCCCCTTCGGCAGAACGCCGGCAAAGGCTCCAAGATGGAATCTCGCGGATACAGAAGGTTACGGTGGTGGAAATTGTGTTTCGTCTGCTCCCTGGATGTTTTTGGGGTACGTAGGCTTATATAGGAGGAAGAAGTACGTCGGTGGACGCCTGAGGGGCCCACGACACAGGGGGTGCGCCCTCCTATCTCGTGGGAGCCTCGGCTGCTTCTTGACTTGCACTCCAAGTCCTTTAGATCACGTTTGTTCCAAAAATCACGCTCCTGAAGGTTTCATTCCGTTTGGACTCCGTTTGATATTCCTTTTCTTCGAAATACTGAAATAGGCAAAAAAAACAGCAGTATGGGTTGGGCCTCCGGTTAGTAGGTTAGTCCCACAAATGATATAAATGTGTAAAATAAAGCCCATAAACATCGAAAAGGGGTAATATAATAGCATGGAACAATCAAAAATTATAGATACGTTGGAGACGTATCAAGCATCCCCAAGCTTAATTCCTGCTCGTCCTCAAGTAGGTAAATGATAAAAAAGAAATTTTTGATGTGGAATGCTACCTAGCATAATTCTCAATGTAACTTTCTTTATTGTGGCATGAATGTTCAGATCCAAATGATACAAAATAAAAGCTTATAAAACATAAAAATAATAATGCTTCAAAGCATACTAACAAATAATCATGTCCTATCAAAATAGCATAGCCAAAGAAAGCTTATCCCTACAAAATCATATAGTTAGGCCATGCTTCATTTTCATTACACAAAACACTCCCATCATGCACAACCCCGATGACGAGTCGAGCAATTGTTTCATACTTTTTAACGCGCTTCAGCTTTTTCAACTCTTACGCAATACATGAGCGCAAGCCATGGACATAGCACTATGGTGGTATATGGTGGTGGTTGTGAGGACAAAAAGGGAGAAGATAGTCTCACATCAACTAGACGTATTAACGGGCTATATGGAGATGCCCATTAATAGATATCAATGTGAGTGAGTAGGGATTGCCATGCAACGGATGCACTAGAGCTATAAATATATGAAAGCTCGACAAAAGAAACTAAGTGGGTGTGCATCCAACTCGCTTGCTCATGAAGACCTAGGGCATTTTGAGGAAGCCCATCATTGGAATATACAAGCCAAGTTCTATAATGAAAAATTCACACTTAGTATATTAAAGTGACAACATAGGAGACTCTCTATCATAAAGATCATGGTGCTACTTTGAAGCACAAGTGTGGAAAAAAGAGATAGTAGCATTGTCCCTTCTCTCTTTTTCTCTCATTTTATTTTTTTCTTTTCACTTCCTTTTTTCCTTTTTTTTCCTTTTTTTCTTTGGCCTTTCTCTCCTTTTTTTTCTTTTTGGCCTTTTTTTTCTTTTTAAAGTCCGAAGTCTCATCCCGACTTGTGGGGGAATCATAGTCTTCATCATCCTTTCCTCACTAGGACAATGCTCTAATAATGAAGATCATCACACTTTTATTGATTTACAACTCAAGAATTACAACTCAAAACTAGAACAAGATATGACTCTATATGAATGCCTCCGGCGGTGTACCGGGATATGCAATGAATCAAGAGCGACATATATAAAAATTATGAAGGTATCCTTGCCACAAATACGATGTCAACTACATGATCATGCAAAGAGCAATATGACAATGATGGAATGTGTCATAATAAACGGAACGGTGGAAAGTTGCATGGCAATATATCTCGGAATGGCTATGGAAATGCCATAATAGGTAGGTATGGTGGCTGTTTTGAGGAAGGTAAATATAGGGTTCGTGATACCGGCGAAAGTTGTGCGGTAATAATAAAGGCTAGCAAAGTGGAAGGATGAGTGTGCGTATATCCATGGACTCACATTAGTCAAAAAGAACTCAAATACTTATTGCAAAAGTCTACTTAGCCCTCAAAGCAAAGTACTACTACGCATGCCCCAAGAGGGATAGATTGGTAGGAAAAGACCATCGCTCGTCCCCGACTGCCACTCATAAGGAAGACAATCAAAAGAGCACCTCATGCAACAAATTTGTCACACAACTTTTACCATACGTGCATGCTACGGGACTTGCCAACTTCAACAAAAGTATTTCTCAATTTCATAATTACCCACTAGCATGAATGAGGGAGTCCTGGACTAGGGGGTGTCCGGATAGCCGGACTATCATCATCGGCCGGACTCCAAGACTATGAAGATACAAGATTGAAGACTTCGTCCCGTGTCCGGATGGGACTTTCCTTGGCGTGGAAGGCAAGCTTGGCGATACGGATATGTAGATCTCCTACCATTGTAACCGACTCTGTCTAACCCTAGCCCTCTCCGGTGTCTATATAAACCGGAGGGTTTTAGTCCGTAGGACACAACCATTACAACAATCATACCTTAGGCTAGCTTCTAGGGATTAGCCTCCTTGATCTCGTGGTAGATCCACTCTTGTACTACCCATATCATCAATATTAATCAAGCAGGAGTAGGATTTTACCTCCATCGAGAGGGCCCGAACCTGGGTAAAAAGCATCGTGTCCCTTGTCTCCTGTTACCTTCCGCCTAGACGCACAGTTCAGGATCCCCTACCCGAGATCCGCCGGTTTTGACACTGACATTGGTGCTTTCATTGAGAGTTCCTTTGTGCCGTCACCGATAGGAAGGATGCCTCTTCCCGGCTTTAAAGATGGTATCTTCACCAAAGGAGCCTTGGCCGCCGGCCAAACTATCCGGCTGGGTGGTTTTCTCATGACCGCCTGTTCGGCCACCGCTTCGACGATGACCTCTCGAGTCATCAAAAGCAATCTTCACGTCAACTCGGAATTCGCCAAGCAGCTGGATCCAATAGAGCTCTCGTCCGTAAATGAGCTCTTGGATCGCATCGCCGCCCTAGGAGTTGCTACAGACTACAATCAGATTGGGCTTAAAACCGATCTGAGAGAGATTAACTCTCCCCAGGTTACCCACCACGTTGTGGTGGTAGAGCAACAACGCGGCGACTCTTCTCCTGTATTGAAAACTAGTCATGTCCGGGCTCCCGAGCCCTCCATGCCGGATTCCCGCGGAGGGACGGACTTCGATCAAGCACTGAACCTAAAGTCAGGCATCGGACCGGACTCGTTGGACAACGTCCAGCAATCCAAGCTTCCAAATTCGGAAACTTCCCGGCCCTTGAGCCTCAAGATGGGTAGGGTTCCGGACTCAATTCCACCCACCCACCCAGACATATGCGATCTATCTCAAATCCGGCAAGAGCCCGCTGAAACAGTACATCATTACTGGGCCAGATTCCTCCTGGTTATGGACAGGATAAAGGACTGTCGAGAGGAAAACGCAATTTCAATTTTCTGCAATAATTGCACGGACGAGGGAATCTTGAACACCGTCAGTCGTCGTGAAATTACATGCTTCGCCGACCTGGCGTCCATAGTACGAAAGTACTGTGCGATGGAGAGTTTCCGGAAAACCAAAACTAAGTTTTGGGACAATCCGGCCCCGAATACAACCCTAGTCCGTAACAAAAGGGTGCATCACACTCAGGCACCAGGTACAAAAACCAAAAAGCAAAAACCCCATAAAGGGGACGGAACCGTACTGGAGGGATGGCTCAGCGGACCCTGTAAAATTCACAGTACAGAAGGCGCCACCCCAACACATAGCCTTCGAGCATGTTGGATACTGCGGCAGGTGGCCAAAAGTGGCGAGGAGCTTCTAGCCCCGGAAAACCACTCCAACAGTACCAGTACGATGTCAACAGTCTTCGAGACTTTCGCATCAAATAATATGCAAAAACGAACAATCCGCAGCCTCGCCGAAGTCTACCAAGTAGCAACAACAAATCCATGGAGCGACACGGCCATCACCTTCAACGCCAGCGATGAACCTAAATTTCGAACAGCCCGAGCACCAGCCGCATTGGTCCTCAGTCCAATAGTGGACGACTTTCGTCTTACCAAGGTACTCATGGATGGCGGCAGGGGACTAAACCTCATCTACGAGGAAACTCTTCAAAAAATGGAAATAGACTGGAGCCGCATTGAGCGAAACAGCACAACCTTTAGAGGAATAATCCCTAGCCCGGAAGCGCGCTGTACAGGAAATATCACACTTGATGTGGTATTCGGCTCGCCGGACAATTACAGGTCCGAAGAGGTCACGTTCCAAGTGGCCCCGTTCAGCAGCGGATATCACGCTATATTAGGATGAGAAGCATTCACAATTTTTCAAGCCATACCCCATTATGGGTACATGAAGCTTAAGATGCCTGGGCCCGGCGGAATAATCACTCTCGTTAGTGATCCGGACATAGCACTCCACGCCGAAAACAAGACAGCCGCATTAGCCCTGGAGGCACTATCCGAAGCCCTAGCGGCGGAGGAACTCACTGCGCGGCGCTCTACGGTGAATAGGGACGATGTGATACTCGATAAGAGATCCAAATCCACCTCCTTTAAACCAGCGGATGAAATAGTCAAATTCCAGGTCCATCCAATGGACCCAACAAAGACGGCCTCCATCGGGGCACATTTGAACCCTGATGTAGATGCCGCACTGCAAGAATTCCTTCGGGAAAATTGGGACATCTTTGCCTGGCACCCTTCAGATATGCCAGGAATCCCATGCAGATTGGCAGAACACAGCCTAAACATCCTAAAAGGATTCAAGCCAGTCAAACAAGCTCTTCGGCGATTTTCCGAACCCAAAAGACAGGCATTGGGAGAAGAGCTAGCCAAACTACTGGAAGCCGGATTCATCAGAGACATCAAACATCCGGACTGGCTAGCAAACCTGGTAATGGTACCAAAGAAGGACAAATCCTGGCGCCTATGCGTCGATTTTAAAGACCTCAACATGGCCTGCCCAAAGGATCCCTTCCCCTTCCCTGCATCGACCAAATAATCGATGCTACTGCAGGGCACGATTCATTGTGCTTCCTTGACGCTTACTCCGGCTACCATCAAATCAAGATGGCGGAGGCGGACCAAGCCGCAACGGCATTCATTACTCCATATGGACCATTCTGCTTCAACACGATGCCCTTCGGACTCAAAAACGCCGGCGCAACATATCAGCGCATGATTCAGACATGTCTGGCTACCCAGATCGGCAAAACAGTAGAGGCATACGTAGACGACATAGTCGTCAAAACCAAACACGTCGAGACTCTAGTAGACGATTTGAGGCTCACATTTGACAACCTCCGAGCATATGGCATTAAGCTGAATCCGGAAAAATGCGTTTTCGGTGTACCAGCCGGAAAGCTCCTAGGCTTCATTGTATCCGGTTGAGGAATTGAAGCAAACCCAGCCAAGATCCAAGCTCTGTCATAGCTGGATATTCCAAAAGATCTCAAACAAATACAAAAATTGACTGGATGCGTGGCGGCTCTAAGCCGCTTTATCTCCCATTTGGGAGAAAAGGCATTGCCCCTCTATCGCCTCCTCAGGCGCACCGAGCACTTCGAGTGGACAGATGCTGCCACTGCCGGACTCGAAGAAATAGAAGTCATATTGGCAACAAATCTGGTCCTGGCTGCGCCTAACCTGGGCGAACCAATGTTGTTATACATCGCGGCAACACATCAAGTTGTAAGCGCGGTACTCGTCGTCGAACGAGAAACAGAAGGGCATAAATTCCCTCTTCAAAAACCAGTGTACTACGTATCCACTGTCTTAACTCCCTGCAAGTCCCATTACCCGCACTATCAAAAGATAGCGTACGCAGTGTTCATGGCATCCTGGAAGCTCCGACACTACTTTCAAGAGTGTTCGATAACAGTGGCCTCCGAAGTGCCCCTCAACGACATCATAAACAACCACGACGCGACGGGCAGGATTGCAAAATGGGCCATTGAGCTCTTACCATTTGATATAACTTACAAACCTCGGCGAGCTATAAAGTCGCAAGTCTTAGCTGACTTTGTCGCTGAATTGACTGAAGCCGAACTCCCTAAAGAGTACGGCGCATACTCCAATTGGATTATGCATTTCGACGGCTCCAAAATGTTGGCCGTCTTGGGGGCTGGCGTCGTATTGACGTCCCCAACCGGGGACATAGTCCAATACGTACTTTAGATAATGTACACGGACTCCAACAATGCAGCCGAATACGAGGCCCTCCTACATGGCCTCCGGATGGCAATCTCCATGGGCATTCAACGCCTAGAGGTGCGCGGGGATTCAAACCTTGCAATATCCCAAGTAAATGGAGACTTTGACGCCAAGGATCCAAAAATGGCAGCCTATCGTAACGCTGTCCTAAAAATGTCAGCTCGGTTCGAAGGACTCGAATTCCACCACGTAGCCCGGGATAATAACCAAGCAGCCGACGTATTGGCACGCATCAGTGTGAAACGCGATGTTGTCCCTCCAAACATCTTCCTGGAACGGCTCTTTAAGCCATCCGTACTATCGGAAGACGAGTCTGGAAATAACAACCCGGAAGCAGCCGCACCACCCAACACAGAACAATCTGACATAATCGGCGACTCAGCCGATGAAATAACACCTTCAGCCCACGAAATAACGGCAGTAATCGCCCCGTGGACAGAGCCATTCCTAGCCTACTTACTTAGGCAGGAACTTCCCGAAGACCAAAATGAGGCCCGCTGCATAGTTCGGCGATATAAAGCCTACAAGGTCCACGAGGGAGAACTCTATAAGAAAAGCACAACCGGAGTCCTTCAAAGGTGTATCTCCAAATAGGAAGGGCGAAACATTCTGGCTGAAATTCATGTCGGACTAGGCGGACACCATGCCGCAGCTCGAGCCCTTGTAGGCAAGGCATTCTGTACAGGATTTTATTGGCTGACGGCCCGGGCAGATGCTCAGGACTTAGTCCAAAGATGCGTCGGTTGTCAGCTCTTTGCTAATCAGAGCCATATGCCACCCACCGCCCTCAAAACTATACCCATCACCTGGCCGTTCGCGGTCTGGGGGCTTGACATTGTTGGACCCCTTAAAGGGGGAACCCACAAGCAAAAGTACCTATTGGTCATGGTGGACAAATTCACCAAATGGATAGAGGCCAAGCCAGCTAAAACGGCAGAGTCCGGACCAGTGATAGACTTCATATCCGGGGTAGTACACCGTTATGGCGTCCCCCATAGCATCATTACCGATAATGGCACGAACTTCATGGCCGACGAGGTTAAATTATGGTGCAAAAATATGGGCATTAAGCTCGATTACGCTTCAGTCTATCACCCTCAAACCAACGGTCAAGTGGAACGAGCAAATGGTCTAATAATGAGCGGCATCAAACCCAGACTAGTGCGGTCCCTTACGGAATCTAACACGCACTGGGTAGAGGAGCTTGACTCTGTACTCTAGGGGCTGCAGACAACGCCCAACCGTACTACCGGATTCAGAACATTTTTCATGGTATACGGCGCAGAGGCAGTTTTTCCCTGCGACATCATTCATGACTCACCTCGAGTGCGCATGTATGAAGAAAGAGAAGCCGAGCTGGATCGACAGGACAGCTTGGACGCATTGGAGGAAGAACGCAATGTGGCAAAGGCCCGTTCCGCATTCTATCACCAGCAGGCTCGAAGATATCAAAGCAGAGAGGTACGGGCTAAAACTTACAACGTTGGCGAACTAGTTCTACGCCTGCCGAACAAGAAAATGGACAAACTCAAACGCAAATGGGAGGGTCCCTTCATCATCGACCAAGTCCTGACCGGCGGAGCATACCGTCTGCGAAGTGCATCGGACAACCGACTCGAGCCGAACCCATGGAACGCGGCCCGCCTCCGAAGATTTTACGCCTAGCGCCGGACTAAGAGTTCGTTTCCTTCCTCCGTCCATGTTTTTACACTTTAGCCATCTTTTATTTCTCTTTTTTCTCTCACCTTTTTCATAAAAGCCCTTAGAGGCCTATTTGCGCATTGTTCGCACACACTTGATGTGCTATCCGCACTCATTATACCTGGGGCTTCTTTACCAGAAGCTTACTTATACGGGCTTCATGCGCAACACATGTGTCAAACTTCCACATGTACCTTTTATTCACCATTATATGCATCGATATGACTTAAGTTTTGGCCAAGCTAGGTTGCCTGGCTCCTGTGCTTACCCCTACATTCCCAATTGTTCTGCTAGGAGGTAAAGGGAGCACCTCTGCGATTGTTACTGCCAGGTCAGCCGGATGTGTACCTCAGATTGGGTGAAGCCGAAAGCTAGCGTTCTTAAGGGAATATTTGGTCGGTGACTTGAAAGATGATTTTTTACCTATTTATTTATCTACCCCCAGATGTTTACCTGCTCTTCTCACAGTCCGGACATGCACTTTAGGGCATGCCTCCCAGGGAAAGGAACCCTTAACGGAACTATTCTCCCTGGAAGATGTTTCTTACTAACCATGTAATATAACATAACTAGTTGGGCACTTCTCTGATAAAGCACTAATGACCCCTACGCCTGATCTCCATGCATGCCCCGGTTTTTTCTTAACCGAGAAGGTATTCGGACACACTCCGGACTCTAGCGTCCCGAGGTTGAAGCGAAAAGGTCGGCAAAGACAAACGATCTACAATCCGGCTAGAAGGCATTTTACATGTCATTTTAAATACATCGTCAAATCGACTGACTGTACTCCTCCTCAATCCCGTCTAACAGGCTGTCTAATTTACAGTCCCGTTTGGAATATTTAGCGGCCAACTCTACTTGGCCATACACTAAGCTCACAGGGATCTCCTTCCCATCGGGCCCCACAGGTCCGACCTCGGCCATGTGGTTGGGATCCGCCTCTTGTACCTCGTCTTCACCATGGCCCAGGCCTCCCTGGCACCTTGGCGGCAGGCCGATATCTTCCATAAACGGAAGCGCTACCGCGCTCCCTGAAGCTTCTCCGCAAGCTCTCCAAGGCCCTCGGGTAGGGAGAGGGACGGCCATAAGGCCTGGACACCGCCGCTCATCGCCTGCCGAACACGTTCGAGCAGTTGCACCAGCTCGGGAAGTTGATCACCCGTTGAGACGGGCATCTCCTCCGCAGGGCGACCTGTGAGCACACCTACAGACATATTTCTGTCGACTGACTTCCTCGTCGAACTCTTCTTTTCAAAGGAGTTCGCTCAAGCACTTACTATAGATTCCGCGACGAAGCCGCTGATTCTCCTTCACGGAGCCAGACAGCTCGGCCCGAACACCTTTCAGCTCTTCTCCATGCTGGGCGTGGGCATCCTGGAGTTTGTTCCTCTCCTGCTGCACCTTCATAAGCACCCTCTCACCGGCCTTCAGCTGGCGCAGTAGGTGTTGCTTGTCCGGATCCAGTCCGGCAACATCTGCAATATCATTGTCAGACTTACACGCACGCCGCACACCGCTTATCTTTTTTGAAATAATGTGTTACCAGGACGGGTCTTTGTGTTTCCTCCTGCGGCAGCGAGTGCGGCCTCAAGTTGGGCCTTGCACTCTTGTAGCTCCTGGGACAATTGGGTATTCTTCTCTGTAAGATCCTGCATATCAAATGATCCTTAAATCAGTTACTCTAACTACTTTAAGTCTTGGGGGCTACTGGCATATACAACTATTAAAATCTCTTACCCGTATGTATTTTACATACTGCTCCGTGGCTCTGGTCAAACCATCTTCAGCAGCACGGAGGTGCGCGTCTCTCGCGTTAAAGGCATTCAACGCCTCAGGGGAGAAGCACGCGTCACGAAAAACTGTCCGGCGGCGCCTATGGTTCATGGCGTTCTCCACCTCAGACCTGGTGGCGGACAGCCTGTCGGCATCCTCCGTTGGAGGAGTATTCGGCTCGCGCCTTGCGCTCGCCTCCCCCTCCAGACCAGGTGTTGGAGCCTAGCTGGCAGAGGCTTGGTTGGCAACCTCTCCGTCCACAGTCCGGCGAGCACTCTTTCTCCTGCAAAAGTCATGAGCATTCAAACACCTCCTAGGAACTTTGTCCTAAATGATGGTCGCGAGCTATACCGTTGCGGTGACGTTTTGATTCGCACCGCACCCCTCTTCCGCCTGCGGGGCCGGACTGACCCCTGTTGGTCAGCCGCCGCGGGTTCGGCTTCCCGCCTTGAAGGTACCTCCTGCAAGACACCGTTGTGTACGGTGCTCAGAAATGCGCAAGGATGGAGTAATGGTGTCAGGACTTCGGTCATAAGTACCTGGGAAGCCGGTGACAAGCCGGGGTAGTCGGCCGTAATGGCGACTAGAGCGTTGTCCATGCTGAGTTGGTGGAACACCCCGTCAATTAGCTCCACCTTTATGTCCGGATCCTCTTTGGAGGCCGGATCAAGGGATCTTCTCGGATCCTCGGGTTGTGGGGCCGGACTATGTATGCTCTCCACAGTCCGGCGCAGTTCCTGCGTCAAAACCATAAAGTAAGGTACTTAACTTTGAAAGCACGGGTCAATAAACATCCGCTTACCTAGCTCCGAGGGTTATTCATGGAGAACCCATTCAATGGGCTCGTCTGGAGGAAGTCCTCCTTCTCCCCCTTGTACAGGCCGGACAGAATCTTTACCAGATCTTCGGCCGATCCCGGCCCTTTGCGGCCATGACAGGTGGCATCATTTTCCCCGTTGAAATCCCACATGGGGTGGCCCCTGTATTGCAGCGGCTGCACCCTCCGCATTATGCACGTGGCCATGACTCCAATCATGGTCAATCCGGAATGGGCCAGCAACCTTATCCGGCCCATCAAATAATGGACGCCCTTGTCTTCCTCCAGTTGAGGGCTCCGCGGGCGCCAACTTAGGCGTTTCTTCAGAGGAGCCTTGCTGAACTCCGGGAGGCCGATCCGAACTGGGTCCGGCAGTGGAGCGTCTTCTATGTAAAACCATTCCGAAGGCCAGTCTTCGGACGCCTTTGGGGTTCCGGATGGATATCCGGTCCCGGCGATGCGCCATATTTCGGCACCGCCCACTTGATATATTGACCCCTCGTGAGAACGGGGTACGAGGCAGAATAGCCTCTTCCATAGTGCAAAATGGGGCTCGATGCCCAAGAATAGCTCGCAAAGAGCTACGAAACCCGCGATGTGCAGAATAGAGGCGGGCGTAAGGTGATGGAATTGGAGTCCATAGAACTCCAGAAGCCCGCGGAGGAACGGATGCATGGGAAATCCAAGCCCCTTATTAGATAGGGGACGAAGCACACCCGCTCTCCTTTAGAGGGACTAGGGGTGGCCTCTGCTTGCTTCCCGCCTTTGTAGGTGGCCAGCCCAGCTCGAATCAGGACCATAAAGGCTGGAGGAAGATATCCCTCCGCTTGAAGCTTCACCAGCTCGTTGTGCGGAACTAAGCATCTCCTCCAATCTCCTGGCGGAGGGCTGGGAGCGCGAGAAGAGGAGCCGCGTCGACGGTCCATGATGGAATGGGTTTTCGGTCAGAAGTGCTCCGATGAGTACTCGTGGAAGAAGGATGGTGTGATTTGGATCTGGATTCTTATCTCTCTTATAGGCAGATTACTTGCGCAGCTAGGGGGTAAAACATAAAAGATACCCTGGCTTTTCGCATTCGTGCGACGCGTGGAAGAAGGCCATTATTCGGCGTGGAAGCCAAGGAGCGCAACATTTATAAGGGAGCCGGACACTATCCGGCAAGCACATGGAATTTGAAGGAGAACCCGCCTTGCAACGCCGAAGACTATATATGCGCTGGACTCGTCATCATTGAAGCCTGGTTCGGGGGCTACTGAGGGAGTCCTGGACTAGGGGTGTCCAGATAGCCGGACTATCATCATCGGCCAGACTCCAAGAATATTAACATACAAGATTGAAGACTTCGTCCCGTGTCCGGATGGGACTTTCCTTGGCGTGGAAGGCAAGCTTGGCGATACGGATATGTAGATCTCCTACCATTGTAACTGACTCTGTGTAACCCTAGCCCTCTCCGGTGTCTATATAAACCAGAGGGTTTTAGTCCGTAGGACACAATCGTTACAACAATCATACCATAGGCTAGCTTCTAGGGTTTAGCCTCCTTGATCTCGTGGTAGATCCACTCTTGTACTACCCATATCATCAATATTAATCAAGCAGGAGTAGGGTTTTACCTCCATCGAGAGGGCCCGAACCTAGGTAAAAAACATCGTGTCCCTTGTCTCCTGTTACCATCCGCCTAGACGCACAGTTCGGGACCCCCTACCCGAGATCCGCCGGTTTTGACACCGACAATGACCCTAACATTACTACCTTTATATCTCAAAACAATTATCAAGCATCAAATTGATCATAGCATCCAATTCTTTTTCTATGATAGTTTTTATTATACCCAACTTGGATACTCATCATTCTAGGACCAACTTTGTAACCATAGCACATACCATACTATTCTAAAAGACTCTCAAAAAGATATAAGTGAGGCATGAGAGACTAGAAATTTCTTCAAAATTAAGACACCACCGTGCTCTAAAAGATATAAGTGAAGCACTAGAGCAAAAACTATCAAGCTCAAAAGATATAAGTGAAGCACATAGAGTATTCTAGCAAATTCTAATCAAATAGGCTTCTCCCAAAAAGTGTGTACAGCAAGGATGATTGTGGTAAACTAAAAAGCAAAGACTAATATAATACACGATGCTCCAAGCAAAACACATATCATGTGGCAAATAAAAATATAGCTCCATGTAAAGTTACCAATGAACGAAGACGAAAGAGGGGATGCCTTCCTGGGGCATCCCCAAGCTTAGGCTTTTGGCTATTCTTGAATATCTTGGGGTGCCATGGGCATCCCCAAGCTTAGGCTCTTGGCACTCCTTATTCCATAGTCCATAAAAGCTTTACCCAAAACTTGAAAACTTCACAACACAAAACTCAACAGGAAATCTTATAAGCTCCGTTAGTGAAAGAAAACAAAACCACCACATAAGGTACTGTAATGAACTCATTATTTATTTATTTTGGTGTTAAACCTACTGTATTCCAACTTCTCTATGGTTTATAAACTATTTTATTGGCCATAGATGCATCAAAATAAGCAAACAACACACGAAAAACAGAATCTGTCATAAACAGAACAGTCTGTAGCAATATGTAACTAATGCAAACTTATGAAACTGTAAAAATCCTACCAAAATAGGAAGTCCTGTAAAATTTGTTTATTGAACAGCAGCAAAAAGAATCAATGCAAAATCATGTTTCTGTGATTTAAGAAAATTATATCCGTACATGCAAAGTTTCTGTTTTTCAGCAGAATCAAATCAACCATCATCATAGGTTATCCTATAGGTTCTACTTGGCACAAACACTAACTAAAAGATAAAAACACATCTAAACAGAAGATAGATGCAAGATTTATTACTAAACAGTATCAAAAACAAAAAAAATAAAGAAAATTAGGTTGCCTCCCAACTAGCGCTATCGTTTAACGCCCCTAGCTAGGCATAAAAGCGAAGATAGATATAACGGGTGCCATCTTTGGCACTAAATTCATAAGTAGCCCGCATGATAGATTCATAAGGTAATTTGACTTTCTTTCTTGGAAAGTGCTCCATGCCTTTCTTTGATGGGAATTGGAATCTAATATTCCGTTCCTTCATATCAATAATCGCGCCAATCGTTCTAAGGAAAGGTCTACCAAGAATAATAGGGCAAGAAAGATTGCAATATATATCAAGAGCGATAAAATCTACTGGCACCAAATTTCTATTTGCAACAATAAGAACATCATTGATCCTTCCCATAGGCTTTTTAATGTTGGAATCCGCAAGGTGCAAATTTAAAGAGCAATCATGAAGATCATGGAAACCTAGAATATCACATAAAGTTTTCGGAATCGTGGAAACACTAGCACCCAAATCACACAAAGCAAAACACTCATGATCTTTAATTCTAATCTTTATAGTAGGTTCCCACTCATCATTAAGTTTTCTAGGTATAGAAACTTCCAAATTAAGTTTTTCATCATAAGATTGCATCAAGGCATCAACAATATGTTTGGTAAAAGCTTTGTTTTGACTATAAGCATGAGGAGAACAAACAACGGATTGCAACAAGGAAATACAACCTTCTATAGAACAATTATCATAATCAAATTACTTGAAATCCGAGATAGTGGGTTCAAAGCTATTTAAAGTTGTGGCCTCTCCAATCCCACTTTTACCAAATTTAGCATCAAGATCTAAAAACTCCGAATTCTTGGGACGCCTTCTGGGCAAGGTTGATTCATCATCAGTCCCATAATCATCAAAATTCATATTGCAAAACATAGATCTAATAGGAGACGCATCAATAACTTTAAGATCCTCATCATTATTTTCATGCAACTTTTCTGGTTTAGCGGCCATCTTATTGACGAAGGTGGCTTGCTTGTTAGAATTTTTGGCTATAGCATTTTCTAGCCGGGTAATTTGAGCGTTAACACCATAAAATTCTTTATTCATATCATCAAGCTCTTTGTTCATAAACCCCAAAAAACCTTTTTGTTCCTTAAGCTCTTTTCTAAAGAAATTATTATGCTCAAATTGCAAATTCATAAAGCTTCTAATATTTGATTCAATCTCTTCCATCCTTCTGAGAAGGTGGTCAGGACCCTTAGGCGAAGCCATAAGGACAAACAGGCACACAAGCAAGCAGAAAAAGGCAAGCGAAAAAGAGAGGAGGAGATTGGGAAAGAGAGGGAAAATAAAATGGCAAGGGTGAAGTGGGGGAGAGGAAAATGAGAGGAAAATGGCAAATAATGTAAATGCGAGGGAGATGGGTTTGTGATGGGTACTTGGTATGTCTTGACTTGAGCGAAGACCTCCCCGGCAACGGTGCCACAAATCCTTCTTGCTACGTCTTGAGCTTGCGTTGGTTTTCCTCGAAGAGGAGAGGGTGATGCAGCAATAGTAGCATAAGTATTTCCCTCAGTTTTTTAGAACCAAGGTATCAATCCAGTAGGAGGCTCCTCAAAAGTCCCACGCACCTACACAAACAAACAAAGAACTCGCAACCAACGCAATAAAGGGGTTGTCAATCCCTTCATGGCCACTTGCGAAAGTGAGATCTAATAAATATAGTAAGATAAGATAAATATATTTTTGGTATTTTATAATATAGATGCAAAAAGTAAAGATGCAAATAAAAGTAGATTGGAAGCAAATATGATAAGAGATAGACCCGGGGGCCATAGGTTTCACTAGTGGCTTCTCTCAAGATAGCATAAGTATTACGGTGGGTGAACAAATTACTGTCGAGCAATTGATAGAAAAGCGAATAATTATGAGACTATCTAGGCATGATCATGTATATAGGCATCACGTCCATAACAAGTAGACCGACTCCTGCCTGCATCTACTACTATTACTCCACACATCGACCGACTCCTGCCTGCATCTAGAGTATTAAGTTCATAAGAACAGAGTAACGCATTAAGCAAGATGACATGATGTAGAGGGATAAACTCAAGCAATATGATATAAACCCCATCTTGTTATCCTCGAGGCAACAATACAATACGTGCCTTGCAACCCTTTCTGTCACTGGTTAAGCACTTCTCCCATGGCAAGAAAGATCAATCTAGTAGGCCAAACCAAACTGATAATTCGAAGAGACTTGCAAAGATAACTCAATCACACATAAAAGAATTTAGAGAAGATTCAAATATTATTCATAGATAAACTTGATCATAAGGATCTCGACAAACACACCGCAAAAAGAGTTTACATCGAATAGATCTCCACAAGAGAGGGGGAGAACATTGTATTGAGATCCAAAAAGAGAGAAGAAGCCATCTAGCTAATAACTATGGACCCGTAGGTCTGTGGTAAACTACTCACAACTCATAAGAGGGGCAAGGATGTTGATGTAGAAGCCCTCCATGGTTGATTCCCCCTCCGGCAGAACGCCGGCGAAGGCTCCAAGATGGATCTCGCGGATATAGAAGGTTACGGTGGTGGAAATTGTGTTTCGTCTGCTCCCTGGATGTTTTCGCGGTACATAGGCTTATATAGGAGGAAGAAGTACGTTGGTGGATGCCCGAGGGGCCCACGACATAGGGGGCACGCCCTATAGGGGGGGGGGTGTCGGTGTCAAAACTGGCGGATCTCGGGTAGGGGGTCCCGAACTGTGCGTCTAGGCGGATGGTAACAGGAGGCAAGGGACACGATGTTTTACCTAGGTTCGGGCCCTCTTGATGGAGGTAAAACCCTACGTCCTGCTTGATTAATATTGATGATATGGGTAGTACAAGAGTGGATCTACCACGAGATCAAGGAGGCTAAACCCTAAAGCTAGCCTATGGTATGATTGTTGTGATGTATATTGTGTCCTACGGACTAAAGCCCTCCTCCAGTTTATATAGACAACGGAGGAGGCTAGGGTTACATAGAGTCGGTTACAATGGTAGGAGATCTACATATCCGTATTGCCAAGCTTGCCTTCCACGTCAAGGAAAGTCCCATCCGGACACGGGACGGAGTCTTCAATCTTGTATCTTCGTAGTCTTGGAGTCCGGCGGACAATGATAGTCCGGCTTTCCGGACACCCCCTAGTCCAGGACTCCCTCAGTAGCCCCCGAACCAGGCTTCAATGACGATAAGTCCAGCGCGTATATAGTCTTCGGCGTTGCAAGGCGGGTTCTCCCTTCAAGTCCCATGTACCTGCCGAACAGTGTCCGGCTTCATCATAAATACTGTGCTTCTTGGCTTCTACGCCCAATAATGGCCTTCTTCCACGCGTCGCACGAATGCGAAAAGCCCGGGTGTCTTTTATGTTTCACCCCCTAGTCGTGCGAGTCATCCGCCTACAAAAGAGGCAAAAATCCAGATCCAAACCACATCATCTCCCTTCCGCGAATACTTCATCACAGCGCCCTTGACCTAAAAATCCATTCCATCATGGACCGTCAACGCGGCTCCTCTTCTCGCGCTCCCAGCCCACCGCCAAGGGATTGGAGGAGGTGCTTGTTCCACACAACGAGCTAGTAAAGCTCCAAGCGGGGGGATATCTCCCTCCGGCCTTCATGGTCCCAGTTCGAACTGGGCTGGCCACCTACCAAGGTGGGAAGCAAGCGGAAGCTACCCCAAGTCCCAACAAAGGGGAGCGGGTATGCTTCGTCCCCTATCTGATAAGGGGACTCGGATTTCCAATACATCCGTTTCTCCGCGGGCTCCTGGAGTTCTACGGACTCCAGCTCCATCACCTTACGCCCGCCTCTGTCCTGCATATCGCGGGCTACGTAGCTCTTTGTGAGCTATTCCTGGGCATCGAGCCCCATTTTGCACTGTGGAAGAGGCTGTTCTGCCTCGTACCCCGTTCTCACGAGGGATCTATATATCAAGTGGGTGGCGCCGAGATATGGCGCATTGCCGGGACCGGATACCCATCCGGTACCCCTAAGAAGGCGTCCGAAGACTGGCCTTCGGAGTGTTTTTACATAGAAGATGCTCTGCTGCCGGACCCAATCCGGATTGGCCTCCCGGAGTTCAGTGCTGCTCCTCTGAAGAAACACCTCAGCTGGCGCCCGCGGAGCCCCCGTTTGGAGGAAGACAAGAGCGTCCATTACCTGATGGGCCGAATAAGGTTACTGGCCCATTCCGGGTTGACCATGATTGGAGTCATGGCAACATGCATCATGCGGGGGGTACAGCCATTGCAATACAGAGGCCACCCCATGTGGGATTTCAACGGGGAAGACGATGCCACCCGTCATGGCCGCGAAGGGCCGGATTCGACCGAGGATCTGGTGCAGATCCTGTCCGGCCTGTACAAGGGGGAGAAGGAGGACTTCCTTCGAACGAACCCCTTGAATGGGTTTTCCATGAACAACCCTAGAGGCTGGGTAAGCGAACACTTTTTAAGGGCTCAACCCATGCTTTCGAAGTTTAGGCTTCTTACATTATGTCTTCGGCGCAGGAACTAGCCGGACTGTGGAGGACATGGTAAGTCCCGCTCCGCAACCCGAGGATCCAGAAAGATCCCTGGATCCGGCCTCCGAAGAGGACCCGGATATCAAGGTGGAGCTGATCGACGGGGTGTTCCACCAACTTAGCATGGATAACGCTTTAGTCGCCATTACGGCGGACTACCCCGGACTGTATCCGGCTTCCCAGGTGACTGTGATCGAGGTCCGGACACCTTTATCTCTTCCTTGCCCATTTCTGACCTTTGCAAACGATGGTGTTTTATAGGAAGCGCCCTCAAGGCGGGAAACCGAGCCCGCGGCGGCTGACCAACAAAGGTCAGTCCGGACCAGCAGGCGGAAAAGGAGCGCGGTACGGACTGAAACGTCGCCGCAAAGGTATAGCTCGTATTTTAAATTTTCAGAGCAACGTTCCTAGGAAGCGTCTGAGTGCTCATGATCTTTGTAGGAGAAAGAGCGCCCGCCAAACTGCGGGCGTAGAGGTTGCCGATCCGACCTATACCGGCCAGGCTCCAGCGCCCGGCCTGGAGGGGGAGGCAAGCGCAAGGCGCGGGCCGGATACTCCTCCAACGGAGGATGTCGACAGACCGTCCGCCACCAAGTCTGAGGTGGAGAGCGCCATGAACCACAAGCGCCGCCAGATAGTATTTCGTGAAGCGTGCTTCTCCCCTGAGGCATTGGACGCCTTTAACACAAGGGACACGCACCTCCGTGCTGCTCAAGACGGTTTTACCAGAGCCACGGAGCAGTATGTAAAAGACATACGGGTAAGGGAATTTTAATGGTTATATATGCCAGTAGCCCCCGAGACTTAAAGTAGTTATGTTAACTGATTTAAGGATCATTTGAAACGCAGGCTCTCACCGAGAAGAATGCCCAGCTGTCTCAGGAGCTGCAAGAATGCAAGGCCCAACTTGAGGCCGCGCTTGCTGCCGCAGGAGGAAACACAGAGACCCCTCCTGGTAACACATTTTTATTAATAAATATAAGCATTGTGCGGCGTGCGCGCAAGTCTAATAATGACATTGCAGGTGCCGCCGAACAAGATCCGGACAGGCAAGAATTACTGCGCCAGCTGAAGGCCGGCGAGAGGGTGTTGAATAGGGTGCAGCAAGAAAGGAACAAGCTCCAGGATGCCAACGCCAAGCTCGGAGAAGAGCTGAAAGGCGCTCGAGCCGGGCTGTCCGTCTCCGTTAAGGAGAATCAGCGGCTTCATCGCGGCATTTATAGTAAGTGCTTGAGCGGACTCCTTTAAAAAGAAGAGTTCGGCAAAGAAGTAAATTGACATATTATGTATTGTAGGTATACTCACAGGTCGCCCTGCGGAGGAGATGCCCATATCAATGAGTGATCAATTTCCCGAGCTGTTGCAACTGCTCGAACGAGTTCGGCAGGCAATGAGCGGCGTCGTCCAGGCTTTATGGCCAGCCCTCTCCCTACCCGAGGGCCTTGGGGAGCTTGCGGAGAAGCTTCAGGGAGTGCGGCAACGCTTCCGTTTGTGGAAGATTTCGGCTTGCCATCAAGGTGCCAGGGAGGCTTGGGCCATGGTGAAGACGCGTTACAAGAAGGCGGATCCCAACCACATGGCCGAAGTTGGACCGGTGGGGCCCGATGGGAAGGAGATCCCTGTGAGTTTAGTATACAGCCAGGTAGAGTTGGCTGCTAAATTTTCCCAACGGGACTGTAAGTTAGACAGCCTGTTAGACGGGATTGAGGAGGAATACAATCAGTAAATTTGACAATGTATTGTTTAAAATGACATGTGAAATGCCTTCTAGCCGGATTGTAGATCGTTTGTCTTTGCCGACCTTTTCGCTTCAACCTCGGGACCCTAGAGTCCGGAGTGTGTCCGAATACCTTTTAGGTTAAGAAACAACCGGGGTATGCATGGAGACCAGGTGTAGGGGTCATTAGTGCTTTATCAGACAAGTGCCCAACTAGTTATGTTATATTACATGGTTAGTAAGAAACATCTTCTAGGGAGAATAGTTCCGTTAAGGGTTCCTTTCCCTGGGAGGCATACCCTAAAGTGCATGCCCGGACTGCGAAAAAAGCAGAAAAACATCTGGGGGCAGATAAATAAGTAGGTAAAAAATCATATTTCAAGTCACCGACCGAATATTCCCTTAAGAACGCTAGCTTTCGGCTTCACCCAGTCTGAGGTACACATCCGGCTGACCTGGCAGTAACAATCGCAGGGGTGCTCCCTTTACCTCCTAGCCGAACAATCGAGAACGTAGGGGTATGCACAGGAGCCAGGCAACCCAGCTTGGCCAAAACTTAAGTCATATCGATGCATATAATGGTGAGTAAAAGGTACATGTGGAAGCTTGACACATGTGCTAGGCATGAAGCCCTTATAATTGAGCTTCTGGAAAAGAAGCCCCCAGGTATTATGAGTGCGGATGGCACATCAAGTGTATGCGAACAATGCGGAAGTAGGCCCTTAGGGGCTTTTCAGTAAAAAGGTTAGGGGAAGAAAGAGAAACAAAAGACAGCTGAAGTGTAAAAATTTGAACGGAGGAAGGGGACGAACTTTTAGTCCGGCGCTAGGCATAGAATCTTCGGAGGCGGACTGCGTTCCATGGGTTCGGCTCGAGTCGGTTATCCGACGCATTTCGTAGACGGTACGCTCTGCCGGTCAGGACTTGATTGATAATGAAGGGGCCCTCCCATTTGGGCTTAAGCTTGTCCTTTTTCTTGTCTGGCAGGCATAGAACTAGTTCGCCAACATTGTAAGTCTTGGCCCGTACTTCTCTGCTTCGATATCTTCGGGCCTGCTGCTGATAGAATGCGGAACGAGCCTTGGCGACGTCGCGTTCTTCCTCCAATGTATCCAAGCTGTCCTGCCGATCCAGCTCGGCCTCTCTTTCTTTGTACATGCGCACTCGAGGTGAGTCATGAATAATGTCGCAGGGCAGGACTGCCTCTGCGCCGTATACGATAAAAAATGGTGTGAATCTGGTAGTACGGTTAGGCGTTGTCCGCAGCCCCCAGAGTACGGAGTCGAGCTCCTCAACCCAGTGCGTGTCAGATTTAATAAGTGACCGCACTAGTCTGGGTTTAATGCCGCTCATTATTAGACCATTTGCTCGTTCCACTTGACCGTTGGTTTGAGGGTGATAGACTGAGGCGTAGTCGAGCTTAATGCCCATGTTTTTGCACCATGACTTAACCTCGTCGGATGTGAAGTTCGTGCCGTTGTCGCTGATGATGTTGTGGGGGACACTGTAACGGTGTACGACCCCGGATATAAAGTCTATCACTGGTCCGGACTCTACCATTTTGACCGGTTTGGCCTCTATCCATTTGGTGAATTTATCCACCATGACCAATAGGTACCTTTGCTTGTAGGTTCCCCCTTTAAGGGGTCCAACCATATCAAGCCCCCAGACCGCGAACGGCCAGGTAATGGATATAGTTTTGAGGGCGGTGGGTGGCATGTGGCTCTGATTAGCAAAGAGCTGACAACCGACGCATCTCTGGACTAAGTCCTGGGGATCTGCCCGGGCCGTCGTCCAATAAAATCCTGTACGGAATGCCTTTCCAACAAGGGCCCGGGCTGCTGCGTGGTGTCCGCCTAGTCCGGCATGAATTTCGGCCAGGAGGTATCGCCCTTCCTCTTCGGAGATACACCTTTGAAGGACTCCGGTTGTACTTTTCTTATAAAGTTCTCCCTCATGGACCTTGTAGGCTTTCGATCGCCGGACTATGCAGCGGGCCTCATTTTGGTCTTCGGGAAGTTCCTGTCTAAGCAAATAGGCTAGGAATGGTTCCGTCCACGGGGCAATTACTGCCATTATGTCGTGGGCTGAAGGTGTTATGTCATCGGCTGAATCGCTGGTTGGCGCGGTTGTTTCCGGTTTGTCATTTCCGGATTCCCCTTCCCATAGTACGGATGGCTTGAAGAGCCGTTCCAGGAAGATATTTGGAGGGACAACGTCACGTTTTGCGCCGATGCGTGCCAGTATGTCGGCTGCTTGGTTATTTTCTCGGGCTACGTGATGGAATTCAAGTCCTTCAAACTGAGCCGACATTTTTAGGACAGCGTTGCGATATGCTGCCATTTTCGGATCCTTGGCGTCAAAGTCTCCGTTTATTTGGGATATTGCAAGGTTTGAATCCCCGCACACCTCTAGGCGTTGAATGCCCATGGAGATTGCCATCCAGAGACCATGTAGGAGGGCCTCGTATTTGGCTGCGTTGTTGGAGTCCGTGTACATTATTTGAAGTACGTATTGGACTGTGCCCCCGGTTGGGGACGTCAAGCCGACGCCAGCCCCCAGTCCGGCCAACATTTTAGAGCCGTCGAAATGCATAATCCAATTGGAGTATGTGCCATACTCTTTAGGGAGTTCAGCTTCGGTCCATTCAGCGACAAAGTCAGCCAAAACTTGTGATTTTATAGCTCGCCGAGGTTTGTAAGTTATATCGAATGGTAAGAGCTCAATGGCCCATTTTGCAATCCTGCCCGTTGCGTCGCGGTTATTTATGATGTCATTGAGTGGTACTTCGGAGGCCACTGTTATCGAACACTCTTGAAAGTAGTGTCGGAGCTTCCGGGATGCCGTGAACACCGCTTACGCTATCTTCTGATAGTGTGTGTAACGGGACTTGCAGGGAGTTAACACAGTGGATACATAATACACTGGTTTTTGAAGAGGAAATTTATGCCCTTCTGTCTCTCGTTCGACGACGAGTACCGCGCTTACAACTTGATGCGTTGCTGCGATGTATAACAACATTGGTTCGCCCAGATTGGGCGCAGCCAGGACCGGATTTGTTGCCAATATGGCCTTTATTTCTTCGAGTCCGGCAGTGGCAGCATCCGTCCACTCGAAGTGTTCGGTGCGCCTGAGGAGGCAATAGAGGGGCAATGCCTTTTCTCCTAGACGGGAGATAAAGCGGCTTAAAGCTGCCACGCATCCTGTTAATTTTTGTATCTGTTTGAGGTCTTTTGGGATATCCAACTGTGACAGAGCTCGGATTTTAGCCGAGTTTGCTTCAATTCGTCTACCGGATACAATGAAGCCCAGCAGCTTTCCGGCTGGTACGCCGAAAACGCATTTTTCCGGATTCAGCTTGATGTCATATGCTCTGAGGTTGTCGAATGTGAGCCTCAAATCGTCTACTAGAGTTTCGACGTGTTTTGTTTTGACGACTACGTCGTCTACGTATGCCTCGACTATTTTGCCGATCTGGGTAGCCAGACATGATTGAATCATGCGCTGATATGTTGCGCCGGCATTTTTAAGTCCGAAGGGCATCATGTTGAAGCAGAATGGTCCGTATGGGGTGATGAATGCCGTTGTGGCTTGGTCTGCTTCCGCCATCTTGATTTGATGGTAACCAGAGTATGCGTCGAGGAAGCACAGTGAATCGTGCCCTGCGGTAGCATCGATAATTTGGTCGATGCGGGGGAGGGGGAAGGGATCCTTTGGGCAAGCCTTATTGAGGTCTTTAAAATTGACGCATAGGCGCCAGGATTTGTCCTTCTTTGGTACCATTACCAGATTTGCTAGCCAATCCGGATGTTTGATATCTCTAAATCCGGCTTCCAATAGTTTGGCTAGCTCTTCTCCCATTGCATGTCTTCTGGGTTCGGAAAATCGTCGAAGAGCCTGTTTGACCGGCTTGAATCCTTTTAGGATGTTTAGGCTGTGTTCTGCCAATCTGCATGGGATTCCGGGCATGTCCGGAGGATGCCAGGCGAAAATGTCCCAATTTTCCCGAAGGAATTCGCGTAGTGCGGCGTCTACCTCGGGGTTTAATTGTGCCCCAATGGAGGCCGTCTTTGTTGGGTCCGTTGGATGGACCTGGAATTTCACTATTTCATCTGCTGGTTTGAAGGAGGTGGACTTGGATCTTTTATCAAGTATCACATCGTCCCTGTTTACCGTAGAGCGCAGCGCGGTGAGTTCTTCTGCCGCTAGGGCCTCGGATAGTGCCTCCAGGGCTAGTGCGGCTGTCTTGTTTTTGGCGCGGAGTGCTATGTCTGGATCACTAGCGAGAGTGATTATGCCGCCGGGCCCAGGCATTTTGAGCTTCATATACCCGTAATGGGGTACGGCTTGAAAAATTGTGAATGCCTCTCGTCCTAATATAGCGTGATATCCGCTATTGAACGGGGCCACTTGGAACGTGACTTCTTCGGATCTGTAATTGTCCGGCGAGCCTAACACCACATCGAGTGTGATTTTTCTGGTGCAACGCGCTTCCCGGCTAGGGATTATTCCTCTGAAGGTTGTGCTGCTTTGCTCAATACGGCTCCAATCGATATCCATTTTTTGCAGAGTTTCCTCGTAGATGAGGTTTAGTCCGCTGCCGCCATCCATGAGGACCTTTGTAAGTCGAAAGCCGTCCACTATGGGACTAAGCACCAGTGCGGCTGGTGCTCGGGCTGTTCGGAATTTAGGTTCGTCGCTTGCCTTGAAGGTGATGGATGTGTCGCTCAATGGATTTGCTGTTGCTACTTGGTAGACTTCGGCGAGGCCGCGGATTGTTCGTTTTCGCATACTGTTTGATGCGAAGGTCTCGAAGACTGTTGATACCGTACCGGTATTGTTGGAGTGGTTTTCCGGGGCTAGAAGCTCCTCGCTACTTTTGGCCACCTGCCGTAATATCCAACATGCTCGAAGGCTATGTGTTGGGACGGCTCCCTCTGTACTATGAAGCTTACAGGGTCTATTGAGCCATCCCTCTAGTACGGTTCCATGCCCTTTATGGGGTTTTTGCTTTTTGGTTTTTGCATCTGGGGCCTGAGTGTGATGCGCCCTTTTGTTGCGGACTGGGGTTGTATTCGGGGCCGGATTGTCCCAAAATTGGTTTTCGGTTTTCCGGAAACTCTCCATCGCACAGTACTTTCATACTATGGACGCCAGATCGATGAAGCGTATAATTTTACGATGGCCGATGGCGTTCAATATTCCCTTGTCCGTGCAATTATTGCAGAAGATTGAGATTGCGTTTTCCTCTCGGCAGTCCTTTATCCTGTCCATAACCAGGAGGAATCTGGCCCAGTAGTGATGTACTGTTTCAGCGGGCTCTTTCCGTATTAGAGATAGATTGCATATGTCTGGGTGGGTGGGTGGACTAAAATCCGGATCCCTGCCCATCTTGGGGCTTAAAGGCCGAGGAGTTTTCGAATTTGGAAGCTTGGATTGCTGGACACGATCCAGCGAGTCCGGAACGATGCATGATTTTAAGTTCAATGCTCGATCGAAGTCCGTCCCTCCGCGGAAATCCGGCATGGAGGGTTCGGGAATCCGGACGTGACTAGTTTTCAATATAGGCGAAGAGTCGCCGCATTGCTCCTCTACCACTGCGACGTGGTGGGTGGCCTGGGGAGAGTTAATCTCTCTCAGATCGGTTTTAAGCCCAATCTGATTGTAGTCTGTAGCGACTCCCAGGGCGGCGATGCGATCCAAGAGCTCGTTGACAGACGAGAGCTCTATTGGATCCAGCCGTTCGGCGAATTCCGAGCTGACGCGGAGATTGCTTTTGACGACTTGGGAAGTCATTGTCGAAGCAGTGGCCGGACAGGCAGTCATAAGAAAACCGCCTAGCCGGATAGTTTGGCCGGCGGCCAAGGCCCCTTTGGCGAAAATACCGTCTTTGAAGACAGGTGGAGGCATCCTTCCTATCGGTGACAACACAGAGGAACTCTCAATGAAAGCACCAATGTCGATGTCAAAACCGGCGGATCTCGGGTAGGGGGTCCCGAACTGTGCGTCTAGGCGGATGGTAACAGGAGACAAGGGACACAATGTTTTACCCAGGTTCGGGCCCTCTTGATGGAGGTAAAACCCTACGTCCTGCTTGATTAATATTGATGATATGGGTAGTACAAGAGTGGATCTACCACAAGATCAAGGAGGCTAAACCCTAAAGCTAGCCTATGGTATGATTGTTGTGATGTATATTGTGTCCTACAGACTAAAGCCCTCCTCCGGTTTATATAGACACCGGAGGAGGCTAGGGTTACATAGAGTCGGTTACAATGGTAGGAGATCTACATATCCGTATTGCCAAGCTTGCCTTCCACGTCAAGGAAAGTCCCATCCGGACACGGGACGGAGTCTTCAATCTTGTATCTTCATAGTCTTGGAGTCCGGCGGACGATGATAGTCCGGCTGTCCGGACACCCCCTAGTCCAGGACTCCCTCAGGGGGCGTGCCCTCCTATCTCGTGGGAGCCTCGGCTGCTTCTTGACTTGCACTCCAAGTCCTCTGGATCACGTTCGTTCCAAAAATCATGCTCCCGAAGGTTTCATTCCGTTTGGATTCCGTTTGATATTCCTTTTCTTCGAAATACTAAAATAGGCAAAAAGACAGCAATACGGGCTGGGCCTCCGGTTAGTAGGTTAGTCCCAAAAATGATATAAATGTGTAAAATAAAGCCCATAAACATCCAAAAGGGGTAATATAATAGCATGGAACAATCAAAAATTATAGATACGTTGGAGACGTATCATTGGCGCCCTTCCCGCTCAATATTTGGGAAGTGGCCCAGGGCCTCTATAAGTAGGACTAGCCACCACAGTAGAGGGGGATCCAGATTTTGGAAAGACGAGAGAGAGAGAGAGAGAGAGAGAGAGAGAGGCGATCAAACTCACCCAAGCAGTTCATCGCATCAGCTCAAGAACACCTCTCGCGAGGCCGTTCTTCCCCTGTACTGTTCATCATCAGCCCCTGAGGCAATCCACCACACCACACACTGGAGTAGGGTATTACACCACAACGGTGGCCCGAACCAGTATAAATCTCGTGTCCCTTGTGTTGTTCATCGTTTTCAGCTTAGATCTCATGAGGCGATCGGACGTAGATCGGTAGGGGAGAGATCTTCATGCGCACCCCAGAGTTCGAACCTTAAGGGTCTGCCGGAACCCCACATCCGTCAGTTGGCGCGCCAGGTAGGGGTGCACTGGAGCTCTCCCTTTCATCGACCCATTCCCCATCAACACCAAGCTTTGCCCTCACGCCGGCCAACACACCATCCGCTCCAGTCGTCGATGCCGGCATGGAGACCAGGGGGCTCCGAGCCCTGGCCCCGCCGTGCGACAGGTGCAGTGGCCGCACAAGTTCAAGCCGGACATGCCACCGCACTACGACGGCACGGCCGACCCGCAGGCCTTCCTGCTGGCATATGAAGAAGCCGTCCTCAAGGCCGGAGGCGACGACAGGGTCATGGCGAACTGGTTGCCCATGGCCCTCACCGGCGTCCCGCGCATGTGGCTGCTCCACCTGCCAGCGGCTTCTGTTGCCTCCTGGGAGGAGTTGCGCAACCTCTTCCTCGCCCATCATGCTGCGCCGGCACCCCAGTCGTCGCGGCCATCCTGGGCGGATCGCAGGCACCACCTTCAAGCTGCCACATCAAGTCGTTCGTCCGCCAGATCGGTGCCGCCCTCAAGCACCGAGAAACCCCCCGGGCTGGGTGGTACCCAAGGCCGATTTGACCTTCAGCTTGGATGATCACCCCTCCAACTGCTCAGGCGCGCTCCCGATGCTATGCACCCCCACCATCTGCCAAGTGGCCGTCACCAAGACCCTCATCGATGGTGGTGTCGGCCTCAACGTGCTCTCGCTGGAGGTCTTCAGCCTCCTCCACATGCCGCTAGAGCGGCTTCAACCCAGTAGGCCCTTCTCGGGCATCGGAGGTGGTTCCACCGGCTCCCTGGGGCAGATCCGCCTCCCGGTGACCTTCGGCACCCATGACAACTTCCGCACGGAGCTGATCGACTTCGACATCACCCCCATCGGCCTCCCGTACAACGCCATCCTCAGCTACCCATCCTTGGCCCAGTTCATGGCAGGGACTCACCCGGCGTACAACCTCATGAAGATGCCTGGGAGCAGCGGCGTCCTTACCTTGTTCGGAGACACAAGGGATGCGCTGCAAGCGCTCAAGCTTGCTTTCAAGACGGCCACTGTGGCGCAGCCCGCCAGCGCAAATGTCCTCGAGCCCAAGGGGGCTGCGCCGGCTAAGAAGAAGCAGCTATTCAGCCAAGACAAGGCGGAGACCAAGCAGGTACCGGTCGACGAGGATGGATCCACTGGCACCACCTTCACCATAGGCGCCAACCTCGAGCCTGAGTAGGAGGAGGCCTTGGTCAAGTTCCTGCGTGCAAACAAGAAGGTGTTTGCATGGGAGCCTGATCAGCTGGCAGGAGTCCCAAGGGATGTGATTGAACATCATCTCAATGTGTACCCCAATGTGCGCCCCGTGAAGCAGAAGGCAAGGCGGCAGTCCACTGAAAAGCAGGCCTTCATCGTCCAAGAAACCCGCAAGTTAGAGGCAGCAGGAGTCATTCGCGAGGTCCGCTACCCTGATTGGCTGGCCAACCCTGTTATCGTGCCAAAAAAGGGAGGAAAGGAACGCATGTGTGTCGACTTCACCAACCTCAACAAGGCCTACCCACAGGATTCATTCCCGCTCCCTCGCATCGACTAGATCGTCGACTCTACCGCTGAGTGTGACCTATTGTGCTTCCTGGATGCCTTCTCGGACTATCACCAGATCAAGATGGCGGTAGAAGACGTGGAGAAAACGGCCTTCCTGACCCCGTGCAGAGTGTACTGCTATACCTGCATGCCATTTGGGCTAAGCAACGCAGGAGCGACCTTTCAGCGGCTGATGCACATCGCTTTGGGCCGGCAGCTCGGGAGAAACGCTGAAGCTTACGTCGATGACATCATGGTGAAGTCTCGGGAGGCGAAAACCCTGATACAGGACCTGGAAGAAACCTTCGCGAGCCTTCATGAATTAGATCTGCGGCTCAATCCGGAGAAGTGCGTATTTGGAGTCCCTTCGAGCAAGCTCTTGGGCTTCCTCGTGTCCCACAGGGGCATCGAGGCCAACCCAGGGAAGGTCAAGGCAGTCGAAGACATGAGCCCGCCGAAGACCCTCAGAGAAATGCAGAAGTTCACTGGGCGTGTAACCGCGCTAGGACGCTTCATCTCCAAGCTGGGGGAGCGGGCACTGCCCTTCTTCAAGCTGATGAAGAAGAAGGGCCCGTTCGAGTGGACTGAAGAGGCCGACAAGGCATTCCAAGATCTCAAGAAGTACCTTACCAGCCCTCCGATGATGGTAGCTCCGTGCCCTCGGGAGCCCTTGGTGCTTTACCTTGCAGCCACCCCCTATTCCACCAGCACAGCCCTGGTGGCGGTTAGAGAGGAGTGCCGGACCAAGGCCGCAGCCGCCGTCCCGGCCGAAGCAGAGCAAGGCCAAGAAGGCCTCGCGAAGACCACGACCGCAGCAGAAAAGGATCAACCTCAGCAGGGGAGCGCACCCAGAGCGGAGGAGGCCTCTCCAAGCGACCAAGCGTTGGGGGCTCCGTCGTCTCAGGAGGCGCCTCAACCTCCGGAGGACGCGGGCTGCGCCAGCACCCTTAACCTCATCGAGCACCCTGTCTACTTCGTTAGCACGGTGCTACGGGATGCGAGGGCGCGGTACCCCATGCCCCAAAAACTTCTCCTCGCACTGTTAGTGGCCTCGTGCAAGCTGCGGCACTACTTTCAAGGCCATCCCATCAAGGTCGTCTCAGCATACCCCTTGGAAAGGGTACTCAGGAGCCCCAACTCAGCTGGGAGAGTCGCTGAATGGAACATCGAACTGCAAGTGTTTCAGCTGGAATTTAGCACGACCAGAGTCATCAAGGGAGCCGCACTTGCAGAACTCATGGTGGAATGGGCAGAGGCACCGGGGCTCAAAGCGGGCGAGGACCGGTCGCTTTCCCCGGGAAGTGAAGCACCGGACGGCTGGGTCATGTACTTCGACGGAGCGTTCTCGCGACAGGGCGCGGGGGCTAGCGCAGTGCTCATATCCCCCACTCAGGACAAGCTCTACTATGTTGTGCAACTCTGCTTCCAGCACGGAGAGAAGGTCTCCAACAACATAGCAGAGTACAAGGGCCTGATAGCGGGCTTGAAAGCTGCAGTCGCCTTGGGGGTAAAATGCCTCATCATCAAGGGTGATTCACAACTCCTCGTCAACTTCTCCAACAAGGTATACGAGCCGAAGGACGAGCACATGGAAGCGTATCTCGCGGAGGTCCGCGGGATGGAGAAACAGTTTTGGGGGCTGGAGTTGCAACACGTGCCTCGCGGCACCAATCAAGAGGCTGATGACATCGGCAAGAGGGCGTCCAGGCGGCTGCCTCAGGAGCCTGGCGTCTTCGAGGAGTGACTCTTCAAACCCTCAACGGTGCCATCACTATCAAGCACAGCACAGCCTAGGGAGGAGCTCCCTCAACCGCCTACCTCGGGAGCCCTAGCATGTGGCCCAACCTCAGGGGCACGCTTGCTCCTGGCGCTAGAGCCTCAGGAGGGATGTTGGACCATGGAGTTCCAGGATTACTTGATGCAAGGGACCCTGCCAGAGAAGGAGGAGGACGCGGAGTGCGTGGCGTGGCAGGCCACGGCCTACTGCATCCAAGACGGAGAGCTCTACCAAATGCGGCCGAATGACGTTACTCTACGTTGCATCTCCAGGGAGCAAGGAAAAGAGTTGCTGACAGACATTCACTGTGGAGACTGCGGGCACCACTTGTCCTCGCGCACACTTGTCGGCAAGGCGTTTCGAAGCGGTTTCTATTGGCCAACAACACTCAATGACGCAATCGAGCTGGTGAAGTCTTGTGAAGCATGTCAGTTCCACGCCAAGCAGATTCACCAGCCAGCACAGGGCCTTCAGACCATTCCCCTCTCATGGCCGTTCGCTGTTTGGGGACTGGACATCCTTGGCCCATTTCCTCGGGCGCCAGGGGGCTATCGCTACCTTTACGTCGCCATTGACAAATTCACTAAGTGGGCCGAAGTGGAAATTGTCCGCTCCATCCCGGCTGGCTCGGCAGTCAAGTTCATCAGGGGCCTCGTGAGCCGGTTTGCGGTACCCAATCGCATCATCACCGACAACGGTTCGCATTTCACCAGCAATCTCTTCAAAACATATTGTGCTAACCTTGGAACGCAGATATGCTACGCTTCGGTGGCACACGCTCGGAGCAACGGCCAAGCTGAGCGCGCCAACGTGGAGGTCCTGAAGGGCCTCAAAACCCGAACCTTCAAGAAGAAGCTGGAGGCCTGCGGCAGAGGCTGGCACAATGAGCTTCAGTCGGTGCTATGGTCCATCCGTACTACTGCTACCAAGTCGACCGGCGAAACCCCGTTCTTCCTCGTCTACGGTGCTGAGGCGGTCCTTCCTCATGAGGTCAGGCATCGCTCCACGCGGGTCCTGGCTTTCGACGAAGCACAGCAGGACGCCATGCGGGGGGTGGACCTCGTGCTTGGGGAGGAACGTCATCGGTAGGCTGCGCTTCGGGCTGCGAGATACCAACAAGCACTGCGGCGGTACCACTGCCGCAGCATCCGCCCCAGGACCCTCGAGGTAGGTGACCTCATGCTCAAACTGGTGCTCTCCAGGGAGGGGCTGCACAAGCTCTCGCCCATGTGGGAGGGCCCGTTCAAGGTTGTTCATGACTCTTGGCCCGGCGCTGCACGCTTGGAGACTCAGGAGGGGGTGCCCATCCCGAACGCGTGGAACATCCAGCATCTCCGAAAGTTCTACCCTTGAAGAAAGGCCTAGAGCCTGTAAAGAAGGCCCGGCGCCTGTGAAGCTAGACGAACCAAGAAAGGCCCGGTGCCTGTGAAGAAGGCCAACGCCTGTGAAGCTCATTTTCCCGAGAAAGGACCGGAGCCTGTGAAGAAGGCCAATGCCTGTGAAGCTCGCCGCCCGTGACACTCTAACGTAATAATGAGTTGGGGTTGTACACGCCTCGGAGTCTCCGGAGAGCCGCCCTCGGGCCTCGGGGGCTCCCACCCACGCCCAGTGGCAGCACTTAGCTCCGCGCTGGTGAGAAGACGTCGAAGACTAGATTAGGTGCCAGACGTGGCTTTTTCATTTGCTTTCTGCAGTTCGCTTGTTCGTTCCTATTTGAAGTTTTATTGGAGTTGTTGTCGTCCTTAGCTTGTCACTCTTTGTCTTTTCGCCCCTTGCCTTGTTTTCTCTCGCACAAGTCTCGCGAGGGGGCTACGCGGGCGCCCTCACGAGTGTTTTCTGCCCCAGTCGTTTGAGGTTTCCCTATCCAAGTCCACTACGGGAGCACCCCTCCCAGTCCGTGCCCCACGGGCATCGCGACGCGAACACAGGACCTGAGTCAGTCGCCTCCTCAACCGAGACCGGAAGCTACCCCTCCTGACTAATCCTTGCAGGACATGAAGCGCGCGGCGAGGCCTCGGCCTCGGGAAGCGAAGACCACGACAAGTCCCCCCGAGCTAAGTAATTCCTGCACGCGGGCATGCGGCACAAAAACACAACACCAAAATAGCGGAAACAGCATGGTAATTAACAGCGACAGTCCAACACGCCCCCACTGGGCCCTACACTACTTTCTCTTTCAGCAGGGAAGGGAGAAAAACAAAATAGGCACGACTTGCTCGGCACCAACTCACCGCGAGGGCTCATACTGCCCCCGGAGCTCAATCAGACTCCTCCTCGCGCTTTACCGAGGCGCAACGCTGGGCTGACCCACTACCTCCCTCAAGGCGGGCGCGACGACACGGAGGCTGGTCGCGGCCACCGCTGGAGGAGCTGCAGTCCCAAGGAGAGCCGTCGAAGCTTGGCGAACCACGAGCACCGCCGACCGCGCGCCTGCCGTCATCTTCATCCAGATCATCGCCGGGGCTGGGTACCCAGCCGCGGTCATCGTCTTCAGGGCAGCACCCAGCGCGGCGACCGTCTTCTCCGAACACCCTCACGTAGAGGGTGGCGTCGCCATCGAACTTGAAGTGCAGGGTGCACCGCTAGCTCAGGCCACGCGCGCGGGCAAACGTTTGCCAGCCGCGGGTCAGGGCCACATTCCTAGCGACAGAGACCTCCAGCGAATCCCAGGAGGCCCTACTGCAGAAACCATCTGCTTGAAGCCAGAGGCCGCCCGGAGCGCCAGCCGGAAGTTCACCTGCAAAGAAGCGGGGAAGCTGGAGCCAGGTACTGGTCGGGTTCGCCGACCACACAATGAACTCCGGCAGCACCTCCGCCGAGTGGAAGCACGGCCTGGGAGGTTGTGTGGCCATGGCGCACCTCCCTTCGACAACCTGGCGCCCATCGCCGCGCAGGGGATCGCCTCCACGACCGCGGGAAGCCACTACGGGAGCCACAGGATGCTTGCATGGACGGCCTCGGCCGCGCTTGGCCGGGGGAGAGTCAGGCCCTTCCGGACGAGCCTTTCCCTTCTCTGCGGCCGAGAACCTCTTCGGCGGCGCCATGGGAGATGGTGAGTAGCTGGGATGGGGAGAAAGAAGGAGGCAAGGATGGAGATGAACAGCGGAGGCCTGCGCCCTCCTGCATTTATAACCAGAAGGAAGCCAACCGTCGGCCTCCACGATCGTAGGTAATCATGACCCGTTTCTGCATGCAAGGACTTGTCAAGTCGAGCGGTTGCTGAGGCAGCATCGGGAAGCGGATACGCCCACATCCAATCAACCGCCATGCGGCGCCCAAGGCCGCAGGCTGATGCGGCCCGCGGCGCTCCGCACTTGCCCCTTCGCTTCTCTGCTAAGCCAAGTCCGAGCGCGCCTTGGGCCCGGGGGCTACTGTCAGCGTTCTGGGAACGGGGGTCCCCAGACTTGCCTGCCTGCGGCCTGCGGCATGGCTCAAGTGGTGGCCCAGTACGGCCCGTCTTCATCAGTACAAGACTCAAGACCCTCGCGAGGGGCCAAGCCTCGCGAGGCAGACAACCCAAGGCTTCCTCAGGAACGGCCTTGCCAGGCAAGCTCACAAGAATGCGGAGAGATCAAGGCAGGGTACCTCGTGAGGTGCTCGTGATGCAAGCCATGACGATCGAGACCAGGCAGGCGCCAGGCGGGCGCCGACTTGCATAGTGTCCTTGTTTCCTCTTTGGTGCAAAGGGGGCAAGCACAGACGTGGAGTACCGAGGCATCAGGCAAAGGTTGCCATTTCAGTGCAACGAGACCAAGACCAGCGGAGCGGCAGGATGGAGGTCACCGTGGAGCCCAAGACGGCATCATTGCCAGTGCTTTTGGCAGCCGAAGACCAACTTTAGTCAGGATAACTTGTACTAGATGTTCCCCTTTGAATTGGCCGTTGTTGGCGCCCTTCCCGCTCAATATTTGGGAAGAGGCCCAGGGCCTCTATAAATAGGACTAGCCACCACAGTAGAGGGGGATCCAGATTTTGGAAAGGCTAGAGAGAGAGAGAGGCGATAGAACTCACCCAAGCAGTTCATCACATCAGCTCAAGAACACCTCTCGCGAGGCCGTTCTTCCCTTGTACTGTTCATCATCAGCCCCTGAGGCAATCCACCACACCACACACTAGAGTAGGTTATTACACCACAACGGTGGCCCGAACCAGTATAAATCTCGTGTCCCTTGTGTTGTTAATCGTTTTCAGCTTAGATCTCACGAGGCGATCGGACGTAGATCGGTAGGGGAGAGATCTTCGTGCGCACCCCAGAGTTTGAACCTTAAGGGTCTGCCGGAACCCCACATCCGACAGTGTGCGGTCCAATGAGTGTTGAAGCTTTGGGGTTATGCTTTAGAGACAGTCGCATTTACTTTAAATAGGGCACCGTCTAAATCCGTTGAGGCGACACTGTATGAATTATGGTTTGGGAAGAAACCTAAGCTATCGTTCTAAAAGTTTGGGGATGCGATGCTTATGTCAAGAAACTTCAACCTGAAAAGCTCGAACCCAAGTCGGAAAAATGTGTCTTCATAGGATACCCTAAGGAAACCATTGGGTATACCTTCCTCACATCTGAAGGCAAGATCTTTGTTGCCAATAATGGATCCTTTCTGGAGAAAGAGTTTCTCTCAAAAGAAGTAAGTGGGAGGAAAGTAGAACTTGATGAAGTACTGCCTCTTGAACCGGAAAGTAGCGCAGCTCAGGAAGATGTTTCTGTGGTGCCTACACGGACTAGAGAGGAAGTTAATGATGAGGATCAAGGAACTTCAGATCAAGTTGCTACTGAACTTCGTAGGTCCACAAGGGCATGTTCCGCACCAAAGTGGTACGACAACCTTGTCCTGGAAATCATGTTGTTAGACAACGGTGAACCTTCGAACTATGAAGAAGCGATGGCGGGCCCAGATTCCAACAAATGGCTTGAAGCCATGAAATCCAAGATAGGATCCATGTATGAAAACAAAGTATGGACTTTGACAGACTTGCCCGATGATCGGCGAGCCATATAAAATAAATGGATCTTTAAGAAGAAGACTGACGTGGATGGTGATGTGACCATCTATAAAGCTCGGCTTGTCGCTAAGGGTTATCGACAAGTTCAAGGGGTCGACTATGATGAGACCTTCTCACCCGTAGCGAAGCTAAAGTCCGTCTGAATCATGTTAGCAGTTGCCACATTCTATGATTATGAGATATGGAAAATGGGCGTCAAAACGACATTCCTTAACGATTTCCTTAAGGAAGAATTGTATATGATGCAGCCGGAAGGTTTTGTCGATCCTAAGAATGCTAACAAGGTTTGCAAGCTCCAGCGCTCCATCTATGGGCTGGTGCAAGCATCTCGGAGTTCGAACATTCGCTTTAATGAGATGATCAAAGCGTTTGGGTTTATGCAGACTTATGGAGAAGCCTTTGTTTACAAGAAAGTGAGTGGGAGCTCTGTAGCATTTCTCATATTATATGTGGATGGCATACTATTGATGGGAAATGATATAGAACTTTTGGAAAGCAGAAAGGCCTACTTGAATAAGTGTTTTTCAATGAAGGACCTTGGAGAAGCTGCTTACATATTAGGCATCAAGATCTATAAAGATAGATCGAGACGCCTCATCGGTCTTTCACAAAGCACATACCTTGATAAGATATTGAAGAAGTTCAATATGGATTAGTCCAAGAAGGGGTTCTTGCCTGTATTGCAAGGTGTGAAATTGAGCACGGCTCAATGCCCGACCTTGGCAGAAGATAGATAAAAGATGAGTGTCATCCCCTATGCCTCAACCATAGGGTCTATTATGTATGCCATGCTGTGTACCAGACCTGATGTGAACCTTGCCGTAAGTTTGGTAGGGAGGTACCAAAGTAATCCCGGCATGGAACACTTGATAGCAGTCAAGAATATCCTGAAGTACCTGAAAAGTACTAAGGATATGTTTATCGTTTATGGAGGTGACGAAGAGCTCGTCGTAAAGGGTTACGTTGATGCTAGCTTCAACACAGATCTGGATGACTCCAAGTCACAAACCGGATACGTGTATATTTTGAATGGTGGGGCAGTCAGCTGGTGTAGTTGCAAGCAAAGCGTCGTGGCGCGATCTACATGTGAAGCGGAGTACATGGCAGCCTCGGAGGCAGCACATGAAGCAATCTGGATGAAGGAGTTCATTACCGACCTAGGAGTTATTCCCAATGCATCGGGACCGGTGACTCTCTTCTGTGACAACACTGGAGCTATTGCCCTTGCCAAGGAGCCCAGGTTTCATAAGAAGACCAGGCATATCAAGCGTCGCTTCAACTCCATTCATGAAAATGTTCAAGATGGGGACATAGATATTTGTAAAGTGCTAATGGACCTGAATGTCGCAGATGCGTTGACTAAACCTCTTCCACGAGCAAAACATGATCAACACCAGAACTCTATGGGTGTTTAATTCATCACAATGTAACTAGATTATTGACTCTAGTGCAAGTGGGAGACTGTTGGAAATATGCCCTAGAGGCAATAATAAAATGGTTATTATTATATTTCCTTATTCATGATAATTGTCTATTGTTCATGCTATAATTGTATTAACTGGAAACCGTAATACATGTGTGAATACATAGACCACAACATGTCCAGTGTGAGCCTCTAGACTAGCTCGTTGATCAATAGATGATTATGGTTTCCTGACCATGGACATTGGATGTCATTGATAATGGGGGTCACATCATTAGGAGAATGATGTGATGGAGAAAACCTAATCCTAAGCATAGCACAAGATCGTGTAGTTCGTTTGCTATGAGATTTTCTAATGTTAAGTATCATTTCCTTAGACCATGAGATTGTGCAACTCCCGGATACTGTAGGAATGCTTTGGGTGTACCAAACGTTGCAACGTAACTGGGTGGCTATAAAGGTGCACTACAGGTATATCCGAAAGTGTCTATTGAGTTGGCACGAATCAAGACTGGGATTAGTCACTCCGTATGATGGAGAGGTATCTCTGGGCCCACTCAGTAATGCATCATCATAATGGGCTCAATGTGACTAAGGAGTTAGTCATGGGATCATGCATTACGGAATGAGTAAAGAGACTTGCCGGTAACGATATTGAACGAGGTATTGGGATACCGACGATCGAATCTCGGGCAAGTAACATACCGATGGACAAAGGGAATTGTATACGGGATTGATTGAATCCCCGACATCGTGGTTCATCTGATGAGATCATCGTGGAACATGTTGGAGCCAACATGGGTATCCAGATCCCGCTGTTGGTTATTGGCCGGAGAGCTGTCTCGATCATGTCTGCATGATTCCCGAACCCGTAGGGTCTACACACTTAAGGTTCGGTGACGCTAGAGTTGTTATGGGAAATAGTATGTGGCTACTGAGGGAGTCCTGGATTAGGGGGTCCTTGGACGGCTGGACTATTAACATGGGTCGGACTGATGGGCTATGAAGATACAAGACAGAAGACTTCCTCTCGTGTCCGAATTGGACTCTCCTTGGCATGGAAGGCAAGCTTGGCGATTCAGATATGTAGATTCCTTTCACTGTAACTGACTTTGTACAACTCTAGTCCCCTACAGTGTCTATATAAACCGGAGGGTTTAGTCCATAGAGGCAATCACAATCATAATCATATAGGCTAGACTTCTAGGGTTTAGCCATTACGATCTCGTGGTAGATCAACTCTTGTAATACTCATAATCATCAAGATCAATCAAGCAGGAAGTAGAGTATTACCTCCATAGAGAGGGCCTAAACCTGGGTAAACATCGTATCCCCTGCCTCCTGTTACCATCAGCCTTAGACGCACAGTTCAGGACCCCCTACACGAGATCCGCCGATGTTGACACCGAAATTGGTGCTTTCATTGAGAGTTCCACTGCATCGTCACCAAAAGGTTTGATGACTCCATCAATCATCTACAACAATACGGTCCAGTGGAGAGATTTTCCTCCCCGGACATATCTTCGTGTTCGGCGACTTCGCACTATGGTCCAACTCACTTGGCCATCTAGAGTAGATCGACAGCTACGCCCCTGGCCATCAGGTCATATTTGGAAGCTTGAATTATGTTGCCGATATTCGCGGAGACTTGACCTTCGTCGGATTCGAGCCCACGACAGCCGCTCCCTGCCACCACGATGAACATGACCCAAATCTGTCATCGGACCGTGCTCATGAAATAGCACCTATAACTGCTCCGGCCCTAGATCCGGAGCAGATTGCGCTGTCCGAAGACGAGAAGCTCAACCCCGTCATGGAAGCCGCAGACTCGGCGGCGCTAGAGCCGCACACAGATCCAACCTCGAGCAGGGCCTGTGTCAACGGAACCTCTGATTCGTCTCCGGCTATAGGTTCCAAACCGCGTCCATCCGCGCCCATCGAACTTGATCAGGCGCCGATCGTTGAGTTCAGCTCCGCGGACATCTTCCGGCACTCACCTTTAGGCGATGTGCTAAATTTGTTAAAAGCCCTCTCCTTGTCAAGGGACTCACAGCCGAACTATATCCGGCTTGAATTGGAAGCCGATGACGGAGAATTTCGCTTCCCACCCACCGCCCACTTCATAGCCACTGTCGAAGACTTAACCGACACGCTCGACTACGACTCCGAAGACATCGATAGTATGGACGACGATGCCAGAGAGGAGCAGGCACAGAAACCACCGCCTACAGGGCGCTGGACAGCCACCTCCTTGTATGACGTATACATGGTAGATACACCCAAAGAGAACAACGGCGACAATGAGAAGGATCCAGTCGAGGATAAACCTCCTGAGATACAACCAAAGCGCGACAATAGCGGTGCCGCTCTAAACCACGCCCTCGAAAAAACAGCAATACCGGCACAGGAGAAAATAATACTTCGAATGATGCCAAAGACAATGAAGACCCCGTTGAGCCAACTTCCGAACATGACGAACGGGGAGATGGGTGAGTTAGCCCTGATGAAAAGGCCATGAATGAAGACTCGGAGGACAACAACTACCTTCCGCTCTCCGAGGACGAGGTGAGCCTCGGCGACGAAGACTTTATCGTGCCCGAGGAGCCCGTCGATCAGGAGCGCTTTAAGCCCCGGCTAATACCCACTATAAGGAGCCTGAAAAGAAGCAGCTTCAAGCTGATCAAGATCTGCTCAACAATAGATGGACTAATGTCCTAGCAGCCGAAGAATACGGCCTCGAGCGCCCAACCAAAAGTTACCCGAAGCGCAAGTTGTTACCCCAATTCGATGACGAGGCGCTGGAGCCCGTCCTACCAACGTATAACGTGGCTAACTGATGACCCACAAGTGTAGGGGATCAATCGTAGTCCTTTCAATAAGTAAGAGTGTCGAACCCAACGAGGAGCAGAAGGAAATGATAAGCGGTTTTCAGTAAGGTTTTCTCTGCAAGCACTGAAATTGTAGGTGATAGATAGTTTTGTGATAAGATAAATAGTAACGAGCAACAAGTAAATAAAGTAAATAAAGTGCAGCAAGGTGGCCCAATCCTTTATGTAGCAAAGGATGAGCCTGGACAATTTCTAATAATGAGAAAGGAGCTCCCGAGGACACATTGGGAATTATCGTCAAGCTAGTTTTCATCACGTTCATATGATTCGCGTTCGGTACCTTGATAATTTGATATGTGGGTGGACCGGTACTTGGGTACTTCCCTAACTTGTACAAGCATCCCACTTATGATTAACCCCTATTGCAAGCGTCTGCAACTACAAAAGAAGTATTAAGGTAAACCTAACCACAACCCTAAACATATGGATCCATAGCAGCCCCTAACGAAGCAACGCATAAACTAGGGTTTAAGCTTCTGTCACTCTAGCAACCCATCATCTACTTATTACTTCCCCATGCCTTCCTCTAGGCCCAAATAATGGTGAAGTGTCATGTAGTCGACGTTCACATAACACCACTAGAGGAAAATACAACATACATCTCATCAAAATATCGAACGAATACCAAATTCACATGACTACTAATAGCAAGACTTCACCTATGTCCTCAGGAACAAACGTAACTACTCACAAAGCATATTCATGTTCATAATCAGAGGAGTAATAATATGCATAAATGATCTAAACATATTATCTTCCACCAAGTAAACCAATTAGCATCAACTACAAGGAACAATCAACACTACTAGCAACCCACAGGTACCAATTTGTGGTTTTGATACAAGATTGGATACAAGAGATGAACTAGGGTTTTGAGACGAGATGGTGCTGGTGAAGATGTTGATGGAGATTGACCCCCTCCCGATGAGAGGATCGTTGGTGATGACGTTGGTGATGATTTCCCCCTCTCGGAGGGAAGTGTCCCCGGCAGAACAGTTGTGCCGGAGCCATAGATTGATTCCGCCAAGGTTCCGCCTCGTGGCGGCGGAGTTTCGTCCCGTAAGCTTGCCCACGATTTTTTCCAGGGTAAAAGCTCTGATATAGCAGAAGATGGACACCGGAGGCCCACCAGGGGGCCCAGGAGATTGGGGGGGCGCGCCCTATAGGGGGCGCGCCCTCCTCTCTCCTGGACAGGGTGTGGGCCCCTAGTGTATTTCATTCGCTCAAAAAATCTTATTAAATCCAAAAATATGCTTCGTGGAGTTTCAGGACTTTTGGAGTTGTGCAGAATAGGTTTTCAACGTTTGCTCCTTTTCCAGCCAGAATTCCAGCTGTCGGCATTCCCGCTCTTCATGGTAAACCTTGTAAAATAAGAGAGAATAGCCATAAGTATTGAAATATAATGTGTAATAACAGCCCATAATGCAATAAATATTGATATAAAAGCATGATGCAAAATGGACGTATCAACTCCCCCAAGCTTAGACCTCGCTTGTCCTCAAGCGGAAGCCGAAATCAAAAAATATGTCCACATGTTTAGAGATAGAGGTGTCGATAAAAATAAAATACGGACTTGAGGGCATCATGATCATTCTTATAATAGCAACATATATAGATTTTATCATATGATTTCTTATTCTCAAGCAACAATCAATTCACAATGTCAAGTATGGTTCAAAAACTTCATTGGGAACTAACAAACTATAATCCCAGTCATTGAAGCAATTGCAATTTATCGTAACATCAGATAGAGTCAACAATAGAGCTTCAGCAAACTCACATACTCAACTACCTTGTAGTCTTCTATAATTGCTAGCACTCATGCAGTACTTGTGGTTATGGAGTTTCAGCTGGGCACTGAGAAAGATAGGGGCTTATTGTGTTGCCTCCCAATGTATTCACCTTTAGGTGATGTCAACAATAATAGCTCATGCTAACTTACATCCAATTGGATATATATATCATGATCTTTCAAACACGAGGAGCTTGCCAAAGGATAAAATGAAAAAGGGAAAGGTGAGGATCACCTTGACTCAAGTATAAAGTAAAAACATAAAGTACAAGATAGGACCTTCGCAGAGGGAAGCAGAGGTTGTCATGTGCGTTTAGGGTTGATGCACAAAATCTTAATGCAAAAGAACGTCACTTTATATTGCCCCTTGTATGTGGACCTTTATTATGTAGTCCGTCGCTTTTATTACTTCCACAACAAGTTCGTACAAAGCTTATTTTCTCTGCACTAATAAGTCATACATATTTAGATAGCAATTTTTATTGCCTGCAACGTGATAACTTACTTGAAGGATCTTACTCAATCCATAGGTAGGTATGGTGGACTCTCATGGAAAAACTAGGTTTAAGGATATTTGGAAGCACAAGTAGTATCTCTACTTGGTGCAAGTAATTTGGCTAGCATGAGGGGGAAAGGCAAGCTCAACATGTTTGGAAGGTCAATGACAATATGCTTTAACTGAGATGTTGGGAAACATAAACTATTACGTTGTCTTCCTTGTCCAACGTCAACTCTTTTAGCATGTCATACTTAATGAGTGCTCCCAATTATAGAAGGTGTCCAAGATAATATATCTATATGTGAACCCCTCTTTCCTTATCACTTCATATTAATTGCAATGATGACCAAAACTATGTTCATCAACTCTCAACAATTTTTATGGCTCATACTTTCTATGTGTGAAGTTATCACTATCCATAAGATCAATATGAGCTCTATTATTCTTTCTACTTTCCCAAGATCATAGCACATAGTAAAGCCCTTGACTCAACGCTAATCTTTATTATAGATAGCTCACGGACTCGAATACAAAAAGAGATCACAATGCAAAACTCAAAGCTACTTGATATCAAAACTTCAAACTACTAGATCGAGATACTACTAAAAGGATCGAATTAAATAAAGCGGTAAAGATAGGAGTGTGATGGTGATACGATACCGGGGCACCTCCCCCAAGCTTGGTAGTTGCCAAGGGGAGTGCCCATACCCATATGATTATGTCCTCGGAGGTGATGGTGGTGGTGATGATGACGGTGGATAATCGCACATCGAGCGTAAAAGCTCCTCCAACTTGCGGATAATGCCTTTGAGTCCGGCGATATGATCCTTCAACAGAATATTCTCCTGTGTAAGATACTTGTTCTGTATGCGAGATAATTCAATCATCCGGAAAGCTTCAATCTACGTTGGAGTGAAAAGGTTAGGTAAAGGTTGACGGATGTCTTCTTGTTTCACCGCCGGAGCTTGAACCTCCATGGCTTTCTTGATCCCTTCATCCTTGTTGATCTCTTCTGGTTCTTTTCTTTTCAGCTCTATCTTCAATAGCCAAGCATCCTTGTCTTGGTTGTTGGAGGAGGGTGAAGTCATGGTGCTCTAGATCTGCAACGGAAACAGCTCCAAACAAAAACAGAGGATATTTGCGTGATACGGTGGTCAAAACCTTCGGCAGTATATATAATGAATTTTTACCGACCAAAATACGTAACGTGCAAGAAAACGGAGTCCGGGAGGCACACGAGGTGCCCACGAGACAGGGGGCGCGCCCTGTAGGGGGGGGGCGCCCTCCACTCTCGTGGGAACCTCGTGTCCCTTTCGGGCTACTTCTTTCTTCCTAAAATTCTTAAATATTCCAAAACTGATAAATTGCCATTTGAATTGTTTTGAAGTCGGTTTACTTACCGTACCACATACCTATTCCTTTTCGGAGTCTAGAACATTCTGGAAAGTGTCCCTTATGTATTCCTGAGGGGTCACAGTTTCAATAATATTAGTTTCAACATTGATAGGATTAACTGAAATATAATGTTTAATTCTTTGACCATTTACCACCCTTGGACTTGTGCCTTCGAAGTTGTTGATTTTTATGGCACCAGAATGATAGACCTCCTCGATAATGTAAGGACCTTCCCATTTTGAGAGAAGTTTTCCTGCAAAAAATCTTAAACGAGAGTTGAATAATAACACATAATCTCCTACGTTAAACTCACGCTTTTGTATCCTCTTATCATGCCAGTGTTTGACTTTTTCTTTGAATAGCTTGGCATTCTCATAGGCTTGAGGTCTCCATTCATCAAGTGAGCTAATATCAAATAACCTCTTCTCACCGGCAAGTTTGAAGTCATAATTGAGCTCTTTAATAGCCCAATATGCCTTATGTTCAAGTTCAAGAGGTAAATGACACGCTTTTCCATAAACCATCTTATATGGAGACATACCCATAGGATTTTTGTATGCAGTTCTATAGGCCCATAATGCATCATCAAGTTTTCTGGACCAATTCTTTCTAGATCTATTCACAGCCTTTTGCAAAATTAATTTGAGCTCTCTATTGCTCAACTCTACTTGACCACTAGACTGCGGATGATAAGTAGATGTGATTCTATGATTGACATCATACTTAGCAAGCATATTACGGAAAGCACAATGAATAAAATGTGAACCACCATCAGTCATAAGATATCTAGGGACTCCAAACCTCAGAAAAATAACTTCTTTAAGCATTTTAATAGAAGTGTTATGATCAGCACTACTAGTTGGAATAGCTTCTACCCACTTAGTAACGTAATTAACAACAACTAAAATATGTGTATAACCATTAGAGGCAGGAAAAGGTCCCATATAATCAAAGCCCCAAACATCAAATGGTTCAATAACAAGAGAATAATTCATAGGCATTTCTTGACGTCTACTAATGTTACCTATTCTTTGGCATTCATTACAAGATAAGACAAACTTACGATCATCTTTGAAGAGAGTAGGCCAATAAAAACCAGATTGTAGTACCTTGTGTGCAGTTCTGTCTCCAGCATGGTGTCCTCCATAGGATTCAGAGTGACACTTGCGTAGGATCTGTTCCTGTTCATGCTCAGGCACACAACGTCTAATAACACCATCTACTCATTTATAAAGGTGTGGATCATCCCAGAAGTAATGTCTTAAATCATAAAAGAACTTTTTCTTTTGCTGGTATGTGAAACTAGGCGGTATAAATTTAGCAAAAATGTAATTAGCATAATCAGCATACCAAGGAGCAGTACCAGAAGCATTAACGACCGCTAATTGTTCATCAAGAAAGCTATCATTAATAGGCAGTGGGTCATCAAGAACATTCTCTAACCTAGACAAGTTATCTGCAACGGGGTTCTCAGCTCCCTTTCTATCAATAATATGCAAGTAAAATTCTTGGAGCAAGAGAACCCATCTAATGAGTCTAGGCTTAGCATCTTTCTTTTCCATAAGATATTTAATAGCAGCATGATCGGTGTGAATAGTAAATTTGGAATCAACAATATAAGGTCTAAACTTATCACATGCAAACACAACTGCTAAAAACTCTTTTTCAGTAGTGGCATAATTTCTCTGGGCAGTATCAAGAGTCTTAGTAGCATACTGGATAACATTCAATTTCTTATCGACTCTTTGCCCTAGAACAACACCTACAGCATAATCACTAGCATCGCACATAATTTCAAAAGGTAAATTCCAATCAGGTGGCTGAACAATAGGTGTAGTGATCAAAGCTTTCTTAAGTATTTCAAATGCTTCTACACAATCATCACCAAAGACAAAAGGAATATCTCTTTGCAATAAATTAGTCAGAGGCCTAGAGATTTTAGGAAAGTCCTTAATGAACCTCCTCTAAAAACCGGCATGACCAAGGAAACTTCTTATACCTTTTATATCCTTGGGACATGGCATCTTTTCAATAGCATCAACCTTGGCTTTGTCAACTTCAATACCTCTCTCGGAAATCTTGTGCCCCAAAACAATGCCTTCATTTACCATAAAGTGACACTTTTCCCAATTCAGGATGAGACTAGTGTCTTCGCATCTCTGCAAAACTCGATCAAGGTTGCTCAAACAATCATCAAAAGAGGATCCATAAACTGAGAAATCATCCATGAATACCTCACAAATCTTTTCACAAAAATTAGAGAATATAGCCATCATGCATCTTTGAAAGGTAGCAGGTGCATTACATAAACCAAAAGGCATACGTCTATAAGAAAAAGTACCAAAAGGGCAAGTAAAAGTAGTTTTAGATTGATCCTTCGCTGACACGGGTATTTGAGAGAAGCCAGAATAACCATCTAGAAAGCAAAAATGTGTGTGTTTGGATAGTCTTTCTAGCATTTGATCAATAAAAGGTAAAGGGTAATGATCTTTCTTAGTAGCTTTACTTAACTCACGGAAATCAATTACCATCCTATAACCTGTAATAATTCTTTGCGGGATCAATTCATATTTATCATTAGGAACAATGGTAATACCTCCCTTTTTAGGAACACAATGGACAGGGCCCACCCATTCACTATCAGCAACGGGATAAATAATACCTTCCTCAAGGAGCTTTAGTATCTCCTTTCTTACCACCTCCTTAATCTTGTGATTTAATCGTCTTTGAGGATCTCTAACTAGTTTGGCATCTTTTTCCACTGTAATTTTGTGTTGGCATAAAGTGGGACTAATGCCCTTAAGATCATCCAGAGTATATCCAATAGCTGCTCGGTGCTTCTTTAGAGTTTTCAATAATCTTTCTTCTTCTTTATCTGAAAGATTAGCACTAATAATAACAGGATACATTTCCTTTTCATCAAGATAAGCATACTTAAGATTATCAGGTAATGGTTTGAGTTCAAACATGGGATCACCCTTGGGTGGAGGGGGATCCCCAAGAATTTCAACGGGAAGGTTATGTTTCAGCATAGGTTCCTGTTTAAGGAACACTTCATCTATTTCCTCTCTTTCCTTCATAAACATATCGTTTTCATGGTCTAGCAAATATTGTTCCAACGGATCAGTTGGAGGAACAGCAATGGAAGCAAGACCAATAATTTCATCGTTACTAGGTGGTTCCCTATCACGAGGTTGTCTACTAAACTTAGAGAAATTAAACTCATGAGACATACCATCTATGCCAACAGTGACAGTATTCTTTTCACAATTAATCTTAGCACTAGCTGTATTCAAGAAGGGTCTAGCAAACATAATGGGACAAAAATCATCTTGTGGGGAACCAAGAACAAGAAAATCAGCAGGGTATTTAACCCTCGCACACAAAACTTCAACATCTCTAACAATCCCAAAGGGTTTAATGGTATCCCTATTAGCAAGCTTAATAGTAACATCATGTCTTCTAATTCAATGGGTGCAATGTCATGCATAATTTCTTGATACAAGGTATAAAGTATTGCACTAGCACTAGCACCCATATCACATAAGCCATGATAACAATGATCTCCTATTTTAACAGAAATAACAGGCATGCCTACGACAGGTCTACGTGTCTTAGTATCTGGTCTAGCAACATTAGCAGTCTCACCGCAGAAATAAATAACATGCCCATCTAAATCATCATCCAAGAGATCTTTAACCATAGCTATACTAGGTTCAACATTGATTTGCTCAGGAGGTGTATAAGTCCTAGTATTACTCTTACGAACAACATTCGAAGCTTTAGCATGATCCTTTATCCTAACAGGAAAAGGAGGTTTTTCAACATAAGCAGTAGGAACAATGGGATCACTATAGGTAATAGTCTTTTCTTCGACTGTAATAGGTGCAACTACTTTCACTTCAACAGGAGATTATATTTAAACCACTTCTCTTTAGGGAGATCAACGTGAGTAGCAAAAGATTCACATAAAGAAGCTACTATCTCAGAGTCAAGTCCATACTTAGCGCTAAATCCACGAAAAGCATCGGTATCCATAAAAGATTTAACACAATCGAACTTAGGTGTCATACCTGACTCCTTACCATCGTCGGAACCCCAATCTTCAGAGTTGCATTTAATTCTTTCCAATAAGTCCCATTTGAAATCAATAGTCTTCCGCATATAAGAACCATCAGAGGAAGTATCGAGCAGGTTGCGATTATCAAGAGAAAGCCGAGCATAAAAGTTCTGAATAATCATTTCCCGAGAGAGCTCATGATTGGGGCATGAATATAACATTGACTTAAGCCTCCCCCAAGCTTGAGCGATACTTTCTCCTTCGCGAGGCCAGAAATTATATATGTAATTACGATCACGATGAACAAGATGCATAGGATAGAACTTCTGGTGAAATTCCAGCTTCAGTCGCTTATAATTCCAAGATCTCGTATCATCACATAGCCTATACCATGTCAATGCATCTCCCTTCATAGATAAAGGGAAGACCTTCCTTTTGAAAACATCATCGGGAATACCTGCAAGCTTAAATAATCCACAAACTTCATCCACAAAGATAAGGTGTAAATCGGGATGCAATGTTCCGTCTCCTGCAAATGGATTAGCTAGTAGTTTCTCTATCATACCCGAAGGAATCTCAAAGTAAATATTTTCATAAAGTTCAGTAGGTTGAGGAGCAACTCTTCGCTCTTCTGGTTGGGGTGAAGACACCTCAAACAAGCCCCTCAAAGGATTAGTTTCCATAGTGACAAGTAACAGAAAATTTCAGCACACTATATAAATGTTTCCTTACCAAGTTCCACTCACCAAAAGCGCTACAGTCCCCGGCAATGGCGCCAATTGTAGTCCTTTCGATAAGTAAGAGTGTCGAACCCAACGAGGAGCAGAAGGAAATGATAAGAGGTTTTCAGTAAGGTTTTCTCTGCAATCACTGAAATTGTAGGTGATAGATAGTTTTGTGATAAGATAAATAGTAACGAGCAACAAGTAAATAAAGTAAATAAAGTGCAGCAAGGTGGCCCAATCCTTTATGTAGCAAAGGATAATCCTGGACAATTTCTAATAATGAGAAAGGAGCTCCCGAGGACACATTGGGAATTATCGTCAAGCTAGTTTTCATCACGTTCATATGATTCGCGTTCGGTACTTTGATAATTTGATATGTGGGTGGACCGGTACTTGGGTACTGCCCTAACTTGGACAAGCATCCCACTTATGATTAACCCTTATTGCAAGCGTCCGCAACTACAAAAGAAGTATTAAGGTAAACCTAACCACAGCATTAAACATATGGATCCATATCAGCCCCTAACGAAGCAACGCATAAACTAGGGTTTAAGCTTCTGTCACTCTAGCAACCCATCATCTACTTATTACTTCCCCATGCCTTCCTCCAGGCCCAATTAATGGTGTAGTTTCATGTAGTCGATGTTCACATAACACCACTTGAGGAAAAGATAACATACATCTCATCAAAATATCGAACGAATACCAAATTCACATGACTACTAATAGCAAGACTTCACCCATGTCCTCAGGAACAAACGTAACTACTCACAAAGCATATTCATGTTCATAATCAGAGGAGTAATAATATGCATAAATGATCTGCACATATGATCTTCCACCAAGTAAACCAATTAGCATCAACTACAAGGAGTAATCAACACTATTCGCAACCCACAGGTACCAATTTGTGGTTTTGATACAAGATTGGATACAAGAGATGAACTAGGGTTTTGAGAGGAGAATGTGCTGGTGAAGATGTTGATGGAGATTGACCCCCTCCCGATGAGAGGATCATTGGTGATGACTGGTGATGATTTCCCCCTCCCGGAGGGAAGTGTCCCAGGCAGAACAGCTCTGCCGGAGCCCTAGATTGATTCCGCCAAGGTTCCGCCTCGTGGCGGCGGAGTTTCGTCCCATAAGCTTGCCCACGTTTTTTTCCAGGGTAAAAGCTCTGATATGGCAGAAGATGGACACCGGAGGCCCACCAGGGGGCCCAGGAGATAGGGGGGCACCCTATGGGGGGGCGCCCTCCTCTCTCCTGGACAGGGTGTGGGCCCCCTGGTGTATTTATTTCGCTCAAAAATTCTTATTAAATCCAAAAAGATGTTTTGTGGAGTTTCAGGACTTTTGGAGTTGTGCAGAATATGTTTCCAACGTTTGCTCCTTTTCCAGCCAGAATTCCAGCTGCCGGCATTCCCCCTCTTCATGGTAAACCTTGTAAAATAAGAGAGAATAGCCATAAGTATTGAAATATAATGTGTAATAACAGCCCATAATGCAATAAATAATTATATAAAAGCATGATGCAAAATGGACGTATCACTGACCGACCACCACGTGGCTGGGACAAGGCGGCAACTCGAGCCGAACACGAGCCCGCACTGCCTCGCCATAAAAAAAAGACACAACAGCTCGAGATATATATATGACCTACGGCATGACCTGGAAAACAGAGCAGGTCAGACCAAATTGATCTATGGATCGCGGGGGCGTGCCCCGATGCGCGATGATGGCCACCTGGCCGGACGTGAAAAATACAACCACGTACGAGCCGGAAACTGCAGACGAATTCCATCTGAGCTACGTCACATCTTGGCCCGATATAGAGGCGCCGCACACCCCCTTTGCTTCACTGATGAGGTAATGGAACATGAATTCCCGGAGGGGTTTAAACCCGTGAACATCGAGTCATATGATGGGACAACAGACCCCGCGGTATGGATTAGGATTTTCTTCTCCATATTCATATGGCCAGCGGTGATGATCTTCATGCCATCAAATACCTCCCACTAAAAATCAAGGGACCAGCTCAGCACTAGCTGAAAAGTCTGCCCGAAAACTCAATCGGCGGCTGGGAAGACTTGGAAGACGCCTTCCTCGAAAACTTCCAAGGGACATATGTCCGACCTCTGGATGCCGACGACTTAAGTCACATAGTTCAACAGCTCGGACAGTCAGCCAGGAAATTCTGGACTAGGTTCTTAACTAAAAAGAACCAGATTGTCGACTGTTTGGATGCCGAAGCCCTAGCGGCCTTTAAACATAGCATCCGTGACGAATGGCTCACCCGACACCTCGGCCAAGAAAAGCCAAAGTCCATGGCAGCCCTCACGATGCTTATGACACGCTTTTGCATGGGCGAGGATAGCTGGCTAGCCCGTAGCAATAACAATGCAAGCGAACCTAGCACTTCTGAAGCCAGAAATAGCAACAGCAAGCCCGACGCAACAGACACAAGCGTCGAAGCAACGGTGACAATACCGAAGACATGGCGGTCAACGCCGGATTCAGTGGCTCTAAGTCCGGTCAGCGGAATAAGCAATATAAAAGAAACAATCCGGTCCCGTCCAGTTTGGACCGCATACTCGATCGTCCATGTCAAATCCACGACACTCCTGATAAACCAGCCAATCATACCAATAGAGAGTGTTGGGTTTTTAAACAGGCTGGCAACTTAAATGCCGAGAACAAGGAGAAGGGGTCGGAAATCGAGGATGATGACGAGGAGCCCGGCCACCGAACACGGGGGGACAGAAGAAGTTTACCCCAAGTTAAAACAGTGAACATGATATATGCTACCCATATCCCCAAGAGGGAGCGCAAGCACGCGCTCAGGGACGTCTACGCGATAGAGCCAGTCGCCCCAAAGTTCAACCCATGGTCATCCTACCAGATCACCTTTGATCGTAGGGACCATCCGACCAGTATCCGTCATGGCGGTTCAGCCGCACTGGTCCTCGACCCAATCATTGATGGGTACCATCTGACGCAAGTCCTCATGGACGGTGGTAGTAGTCTGAACCTGCTCTATCAGGATACAGTGCGGAAAATGGGTATTGATCAGTCGAGGATCAAGCCCACAAAAACCACCTTTAAAGGTGTCATACCAGGTGTAGAGGCCCGATGTACGGGCTCAATCACACTGGAAGTGGTCTTCGGATCCCCAGAAAATTTCTGAAGCGAAGAGTTGATCTTCGATATCGTCCCTTTCCGTGGCGGCTATCACGCACTGCTCGGACGAACCGCATTCGCTCGATTCAATGCGGTGCCACACTATGCTTATCTCAAGCTCAAGATGCCCGGACAACGCGGTGTCATAACAGTAAATGGAAACACGGAACGCTCCCTCCATACTAAGGAGCACACCGCTGCCCTCGCAGCAAAAGTACAGAGCGGCATTTTTAGGCAGAACATTAATTCGGCGGCCAAGCTCCTAGACACTGTCAAACGAGTCCGAACTACTCTACAGCAGGACAGTCCAGCTCATCAAGAGCTTGACTAGAAGTTCGGCCTCTGTCCCAGTCCGATCAAACGGTGGCATTCATACCGCGCATACATAACTACGCACTCAAAATACCATGGGCGTAGACGGAGGCACAGTTAGATCATGGTCCATAATACGGCTCAACCGCTCCTGGACCCACATACTTTTACTTTTTCTTTTTTCTTCTCAGGTTTCTAATTTCCCCGGGCCTTTCCTGGTAACCTGACTGTCGGACCTATCATGGGACGAATACACCAAGACGGCAAGAAGCATTGACGTATAAGGGAATTTCCAGGTGGTCTCTTTAAATGATTGTTATACCTATTTCTGAGGACCCGCACGCAGCTCTCCCTTGGTTGTGGCAAGTTAAATAGCCTTGTTGCTTATACTTGTACAAAATACGCTTTGACGTATTAATCAAACTACAATGAAAAAATAGTTTGCGGCCCAATTTTTGTAGCATTAGCCTATTATTTCATTTTTCTTTTTCTTGATATCTTTACCATTTGCACCTGTACACTCTGGTACACCTTAATTCGCCAGGGGCTTCATTATGCTCCATAATACGGCAACAAAGTCCGGACACTTTTTTATAGTGTAGTTTGGCACCCCAAACTTATAGCATTATATGCATCGACTGCGAATCATGTCTTTGGTCAATAGTTGAGTTGCCCAGCTCCTGTGCTTGCTACCTTACGTTCCGCTATATCGGCTAGGGTAGTAAAGGGAGAACTACTGCTATTGTGTCCTGGTTCATCCGGATGAGCACCTCAGTAGAGAAAGCCGAAACTGACTGTCATGATGTGGCGTGAGACGGTCAGCTATTCAAGAGGTTTTCAAATCTTTTGCGATTTTTACCGCATTACGCGATGAATCGGTTTTATCCGATCAGGTGTTTACAACATCCCAAGTTCGGAATTACGAATACTAGGGGCTGCGCCTAAATTTTTATTGTCAAAACTCCTATGGCTAAGTGAGGGTGATAAAGCCATATAGTCCGATTGCCTGGTTTGTTGCGCTAAACACCTCCTTTAAGGACCAAACTTTGGAGTAAAGAGTGTTTAGATTTATCCCGAACACCCCCGTACTACCTACGTGGGGGCAGAAGCCGATGACTGGCCAACTCTCACATTTAACAATACGACCGCACAGGAGGTAAAATTTTAAATAACAACCATTATATTACATAACGATCTTGTTTCATAATACATGACAGGATAACATGAATGTATTCATGGAAACATAACATCCTTTGCACATTGCTTCGCCACAATGCGGGACCCCTCCAAGACATTGTCAAAATACAGCTCAGGGGTGCAGTGCTCCTTGCCCGCGGGAGGTCCCTCAGTCATAAGCTTCGCAGTGTCCATCTTCACCCAATGCATCATGACTCGGGCGAAGGCCATTCGCGCGCCTTCGATGCAGACTGAATGCTTGATGGCATCCAGCCGAGGGGCAGGCATTGACCAGCCGCTTCACGAGCCCGAAGTAGCTCCTGGGGCTGGCTTCGGCAGGCCATGGCCAGATTATTGAATCCTTCATGGCTAGTTCGGCCGCCTTGTGCAGTTCGACCAGCTGTTTTTGCTGATCGCTCAAGGGCACCGGATATTCTGGCGCAAGGTACTGCGACCAAAATAGCTTCTCCGTAGAGCTCCCCTCTTTGGCTCGGAAGAATTCCGCAGCATCTGAAACGTTACGCGGCAGATCCGCAAACGCCCCTGGAGAACTCTAAATTCGGGTCAGTAATAGGAACCTTTTCTTCACATATTTGCTCTGCATAATAAAGGCCTTACCCGCCGCGATTTTTCTGGCCTCCTGGAATTCCTGGAGGGCGCCTTGGGCTTCAACCCGGGCATTGTGCGTGTTTTGACGGGCCTTGGTGAGTTCGGATTCTTGATCTGTAAGGTTGCACTCCAAGGACTCGCACTTCTTGATGGCATCCTGGAGCTCCTGCTGGACCTCACTGACCCTGGCCTCGTGCTTTTCACGGGCGGCCTTTTCCTTGGCCACTTTCCCCTCGGCCTCGGCCAGCGCCTTCTTGAGGGTCTCCACCTCGGTCGCCACTTGGCACTTTAGTCAGCACAAATCATTCATCCTTCCTGAATATATACAAGGTTATTGCGTACCTTGATTATCTTCTAGCTGCTTTTTCACGTGGCCGAGCTCCTCCTCGGTCCGCTCCAGACTCTGCTTCAGTCCGGAGACCTCAGCAGTATGAGAGGTCGCATCCAGCAGCGATGCCTGTTTGTTCACATAGACATGTTGGGTCAGTCTCCTGCGAAAAACATTTGATCCTCTGTTCGGCTTTTCTTTCTGAACACCGGACAGAGTATCAGGGGCTACTGTATATACTGTGACATTCTTTTTATAATTGCGTTGCTTACCTCAAAGCCTGTTAGAAGGCTTGTGCAGGCTTTGGTCAGTCCGCTCTTCGCCGACTGAATCCTCTCAATCACCGTACCCATAAGGATACAATGTTCCTCAACAATGGAAGCGCCTCACAGCGCTTCCAACAAATTATCCGGTGCCTCTGGATGGACAGAGGTCACTGATGGAATAGGCACACCTTCTTATTTCAAAAGAGGCCGCTGGCCTGATTCCGGAGCCATATGGGTCTTCGAAACTGTATTCGGCTGGGGGGCGAATTGGATATGGCCCCCATCGTTAGTATCCATGGGGGTTTGCTCCCCCATGTGTCCGGCAGCTGAGGCTTCACCCTTCGTCGCCTCCCTGACAGCCTCCTGAATCTCTCCCGGGCCCGGGATCCTTCGGGACGACGCTCGGTGCCATCCATGTCCTTGGGAGAGGAGGCCGCTGGAAGGGTCCCACTATCCATCGCCACCGGGTCCAACGAATCCTCCGAAGATAAGGACCGCTCGAGGTTGGACCGAGCCAGACTGCAAATACATGATTCAACACATCAAGACAATGAAGTAGAGGGGCCAGATATATGAATGTGTCCGGGTACTTACGATTTGGCCAGGGGCTTATCCCTAGGGCGCCACTCTGAGTTGCTGTCGGTGGCCGCAGTGGAGCTGTCCGGAATGGAAGCTTTCCCCTTCTTGGACGCCTCAGCCTCCAAACGCGTGGAGGCCGGACTCTTCTTCCCCCCCCCCTTAGGGGGAATTGCTTTCTTCTTCTTCCTCCTCTTCCTCGTCGTCCTCGGCGGCGGAGGAGTGAGTCTTGGCGTCTTCGGACGTCATGTCTGACGCGCCCTTGCGACAGAGACCACCCCTGGTCCCCTTGGCCTTCTTCTCCGGCGCTTCATAGGGCGCAGGAACCAGCATCTTCGTCAGAAGCGGGATTTCTGGGTCTTCGGGCAGCGGATCCGGACAGTAAATCTTCTCCGCCTTCTTCGTCCAACCCCGAGAAAATCAGTAGGGAGGCTTAGATGTCTTCCTCAAGTGCGCAAGTAAAAGGGTACGCCTTGAAAACATGAAAAAACTTACCGGACTAGTGGGGTGGATTAAGTCGTGCCCGTGATCCTCGGTCATGGCCGGCCGCGCCTCGTTGGCCTTGAAGAGCACCTTCCAGATGTCTTCGTGCATGGTATCGAAGAACTGCGGCAAGGTCTGGTGCTTGGCCGGATTGAACTCCCATAAATGGTAAGTCCGGCGCTGGCACGGAAGGATTCGGCGAATAAGCATCACCTGGATCACATTGACGAGCTTGATGTTCTTGTTTATCATGTTCTGTATGCGCATCTGAAGCGCTATCAGCTCGTCCGACGAAGACAAGTCCAGTCCCTTCTCTCGCCAAGAGGTAAACCGCATCGGGACTCCGGACCGGAATGCAGGAGCCGCCACCCAGGTGGTGCCGCGTGGCTCTATGACGTAGAACCACTTTGATTGCCACCCTTTGACAGTCTCCATGAAGGAGCCTTCGGGCCATGTGATATTGGGCATCTTGCCCACCATGGCGCCTCCGCACTCTGCGTGTTGACCACTCACCACCTTCGGCTTCACATTGAAGGTCTTTAGCCATAGTCTGAAGTGAGGTGGGATGCGGAGGAAGGCCTCGCACACGACAATAAATGCCGAGATGTTGAGGATGGAGTTGGGGGCCAGGTCGTGGAAGTCCAGCCCGTAGTAGAACATGAGTCCGCGGACGAACCGGTGGAGAGGGAATCCCAGCCCGCGGATGAAGTGGGAGATGAACACCACCCTCTCGTGGGGCTCCGGGGTGGGTACGATCTGTCCCTCGGCCGGAAGTCGATGGGCGACTTCCTCAGCCAAGTACCCAGCCTCCCGGAGCTTTGTAATGTCCTTCTCCTTGACGGTGGAGGCCATCCACTTGCCCTGCGCTCTGGATCCGGACATGGTTGGGGTGCTTTTTTTGGGCGGAAAGGATGAGAGCTTGGGCGCGGGAGCTCGAGAATGGATGGGCAGAGAAAGAGAAGGCGTCGGTGAAAAAAGGTGGATCCTTATCTCTTTATAAAGGCAGTTAATATCAAGCGCCTCCCCACTCGCCTTAAAACTCGCCTATTCCCCAAGGGCCGTGCAGGTGGCACGGTTGGGTTAATCATGCCCGTATTGATGAGATCCCGCAATAAGGGGACACAATCTCTGCTTTGACAAGACGTGCCAATGAAACTGCATCTCAAAATATGGAGCAACAGGCTAAAAACGGTCTGAATAATGACCGGGCGGTGACGTGATGTCATGCTACATAAAGTTGTCAGCCGATTGGGCTCGTGAAATATTATACTCTCTACGGTTGTGTGTGGGATTTGTTTTGCAGAGTCGGACACGTTGTTTGTGTTCGAAGACTATTTTGGAGTATTCGGAGAAGGAACCTGCCTTGCAATGCCGAAGACAATCTACGCGTCAGACACCTCGTCGTTGAAGCCTGGTTCACGGGCTATTGAGGGAGTCCTGGATTAGGGGGTCCTCGGACGGCCGGACTATTAACATGGGCCGGACTGATGGGCTATAAAGATACAAGACAGAAGACTTCCTCCCGTGTCCGGATGGGACTCTCCTTGGCGTGGAAGGCAAGCTTGGCGATTCGGATATGTAGATTCCTTTCTCTGTAACCGACTTTGTACAACCCTAGTCCCCTCCAGTGTATATATAAATCGGAGGGTTTAGTCCATAGAGGCAATCACAATCATAATCATATAGGCTAGACTTCTAGGGTTTAGCCATTACGATCTCGTGGAAGATTAACTCTTGTAATACTCATATTCATCAAGATCATTCAAGCAGGAAGTAGGGTATTACCTCCATAGAGAGGGCCCGAACCTGGGTAAACATGGTGTCCCCCGCCTTCTGTTACCATCAGCCTTAGATGCACAGTTTGGGACCCCCTACCCAAGATCCGCCGGTTTTGACACCGACAGTTACCAAAGGATGTTAGGAGTCCCGGATGAGATCCCAAATGTCACGAGGAGTTCTGGAATGGTCCGGAGATGAAGATTTATATGTGGGAAGTCCTTATTCGGTCGCTGGAAGTGTTCGGGGGTTTACCGGTATTGTACCGGGACCACCGAAAGGGTTCCGGGGGTCCACAGGGAGGGTCCACCTGCCCCGGAGGGCCCTATGGGCTAAACATGGAGGGGAACCAACCCCTAGGTGGGCTGGGCGCAACTCCCCCTAGGGCCCATGCGCCTAGGGTTGGGGGAAACCCTAAAGGGGGTGCCCCCCTTGGCCGCCGCCCCCCTCTAGATGCATATGGAGGGGGACGGCCCCCTCTCCCTTGCCCCTATAAATAGTGGGGGGGAGGGCTGCCCACCCTTTCCCCAGGCGCAGCCCCTCCCTCCCCAACACCTCCTCCTCCTCCGTAGAGCTTGGCGAAGCCCTGCAGAAATACCACAAGCTCCACCACCACGCCGTCATGCTGCCGAGGCTCTCCCTCAACTTCTCCTCTCCCCTCGCTGGATCAAGAAGGAGGAGACGTCCCCGGTCTGTACGTGTGTTGAACACGGAGGCACCGTCCGTTCGGTGCTAGATCAGATCTTCCACGATTTGAATCACCACGAGTACGACTCCATCATCTGCGTTCTAGTAACACTTCCACTTAGCGATCTTCAAAGGTATGAAGATGCACTTCGTCTCTCTCTCTTGTTGCTAGAATCTCCTAGCTGGATTTTGGTGATGCGTAGGAAAATTTTGAATTATTGCTATGTTCCCCAACATTTTGATTGTTCCATGCTATTATATTATCATTCTTGGACGTTTTACAATCATTTTATATCATTTTTGGGTACTAACTTGTTGACATAATGCCCAGTGCTAGTTGTTGTTTTCTACTTGTTTTTTACATCGCAAGAAATCAATACCAAACGGAGTCGAAACACAGCGAAACTTTTTGTGGATTTTTTCTGGACCAGAAGACACAAGATGGGCCGAAGAAGTACCAGAGGGGTGCCCCGAGGGGGGCACAACCAACCAGGGCGCGCATGGGGGCCAAGCGCGCCCAGGTGGGTTATGCCCACCTCAGTGGCCTCCTGCACCGCCTCTTTGCTCTATAAATACCCCAATATTTCAGAAACCCTAGGGGAGTCGACGAAAATCAATTCCAGCCACCGCAAGTTCCGGAACCACCAGATCCAATCTAAACACCATCACCGAGGGGTTCATCATGTCCATTGGTGCCTCTCCGATGATGCATGAGTAGTTCATTGTAGACCTACGGGTCTGTAGTTAGTAGCTAGATGTCTTCCTCTCTCTCTCTCTCTCTCTCTCTCTCTCTCTCTCTCTTTATTCTTAATACAATGGTCTCTTGGAGATCCATATGATGTAACTCTTTTTGCCGTGTGTTTGTTGGGATCCGATGAACTTTGAGTTTATGATCAGATCTATGTGTTTATCCATGAAAGTTATTTGAGTCTTCTTTGATATCTTATATGCATGATTGATTATAGCCTCGTATTTCTTCTCTGATATTTGGGTTTTGTTTGGCCAACTTGATCTATTTGCCTTGCAATGGGAAGAAGTGCTTTGTTATGGGTTCGATCTTACGGTGCTTAATCCTAGTGACAGAATGGGAAACTACACGTATGCATCATTACTATTAAGGATAACAAGATGGGATCTATTTTTACATAAATAGATCTTGTCTACATCATGTCATTGTTCTTATTGCATTACTCCATTTTTCCATGAACTTAATACACTAGATGCATGCTGGATAGCGGTCGATGTGTGGAGTAATAGTAGTAGATGCAGGCAGGAGTCGGTCTACTAATATTGGACGTGATGCCTATATAATGATCATTGCCTGGATATCGTCATGAGTATTTGAAGTTCTATCAATTGCCCAATAGTAATTATTTTCCCACCGTTTGCTATTTTTCTCGAGAGAAGCCACTAGTGAAACCTACGGCCCCCCGGGTCTCTTCTTTAATATATCTGCCTTTGCGATCTATTTTTATTTTCTTTTATTTTCAGATCTATTAAACCAAAAGTACAAAAATACCTTGCTGCAATTTTTAGTAATTTATTTCATCTCGCGAGATCTATTTATTCAATCTACTACAATTTTACCTATCTTTTTACCCATGAGGGATTGACAACTCCTCTCTTACTTTGGGTTGCAAGTATTTGTTCTTTGTCTACAGGAGATGTTTACGCGGTGTTGCGTGGTTCTCCTACTGGTTCGATAACCTTGGTCTCATCATTGAGGGAAATACCTACCATTGCTATGTTGCATCATCCCTTCTTCTTTGGGGAAATACCGACGTAGTTCAAGCAAACATCAAAAGGAATTTCTGGCGCCATTGCCAGGGAGACATCATCAACATCTAGCAGGTTCCTAATCACAAATGCAATTTACATTATTTGCCTCTTGTTTCCTCTCCCCCACTTCACAAAAAATTTCCGTTTTATTCACCCTCTTTTTCGTTCGCCTTTTTCTCGTCAGATCTCTTGTTTGCTATCCCTACTTGTGTTACCATGTGCCTTCTATTTGCTTGCATCTTCACTTGCTAAAAATCTATTGATATGGATCCTCATCCACTTGCTAATCTTTTCAAAAGATCCAATTATGATGAACCAATTGCTGGTGAATTGAGTTCACTAGATTATCTATGTGAAGTTTTGCTTGAGATTTATGAATCTGAAAATTGTGATGAAGTGTTAAATGAAGGAATTTATAAAGTGATTCATAATATCTCCTTGAATGAAAAGCATGATTGCCATGATGTTATTATAAATTTAATTGTGCTATTAATATGCAAAACCCCGAGCTTGGGGATGCTAATGTTGCTAGGTCCACTATTTATTGCAATGATCATGATTGGGGTGATAATGATTCTTATGATCTTGAAAATTTATTTAAACCTCATGATGAATATGTGTGCGATAATATTAAAAGTGGGTTTGGAAGAGTGTCAACTTTAGCTTAAAATAATCTCACTATTTTGGAAGAGTGTCAACTTTGCATGCATGTGGATCATGAAAAGAATATTTTATGTGAAAGTAATATTGTTGAATTTGATTATGATCCTACATGTAATTATTATGAGAGAGGAAAATATGGTTGTAGAAACATTTATGTTACTAAATTTTCTGTCGTTATGTTGAGATTGCTATTGTTTCTTTCTTCTTCTTTGCATATGCTAAAAATTGCTTGTCTTGATAAAATGGCTATGCATAGGAAGTATGTTAGACTTAAGTGTGTTTGTAACATGTTTGATGATGCTCTCTTTGTGCTTCAATTCTTATCTTTCATGTGAGCATCAATAAAGTCTTGTGCCTAGCTAAGGGCGTAAAACGATAGCGCTTGTTGGGAGGCAACCCAATGAATAAAATTTATTTTTGTCATTTTCTTTCTGTTCTTGAGTGTTTGCACAATTATGCCTCTCTTATGATTTGTTTTTTATGTTTTAGTTAGTGTTTGTGCCAAGCAAACCCTTTGGGATGATTTGGGTGAGAGTTGATTTGATCTTGCTGAAAAATAGAAACTTTTGCGCTCACGATTTTTTTTCCATTTTTAACAAAAGAGTGATTTTGAGTTGCTTCTTTTTGCAGAAGTTTAATAAACAAAATTTTCACGTTGTCCTAAATTTTCAGAATTTTTGGAGTTACAGAAGTATTCGAAATATCCAGATTTCTATAGACTGTTCTGTTTTTGTCAGATTCTGTTTTCTTTGCGTTGTGTGCTTGTTTTGATGATTCTATGGTTTTATTTGAAGAGTTTTTGCCATAGAAATGTTGGAGGACAGTAGATATAATGCAAAAATAAAATATGAATGGGTTTGCGATAGTACTTATAGTAGTGGTTTGCTTTCTTATACTAACGGATCTCAAGAAGGTTTTGGTGAGTTTTGTGTGATTGAAGTTTTCAAGTTTTTGGTGATATTACGATGGATGAAGGAATAAGGATTAGCAAAAGGCTAAGCTTGGGGATGCCTGAGGCACCCAAAGATAATATTCAAAAAGTATCAAGCAGCTAAGCTTGGGGATGCCCCCGAGTGGCATCCCCTCTTTCTTCTAACGACCATCGGTATTTTACGTGGAGCTATATTTTTATTTGTCACATATTATGAGTTTTGCTTGGAGCATCTTGTATGATATGAGTCTTTGCTTGTTTTGCTTTTTATTTGAAGTCTTGAATCCTTGCTGGACACACCTTTTTGAGAGAGCCAAAAATTATAATATGCTTGCTCCTATGCTTCACTTAAATTTTTAGAGACATGGAATTGCTCTAGTGCTTCACTTATATCTTTTTTAGCACGGTGTGCTTTGTTATTTTTGAAGAAATGTTCTCATGCTTCACTTAGACTTATTCGGGAGTTAGTAATTTTTTTAAGAAATTCTCCCTTGCTTCACTTAGATTATTTTGAGAGAAAGAAATATTATGCTCATGTTCTTCACTTATATTTGTTTGAGCTTATTAAAAGCAACATATGAAATTAGTCCCAAAGTGACAGATATCCAAGGTGCATATAATAAAAAAATTCATGAATATCATTGGACAAAATAAACTTGGTTATTTGTAATGGTTTTGAGATATGACGATATGATAAGTGACTCATGTTGATGAGTAATTATGCTTTAGTATGAATATTGGTGTTAAGGTTTGTGATTCCCTATGCAGGCACGAAAGACAATAGTTATGTAATGAAATTACATCCTACTTGGGTTGCATTATTCGGTGTTAGTTATGCTTAATGCTAGCTTACGAGATTTTTTGTTTCTTGGTTGGACGCTTCTCAATCTTTTTGCTAGTCTTCATTTTCACTAAGTATGATCACTACTAGTGCATCCAAAATGCTTTAAACCAGTTTTTCATATGAGTCCACTATACCTACCTATATGCGGTATTTCCGTGCTGTTATAAGCAAATTTGTATGTGCCATCTCTAATTTTCAGAATAAATTTCTCTTTTGTGTGCTCGTACCGCTCACGAGGCGGTGAGGAGTGGCCGATGTTTTCCATATGCTAGATGTGTTATTCTCACAATGAATGTTTATTCACTTGTCATTGCACGAGAGTACGACAAAGGTATTAGGGATGCCCAGTCCCGAAATGAAAAATGAATTTACTTTATGTTGTCAAATAATAAATTCCTTGGAAAGTGTTGGTATGGAGGGCACCCGTGGATACGGTTAGCCATGGAAAGTGAAAGTATGGTGGAAAAAGGAATAAACTTTATTTTCTGTTTGGAAACCACCCATGATATATCTAGCATGTTAAGTGTTGGGAACTCTAAGTTGTTTTCGTTGGTGGGAAAAGTATGCCTACCAAAATGTTTTTATCTCTCAATTTTCGTTTTGAGCTCTGGAACCTCTACAAATCCCTACTTCCCTCTGCGGAGGGCTTTTCTTTTACTTTATGTAATTTTTTGACTTGAGTCTCCATCTTCTCTTATAAAGCACCAACTAAGGGGCACTATGATCGTACTTGAGCATTGGGTATAGCTAGTATTTGAGTGTGTTTCTTGAATGGATCAATGATTGAGCATAATGGGCTAGGGATACCTTTCTTTAGTGTTGATATTTTGAAAGACATGGTTGCTTGTTGATATACTTGAGTATTAAAGTCGTCATGTCAAAACTAGACTATTGCATTAAACCATATAAAAGTCCAAATGTCCATGCTACAAAGAAAAGAATATGTGATGAACATGTCAGGCAACATTCCACTTCAAAAATTCTGTTTTTATCATTTACCTACTTGAGGACGAGCAGGAATTAAGCTTGGGGATGCTGATACGTCTCCAACGTATCTATAATTTTTTATTGTTCCATGCTGTTATATTATCATTCTTGGATGTTTACAATCATTTTATAATCATTTTATATCATTGTTTGGTACTAACCTATTGACATAGTGCCCAGTGACAGTTGCTGTTTTCTACTTGTTTTTTACATCGCAGGAAATCAATACCAAACGGAGTCCAAACGCAACAAAACTTTTTGTGGATTTTTTCTGGATCAGAAGACACAAGATGGGCCGAAGAAGTACCATAGGTGTGCCCCGAGGGGGGCACAACCCACCAGGGCGCGTCTGGGGGCCCAGGCGCGCCCAGGTGGGTTATGCCCACCTCGGTGCCCTTCCGCACCGCCTCTTTGCTCTATAAATACCCCCAATATTCCAGAAACCCTAGGGGAGTTAACGAAAATCAATTCTAGCTGCCGCAAGTTACAGAACCACCAGTTCCAATCTAAACACCATCATGGAGGGGTTCATCATGTCCATTGGTGCCTCTCCGATGATGCGTGAGTAGTTCATTTTATACCTACGATAATAATAATAGATGCAGGCAGGAGTCGGTCTACTAATCTTGGACATGATGCCTATATGATCATTGCCTGGATATCGTCATGAATATTTGAAGTTCTATCAATTGCCCAACAGTAATTGTTTTCCCACCGTTTGCTATTTTTCTTGAGAGAAGCCACTAGTGAAACCTACGGCCCCCAGTTCTCTTCTTTAATATATTTGCCTTCGAGGTCTATTTTTATTTGCTTTTATTTTCAGTTCAATAAACCAAAAATACAAAAATACCTTGCTGCAATTTTTTGTAATTTATTTTATCTCGTGTTCTCATGAGATCTATTTATCCAATCTACTACAATTTTACCTATCTTTTTACTCGTGAGGGATTGACAACCCCTCTCTTACGTCGGGTTGCAAGTATTTGTTCTTTGTGTGGAGGAGCTATTTACCCGGTGTTGCATGGTTCTCCTACTGGTTCAATAACCTTGGTCTCATCACTGAGGGAAATACCTACTGTTGCTGTGTTGCATCATCCCTTCCTCTATGGGGAAATACCGACGTAGTTCAAGCAAACATCAAATACCCATGATGATACCCATGCAATGATCATTATATAGGCATCACGTCCAAGATTACTAGACCGACTCCTGCCTGCATCTACTACTATTACTCCACACATCGCCCCTATCCAGCATGCATATAGTTTATTAAGTTCATGGAAAAGTGGAGTAATGCAATAAGAACGATGGCATGATGTAGACAAGATCTATTTATATATAAATAGACCCCATCTTGTTATTGTTAATAGAAATGATACATACGTGTCGGTTCCCCTTCTATCACTGGGATCAAGCACTGTAACAACCCATCATAAAGTACCTCTTCCCATTGCAAGATAAATAGATCAAATTGGCCAAACAAAACCCAAATATCAGAGAAGAAATACGAGGCTATAAGCAATCATGCATATAAGAGATCAAAGAATACTCAAATAACTTTCATGGATAAAAACATAGATCTGATCATAAACTCAAAGTTCATCGGGTCCCAACCGCAAAAAGAGTTACATCATATGGATCTCCAAGAGACCATTGTATCGAGAATCAAACGAGAGAGAGCAAGCCATCTATCTACTAACTACAGACCCGTAGGTATACCATGAACTACTCACGCATCATCAAAGAGGCACCAATGGACATGATTAACCCCTCTGTGATGCTGTCTAGATTAGATCTGGTGGTTCTGGAACTTGCGGCGGCTGGAATTGATTTTCGTCGACTCCCCTAGGGTTTCTGGAATCACTACTAGGGAAAAGGCTAGCAGCAGCGCGGGTTTTAGATGTATCAGTAGCGCGGGTACCCGCGCTACTAATACGGCGCTACAGCTAACTCATAGCAGTAGCGCGTGCCCACCCGCGCTACTGTTATACAAGTGTAGCAGCAGCGCGGTTATGGGAAGCTCGCTACCGCTAGTAGTACTAGCGCTCTTTGGCAGGACGCGCTACTGCTATTGTGGCGCTGCTGCTAACTTTTGTACACTCGCTACTGCTAATTTAAGTAGTTTTTTGGCATATTTGTTTTGTATTTGAACCGGCTTTGTAGAAGAATCTTTAGCACATAGAAATGTCATCATGATACACATACAAATGCCTGCGAGACCACAAATGTAATCATAGCATGTACATACAAATAGTCTCTTCATAATCATCATCCAACACAAAGTGATATCTTGTTATCATCTCGAAAATAGCAATACATGCAAGTCTCGAATACTTGCAACTACAACAACGTCATCCATCTAAACAAAGGCATATGCAAGAAGTGCTATCACTATGAGTGAGAGCGGAACCATGCAGTACATGAGGTGGCGGTTACGAGTCCTCTCTCGCGCTAGCGTGAACCTCAAGTAACTAGCTTCTCCTTCTTGTCTACTTTTGAAGCCTTTATGGTTGGCGCCCATGAACCCATTCACTTGCGCCTGACACTCATGCCACTCGTTGTACACCCCCGGAACCTTCCCTTTGTACACGACATAGCATTTCCATCTCGCCATCAAGAAACTAGGTACCTGTTAGAGATGCATGTTCATGAAGAGGATGTACAATCATATATATGCAAAAAAATATACTAGAGCAACACCAAAAAAGAAAGGTTAGCAACTAGATGCAACATATACAGTACGCAAATTAATTAACTAGAGGTACGCAGGTCATCGTACGCAAACTAACAAAGTAGCGTTACGCAAGTTCGGCAGGGACCGTGGACATCACAAAGTTTCATCGCTACAAAAAGTATACAAGTTCAACCGACACATATCATCATCATCGGCATCATAAATCACTAGAAGTTCCATCCTTCCATATCATCGAGGACGAACCCTAGCTGCTTGAACGGCGTGAGGTCTAGACGTTGCATGCCTATGCGAGTTCGGACGTCAGCTCGCGATATAGGGCCGTGGTGGAACATCCCCTTCTCATCGACGACTTCTTTCATGATGATCGTCGCAATGTCGCTTTGGATGCGAAAGAGGTCATCTCTAAGTTTATAATTCGCTTCTCCATGAGATTCTAGCCACTTGTGGATATGATCATCATTTCTGCTGTTAATGCGAAGCTTTTGGTAATCCGTGTTGAACTGAATCATGAGATGGACGATGTAGAATCCATCCTTCTTGCTTGGTTTTGGGACATGGATGCAGGAGAAGTTAGTTTTATGCGCGAAACCCATCTTCTTGTTCCTTTGTTTCCTGATATGCATGTGGCCACCTCTATAGCTGAAGCCTTGGAGAGCATCATCTAGAATATTCATTATGTGGGTGTAGTCCTTTTTCTCGTAGTCTCTCGAAGGGTCAAAATACACGGCGTGGGAGACTTGCGGGTAAAGAACGATAAGGACGGCGCGCCCGTTGCTGCGGGGAAAAGACACCTCAAATTATTCCCCATATGAGAGAGAAGGAATGATTGAAATGTACGAAAGGGTTGTCCGGAACTGACTTACTTTGGATGATAAGGCACGAGGACAATTTCCCGGTCCTTATTCTGTACCATGAAGTTTTGGAGGTACTCCCTAGCAGTTTCACGCTCAAAGTCGCCGAGACTCAAGAAAGACTTGTGCATGTAGTACGGATCCGCCACACAGATTTGCGAGACTTCTTCACTCTTCACGACGGAGCTCATATGTAGCGCAAAAAGGCGGACGATAGTAAAATCAAGCCGCCTTGTTAGAAACATCTCAAAGATATGGTCAAACCGCAGGAAGAACACCTCCGCGGGCCGTGTGTCGACGTAGCACTTCCCCTCAGGCACACGAGCCGCGTATGTCGGATATCCTGGATCCTTTGAGGCTAGTAGGCTTTTCTCAGTCGACAGCACATGGTCGTGCAGTCTCCTGAGATCCCCTGATAGTGCCTCCAGCGGTTTCGGCGGTAGCATCGGCTCGCCCGTGAGATGGAACATGACCGCACCTTTCACAGGTACACGCTCTTCAGAATGCATCGTCTGGCTGCTGTGTGCTCTGGCTTGTTTGGAGGCAGTTACCTTCCCCGATATCTTCCTCTTCTTTTTCTTGGGCACACCTTCCAGACCCTTCCTTAACCCCTGCCCAAGTGTTCCCGGGATAAGTATTGTACGACCCTCGCGCCCGGCTAGTTGAGCCTGTGTTGAGGCGGCATCTTTAGGCGTGTCCTGTGAGGATTTCATGAAGAGAGACTTTTTGCATTCCATGGTACGGCCCTGCCCGGGCATATCATCCATATCCTCATTAGCAAGCTGATAGCCCGATTCGTCATATGTTGACTCATCATATCTATGTCACAGTCATACGCGTTTGTATTGAGGTAATCCATAGGGTCGACCTCCGTCTTATCATCCATTCTCTGTTCTACAGGTACATCAGCCAGTACTATTGCACCCCCTTCATCATGTCGTCCACCGCTCTCACCCGGCACTACTACAGGAGCTGGTAATTGCGTAGGTGGGGTGGTGGTCTCCGCACATGCTTGTTGATGTGTGGTAGTTATTGGTGTGCTCTCGGCCGGCTCCAGACGAATAAGATTCTTCGGCCATAGCAGCACCCAACCCTTGCAGCGTCCAATCCGCGGCGGGGTCTCGTCGTCCGCTCCCACATGCTGTACTGGAGGAGGCAAATCCTCGTGCCCCGATTTCACACTGGTCAAGCTAACCCTGAAGTGCCCAGCAGGGATCGGGTGGTTGTGGAATGTGCGTTGAGAGGGGTCCATTATCATCCCCTTTCCCACGTCCACCTTCTGGCCTTTGATCAAGTATAGTATGGTGCATGGGGTTTCTTTCGCCTGCAAACACATATGTCTGTGGTGTAAAACAACCGAAAGGCAACAAAAATGGAATATTATCTATATATATATATATGTTGGTGCGACATGTAATTACCGTGACGGCGTCGAGCTTAGCCAAAGACGAAGGCCCACCTAGTGCGCCTGAGACTGAGGACGGGCTGCTATGAGCGGGAGCGGCTGCGAGAGGAGGCCCGGTTGCTTGAGCAAGTGATGGTGCGATGGTGTTGTTGTTCATGGAGTTGCTCGCGACGAAACTGGGCATCGGGAAATCATGTACCGTCTTGTCTGGATTTTCCTTCGCCCAGTTGATGATAACTGGAACCAAGTTAGTAGCGAAATCATTTCTACAGGCAGTTACAGCTGCATTGACTGCCTGCTGTAGCAACTCATATTTGTCCTCGGCTGCTTTTTTCGCGTCCTCAGCTGCTTTTTTCTCGACCGCAAGCTTCACATTTGCGTCGATGTCCGCCTGACTAAACTTCTTTTTCTGCTTCTTGGCCTCTGGGCTGTCGTTGTAAAACACCTTCCACGTGGCGCCGTCTCCAGCGCCGTGCACACGACCATATTGCGGCCGCTGGTCCAACGGGAGTCCCTTAAGTTCGTTCAAGGCCCGGTTGAGAGGGGTGTCCCACTTGGGCCTCATCGGAGAAGTAGGGCTTTCGGCTGCAAGCCGGTGTTGCTTCTCCAGTAGTCTAATCAATTTCCTCGTGATCTTGTCTGTGTAAAAAACCTTTTTCTCCTTGTCCCACTTGTAGCGGGCCCTGATGAAGTCATGCTCCAAGGGGTTGGTGAACTTCGCGAAGGGGTTTGGGAGACCCACGGCTTCACGTTCCGCGTCCTCCTTATCCCATATGGGCCTTTTACCGAGGTAGCCACGGCTTCCGAGGCGATGCTTCCCCGTGTTCCTTTGCTGAAGGCTTTTGAATTTCGCAGCCTTAGCCTTGGCTGCCTCGGTAGCGCAAGTGTCCTTGAACTTTTCGAACTCCTCTTTCGTAAGTGTCGGATTTTCCTCCAGAATCTTGGACAGGGGTTCATCAGCCTCAATAGCTCGTTTCACCCTCCCTTTCCAGGAGGCCAAATCATTGCTGAACATGCCCATAGCGTGATTGTTAATCTTTTTCATCTTCGGATCATCCCACGGTTGTTCTATGTTATCATCCCGGTCGGGGAACTTGAATCTCTTGTGCAACTTCGTTAGGAGCAACTGCGTCAAATGTTCTTTACTCCTTAAGTCATCGTCGTTGATGCTCGCGCATTCCCGTAGGATGCATCCTACTTGGTTCCCATAGCACTTGCGAGGTTCTTCCGGCTCTAACGGCTCAAACTTGCCAGGTGCCATCTTTGTGATCACAAGTCGTCCAATCCCTAGTTTGTTAGGTTTTCGTATCCTCTGCTTCTTATGCTTCCTCTTTTTGGTATCGGCATCGGGGCCGGTACCTTCCCCGCCGGTACCTTCCCCATCGGTCTCGGCGCCGCCATCGGTGCCGGCGCCGTCGGTGTCGATGTCGGCGTCAGTACCATCATCGAGGCCGACCTGCAAACCTTGCTTAGCAGTCAAATAGTCGAGGTACTCTTGTTCACCCTCATAATCCATCTCGTCTGCATCTTGGTCAGAAGGCCCAGTTTCTTCGTTGTTCGACATGTTTCCTATGATTAAGTGGCCTCATTTATTTCTAAAAGTATGAATAAATGAGAAATGACATAAAAAGAAATCTATGTGTCAGCACTCGATATGCCAACTATGTAGCACAAATCATGCCTTTATTCACAGGAAATTTCGGCATGACCTTTGCTAAAAAATGGACATATCGAGCGCCTGAAATTCACCGAAACGGAAATGAATCAACATTCCGACGTAACATAGGCCACTCGGATCATTTTCCAAACATGACATGTCCAAAACATGACATATGCACATATCACATGTCCAGTTCAAATTTTCATATAAATTCAGCTAATTTTGAAACCTAGCTAAATTCATAACTAAATAGATAACCTAATTAATTAACATGAAGAACCCTAGCAGAGAGAGGGGGGGTTTACAGAGAGTGCAGGGGCGAGGAGGCAGGCCCGACGACGGCCGGCAGGGGAGAGGAGGGAGGCGAGGGCCGACGGGTCAAGGGCGAGCGCGCCGGGGTCGGGGGCGAGCGCCGGCGCCGGAGTTGGGGGCAAGCGGCTGGGTCGGGGGCGAGCGGCGTGGTCGGGGGCGAGCGCGCCGGAGTCGGGGTCGAGGGCCGGGACGGGGGCGAGCGCCGGGGCTAGCGCCGGCGCCGGCGGAGTCGGGGGCGAGCGCCGGGGCCGGGTCGGGCGCGGCGGAGCGACGGGGGCCGGAGAGAGAGTGGGGATTTGGGGGGAAATGGCGGGATGAAGCTGGGCGAGTGCGAATTTTGGGTTAAGTGGACGTAGCAGTAGCGCGTTATGTAAAAACGCGCTGCTACTATATTCTGTAGCTGCAGCGGTTTCAGGGGAACGCGCTACTACTATGATCTGTAGCTGCAGCGCTTTATGAGAAACTCGCTACTACTATGGTGCGTAGCGGCAGCGGTTTATGAGAAACACGCTACTACTAAGATCTAGCAGCAGCGGTTTTGTGGAAACACGCTGCTACTGCCGTCGCTACTGCCAGTTTTCCTTTTTCTTTTCCTTTATTTTATCCCACTTTTATTTCCCGAGGGCAGTGAACGAAGGGAGGGCGATATATATTGCATCATTTGAAGGTTAAATATGTATGCAAAATAGGAACATATATATTACACATCATTGGACCCATGCATAATAATGGCTAAGTGTGTATACAAAATAGGAGCATATATATATTACACATCATTGGACCCATAACATACGTTTCCTCAGTGCTGACGTTTTCGTTTTTGAGTCAGCTTCTTTCCCTTCTTGTTCGTCGAAGAATAATTGAGCCCCTCATTGTGACTTTGCCTTTTCCATGGAGTACGATTTTTCTTAGGTAATGTAGTATTGATTCTTCTTTTGACGTATACTTCATCATCATCGTCATCTTCCCTCATTGGGTTGTCGTACTGATCATAGTCTTCCTCGTTGGCGACTCCATCCATTCCAATGATGTTCCTTTTGCCTCTCCTCACGACAACACGGCTGGGATTGCGCGGGTCAGTTATGAAGAAGCATTGTGTCACGTGCTTAGCGTGTACCCATGGCTCATTTTTTGCGATAGCGTTCACGGTAGCGCTCTTGGCGTCGGGTATAGTCATGGTAGTGAACATCCGGCTTTCTCTTTCGACATTCTTAGCCCATCTGACACGGAACATCGTCGTGTTGTGCAGTCCAGAGTAGTCAAGATCCCAGATCTCCTCGACCCTTCCATAAAATCGTTCAGTTGTGCCGTTGTCGCTGCCGGTCATGCATTCCATCGTCACCCCTGAGTTCTGATCATCACTGTCCATATCTTTTGCCTCCGTGTAGAACGTGTATCCGTTGATATCATATGCCTGATAGGTTACGAGGTTGGGCGAGGGGCCATGTGCTAAGGCGTATATGAGCAATCCGTCCTTAGAGCCCTCCTCCGGGGGATTAGCAATAATATGCTCTTTGAACCAATGCAGGAAAGTGGAGTTGTGCTCTCTAGTAACTTCGGCGTCCGTCCTGCATACCCCCCGGTCACGATACTTCTTTGCGATAATTTCTTTGTGCAGTGCCACGAAAGGATCTACCTCGTCTAGGTATTGTAGCACTACCAAGTTTGCTCTGTCAAAGTCGCTGCGTCGATCTGAGTATGCCACGTGCAGTTCCCTGCGACCGTTACAGTGACCATCTCCTTCGAGCCTCCCATCGTGCTTGTTAACGGGCAAACCAACACTAACACCAGGCGGCTGGTCTGCGCCATATAGAAAATTCTCACAGAAAGAGATGCACTCTTGTGCCAAATAGCCCTGGACAATGCTTCCATCCGGACGGGACATGTTACGAACGAATCCTTTGATGATCCCATTCATCCTCTCAAACGGCATCATGTTGTGCAGGAATGACGGCCCCAGGTCTATTATGTCATCCACAATATGGACACACAGATGCACCATCACGTCGAAGAACGCGGGCGGGAAGTACATCTCAAGCTCATTCAGTATCACAACGATCTCTTCCTGTAGCCTTTGGAGCTGCTTCACACTGATCGACTTTTGAGAGATGACGTCAAAAAAGTTGCAGAGACCAATAAGCGTGTCACGGACGTGCTTGTCCATTATCCCTCTAAGGGCAACAGGTAGTATCTGCGTCATCATCACATGACAGTCATGAGACTTCATCCCGCTGAACCTTTTCTTGTCCGTGTCTAGATATCTTCTTATCTTGCCACAGTAACCGGAACTAACTTTCACTCCGGTAAGGCACTTAAAGAATTGATTGATCTCAGCCTGACTTAAGGTGAAGCAAGAGGGGGGGCAATAATCTTCTTTCTTTAATTTCTTGCCCTTCTTCTCCCGTGCCTCTGTCTCCGTCTCTGTCTCGTCTGACATTTTACGGGGCGGCATGTGCAGATCTTCCCTGATTTTCAAATCTTGCAAGTCTTTTCTTGCCTTCGGCCCATCCTTGGTCTTATCCGGCATGTTCATCAGTGTTGCGAGCAAGCTCTCAAGGACATTCTTACAGATATGCATTTGATCAAGGCAATGAGGTGTATCGAGTTTGTGCCAGTACTCCAAGTCCCAGAACACAGACCTCGTCTTCCATACCTTCAGCAGCGGCTCCGGCGCCTTTCTCATCGTCTTTCCCGGCGCGGGGCACTCATTCCAGTTTTTCAACAGCTCATCGATTTCGGCACCGCTCCGCTTACGTGGAGGTCCTCGATGCTCAGCGTGACCATTGAATAGATCTCCACGGTTTCTCCACGGGTCGTCCTGTTCAAGCCATCTTCGATGCCCCATGTACACGATTTTCCCAGACCCGCCATCTTTCCTTGACGTTAGCTGCTGAGATGTTGTATCATCCATGCACCGCGTGCATCCGCAATATCCATGGCACACCTGGCCTGCCACATATCCGTAACCGAGATAGTCCTGCACTGTCGTGATCAGCGCGGCTCTCATGTTGAAATACTCACCTTTGCTGGCGTCCCATGTCTTGGCCGGTGTTTTCCATAACGTGTCTAACTCCTCTTGAAGTAGCCCCAGATACAAATTAATATTATTTCCTGGTTGTTTCGGCCCTTGAATAAGCATGCTCATGTGAATGTACTTCGATTTCATGCACAACCAGGGGGGAGGTTGTACATCCATACAAACACGGGCCATGTACTATGGTTGGTGTTCTGGTTGCCAAACGGATTCATGCCATCAGTACACGCACCGAGCACGATGTTCCTTGCATCACATTCAAAATACCGATAGAAGCTGTTCAACGCTCTCCACTGGCTTCCATCCTTCACGTGTCTCAGCTTCGGATCATCTCCATCGTCGGGCTTCTTCCTCTCCGCGTGCCAGCGCATTAGCTTTGCTTCCTTGGGATCTACAAAATACCTCTAGAGACGGGGAGTGATCGGTAAGTACCATACAACTTTCTGGGGACATTTCTTCCCGGCCTTCTTGTATCGAGAAGCATTGCACACCGGACAGCTTGTTTTTTCCGCGTGCTCCTTCCGATAAATTATGCAATCGTTGATGCATGCATGGTATCTAACGTGTGGCAGATCAAGAGGGCACACGATCTTCTTGGCCTCATCAACACTAGTAGGACATAGATTACCCGCGGGAAGAACATCCTTTAGGTACTTGAGATGCTCATCGAGGCTAGTGTCGGTCCATTTGTTTTTAGCCTTCGTCTTCAGGAGTTGGAGCGTGAAACTCAACCGGGTCACCTCAGGATTGCAACCATCATACAATGGAGTGTTCGAGTCTACCACCAGTTGCTCCAGCTTAGCCTCCTCTCTAGAAGCAGCTCTCTTAGTACTCGTCTCCTTGCGAAGCAATGCTTGAACATGAGGGTCCCGCACAATTGAACTTAGTACCGACGAACTCTGCTGCGTGGAGTCCATGTCGTTCTCTCCGCCGCCATGTCCGGCCCCTTCTCCTCCGCCATGTCCGGCCCCTTCTCCGCCGCCATGTCCGGCCTCTTCCCCGCCGCCATTATCGATCATCTCTTCGTCTTGCCCCGTGTCATCATTGCCTGCCCCGTCGGCATCCTCAACATCGTCATCCTCATCTTCAATTATCCATCGAGTATAGCCATCCATGAAACCAGTCATGAGTAGGTGCGCTTCGACACGACCATCGTCATGGGGGTCGAGCCAAACTATTCCTTTGCATTTTCGACACGGACATAAAACCTCTGTCCGGTTATTTTCTTTCATGTCTTGCACCGCCGACCGCAACCACCTGTCCACCATCGTTCCACTGACCATCGTCAACTCTGCACGGTAATAATAAAAAAATTGATTGTAAAAATGCATGCATGCATCAAAGTCATAAAAAAATTTGGCATGACCTTCCCTAAAAATAGGACATATATGGATCTAGAGTTTGCCCGGAATTCGCCGAAACGGAAATAAATCGACATTTCGGCAAAACATAGGCAACTCAAAAGCACAATTTGGCGGCGTCAACTCATGCCACACACACAATTTCCACAAACATATCACACACACATAAACACATTTCCATTTTGCAAAAGCATGAAATTTTCATCACCTCTATCTCGATGGCCGGAGATGATGTTGTAGGGAGATCAAAAGTGCACAAAGCTCTTCTTGACAAAGATAGATCTAGTTAGGGGGCAAATAGGTCACTTAACTAAATCCTACATCTACCTAGCTACCTAATTTGGAAGGAGACAATTTCAACTAGTGGAGGGGGAAGGAAAAAGAGAAAGGAGATGCATTAATGGAGGTGGTGTAGTTATGTAGGAGTAATGAAGAGAGAGAAGGTGGATAGAGAAGAGAGAGAGTAATGGGGGAGAAGTATTGAGAAGAAGAAGAGTGAGAGTGGGAGCATGTGGTGGAGGGAAGAGAGGAGAGGGGGAGGTAGGGGGAAGGGAAAAAGGAAGGGGGAGGGGAGGGACGGGTTGGAGGTTGGTGGGGTTAGCAGTAGCGCGGGAGAGAAAACGCGCTGCTGCTAAGAACTTAGCAGCAGCGCGCTTTGCGGTAAGGCGCTACTGCTAACTGGGACAAAAAATTGTGGCAATTTGAAACTTACCAGCAGCGATCTCGATGAAACCGCGCTACTACTACGTACTTAGCAGTAGCGCCGTTATTGCGACCGCGCTACTGCTACTTAGAGTTGGGGGAACACCGCCGGTCGATATTTGTAGCAGCGCATTTCTGGTCGAGCGCGCTACTACTAAATCTTTATCAGCAGCGAGTTTACCTAACCCGCGCTACAATTACTTAGCAGCAGCGCTCTATTTTGAACCGCGCTGCTGCTAAGATTCTGTGTATAGGCTTTTCCCTAGTAGTGAGTATTGGTGTATTTATAGAGCAAAGAGGCGGTGCGGGAGGCCACCGAGGTAGGCATAACCCACCTGGGCCCAGGCGTGCCCTAGTGGGTTGTGCCCCCTTGGGGCACCCCTCTGGTACTTCTTCGGGCCATCTTGTGTCTTCTGGTCCAAAAAATCCACAAAAGGTTTCGCTGCGTTTGGACTCCATTTGGTATTGATTTCCTGCGATGTAAAAAACAAGCAGAAAATAACAACTGGCACTGGGCACTATGTCAATAGGTTTGTACCAAAAAATGATATAAAATGATTGTAAAATATCTAAGAATGATAATATAATAGCATGGAATTATCAAAAATTATAGATACGTTGGAGACGTATCAAACGACGATGGGGATAGCTTACTGTCTAGAGCACATGCTTAAGCTGAATCCACCTGCTGGGCCAAGGAACTTCATCTCAACAGAGTTGTTGCAAAGGTTTCAGATCTTGATTTCTGGAATTGTACCAAGGGACCTAATTCTGTTGCCCGTGACTGCACCATGTTATATTCCATTATGCATCAGTATGTCATCATATTTCTGGAGATGTTAACCGGGTGACTAACCTTCCTTGAGCAAAGACTTCCCACTTTAACAATGGGCATCTCTATATTTATAATTATTGGAGAAGGCACATCAGAGGTTTGTTTAGTGAACACCTGATGAGCAGTATGCATGTGATAAATAACTTGATCATTTATATTACTGAAGCAATCCAGTTAGGAAGGTTTAGTGATATTTAATTATGTAATTTTATTTACTTATCAAAAAACTAAATACTATGATCTTGGATCGGAAAGGCGAAAAGAAATGTCAACAGAGTGTGAGGTGTTCAGTGAAGGGACATGGTCTAGGGAAGTGACCATGATTTGTGGGTTCATCAACCGTGTGCTATAGTTACAACTGTAGCAGAATAGGAGAAGTTTAAGGAAGAAGGCGGTTAATCATATGTTTATTTTAATTTGATTTTTTCATCTATACATTGTAGGTGTTCTTATTTATGTTTATTGCTGACAAAAGAAACACTATCTTTGTTGTGGCCAAATAATAAGGAGAGACAAACATTGTCACTACATTACTTGCTTACTCCATCATATTTAAATATTAAATTAATAAGCGATCATCCCTCATAGTAGGTGACACGTTTTATTTCATATATCGGACGTATAATGCACAATCATCTCTCGCTGTACATGAGGACCATCAAAAGTTGCTAAAGTTAGTCAAAAAAAGTTGCTAAAGTTTAAAAAGTGCCCAATTGATAGGTCACGTCAGGATTGGGCGTGCATCTCTGGAACAGGGGGGGGGTGGAGCAGAAGATATATGTTATGTGGTTGCGGCTTGCTGTGTTCGTCAGGCTCTCTCGAAAAAGAAGAAGACGAGCTACCATGAATTCCACATCTTGCCGCTTGCTATTTAATGGTATCCACTTTGAGTAGTGATGTTGTGGCTATGTGGATTTGTCGATGAATTGCCAGCTTTGATGTGTTCAGGTTGGTGATGAAGTGAAATGGTTTGTCGGTGCATGTGTGAAGCATCTGTTTGAGTATAGGAGTGTCGATGACATATGTGATGAGGTGCCGAGGCTTAAGAGTGCGCACAATTCAACCAGCATCTGGCCCCATGACCTTAACAGTGACGGAGCCAGTACACAGCCAACAGTTCACTTTCCTCTGAATTGGGACCGATGCTTTCAACAATGAGGCTGGCATGTGTGTTTGTATTTAGTTATTTATGAAACATAGCCATAGTTTGTAGTTTATCATTTCAAAGTGCTCGCAAACAATTGTGATGTAAACCGTAGGTCCCCTAGACATCTCATCGTCCTACCTTTTGTGATCACAATCTTTTTAAATCGAACTTCAGTATTCAAACCATGTGAACTTATTTCACCATTAATGATTATTGGATGAAAATTTGGTACTGTAATTTTTTATACTATTTCAAAAATCTATAGTGTAGCTAACATGCTTAATTTTTTGATAAACATATCTTTACATATGCCCATTTGTGCATAAATAACTGGATTATTATTGGCATGAAAAATAGCTTATGTGCACTCATGCTTTTTAAATCAGATGTGTATTCTGATCTCAAAGGAATTAAAAAATATGTTCCTTCAACAATACTAACTTACTTTCTGGAGAGGTACCACCATTAATGATGAATTTTACTATTCAAAATTCTGTTGGTTTTGCACTAGGTGCTCCTCATAATGAAAACTGTATCCATTATTGAGGAAAAGAAGGTTGTAAGTAATTGCACCTATTTGCTAGATACTGGGTAACTTGTAGAAGACAAACTTTTTAATTTCCTCTCAACGAATTTGAAATGGACTCAAAATTGATCCATATCCACGATACTCAATCTCTCGTTGCTTCTTTCTCTAAATCATCTATATGTGTGGTAGAAGTCATTTGAGCGTGGACAAATCAATACCAAAATTTACTTGTTTCTTTCTAAATGTATGTACAACTTTCTCTTTGAGGAGCGTGTCGATGGACCTCAAGACCATGATTGGCAGACCAACCCACATAGAATTCCTTGAGAATGACATCTACCCAAAGTTCATCTTTTGGTATGTCTCTGAACTTTTCTGATGAAAATGCTCTTAGTTGGGATGGCATCAAGTTCCAAATCAAACCAAACTTGGCAGCACTACTTACCAATAAATTAAGATAACTTGTGCATAATGGTTTTGTCGTAATTTGTCATATCAAGATAGGTAGCACTGTACTGTTTCCTAACAGTAAACTTTTGCCAGCTTCTTAGATTTGTTCTGTATGAATACTTGAATAGTTCATTTTGATTTATAGCATTGTAGATCTTTGCCTCTGCTACCAGATTTCCATAATGGAACGTCATCGAGTGTATTGTAAGGTTGACAGTTTAGCTGGGCCAAACAGCCAGTAAACTTATGTCAAAATAAGTATGACATATGTTTGATTAATTAAGGGGTCCATGGTGTAAGATGCTCAGGCACACAACATTGTTGGGTTTTCTCATGTCATATCATTCTTGGTCTGCAACTGAATCTTACGAATTTATTGGATGTCCCGTGAGTACGCAACTTGGTGTACAAATGCATTATTCATGATAAAAATAATGTCATGTATGTGCTTAAAAATTATGTCATAATTCTATACAAAGATGACATCTTCTACCAGATAAAGAAGTGATAATGGTAAAAAAATATCTCTGGCAGTCTCCATGTATAGAAGGTTGGAATGTTGAGATATTAGGAAGTGTGCATTAGTTCTCTCCACAGAAAATCGACCGGCCTAGAATGAGAATAGCGGCATAAACTCCAGATTTCCGTGATGTGTTTGTATTTAAATTAAGAAAAGGACAAGATAACAAAAATTGTTCTATGTCATGATAAAATTTTAAAGAAATACGAAATAACAGTGTTCTCACGCCACCAATACACACATGCACTCACACATGGACGTGTATCACCACTGTCCTAACCATTCAACTACTGGTTGGGTTCAATAATGTTTTTCTATTTGTCAATAAGATATTATTATTTTTTAGGAACATATTGTTGTGTTTTGATAGTATGATGTGTGTTAGCCGATTGCAAAAAAAAAAGATGTGTATTAGCTGAGACAACATTGGTCTCAATTATTTTAGCTCCGTGTATAGCATCTTAAATTATTTTAAAAGCCCGTGGTAATGCACGCGCGTTCTACTAGTATTACTAAGGCTTATGTTTAGAAACAAAGGGAGTACAACTTAAGTTGCAGGTAGGATGCGAGGGTGGGGCATCATGCAGAAAAAGAAACAAAAAAGATAGATAAAAACTAAAAAAAAAGGCAAAATAATTCCATGTCAAGTGGGGAGATTTAACCATATTTCTAAATCTAGACTTTATTATTATGTACACAAAGTGGGAAGAAAATGAGTTTTTTTATTAAAAAAAAGTAGAAAATAAAACCAGACAAATAGCTCAACGAGAACTCCCGCCCTTCGAGCATCTCTTTCTCCCCTGTACACTCTAGGCCACAGTAGCCCAGGTCAACGAGAAAAACTAAAAATAGAGAAAAAGGAAAAGTCAAATAGTTTTCTTTTAGTAACGGAAAAGTCAAGAACAAAGAAGAGAGCAACTAGTTAACGAGCGCTCCTTCAGGAGGCTCACAATGATCAGCGCCACTTGTCGCGCTCTCGGCCGCCCACCACGTGTCGCCCTCTGGGCGCTCCCTCCGAATTTTTTAAATTTTTTCCGCACGCGTTTTCGGCTTTTTAAACGGTTTTTTCGGGTTTTTTCGACGTTTTGGTTTTTCACCAGTCTTCCTTAACTTTTGGAACAAAAAAAAGTTCAAAATTAAAAATTGCGCGAAAAACGAGTTTTTTTATTTCGCGAGAGTCACGGTTTTGCTTCGCGAGAGACACGGTTTTGCTTTCGCAAGAGTCACGGTCGCGACTTTTTTTCCTTCCGTGAGAGGCCTGGTTTTGCTTTCAAGAGAGGCACGACCGTGCCTCTCGGAAACGAACAAAAAACGTGTTTTTTTATTCCGTGAGAGGCACGGTTTTGCTTCTGTGAGAGGCATGGTTGTGCTTTCGCCAAAGGCACGATCGTACCTCCTCAGAAATGAAAGAAAACGCGCTTTCTCTTTTCTTTTTCTTCCGTGAGAGGCACGGTTTTGCTTCCGCGAGAGGCATGGTTGTGCCTCTTTCGGAAAGGGAAAAACCCCGGCCCGTGCTCCCGGTTCGGTTTTTTCGTTCGTTTTTTTCGTGAAAAAAGAAGTTCGTCAAAACCTATCAACATGGGATCTAGTTTTGAAAATCTTGACGCAAGGAATCCAATGGTGAAAATGGTTCGAGATTTGGACGCACGGTTTAAGAGATAAAACGTTTTGAATAAACGAATATACGAAAAAAGGAAACGCAACCTGGAAAAGTGGGAGTGATCTCGCAAAGAAGACCAACTCCACATTTTTTCTTTTGAGATCCAACGCCACAAGAGCCCAATCGTACTTGTGTAAGAGAAAAGGCCCATAAGGTACACACTTCGGCAGTCTCCGCGCAGATGACAGCCTGTTGCTTTTCAAGGCCAGTGGGGAAGGATTAGTCGCTGTGTCAAACCTACTTGATACATATTGCAGTGCTTCTGGACAGAGGATCAACAATGAGAAATCATCAATTTTCTTCAGTAAAGGTTGCCCTGCAGAAGTGAGAGAAACTGTAAAAAACAATCTGCATGTTCACAATGAATCATTAAGTGAGCGCAATTTGGGTATGCCGACTGATTTTGGCCACTCGAAGAATGGTACTTTTAAATATCTTCGGGGCTGTGTTTGGGAAAAGATTAAAGGATGGATGGAGAAGCTACTCTCTTCGGCTGGTAAGGAAGTACTGATCAAATCTGTAGCACAAGCAATTCCAGTATATTCTATGTCTTGTTTCAGATTACCATGAGGACTGTGTGAAAGTATCACCTCTATTATACGGCAGTTTTTTTTGGGATCTAAGCAGGAAAGGAGGAAGCCGAGTTGGGTGGCATGGGACATCTTAACCATGCCAAAGCACTTGGGAGGTTTAGGCTTCAGAGATTTGGAGATTTTTAACCTTGCCCTACTAGCAAGACAGGCGGCTCCAGCAGTGCAGAGGTCATCATATTGGATACCCCCTTTGCCAGGCAACGCCAAGATGAACGTCGATGCTGCTGTATCCAGGCAAGGGTATGGTTCAGTGGGGGTCATTTGTAGGGATCAAGATGGAGCTTTCTTGGGGGCTTCGGCTATTTGTTTTAAGAACATCGTGGACCCTCCAACCCTCGAAACTCTAGCCATTAGAGAAGCTCTTGCGTTGACAGAGTATCTATATCTGAGACGTATTCAAGTTGCGTCGGACTGCAAGCCCGTGGTGGAAGAGATACACAAGGAGAACCTGGCTAGTTACGGTGCTATTGTACATGAAATAATAGAACACTCTTCAGTTTTTGATTTTTGCAATTTTAGTCATGAGTTTAGGTTATGAGGCTCACAACTTAGCGAAGCATGCTCTTTCTCTCGGTGGTGGCCGCCATGTTTGGTTAGGACACCCCGGGAATTTACCATCCGTCCCTGTAAACATTGTGATGAATTAATAAAGCTTCGCGACGTTGTCTCAAAAAAAAACTGGCGCTCGAAGGTGATGCTGATGGGCGGCTCAGCTAAACTTCGGTCGCGTGCTGGCGGGTAGCACGAAAAAATAACCAAAAAAGTAGCCCTATGGAGGATTGAACTCGCGTCATAATTTTAACATAAGAGTATGGCTAACCAACCCAGCAACTAGGTACTGGCAACTAATTATAGTGCAAACTTTTTAAGAGCACTACTGTAGTGCTTTGATTCTTGAATTATTTGTAAACATTTTTGGAAAATGTGTTTTTTCACGAAAGTTCACGGATTTCAAAAAAAGTTCACGTAATAAAATCAAAAAAGTTCATGTATTCAAAAAATCATTCCAAATTGAAAAAGGTTCATCAAATTTGGAAAATGGTTCATAAAATTCGAAGGAAAGTTATTCGGTTTTGAAAAAAGGTTCATCGGCTTTGAAAAAAATTCATCAGTTTTGGAAAAAGTTCGACGACTTGAAAAAATTTCATCGAATTTGAAAAAAGTTCATGGATTTTTTTCAGAAAAAATTCATCAAATCTGAAAAAAGTACATCGAATCCAAAAAAATGTTCATCAGTTTTTAAAAATGTTCATCAGTTTATTTTAAAAGTTCATCAAAAATTGAATAAAGCTCATGGATTTTCAAAAGGAAAGACCACAAAAATGGAAGAAAGTTCATTGAATTTTAAAAAAGTACATCGATTTGAAGAAGAAGTTCACGTATTTGCAAACACTTCATCGAACTAGGTCAAAGAAAAAAAGAGAAAACAAAAAACGGAAAATGAAAAAGAAGGAATAGAAGAATAAAAGATAGAAAAGGTTGTAAGTTATCAGAAACTGCTTGGTGGCAGTGTGGTTGCACCAGCATGTATCGATGTGGGGGGTCCTAGGTTCGTGCGGATTAAAACATAGGGAAAAAATCTACATGGGCTGGCCCGGTGACGCTTAACGCGTCCGTTTGCAAAATACACACTAACGGACGCCTAAAGCACCAAATAGAAATTGCCGATGATAGCTTTCCCGAAATCACTAATTAAGGAGTACTTCTTTCAAAGATCACTCCCCCTCTTCAGGTTGTGACAAGTGGCGCCACGCCACTTATCGTAACCTGGAGTTTTCCTTTTTTCGTACATCCATATATTCAAAAGGTTTTATCACTTAAACCGTGCATCCAAATCTCGAACTTTTTTCACAATTGGATTTCTCGCGTTGACATCTTCAAAACTAGATCCCATGTTGATAGATTTTGACGATTTTTTTCAAAACCGGTCAAAAGAACTGGATAGAAAAACCGAACCGGGAGCTCTTTTTTTTCCTTTCCGAAAAAGGCACGCCGTGCCTCTCGCGGAAGGAAAAAATAAATAGAAAACATGTTTTTTATTTCCGTTTCCAAGAGGCACGACCGTGCCTCTCCCGGAAGGAAAAAAACAGAAAACATATTTTTTTTCGTTGTGCCTCTCGCGAAAGAAAAACCGTGTCTCTTGCGGAAGGAATAAAAAAAAACAGAAAACACGTTTTTTTCGTTTCCGAGAGGCATGGCCATGCCTCTCGTGGAAGCAAAACCATGCCTCTTGCGGTAGAAGAAAAACATGTTTTTCACGCAAAACGCATTTTTTTCAATTTTTCTTGATCCAAAAGCTAAGGAAGCCCGATGAAAACCAAAAAGTCAAAAAAAAACCTGAGAATAACCTCGTTCAAAAAGCCGAAAACGCGTGTGAAAAAATGAAATAAAAAACAAAATTCGAAGGGAGCGCCTAGAGCGCGACACATGGCCGCAGCTGAGAGCGTGCCACTTAGTGCACTCTCAGCCCACCACCAAGTGATCGTTGGAAGGCTCCCGAAGGAGCGCTCGCCAACTAGTTGCTCTCTAGCTCCTCTTGCCTGAAGATTTCTGCAGCACTATGCGAATGGGTCGTTCGGTATAATATGTTTTCCTGGCCGTTCGTTTCTTATCGCTATTTGTTCATTTATTTGTTTTTTCTTTTCCTCCTTTTTCGTTTTCTTCCACTTTTTTTCCTTTTTGATTTTTTATATTATACCTCAGTTTTTTTTTTGCTTCTGTCTTGGTTTCTCTGGGTTTTATTTTTTATTTTTTCCCTTTTTGCACTATTTTTTCTCTTGTTTTCACTGGTCTTTTTTTTGGGGGGGGGGGGGGGGGGGGGTCACTAGTTTTCTTTGGTTTTTTGTTTTCTTTAATTTGTTTTTGTTTCTTTCATGCTTTTCATCGGTATTTTCCTTTATTCTTCTTTGGTTTCTTTTATATCTTACTAGTTTTCCATCGGTTTCTTTGCAACATTTTTAGTATGCATCAAGAATATTTTTCTAATACATGGTCAACATCTTTTAACACTCACTTTAAACATTTTTCAAATGCTTGTTTAATATATTTTTAAACACAAGATTATTATTTCTAATACATTGTCAATATTTTTTCTATACACACTCTAACATTCTAAAATGCTTGATTAACACTTTATAAAATACAAGATTACTATTTTTATACGTGGTCAACATTTTTCTATAACATTGAACATTTTTCAAATGCTTTTTTAAGATTTTTGAAATACCGTTTAACATTTTAAAATGCTTGTTTAACATTTTCTAAATAGATGATCAACTTTTTCACACACTTTGTGTATTTTTTGTATACATTTTTTGTGTACCTGAGAAATATTTTCTTTATACATTTCACATTTTTTAAATGCTTGATTTACATTTTTTGAATACATTGTCAGTTTTCTATACAATTTATTTCAAATGCTTGATTAATATTTTTAAAATATAAGATTAATATTTTTAATACATGTTCAATATTTTTATACACATTTTAGCATTTTCAGATGCTTGATTAACATCTTTTAAATACAGAGTTTGACTTTTTGAATACATCAGCATTTTACTATACACATTTAACATTTTGCAATGCTTGATTAAGTTTTTTTAAAATACTTGTTTTACTTTTTTAGAAAAAATCTTGATTATTATTTGTTAAATACATGATCTACTTTTTTCACACATGTTGTATACTTTTTGTATAGATTTTTAATATACATGAGAAATATTTTATTTATACACATTTTACATTTTTCAAATGCTTGGTTGACTTGTTTTTCAAATGTTTTATGCAAAGTTTTTTTGTAATATAATTATTTAGAATTTTTGGAAGTATAACCTAAAGTAAGAATGAAATAAAGAAGAAAAAACCAGAAAAACACGGCCGATGCGTCCTGCACACCTGGACCGGCCCATTTTACGGAGGCGCCTGACACGAGAGCACGCTAGGTCTCGCTATAAGCGAGACATAGCACTGCCCCTGTTTGGATCGCTTACCCATACACGTAACCTGAAACAGAATAGTGCCCAAACCTGTACGCATCTCCTCACAGTTTATCCAACAGTTGTGAAGTTGACTGAGACTTCGTTGAATCACATAACAATACCGTTTAATTAATGGACAACCTGTTGTGCTTCAACGATTCATGTTGGCCGAGCATGGTGAAGAAAGTCAATCAATTCAACTGTTAAGAGATAACGTGAGATTAGTCATCCCAATAGTTTCATTTCCTCTTCGTATGAATTTGAAAGCAAGCCACAGATGCGTACATGCACGATTGCACCAGCCCTCAAAGAAAACCTTGCATGTATAATCCGAAAAGCCTACGAGACATTTTCCTTTCTTTTTGAACCTAGCCTACGAGACTTTGGTGACTTGTGACTCGATCACGTCCATCTCTAATCCCTCCACCTGCAATAGTGTCAAACACACACACACCGTTGATGGGTCATTCGGTCGTATCGTACCTACTGGGCTAATGGAGAAGGAAGGATCGATGATGTGCCTCCACCCTTATCATCAGCGGGTGCACTTCTCCGTCCGTCCGCCGTCCGCCACCGGGAAAAGCGCGACCAACCCTACCTAAAAGAGAGCACGCAAAAGCCAGAGCTTGCATCAGATACATGCATGAACTTCGTTTCCGGAGACCGGTAAAGTCAAGCTAGGGGTTGCTGCCAGGGCGCGGGCCGGATCGCTTGGCACACAGGCGAGCGCCGGTTGTTTTCCGCTGACGGGAGGCTCACCGGTTCATGCCATCTGGTGCGCGTACGTTGCATTCATCTAGTAGCCTAGGCTAGTTAGTGCCCTTTGCATTCAAGTCTTATCTGAAAATCACATTCAGCCAGCAACCTGTGCAGTACGGTCCGATCTCTCCTCCTCTCTCGTCTGCTGCGATACGTATCATGGATGGATGGATGGATCGGGTCCAGGACCGATCGCCGCGATGCCAACGTTGGCTTAAACATCAGCCGTACTGCATGCGCCTCCACTAGACTAGAGCTCTGACCGGCGTACAGCTAACGATCCAGACGGTCCGCGAGCGGATGGTGTCACAGGTTCCCGGTGATGCGCGCGAGCTGCTCGAGTGCTCGCTCGCTCGACTCATCTGTCAGCGCCCACGGACGGCTTCTCCCGCGCTTTTTCTTGCACACAAGAGTGCGCTTTCTGATCTGTAAAGCGCCACTACGTGCTATCGTTAGCCTACGTACTTATAACAGTACAGTGCGTCGGTGCGTGCATTTGGTCATTTTATGTGATTTCTGCGAGGGCTTTTCTTCTCCATCGCTGCTTCCCGGAGATCGGGACGGCGGCTGGTGCACGGTTGGGTTGGGTCGGCGTAGCTGTCCGGCGGCCCCTTTATGGCCCCGGGCTCGGGCTGTCCGCCGCTGCAATCTTGCTTTACACTGCATGCATTATCTGGAGAAGGTCACATGAGACCTTCCTTAAACGATGGGAGTCCTCGCCGGAGAGGGAAGCGAGAAAGGGAATGCAGCTGCAAAAAGTCAAAGCCTTCCGGCAAGTACCTGAAAACCATCACGACCGGAGCTGCGCTTTTTTGCTTTTTTGAGCTTTTTCCATGATAGGTCTCCGGCAGGTACCTGAAATTCACAGGCCCATCTCCGGGAAAAAGCCTATATAATGGTCGCCACGGGCCCCCACACCACGCACACGCAGCACCGGAGTGCACCCCGCTAGTAATATTCCACTGCTCCCACCTTCTCGGTACGTAGGCAGAAGGAGTGAGACCTGGCCTTGTGATCTGTGATGGGGCAGTAGGCAGTAGGCGGCACAAGTCAGAGCTCAAGCAACTGCGTCGACGTGTTCGGGGCTAGCTCTCTTCTCTTGGGCACCGGGGCGAGCCAAATGTGGGATGTGGCCGTGGCTGGAGAAGATTGCGTCTGCGTGCTGGGACCGGGTCCGGAGGTACGCGCCTACGAGTACGAGGAGGGATGAGGACGGCGGCAGCGGCAGCGGCGCCGACGCCGACGACCTGCTGCTCTGGTCGCGGGACCTCGGGCGTCACGCCGCCGGCGACTTCTCCTTCGCCGTCGTGCAGGCCAACGAGGTGCTGGAGGACCACAGCCAGGTCGAGACCGGGGCCGCCGCCACCTTCGTCGGCGTCTACGACGGCCACGGCGGCGCCGAGGCCTCCCGCTTCATCTCCAACCACCTTTCCGCGCACCTCGTCCGTACGTACTGTCCCCTTCCTTCTACCCCATTTATTTCTTCAGCTATGTTTTGTCACTGTACTTTTTTTTTGCGCCAAGTTTTGTCACTGTACTTGTGCTGTTCGCTAGCTTACAAATTGGTAGCAGTTGTTTTTTCCCCTCAGAATTGCATAAGCAATATGCACTATGCAGTGACACAACTTGTATTTTTCTTGAGGATTTTCCTTGATTTATACTACTACTACGAGCAGAGTTTTTTTTGTCTGCAACATAGTTCAACTGCGTTTAGCTGTTCCTTTACTTCCTTATATTTGATGACTGCTACAGATTCTGAGGCTACCACCTCACATGTTCTGATTCATCTCCCTGACAATTGTTCTTCCTAGTTAGTAACAATAACTAGGATTTTCTCCATAAAACTATTTATATCCTTTTTTGTAAATGGAAACTGCTGTTATTACAGGTCTTGCCCAAGAAAGCGGAGCAGTATCTGAGAATGTTGTTCGAAATGCCTTTTCTGCTACAGAGGAAGGCTTCCTGTCGCTCGTGCGCAGGACACACTTGATAAAACCTTCTATAGCTGCCATCGGATCTTGCTGTCTGGTTGGTGTCATATGGAGAAAAACACTTTACCTGGCCAATCTTGGGGATTCTCGGGCGGTTGTCGGCTGTTTAGTTGGATCAAACAAGATTGTTGCCGAGCAGCTAACGAGAGACCACAACGCAAGCATCGAGGAAGTGAGGCAGGAGCTTAAATCTCTTCACCCTGATGATTCACAGATTGTTGTTCTGAAAAATGGTGTCTGGCGCATCAAAGGCATTATACAGGTATACAATACAGACCTTTTGCCACAAGCCTTGTATTTATGAAGCTTGGGTAAACATACATACTTTATACATTTGTTGTGGAAGAAGATGACCAACCTTCTATTTTTAGTAGTATCTCTCAAGGAACAGTAAATAGTAATTAATTTAGTATATGTATCTGACAACAAACAGGTGGTCACTAGGTGCAGAGTTGTATCACTATGTTCAGGTGTTTTTATTGGAAAATATGTTATGTCATCTAGGACTGTTATTAAATCTTCTGAATTATTCTTCTTCCGAACATTCGTCTGATTCGCTCTTAGGTTTCAAGGTCTATAGGTGATGCATATTTAAAGAAGCAAGAATTCGCTATTGATCCGTCCATAACTCGATTCCATCTCTCCGAGCCTCTCCGACGGCCTGTTCTAACTTCCGAGCCATCAATAAGCACGAGACTTATTCGTCCACAAGATAGTTTTGTTATCTTTGCATCGGATGGATTATGGGAGCACCTTACAAACCAGCAAGCCGTCGAAATCGTGCACAACAATCCACGTGAAGTATGTTTTCATCATTTCACCCTCTGTCTTTGCTTTTCTGGATGAACCTGTAATATTATTTTGGGGAAACTTTTCTTATGAATAAGTACAGCAGTTTTTTCTGTGTTGATGTGTAAAATTCTGCTTTGCTTCTTTGGCAGGGTATTGCAAGGAGGCTAATAAAAGCAGCTTTGAAAGAAGCTGCACGGAAGAGGGAAATGAGGTACAACGATATTACGAAACTAGAGAAAGGGGTCCGTCGATTCTTCCATGATGACATCACAGTTGTTGTAGTTTTCATTGATCATGGGCTACTGCAGGAGGGGAATGCTTCTGCTCCTGAACTTTCAGTTCGTGGGTTTGTTGAGTCAGGAGGCTCCTCCAGCTTTTCAGGGTTAAATAGCATTTCTTGATATACTAATCTAGTGATCTTGTCTTTATCATTCCACTGTAATCTTGAATTTACACTTTGAAGCCTTCTTTTGGTTCTGTTATTGCATAGCAGAGTACATTAATAGTTCAATGTATATAACGTCATGCGGCCTTGGAATTGTTGTGCAATTCTTAGCAATGTCCGGCTACAGTGCTTGTCTACTGTCCTATAATAATAAGCACTGTTAGCCCGACGACGTACATCAAACAATAATTGCTTATCAGTAAAGATATGGTATTTTGTGAACTCTTCTTGTGAGATGTGGTCTGCTGGAATTGGTGGTTTATCTAATGTGCACGAGAGTTGAAGCTTGGCTCGTATTTTCAGTTTATTACCTGAAAATCTGAGATGGGCCTTGATAGAACTTTGCGGCTCTTGTCTCTCCTTTGTTCACTCAGTTTGGCTTAATTTTCTTGCTTCAATTCAGTGAAATGTCCTTTATCGAAAAAAGAGATATTTTTCTATATATGTTGTGGTACTTAAACTGTTGATATGCACTTGGTGACCAATTGTCCATTGGGATTGAGATAAATAAAATCTAACTTGGATGTGTGGAATTCTGGCCTCCAACAAGTAGAAAGCTGATCAAGGATGCTATTCAGGAAAAGAAGAACTGACATGGCAAACAGAGAAATGAGATTAGCTGTGAATCTTGGTATATTTGGGTACACGACTATGGATCCACCAACATTATGATGGTAGCTCTCAACCGCTGTGTTTCCACTAGTTCCCCTCATCTATGGTTGTCTCTGGCACCAGAAGACAATGGGAACCAATGATCAAGTTGAAGTCTTAGTTTCACAAGTTTGTGTCTTTGGCGCTTTGGCAATGATATCTCGACGATAAAGACGGTGTTGTCTGGAATAAAGGCTCCACGGTTCTGCCTAGTTCTGGTGCGGCTTTTGTGGCTGACAAAGCCAATACTGCAAAGGATGTGGTGTTTTAGTCCCATGGATTAATGATTCTCCGTCATGTGGTTTGTTGTTTGATGCTTGGTATGTTTGGCATTGGTGGTTGCAATGATGGTATCAAGTGGTGGGTTAGGTGTTCTTCACTTTCGACTTTTGTCTACTTTTGATCTTCTTCCCTGAAAGAACGCGGTTGAAGTAGTGGTTTGACAATTTGCCTTGTGAGGGGTGTATCTCCAGCCACACTGTGCTCAATGATACCAGGTTCTCACCTATTGTATGGATGGCAATTGCTTAGGTCTTATTTGTGCAAATTCATTCTTATGTGGTTTCTTCACTGGAGTTATGGTGGAGCCTTGGGATGCAAGACGTGAAGCTCGAGACAACAAAATTGAAGAAACTTGATGTAACTTTTAGTTTTCTCCCATATCATTGTTATTCTTTTGTGCCAGTATGTTTGGTCTGATGTAATTTTCTTAATCAATAAATTTAGATTGTTTGATAAACAAATGAACATGAATCTGATGAGACTTCTGAACCAGCCATTTGGATGAAATATTGAACAAGAGATAGAGGATCACAAGGTCCTTTAGTGACAATTTCATTGCATACCTTGTTGATGGCCCTCCCAATTCCATTCCAGAAGCTTATGCATCCCAAGATGTTGACTACAGGAATGAACGTGTAAGTAGCGAGATGGATTCAATCATGGCTAAGGGCACATGGGAGATCGTTCACCTGTAGAATGTAAGTGAGCATTCAAAGGAAGTTTAGGATTTGAAAGTGCAAGGCTACTCTTGAGGCCAATGGATATATCCAGAAGGAAAGTGAAGATTTCTCATATACTTACTCACATGTGCCTAGACATACCATTCGAGTGTTACTCCCATTGGTTGCCTTCCGTGGTCTTCTCCTCATGTGACAATTAAATGGTTGTGTGGCACATGGTCAGTAAGGAAAGGTGTGCAAATGATCAAAATATGGTCATGGCTTGGAAATAGTACCTAAGCAATGACATGAGAAGTTTGGTAAATTTTTAACGTCTGATGGCTTTGTTGTTAATGAAGCTGACAAATGTGTATACTATTGTCGTAGTGGGGGCGAAGGAGTCATATTGTGCTTGTATATTGATGACATACCGATATTTGGAACCAGCCACAAAGTCATTGAGGAGGATATTCTTTTGTCTCATAACTTTGAGATGAACGATCTTGGTGTTACTGATCACTGATGTTATCTTTAACATGAAAGGATTGAGACATGAGTATGGTCAGTGCGGTGCCAGGAATTCATTCACATGTAGTCAATTCAAATTTGTGTAGTCATATGTATGTATTTATGATTTTTTTCTGCATGATATATACTTATTGTATGATGTTTTGCCAAAAAGTTGTGTAGTTATTTGACTGCACAGCTCATGCATGCACAGCTGATGCATTACTTTGCCACTGATTATGGTGGGATTAGACTTTTGTAGTCACATTATGTGTAGAAAGTTTTGAGTCGCTTTTGGCTATTCAGATTATGATTCTTCTTCGACACCTTATGATCCTACTGTATTGATTCGAAAGAACCAAGGAATAGCTAGAGTTCAACTGAGATACTCTCAAGTCATTCTCTTACCCCTATGTATTTACTAGAACTATGAGTCATGGGTGTTACCAAAAAAGGCTTTCGCCCCGCTTTAGGCCTTGTTTGGTTTGGGAGGGTTTGAGGAGGTTTGAAAGGGATTGAAGGGGATTAAATCCCTTGCAAGTCAAAATCCTTCTCAAACCTCCCCAATACCCTTCAATCCCTGTGGCAAGGGGATTAACCGAACATGACCTTATATATAAAGGAATGACCAGAGATACAAAACCGGATACAACATGCCATCAACCCACACAACACACACACACACACACACACACAAGGCAAGATACAAGGGTGCCAATGCACCACAACACTACCCAATCGACTACCAAGCACATTACCAAAAGAAACCACTTGGGGCCAACGAGGATCTTCCGAAACCGAGAAGAAGTGAAGTGGGACAATGGCGAAGCATGGGCTCCAAGGCGGTGCCTTCAAGAAGGGCACAACACCGAAAGTCGCCACCGCCCGATCCCAAAGATCAAGTTTTCACCCGGAGCAACGTGGAGAGAAGAGAACACCACGACAGAGCTTTCAAGAAGGAAACGACGCCCGCGGCCGCCGCCACTGTCGCCCGTTGGAGACCGGGCAAGTTATGCACTCCAGTGTTAACCCTCCGCCAAACCACCATGCTATGCCAAACATCACCAACCATGTCACCCATGTGACCATGGCTGCCCGACTACACCCAAGACGTGTGCTCCGCCCACGAACACCACATCTCCCGCAGCCTAGGCTGCCGCCCAACATCCAAGCAACTCCGTGAACATCCAAAGGCCTTGGCTTTGGCCTAACTGGCTGCCCCCGTCAGTGGAGCAACCAGCAACCACCATGCCTCGAACATTGCCAAAACCCCGCCAAAGGGCACACGGTCGAGGAAAGGGGGAGGAGAAGCGGACGCATCCGGACCAGTGCACCCCTGCACTGGTGATGGGTGGCCATCGGGGCTTCCCATCCCTCCTTAGAACTCCCCACCGGACACAACCCTGTGTCGCCTCATCGTGGCAGCCGACGCAGCTCGACGTGAGGCCACTGTTGGGGAACGTAGCAATAATTCAACAAATTTCCTATGTTTCACCAAGATCAATCTAGGAGATGCTAGCAACGAGAGAGAGATATTGCATCTTCATACCTTTGAAGATCGCTAAGCGGAAGCGTTACAAGCACGTGGATGATGGAGTCGTACTCGCATCGATTCAAATCGCGGAAGAACCGATCTAGCGCCGAACGGACGGCGCCTCCGCGTTCAACACACGTACAGCCCAGGGACGTCTCCTCCTTCTTGATCCAGCAAGGGGAGAGGAGAAGTTGAGGGAGAACTCCGGCAGCACGACGGCGTGGTGGTGGAGCTTGTGGATTTTCTGCAGGGCATCGCCAAGCTCTACGGAGGAGGAGAAGGTGTTGGAGGAGGGAGGGGCTGCGCCCAGGGAAGGGGTGCGGCTGCCCTCTCTCTCCCTCACTATATATAGGGGGAAGAGGGGAGGAGGAGGCACCCTAGGGTTTCCCTAGGGGAGGGGCGGCGGCCACAGGGGAAACCCTAGATGGGTTTGGGCGCCCCCACCCCTAGGAAACTTGCCCCCCAAGCCGGGAGGGGTGACTGCCCTAGGGGAGGCGCCCCCACCCCTCCAGGTTACGTGAGATGGGGTGGGAGGGGCGCACAGCCCCTTAGTAGGCTGATGTGCCCCGCCCCCTTGGCCCATAAGGCCCCCCAACGCTTGCCGGGGCCTCCGAAACCCCTTTCAGACACGCTGGTCGTCACCCGGTACCCCCGGAACAATTCCGGACTCCAATACCCTTCGTCCAATATATCGATCTTCACCTCTGGACCATTTCAGAGTTCCTCATCACGTCTGGGATCTCATCCGGGACTCCGAACAACCTTCGGTAACCACATACTATTTCCCATAACAACCCTAGCGTCACCAAACCTTAAGTGTGTAGACCCTATGGGTTCGGGAACCATGCAGACATGACCGAGAAATCTCTCCGGCCAATAACCAACAGCGGATCTGGATACTCATGTTGGCTCCCACATGTTCAACAATGATCTCATCGGATGAACCACAATGTCGGGGATTCAATCAATCCCGTATACAATTCCCTTTGTCCATCGATATGTTACTTGCCCGAGATTCGATCGTCGGTATTCATATACCTTGTTCAATCTCGTTACCGGCAAGTCTCTTTACTCGTTCCGTAATGCATGATCCTGTGACTAACTCCTTATTCACACTGAGCACATTATGATGATGCATTACCGAGTGGGCCCAGGGATACCTCTCCGTCATATGGAGTGACAAATCCCAGTCTCGATTCGTGCCAACTCAACAGGTACTTTCGGAGCTACCTGTAGTGCACCTTTATAGCCACCCAGTTACGTTGTGACGTTTGGTACACCCAAAGCATTCCTACGGTATCCCGGAGTTGCACAATCTCATGGTCTAAGGAAATGATACTTGATATTAGAAAAGCTCTTAGCAAACGAACTACACGATCTTATGCTATGCTTAGGATTGGGTCTTGTCCATCACATCATTCTCCTAATGATGTGATCCCGTTATCAATGACATCCAATGTCCATGGTCAGGAAACCATAACCATCTATTGATCAACGAGCTAGTCAACTAGAGGCTCACTAGGGACATGTTTTGGTCTATGTATTCACACATGTATTACGGTTTCCAGTTAATACAATTATAGCATGAACAATAGACAATTATCATGAACAAGGAAATATAATAATAACCATTTTATTATTGCCTCTAGGGCATATTTCCAAAAGTCTCCCACTCGCACTAGAGTCAATAATCTAGTTCACATCACTATGTGATTGTAATGATTCCAACACCCATGGGGTTTGATCATATCTTGCTTGTGAGAGAGGTTATTAGTCAACGGGTCTGAACCTTTCAGATCCGTGTGTGCTTTACAAATCTCTACGTCATCTTGTAGATGCAACTACCACGTGCTATTTGGAACTATTCCAAATAATTGCTCTGCTATACGAATCCGGTTTACTACTTAGAGTCATCCGGATTAGTGTCAAAGTTTGCATCGACGTAACCCTTTACGATGAACTCTTTTACCACCTCCATAATCGAGGAAAATTCCTTAGTCCACTAGTTACTAAGGATAACTTTGAGCGATGTCCTGTGATCCATTCCTGGATCACTCTTGTACCCCTTGACTGACTCATGGCAAGACACACTTCGGGTGTGGCACACAACACAGCATACTGTAGAGCCTACGTCTAAAGCATAGGGGACGACCTTTGTCCTTTCTTTCTCTTCTGACGTGGTCAGGTCTTGAGTCTTACTCAATACTCACACCTTATAACACAACCAAGAACTCCTTTATTTTGAACTCGTTCAAAATCTTGTCACGGTATGTGTTCATTTGAAAGTACTATTAAGCGTTTTTGATCTATCCTTATAGATCTTGATGCTCAATGTTCAAGTAGCTTAATCTAGGTTTTCCATTGAAAAACACTTTTCAAATAACCCTATGTGCTTTCCAAAAATTCTACATCATTTCCGATCAACAATATGTCAACAACATATACTCATCAGAAATTCTATAGTGCTCCCACTCACTTCTTTGGAAAATACAAGTTTCTCATAAACTTTGTATAAACCCAAAATCTTTGATCATCTCATCAAAGAGTATATTCCAAGTCTGAGATGCTTACTCTAGTCTTTAGAAGGATCGTTGGAGCTTTGCATACTTGTTAGCATCTTTTAGGATTGACAAAACCTTCTGGTTGTATCACATACAACCTTTCCTCGAGAAAATTGTTGAGGAAATAATGTTTTGACATCCTATCTACAAGATTTAATAAATAATGTAGTAACTGCTAATATAATTCCAATAGACTCTTAGCATCGCTACGAGTGAGAAAGTCTCATCGTAGTCAACTCCTTGAACTTGTCGGAAAACATCTTAGCGACAAGTCGAGCTTTCTTAATGGTGACACATACCATTATTGTCTGTCTTCCCTTTTAGAATCCATCTGTACCCAACAGCCTTACGACCATCAAGTAGTTCTTCCAAAGTCTACACTTTTTTTCATACATGGATCCTCTCTCAGATTTTATGGCCTTGAGCCATTTGTCAGAATCCGGACCCACCATCGCTTCTCCATAGATCATAGGTTCATTGTTGTCCAACAACGTGACCTCTAAGAAAGGATTACTGTACCACTCAGAAGTTGTACGTACCCTTGTCGACCTACGAGGTTCGACAGTAACTTGATCTGAAGCTTCATGATCATCATCATTAGCTTCCTCTTCAACTGACGTAGGTGCCACGGAAACATCTTTCTGTGCCGCGCTACTCTCTGGTTGAAGTGAAGGTTCAATGACCTTATCAAGTTCTATCTTCCTCCCACTCAATTCTTTCGAGAGAAACTTTTCCTCGAGAAAGGACCCGTTTCTAGAAACAATCACTCATGCTTCCGAATCTGAGATAGGAGGTATACCCATCTGTTATGGGTGTCCTACGAAGATGCATTTATCCGCTTTGGGTTCGAGCTTATCAGGCTAAAACTTTTTTACGTAAGCGTCGCATCCCCAAAATTTTAAGGAACGACAACTTAGGTTTCTCTAAACCATAGTTCATACGGTGTCATCTCAACGGGATTACGTGGTTCCCTATTTAAAGTGAATGCGGTTGTCTCTAATGGCTAACCCATAAACGATAGTGGTAATTTGATAAGAGATATCATGGTATGCACCATATCCAATAGGGTGCAGCTATGATGTTTAGACACACCATCACACTATGGTGTTCCAGGTGGTATTGAAACAATTTCCACAATGTCTCAATTGTGTACCAAACTCGTAACTCAGATATTCATCTCTATGATCATATCATAGACATTTTATCGTGTTGTCACGATGATCTTCAACTTCACTCTGAAATTACTTGAACCTTTCAATAACTCAGACTTGTGTTTCATCATGTAAATATACTTAGCATCTACTCAAATTATCTGTGAAGTAAGAACATGACGATATCCACTGGGTGCCTCAACACTCATTGGACTGCACACATCAAAATGTATTACTTCCAACAAGTTGCTTTCTTGTTCCATCTCACTGAAAACGAGGCCTTTCAGTCATCTTGCCCATGTGGTATGATTTGCATGTCTCAAGTGATTCAAAATCAAGTGAGTCCGATCGATCCATCTGCATGGAGTTTCTTCATGCGTATATACCAATAGACATGGTTCACATGTCTCAAACTTTTCAAAAAACGAGTGAGTCCAAAGATCCATCAACATGGAGCTTCTTCATGCGTTTTATACCAATATGACTCAAATGGCAGTGCCACAAGTAGGTGGTACTATCATTACTATCTTATATCTTTTGGCATGAACATGTGTATCACTATGATCGAGATTCAATAAACCATTCATTTTAGGTGCAAGACCATTGAAGGTATTATTCAAATAAACAGAGTAACCATTATTCTCCTTAAATGAATAATTGTATTGCGATAAACATAATCCAATCATGTCTATGCTCAACGCAAACACCAAATAACAATTATTTAGGTTTAACACCAATCCCGATGGTAGAGAGAGCGTGCGATGTTTGATCACATCAACCTTGGAAACACTTCCAACACATATCGTCATCTCACCTTTAGCTAGTCTCCGTTTATTCCGTAGCCTTTTATTTCGAGTTACTAACACTTAGCAACCGAACCGGTATCTAATACCCTGGTGCTACGAGGAGTACTAGTAAAGTACACATTAATATAATGTGTATCCAATATACTTCTATCGACCTTGCCAGCCTTATCATCTACCAAGTATCTAGGGTAGTTCTGCTTCAGTGACTGTTCCCCTCATTACAGAAACACTTAGTCTCGGGTTTGGGTTCAACCTTGGGTTTCTTCACTAGAGCAGCAACTGATTTGCCGTTTCATGAAGTATCCCTTCTTGCCCTTGACCTTCTTGAAACTAGTGGTTTTACTAACCATCAACAATTGATGCTCCTACTTGATTTCTACTTTCGCGGTGTCAAACATCGCGAACAGCTTAAGGATCATCATATCTATCCCTGATATGTTATAGTTCATCACGAAGCTCTAGTAGCTTGGTGACAGTGACTTTGGAGAACCATCACTATCTCATCTAGAAGATTAACTCCCACTCGTTTCAAGCGATTGTAGTACTCAGACAATCTAAGCACATGCTCAACGATTGAGCTTTTCTCTCTTAGTTTGCAGGCTAAGAAACTTGTCGGAGGTCTCACACCTCTTGACGTGGGCACGAGCCTGAAATCCCAATTTCAGCTATTGGAACATCTCATATGTTCTGTGACGTTTCAAAAATGTCTTTGGCGCCTCAATTCTAAACCATTTAACATTACGCACTGAACTATCACGTAGTCATCAAAACGTGTATGTCAGATGTTCTCAACATCACAGACGACGCTCGGGGTTCAACACACCGAGCGGTGCATTAAGGACATAATCCTTCTGCGCAGCAATGAGGACAATCCTCAGTTTACGGACCCAGTCCGCATAATTGCTACTGTCAACTTTCAACTAAATTTTTCTCTAGGAACATATCTAAAACAGTAGAACCAAAGCGTAAGCTATGACATAATTTGCAAAGACTTTTTGACTATGTTCATGATAATTAAGTTCATCTAATCAAATTATTTAATGAACTCCCACTTAGATAGACATCTCTCTAGTCATCTAAGTGATACATGATCCGAATTGACTAGGCCGTGTCCGATCATCACGTGAGACAGACTAGTCATCAACGGTGAACATCTCCATGTTGATCGTATCTACCATACGACTCATGTTCGACCTTTCGATCTCTCGTGTTCCGAGCCCATGTCTATACTGAAGAAAATATGCCCTAGAGGCAATAATAAAGTTATTATTTATTTCATCATATCATGATAAATGTTTATTATTCATGCTAGAATTGTATTAACCGGAAACATAATACATGTGTGAATACATAGACAAACACAACGTCACTAGTATGCCTCTACTTGACTAGCTCATTAATCAAAGATGGTTATGTTTCCTAACCATAGACATGTGTTGTCATTTGATTAATGGGATCACATCATTAGGAGAATGATGTGATTGACATGACCCATTCCGTTAGCCTAGCACTTGATCGTAGTATATTGCTATTGCTTTCTTCATGACTTATACATGTTCCTATAACTATGAGATTATGCAACTCCCGTTTACCGGAGGAACACTTTGGGTGCTACCAAACGTCACAACGTAACTGGGTGATTATAAAGGAGTACTACAGGTGTCTCCAAAGGTACATGTTGGGTTGGCGTATTTCGAGATTAGGTTTTGTCACTCCGATTGTCGGAGAGGTATCTCTGGGCCCTCTCGGTAATGCACATCACTATAAGCCTTGCAAGCAATGTAGCTAATGAGTTAGTTACGGAATGATGCATTACATAACGAGTAAAGAGACTTGCCGGTAACGAGATTGAACTAGGTATTGGATACCGACGATCGAATCTCGGGCAAGTAACATACCGATGACAAAGGAAACAACGTATGTTGTTATGCGGTTTGACCGATAAAGATCTTCGTGGAATATGTAGGAACCAATATGGGCATCTAGGTTCCGCTATTGGTTATTGACCGAGAATAGTTCTAGGTCATGTCTACATAGTTCTCGAACCGTAGGGTCCGCACGCTTAACATTACGATGACAGTTTCATTATGAGTTTATAAGTTTTGATGTACCGAAGTTTGTTCGGAGTCCCGGATGTGATCATGGACATGACGAGGAGTCTCAAAATGGTCGAGACATAAAGATTGATATATTGGAAGCCTATGTTTGGACATCGGAAGTGTTCCGGGTGAAATCGGCATTTTACCGGAGTACCGGGGGGTTACCGGAACCCTCCCGGGGGTTATTGGGCCTTCATGGGCCATAAGGGAGAAGAGGAGAGGAGGCAAGAGGTGGGCCGCGCCCCCTCCCCTCCCTAGTCCGAATAGGACAAGGAGAGGGGGACGGCGCCCCCCCTTTCCTTCCCCTCTTCCTCCTCCTTCCCCCTTCTCCTACTCCAACTAGGAAAGAAGGGAGTCCTACTCCCGGTGGGAGTAGGACTCCCCCTTGGCGCGCCCTCCTTGGCCGGCCGCCCCCTCCCCCTTGGCTCCTTTATATACGGGGGCAGAGGGGCACCCTAGAACACACAAGTTGATCTACAGATCGTTCCTTAGCCGTGTGCGGTGCCCCCTCCACCATATTCCACCCCGGTCATATCGTCGCGGAGTTTAGGCGAAGCCATGCGCCGGTAGAACATCATCATCATCACCACGCCGTCGTGTTGACGGAACTCATCCCCGACACTTTGCTGGATCGGAGCCCGGGGATTGTCATCGAGCAGAACATGTGCTGAACTCGGAGGTGCAGTACGTTCGGTACTTGGATCGGTCGGATCGTGAAGACGTACGACTACATCAATCGCGTTGTCATAACGCTTCCGCTTACGGTCTATGAGGGTACGTGGACAATACTCTCCCCTCTCGTTGCTATGCCATCACCATGATCTTGCATGTGCAAAGGAAATTTTTTGAAATTACTACGTTCCCCAACATGTACATGCTAGGCTCGTCAAGTCAACATAAGTGTTTTGCATGTGTAAATCTGGCTTACACCCGTTGTATGCGAATGTTAGAATCTATCACACCCGATCATCACGTGGTGCTTCAAAACAACGAACCTTCACAACGGTGCACAGTCAGGGGGAACACTTTCTTTAAATTTTAGTGAGGGATCATCTTATTTATGCTACCGTAGTTCTAAGCAAATAAGATGTAAACATGAAAAACATCACATGCAAATCATAAAGTGACATGATATGGCCAATATCATCTTGCGCCTTTGATCTTCATCTTCGAGGCGCGACATGATCACCATCGTCACCGGCATGACACCATGATCTCCATCATCGTGTCTTCATGAAGTTGTCTCGCCAACTATTACTTCTACTACTTGGGCTAACGGTTAGCAATAAAATAAAGTAATTACATGGCGTTTTCATTGACACGCAGGTCATACAATAAATTAAGACAACTCCTATGGCTCCTGCCGATTGTCATACTCATCGACATGCAAGTCGTGATTCCTATTACAAGAACATGATCAATCTCATACATCACATATCATTCATCACATCCTTTTGGCAATATCACATCATATATCATACCCTGCAAAAACAAGTTAGACGTCCTCTAATTGTTGTTGCATGTTTTACGTGGTTGCTATGGGTTCCTAGCAAGAACGTTTCTTACATACACAAAAGCCACAACGGTGATATGCCAATTGCTATTTACCCTTCATAAGGACCCTTTTCATCAATCCGATTCGACTAAAGTGGGAGAGACAGACACCCGCTAGCCACCTTATGCATCAAGTGCACGTCAGTCGGTGGAACCTGTCTCACGTAAACGTACGTGTAAGGTCGGTCCAGGCCGCTTCATCCCACAATGCCACCGAATCAAGATAAGACTAGTAACGCTAAGCAAATTGGACAAATCATCGCCCACAACTACTTGTGTTCTACTCATGCATAGAATCTACGCATAGACCTAGCTCATGACGCCCTGTTGGGGAACGTAGCAATAATTCAAAAAAAAATCCTACATTTCACCAAGATCAATCTAGGAGATGCTAGCAACGAGAGAGAGAGATATTGCATCTTCATACCTTTGAATATCGCTAAGCGGAAGCATTACAAGCACGCGGATGATGGAGTCGTACTCATGGTGATTCAAATCGTGGAAGATCGATCTAGCGTCAAACGGACGGCGCCTCCGCGTTCAACACATGTACAACCCGGGGACGTCTCCTCCTTCTTGATCCAGCAAGGGGAGAGAAGAAGTTGAGGGGGAGCTCCAGCAGCACGACGGCATGGTGGTGGAGCTTGTGGATTTTCTGCAGGGCTTCGCCAAGCTCTACGGAGGAGGAGGAGGAGGTGTTGGAGGAGGGAGGGGCTGTGCCCAGGGAAGGGGTGCGACTACCCTCTCTCTCCCTCACTATAAATAAGGGGAAGGGGGGAGGAGGAGGCGCCCTAGTGTTTCCCTAGGGGAGGGGCGGTGGCCACAGGGGAAACCCTAGATGGGTTTGGGCGCCCCCACCCCTAGGAAACTTGGCCCCCAAGCCGGGAGGGGAGGCGCCCCCACCTCTCCAGGTTACGTGAGATGGGGTGGGAGGGGCGCACAGCCCCTTAGTGGGCTGATGTGTGATAACCCACAAGTGTAGGGGATCGCAACAGCTTTCAAGGGTAAAGTATTCAACCCAAATTTATTGATTCGACACAAGGGGAGCCAAAGAATATTCTTAAGTATTAGCAGTTGAGTTGTCAATTCAACCACACCTGGATAACTTAGTATCTGTAGCAAAGTATTTAGTAGCAAAGTGGTATGATAATAAAAGTAACAGTGGCAAAAGTAACGATAGCAGTTTTGTAGTAATTGTAACAGTAGCAACGGAAAAGTAAATAAGCGAAACACAAGATGTGAAAAGCTCGTAGGCATTGGATCAGTGATGGATAATTATGTCGGATGCGATTCCTCATGTAATAGCTATAACATAGGGTGACATAGAACTAGCTCCAATTCATCAATGTAATGTAGGCATGTATTCCGAATATAGTCATACGTGCTTATGGAAAAGAACTTGCATGACATCTTTTGTCCTACCCTCCCGTGGCAGCGGGGTCCTAGCGGAAACTAAGGGATATTAAGGCCTCCTTTTAATAGAGAACCGGAACAAAGCATTAGCACATAGTGAATACATGAACTCCTCAAACTACGGTCGTCACCGAGAAGTATCCCAATTATTGTCACTTCGGGGTTGTCAGGTCATAACACATAATAGGTGACTATAGACTTGCAAGATAGGATCAAGAACTCACATATATTCATGAAAACATAATAGGTTCAGATCTGAAATCATGGCACTCGGGCCCTAGTGACAAGCATTAAGCATAGCAAAGTCATAGCAACATCAATCTCAAGACATAATGGATACTAGCGATCAAACCCTAACAAAACTAACTTGATTACATGGTAAATCTCATCCAACCCATCACCGTCTAGCAAGCCTACGATGGAATTACTCACGCACGGCGGTGAGCATCATGAAATTGGTGATGGAGGATGGTTGATGATGACGACAACGACGAATCCCCCTCTCCGGAGCCCCGAACGGACTCCAGATCAGCCCTCCCGAGAGAGATTAGGGCTTGGCGGTGGCTCCGTATCGTAAAACGCGATGAAACTTTCTCTCTGATTTTTCTCTCCGCGAAACGGAATATATGGAGTTGGAGTTGAGGTCGGTGGAGCAGCAGGGGGCCCACGAGATAGGGGGTGTGCCCGGGGGGAGGGCGCGCCCCCACCCTCGTGGACAGGGTGTGGGCCCCCTGGTCTTGATCGTTTGGTCATTATTTTTTATATTTTCCAAAACTAATCTCCGTGGATTTTCAGGTCATTCCGAGAACTTTTGTTTTCTGCACATAAAATAACATCATGGCAGTTCTGCTAAAAACAGCGTCAGTCCGGGTTAGTTTCATTCAAATCATGCAAGTTAGAGTCCAAAACAAGGGCAAAAGTGTTTGGAAAAGTAGATACGTTGGAGACGTATCAACTCCCCCAAGCTTAAACCTTTGCTTGTCCTCAAGCAATTCAGTTGATAAACTGAAAGTGATAAAGAAAAACTTTTACAAACTCTATTTTCTCTTGTTGTTGTAAACATGTAAAGCCAGCATTCAAGTTTCAGCAAGTATTATGAACTAACCATACTCATAATAACACCTTGGTCTCAAATTACTCATATCAATTGCATAATCAGCTAGTGAGCAATAATAATGAATCTCGGATGACAACACTTTCTCAAAATAATCATAATATGATATAACAAAATGGTATCTCGCTAGCCCTTTCTGAGACCGCAAAACATAAATGCAGAGCACCTTTAAAGATCAAGGACTGACTAGACATTGTAATTCATGGTAAAAGAGATCCAGTCAAGTCATACCCAATATAAACCAATAGTAATGAATGCAAATGACAATGTGCTCTCCAGCGGGTGCTTTTTAATAAGAAGGTGATGACTCAACATAGAAGTAAATAGATAGGCCCTTCGCAGAGGGAAGTAGGGATTTGTAAAGGTGCCAAAGCTCGATTTTAAAATAGAGAGGAATAACATTTCGAGCGGCATACTTTCACTATCAACGCAACAACTATGAGATGGCTGTATCTTCCATACTACAGGCATTATAGGCAGTTCCCAAACAGAATGGTAAAAGTTTATACTCCCCCACCACCAACAACCATCAATCCATGGCTTGCTCGAAACAACGAGTGCCTCCAACTAACAACAGCCCTAGGGGAGTTTTGTTTAATTATATTGATCTGCTTTGATCTTTTTGGATCATGGGACTGGGCATCCCGGTTACCGGCCCTTTCTCGTGAATGACGAGCGGATTCCACTCCTCTTGAGAATAACCCACCTAGCATGGAAGATATAGGCAGCCCTATTTGAAACATGAGCTGCTCGAGCATACAAAACAGAATATCATTTGAAGGTTTGGAGTTTGGCACATACAAATTTACTTGGAACGGCAGGTAGATACCGTATATAGGAAGGTATGGTGGACTCATTGGAATAACTTTGGGGTTTATGGAGTTTGGATGCACAAGCAGTATTCCCGCTTAGTACGAAGGCTAGCAAAAGACTAGGAAGCAACCAACTGAGAGAGCGACAATAGTCATAAACATGCATTAAAATTAATTCACACCAAATACAAGCATGAGTAGGATATAATCTACCATGAACATAAATATCGTGAAGGCTATGTTGATTTGTTTCAACTACATGCGTGAACATGTGCCAAGTCGAGTCACTCAATTCGTTCAAAGGAGGATACCATCTCATCATACCACATCGTAATCATTTTAATAGCATGTTGGCACGCAAGGTAAACCATTATAACTCATAGCTAATCAAGCATGGCACAAGCAACTATAATCTCTAAATGTCATTGCAAATATGTTTACTTCATAATAAGCTGAATCAGGAACGATGAACTCATCATATTTACAAAAACAAAAGAGGTCGAGTTCATACCAGCTTTTCTCATCTCAATCAGTCCATCATATATCGTCATTATTGCCTTTCACTTGCACAGCCGAACGATGTGTATAATAATAATAGTGCACGTGCATTGGACTAAGCTGGAATCTGCAAGCATTCAACTCAAGAGAGAAGACATAGTAATATAGGCTCTAAGTTAAATAAACAATCATGCATATGAGAGCCACTAAACATTTTCAATATGGTCTTCTACTCTCGACCCCCAAAGGAAAGAAAAGAAAATAAAACTATTTACACGGGAAAGCTCCCAACAAATAAGAAGAAGAACGAGAAATCTTTTTGGGTTTTTATTTTAATTTCTACTACAAGCATGGAAATTAAACTAACTATTTTTTTGGTTTTTCTTAAAGTTTATCAAACACACAAGAAGAAAGCTAGAAAAAGAAAATTAAACTAACATGGATAATACAATGAAAAAGTATGAGCACCGACAACTAGAATAGTGTGTGAACATGAATGTAAAGTTGGTGAGAAATATGTACTCCCCCAAGCTTAGGCTTTTGGCCTAACTTGGTCTATTGCCACAGACCACGGCTACTCTATACTGAGAAGTGTAATCAGGATTCCACTGGCTGGTCATCTCCTCTGGATCCCACTGGTAAGATGATGCACGATAAGGGTCCAGTGAGGGTTATGGCTCAGGCTCAGGTTCTGGAGTGGATGCTTGGCCTCGATGAGCGTACACCGCTCCCGACGTGACAAGAAAATTATCTGTAGTCAAATCAAACAACAGAGGCGCAGGCAGAATAATAGTCTCATTGTGTTTCTTATTAAATCTCAGGTTATACAGAAGCATCTTATCTTCGTTGTTAATAATAAACACATGCGCTACTATGCTCCTGTAATCTAAAATGTAAGGAGGCGATATTGTCTCCTCTTTCTCATGGTGCCTAATAGGTATCTCAAAATGTCTAGCAAGACGTGCAACATAGATACCTCCAAAGATGGGGCCTTTTGTACAATTCAGGCTTTGCCGTTTAGCAATAACGACACCCATACTAAAACTATTATCACCAAACAAGGCATGGTGAAGAATAATAATATCAGGAACATTGAAGTTTCCACTATTTCCACGACCAATTAAGCATCTACTAGCAAATATGGCAAAGTAGCGTAAAACAGGAAAGTGTATGCTAGACATTCTTGCATCGGAACCCTTCTTTGGATCCCCTACAGTGATAGTGTTAACAAAGCCATCCACATCTTTACGATGTGGTTCCTCTAATTTTCCCTCAAAGGGTATCCTACATACCACGCAAAAATTACGTAAAGACATTTCCCTAAATTCATCGTATAAATGAAATGATACTGAAGGCGGTGACTTCTTAGGATAATAATAAAAGTTTTGCATGAAAGTATTGGTGAGTAAGAGATACTGATCGATCCGGTCGTGGAGGAAATCGGTGAGGCCTGCATTCTCGATCAAAGAATAAAAGTCTTCATAAATTCCAGCTTCTCTCAAGAAATTGTCACAGGGCCATTCACACGGTCGTACTTCCGCTATGCGAGGAAGATTATATTTGGCCTTTTCCTTCTCTTTAGCTTGTTTTTCCTGGGAGCCTTGGCTAGAAGAGCCCCTCAAAAATCTCCTTAACATTTTCTGATTTTTTTTGAAATTTTAGTAACTTCAAAATAAAAGTAAACAAAACTAAACAAGATTGATAGCAACTACTCCTACTAGTGCCTAGAGCCTATATCATGCATTAGAATTACTTGGGACCTCATAAATTTAACATGCAAGCTCAAGAACATGGTCATCTATGCAGCAAAAATTTGCAATGAATAAAGCACTAGAACAAAAACTAATTGGACCAATGGAGGAGTCACATACCAAGCAACAATCTCCCGAAGCAGTTTTGTGAATGGAGCTTTGAGCAAGGAGATCGAAAATCGCAGCAAAATGAGCTAGAACTCGTGCTTGAGCTGGATGGGGATTTTTTTGGGAAGAAGATGGAGTGTGTGGGTGCAGGAATAAGTGGAGGGGGGCTACCTTGGGCCCACGAGATAGGGGGACGTGCCCTCCACCCTCGTGGCCAGGTGCTTGCCCCTCCTGCAGTGTTTTCAGTGCCTAAAATCCTCAAATGTTCCATAAAAAATCATACTAAATTTGCAGGGCATTTGGAGCACTTTTATTTTCGCGATATTTTTTATTGCATGGATAATTCAGAAAACAGATGGATAATACTATTTTTTCTTTATTTATTCTAAATAACAGAAAGTAAAAAGAGGGTACAGAAGGTTGTGCCTTCTAGTTTCATCCATCTCGTGATCATCAAAATGAATCCACTAACAAGGTTGATCAAGTCTTGTTAACAAACTCATTCCGAATAACACGGAACCGGAGAAATTTCGAATAACACTAGGTTACCTCAACGGGGATATGAACATCCCCAATAATAAGAATATCATACTTTTTCTTGACAGTAGGAAGAGGAAATTCAAAACCTCCAATAATGATAGTTGGAACTTTCCCAATAGAATTGATGCTATGAACTTGAGGTTGTTTTCTCGGAAAGTGTACTATATGCTCATTACCATTAACATGAAAAGTGACATGGCCTTTGTTGCAATCAATAACAGCCCCTGCAGTATTAAAAAAAAGTCTACCAAGGATAATCGACATACTATCGTCCTTGGGAATATCAAGAATAACAAAGTCCGTTAAGATAGCGACATTCGCAACCACAACAGGCACATCCTCACAAATACCGACAGGTATGGCAGTTGATTTGTCAGCCATTTGCAAAGATATTTCAGTAGGTGTCAACTTATTCAGTTCAAGTCTACAATATAAAGAGAGGGGCATAACACTAACACCGGCTCCAAGATCACATAAAGCAGTTTTAACATAATTTCTTTTAATGGAGCATGGTATAGTAGGCACCCCTGGGTCTCCAAGTTTCTTTGGTATTCCACCCTTAAAAGTGTAATTAGCAAGCATGGTGGAAATTTCAGCTTCCGGTATCTTTCTTTTATTTGTAATGATATCCTTCATATACTTAGCATAAGGATTTACTTTGAGCATATCAGTTAAACACATACGTAAGAAAATAGGTCTAATCATTTTAGCAAAGCGCTCAAAATCCTCATCATCCTTTGTCCTGGATGGTTTAGGAGGAAAGGGCATGGGTTTCTGAACCCATGGTTCTCTTTCTCTACCGTGCTTCCTAGCAACAAAATCTCTCTTATCATAACGTTGATTCTTTGATTGTGGGTTATCAAGATCAACAACAGGTTCAATCTCTACATCATTATTTTTGCTAGGTTGAGCATCAACATGAACATTATCATTAACATTATCACTAGGTTCATGTTCATCACCTGATTGTGTTTCAGCATCAGAAATAGAAATATCATTGGGATTCTCAGGTGTGTCTACAACAAGTTCACTAGAAGCATGCAAAGTCCTATCATTTTTATTTTTCTTCTTTTTGGAAGAACTAGGTGCCTCTAAATTATTTCTCTGAGAATCTTGCTCGATTCTCTTAGGGTGGCCTTCAGGATACAAATGTTCCTGAGTCATTCTACCAGTTCTAGTAGCCACTCTAACAGCAAAGTTAGGTTTATTATTTAATTCATCGAGCAAATCATTTTGAGCTTTAAGTACTTTCTCAGCTTGAGTGGCAACCTTAGAAGTATATTTGCTAATGAGTTTAAGTTCGCCTTTAACTCTAGCCATATAATCACTCAAGCGTCCTATCTCAAAAGCATTATTCTTTAACTCTCTACCAACATATGCATTAAAACTTTCTTGTCTAGCCATAAAATCATCAAATTCATCTAAGCATGGGCTATGAAATTTTAGTAGACGGAATTTCAACTTTATCATATCTAGGGAGAGAATTTACATTTACTACCTGTGTCGGGTTATCAAGACAATGTGGTTCTTCAACAGGCGGTATATTAAGACCATGTATTTCTTCAATAGGAGGTAAATTCTTAACATCTTCAGCTTTAGTACCTTTTTCTTTCATTGATTTCTTTGCCTCTTGCATATCTTCAGGACTGAGAAATAAAACACCTCTCTTTTTCGGAGTGGGTTTAGGAATAGGCTCAGGAGTTGGCTCAATTGGTTCAGGAATTGCCTCAGGAATTGGCTTAGGGAGAGTCCAATTATTTTCATTAGTCAACATATTATTCAATAGTAATTCAGCTTCGTCGACTGTTCTTTCCCTGAAAACACAACCAGCACAACTATCCAAGTAGTCCTTGGAAGCATCGGTTAGTCCATTATAAAAGATATCAAGTATTTCATTTTTCTTAAGAGGATGATCAGGCAAAGCATTAAGTAATCAGAGAAGCCTCCCCAAGCTTGTGGGAGACTCTCTTCTTTGATTTGCACAAAATTATATATTTCCCGCAAGGCAGCTTGTTTCTTATGAGTAGGGAAATATTTAGCAGAGAAGTAATAAGTTATATCCTGGGGACTACGCACACAACCAGGATCAAGAGAATTAAACCAAGTCTTAGCATCACCCTTTAATGAGAACAGAAATATCTTAAGGATATAATAATAGCAAGACTTCTCATCATTAGTAAACAGGGTGGCTATATCATTCAACTTGGTAAGATGTGCCACAACAGTTTCAAATTCAAGGCCATAAAAAGGATCAGATTCAACCAAAGTAATTATTTCAGGATCAACAGAGAATTCATAATCCTTATCAGTAACACAGATAGGTGAAGTAGGAAAAGCAGGGTCACGTTTCATTCTAGCATTAAGAGATTGCTGCTTCCATTTAGCTAATAATTTCTTAAGATCATATCTATCTTTGCAAGCAAAGATAGCTCTAGGAGCTTCCTCAACCATAACATAACCCTCAGGAACAACAGGTAATTCATAATTAGGGGGAGAACTTTCATCATCACTATCATCAACAATAGCATCTTCAATAATTTCATTCTCTATAACCCTAGCAAGTTGTTCATCAAGAAATTCACCTAATGGCAAAGTAGTATCACGCACAGAAGTAGTTTCATCATAAGTATCATGCATAGCAGAAGTGGAATCATCAATAAAATGCGACATATAAGAATTCATAGTAGTAGCTGGTTTAGGTGTCACAAGCTTACTCAAAACAGAAGGAGAATCTAGTGCAGAGCTAGATGGCAGTTCCTTACATCCCCTCGTAGTTGAGGGAAAAATCTTGGTTCTTTCATCTTTCAAGTTCCTCATAGTGATCAACAGATATAAATCCCAAGTGACTCAAAGGATAGGGCTATGCTCCCCGGCAACGGCGCCAGAAATTAGTCTTGATAACCCACAAGTGTAGGGGATCGCAACAGCTTTCGAGGGTAAAGTATTCAACCCAAATTTATTGATTCGACACAAGGGGAGCTGTCGGTGTCAAAACCGGCGGATCTCGGGTAGGGGGTCCCGTACTGTGCGTCTAGGCGGATGGTAATAGGAGACAAGGGACACGATGTTTTTACCCAGGTTCGGGCCCTCTCGATGGAGGTAAAACCCTACTCCTGCTTGATTGATATTGATGATATGGGTAGTACAAGAGTGGATCTACCACGAGATCAAGGAGGCTAAACCCTAGAAGCTATCCTATGGTATGATTGTTGTTCGTCCTATGGACTAAAACCCTCTGGCTTATATAGACACCGGAGAGGGCTAGGGTTACACAGAGTCGGTTACAATGGTAGGAGATCTACATATCTGTATTGCCAAGCTTGCCTTCCACGCCAAGGAAAGTCCCATCCGGACACGAGACGAAGTCTTCAATCTTGTATCTTCATAGTCTTGGAGTCCGGCCAATGATGATAGTTCGGCTATCCGGACACCCCCTAGTCCAGGACTCCCTCAGTAGCCCCTGAACCAGGGCTTCAATGACGACGAGTCCTGTGCGCATATTGTCTTCGGCATTGCAAGGCGGGTTCCTCCTCCGAATAATTCATAGAAGATTTTGAACGCCAGGTGTCGGTGTCAAAACCGGCGGATCTCGGGTAGGGGGTCCCGAACTGTGCGTCTAGGCGGATGGTAACAAGAGACAAGGGACACGATGTTTTTACCCAGGTTCGGGCCCTCTCGATGGAGGTCAAACCCTACTCCTGCTTGATTTATATTGATGATATGGGTAGTACAAGAGTGGATCTACCACGAGATCAAGGAGGCTAAACCCTAGAAGCTAGCCTATGGTATGATTGTTGTTATGTCCTATGGACTAAAACCCTCCGGTTTATATAGACACCGGAGAGGGCTAGGGTTACGCAGAGTCGGTTACAATGGTAGGAGATCTACATATCCGTATTGCCAAGCTTGCCTTCCACGCCAAGGAAAGTCCCATCCGGACATGGGACGAAGTCTTCAATCTTGTATCTTCATAGTCTTGGAGTCCGACCGATGATGATAGTTCGGCTATCCGGACACCCCCTAGTCTAGGACTCCCTCAGTAGCCCCTGAACCAGGCTTCAATGACGACGAGTCCGGCGCGCATATTGTCTTCGTCATTGCAAGGCGGGTTCCTACTCCGAATAATTCGTAGAAGATTGTGAACACCAGGATAGTGTCCGACTCTGCAAAATAAATTCCACATACCACCGTAGAGAGAATAATATTTACACAAGCTCAATCTGCTGACGTATTTTGTGGCACGACGTCACCCCACAACCAAGCTTTTACTCGAATCGTTTTTATTATACCACCTCAGCGCGTTTAGCGAAGCAGTTTCCTTGGCACGTCTTGTCGAAGCAGAGACCGTGTTCCCCTTATTCCGGGATTCCCATATATACGGACGTGGGTAACCCAACCGCGCCATTGATTGCGGCGCTTGGGAGATAAGCGAGTTTTACCAGGCCGGTGGGGACGCATAGTTTTCGTCCGCCCATATATAAGGGGATAAGGATCCACCTTTTTTACCTACGCCTTCTTCCTCCTTTGCTTATCCATCTCCACGCACTCGAGCTCCAGCGCCCAAGTCCGCACATCTCACCTCGACCTTCTCCAGCCATGTCCGGAGCGGGAGGCAAGTGGATGGCCTCCTCCGTTACGGAGGGGCACATCAAGAAGCTGCGCGACGCCAGACATCTGTCCAGCGACATCGCGCACCGGCTCCCCGACGAGGGGCAGCTCATCCCCACCCCCGGGCCCCATGAGAGGGTGGTATTCCTTCCCCATTTCCTCCGCGGACTGGGCTTCCCGCTCCACCCCTTTGTCTGAGGGCTCATGTTCTACTACGGCCTGGATTTCCACGATATGGCCCCAAATTTTATCCTCAATATCTCGGCGTTTATCGTCGTGTGCGAGGCCTTCCTCTGCATCCAGCCCCACTTCGGCTTGTGGCTAAAGACCTTCAATGTCAAGCCGAAGGTTGTGAAGGGCAGCCAAGCGGAGTGCGGAGGCGCCATGGTGGGAAAAATGCCCAACGTCACTTAGCTCGAGGGTGCCTTCGTGGAATCCATCAAAGGGTGGCAATCGGGGTGGTTCTACATCACCGAGCCGCGTGACCCTAAATGGGCAGCGGCCCCCGAATTCAGATCTGGCATCCCCCTGCAGCTCACCTCCTGGAAAGAGAAGGGCCTGCTATGGGGTAGTTCGGAAGAGCTGACCGGACTCCAGTCCTGTCTCCAAACCCTGGTGAACAAGAAGCTCAAGCTTGTCAATGTAATCCAGGTCATGCTCATCCGCCGGATTCTCCCCTGCCAGCAACGGGACTTCAATTTGTGGGAGTTTGATCCGGCACAGCACCGGTCCTTGAGCGGGCTCTTCGACACTATGTACGAAGCTGCCTGGAGGGTGCTGTTCAAGGGCGCCGAAGCTCCCGCATCCGCTACCGAAGATTGCGGATTCAGCTCGCAGCGTCCGGCTTGCGAGGTAAGCCATGTTATCCTTTATGGGACACTTGCTTTTCATGTTTTGACTTTATGCGGGATCTAAAACTCCCAATACCTTTAACAGGCCTGGCAGGCGACATCCGGACAGGTTAACTGTCCGGCTCCCCTTCCAGAGGACCCAGTAGATGCCCATTTGACAGGGCTGCTGGTCCCGGCACTTTACGTAGTGCCGGAGAAGAAGGCCAAGAAGAAGGCCACGGGAACCCGAAGGAGTTCCCGGCGTCAGGTGGTATCGAACTCATCGTCCGATGACTCCGAGGCGGACTCCTCCCACGAGGACGAGGAGGAGAAGAAAGAGGCCTCTCCCCCAGCGGGGGGAGACAAGAAGAGGAAGGCCTCCCCAATGAGGGAGGCCGAAGGGTCCAAGAAGGGAAGGACCCATCCCCCGGACTATTCCACCAACATCGGCGACGGCGACGAGGAGTGGCCCACAAGGGCCAAGCCCCTGGTGAGATCGTAAGTATCCGGACTCCTAGATGATTTACAATTTTTCTTTTTGTCACATGGTGTCTTTCTAATGCCGCATACAACCCTGTAGTCCACCCAAGGACGATCTTCCCGCTTCGTCGAGCGGGTCCTTGGGCACGTCGGATATGGATTCTCTTCCGACCGCCTCCACCCCCCGTGACGCTGAAAACGCCAAGGTGGGATCCCGGGAACGGACCCACCAGGAGGAGGAGGCCCCGGAGGTGCCGCAGGGCAACCTCCCGGACTTTGCACCGGACTCCGCACTGGAACCTGCAGTGGTTCCGGAGTCCGGCGGGCGGCCCCTCCGTAAGAAGGGCAAGACTGTGACACCGGCGGCCTTCGTCCAACCGGAGGCACCGGATAACTTGCTTGAGGTGCTCAACGGCGCTTCCATCGAAGAAGAACACCACACTGTCATGAGTGTGGTGATTCAGAAGGTTCAGCTCGCCAAGAGCGGGCTGACCGAGGCCTGCAGCAGCCTTCTAACAGGCTTTGAGGTAAGAATTTTAAGATATGTAATAGAATACCGCATAGACAGTAGCCCCAGATGCTCGGTTTGGTGTTCGGAAAGAAAAGTCGGACTGAGGATCTAAAAAGATATACGCAGGAGTCTAAAAAATATGTCAATATGGGATTGCAGGCTGCGCTGCTGACCTCTGCCGCACTGACTGCGGAGGTCAATGCTTTGAAGCAGAGCCTCGAGCAGTCCGAGAGCGAGCTCGGCCATGCCAAGAAGCAGCTCGAGGACAAGGAAGGTGAGTAACACCATATTAAAGTTGTACCTTACAGAAAAGGATTTGGTTTCAAGAGAAATAACAAGGATAACGTGGGTACTCCAGGGGCTACGAACGAGGTGGCAACCCTGAAGGAGGCGATGTCCGTGGCCGAACGCAATGCGGCTACGGAACGAGCCGAGCGAGAGAAGCAGGAGGCACGGGTGGCGGAGGTACAGCAAGAGCTCCAGGCTCTCGTGGAAAAGCACAAGAGTTTGGAGCGTGACTCGAAGACTCGAGAGTCCGAGCTTCCGTCGGCTCTTGAGAATGCCAAGGCCGCTAAGGCCGATGCCCACAAGGCCCTCCAGGAAATCGAGGATTTGAAGAAAATAGCGGCGGGTAAGGCATTCTTCATGCAAAGCAAGCATGTTAAAGTGAATTACCTGTTACTTACCTGAATTCGGAGCTCTCCAGGAACGTTCGCAGATCTGCCCTGCAGCGTGTTCGATGCTGCCGCTTTCTACAGGGCCGAGGAGGGGAGCTCGACGGAGAAGGTCTTCTGGTCTCAGTATGCTGAGGCCGAACATCCGGTGCCCCTTAGCGACCAGCTAAAGCAGCTAGTCGAGCTCCACAAGGTGGCCGAACAGGCCATGAAGGGCCTCATAGTTCGGCTGTGGCCCAAGGAGACCATGCCTAGGAGCTACTTCGGTCTGGTGCGGCGGCTGGTGGATGCTTGTCCATGGGTTGAAGTCATCAAGCACTCCGCCTGCATTGAAGGTGCCCGTCGGGCCCTTGCCCGTGCTAAGGTGCAATGGGGCAAGATGGACGCAGAGAAGCTTGTGACGGACGCGCCACCGCCGGGCAAGGAGTATCGTACGCCTGAGATGTATTATAAGGGTGTCCTGAAGGGTGCCCGCATTATTGCGGGTGAGTGCTCCAAAGATGCAATATTTGAGTAGACTCGCATTTTTGTTATCCTGTGCGCTGAAAACTTTGTTCATATGCGCTAAGCAACGCTTGTTAATTTAAAATATTACCTTCTGTGCGGCCGTTTATCAAATCTGAGAGATGGCAAGTCGTCGGCTTCAGCCCCCATGCCACGAGTGCTGGGGTGTTCGGGATAAACTTGAGCGCTCTTGTTCCCATTTTTGGGTCCATCTAGGGAGGCGCTCAACACAACGAACAAGGCAACCGGACTTATAGTGCTTGAACACTCTCACTTAGCCATAGAATTCTATAATTTTAAATTTCGGCGAAGCCCCTAGTGTTCGGAAGACCGAGTTCGGGGCGCTATCCACGCCTGGGCCGGACAAAGCCGGTTCCTCGCTATAAGCGGCATAAGTCTTTAGGGACTCGAAAAAACCTCTCGAACAGCAACCGGCTCTCGCCTCATCATGACGGTCAGTTTTAGCTTTCTCCACTGAGGTGCTCGCCCAGCTCAACTGGGGCACAATCGCAGTGGTTCTCCCAGTGCTACCTTAGCCGATATAACGGAACGTAAGGTACCAAAACACGAGAGCCGGGCAAACCCAACTATTGACCCAAGACATGATTCGGAGCCGATGCATATAATGCTATAAGTTCGGGGTGCCGCACTTGTGAAAGTGTTCGGACTTATCACACCATAATGTGGGGAACTTGAGCCCCTGGTGTATTTAGCCGTACCAAAGTGTACGGATGCAACATGTCATAAATGAACATATGTATAAGAAAGGAATGCAATTATAAGCAAAAAAGCGATGCATTGTTTATTCAAGAAGTACTGTCGTGAATGAAGAACGATACAAATAGTGCGGTAAGCAAGGGATGGGACTATTAAACATGTCCCCCTCCAGGGGTAGGCTGTGGAGTGGTGTATAAAACAGGTATAATGCTCATAATGGAGACCACCTGGATACTCGTCGTAGCTTTTCTCCTTCCCTGGCTGTTGCATCGTGAGTTCGGCGGGTCTGCTGCCGGACAGGGCCTCTGGTAAATGGAGTCCTGTGGATAAGAAAAAAGGAAAAAAAGATGACACACTTGGGAGCCCCTGGTGTGGTTGAGCCGCACTCTGGGCCTGTCGTGGTCTTGCCCCTCCCCCTACACCCATGGTATCTCCAGAGCGTAATGATGTACGTGAAGTATCGGTCTTGCAATTTTGCAAGGGCTAGGGTTGGGGCCGCATTGCTACGCGTGCTCGGAACGTGCTAGGTGGTCTTGTTGTAGGTTACTTCGAGCACGTTTAGCAGTGTCCGGTCGCTTAACGGCCGGACTCGAGAATTGCCTTAGGAGGCTGCTCTGTACTTCTGCCGCGAGAGCCGCTGTATGTTCCTCCGTTCGGAGAGAGCGTTCAGTGTTTCCGTTGACCGTGATGATTCCTGGAGGGCCTGGCATCTTGATCTTGAGGTATGTGTAGTGCGGCACCGCGTTGAACTTTGCAAACGCGGTCCGTCCGAGCAGAGCATGATAGCCGCTGCGGAACGGAACTATGTCGAAGATTAACTCCTCGCTTCGGAAGTTATCCGGGGATCCGAAGACCACTTCCAGTGTAATTGAGCCTGTACAATTGGCCTCTACACCTGGTATGACGCCTTTGAAGGTCATCTTTGTTGGTTTAATCCTTGAGGGGTCTATGCCCATCTTGCGCACTGTATCCTGGTAAAGCAGGTTCAGGCTGCTGCCGCCGTCCATCAGGACTCTAGTGAGGTGAAACCCATCGACGATTGGGTCTAGGACCAATGCGGCGAATCCGCCATGGCAGATTCTGGTGGGGTGGTCCCTTCGATCAAAAGTGATCGGGCAGGAGGACCATGGGTTGAACTTCGGGCCGACTGGCTCCATCGCATATACATAACTGAGTGCACGCTTCCGCTCCCTTTTGGGTATGTGGGTTGCGTATATCATGTTCACCGTCCGCACTTGTGGGGGGAAACCCTTCTGTCCTCTATTGTTTAGTGGTCGGGTCTCTTGTAATCGCTATGCAGCCCCTTATCATTGTTTTCGGCAATTAACTTGCCTGCCTGCTTGAATACCCAACAATCCCTGTTGGTGTGATTAGCTGACTTTTCGGGGGTGCCGTGTATCTGGCAAGAGCGGTCGAGTATTCGGTCCAAATTGGACGGACCCGAAGTAGTTCTTTTGAATGGCTTTTTCCGCTGACCGGGTTTGGAGCCTCTGAATCCGGCATTGATTGCCGTATCCTCAGTGTTATCGCCGTTAACGCGGCGCTTGTTCTTGTAGCGACGTGACCTGCCATTGCGGTCCTTGGTATCCGGACTGCCAGAATTTTTGCTGAGGTTGTTACTGCGGGCTAGCCAGCTATCCTCTCCCGCGCAGAAGCGGGTCGTGAGTGATGTGAGGGCTGCCATGGATTTCGGCTTTTCCTGTCCTAGGTGTCGGGCAAGCCACTCGTCGCGGATGTTTTCTTTGAAGGCTGCGAGGGCCTCTGCATCCGGACAGTCGACGATTTGATTTTTCGTTGTTAAGAACCGTGTCCAGAATTGTCTGGCCGATTCGTCTGGCTGCTGAATTATGTGGCTTAGGTCATCAGCGTCTGGTGGTCGCACATATGTGCCCTGGAAGTTGTCAAGGAATGCGGCTTCCAGGTCCTCCCAACACCCAATTGATTCTGCTGGCAATCTGTTAAGCCAATGCCGAGCTGGTCCTTTAAGCTTGAGTGGGAGATATTTGATGGCGTGAAGATCGTCACCGCGGGCCATGTGGATATGAAGGAGATAGTCTTCGATCCAAACCGCGGGGTCTGTTGTGCCATCGTAGGATTCAATGTTCACGGGTTTGAACCCTTCGGGGATTTGATGATCTATTACTTCATCTGTGAAGAATAGTGGGTGTGTGGCGCCTCTATATTGGGCTATATCACGATGTAGCTCAAGCGAGCTTTGTCTACTGTGTTCGGCCCGGCCGGAGTTGCTGTATCCGGCGCGATGGTCGTCGTCGCGCATCGTGGGGCGCCCACACGATCCGTAGATCGATCTTGATTGTCTTGCCTTATCCTCCAGTATGTCTCGCAAGTCCGGCACATTCCCCCATGGCTTTGTGCTTTTCGAGCGATGCCGGGGTACGGTTCTAGTGGAGGGCCTAGAGGCCTCTCTGTCGCGGCCACGAGGTGGTCGGTCAGCCGTATTGTGCGCTGGTGATGCAGGTTTATATGCCTCCTCCTCTAATCGGGGGAGAAGCTTGCGTTTGGGGTAGCTTTTGGAGGGGCGTTCGAGTTCATACTCTTCGGCCGCAAGGACTTCTGTCCATCTGTCGGCTAGCAGATCTTGATCAGCTCTAAGCTGTTGCTGCTTTTTCTTGAGGCTGTTTGCCGTGGCCATAAGCCTGCGTTTAAAACGCTCTTGTTCGACGGGATCCACAGGCATGACGAATTCGTTGTCGTCGAGGCTTGCCTCGTCTCCGGAGGGAGGCATGTAATTATCGTCCTCTACCTCTTTGTCTGCCGCTCTCTCGCGAGGGCTGGCTTCTTCATCCTCCTGTGCTGAATCTTGCTGGAGGGGGTTGTCTTCGGCACTGTCAGGGGTGTTATTGTCTCCGGTGCCGGAATCTCCATTCTTGCTGTGGCGGGATTTAGAGCGGCACCGCTGACGCCGGCACTTAGGCTGTTTCTTGGAGGGATCCTCCTCCGCTGTTCCATCGCCATTCCCGTCCTTTGGGGTGTCCACCATGTATATGTCGTATGACAAGGTGGTCTTCCAGTGCCCCGTAGGCGCTGGTTCTTGGTCGTCTCCGGCATCATCGTCCATACCGTCGATGTCTTCGGAGTCGTAGTCTAGCATGTCAGTTAGATCATCGACAGTGGCTACAAAGTGGGTGGTGGGTGGGCTTTGAATTTCTTCATCGTCCGCATCCCAACCGTCCTGACCGTGATCCGGCCAGGGCTCTCCTGATAATGAGAGATACTTTAGCGAATTCAGGATGTCGCCAAAAGGTGAGTGCTGAAAGATGTCCGCAGCGGTGAACTCCATGGTCGGCGCCCAATCAGATTCGATCTACGGAGAGGAGTCCGGCACCTCAGAGTCACGAGCTTCATAAGGGACAAGGTTGGTATTCGGCTCCATCGCCGTAGATGTAGCAGCCCCCGAGGTGGTGTCTAGCCACCCATCCTCGAGCTACGCAGTCGGCTCCGAATTAAGGGTCGGAGCGGACTCGTGTGCGGCCTCCAGGGCACTGTCCGGCAGCAGAGCTAAATCATGCCCATCGTGACAGTGTGGCGCGCTCGGCTGTGGCTCGAATCCATCGAAGATCAAGTCTCCGCGGATGTCCGCCGTGAAGTTCAGACTTCCAAATCTGACCTGACGGCTAGGGGCGTAGCTTTCGATCTGCTCCAGATGGCCAAGCGAATTGGCCTGCAGTGCGAAGCCGCCGAATACGAAGATCTGTCCGGGGAGAAAAATCTCACCCTGGACCGCGTCGTTGTTGATGATCGAAGGAGCCATCGGGCCTATATGCGACGACACAGAGGAACTCTCAATGAAAGCAACAATGTCGGTGTCAAAACCGGCGGATCTCGAGTAGAGGGTCCCGAACTGTGCGTCTAGGCGTATGGTAACGGGAGACAAGGGACACGATGTTTTTACCCAGGTTCGGGCCCTCTCGATGGAGGTAAAACCCTACTCCTGCTTGATTGATATTGATGATATGGGTAGTACAAGAGTGGATCTACCACGAGATCAAGGAGGCTAAACCCTAGAAGCTAGCCTATGGTATGATTGTTGTTATGTCCTATGGACTAAAACCCTCTGGTTTATATAGACACTGGAGAGGGCTAGGGTTACACAGAGTCGGTTACAATGGTAGGAGATCTACATATCCGTATTGCCAAGCTTGCCTTCCACGCCAAGGAAAGTCCCATCCGGACACGGGACGAAGTCTTCAATCTTGAATCCTCATAGTCTTGGAGTCCGGCCGATGATGATAGTTCGGCTATCCGGACACCCCCTAGTCCTGGACTCCCTCACCAGGATAGTGTCCGGCTCTGCAAAATAAATTCCACATTCCACCGTAGAGAGAATAATATTCACACAAGTTCAATCTGCTGACGTATTTCGTGGCATGACGTCACACCACGGCCAAGCCTTTACTCGAATCGTTTTTATTGTCCCACCTCAGCGCGTTTAGCGAAGCGGTTTCCTTGGCACGTCTTATCAAAGCAGAGATCGTGTCCCCTTATTCCGGGATTCTCATCAATACGGACGTGGGTAACCCAACCGCGCCCGTTGGCACGCCCCCTCCATCGAAGGCGAGTCCCAAATGGTTACGGTGACGGCTCTTGGTATTCAACCACTTTATAACGAGACCAAGGCATGTTCCTTTTCTTCAATCTTCAATCTAATCCGTCCCTCGCCCCGAGTTCCAACACCCAGGCTCTAGATTCAGGTGCTTCAGACCTTTGACAATGTCCGGCTCCGACCTACAAGGCCGGTGGATGCCCTCTTCCGTCACGGAAGAAGACGTGCTAAAGCTGAGAGACGCCAGGTATCTAACCGGTGAAATTTCGCATAGGCTGCCCGCCCAAGGACAAGTCATTCCCACTCCCGAGCCTGGTGAGAGCGTGGTATTCGTGTCTCACTTCCGTCGGGGTTTAGGCTTCCCGATGGACCCCTTCGTGAGGGGGCTCATGTTTTATTATGGGCTGGAATTCCATGATTTGGATCCGGAGTCCATCCTCCACATCTCATCATTCATTGTTGTATGCGAAGCCTTCCTCCATACTACTCCTCACTTCGGATTGTGGCTCAAGACCTTCAACATGGAGCCGAAGATGATCGAGGAGCGGCATGCAGAGTGCGGAGGGGCAGTTATAAGCAAGAGAGCTGACGCTCTGTGGCCCGAGGGCTTTTTTCAAAAGGAGCTCGGTTTGTGGCAACAGGAGTGGTTCTACATCACCGCTCCCAGGGGCACCAGATGGGTGGCGCCGCCTGCCTTTCGCTCGGGCCGTCCACAACGGCTGGCATCATGGGTCAACAAAGGGCTTGACTGGGGGCCGTCCAAGGACAGAGCCGCATTCGAGACCTCCAAGAGAGGGAGATCAATCTGGTTGTAGTGGCGCAGGTCATGCTGATTCGGCGCCTTCTGCCCTGCAAACGTCGCCCCCTCCGCCTGTGGGAATTCAATCCAGAGGGACCGCGAGCTCTCCAACACTTCATGGGCGCGACACCCGTGGAGATGTATAAACTGTTCTTCGGATAACAAGAGATGTGTCCGGACTTGACCGAGGATGCAGGCCTGAGCTGCAATTGCCCGGATACTCAAGTAAGTAGTCCTGTGCCCGGACTGTCCATACATTTATCATAAACTTGCCCTTTAACCAGCTATCCCTTGAACAGGAGTGGATAGCAAAAGCAAAACTGATACGGTGTCCGGCCCCCCTCCCTGAGACCACGCCGGATCTTGTGTTAATCAAGATGCTGGAGGCTGCGCCTTCGGAAGAGGGCGAAGGGTGGAACAGGAAAGCTACCGCCTCCGCTGAGGAGGCTCTCAAGAAAGGGGGGATCGAGAATCCCTCCCTCCCGGGGGAGAAGAGGACCGCTTCTGAAGATCCGGAGGCCAAGGCCTCAAAGCGGGGGAAGGAATCTTCACCAGAGGGCCCTGCGCCAGGAGAAGCCCCGGCCGCATTATTTCCCCAAGGGAATCAGCCCTCCAGCAAGCCGTAAGTAAAGAGGGGAGTTTTGTAATAAGGGACATCCCTGTTTTTATTTCTGAAGATAACCGAAGTCTTACCTTGTAGTTCGGATCTCAGCCCTTCTCAGCAGAGCTCATCTTCGGGGGATCTTCGTCCGGAGATGATGGAGAGCGAAACGCATCCATCTTCCATACCGTCATGCGGGGCGGACAACCCTGAGGTGTCGTCGTGGAGGGTTTGCCCGAGTCCGGCGGGACCGGGAGGTCCGACGCCAACTGGTGTACGGTCGGAGGAGCTGAAGGATCTGCTTGGGCGAGCGTCTATCTCAGAAGATCACCGTGCATTGATGGGTACGGTGATTGAAAGGATTTCATCTGCTGAGAGCGGATTGCATGAAGCCGTCAGAAGTTTACTGACGGGGTTTGAGGTACGCGAAAATGATATACCTTCTTGACAGTTTTGCATATAGAATGCGCCCTGTATAGATAGTAGCCTCTGAGACTCGGTACGTTGTCAAAAGCGACAGCGTGCCGAGGACCATAATCTCAATTGTAAGGTGTCACCCTTCCTATAGAGGTGGCGGAGCGTTCGGTGGCCAGCCGGACTGATGGAGTTGCCGAACTGAAGCGGCAACTTGACGTTGCGGATGCGGACATCGCGCCGGTCAATAAACGACTTGACGAGTCACAAGGTATGTGGCTTCTCCGCGGACACCTGGTAAGGGAGCTTGACACCCGTGCCTTACAACATGTATGCTTAATGCAGATGGCGCTGCTGCTATGGAGGACCTTCGGGCGGAGCTTGCCCGAACCAAGGAGCAAGCCAGAAAAAGTAATGCGGCTGCCTTGAAGGCGGCCGAAGAGCTAAAAGCCGAACAAGCTGCTCACTGCCGAAGCAAGGAGGAAATGGCCGAAATGGCCGTGAAGCTGAAGGATGCTACCAACCGCTATGAGTTTCTTGAAAGAGAACGTCGAGCGGAGCAAGAAGACCTGAAGAACGCCACCGCCGAAGCCAAGGATGCTCGTTCCGCGATGAGGGCTATAAAGGAGGAGCTCCGTCAGGCCGGGGATATTGCGGCAGGAAAGCCTTTTCTGCTGCGTAGGAAATTCACGAATCCGAGGTATGCTCAGTTGGGCTAGTTGTGGGGTGCGGAGGATGCTTATCTAAATTTGGCGGCGAGTGTCGCAGATGCAGTCGCACACTTCCGAGGCCAAAAGGATCACGGAATGGAAGAGTTGTTTTGGTCTCAATTCCATAGTCCGGAGCGTTCACTTCCGTTAACCGATCTATTGGCTGAGTGGGCTGAGCTGAATAGGTTATCCAGACTTGCCATGAAGGATGTTGTGGCTCATCTGTGGCCGAAAAGGCCCGAGCCGAAGAGTTATTTTGGCTTGGTGCAGTAGTTCCTTGATGCGGTGCCGCATATCAAGGCGATGAAGCGGTCGGCATGCATAGAGGGTGCACGGATGGCTCTCGCCCGTGTCAAAACATACTGGGCAGAGATGGAGGCCACCGATGTTGCATCCCGGGATTCGGACAGAAGCCGATTACCAGCCGAGCACTATTTTGAGGAAGTCCTGCAGGGCACTCGTTTAATAGAGTCGCAGTGCTCGAAAAATGTTATGTTCAAATGACATGTATGATTTGTGAAACCATGTTTCAAATATAATATAAGGGCTTTTTTATACTTGGGCGTTCAAGTGTTGAAATACCTCCTGTGCGGCCGTTAACGTATATGTGTATATAACCTGAAAGATGGTAGTCTTTGGCTTCAACCCCCACGCACATAGTGCGGGGGTGTTTGCAAAAAAAAGCGCATTTTCACACTTAATCCAACGTCTTGGTCCTGTGAAGGAGGTGATAGCGTAGCAAACTAGGCAACCGGACAATAATGCTTTATCACTTTCACTTAGCCATAGGAGTTTGATGCTGGGGCTACTATATAGCCCCTAGGGGCACTGCGCTCTCCGAATTTCGGGGCGCGTATGTGCCTGACCGGGAAATGGTCCTTCGTTAAAGCGGAGGAATTCTAAACATTCTGGTGGTCGATCGAGTGGTTGACCAGTCTCTCGCTATATCATGACAGTCAGTTTTCGGCTTTCTCTACTGAGGTGCTCACCTAGGAGAACCAGGGCACAATCGCAGTAGTTCTCCTGGTGCCGCGTTAGCCGATAGAGCGGAACGTAAGGAAGCAAAACACAGGAGCCGGGCAAACCCAACATTTGACCAAAGACATGATTCGGAGCTGATGCATATAAGGCCTAACTTGAGACGCCGAACACTCCCTAAGGTATTCGGTCTTTATGAAAACGGGCAGAACAATGCCCTAAGCCCCTAGTGTCCAGGTACGCGCAAAAATTTCTGACGCGGCCGATGCCAAAACGCCAGATTCCTCCTTGGTTATAGCAAAAAACCGGGGGATGTGTATCAACAAGAGACAGTAAAAAAGGTTTACGCAGGGTCTTAATCTGAAAAGAATCCTTGCATCGGGTCCCTACTGCACGTCTGCGCCTGTGTCTCCGTTATGCCGTATCCTGGACGGGTGTCGCACGGTGTTCATCTGTAAAAGAGAAGAACTTAGTTGGAAAAGAGTTCGTGCGAAAGATGTATTTTGAAATAAACAGAGTATGATTCAAAAATGAATAAAATTGAGCTTTATTGTCTCTTTTGGTGCATGCGTGGAGCCCCTTGTAAAGGGGTATGCGGCTGGTAAGCCCCTTGTTTATTTATACCGGACTCGCCTAACCGTGTCCGGGGTCTGAATGACCTGTTTAGGGGCTTTGATCGGCAAAGCCGGATTAGTGTGTGGCTGTCAAGGCAGTCTCGCGTTCTTCCGTAGTCGAGGAACACTCGAAGTTACCCTTTAATGAGATGATGCCGCGTGGACCGGGCATTTCAAGTGTAAGAGACGCGTAATGCGGTATTGCGTTAAAGTGGGCGAAAGCTTCGCGTACCAATAGTGCTTGATAGCTACTTTCAAATGGGGCGATGTGGAAGACTAACTTTTCGCGATGGAAGTTGTCGGATGAACCGAACACAACTTCTAGTAGTAGAGAGCCCGTACAATTGGAATATGGGCCTGGCGTCACTCCTTTAAAGGAAGTGTTGCTAAGGCAAATTTTGGTTGGGTCTATCCCCATTCTGCGGATTGTGTCTCGGTATAGAAGGTTTAGATCACTGCCGCCGTCCATTAGGACTTGTGTAAATTGTAGTCCGTCGATTATAGGATCCAATATCAAAGCAGTCCATCCCGCGTTTCGGATACTTCTGGAGTAATCCTGATGGTCGAAAGTTATTGTTTTTGACATCTAGTTTCGGGACTCCGCTGGGGTGGACTGTGCGGCGCGTACTTTAGTGGGCACCGCTCTATTTTTCCCAGTTATCACTTGAAGTGAATTCACTGTTTTGACCTCTTGTGGGAAATTCTTTTGTTTTCCGGTGTTCTACTTGTGGGGCTCATCATCGTCCTCACTTGGTGTGTCGAGCCCCTTGTGTTCGGTGTTAAGTCGACCGGACTGCTTGAAGACCCAACAATCTCTGTGGGTATGGTTTGCAGGCTTCCCGGGGGTACTGTGGATTTGGCATATCCTGTCCAAGATTTTGTTTAGGTTGGATAGCTCGTCGCTGTTGTCCTTGAGAGGCAGTGTTTTGTTGTTCTGCCGAGAGCTTTTGAACCCAGCGTTGATTGTCGTGCTCTTTGGGCCATTTTCCTTAGTCCGGCGCTGGTCCTTTCTGCGTCGTGGTTTCCCATTTCCATCCCTGACCTCGGATGTACTTGGGTCGCTGGTGCTGCATCTTGCCAGCCAGCTATCCTCTCCCGCGCAAAAGCGGGTCATGAGGCTTGTTAGTGCGGCCATTGTTCTTGGCTTTTCCTGGCCGAGGTGTCTGGCGAGCCATTCGTCTCGGATGTTATGTTTGAAGGCTGCTAAGGCTTCGGCGTCCGGACAGTCGACTATTTGGTTCTTTTTGGTGAGGAACCTGCTCCAGAATTTGCGGGCTGACTCTCCGGGTTGTTGAGTTATGTGACTTAAATCATCTGCATCCGGAGGGCGGACATAAGTCCCCTGAAAATTTGCCCGAAACGCATCCTCGAGCTCTTCCCAACTTCCAATGGTATTTTCTGGGAGGCTTTTGAGCCAATGCCGGGCTGGCCTTTGAGCTTGAGGGGTAAGTATTTATGGCGTGGAGGTCATCTCCTCTAGCCATATGTATGTGTAGGATGTAATCCTCAATCTAGACTCCGGGGTCTGTTGTTCCGTCGTATGCCTCTATGTTTACGGGCTTGAATCCCGCTGGAAATTCATGATCCAGTACCTCATCGGTGAAACATAGGGGGTGTGCGGAGACTTGATCATGTATTTGGGTGTGCCGTGATTTTCGAATACTCGACATGTTGTGTTGCTTTCTGGAGCTTGCTTTCTTGGCCCATAGATGGACCTGACCGGGCCATCCTTTTTGCAAGGATCCTTATGTGGATCACGTGCCGGCTTGTGTGCGGCGCCGCTTGCCGCTCCTTGTTTGTCATGTGGTCGTCTATCCAACCGGGCGGCCTCTTTGTTTTTTGATTGTGGGGGCTCTACGGCCTCCTCATCAAATTCGGGCAATAGTTTGCGCTTCGGGTAGCTCTTTGCTTGGCGACTATCGCCGTATTTGTCTGCGGTCTTGAGTACTTTGCTCCATCTCATTCTGAGTACGTCTTCCGCTGTTTTGAGCTTCCGCTTCTGCTTCTTCAGACTTCATGCAGTGGCGACGAGCCTTTTTTGGAGGTTCTTCTGCTCCAATGATGTGTCCGGCGTGAGATCATCTGGACTGTTGTTTTCGCCGGGGATGGGTTGTTTATCCAATTTATCCTGTTCGGATGGTTGCTTGGTGGCATGTTCGTCGTCCACTGGTTCGCCCTGCTCTATGGCTGGGTCAGTATGGGTGCTGTCGTTGTCGAGGCAGGACTTTGGGCGGCGCTTGCGTTGCCGTTTCGGCTGTTTTTCGGGGGAATTATCCTTCGCAGCGTCCCGTTGTTCCTCGTTATCGCTTTCTTTAGGTGTATCCACCATATATACATCGTGAGTTGATGTGGCTTTCCCGTGCCCTGTGGGCGCTGGTTCTTGGTCGTCTCCGGCATCATCGTCCATACCGTCGATGTCTTCGGAGTCGAAGTCTAGCATGTCAGTTAAGTCGTCGACAGTGGCTACGAAGTGGGTGGTGGGTGGGCTTTGAATTTCTTCATCGTTCGCATCCCAACCGTCCTGGCCATAATCCAGCCAGGGCTCTCCTGATAAAGAGAGACACTTTAGCAAATTCATGATGTCGCCGAAAGGCGAGTGCTGAAAGATGTCCGCAGCGGTGAACTCCGTGATCAGCGCCCAATCGGATTCGATTGGCAGGGGCGCGGAAGGTTCGGCGTCCGGAGAGGAGTCCGGCACCTTGGAGTCACAAGCTTCACAAGGGACGGGGTCGGTATTCGGCTCAATCGCCGTAGAGGTTGCAGCCCCCGAGGCGGTGTCTAGCCACCCATCCTCGATCAGCGCAGTCGGCTCCGAGTTAAGGGTCGGAGCGGACTCTTGTGCGGCCTCCAGGGCACTGTCCGGCAGCAGAGCTAAATCATGCCCATCGTGACAATGCGGTGCGCTCGGCTGTGGCTCGAATCCGTCGAAGATCAAGTCTCCGCGGATGTCGGCCGTATAGTTTAAACTTCCAAATCTGACCTGATGGCCAGGGCATAGCTTTTGATCTGCTCAAGACGGCCAAGCGAATTGGCCCGCAGTGCAAAGCCGCCGAATACAAAGATCTGTCCGTGAAGAAAAGTCTCACCCTAGACCACGTCGTTGTTGATGATCGAAGGAGCCATCGGGCCTATGAGCGACGACACAGAGGAACTCTCAATGAAAGCACCAATGTCGGTGTCAAAACCGGCGGATCTCGGGTAGGGGGTCCCGAACTGTGTGTCTAGGCGGATGGTAACAGGAGACAAGGGACACGATGTTTTTACCCAGGTTCGGGCCCTCTCGATGGAGGTAAAACCCTACTCCTGCTTGATTGATATTGATGATATGGGTAGTACAAGAGTGGATCTACCACGAGATCAAGGAGGCTAAACCCTAGAAGCTAGCCTATGGTATGATTGTTCTTCGTCCTATGGACTAAAACCCTCCGGCTTATATAGACACCAGAGAGGGCTAGGGTTACACAGAGTCGGTTACAATGGCAGGAGATCTACATATCCGTATTGCCAAGCTTGCCTTCCACGCCAAGGAAAGTCCCATCCGAACACGAGACGAAGTCTTCAATCTTGTATCTTCATAGTCTTGGAGTCCGGCCAATGATGATAGTTCGGCTATCCAGACACCCCCTAGTCCAGGACTCCCTCAGGAGCCAAAGAATATTCTTAAGTATTAGCAGTTGAGTTGTCAATTCAACCACACCTAGATAACTTAGTATTTGCAGCAAAGTATTTAGTAGCAAAGTGGTATGATAATAAAAGTAATAGTGGCAAAGGTAACGATAGCAGTTTTGTAGTAATTGTAGCAGTAGCAACGGAAAAGTAAATAAGCAAAACACAAGATGTGAAAAGCTCGTAGGCATTGGATCAGTGATGGATAATTATGTCGGATGCGATTCCTCATGTAATAGCTATAACATAGGGTGACACAGAACTAGCTCCAATTCATCAATGTAATGTAAGCATGTATACCGAATATAGTCATACGTGCTTATGGAAAAGAACTTGCATGACATCTTTTGTCCTACCCTCCCATGGCAGCGGTGTCCTAGCGGAAACTAAGGGATATTAAGGCCTCCTTTTAATAGATAACCGGAACAAAGCATTAACACATAGTGAATACATGAACTCCTCAAACTACGGTCATCACCGAGAAGTATCCCGATTATTGTCACTTCGGGGTTGTCGGATCATAACACATAATAGGTGACTATAGACTTGTAAGATAGGATCAAGAACTCACATATATTCATGAAAACATAATAGGTTCAGATCTGAAATCATGTCACTCGGGCCCTAGTGGCAAGCATTACGCATAGCAAAGTCGTAGCAACATAAATCTCAAAACATAGTGGATACTAGGGATCAAACCCTAACAAAACCAACTTGATTACATGGTAAATCTCATCCAACCCATCACCGTCCAGCAAGCCTACGATGGAATTACTCACGCACGGCGGTGAGCATCATGAAATTGGTGATGGAGGATGGTTGATGATGACGACAACGACGAATCCCCCTCTCCGGAGCCCCGAACGGACTCCAGATCAGCCCTCCCGAGAGAGATTAGGGCTTGGCAGCGGCTCCGTATCGTGAAACGCAATGAAACTTTCTCTCTGAATTTTTTCTCCGCGAAACGGAATATATGGAGTTGGAGTTGAGGTCAGTGGAGCAGCAGGGGGCCCACGAGACAGGGGGCGCGCTTAGGGGGGGAGGGCGCGCCCCCCACCCTCGTGGACAGGGTGTGGGCCCCATGGTCTTGATTCTTTCACCAGTATTTTTTATATTTTCCAAAACTTATATCCGTGGATTTTCAGGTCATTCCGAGAACTTTTGTTTTCTGCACATAAAACAACATCATGGAAGTTCTGCTGAAAACAGCGTCAGTCCGGGTTAGGTTCATTCAAATCATGCAACTTAGAGTCCAAAACAAGGGAAAAAGTGTTTGGAAAAGTAGATACGTTGGAGGTGTATCAATGTGCCCCACCCCCTTGGCCCATAAGGCCCCTCAACGCTTGTCGGGGCCTCCGAAACCCCTTTCGAACACGTTGGTCGTCACCCGGTACCCCTGGAACAATTCCGAACTCCAATACCCTTCGTCCAATATATCGATCTTCACCTCCGGACCATTCCGGAGTTCCTCGTCACGTTTGGGATCTCATCCGGGACTCCGAACAACCTTCGGTAACCACATACTGTTTCCCATAACAACTCTAGCGTCACCGAACCTTAAGTGTATAGACCCTACGGGTTCGGGAACCATGCAGACATGACTGAGACATCTCTCCGGCCAATAACCAACAGCGGGATCTGGATACCCATGTTGGCTCCCATATGTTCCACGATGATCTCATCAGATGATCCACAATGTCGGGGATTCAATCAATCCTGTATACAATTCTCTTTGTCCATCGGAATGTTACTTGCCTGAGATACGATCATCGGTATCCCTATACCTTGTTCAATCTCGTTACCGGCAAGTCTCTTTACTCGTTCTATAATGCATGATCCCGTGACTAACTCCTTAGTCACACTGAGCTCATTATGATGATGCATTACCGAGTGGGCCCAGGGATACCTCTCCATCATACGAAGTGACAAATCCCAGTCTCGATTCGTGCCAACTCAACAGATACTTTCAGAGCTACCTGTAGTGCACCTTTATAGCCACCCAGTTACGTTGTGACGTTTGGTACACCCAAAGCATTCCTACGGTATCCAGGAGTTGCACAATCTCATGGTCTAAGGAAATGATACTTGACATTAGAAAAGCTCTTAGCAAACGAACTACACGATCTTGTGCTATGCATAGGATTGGGTCTTGTCCATCACATCATTCTCCTAATGATGTGATCCCATTATCAATGACATCCAATGTCCATGGTCAGGAAACCATAACCATCTATTGATCAACGAGCTAGTCAACTAGAGGCTCACTAGGGACATGTTGTGGTCTATGTATTCACACATGTATTACGGTTTCTATTTAATACAATTATAGCATGAACAATAGACAATTATCATGAACAAGGAAATATAATAATAACCATTTTATTATTGCCTCTAGGGCATATTTCCACCAGCCACCAGCGAGGGTGTTTGCGATAAGAAAACCAATCCATCTTGTTTCCAATGCGGGAGGTGTTCATTGACGTGCTCTTGAATGAGTCATGCACTATATAAAGGGAAACATGAGCTATGTGATACACTATACCGGATATCCGAAAGTACTTGAAGGGTATAATGAATCAAACAGGATTTCTGATGCTCATGTGATAAAGGTCACAAGTGGATATTTGTTCATGCGTGGTGGTGACATTATTTCATGGAAGCCTTGCAAGCATACCATCTTAACCGAGGTGAATAATTGGAGTAGAACTCACAACATTGGATACAACCACAAGCCGAATGGCTTCGTGAGATCTTTATGGACTTGTCAGTGGATGAAAACCAATTTTGTCTCATCAACTGAGATAATTAAACTGTAATTGTCATAGTGAACAGTTTGAAAGATAATATGAATTATTTAAGGCATGTAAAGATAAGGCTCAGATCTATAAGGAGATTGACAAATTATGAAGTGATAGCATTGAATTATATCCAAAATTCTAAGAATCAGTCAAATCACTTCATAAATGGGCTATCACGAAATGTGATAGAAATGCATCAAGGGAGATGGGTATGAGACACATGTGAGTTTCCATGGTAAACCAAACTACGTGATCAGATATCCTGTGAATTAGGACATTGGAAAATAATTTACTGATAAAATAATCTCAAGTGACCTCATGAGCACGTCATGATTGTGACCTCATGAGCATGTCATGATTGTGACTTATATCCACTCTACTTCTTGAGCTTGCGTTGGTTTTCCTTGAAGAGGAAAGAGTGATGCAACAAAGTAGAGGTAAGTATTTCCCTCAGTTAGAGAACCAAGGTATCAATCCAGTAGGAGACACACAAATCACTAATACCTGCACAAACAATCAAATGCTTGCACCCAACGCGATAAAGGGGTTGTCAATCCCTTCACCATCACTTGCAAAAGTGAGATCTAATAGAGATAGATAAAACTAAACAAAAGATAAAGTAAATACTTTTGGGGTTTTTGGTTTATAGATCGGAAAGTAAAAGGTTGCAAAATAGTAGATCAGAAACTTATATGATGGACATTAGAAGATCGGAAACTAGTGTGATGGAAAATAGAAGATCGGAAACTAGTGTGATGGAAAATAGAGCCCGGGGCCATAGGTTTCACTAGAGGCTTCTCTCAAGATAGCAAATAATACGGTGGGTGAACAAATTACTGTCGAGCAATTGATAGAAAAACACAAAGTTATGAAGATATCTAAGGCAATGATTATAAAATATAGGCATCATGTCCGTGTCAAGTAGACCGACTCCTGCCTGCATCTATTACTATTACTCCACACATCGACCGACTCCTTGCATCTAGAGTATTAAGTGTTGGGGAACGTTGCAGAAAATTAAAAAAATTCCTACGGTTTCACCAAGATCCATCTATGAGTTCATCTAAGCAACGAGTCAAGGGAGTGAGTTTGCATCTACATACCACTTGTAGATCGCGTGCGGAAGCTTTCAAGGGGATGGTGATGATGGAGTCGTACTCGACGTGATTCAGATCACCGATGTCCAAGTGCTGAACGGACAATACCTCCGCGTTCAACACACGTACGGGATGGGATACGTCTCCTCCTTCTTGATCCAGCAAGGGGGGAAGAGAGGTTGAGGAAGATCGCTCCAACGGCAGCACGACGGCGTGGTGGTGTTGGTGCAGCAGTACTCCGACAGGGCTTCGGAAGCACGTAACGGAGGAGGAGATGTGTTGGGGAGGGGAGGGGCTGCGCCTTGGAGATGTGTGCAGCAGCCCTCCCCTCACCCCTCTATTTATAGGGGAAGGGGCAAGGGGGGCCGACCCCTCTAGATGGGATCTAGAGGGGGGGCGGCGGCCAGGGAGGGGAGGCTTGCCCCCCAAGCAAGGGGGGCGCCCCCTTTAGGGTTTCCCCCCAACCCTAGACGCATGGGCCCAAGGTGGGGGGCGCGCCCAGCCCTCCAGGGGCTGGCTCCCTCCCCTTTGCGGCCCATGTGGCCCTCCGGGAGGGGTGGCCCCTCCCGGTGGACCCCCGGAACCTCTCCGGTGGCCCCGGTACAATACCGATAAGCCCCCGAAACTTTCCGATGTCCGTATGACAACTTCCCATATATAAAACTTCACCTCCGGACCATTCCGGAACTCCTCATGACGTCCGGGATCTCATCCGGGACTCCGAACAACATTCGGTAGTCACATACTAGTCTTCCTAATAACCCTAGCATCACCGAACCTTAAGTGTGTAGACCCTACGGGTTCGGGAGACATGCAGACATGACCGAGACGACTCTCGGGCAATAACCAACAGCGGGATCTGGATACCATCTTGGCTCCCACATGCTCCTCGATGATTTCATCGGTTGAACCACGATGTCGAGGATTCGATCAAACCTTGTATACAATTCCCTTTGTCAATCGGTATGTTACTTGCCCGAGACTCGATCGTCGGTATCCCAATACCTTGTTCAGTCTCGTTACCGGCAAGTCACTTTACTCGTACCATAATGCATGATCCTGTGGCCAACACCTTGGTCACCTTGAGCTCATTATGATGATGCATTACCGAGTGGGCCCAGAGATACCTCTCCGTCATACGGAGTGACAAATCCCAGTCTCGATCCGTGTCAACCCAACAGATACGAGATACCTGTAGTGCACCTTTATAGTCACCCAGTTACGTTGTGACGTTTGATACACCCAAAGCACTCCTACGGTATCCGGGAGTTACACGATCTCATGGTCGAAGGAACAGATACTTGACATTGGCAAAGCTCTAGCAAACGAACTACACGATCTTTGTGCTATGCTTATGATTGGGTCTTGTCCATAACATCATTCTCCTAATGATGTGATCCCGTTATCAACGACATCCAATGTCCATAGCCAGGAAACCATGACTATCTGTTGATCACAACGAGCTAGTCAACTAGAGGCTCACTAGGGACATATTGTGGTCTATGTATTCACACGTGTATTACGATTTCCGGATAATACAGTTATAGCATGAATAAAAGACAATTATCATGAACAATGAAATATAATAATACTTTTATTATTGCCTCTAGGGCATATTTCCAACAGTCTCCCACTTGCACTAGAGTCACCAATCTAGTTACATTGTGATGAATCGAACACCCATAGAGTTCTGCGACATTCAGATTTGTGTGCACTTTGCAAATATCTATATCTCCATCTTGAACATATTCACGGATGGAGTTGAAACGATGCTTGATGTGACTGGTCTTCTTGTGAAACCTGGGCTCCTTGGCTAGGCCAATAGCTCCAGTGTTGTCACAGAAGAGTTTGATCGGCCCCGACGCATTGGGTATGACTCCTAGGTCGGTGATGAACTCCTTCACCCAAATCGCTTCATGCGCTGCCTCCGAGGCTGCCATGTACTCCGCTTCACACGTAGATCCCGCCACGACGCTCTGCTTGCAGCTGCACCAGCTTACTGCTCCACCATTCAACATATACACGTATCCGGTTTGTGACTTAGAGTCATCCAGATCTGAGTCGAAGCTAGCGTCGACGTAACCCTTTATGACGAGCTCTTCGTCTCCTCCATAAACGAGAAACATGTCCTTTGTCCTTTTCAGGTACTTCAGGATATTCTTGACCGCTGTCCCGTGTTCCTTGCCGGCATTACTTTGGTATCTTGCTACTAAACTTACGGCAAGGTTTACATCAGGTCTGGTACATAGCATGGCATACATAATAGATCCTATGGCTGAAGCATAGGGGATGACACTCATCTCTTCTTTATCTTTTGCCGTGGTCGGTGACTGAGCCGAGCTCAATCTCAACCCTTGTAACATAGGCAAGAACCCTTTCTTGGACTGATCCATTTTGAACCTTTTCAAAATCTTATCAAGGTATGTGCTTTGTGAAAGACCTATGAGGCGTCTCGATCTATCTCTATAGATCTTGATGCCTAATATATAAGCAGCTTCTCCAAGGTCCTTCATTGAAAAACACTTATTCAAGTAGGCCTTAATGCTGTCCAGAAGTTCTATATTATTTCCCATCAAGAGTATGTCATCTACATATAATATGAGAAATGCTACAGAGCTCCCACTCACTTTCTTGTAAACGCAGGCTTCTCCATAAGTCTGCATAAACCCAAATGCTTTGATCATCTCATCAAAGCAAATGTTCCAACTCCGAGATGCTTGCACCAGCCCATAAATGGATCGCTGGAGCTTGCATACTTTGTTAGCGTTCTTAGGATCGACAAAACCTTCCGGCTGCATCATATACAGCTCTTCCTTAAGATGTCCGTTAAGGAATGCCGTTTTGACGTCCATCTGCCATATCTCATAATCATAGTATGCGGCAATTGCTAACATGATTCGGACGGACTTCAGCTTCGCTACGGGAGAGAATGTCTCGTCGTAGTCAATCCCTTGAACTTGTCGATAACCCTTAGCGACAAGTCGAGATTTATAAATGGTGACATTACCATCTGCGTCCGTCTTCTTCTTAAAAATCCATTTGTTTTCTATCGCTCGCCGATCATCGGGCAAGTCTGTCAAAGTCCATACTTTGTTTTCATACATGGATTCTATCTCGGATTTCATGGCTTCAAGCCATTTGTTGGAATCTGGGCCCGCCATCACTTCTTCATAGTTCGAAGGTTCACCGTTGTCTAACAACATGATTTCCAGGACAGGGTTGCCGTACCACTCTGGTGCGGAATGTGTCCTTGTGGACCTACGAAGTTCAGTAGCAACTTGATCCGAAGTACCTTGATCATCATCATTCGTTTCCTCTTCAGTTGGTGTGGGCATCACAGGAACATTTTCCTGAGCTGCACCACTTTCCTGTTCGAGACGTAGTACTTCATCGAGTTCTACTTTCCTCCCACTTACTTCTTTCGAGAGAAACTCCTTTTCCAGAAAGCATCCGTTCTTGGCAACAAAGATCTTGCCCTCGGATCTTAAGTAGAAGGTATACCCGACAGTTTCCTTGGGGTATCCTATGAAGACGCATTTTTCTGACTTGGGTTCGAGCTTTTCAGGTTGAAGTTTCTTGACATAAGCATCGCATCCCCAAACTTTTAGAAACGACAGCTTAGGTTTCTTCCCAAACCATAATTCATACGGTGTCGTCTCAACGGATTTAGACGGTGCCCTATTTAAAGTGAATGTAGCTGTCTCTAGAGCGTATCCCCAAAATGATAGCGGTAAATCGGTAAGAGACATCATAGACCGCACCATATCCAATAGAGTGCGATTACGACGTTCGGACACACCGTTTCGCTGAGGTGTTCCAGGCGGCGTGAGTTGTGAAACGATTCCACATTTCTTTAAGTGTGTGCCAAATTCGTGACTTAAGTATTCTCCTCCACGATCTGATCGTAGGAACTTTATCTTTCGGTCACGTTGATTCTCTACCTCATTCTGAAATTCCTTGATCTTTTCGAAGGTCTCAGACTTGTGTTTCATTAAGTAGACATACCCATATCTACTCAAGTCATCAGTGAGAGTGAGAACATAACGATATCCTCTGCGAGCCTCAACGCTCATTGGACCGCACACATCGGTATGTATGATTTCCAACAAGTTGGTTGCTCGCTCCATTGTTCCGGAGAACGGAGTCTTGGTCATCTTGCCCATGAGGCATGGTTCGCATGTGTCAAATGATTCATAATCAAGAGACTCTAAAAGTCCATCAGCATGGAGCTTCTTCATGCGCTTGACACCAATGTGACCAAGGCGGCAGTGCCACAAGTATGTGGGACTATCGTTATCAACTTTACATCTTTTGGCATCCACACTATGAACATGTGTAATATTACGCTCGAGATTCATTAAGAATAAACCATTGACCATCGGAGCATGACCATAAAACATATCTCTCATATAAATCGAACAACCATTATTCTCGGACTTAAATGAGTAGCCATCTCGTATTAAACGAGATCCAGATACAATGTTCATGCTCAAATTTGGCACTAAATAACAATTATTAAGGTTCAAAACTAATCCCGTAGGTAAATGTAGAGGTAGCGTGCCGAGGGCGATCACATCGACTCTGGAACCATTCCCGACGCGCATCGTCACCTCGTCCTTCGCCAGTCTCCGTTTATTCCGCAGCTCCTGCTGTGAGTTACAAATATGAGCAACGGCACCGGTATCAAATACCCAGGAGTTACTACGAATACTGGTAAGGTACACATCAATTACATGTATATCAAATATACCTTTGGTGTTGCCGGCCTTCTTATCCGCTAAGTATTTGGGGCAGTTCCGCTTCCAGTGACCCTTCCCCTTGCAATAAAAGCACTCAGTCTCAGGCTTGGGTCCATTCTTTGACTTCTTCCCGGTAACTGGCTTACCGGGCGTGGCAACATCCTTGCCGTCCTTCTTGAAGTTCTTCTTGCCCTTGCCCTTCTTGAACTTAGTGGTCTTATTGACCATCAACACTTGATGTTCTTTCTTGATTTCAGCCTCTGTTGACTTCAGCATCGAGAACACTTCAGGAATGGTCTTCACCATCCCCTGCATGTTGTAGTTCATCACAAAGCTCTTGTAGCTTGGTGGAAGCTACTGGAGGATTCTGTCAATGACCGCCTCATCTGGAAGGTTAATGTTTAGCTGGATCATACGGTTGTGCAACCCAGACATCTTGAGGATGTGCTCACTGACAGAACTGTTTTCCTCCATATTACAACTAAAGAACTTGTCGGAGACATCATATCTCTCGACCCGGGCATGAGCTTGGAAAACTAGTTTCAACTCTTCGAACATCTCATATGCTCCATGATGTTCAAAACGCTTTTGGAGCCCCGGTTCTAAGCTGTAAAGCATGCCGCACTGAACGAGGGAGTAATCATCAGCACGAGTTTGCCAAGCATTCATAATGTCTTGGTTCTCTGGGACGGGAGCGTCACCTAGCGGTCCTTCTAGGACATATTGCTTCCTGGCAGCTATGAGGATGATCCTCAGGTTCCGGACCCAGTCTGCCGTCATCTTTCAGCTTGGTTTTCTCTAGGAACGCGTTGAAGTTCATGTTGACATGAGCGTTGGCCATTTGATCTACAAGACATATTTGCAAAGGTTTTAGACTAAGTTCATGATAATTAAGTTCATCTAATCAAATTATGAACTCCCACTCAGATTAGACATCCCTCTAGTCATCTAAGTGTTACACGATCCGAGTCGACTAGGTCGTGTCTGATCATCACGTGAGACGGACTAGTCATCGTCGGTGAACATCTTCATGTTGATCGTATCTTCCATACGACTCGTGTTCGACCTTTCGGTCTCCGTGTTCCGAGGCCATGTCTGTACATGCTAGGCTCGTCAAGTTAACCCTAAGTGTTTTGCTATGTAAAACTGTCTTACACCCGTTGTATGTGAACGTAAGGATCTATCACACCCGATCATCACGTGGTGCTTCGAAACAACGAACTGTAGCAACGGTGCACAGTTAGGGGAGAACACTTCTTGAAATTTTGTAAGGGATCATCTTATTTACTATCGTCGTCCTAAGTAAACAAGATGCATAAACATAATAAACATCACATGCAATTATATAGTTGTGACATGATATGGCCAATATCATATAGCTCCATTGATCTCCATCTTCGGGGCTCCATGATCATCTTGTCACCGGCTTGACACCATGATCTCCATCATCATGATCTCCATCATCGTATCTTCATGAAGTTGTCACGCCAACGACTACTTCTACTTTTATGGCTAACGCGTTTAGCAATAAAGTAAAGTAGTTTACATGGCGTTCTTCAATGACACGTAGGTCATACAAAAAATAAAGACAACTCCTATGGCTCCTGCCGGTTGTCATACTCATCGACATGCAAGTCGTGAATCCTATTACAAGAACATGATCTCATACATCACAATTCATCATTCATCACAACTTCTGGCCATATCACTGTTGGGGAACGTTGCAGAAAATTAAAATTTTTCCTACGGTTTCACCAAGATCCATCTATGAGTTCATCTAAGCAACGAGTCATGGGAGAGAGTTTGCATCTACATACCACTTGTAGATCGCGTGCGGAAGCTTGCAAGGTGATGATGGAGTCGTACTCGACGTGATTCAGATCACCGATGTCCAAGTGCTGAACGGACAGCACCTCCGCGTTCAACACACGTACAGGACGGGAGACGTCTCCTCCTTCTTGATCCAGCAAGGGGGAAGGAGAGGTTGAGGAAGCTCGCTCCAACGGCAGCACGACGGCGTGGTGGTGTTGGTGCAGCAGTACTCCGACAGGGCTTCGCCAAGCGCTTACGGAGGAGGAGAGGTGTTGCGGAGGGGAGGGGCTACGCCTTGGAGATTGGTACAGCAGACCTCCCCCCACCCCTCTATTTATAGGGGAAGGGGCAAGGGGGGCCGACCCCTCTAGATGGGATCTAGAGGGGGGGCGGCCCGGGAGGGGAGCCTTGCCCCCCAAGCAAGGGGGGCGCCCCCCTCAGGGTTTCCCCCCCAACCCTAGGCGCATGGGCCCAAGGTGGGGGGCGCGCCCAGCCCTCCAGGGGCTGGCTCTCTCCCCTTTGCGGCCCATGTGGCCCTCCGGGAGGGGTGGCCCCTCCCGGTGGACCCCCGGAACCCCTCCGGTGGTCCCGGTACATTACCGATAACCCCCGGAAACTTTCCGGTGTCCGTATTACAACTTCCCATATATAAAACTTCACCTCCGGACCATTCCGGAACTCCTCGTGATGTCCGGGATCTCATCCGGGACTCCGAACAACATTTGGTAGTCACATACTAGTCTTCCTAATAACCCTAGCATCACCGAACCTTAAGTGTGTAGACCCTACGGGCTCGGAAGACATGCAGACATGACCGAGACGACTCTCGGGCAATAACCAACAGCGGGATCTGGATACCCATGTTGGCTCCCAGATGCTCCTCGATGATTTCATCGGTTGAACCACGATGTCGAGGATTCGATCAAACCCTGTATACAATTCCCTTTGTCAATCGGTACGTTACTTGCCCGAGACTCGATCGTCGGTATCCCAATACCTTGTTCAGTCTCATTACCGGCAAGTCACTTTACTCGTACCGTAATGCATGATCCCGTGGCCAACACCTTGGTCACTTTGAGCTCATTATGATGATGCATTACCGAGTGGGCCCAGAGATACCTCTCCGTCATACGGAGTGACAAATCCCAGTCTCGATCCGTGTCAACCCAATAGATACTTTCGGAGATACCTGTAGTGCACCTTTATAGTCACCCAATTACGTTGTGACGTTTGATACACCCAAAGCACTCCTATGGTATCCGGGAGTTACACAATCTCATGGTCGAAGGAAGAGATACTTGACATTGGCAAAGCTCTAGCATACGAACTACACGATCTTTGTGCTATGCTTATGATTGGGTCTTGTCCATCACATCATTCTCCTAATGACGTGATCCCGTTATCAACGACATCCAATGTCCATAGCCAGGAAACCATGACTATCTGTTGATCACAACGAGCTAGTCAACTACAGGCTCACTAGGGACGTATTGTGGTCTATGTGTTCACACGTGTATTACGATTTCCGGATAATACAGTTATAGCATGAACAAAAGACAATTATCATGAACAATGAAATATAATAATACTTTTATTATTGCCTCTAGGGCATATTTCCAACAGTCTCCCACTTGCACTAGAGTCACCAATCTAGTTACATTGTGATGAATCGAACACCCATAGAGTTCTGGTGTTGATCATGTTTTTCCCGCGAGAGAGGTTTAGTCAACGCATCTGCGACATTCAGATCCGTGTGCACTTTGCAAATCTCTATGTCTCCATCTTGAACATTTTCACGGATGGAGTTGAAACGACGCTTGATGTGCCTGGTCTTCTTGTGAAACCTGGGCTCCTTGGCAAGGGCAAATAGCTCCAGTGTTGTCACAGAAGAGTTTGATCGGCCTCGACGCATTGGGTATGACTCCTAGGTCGGTGATGAACTCCTTCACCCAAATCGCTTCATGCGCTGCCTCCGAGGCTGCCATGTACTCCGCTTCACACGTAGATCCCGCCACGACGCTCTGCTTGCAGCTGTACCAGCTTACTGCTCCACCATTCAACATATACACGTATCCGGTTTGTGACTTAGAGTCATCCAGATCTGAGTCGAAGCTAGCGTCGACGTAACCCTTTACGACGAGCTCTTCGTCTCCTCCATAAACGAGAAACATGTCCTTTGTCCTTTTCAGGTACTTCAGGATATTCTTGACCGCTGTCCAGTGTTCCTTGCCGGGATTACTTTGGTATCTTGCTACCAAACTTACGGCAAGGTTTACATCAGGTCTGGTACACAGCATGGCATACATAATAGATCCTATGGCTGAAGCATAGGGGATGACACTCATCTCTTCTTTATCTTTTGCCGTGGTCGGTGACTGAGCTGAGCTCAATCTCACACCTTGTAACATAGGCAAGAACCCTTTCTTGGACTGATCCATTTTGAACCTCTTCAAAATCTTATTTAGGTATGTGCTTTGTGAAAGACCTATGAGGCGTCTCGATCTATCTCTATAGATCTTGATGCCTAATATATAAGCAGCTTCTCCAAGGTCCTTCATTGAAAAACACTTATTCAAGTAGGCCTTAATGCTGTCCAGAAGTTTTGTATCATTTCCCATCAAGAGTATGTCATCTACATATAATATGAGAAATGCTACAGAGCTCCCACTCACTTTCTTGTAAACGCAGGCTTCTCCATAAGACTGCATAAACCCAAACGCTTTGATCATCTCATCAAAGCGAATGTTCCAACTCCGAGATGCTTGCACCAGCCCATAAATGGATCGCTGGAGCTTGCATACTTTGTTAGCGTTCTTAGGATCGACAAAACCTTCCGGCTGTATCATATACAGCTCTTCCTTAAGATGTCCGTTAAGGAATGCCGTTTTGACGTCCATCTGCCATATCTCATAATCATAGTATGCGGCAATTGCTAACATGATTCGGACGGACTTCAGCTTCGCTACGGGAGAGAATGTCTCGTCGTAGTCAATCCCTTGAACTTGTCGATAACCCTTAGCGACAAGCCGAGCTTTATAAATGGTAACATTACCATCCGCGTCCGTCTTCTTCTTGAAAATCCATTTGTTTTCTATCGCTCACCGATCATCGGGCAAGTCTGTCAAAGTCCATACTTTGTTTTCATACATGGATTCTATCTCGGATTTCATGGCTTCAAGCCATTTGTTGGAATCTGGGCCCGCCATCGCTTCTTCATAGTTCGAAGGTTCACCATTGTCTAACAACATGATTTCCAGGACAGGGTTGCCGTACCACTCTGGTGCGGAACGTGTCCTTGTGGACCTACGAAGTTCAGTAGCAACTTGATCCGAAGTACCTTGATCATCATCATTGTTTTCCTCTTCAGTTGGTGTGGGCATCACAGGAACATTTTCCTGCGCTGGACCACTTTCCCGTTCGAGAGGTAGTACTTCATCGAGTTCTACTTTCCTCCCACTTACTTCTTTCGAGAGAAACTCTTTTTCCAGAAAGCATCCGTTCTTGGCAACAAAGATCTTGCCCTCGGATCTTAAGTAGAAGGTATACCCGACAATTTCCTTAGGGTATCCTATGAAGACGCATTTTTCCGACTTGGGATCGAGCTTTTCAGGTTGAAGTTTCTTGACATAAGCATCGCATCCCCAAACTTTTAGAAACGACAGCTTAGGTTCCTTCCCAAACCATAATTCATACGGTGTCGTCTCAACGGATTTAGACGGTGCCCTATTTAAAGTGAATGTAGCTGTCTCTAGAGCATATCCCCAAAATGATAGCGGTAAACCGGTAAGAGACATCATAGACCGCACCATATCTAATAGAGTGCGATTACGACGTTCGGACACACCGTTACGTTGAGGTGTTCCAGGCGGCGTGAGTTGTGAAACGATTCCACATTTCCTTAAGTGTGTACCAAATTCGTGACTTAAGTATTCTCCTCCACGATCTGATCGTAGGAACTTTATCTTTCGATCACGTTGATTTTCCACCTCATTCTGAAATTCCTTGAACTTTTCAAAGGTTTCAGACTTGTGCTTCATTAAGTAAACATATCCATATCTACTCAAGCCATCAGTGAGAGTGAGAACATAACGATATCCTCCGCGAGCCTCAACGCTCATTGGACCGCATACATCGGTATGTATGATTTCCAACAAGTTGGTTGCTCGCTCCATTGTTCCGGAGAACGGAGTCTTGGTCATTTTGCCCATGAGGCATGGTTCGCATGTGTCAAACGATTCATAATCAAGAGACTCTAAAAGTCCATCAGCATGGAGCTTCTTCATGCGCTTGACACCAATGTGACCAAGGCGGCAGTGCCACAAGTATGTGGGACTATCATTATCAACCTTACATCTTTTGGCATCCACACTATGAACATGTGTAATATTACGCTCAAGATTCATTAAGAATAAACCATTGACCATCGGAGCATGACCATAAAACATATCTCTCATATAAATCGAACAACCATTATTCTCAGACTTAAATGAGTAGCCATCTCGTATTAAACGAGATCCAGATACAATGTTCATGCTCAAACTTGGCACTAAATAACAATTATTGAGGTTCAAAACTAATCCCGTAGGTAAATGTAGAGGCAGCGTTCCGACGGCGATCACATCGACTCTGGAACCATTCCCGACGCGCATCGTCACCTCATCCTTCGCCAGTCTCCGTTTATTCCGCAGCTCCAGCTGTGAGTTACAAATATGAGCAACGGCACCGGTATCAAATACACAGGAGTTACTACGAGTACTGGTAAGGTACACATCAATTACATGTATATCAAATATACCTTTGGCGTTGCCGGCCTTCTTATCCGCTAAGTATTTGGGGCAGTTCCGCTTCCAGTGACCCTTTCCCTTGCAATAAAAGCACTCAGTCTCAGGCTTGGGTCCATTCTTTGACTTCTTCCCGGCAACTGGCTTACCGGGCGCGGCAACATCCTTGTCGTCCTTCTTGAAGTTCTTCTTGCCCTTGCCCTTCTTAAACTTAGTGGTCTTATTGACCATCAACACTTGATGTTCTTTCTTGATTTCAGCCTCTGCTGACTTCAGCATCGGGAACACTTCAGGAATGGTCTTCACCATCCCCTGCATGTTGTAGTTCATCACAAAGCTCTTGTAGCTTGGTGGGAGTGACTGGAGGATTCTGTCAATGACCGCCTCATCTGGGAGGTTAATGTTCAGCTGGGTCATACGGTTGTGCAACCCAGACATCTTTAGGATGTGCTCACTGACAGAACTGTTTTCCTCCATCTTACAACTGTAGAACTTGTCGGAGACATCATATCTCTCGACCCGGGCATGAGCTTGAAAAACTAGTTTCAGCTCTTCGAACATCTCATATGCTCCGTGATGCTCAAAACACTTTTGGAGCCCCGGTTCTAAGCTGTATAGCATGCCGCACTGAACGAGGGAGTAATCATCAGCACGAGTTTGCCAAGCATTCATAATTTCTTGGTTCTCTGGGACGGGAGCGTCACCTAGCGGTCCATCTAGGACATATTGCTTCCTGGCAGCTATGAGGATGATCCTCAGGTTCCGGACCCAGTCCGTATAGTTGCTGCCGTCATCTTTCAGCTTGGTTTTCTCTAGGAACGCGTTGAAGTTCATGTTGACATTAGCGTTGGCCATTTGATCTACAAGACATATTTGCAAAGGTTTTAGACTAAGTTCATGATAATAAAGTTCTAATCAAATTATGAACTCCCACTTAGATTAGACATCCCTCTAGTCATCTAAGTGTCACACGATCCGAGTCGACTAGGCCGTGTCCGATCATCACGTGAGACGGACTAGTCATCGTCGGTGAACATCTTCATGTTGATCGTATCTTCCATACGACTCGTGTTCGACCTTTCGGTCTCCGTGTTCCGAGGCCATGTCTGTACATGCTAGGCTCGTCAAGTTAACCCTAAGTGTTTTCGCTGTGTAAAACTGTCTTACACCCGTTGTATGTGAACGTAAGAATCCATCACACCCGATCATCACGTGGTGCTTAGAAGCGACGAACTGTAGCAACGGTGCACAGTTAGGGGAGAACACTTCTTGAAATTTTTGTAAGGGATCATCTTATTTACTACCGTCGTCCTAAGTAAACAAGATGCATAAACATAATAAACATCACATGCAATTATATAGTTGTGACATGATATGGCCAATATCATATAGCTCCATTGATCTCCATCTTCGGGGCTCCATGATCATCTTGTCACCGGCTTGACACCATGGTCTCCATCATCGTGTCTTCATGAAGTTGTCACGCCAACGACTACTTCTACTTCTATGGCTAACGCGTTTAGCAATAAAGTAAAGTAGTTTACATGGCGTTCTTCAATGACACGCAGGTCATACAAAAAATAAAGACAACTCCTATGGCTCCTGCCGGTTGTCATACTCATCGACATGCAAGTCGTGAATCCTATTACAAGAACATGATCTCATACATCACAATTCATCATTCATCACAACTTCTGGCCATATCACATCACATGATCAATCGCTGCAAAAACAAGTTAGACGTCCTCTAATTGTTGTTGCATCTTTTATGTGGCTGCAATTGGGTTCTAGCAAGAACGTTTTCTTACCTACGAATAACCACAACGTGATTTTGTCAACTTCTATTTACCCTTCATAAGGGCCCTTTTCATCGAATCCGCTCCAACTAAAGGGGGAGAGATAGACACCCGCCAGCCACCTTATGCAACTAGTGCATGTTTATCGGTGGAACCGGTCTCACGTAAGCGTACGTGTAAGGTTGGTCCGGGCTGCTTCATCCCACAATACCGCTGAAGCAAGAAAAGACTAGTAGAGGCAAGCAAGTTGACAAGATCCACGCCCACAACCAAATTGTGTTCTACTCGTGCATTAGAGAACTACGCATAGACCTAGCTCATGATGCCACTGTTGGGGAACATTGCAGAAAATTAAAAAATTTCCTACGGTTTCACCAAGATCCATCTATGAGTTCATCTAAGCAACGAGTCATGGGAGAGAGTTTGCATCTACATACCACTTGTAGATCGCGTGTGGAAGCTTGCAAGGTGATGATGGAGTCGTACTCGACGTGATTCAGATCACCGATGTCCAAGTGCTGAACGGACAGCACCTCCGCGTTCAACACACGTACGGGACGGGAGACGTCTCCTCCTTCTTGATCCAGCAAGGGGGAAGGAGAGGTTGAGGAAGCTCGCTCCAACGGCAGCACGACGGCGTGGTGGTGTTGGTGCAGCAGTACTCCGACAGGGCTTCGGAAGCACGTAACGGAGGAGGAGAGGTGTTGGGGAGGGGAGGGGCTGCGCCTTGGAGATGTGTGCAGCAGCCCTCCCCTCACCCCTCTATTTATAGGGGAAGGGGCAAGGGGGGCCGACCCCTCTAGATGGGATCTAGAAGGGGGGCGGCGGCCAGGGAGGGGAGGCTTGCCCCCCAAGCAAGGGGGGCGCCCCCTTTAGGGTTCCCCCCCCCTAACCCTAGGTGCATGGGCCCAAGGTGGGGGGCGTGCCCAGCCCTCCAAGGACTGGCTCCCTCCCCTTTGCGGCCCATGTGGCCCTCCGGGAGGGGTGGCCCCTCCCGGTGGACCCCCGGAACCTCTCCGGTGGCCCCGGTACAATACCAATAAGCCACCGAAACTTTCCGATGTCCGTATGACAACTTCCCATATATAAAACTTCACCTCCGGACCATTCCGGAACTCCTCGTGACGTCCGGGATCTCATCCGGGACTCCGAACAACATTCGGTAGTCACATGCTAGTCTTCCTAATAACCCTAGCGTCACCAAACCTTAAGTGTGTAGACCCTACGGGTTCGGGAGACATGCAGACATGACCGAGACGACTCTCGGGCAATAACCAACAGCGGGATCTGGATACCCATGTTGGCTCCCACATGCTCCTCGATGATTTCATCGGTTGAACCACAATGTCGAGGATTCGATCAAACCCTGTATACAATTCCCTTTGTCAATCGGTACGTTACTTGCCCGAGACTCGATCGTCGGTATCCCAATACCTTGTTCAGTCTCATTACCGGCAAGTCACTTTACTCGTACCGTAATGCATGATCCCGTGGCAAACACCTTGGTCACCTTGAGCTCATTATGATGATGCATTACCGAGTGGGCCCAGAGATACCTCTCCGTCATACGGAGTGACAAATCCCAGTCTCGATCCGTGTCAACCCAACAGATACTTTCGGAGATACCTGTAGTGCACCTTTATAGTCACCCAGTTACGTTGTGACGTTTGATACACCCAAAGCACTCCTATGGTATCCGGGAGTTACACGATCTCATGGTCGAAGGAAGAGATACTTGACATTGGCAAAGCTCTAGCAAACGAACTACACGATCTTTGTGCTATGCTTATGATTGGGTCTTGTCCATCACATCATTCTCCTAATGATGTGATCCCGTTATCAACGACATCCAATGTCCATAGCCAGGAAACCATGACTATCTGTTGATCACAACGAGCTAGTCAACTAGAGGCTCACTAGGGACGTATTGTGGTCTATGTATTCACACGTGTATTACGATTTCCGGATAATACAGTTATAGCATGAATAAAAGACAATTATCATGAACAATGAAATATAATAATACTTTTATTATTGCCTCTAGGGCATATTTCCAACATTAAGTTCATGAAGAACAGAGTAACGCTTTAATTAAGATGAGATGATGTAGAGGAATAAACTCAAGCAATATGATGTAAAACCCATCTTTTTATCCTCGATGGCAACAATACAATATGTGCCTCGCTACCCCTATTGTCACTGGGTGAGGACACCGCAAGATTGAACCCAAAGCTAAGCACTTCTCCCATTGCAAGAAAAACCAATCTAGTTGGACAAACTAAACCGATAGTCCGAAGAGAATTATAAAAATATTAAATCATGCATAAAAGAATTCAGAGGACATTCAAATAATATTCATAGATAATCTAATCATAAACCCACAATTCATCGGATCTCGACAGACACACCGCAAAAGAAGTTTACATCGGATAGATCTCCAAGAACATCGAGGAGAACATGGTATTGAGAATCAATGAGAGAGAGAAGAAGTCATCTAGCTACTAGCTATGGACCCGTAGGTCTGAGGTAAACTACTCATGCTTCATCGGAAGGGCAATAGATTTGATGTAGATGCCCTCCGTGATCGAACCCCCCTCTGATAGGATGCCGGAAAAGGCCCCAAGATGGGATCTCACGGGAATAGAAGGTTGCGGCAGTGGAAAAGTGTTTTCGTGGATGCTTCTGGTGGTTTGGGAATATATGTGAATATATAGGAGGCAGAGCTAGGTTAGGGGGTCACCGAGGGGCCCACAAGGCAGGAGGGCGCGCCCTCCCCCCTTGTGGCCGCCTCGTGGCTCTTCTGGCTTGGTCTTCAAGTCTCTGGGGTGTCTTCTGGTCCAAGAAAAATCATCGCGAAGGTTTTATTCCGTTTGGTATTCCTTCTCTGTGAAGCTAAAAAACAAGGAAAAAACAGAAACTGGCACTGTGCTCTAGGTTAACAAGTTAGTCCCAAAAATAATATAAAATAGCATATTAATGCACATAAAACATCCAAAACAGATAATATAATAGCATGAAACAATAAAAAAATTATAGATACATTGGAGACGTATCATCCACCTTAGTATTAGTGGGAAAATAGGTGAAACTTCATGCAAAACTAACAATTCAACGCATAGTCAATTGCGGATAAGTGCTGCCACTTGCTCTGGTGAATGTTCAGCCTTAATTGATCTCCGATGAAGACACTAGAATATCAAAACAATGTTTAAAGCAGAGGACAACATAATGTTCCTCCCAAATCTAGTGGGGGATTGTTGAAATTTAGGTCGGCAAACCCATATAAAAATTGATTCCTCGTAAATATCAGTGGTCCATTTATAATGTCATGACATGGGTTGGAACTTTAATCCCAGATCGAGAGTGGAGGAGAGTTTGGACGAACATATAAGGAACTCTTCATCATCCTATTGTGACATAAGAATAAGAGTGACACACGTGTGCTCCTCCTCCTCTATCACTCGCCTTTGACCTGAGCGCGTCGTATTTCGTGAATGAGCCAAGCCGGTATCAAAGCTATGTCATGTGTGTGTGCTTAAATTCTGTCGAATGATCAAATAATTAATTTCTAATTAATTACAAGTCGCTAATGGACATGTGAAATGCAATTGACCGCATTATTGAAAATGTCATCAAACCCTAGACCTAGACGTCACCAATTCAAATGGCACATGTTATCTGCCGCCTCACACACACATACCATTGTTGTTCCTCTCACTGCTGCTGCTTTCGGGTACTCTGTCCCGATGTGCATGCATGTGCACAACCATGCAAGAGAGCAAGCTGGAGCCGTGCCCTTTGGGATCCTACACTAGGAGAAGGGATATACGGTTTTTGGGGAACGTTCCAGCACGACTGCTCGCTTTCATCCGTCCACATCCACGACTTCGACTACTTCTTCAACTTCTCCGACCACGTTATGGGTATGCCACGAAGAAAGCTCCGGATGCTACTTTTGTCGCTACCGTGCCATTGACTTTTTTGAAGGGTATAATTTGTTCATCCTATTTTTATGATCCATGTGCTTGCGGTATTTGTTATATTAATTGATTTGCATGTTCGTACACACTCGCATGATTAACTTAAAACATGTGATTGAAATTGTTAACATTGTTATCATGACCCCCCCCCCCCCCCCAAAAAAAAGAACATCGTCATCATGATTTTACTATAAATTAAATTATTGAAAAATTTAATGATATTTTCAACAATTACTCTTGTGAGTCGTCTCACTTGCCAAAATGATTATGGGAGATGAGGGCGGCTATTGGAGACGAGAGGAATCCGTTTTTTTTTAAAGAAGGATGACCCCGGCCTCTGCATCTGGGAGATGCATGGGGCCATTTTATTAATTATTCTCGAGGACCTTACAAAGTAGAACAACAATATGCATGAATCCGCCATCTTGGCAACATCTGCCGCTACTCCTATTCAAATGATGAAGGGGCGCAAGCTGGGCCACATACCCAGACCTCTCAGCTAAGCCTAACATCTAACACCGGAGGCCCCGACAGAGCCATCTGCCAAGTCCGGGGCTCAAACCGGTCCGATGCACTCACATGTGTCGTCGCCGCCGTCTTCCACTGGTCCATCTTCAGAGCAGATTGAGGTGAATCAGTTGACTAAGACTTGGCTTATTGTCTCTGTGTAGGGTTGTCGGTGAAGAAACTGATTTTTGTTACTTACCTTTTATTTGATATATAAATTGGGAGTTTTTTAGTAGAATTTGATAAATCGAGGTAATTTATCTCCGATTTACAAAAACTAAAAAACATCATATCTGACGCTTGTGGGCTCATTTGCATAGCCCACCTCAATCGGAGAAGCGAATCTAAGAAACCTAACCCCTCTCAGCCGCACCAAGGGTCTCTCCTCTCCCTGTTGCTCGAGCTCAGACGGCCGGGACGGAGGACACAGGGAAGTACTTCTCCTTCTTCATTATTTCTCGTACCGAAATGTTTCATTGAAGACTGGAGAACTAGAAACTGATTGTTTCTTTTTCCGGCCAATGTCTTTGGGAAGGCAAATCCACAAAGATCCGCTGAAGGGGAAACAAGAGGAAGTGAAAATCAGTTGGCTTTGGCTGTTGCTTCGACTTCAATTCCATCTGAGAGTGCACCACCTCAGCCTCGACCTGAACTGCAAAGTGAAACACAAGGAAAATGGCAGTAAGAAAATGGCCTGTGATGCTGAGCTTCTTCCACATGATCCTGGCAAAAGGATATCTATCACGATGCATTCTATGAATTATCAAGGAGCTCTTCACAGAAGGTCCATGCTCAAAGTCAAAGGGCCATGTCAATATCACCATTATTTTCTGGTAAGCAAAGCATGAGTTAAATAAGGCCAGCTTCAGTGTTAATTTGTGATTTTGTACGATAAGTGCAATTGGATTGAATACAGTTTTTATACAGATGCCGCATTTTTTGCCTGTTATTTGTTCAAAACTAAGTGGAAAATTGCGAGGGCTGAAAGTTCTACTAGAGGATATACAAAATAGATATGACTTGTTTGAAAGTTATGTAGTTGGTACAGCAAGTGTTCATAATTGGGCTTAAGGGAAATACAACTAGTTTGTTAAACCCAGAACATAAATTTCTCAAGTTCTAATCGTCGACCTGCAAGTTTAAGCGATCTAATCAGATCAAACTTCTTGGGATCCCACAAAGCCACAATAAGTATAGGCTTGGTGTGAGGCTGTGAGCAATGGTATTGAAACTTTTATCTTTTGACTGCAATACCGTAGGGGAAGCCCACTGGCGTATATTCTACAAAATAAAGGGGAACTTACAAATTGTATATACCGTAGGTGGGTAAAGAAAGGAAAGAGAAAAAATTACAGGAACAGAGATTGTAATCAGTCAATGAGAGGTTAAACAAAAGCTGCCTTAAGCCTAAAGTGATGGATCTGCAAATCACTTTGGAAACTACTTATTTGCAGTCACTTCAAATTTTACAGGAAGTCAGGAATTACAATGCACTGTTATTTATTCCAGCTTTCATTTCACAGCTGGAGAGCAGAAAAAATAAATCACAGGAGACTTAATTTGGCCTCATGTCGTAGAATGAACAACTATGATCCAACATGATCTTCCAGTCTAAGCACTGGATCCACAAATTCCGAGGATAACTCAGAACACACAAACTAGAGGTAGTCTTTAAGCAAATTAGACAACTCCAAGAAATTGTAATCATAGAGAAACTTCCCTTTTTCGGGATGACTTGTACATATTTGAATTGGCAATGCCTGTTTTTTTTATAGAAGACAATGCCTGTGGTACACTCGTAAGTTATAACAACTCTAAAGACAAGTTCTACATTGATGAAGCATCTTCAATAAAGAATTGTTAGATTCTATCCAAGTTCTTCAGGGCTGGCACTATCAAGTTGTCACTAATCAGTTTCTTGTACCTGTTACTGTCTTTCATGTTAAATAATGTCACTCTTCTACTTGTTCAACAGCCTTGTTGTTCCTCGCAGACACTCCTCTTTTAACCTGGTATGCTTTAAGTTGTAACAGCTCCAAAGACAAGTTCTACATCGATGAGGCACCTTCAATGAAGAATCGTTAGATGAAAAGAAATTTCTATCCAAGCTCTTCAGGGCTGGCACTATCAAGTTGTCATTAATCAGTTGCTTGTACCCTCATAGTGTATTTTTTATGTTAATGTCATTGTTCTACTTGTCCAAGAGCCTCGTTATTCTTCCCGGACACTCATCTTTTGTTCTGTCTCTAGCTAAAAAAAGGAAGATGACCGCGTAGTCAAATATATTACTAGGAAGTAAAATTTCTCCGAACATTTTGCCTGGACAGATTATTAATTTAACAATCAACAACTTTTCTGCAGCTGCAGAAATATCACTGCCGGCCGTATCTGACGAGTCCCATTGACTTTGTGTCCAAGTATTTGTCAGTTCCTCCCCTCCTCTGCATTGAAAAGCAAAGTATGCGGATCATATGAACTGGCATCTTCCTCTTTCTTGACAAGGTTGCAGGAAGCTATAGGAACCATTTAGCCATGACAATACCCAACACCAACAGCATGTTGAGTTTTTCCTGTATAGTGTCTGCAGCTGTTGTCATCCTAGGCAGAACTTGCAGTTGCTTGCACTTCACTTACCCCAGTTTCGACCCAGGCAACAGGGATGATTTCAGCTTCAGCCCAGGCTCAGCAATCTCAAACAATTCCCTGCAAATCACGCCGAACGCCGGGAACATGAGCCACCGGTCGGGAAGAGTGGTCTACGCAAGGGAAACCCTCAAGCTGTGGAACAGCAAGCGTACAGCGCTCACGTCGTTCAGGACAGAGTTCGTGCTCAACATCCTCCCACAGAACGGGGCTGCCGGAGAAGGTATGGCCTTCATGCTCACAAACAATCCATCCTTGCCCAGCAACAGCAGCGGCCAGTGGCTGGGCGTATGCAACAACCAGACAGATGGCGCCAAGACAAACCGAGTAGTTGCTGTCGAATTCGACACCAGGCAGAGCTATGCGGATGAATTTGACGGCAACCATTTCGGCTTCGACTTCAACAGCATCAAATCTTTTCGGCAATACCCACTCAGTAATCAGTACATCGTCCTAGCAAGTGGGTCTGATGTATGGGTCAGTATGGCATACAATGGTACAACTGGATTGTTTGTAGTAGATCTAGTCCAGCACAGCACAATAGGAGTAGGGCAGTTTGAATCCAGCGGAGTTTTGAATGTTGATCTATCACAATATCTGTCAGACGACATATATCTGGTGTTTGCAGGTTCCACGGGCGATTTCACCCAACTGAACCAGATAAAGTCCTGGAACTTCACCACAATAGAAAATGATGCCACAGTTGGAATAGGAGTTGGAATAAAGGTGTTTTTAGCTATTGCTGCTTTGGTTATATTTTCTACCTGTTTGGTTGGTGTGTTCTTCATGTGGAGAAGGCTGACACGTCAGAGAAGGCTCGCCAACCGCAACCTGGAGAAGATGATCGACGCACATGGTCCGGTCAAATTTAACCTCAGGGAGCTCAGGCGTGCAACTGCCAACTTCAGTTCTACACATAAGCTCGGCAGAGGTGGCTCTGGCACCGTTTACCTCGGCCACATCAATAGGATGAACTTGGAGGTGGCCGTGAAGCGGGTGTCAACGGGCAATGCCGATTCCAACCGAGGAGAGCAGGAGTTCATTGCGGAGGTGAACACGATCAGCAAGCTGTCCCACCGCAACCTCGTCAAGTTGATCGGCTGGTGCCACGAGGGATCCGAGCTGCTCCTGGTGTACGAGTACTTTCCCATGGGCAGCATGGACAAGCTCTTGTATGCCAGTGCCAGAGAGGGCAACTCGTCGTCGGAGATTAGCGCCCTTGAGCTCACATGGGATCGGCGGTACAAGATCATCTGTGGAGTGGCGTCAGCGCTGGACTACCTGCACCACGGGAGCAGCAAGCGGGTCCTGCACAGGGACGTCAAGCCCAGCAATGTGATGCTTGACGAGGACTACAACGCGCGGCTGGGCGACTTCGGGCTCGCCCGCGTCATCCAGCACGACGGTGTCACGCACCACTCCACGCAGGCGGTGGCCGGCACTCGCGGCTACATGGCCTACGAGTGCTTCTTCACCGGCCGCGCCAGCCTCGACACGGACGTGTACGCGTTCGGGGTCTTCATCATGGAGGTGGTCAGCGGGAGGAGCCCCAGCAGCGGCGTGAAGTACATCCACGATAGCGACCAGGTTGGCAAGGAGGATTACTCGAGCGGCGGGCTAGGGCGACACCCCTTGACGGTGCACATCGTGGACTGGACTTGGAGTCTATACGGCGAGGGGAAGGCCTTGCATGCCGTCGACCCGTTGCTCGACGGCGAGTTCGAGCAGGCGCAGGTGGACTGTGTGGTGAGGCTAGCGTTGGCGTGCTGCCACCCGAACCCGAGGGAGAGGCCGTCCATGAGGATGGTGGTGCAGGTGTTGATCGATGGTGCCCTGGCACCGGAGCCGCCGGTTAATAAGCCTGCTTTTGTTTGGCCTCCAGGCGGCAATCAGCGGGAGATTGAGCTGCCGGACGTCGGGTTGCTGTTCACCGGAGGGGCTAGGCAGCAGAACAGTTTCTGCTCCATGACCTCCACTTCCCTCACGGCGAGGTGACAGGTGAGCATCGTGGATATAGTTTTCAAGAAGCTGTTCAGAGAAGATACCTAGCACGACGACCTCCACATGATCCCGGCAAAAAGGATACCTACCACGATGCATTTTATCAGTTTGCAAGAAGCTGTTCAGAGAAGATATATCCTCAAAGGCCCATACCAACTCTGTCACCATCTTTTTTTGGTAAGGAAAATATCAATAGAAAAAATGCTTCTTCAATGTTAGTTGGTACCATTGGTGCAATCAGATTGAATGTAGTTTTTACAAGAATTCCACATTTTTGCTTTTGTCTGTTATTTGTTCAAAAAGAAGGGGAGAATTGCGAGGGCTGACAGTTCTGCTATACAAAATGAAATAGATGGGACTTCTTCGAAAGTCATGTGGGCGGTATAGCAAGTGTTCATAATTGGGCTCAAAAGATATCTTTTACGGTGATTGAGGAGTTACAATATGTACTTTCATGCAAGTAAAACTTGTAGTTTGTTAAACCCATAACATCAATTCCTCAAGTTTTAATTCTCCACCTATTAGTCTAAGCGACCTAATCAGATCAAACTCCTTGGAGTCCCACAAAGCCACAGCAAGTCATAAACATACGAAGAAAGGTACTACAATGGCGGCCGAGGTAAATAACAGCACATCACTGACTCATAGAAAAGCGACGTTCAGGCAGGGTTGTCAACTTGGTGCAATGCGTTCGGCCACTACCCATGTAAATATTTTGCGGTGAGAAGCGAGCTCTTTAAGATCATAAATTCCCGGCAGTAAGAGGTGGACATGCGAGAAAAATTATTTGGCTTTCGTTGATTCCATTTTCTATCCGTGCTTCTTCCATTTAGGATACACTAGTTGTATGCCCGTGCGTTGCCACGGTTTAAAAAAACATTGTAATCCACAACATTGCACATGCGGCTTATGAGTGTGTTGCCAGAAATATCATCTTCTACTCCCCCCGTTCCAAATTATTCGTCACAGAAGTGGATGTATCTAGAACTAAAATACATCCAAATACATCCATTTCTATGACGAGTAATTCGGAACGGAGGGAGTACTTAATAATATAACACAATCCATGTGACTCATATTCAAATCACCATGACTCAACTTGATAAGTCTACCTTCATACTATTGCTTTGTGCTCCACAATGAAGACAAACAAAGGGCCTTTTTTCCACCCAACTTTGACATATATCTTCTCCATCCAGCTTGGATAAAAAATATTACTCTATCCTAATTTACATGGCATGCGTGCATTTCAAAATTCAACTTTTCCCATCAAATTCATCAGCTGAACATGGATTATGTTACAAAAAATCACCAAATTCGTATTCAAGAAAAGTTTCCAATGGTATAATTGTATGCCAGATAGCTCATATATTACTGAATAAATTAGTTGCCAGAGCATCACACTAAATGTTTTTTTCAAAATTCAAATTTGTGAAAACATGTTCTCTTCCTTCTTGCTTCCCGTCTCAGCTTTGCTAAGAGTTTCGGTGTTGTAATTGCCATGCGATAAATGCCTCGTTTCAATATGAGGAACCTTAAACTTTTGGTTTTCTCTCTATGTATAAGAAGGCAACAATTAATCTATATATGATTAGTACTTAAGCATGAATCCCCATCTTATGAAGGAAAAAATCATAGTACCTTCACATATCTGATCCGGAATACAAGGATGCTTACGATCAACTCCCGTGGCTAAATGTAATATGGATTAATAAAAACTTGGAAAAGGACTGCAAAAAACACGTTATATGCTCCTCCACTAAGAGCGATAGAGTGCATGGAGGACAAAATTGCAAAGACATGATAATATCATTCGTTGACACAAAAACACATACAAGGAAGCAACAACAAAAAGGATAATTTATGACTTTCACCCAGGCACAGATTCTTCATAATATTTGCAGCACCTCAATAATGAAAAATTAGGGGGTAGAATAGAAGTTGAAGGCATGATCACAACCTGAAATAGATGACACAATAATCGATAAAAATATTCAATTTGAGGTTCAACACTTCAATGATGCATTAACTAAATAAATGTTGCTAGAAGCAGACCATACCTTCAGGTAAAGATGAATGTTCTGGTACTTGGATTCAAGAAGATGCATACTTAAATTGGAAGCACTTCCAAAACTTCCTTCGGTGTCTTCTTTCTATCATTATGTAGCATGAGTCTCTACTATATTAGCCCAACAGAACTGCTAAAGTTGGCTACATAACATGCACATAAATCAGAAAATGAATAAGTATTATTAGGAGATGAGCAATATGTCCTAAAAAGAAAAGATATATAGCTCCTTTGTAGACGTCTCTTTTTCCTTCACTCTAAAATAGCTGCACACCATATTTGACGAATGTAATACTCCCTCTGATTCAAGGTAATTGATGCAGCTGCTATACAATGTCATATATACATTGTACATATGTTGAGTCAATTAATTCAGATCAGATGGAGCATGAGTTTATCTCTAAACAAATAAGGAAACTTCATGTTAGATTGCTTCATTCTAAATTAAAGGTAGAAGCATATTTCCCTAAGATGAACACACACAACTCTCAAGCAAGTACATAGTATTCTCTATTAAATTGTATTTACTTGCTAATGTATTTTGGTTTCTGTAATATTGTTGCTTTGTGGTCTCTTCCCCTACAAATTTTCTCTCCTAATTGTTGGTCCCGTTGTGCTAATGTCAACATTTTATCTTGTTCAGACCTAGCTAATATTGAAAGGTAATGAAGGTACAGTACATGAGAAGCCAAAGGTGTTCCCCGGAGAAGTAACATACATGAGTTTGGATTAACACAACGGACAACAAGGAGAAGCAGCTACAACAAACAAAACACAAATTGAAATCATGCAGGATGCTTTATACAAAACAAGTCACAGAACCTGAACTCGACTCCAATCTCTGACCACAGCTGAAGGTGTGCGCTTAAATTTTTAGAAGTGATGAAACCTGAGCTCACTGACGGAGGTACGGCAAGGCTGGATGGGCCATGGCCCGCCCAGGACTGAAGCAAAAAACATTTTATATGAAGCTCGGCTCACAATAATGCATTGATTTTCAGTTTGATAACACAGTATATAGTATCTGGCCCGTCCAACTTTTTTATGGTAGCTCCGCCACTGCCTGAGCTCTTGAAGGGCCAAACCATTGGACTCGATACTGGCTTGAACCTTTTGCGTGTTAGACACGACTATGTGAAGATTATGCACATTACCTATCCACTTAATCCACAACACAGTCCGACAGCAATCAAACTATTCTCTTTTTCTCTACTAATGTATACAACAATCTTTTTCAGGTTCAAGCATCAACCTAGTGGAAGCTTTTTCCAGGTTCAGACAAATTCGCAAGATAATATTGAAGAAGAAAATACGACAAGTGGTTGCACGATAAGGATTTGTAACATGGCCCCCAATGCTGGTTTAAACATGTGGTCCACCGACCTCTGGACTGAACAAAGGAACATAGTGCTTCCAACACTATGGAGCTAGTTTGTACTAAAACAATACGGCGTTGATGAAACATTGGTGATGGTACAAAAGCATGTAGGACGAAAAACTATTTTGGAAAAGGCATGACCAGAAAAGTAGGAATCACAAGACTATGTGGGAAAGATTCTTTTGAATTTACATGTTTTTATCACGCGCTGACCTGCAACTCTATGTCGTAAACTTATGCCAATTTTATTTTCCAGCTGATGATCCAAAAATTGTGTCCTGGTTTGGAGAAATCCTGGAAAATATTTGTGTTAGATCCACAAAAGAGGATTACTCTGTGACAAGCACTACATCAATTTATCACTCAGAAGGTATAATCACTGTAATATGTGCTCTTTCAACTTTAAAATATCGATCGTTTAAAATAAGGATAGGATGATAATTAAGTTAATTAACAATCAGACAATGCATAGAACACGTTAAGAAAACATAAGTTTCAGATAATAATAAAGATTGAAGAAATAATGGGCTTTAGATTAGAGTATCAGTGAGAAATTTACCGCAGACTTGTGTATGTCAATGTTGCATCCAACTTCCTTCTATTAACTTGCACTGGAGCTTGAACCAGAGTTCCTGGGAGTAAGAGATGTGAAAAGAAATATTTTTTAGAGGTTAATAACTGGACCAATAATAATTTGGAAAAGAAAATTTAATCAAACTTCAATAGCAGGACTATTAATCCATACGTGGACTGCAGCTACCAATGTGCTACCTGTGTAGTTATATGACGACATGAAAAAGTGCTCTTTGTAAGACGACATGAAAACTCAAGGATCCAAATGAAACCAATGTGCTACCTGTGTAGCTATATGAGCAGATGGGTATTTCGCTGCAGCAGCATTGTTCTTGAAAGCCAATGGTCGGCACCTTGTTATATGAACTAAAAGTTGCAAATGTATGAAATCAAGGACTGGGAGTTCCAAGAAGAAGAAACATTTGTAAAATCGTATCGTCCTAAATGCAGTCAATTTTCGGATGTATTTTCCTTTTCTTAAATGGCTTACTAAACAGAGATAACAACCATCTTAAGTGTGACAAATCTTAGTATGAAGCTTGACACTATTAATGCAGATAGGATTTCTATGCTTACCCTGGCGCAGAACTCACAGGGATTGGAACAATGCAGCGACGTGCTCACGACGTTGGATAGGTCGTCGGCCTGCGACTCCTGGGCATCGGGGCCGCCTAGCCCAACCTCCACCACCTCGTCGTGCGGCGGGTAAGCAACGGATCCATCAGCCGCTACGCTGCACTACTGAAACCGTACGTGAACAAGGGAGTGTGGGAGCACAACCTACTGGGAGAAGATGGGTAGAGCGATGGTAGGGAGATAAGGTTACCTATGTTGTTGTCCGTTGCCACTGCCACCGCGCCATCCTGCTGGTTGCCCTCCCCCGCGTCCAGCACCTCCTGGAGTGGGTGAAGAATAAATGAGATGGCAAGCGGCTCCAAGCTAGATCGAGGTCGTCATATGCGGGGAAGGTCGCTGGAGGTCGCCGTAGACGGGAAGGTCGATTGGATGACGATGACGGCGTCGGGATGACATGGTCGAGGAGGAGCTGCCGCTGATGGCTCTGATAAGAGGGCAATTGGATTCGGGCCATGTACCTCTAGATGGAGGGTGGAGGCGGGGCAGGGGTTGACGGCTAGAAAGCTAGAACCCGTGGGTCTGAGGAGAGAAGGAGACGTCAGTCGTCTCTCGCCTTGCCGAGTCCAACGGCGACGGAGGAGGTCGGCGGTGGTGATTCCCGTACGAGAGGAAGGGGATCGGGAGAGAGGGATTCGGGGAGGGGTGGGACGTGCGTACGTGGGTTTTCTTTTCCTTTTTTTTTCTAACGTGCGGTGAGGGGTGGGTATCAGTTCCGATGTTTTCCTGTCATGCGGGGATGCTGCGGGCGTGGTGCATCGCGAGATGGTTGTGGTAGAAAGGGGGTGGAGACGAGGTCAAACCATCACGACGTTCGATTCTGCTTTAATAGTATAGATATGGCTTGGTCTGACCAGTAGTACTCTTAACTTCTTATTTCTAGTCACTTCAAATTTTCTACAGGAATTACAATGCACTTTAATCTGTTCCAGTTTTGATTTTACAGATGGAGAACGGAAAAGGGAGACTTAATTTGGCCTCATGTTGTATAGCGTAGCGTGAAAAACTGTGGTCCAATGTGATCTTCCATGTTAAACGCTAGATCAAGACATTCTGAGGATAATTCAAAATATGCACACTAGAGATAGCATTTAAGCAAACTGGATTACTCCAAGAAATTGTAATCATAGAGAAACTTTCCCTTTTGGGGGATAATATTTGAATTGACAATGCCTTTGTTCGTTGATTGTAACAGCTCCATAGACAGGTTCTACATTGACTAAGCATCTTCAATAAATAATTGTCAGATGAAAGAAATTTTGACCCAGGTTGTCACTATCAAGTTGTCACCAATCTATTTGTTGTACCCTCAGTGTTTTTTATGCTAATGTGACTGTTTTACTTGTTCAACAGCCTCGCTGTTCCGCACAGACACTCCTCTTTTAATCTGGTACCACTTGTAAGTTGTAACAGCCGCAAAGACTAGTTCTACATTCATGAGGCATCTTCAATAAAGAATTGTTAGATGAAAGAAATTTCTATCCAAGTTCTTCAGGGATCAGTTTCCTGTACCCTCTTAGTGTTTTTCTTATGTTAATGTCACTGTTCTACTTGTTCAACAGCCTCGTTGTTCCTCCCAGACACCTCTCTTTTAATCTGTCTCTAGAGAAGAAAAGGGGATGATCACGTAGTCAAATACAGTATATTACTGGTGTGTAGCATATTGCTGAACATTTTGCACCGATTATTAGTTTAACAATTGGTAATTTTTCTGCAGCTGCAGAAATAGTATTGGCCGATGTACCTGACAAGTCCCATTGACCATGTCTCTTCCAAGTATTTGTCAACTCCTCCCCTCGTCCGTGTTGAAAAGCGAAGTACGCGGATCATATGAACTGGTATCTTCCTCTTCCCCTGAGAAGGTTGCAGGAAGCTACAGGAACCATTTAGCCATGACAAAACCCAATACCAGCAGCCTGTCGAACTTCTTCTGCATAGCTTGTGCAGCTGTTGTCATCCTAGGCAGAACCTGCAGTTGCTTGCAGTTCACTTACCCCAACTTCAACGCAAGCAACAGGGATGATTTCAGCTTCAGCCCTGGCTCAGCAATCTCCAACAACTCCCTGCAGATCACGCCGAACGCCGGCAACATGACCCACCGGTCGGGGAGAGTGGTGTACGCCAAGGAGACCCTCAAGCTGTGGAACAGCAAGCGCACGGCGCTCACCTCCTTCAGGACAGATTTCATGCTCAACATCCTCCCGCAGAACGGGACTGGAGAAGGTATGGCCTTTCTGCTCACCAATAATCCGTCGTTGCCCAGCAACAGCAGCGGCCAGTGGCTGGGCGTGTGCAACAACCAGACAGACGGCTCGAAGACGAACCGCTTAGTAGCCGTGGAATTCGACACGAGGAAGAGCAATGAAGATGACCTTGACGGCAACCATGTCGGACTCGACTTAAATAGCATCAAATCTGTTCAGCAACACCCACTCAGTAATCAGTCCATCGTCCTCTCAAGTGGGTCTGATGTATTGGTCGGGATCAAATACGATGGTGCATCACTGCTGTTTCAAGTAACTCTCGTCCAATACAGCACAAGTGGGCAGCATGTTGCCCTATTAAGTCGGTACATTAACCTGTCACTAGTTCTACTGGACGACATATATCTGGTGTTTGCAGGTTCCACAGGCAACTTCACCCAGCTGAACCAGATAAAGTCCTGGAACTTCACCACAATAGACGACGATGCCACAGTTAGAAGAGGGCATTACTGGAGAAGAAAGGTGCTTTTGGCTCTCATTATATTGCTTGTGTTCTCTATATGTTTGTTTGCTGGGCTGTTCATGTGGAGAAGGCTGACGCGGCAGAGAAGGCTTGCCTACCACAACCTGGAGAAGATGATCGACGCACATGGTCCGGTTAAATTTAAGCTCAGGGAGCTCAGGCGTGCGACTGCCAACTTCAGTCCTACCCGCAAGCTCGGCAGAGGAGGCTTTGGCACCGTTTACCTTGGATACGTCGATAGGATGAACTTGGAGGTGGCCGTAAAGCGGGTGTCGACGGACAAGCAGGCCGACACCAACCGGGGAGAGAAGGAGTTCGTGGCGGAGGTGAACACGATCAGCAAGCTGTCGCACCGGAACCTCGTGAAGCTGATTGGCTGGTGCCACAAGAAGGGCGAGCTGCTGCTTGTCTACGAGTACTTCCCCATGGGAAGCCTTGACAAGCTCCTTTACGCCAGAGAAAGGACTGCATCGTCGTCTTCCATGTCGGCATCCACGGATACCCCGGAGCTCACATGGGAGCGGCGGTACAAGATCATCTGCGGCGTGGCATCAGCGCTGGACTACCTGCACCATGGAAGCAGCAAGCGGATCCTCCACAGGGACGTCAAGGCCAGCAACGTGATGCTGGATGCAGAGTACAACGCGCGGCTGGGGGACTTCGGCCTTGCCCGCGTCATCCGGCACGACGGCGTCACACACCACTCCACGCAGGTCGTGGCCGGAACCCGCGGCTACATGGCATACGAGAGCTTCTTCACCGGCCGTGCCAGCCTCGACACAGACGTGTACGCGTTCGGGGTGTTCGTCATGGAGGTGGTCAGCGGGAGGAGCCCCAGCAACGCCGTGCAGCAGCACTACATCCACGACAGCGACCACCGTGGTGAGGAGGATTACTCGGGCGGCGGGGGAGCGCGGCACCCCTTGCCGATGCACATCGTGGACTGGATGTGGAGGCTCTACGGCGGAGGGAAGGCCTTGCATGCCGCCGACCCTTTGCTCGGCGGCGAGTTTGACCAGGCGCAGGTGGACTGTGCGGTGAGGCTGGCGTTGGCGTGCTGCCACCCGAACCCGAGGGAGAGGCCGTCCATGAGGACGGCGGTGCAGGTGTTGATCGATGGTGCCCCGGCGCCGGAGCCGCCGGTTAATAAGCCTGCGTTTGTTTGGCCTCCGGGCGGCAATCAGCGGGAGATGGAGCTGCCGGACGTCGGGTTGCTGTTCACGGGATGGGCTAGGCAGCACACCAGTTTCTGCTCCTTGACCTCCACTTCCCTCACGGGGAGGTGAGCTTCGTGGAGAGTTGTACGCTTGCTCTGTACTGCCGAGTGTTGACTACGGTTTGCTTGTTTTTTTTTTCGCGAATACGCAAGCCGCGTATCTTTGTATTGATAGAAGGAGGTAGTAGCATGGGATTACAACGCATACAAGGCCATGTACGCATAGGCATGGTGCACAAGCGTTGGAGCAGCCTAGAACAAGGGGGCTGCTCAGCCCTAGCGACTCCGCTAGTAACTACTCGCCAGGAATGATGTTAAGCAGTCCGTTGGCGCCTGCCTTAGCCCATAGGCGCGCCTCGTCTTTGATGGTGTTGGAGATCAGCGAGAGCGAAGGGGTGTCCCAGTCGAAGATACACGCATTGCGGTGTTTCCATAGCCACCATGTTGTGAGGATGATGAGAGAGGATAGTCCTTTTCGAACAGGCGCCGGAGAGCGGTCGAGGCAGGAGGTCCACCATGTCTGGAAGGGGGTGTGGGCATCCGGGAGGTCGACGGTCATGCGAGCCCAGCTGAGGTTGTCATGCCAGACCTGGCGCGAGAAGGGGCAGGCCGTGAGTAGGTGATGCATGGACTCGAGCGCCTGATCGCAGAATGCGCAAGAGTCCTCGTGCGGCAGGCCGTGGCGGGCCAGGCGCTCCGCGGTCCAGCAGCGGTCTTGCATGGCAAGCCAGAGGAAGAATCTAACGCGTAGGGGCGCCCAGGGGCACCAAGTGAGCCGCCGGTGGGGGTCCTCACATGCGCCAACGAACAGGGCCTTGTAGCAGGAACTCGCGGAGTACACGCCGGAGGCAGTCCAACGCCAGGTGAGCACGTCCGGCGTGGGGTAGAGCGGCGTGTGGCGCACGAGCCGCCAGAGGTTGACGTACTGAACCATGGCCGCAGGGCCGAGCGCGCCGCGGATGTCGTGCACCCAAGAACGCAGGTGAAGGCCGTCTTGCACAGTGCGGTCTCTCCGAAGGCTGCGAGGGACGAGAGCGTAGACTAGAGGAGCGATCTCAGCCGCGGATCTGCCATCTATCCAGTGGTCGGTCCAAAAACGGCAAGTGGCGCCCGAGCCAAGCCGCCAGCTTGTGGAGGCGCGGAAGATGGCCTTAGCGTCAGCGTCGTGAGGGACGGGGAGGTGGCTCCACGGACGCGCGGGGTCTGTGCGCTGGAGCCACAACCATCGAACACGCAAGGACAGCCCCGTGCGATAGATGTCTCGGATGCCCAGGCCACCGAGGGAGATAGGACGGGACACTCGCTGCCAATTGACGCGACTTTGGCCTCCGTTGGCCTCCTTGTGACCCGCCCAAAGGAATCCGCGGATGATCCGGTTCACCTTCTTGATTGCCGATTTGTTGAAGGCAATGGCCATGAGGAAGTGGGTGGGTATGGCGCAGAGGACATGTCGCACGAGCGCGAGGCGATCACCTTGAGAAAGCATGGAGGCGCGCCAGGTGGAGAGCTTGCGGCTGAGCTTGTCGAGGATCGGCTCCAGACTCGTCGGGCCAGCCTTGCGGATGGCGAGAGGTAGCCCCAGGTAGGGGATCGGGAAGTGCGTCACCGGGCATTGCATCTCGGAGGTGATCGTGGCAATATGATCGTCGGTGCATTGGATCGGGGTCGCCGAGCACTTGTTGAAGTTGGTATGAAGCCCGGAGGCTTCGCCGAAGACATGGAGGAGGGTGCGCACGGCAGCGATGTCATGGCTGTCCGGATGGCAAAAAATGACGACGTCGTCCGCGTAGAGTGATATGCTGGAAGCCGCGTGCCGGGTAGTAAGGCGATGCAGGAGGCCTGCGTCCACAGCGCGTAGAAGCATAGAGTTGAGGACGTCGATCACGATCGTGAAGAGCATGGGAGAGACCGGATCGCCTTGGCGCAGCCCATGGGCATGGTCGATCGGGGGACCCGGGTGCCCATTGACAAGCACCCTCGTCGAGGCCGTGGAGAGAAGGATGGAGATCCACTCGTGCCATCGAGGCCCGAATCCAAGATGGGTCAGGATCTGGAGCAAAAACGGCCAGGAGACGCAGTCAAAGGCCCGCACGATGTCGAGCTTGAGAAGCATACGTGGCGCCTTGAGGTTGTGGAGGAGATGGGCCGTTTGTTGCACAAGCATGAAGTTGTCGTGGATGCACCGCCCGCCGATGAACGCACTTTGGTTGGCGGAAACCATGGAGCCAAGATGGGGGGCTAGCCGGAGGGAGAGCAGTTTAGCGACAAGCTTAGCGAAGATGTGGATGAGGCTGATTGGCCGGTAGTCATATAGAGACCGCGCGTCAGCACGTTTTGGGAGCAGGGTGAGGAGTGCCTCATTGAGCTTCTGAAAGCATTGGCCGTTCATGGAGTATAGCTTGTTGAAGGCCTCGCGGAAATCGTGCTTTATCGTGTCCCAACAGGCGACGAGGAACTCGGATGTGAAGCCATCGGGGCCGGGCGCCTTTCCGGTCGGCAAACTTTTCACGGCGGCCCATATCTCATCATCCGTGAATGGAGCGTCTAGCCCGAGCAGGTCGAACCGCGGGACCTGGAGGGCATGGAGGTCAAGCGTGATCGCGCGTTCTGAAGCGGTGCCGAGCACGTTGGAGAAGTGGTCGAAGGCGGCGGTAACCATATCATCGTGATCGGTGATGGTGGCGGATCCCACCTGGAGGCTCGTCATAATGTTGCGCTGCTTGCAGTGAGCCGCGTGGATCTTGAAGTAGGAAAGCGCAGCGTCGTCGCTATGGAGCCAAGAGAGGCGCACTCACTGCCGCGCGATCGATCTCTCGAGGGAGGCCAGACCCAGGTACGAGGCCTTGAGCTTCCGGCGCAACCAGGTCTCAAGGGGAGAGAGCGATCTGGAGTCTTGCGCCGCGTCAAGACGCGCAATGAGCTCGCGCGCAACCTTGAGCTGCAAGGAGACGTTGCCGATTGTGCGAGCGCTCCAGCTCTGCAACTGTCTCGCCGTGGTCTTGAGACGTGTCACGATCCTTCTGAAAGGGTCGGCGTCAGGCGCAGAGGAAGTCCAGGCCGTAGAAACCACGTCGCGGAAGCCTTCGAGCTTAGGCCAGAAACGCTCGAAGTGGAATCGCCTAGCACCGGGCGGCCGCGTCACACAATCGATCAAAAGCGGACAGTGATCAGAGGCGGCTGAGGAGAGGCACTAGAGAAGGCAGTGGGGGTGGGCAGTCTCCCATCCGGAGGTGCAAAGGATGCGGTCGTTGCGGACAAGGGCCGGGTTATCGAGCTCGTTGGACCAAGTATAGCGGCGGCCGTGCATATATAGGTCTCGGAGCTCCTCATTCGCAATGAATCGGCGAAATCTACCCATGATGCGGTGGTTGATGTTCGCGTTGCTTTTCTCGGCCGCAGAGAGGATCATGTTGAAGTCACCGCCGAGGAGCCATGGGCCTATGCGGGAGTCACGAACATCGTGCAGTTCGGCCAGGAACTCGATCTTGTCGTCATCGTCTTGGGGCCCATAAACCCTGGTGATCCACCAGTGGCCCTCGCCAGCTGGGGGGTAACCAAAGCCGTGACATGGTACGTGCCAACGATCGGGTTGGAGAGGGAGAGGTCCGAACGGCGCCAGGCGAGCAGAATGCCCCCTCGGGTGCCGGCTGCGGGGAGGAAGAAATAGTCTTCGTATAGAGGGCCGAGCGTGTCAAGCACGATGGAATCGGTGACGAGCGCAAGTTTGGTCTCCTGGAGACAAACGATGGAGGGGGAGGCAGCGGTGATCACGCTGCGAACAGCCGTTCGCTTGGCGTCGGAATTGAAGCCACGAACATTCCAGAATATCGCTTTAAAGTTGTAATCCATAAAGTGAGGAAGAGGGCGTTTGGAGTACAAGCACAGCAGCGCTAAGCCTCGATGAGCTGCGCGCCAGACGCGCGGGCATCCTCCGGGAGCTGCGAACCGAAGAAGTCCGCGAAAGCCTGGAGCACATCCAAGGCCAAGGGCTGCTCGAAGAGGCGGGCGTATTTGTCGAGAACGTCGTTGGGGATGGTGGAGTCGTCGTCGGCAATGAGGCCAAGGCGCTTGAGAAGGACTCATTTCGCCTTCATCTCCGAGCTGAGACCTAGATCGTCCCGGGCGATCCGGAAGCTTCGCCGTGGCGTGAAGTTAGCTGGTAGTTCCTTTCGTCTATGTCGTGGCTTGGGAGTAGGCAGGACGGAGGAGGCCCGGACAGTAATAGCGTCGACGAAGGAGGCCAGAGGGGCGTCGTGAGCGGCCGATTGCATGGGCTGCATGGCCAGGCTGGGCGTAGCTGGCTCCTGGTTGGTTGGCATCGCGTCAAAAGGAGTAGCCGGGCCCGAGGTGGGGCCGCGCGGGGCGGCAGCGGGCGAAGGAACGGGCTCCATGCATGAATCTTGGCGTGGGGTGGCGGGGCAAGCGCCAATCGGCAGCGGGGTGGGCGCGGGGCCGGGGGTGGGCGCGGGCCTGGGTGATGGGACGGGGATATGCACGTCGCACCCAGGGGCCAGAACCATCTCGGGGGTGGCATCCGATGCACGATCCGCGTCCGGTGGGGCCTCCAAGGCAGGGCCGACCATCCAATCAGGGCCATGCGATGCAGGGTCCGCGTCCGGTGGGGCCTCCAAGGCAGGGCCGACCGTCCAATCAGGGCCATGCGAGATCATCGCGGGATCTGAGGGCGCGGTGGCGAGGCAGTTGGAGGTAGGCGTGGATGGGAGGGGCGAAGCATCCGGACCAACGGGATCACGTGCGGAAGGCACGGCAGCCATTGGCCCGTTTGAAACGCGCCGGTCTCCACCCTCCTGGGTCCCGCAGGAAAGCACATGAGCGGATTGGTGGGCCCCATCCGATGGCAGCGGCTTTTCAGGACGGGCCAACGGGCGGGCCGGAACAGCATCTGCCACCGGTCCCAGCCTCTGACGCGCGGGGACCCGGTCAAAAGGCACGAGACAGCCTGGATGGGGCCCGAGGATGCCGGCCGAAACACGGCATGGCGGTGGCGCGTGCGCCCGGCGGCGACCACGCCGGTTTCCACCCTGACGAGGGGGGGCGCGAGTCTGGCTGGGCGGGGGGGAAGACGTGCTGCTGCGGCCACCGAGGGGGGAGAGGGGGGGAGCTCGGCCCTGGGTCAGCATCGCCGGCGGACGGCGGCGGAGGCGGGGGTGGAGAGGGGCGGCGGTAGTCGAGGCAGGAAGCGACATGGATGCGGATGGGGAAGCGCGCCAGCCCAAGGGCGAAGCGCTCTGCGCGGTCCGGGTCGGCATCGGGCTCCACCGCGTCGTCGCCCTACACGAGGAGCTTAGAGGAGCGCGGGATGGCGTCGGGGTTGATGGTCCAGGCCGAGAGCCGGAAAACAGACATGTCGTACATGTCCCGAGTCTCCGGCGCTAGGTGCTCAATCTTGCAGAACGGAGACAGCAGGGACTCGGCGGCGGAACGATGCCAAGCATGGTCAGGGACGCCGAAGAGCTCCAGCGAGACGAGGAAGAGGGCCTTCACCGGCTCGGACCCCGCGGTCCGGCCCCAGGGGTGGAAGATGAGGCGGAAGCGCGGCATGCGCACGCGGGATGTGGCGACGCGGGCCCGCAGCGATGGGTCGTTGAAGCGAACGAGGAAATCCTCCGGAGCGTGCCGGTGGACGAAGAAGTCGCCGTCGGCGAGGCCGCACTGGGAGGGAAGGGCCGTAGCAATCTCTTCGCAAGATACACCAGTGCGTCGGCCCGTGACGATGACCAGAAGCGCGCGCTCCAGAGCGCGCTCGGCGGCAATGACCTCCTGGGAACGACCAAGGTAGCAGACGGCCACGGCGGGGCGGGAAGCTGGGTGGCCAGAAAGAGGGGTGGCGACTGAGGAACCCACCGAGGCCGTCGAGGGCGGGTGCGAGGACGTCGCAGGAGCCGAGGACGCCGGCGAGGGGGCGCTGAGCCGTCCCGAGGCAGTCCACCCGAAGGACGCGGGGGATGGCGACGAGGGGCGCAGGCCGGCGCTGCCAACCGACCCGGAGGACGCGGGTGTGAGCAGCCCGGAGGAGGAGCAGGTGGACGCCGCCGAGCCAGCGGACGTCGGGCGGCCGTCGACCGCCAGCGGAGAGGGGACGCGACGCCGGAGCGGAGGGGGGGAGCGGCCGTCGGACAAGGGGGGGGCTGCACGAGGGAGACTGCATTGCTTGGTGATGTGGCCGAAAAAACGACACCTTGCACAGCGGATGTCCTTCCTGCACTCCAAGCCCGGGTGGGCGTCGAGGCAGCGCGGGCAGTCACCATCCCGAAGCCAGGAGGGGCGCGGGCGAGGCCGGGCCTCGGCAGCCGCGGCGGTGGCGGCGGGGCTCACGCGGCCGCTGGCGCTTGCGTCCCCGAGCAACCTGCCAGGCGTCGAGCTCGCCCCCCTCCGAAAGCATCCGGCAGATCTCGGAGCGGACGGGGGGCCGAGCAGCAGGCGGCGAGGGGCGCGCAGCGGGCGGGGAGGACGAGGGGCGCGGCGCCGGAGGGGAGGGCGTCGGAGCAGGCGAGCGGCACAAGGCCTGGCGGTAGGAGGGAGGGGATCCGTCGGCGGAGGGGCTGGACTCGAGACAGCGGTCCTCGCAGGAGCGACCAACTGCAGGGGAGGGGGAGGGGAGATGGCCATGTCGGCGAGCTGGGCGGCGCGGCCGGGGTGGCCGGCGCCGAGGGCGGTGGACGCCGGGGCCGGAGTGGCCGCCGGCGTGGGGGCTAGGAGCGTGGGAGCGTGGGGGCTAGGAGCGTGCTTGTCGTTCCAGTGCTCACGGTTTGCTTGTGAATTTGTACATTATGTTCGTCGCTTCTCTCCTCTCGACGAGTTTGTTATTCGAAACGAGCTGGGAACAAAGTTTGTATTCTACCCTAATGATAGATAGTTGGTTATACTTTACCTGCGCATTGTCGGCATCATTCGTCGTTACATCATTGAAGGCATTGCCTCGAACTTGCTCGGACTTTATGTGTAGGGTGAAAACCCATGATACAGTCTTCGGTGGGATCCGGCGACGGTGACATTTGAGCGTCGTTTTTTTATGAAGGCATTGCTTTTCGACAACCTTTCTCATAGTCCTTGTGTTATCAAGAGATAGTTTTTTTTAGTGTTTTGTCAAGAGATAGTTGATTCCCATGGTTGTCGTTTTTCCTCGTTTGTTGTCTTGTTCGCCTTTTTTTCTTCTTTTTGTTCATCCCCTTTGATGCTATTTGCCAGCAGGATCCTGCGTGTGTGTGCATTAATTTTAGTTGTGTGCATCTTAACTATGCAGAGTCTGGGTGTGTGTTTATTATGTATGTATCCCCTTTGATGCTACATTGTGAATCAATAACAACTGCCCTTTATCGAAAAATAACATACACACTAGAGATAGCATTTAACCAAATTAGTTTTTGTTTTTTTAAAGGAGGTTAAACCCCCGGTGATGGTGTCCTGAATTAGGGGGTGCAAACCACATTGGTTCTCAATGGGCGTGGGCCTGGCCGAGGACCCCCAAAACAACCAGCCAGTGGGCCACATTCATCAAGGCCCCCGGAGGAATCTCTCAAAGACTTGGCACATGCTCCAAGGCACGAATGCAATATTCGGCATACTTATCTTCATATGCAACCGACTATGTAACCCAGGACCACTGGCGTTTATATAAGCCGAGGAGTGTAGACCGTAGAGGCCAACTTATTCATACTCAATCTCGAGGTAGATCAACCTATACTTTACCCCATCCATCAATATAATCAAAGTAGGACACATAGTTTTACCTTTTTTGAGAGGGCCTGAACATGGGTAAACAGGGGGTCCCTTGTACCATGTTACCATCTAGGCAAGACTACCAGAATGGGGCCCCTACCTGAGATCTTCCAGATTCGACTTTTTAATTGGTGGCCCATGCGGGTCCCTCTGAGTAGTCAAAGCGGATTGATGGTGTCACCAGCCGATGATCAGATCGGCGATGACACAACTTTCGCGCCAGAATTCCCACGCTTCAGCTTGACCGGTCCCTTGGAGGAGATCCAGAGTCCAACCCACCACCGAGATGTCCTACAATATCCCCCTTCATGACACTAGATTTGGTCGAGGAGCAGCAGGCGACTTCCGCCCAAGCACCAACATTATACCAGGCTTGGGGCGGAAACTACGATGTGTCGGACCAAGGTTGGAGCCCGGGGTCCGAGGACACGGTGTGGTAGCCAGGCTAGCCAGGCCCGCAAGTAGGACCGGGCTGACGTCAGACCGACCTCGGGAAAATCCATCCGGGGTACCAATGTCAGATCTGAATACATTTTTCTCTCCAACCCACACCCACGTCAAGTACCGCCCGATCAATCAAGGTTGACCGACATTTGGGATGTAGCCCACGTCGTGCAAAAGACAAACGAAATGGTCTGGCAATTTTGGACATGAAGGAAATATGCCCTAGAGGCAATAATAAAGTTGTTGCTTTATATTTCCGTATTCATGATAAATGTTTACTACACATGCTAGAATTGTATTGATCGGAAACCTAAATACATGTGTGAATACATAAACAAATACCGTGTCCCTACTGAGCCTCTACTTGACTAGCTCATTGATCAAAGATGGTTAAGGTTTCCTGACCATGGACATGAATTGTCATTTGATAACGGGATCACATCATTAGGAGAATGATGTGATGGACAAGACCCATCCATTAGCTTAACATTATGATCATTTAATTTTATTTCTATTGCTTTCTTCATGTCAAATACATATTCCTTCGACTATGAGATTATGCAACTCCCGGATACCGGAGGAATACCTTGTGTGCTATCAAAAGTCACAACATAATTGGGTGATTATAAAGATGCTCTGCAGGTATCTCCGAAGGTGTTTGTTGGGTTGGCATAGATCGAGATTAGGATTTGTCACTCCGAGTATCAGAGAGGTATCACTGGGCCCTCTCGGTAATGCACGTCATAAGAAGCCTTGCAATCAAAGTGACTAATGAGTTAGTTGCAGGATGATGTATTACGGAACGAGTAAAGAGACTTGCCGGTAACGAGATTGAACTAGGTATGTAGATATCGATGATCGAATCTCGGGCAAGAAACATACCGATGGACAAAGGGAATAACGTATGTTGTCATAACGGTTCAACCGAGAAAGATCTTCGTAGAATATGTAGTAGCCAATATGAGCATCCAGGTTCCGCTATTGGTTATTGGCCGAAGAGGTGTCTCGGTCATGTCTACATAGTTCTCGAACCTATAGGGTCCGCACGCTTAACGTTCGATGATGATATAATATTATATGAGTTATATGATTTGGTGACCGACCGTTGTTCGGAGTCTCGGATGAGATCACGGACATGACGAGGAGTCTTGAAATGGCCGAGAGGTAAAGATTGATGTATAGGACAATGGAATTCGGATACCAGAAGTGTTCCGAAGGGTATCGGGTCATCAGAAGGTGTTTCAGGTACCCCCGGCAATCCTATGGGCCATATAGGCCTTGTGAAGGAACACACCAGCCCACAAGGGGCTGGTGCGCCCTATAAGGCCATAGGAGGAGGAAGAAGGAAAGGGGGAAGGGAAAGGAAAGTGTGGATTAGGATTCCCACTTCCTTCCCTCACCCTCCCCCCTCTTTCCTTCCCCTTCATGCATACATGGAAAGGGGGGAGGCCGAATTGGGGAGGACCCCAAGTAGGATTCCTCCTACTTGGGGCGCCCCCTTGGCTGCCTCTCCTCCCCTCCAACCTATATATATGTGGGAGGGGCACCGCTAGAACACACAACTGTTGGAAATATGCCCTAGAGGCAATAATAAAATGGTTATTATTGTATTTCCTTGTTCATGATAATTGTCTATTGTTCATGCTATAATTGTATGAATTGGAAACCGTAATACATGTGTGAATACATAGACCACAACATATCCCTAGTGAGCCTCTAGTTGACTAGCTCGTTGATCAATAGATGGTTATGGTTTCCTGACCATGGACATTGGATGTCATTGATAACGGGATCACATAATTAGGAGAATGATGTGATGGACAAGACCCAATCCTAAGCATAGCACAAGATCGTGTAGTTCGTTTGCTAAGAGCTTTTCTGATGTCAAGTATCATTTCCTTAGACCATAAGATTGTGCAACCCCCGGATACCGTAGGAATGCTTTGGGTGTACCAAACGTCACAACGTAATTGTGTGGCTATAAAGGTGCACTACAGGTATCTCCAAAAGTGTCTGTTGGGTTGGCATGAATCGAGACTGGGATTTGTCACTCCGTATGACGGAGAGGTATCTTTGGGCCCTCTCGGTAATGCATCATCACAATGAGCTCAATGTGACTAAGGAGTTAGTCACGGGATCATGCGTTACAGAACGAGTAAAGAGACTTGCCGGTAACGAGATTGAACGAGGTATTGGGATACCGACGATCGAATCTCGGGCAAGTAACATACCGGTGGACAAAGGGAATTGTATACGGGATTGATTGAATCCCCGACATCGTGGTTCATCCAATGAGATCATCGTGGAACATGTGGGAGCCAACGTGGGTATCCAGATCCCGCTGTTGGTTATTGGCCGGAGAACGTCTCGGTCAGGTCTGCATGGTTCCCGAACCCGTAGGGTCTACACACTTAAGGTTCAGTGATGCTAGAGTTGTTATGGGAAATTGTATGTGGTTACTGAAGGTTGTTCGGTGTCTCAGATGAGATCCCGGACGTCACGAGGAGTTCCAGAATGGTCCGGAGGTGAAGATTTATATGTGGGAAGTCTAGTTTCAGTCGCCGGAATGGTTTCGAGGGTTATCGGTATTGTACCGGGACCACCGAAAGGTGTCCGGAGGTCCACTGGGTGGGGCCACCTGCCCCGGGGGACTTAATGGGCTGAATATGGGAGGGAACCAGCCCCCTAGTGGGCTGGTGTGCCCCCCAAGGGCCCAAGGCGCCTAGGGTTTGGAAACCCTAGGGGAGGGGGCGCCTCCACCTTGCTTGGGGGGCAAGTTTCCCCCTCCTGGCCGCCCCCCGCCCTCTAGATGGGATCTAGAGGGGTCGGCCCCCTCTCCCCTTCACCCTATAAATAGAGGGAGGGTGGGAGGGCTGCAGCACCCTTCCCCTGGCGCAGCCCCTCCCTCCTCCAACACTTCCTCCTCCTCTGTAGAGCTTGGCGAAGCCCTGCAGAAAATCCACAAGCTCCACCACCACGCCGTCGTGCTGTCGGAGCTCTCCCTCAACTTCTCCTCTCCCCTTGCTGGATCAGGAAGGAGGAGACGTCCCCGGGTTGTATGTGTGTTGAACGCGGAGGCGCCGTCCGTTCGGCGCTAGATTGGATCTTCCGCGATTTGAATCGCCGCGAGTACGACACCATCATCCGCGTTCTTGTAACGCTTCCGTTTCGCGATCTTCAAGGGGTATGAAGATGCACTCCCTCTCTCTGTTGCTAGCATCTCCTAGATTGATCTTGGTGACATGTAGGAAAATTTTGAATTATTGCTACGTTCCCCAACAACAACAACAATCGTTAGCCGTGTGCGGTGCCCCCTCCACAGTTTACACCCCCGGTCATAGTTTTGCGATGCTTAGGCGAAGCCCTGCGAGAATCACTTCACCATGCCGTCGTGCTGACGGAACTCATCTACTTCCTCGACACCTTGCTGGATCAAGAAGGCGAGGGACGTCATCACGCTGAACGTGTGCAGAACTCAAAGGTGCCGTATGTTCGGTGCTTGATCGGTTGGAGCTAGAAGAACTTTGACTACATCAACCACGTTGTCAAACGCTTCCGCTTTTGGTCTACGAGGGTACGTAGACACACTCTCCCACTCTCGTTGCTATGCATCTCCTAGATAGATCTTGCGTGAGCATAGGAAATTTTGGAAATTGCATGCTACATTTCCCAACAGTGGCATCCGAGCCAGGTCTATGCGTAGATGATATGCACGAGTAGAACACAAAGAGTTGTGGGTGGTGATCGTCATACTGCTTACCACCAATGTCTTATTTTGATTCGGCGGTATTGTCGGATGAAGCGGCCCGGACGAACCTTACATGACCACGTTCATGAGACCGGTTCAAAGGACAGACATGCAACTAGTTTTGCATAAAGGTGGTGGGCGGGTGTCTGTTTCTCCTACTTTAGTTGAATCAAATTTGAATACGGCCGGTCCTTGTTGAAGGTTAAAACAGCAAACTTGATAAATCACTGTTGTCATTTTGATGCGTAGGTAAGAATGGTTCTTGCTAGAAGCCTGTAGTAGCCACGTAAAACTTGCAACAACAAAGTTGAGGACGTCTAACTTATTTTTGCAGGGCATGTTTGAAGGAAATATGCCCTAGAGGCAATAATAAAGTTATTATTTATTTCCTTATATCATGATAAATGTTTATTATTCATGCTAGAATTGTATTAACTGGAAACATAATACATGTGTGAATATATAGACAAACAGAGTGTCACTAGTATGCCTCTACTTGACTAGCTTGTTAATCAAAGATGGTTATGTTTCCTAACCATGGACAAAGAGTTGTTATTTGATTAACGGGATCACATCATTAGTTGAATGATCTGATTGACATGACTCATTCCGTTAGCTTAGCACCCGATCGTTTAGTATGTTGCTATTGCTTTCCTCATGACTTATACATGTTCCTATGACTATGAGATTATGCAACTCCTATTTACCGGAGGAACACTTTGTGTGCTACCAAACGTCACAACGTAACTGGGTGATTATAAAGGTGCTCTATAGGTGTCTCCAAAGGTACTTGTTGGGTTGGCGTATTTCAAGATTAGGATTTGTCACTCCGATTGTCGAAGAGGTGTCTCTAGGCCCACTCGGTAGTGCACATCACTATAAGCCTTGCAAGCATTGTAACTAATAGTTAGTTGCAGGATGATGTATTACGGAACGAGTAAAGAGACTTGCAGGTAACGAGATTGAACTAGGTATTGAGATACCGACGATCGAATCTCGGGTAAGTTACATACCGATGACAAAGGGAACAACGTATGTTGTTATGCAGTTTGACCAATAAAGATCTTCGTAGAATATGTAGGAACCAATATGGGCATCCAGGTCCCGCTATTGGTTATTGATCGGAGACGTGTCACGGTCATGTCTACATTGTTCTCGAACCGTAGGGTCCGCACGCTTAAAGTTACGATGACAGTTTCTTTATGAGTTTATGCATTTTGATGTATCGAAGGTTGTTTGGAGTCCCGGATGTGATCACGGACATGACGAGGAGTCTCGAAATGGTCGAGACATAAAGATTGATATATTGGACGACTATATTCGGACACCAGAATTGTTCCGGGTGATTTCGGAGAAAACCGGAGTGCTGGGGGGTTACCGGAACCCCCCGGGAGAGTTAATGGGCCACATGGGCCTTGGTGGGAAGAGAGAGGGGCGGCCAGGAGGGGCCGCGCGCCCCCTCTCCCTCTGGTCCGAATTGGACTAGGAGGGGGGCGGCGCCCCCCTTTCCTCCCCCCCCCCCTCTCCCCCTTCCTTCCCCCTCCTAGTAGTAGGAAAGGAGGAGTCCTACTCCTACTAGGAGGAGGATTCCTCCTCCTTGGCGCGCCCCAAGGGGCCGGCCGGCCTCCCCCCTTGCTCCTTTATATACGGGGGCGGGGGGCACCCCATAGACACACAAGTTGATCTTCGTGATCGTTCCTTAGCCGTGTGCGGTGCCCCCCTCCACAATATTACACCTCAGTCATATTGTAGCGGTGCTTAGGCGAAGCCCTGCGACGGTTGAACATCAAGATCGTCACCAGGCCGTCGTGCTGACGGAACTCCTCCCCGAAGCTTTGCTGGATCGGAGCCCGGGGTGCGTCATCGAGCTGTACGTGTGTCAAGAACTCGGAGGTGCCGGAGTAACGGTGCTTGGATCGGTTGGACCGGGAAGACATACGACTACTTCCTCTACGTTGCGTCAACGCTTCCGCTTCGTTCTACGAGGGTACGTAGACAACACTCTCCCCTCTCGTTGCTATGCATCACCATGATCTTGCGTGTGCGTAGGAAATTTTTTGAAATTACTACGTTCCCCAACAGTGGCATCCGAGCCTAGGTTTTATGGTTTGATGTTATATGCACGAGTAGAACACAAGTGAGTTGTGGGCGATATAAGTCATACTGCTTACCAGCATGTCATACTTTGGTTCGGCAGTATTGTTGGATGAAGCGGCCCGGACCGACATTACGCGTACGCTTACGCGAGACTGGTTCTACCGCCGTGCTTTGCACACAGGTGGCTGGCGGGTGTCAATTTCTCCAACTTTAGTTGAACCGAGTGTGGCTACGCCCGGTCCTTGCGAAGGTTAAAACAGCATCAACTTGACAAACTATCGTTGTGGTTTTGATGCGTAGGTGAGATTGGTTCTTGCTTAAGCCCGTAGCAGCCACGTAAAACTTGCAACAACAAAGTAGAGGACGTCTAACTTGTTTTTGCAGGGCATGTTGTGATGTGATATGGTCAAGACATGATGCTAAATTTTATTGTATGAGATGATCATGTTTTGTAACCAAGTTATTGGCAACTGGCAGGAGCCATATGGTTGTCGCTTTATTGTATGCAATGCAATCGCCCTGTAATGCTTTACTTTATCACTAAGCGGTAGTGATAGTCGTAGAAGCATAAGATTGGCGAGACGACAACGATGCTACGATGGAGATCAAGGTGTCGCGCTGGTGACGATGGTGATCATGACGGTGCTTCGGAGATGGAGATCACAAGCACAAGATGATGATGGCCATATCATATCACTTATATTGATTGCATGTGATGTTTATCTTTTATGCATCTTATCTTGCTTTGGTTGATGGTAGCATTTTAAGATGATCTCTCACTAAATTATCAAGAAGTGTTCTCCCTGAGTATGCACCGTTGCCAAAGTTCGTCGTGCCCAGACACCACATGATGATCGGGTGTGATAAGCTCTACGTCCATCTACAACGGGTGCAAGCCAGTTTTGCACACGCAGAATACTCGGGTTAAACTTGACGAGCCTAGCATATGCAGATATGGCCTCGGAACACGGAGACCGAAAGGTCGAGCATGAATCATATAGTAGATATGATCAACATGAGATGTTCACCATTGAAAACTAATCCATTTCACGTGATGATCGGTTATGGTTTAGTTGAATTTGGATCACGTGATCACTTAGAGGATTAGAGGGATGTCTATCTAAGTGGGAGTTCTTAAGTAATATGATTAATTGAACTTAAATTTATCATGAACTTAGTACCTGATAGTGTCTTGCTTGTCTATGTTGATTGTAGATAGATGGCCCGTGTTGTTGTTCCGTTGAATTTTAATGCGTTCCTTGAGAAAGCAAAGTTGAAAGATGATGGTAGCAACTACGCGTACTGGGTCCGTAACTTGAGGATTATCCTCATTGCTGCACAGAAAAGTTATGTCCTGGAAGCACCGCTGGGTGCCAGGCCTGCTGCTGATGCAACTGACGACGTTAAGAACGTCTGGCAGAGCAAAGCTGATGACTACTCGATAGTTCAATGTGCCATGCTTTACGGCTTAGAACCGGGACTTCAACGACGTTTTGAACGTCATGGAGCATATGAGATGTTCCAGGAGTTGAAGTTAATATTCCAGAAGAATGCCCGGATTGAGAGATATGAAGTCTCCAATAAGTTCTATAGCTGCAAGATGGAGGAGAATAGTTCTGTCAGTGAGCATATACTCAAGATGTCTGGGTATTGTAATCACTTGATTCAACTGGGAGTTACTCTTCCGGATGATAGCGTCATTGACAGAATTCTCCAATCACTTCCACCAAGCTACAAGAGCTTCGTGATGAACTATAATATGCAAGGGATGGATAAGACAATTCCCGAGCTCTTCGCAATGCTAAAGGCTGCGGAGGTAGAAATCAAGAAGGAGCATCAAGTGTTGATGGTCAACAAGACCACTAGTTTCAAGAAAAAGGGCAAAGGGAAGAAGAAGGGGAACTTCAAGAAGAACAGCAAGCAAGTTACTAGTCAAGAGAAGAAACCCAAGTCTGGACCTTAGCCTGAAACTGAGTGCTTCTACTGCAAGCAGACTGGTCACTGGAAGCGGAACTGCCCCAAGTATTTGGCGGATAAGAAGGATGGCAAGGTGAACAAAGGTATATGTGATATACATGTTATTGATGTGTACCTTACTAGAGCTCGCAGTAGCACCTGGGTATTTGATAATGGTTCTGTTGCTAATATTTGCAACTCGAAACAGGGACTACGGATTAAGCGAACTCTAGCAAAGGACGAGGTGACGATGCGCGTGGGAAATGGTTCCAAAGTCGATGTGATCGCGGTCGGCACGCTACCTCTACATCTACCTTCGGGATTAGTATTAGACCTAAATAATTGTTATTTGGTGCCAGCATTGAGCATGAACGTTATATCTGGATCTTGTTTGATGCGAGACGGTTATTCATTTAAATCAGAGAATAATGGTTGTTCCATTTATATGAGTAATATCTTTTATGGTCATGCACCCTTGAAGAGTGGTCTATTTTTGATGAATCTCGATAGTAGTGATACACATATTCATAATGTTGAAGCCAAAAGATGCAGAGTTGATAATGATAGTGCAACTTATTTGTGGCACTGCCGTTTAGGTCATATCGGTGTAAAGCGCATGAAGAAACTCCATACTGATGGACTTTTGGAACCACTTGATTATGAATCACTTGGTACTTGCGAACCGTGCCTCATGGGCAAATGACTAAAACGCCGTTCTCCGGTAATATGGAGAGAGCAACAGATTTGTTGGAAATCATACATACAGATGTATGTGGTCCGATGAATGTTGAGGCTCGTGGCGGATATCATTATTTTCTCACCTTCACAGATGATTTAAGCAGATATGGGTATATCTACTTAATGAAGCATAAGTCTGAAACATTTGAAAAGTTCAAAGAATTTCAGAGTGAAGTTCAAAATCATCGTAATAAGAAAATAAAGTTTCTAAGATCTGATCGTGGAGGAGAATATTTGAGTTACAAGTTTGGTCTACACTTAAAACAATGCGGAATAGTTTCACAACTCACGCCATCCGGAACACCACAGCGTAATGGTGTGTCTGAACGTCGTAATCATACTTTACTTGATATGGTGCGATCTATGATGTCTCTTACAGATTTACCGCTATCATTTTGGGGTTATGCTTTAGAGACGGCCACATTCACATTAAATAGGGCACCATCAAAATCCGTTGAGACGACACCTTATGAACTATGGTTTGGCAAGAAACCAAAGTTGACGTTTCTTAAAGTTTGGGGCTGCGATGCTTATGTGAAAAAGCTTCAACCTAATAAGCTCGAACCCAAATCGGAGAAATGTGTCTTCATAGGATACCGAAAAGAGACAGTTGGGTACACCTTCTATCACAGATCCGAAGGCAAGACATTCGTTGCTAAGAATGGATCCTTTTTAGAGAATGAGTTTCTCTCAAAAGAAGTGAGTGGGAGGAAAGTAGAACTTGATGAGGTAACTGTACCTGCTCCCTTGTTGGAAAATAGTACATCACAGGAATCGGTTTCTGTGACGTCAAAACCAACTAGTGAGGAAGTTGATGATGATGATCATAGAACTTCAGATCAAGTTACTACAGAACCTCGTAGGTCAAACAGAGTAAGATCCGCACCTGAGTGGTACGGTAATCCTATTCTGGAAGTCATGGACGTGTGTTGATCCAATATGAAAAAAAAGAGGGCGATGACATCTCGCGGCTCAACATGGCGATATAATCGTCGCCGCCGATTCGTGTTGATTCAATATGTAAAAAAAAGGAGAGTTTATGCCATCTCGCGGCTCTACCTGGCGCTCCAATCGTCGCCGCGGATGCGTTTTGATCGACATGAAAAAAGAGAGTTTTGACATATCGCGCCGGCGCCCCAATTGTCGGCCCGGATGTATGGTGATCCGATATAAAAAAAAGGACATCTCGCGACTTTACCGGGCGACCAAATCGCCGCCATTGATGTTCTATAGTTGTTGCTTTGGTCTTCAAGTATCTGCCGGTGTTATGACAGCAGAACTTGCACTCATGCCCTTGCGCAATCATCAGGCTCCTCCGTGTGGCGGCAGCATGCCTATATGCACACTCAAAGTCAGACGTCGTGGGTCATCACACATATGCATGAAGATTGTTGACAAAGTCTGTAAAGCAGATTCATGTTGCATGCAAGGAGTAATTTCATCTGGCTCATAACAATACCTACATGGCCATCTACAAGGGAATAAATAAGACGCTGCCGTGGATAATCTATAGAGCAATGATTCAAATCATACAGTGACTCGTCATTTAATTGCAACCCAACTTACTCTCTTCCGCGACCAATGAGGCCGGAGTATGCACACACAACCTAACTGACAAGCTTTGAAACACATAGTTCGCGACCGACGAGGCCGAACAACTACCTAGAGACTTCATATTCTCCGACCGACGGCTCATGGAGAACTGAAGCTGAATATTCCTTCATTGATGACACATCATGACTACATCATAAGCAATGCAGTTTTTTTTGTCTCGAGCATTTATCGAAAGGCTTATCTTGAGTAGAAGATTTGTTGTACTCACCTCACATGTAAACATTTCTCATAATGGATTGGGCCTCCGCGCCACCATGGTTTTTTACCCGATTTGGGTTTTCCACGTTAAAATGTGTGTCTCTTGCATGTACTTGATCGGTTTCTTTACACTAATATTTTACAAAGATATAAAGATGACCATTTGTGCAGCTTAATCGGAGGTATGATGTGCGTATAAATCCGCCGATGTAATTAACAAGTATTCTTTCGAGGTTCTAGGAATCAGGAATCAAGAGTCTTTGCAATCGTCTTCATCAGATATATATTCAGGCGCAATATGTAAAATACATGTGAAATAGAAATAAGTAGATTCTCGATAATATGAAGAAACAAGGGTTTTCTATTTATGTGTATTTGCAGTACTCCAATTTGTATACAATTGTATACTGGCACGCCCGCACCTAAAATGCCAACGCGGATAAATTTCATATTTATCTCGCATAAAACAAATGGCACGCCCGGTGGGACCTGAGTCTCCTCCCATCTTTGCTGCACTTCAATGGTCATCGATAGCATAATCCTGCAAATCATTGTAAAATGGGCATTTGTTTGTATGGAAAGTATTATTCAAGGGGAGATTTTGCCTCGTATTTGTTCGATTCAGTTTTTATCAGACGGCATGTATATGTATTTGTTGGCCAACCATTGATGTGGTGGATCAGTGACATGCAAGATATCCTGTGCCACGTTTTCCAGCTGAACATGTATGCATCCCAACTGGTTCAAGATCAAGGTGTGCCCAGAGATAGAAGTATGTATAATTGACCATTTGTTCACTGAATGTTTGATGCCAATGTGGCCAGATTTAAATTGTTGAGCGAAGTACTATTTGGGCATGTTCTATCATATCAGCCAGCTGGTAGTCCTTGCAGTAGTGAAGTAGAGATAATGCAAAAATATGGCGTGAAAATTAGTTTTTGACTTATGGTATTCAGAGATCAATCAATTGGAGATGTTGTCCTTCAACCGCTGCATGGACAGTCTCATAAACACAGTTTAAAGATTGTGGTGTTCTACAGTCTAATCTCTGGATGCACGATCTACTAGTGGCCAATATTTGAAAAGCTTATTCTTCAGAACCGAGCTGAGTCAAATTTGCCTCTGCACCAGTACTTGTCCGTGGAGAGACGACTGTTTGTTTTTGTTTTGAGCAGAAATAAGGGTCGACTCAAGTATCATTGCACCATCTTCAGTTCTTTGCAGAACAGACTGAGCAGCAACAGATGTAGGGGCAGAAGTTTTAGTAATTTCTGAAGTACGATAAGCCTTGACGACATGAGTGGGTATCCCTCAGCTCATTGTCGCCCTTTTCAGAAATAACTCTATCTGTCAAGCAAGTTTTCAGTAAGTATTGTTGTACTGCAGGTTCTTATTACTGCTCTACTGCGCAATGAATTTATATGTTGTACGAGACTTCATGATTACCACACAATAATATTCGCAAGGAAAACGAGACAACTAGGAAATGTCAGCTAGTTAAACATCTGAAGTTTTTTGCACAAGGAGTGATTCTGGTGTCATAGACATCTGAAGTTTTCTGCACAAGGAGTGGCTCTGCTAGCGACATTAAAACAAAGTTTAGTTATGTGTGTTGATGATTTAAGGAGCTAGCTTCTTACCTAGACTAGGGGCAGCCTTATTTCCTTCAACAAAAGCACCTGGGAGTGGGACTTCACCTCGGAGTGGGACTTCATCTGGTAACTAACTGTTTTAGTCTCCTCAACTATGGGCATACAGAATTAAAAAAAACTATGGGCATACAGGAGGATGAAAGCAGCATACACATGTGTGATTTAAGATTATTCATGCTAGAAAATATGCCCAGTTTTACTCATATCAGAGGCAAAAAAACAAAGTTTTCTCTGACTTCATGGAAGAGCAGCTTTGCTATTCTTGGGTTTTGGCAACAGTTGACGAGTCGTCGCCTTTTCAACTGAAAGTGTTTCAGAGTCTGTACAAAGTCAGAACACTGGTGTTTATTTAGAAGCAATAAAAAAAAGATAAGTTCAGCAGTATGTAACCAATATATTCAGTGGTCTGACTCTTGAATTGAGGGCAGTATGAGTGCAAGTTGCGTGGTCATCGTTTGGGAAACAGAGTCACATGAACCAATTGAGCCTAGTCATTGCCAGGAACATGTGCCTTCATAAAAAGATTATGACTAATAAAAAGGGGCAGAAAATGTGCAGATTTGCTATAGTGTGAGCCAAATGATAGATCGATGGGCGGTGTAATCTACACGAAGAGGAGTTTACATCCGACACTACGGGCTAACAACATCGTAATCAAAATTTAAGAGGTGAACTCCAAAAAGGATTGATCTCAGCTTGTTTAAGTGAAGAAGACACATTACTACAGGAGATGTAAAGTTTCATTCGATTAGGCATTTGGGAAGATGTCTTAAAAAAATTAGTGCAAACAGCAGTAGAGGCACGACTGCGCAGTTGGCATCCACAATTTCTCTTGCACAAATCAGAGGGGGCCTTTTGGGACTCCCAGTTTACTGAGATATAGATAGCATACTCATACCTGTGGTCAATAGTTTTTATCACTTGTTCAGTCAGGAGATGATTCACAATATTTTCTTGTAATTTAGCAGAAGTAGCCAAGCAAAACAGATAGTCACGTCTGAATTGACGAAATTCTACAGGCTAATTCTTAAGGAGACTGAGGTTGAAGCTTTTATGGGGCACTGATGCTCATTTAGGAAGAATATGTAGATGTTTGGGCTCCATTGACGGAATCCACAGAGCTGCTTAGTAATTCCTTTAGGTGCCATTTGGAAAACAGGATCGTTGTCACAACGCTCGAGTCACATAATTGCATATAAAATCACCGGTGCATGTTTTCATGTAAGGTCCATGACAGCGTGGTAGTTCCCATAGTCATATTATTTGTGACCCGGCAGCGTGCTCAAATAAAGCCAGGTTATCACAGGTCTGCTCGCATAGCAGAGACACTCGCCATCATCATGATTTCATGTAGAAACTCATGTTTTGGTAATACTGTATGAGAATCTTGTCAGTTCCAACTTATCTATACCTAATTTAACTTTGCCAGCTCAGTTTGTGTGCCGCACGAAGTACAATGGTCTTCAATAGACAGTGTCTGCTCTTTGAGGTATATCACAGGCTATTTATTGGTCATAAGATTTCATAGTTGAGCTGTTGAATGACCCCCTAGATGAGCAACAGCTTGTAGTGCTACATAAAAGAAATCACACGTTCTCTACATTGATCAAGAATGCCAGACTATCAAGATATCAGGTACACAAGCAGGGCAGTATATCATATGGAAGAGAATTGTCAAATCTGACCTCATCTATGCGTGTTGGTTCCTAGTTGAAGTTCACACATCTCGAGTTGTTTACAATGTGATCAAGGACATATCTTCGCTCCGCAGTAGGTGCATGTTATTGTCATGTTTCAAAAAAAAAACATCTACACAACCAAGCTGACCAACAGAATGGTATGGTGTGATTCCAAAGATTATATTTAAGCTGAATAGTAGCTGAAACTGACAGAATTGGCATTCATTTTTTCCGATGTAAGGCACACATGCCAAAATATTTGATTCCTCCCAGATGCTTTCACAAGACAGGCAGAGTGCATACATAATCTGAATATTCTGTATCAAAGCAACCGCAAGAATCATCCATAAAGTTTTAGCTTGCTCATGACAAAAGGCCATGGTGATTCTCAAACACACATTGCTCTCTCCCTAATTTTTTCAATAAATCTCAGTTTAAAAGCCTTTCACCATGATATGTCAAGGGGCAGACAGTTTAGAATGCATATGGTGGCATCGTGGAACTTTCTAATGCCACCCAGGTGCTACTGGTATGCTGTTTTTTTTAAGTTGTCCTACTCAAGCTGGGGCCTATCAGAACAAGGAGGTCGCATGTTGCCAATGCTTTTCGGATATGACACCTTGCTGCCATTTAACACAGATGATCGGTAGGTGTGCAAACATGCCTTACAAGTTACTCATGCTATCAAGTAGGGCCACCTCGATGGTACCACACATATGCCTTACACGACACATGGGTCAGTTAGAAATACAGCATTGCCACACAACATATGCAGATCTGCTTGTACACATGACAACTTATAAGAGAAATGACATTGCCTCAATTTTTGTGGTGCTTCAAAATTTGTTTAATGTGAGAATTGTGCTCTTTAAGAATCAAGTAGGGGCAGCAGTCTCTTATTTGAGAGGTTGATATAGTAGTTCTAGTCTACTCTCTTGCGCGCTTGACGCTGCGGTAAATTGTTCCCGCAAAAGGCTAGCTGAAGTAGCAATTTGGCCATCTGACTACATCAGTTTGCAGATTTAGAGCACATGATACAGAGGTTTGGTGGGTCTGAATTATGCTGACTTGATGTCACAAGGATTATATAGTACTTGAACCTATTATAAGCATGGGGAAGTTTACTGATGCCCCCAACGCAACAATGAATAACACACCAAGTGGTTGTGCTCAGCCAAATGCAGATTATTATATTTTTTCAGGTGAAATTTTTCTAAGACTAAATAGATTTACTCCAAAGTCCACCATGATATCATTCAGTCAAAATTTTCTGCTCAATTCATGTTGCAAATAAGTTATCAAAACAAGTCAGCTCTTTGACAGTTCTCGATGCTTTTTGACGTGCATGCAATGTATATAAGAGCACCCACACCACAGTTGGACGGCAAGTTTCACCAAAAAGCATTGTGTTATTAGGATGCTACATTTCTTTTAGGATATTAGGATGCTAGATTGAAATGAAGAGAAGTGTCGTACAGATTTTTGAGCACATTGGTAGAACATGAAGTACCAAAATGCTCCATGGTCGTTGATGTTTTTACAGCTTTGGGTTAAAGCTTGGAAATAATGTCATCACGTGTTCGTAGGGCAACATGCAAATTCAAACATTGGATGTCTATACCATAAGCTATGTCAGCGGTGATGTTACACCACCTATAACAGCAAATGTTATTTTATTTATCATGGAAATATTTCGATCAATCATAGAACTATAGCTACATACAGTGGCAAGTATTTATGAAGTCGGCAAAAAAAACAAGCAAATGGTATGAGTCTACTGAATTCTTGCTAGAAGTACCACCCTAGTATTTGCTTGACCCTTTTTTAGAGAATAGCAGAGCTTTGCTGTTTGGTTCCCGTGATAATGTGAAACCCTCCAACTACGCAGGTTGTCATCATGGCAGCTAGAAATTCACAACAGAGTTGATAAAACCATCTTGAGCTGCAGCATGATCTTTCATTGTGGCTCGCGAGAAAAGGTACTGACACATATATGGTACTAGAAACATGTTTGGCAATATAGCATGTAACTGTCGCAAGGGAGTTGATAAATCACTTGAGGTGTGGTATGTTCTTTTACCATAAGAAAAATTATGGAAGTACTTCTTGATGTTTTGAAGCTCTGGTTGGCACTATACAAGTAAGATGGTCACAAAAATGTTGCTCTACAGAACTATAATATTCCCCTTATCGTCTTATTGGCTGGCACCATCATGGTCGCAATATGGCATATACACGACATGGATTTTCGTCGTGAATCTATCGAACTACATGTTCCATATCAGATTTATCGTCCTATTGGTTGGCACCATCATGGTCGCAATATGGCATATACACGACATGGATTTTCGTCGTGAATCTATCGAACTACATGTTCCATATCAGATTTATCGTCCTATTGGCTAGCACCATCCTGGTCGCAATATGACATATACACGACATGGATTTTCGTCGTGACTCTGCTGAACTACATGTTCAGATATCAGACTTATCGTCCTATTGGTTGGCACCATCATGGTCGCAATATGACATATACACGACATGGATTTTCGTTGTGACTATTGAACTACAAGTTTAGATATCATACTTATTTGAATTATTGGCTGGCACCATCATGGTCGCAATATGGCATATACACGACATGGATTTTCGTCGTGGCTTTTACCGACTACCACTGGTTCAGAAATCAGATTTGTCATCCTATTGACCGGCACCATCATGGTCGCAATGGGATTGAGTCCCTAGTTTGGCATATACCCGACATGGATTTTCGTTGTGGCTTTAGCCAAAATATGGTATTTTGCTAATGAGGCTGACTTTCTATCTTGGCATATACATGACATGTTGTTTCGTTGTGGCTTTTGCCAAAAATGCAGTTTTGCAAATGAGATTGGATCTCTACCTCATATCACAGCATAGTTTTCGTTGTGGCTTTGCTAAAAGAATATTGGTTTACAAATGATCCCGACTCTCTATCATCGCATATACATGACATCTATTTTCGTTGTGAAGTACGAGTTTGACAGATGAACTATATCATCCACTTGGTCAGAGACATGGCCACAATGGGGCGACTCAGCTGGGATGAAACACTCATACACGTCATCTAGTTCGATGTGGTTCCATCAAACATACATATTTAAATATGAATCACATTTTGGCAATCTTATAGCATTGACATACGTTAAGGTCTGCACCACTTTGACAAGGAAGTTCAATCACCAGATTAGGGGCATATTTTGGTGAAAAATAAGGTCTTTATTTGAGGCAGGTTCAAGTATACAGTGAGAACCTGACCGGGCGGCAATACAAGGAATACTATCAAATTATCAAGAAGAACGAGGTAGTATATACATTTTCTGAGCAAGTAAAAATGCCGAATATCCGCTCAACAGTTCTTTTTACTATCAAATTCAAGCCTCCAATATAATAGGAGAATGTGATTATGTTGCATCAATCAATGATGTGAGCAGGAACAAGAAAATTGTACATTTCAGTGCCGCTAAGTACAATCTGAATCGCTACGCATTCGGACTCTACTTAGCGAGGGGCATTTGTTCGATGATAACTTTCATGATTGTACAAGTTTAGAAATTTCAAATCACAACTGCAAGCCTATAAAAAAATATCAATGGTGTTCTTATTTTTCCAAGTTACAAGAAAAAGAATCACACAAGGGTGTGCATGGGGGAGACAGATATTTTTGCTTAAGACTTTTAGACAATGATGACACACGTGCATATGGTAGCTTTCTTTAAGGGAAAAACGATTACAAGTGGTGCCCATAACTAATAATAATAAGCACAAACATGCACGCCTTGATTGATTGGCATGGGCTAGTTATTCGCTGGCACGTACAGGTGCAGGACTTGGCGCACGCATGCATGTGTAGCCTCGACCCGTTGGCCGAACTAATTCAAACTTCTTGAAGTCTATCTACTAGTTGGATAATCATCCATGCAACAACGATCCAAACGGCCAATTGAGAGCTTCGCGGAACAGCCCGGCCGGAGGAGTTTGTTTTGCAACGGCGACGCGGTTTAACGTAAACTTGATTGATAGAGCCCTCGTATATGAGGAGGCACAGAGGGACGAGGAAAAGGAGGTGAGAGTTCTATTGGCCGCTTCCAAGCGCAATGATGCCGCGAATAAGTTTTTCTACCAGTGGCGGGATGTACCGGTGAAGAATCTACCACAAACTTTGCTTTGAGATAGGTGTGGCTCGTAGACCCCACTATGCTTTTGTTTCTACTTTTTAGCAATACGAATCTTATACAAACATATATACAAGGTTGGACGGGGTCCACAGCAGTGCCTTTTGTCAGGTGGCAGGGTGAGAGAGTGAGCAGATGAACGAGCTGCATGCACGTACTAAATACTTGCACTTTATTTTCCATGCCACATTTTAAAAGGTTGATAACTTTTGAACTAAATATCCAGTTTTGAAATATTTTATATTTTTGAATTCAGCGCGACAAGACATTTAAAACAAGATCAATCTTGGATGCACTTTGGCTAGTTTGAATTTTACCGTTTCACTCATTTTAGAGAAAGCATTTCAGTCAGTTTCACATTTCACTAGTTTCGGAAAACCTTCCAGTCAGTTTCACATTTCACTAGATTTAGAAAACACATTACAATCATTTACAAATGATAGATTTCACTCATTTTAGAAAACACATTACACTCATTTACGAAAGATAGATTTCATTCATTCAGAAAACACATTACACTCACTAAATTGAAAAAACTATATTTCACTTGTTTAAAAAAACCTTGTCCACCCATTACAAAAGATATATTTCAAAACTAATTTCACTGCGCTTTGCGAAACTGATATTTCACTCATATAAAAATTGATTTCAATCATTTCGCTAAATATATTTCACCACATTTCTTATAAAAATGGTTTATTTCACATATTTCTCACGGAATAGGTTTGTTCTTGCTATTTCTTTTGAAATAGGTTTCTTTTGAATATTTGTTTACTCATCCTCACAAATTTAAATTTTCAATTTCAGTAAAATTATTTCACTAAAAGCACATTAATTTCACTCATTCCAGAAAACACATTACACTCATTCAATTGAAATATTATATTTCACTCGTTTCAAAATACTTTTTTCATCCATTACAAAAGATATATTTCAAAACTAATTTCACTGTGCGCTTGCGAAACTGATATTTCACTCATATAAAAATTGATTTCAATCATTTCAATAAACATATTTCACACGTTTAAAAATATTTCACTCAAAAATTCTATTGAAATACTATATTTCATCCATTACAAAACTAATTTCAAAATTATTTTAGCCCATTTCTAATTTCACTCAATACAAGTTTAGCTCATTTCAAAATAAATTCACTAAAATGAAAAACAAATTTCCCACATGGAATTAATAGATTCAACGAAATAAGTGAATTGAAACGTTGAGATTTAAACATGTTTCAAATATATCCAAGAATGATCTTGTTGTAAAGGTCTTGACCCCGGGAGTTCAAATATAAAAAAAGTTTTAAAAATAAAACTATAGATTAAAAGATATGCGTGATTGAAATTATCAAAGCGAAAACAAAATGCAAGCATGCTTCATAAGTACTTGTGTGTCAGCAAGAGATGGTCACGCATGCACGTGTCCTTCGTCTTACATATGGTGGGTCCTAGTGTAGAAAATACACTGCATGCAAATCTAAAGAAATGAGTGAAATACATCTCCCGTATATGAGTGCTTTGATGTGGTGTCATATGCTGATTGGCCAGCTGGTTGCGGGTACATCCCGGCAACGGTAAAAAGAGCTTTGCGAATGACGCCGTTCTCACACCATCCACGCCGGAATCACCAGGATCAAACTCCCTTTCCTCACACGGTTACACCACGTTCACCCTTCACACGTACACGTCTATATCCATATACTCCTCCACATACACGGTTGTTTCAATCTTCATAACATCAAGTCTTGGATCAATGACATTGCCTGGTGAGTTAATCGCATGAAGGTAACATGCGGTTATTTCTTTTATTTTTGTTCTCTCCGCTACAGTTTAGTGACATCTAGTGGCTCTACATGGCGATCTAATCGTCGCCACGGATGTGTGTTGATCCGATGTGAAAATGAAGAGTGATGACACCTAGTGGCTCTACATGGCGATCTAATCGTCGCCGCGGGTGTGTGTTGATACGATGTGAAAATGTAGAGTGATGACATCTAGTGGCTCTACATAGCGATGTAATCGTCACCGCAGATGTGTGTCGATCCAATGTAAAAAACGAGAAGGATGACATCTAGCGGCTCTACATGACGATCTAATCGTCGCCGTGGATGTGTGTTGATCCGATATATAAAAACAAAGATATGGTATCGCCGCTCAACATGGCGATCTACTCGTCGCCGCCGATGCGTGTTGATTCATATATACAAAAAGAGAGTCTATGACATCTCGCGGCTCTACCTGGCGCTCTAATCGCCGTCGTGGACGTGTGTTGATCCAATATGAAAAGAAAGAGGGCGATGACATCTCGCGGCTCAACATGGCGATATAATCGTCGCCGCCGATTCGTGTTGATTCAATATGTAAAAAAAAGGAGAGTTTATGCCATCTCGCGGCTCTACCTGGCGCTCCAATCGTCGCCGCGGATGCATTTTGATCGACATGAAAAAGAGAGTTATGACATATCGCGCTGGCGCCCCAATTGTCGGCCCGGATGTATGGTGATCCGATATAAAAAAAGGACATCTCGCGACTTTACCGGGCGACCAAATCGCCGCCATAGATGTTCTATAGTTGTTGCTTTGGTCTTCAAGTATCTGCCGGTGTTATGACAGCAGAACTTGCACTCATGCCCTTGCGCAATCATCAGGCTCCTCCGTGTGGCGGCAGCATGCCTATATGCACACTCAAAGTCAGACGTCGTGGGTCATCACACATATGCATGAAGATTGTTGACAAAGTCTGTAAAGCAGATTCATGTTGCATGCAAGGAGTAATTTCATCTGGCTCATAACAATACCTACATGGCCATCTACAAGGGAATAAATAAGACGCTGCCGTGGATAATCTGTAGAGCAATGATTCAAATCATACAGTGACTCGTCATTTAATTGCAACCCAACTTACTCTCTTCCGCGACCAATGAGGCCGGAGTATGCACACACAGCCTAACTGACAAGCTTTGAAACACATAGTTCGCGACCGACGAGGCCGAACAACTACCTAGAGACTTCATATTCTCCGACCGGCGGCTCATGGAGAACTGAAGCTGAATATTCCTTCATTGATGACACATCATGACTACATCATAAGGAATGCAGTTTTTTTGTCTCGAGCATTTATCGAAAGGCTTATCTTGAGTATAAGATTTGTTGTACTCACCTCACATGTAAACATTTCTCATAATGGATTGGGCCTCCGCGCCACCATGGTTTTTTACCCGATTTGGGTTTTCCACGTTAAAATGTGTGTCTCTTGCATGTACTTGATCGGTTTCTTTACACTAATATTTTACAAAGATATAAAGATGACCATTTGTGCAGCTTAATCGGAGGTATGATGTGCGTATAAATCCGCCGATGTAATTAACTAGTATTCTTTCGAGGTTCTAGGAATCAGGAATCAAGAGTCTTTGCAATCGTCTTCATCAGATATATATTCAGGCGCAATATGTAAAATACATGTGAAATAGAAATAAGTAGATTCTCGATAATATGAAGAAACAAGGGTTTTCTATTTATGTGTATTTGCAGTACTCCAATTTGTATACAATTGTATACTGGCACGCCCGCACCTAAAATGCCAACGCGGATAAATTTGATATTTATCTCGCACAAAACACCTGTATTTACAAGAAAGTGAGTGGGAGCTCTGTAGCATTTCTAATATTATATGTGGATGACATATTATTGATTGGAAATGATATAGAATTTCTGGATAGCATAAAGGGATACTTGAATAAAAGTTTTTCAATGAAAGACCTCGGTGAAGCTGCTTACATATTGGGCATTAAGATCTATAGAGATAGATCAAGACGCTTAATTGGACTTTCACAAAGCACATACCTTGACAAAGTTTTGAAGAAGTTCAAAATGGATCAAGCAAAGAAAGGGTTCTTGCCTGTATTGCAAGGTGTGAAGTTGAGTAAGACTCAATGCCCGACCACTGCAGAAGATAGAGAGAAAATGAAAGATGTTCCCTATGCTTCAGCCATAGGCTCTATCGTGTATGCAATGCTGTGTACCAGACCTGATGCCTTGCTATAAGTTTAGCAGGGAGGTACCAAAGTAATCCAGGAGTGGATCACTGGACAGCAGTCAAGAACATTCTGAAGTACCTGAAAAGGACTAAGGATATGTTTCTCGTATATGGAGGTGACAAAGAGCTCATCGTAAATGGTTACGTTGATGCAAGCTTTGACACTGATCCGGACGATTCTAAATTGCAAACCGGATACGTGTTTACATTAAACGGTGGAGCTGTCAGTTGGTGCAGTTCTAAACAAAGCGTCGTGGCGGGATCTACGTGTGAAGCGGAATACATAGCTGCTTCGGAAGCAGGCAATGAAGGAGTCTGGATGAACGAGTTCATATTCGATCTAGGTGTCATACCTAGTGCATCGGGTCCAATGAAAATCTTTTGTGACAATACTGGAGCGATTGCCTTAGCGAAGGAATCCAGATTTCACAAGAGAACCAAGCACGTCAAGAGACGCTTCAATTCCATCCGGGATCTAGTCCAGGTGAGAGACATAGAGATTTGCAAGATACATACGGATCTGAATGTTGCATACCCGTTGACTAAGCCTCTTCCACGAGCAAAACATGATCAGCACCAAGACTCCATGGGTGTTAGAATCATTACTGTGTAATCTAGATTATTGACTCTAGTGCAAGTGGGAGACTGAAGGAAATATGCCCTAGAGGCAATAGTAAAGTTATTATTTATTTCCTTATATCATGATAAATGTTTATTATTCATGCTAGAATTGTATTAACCGGAAACATAATACATGTGTGAATATATAGACAAACAGAGTGTCACTAGTATGCCTCTACTTGACTAGCTTGTTAATCAAATATGGTTATGTTTCCTAACCATGGACAAAGAGTTGTTATTTGATTAACGGGATCACATCATTAGTTGAATGATCTGATTGACATGACCCATTCCGTTAGCTTAGCACCCGATCGTTTAGTATGTTGCTATTGCTTTCTTCATGACTTATACATGTTCCTATGACTATGAGATTATGCAACTCCCGTTTAACGGAGGAACACTTTGTGTGCTACCAAACGTCACAACGTAACTGGGTGATTATAAAGGTGCTCTACAGGTGTCTCCAAAGGTACTTGTTGGGTTGGCGTATTTCGAGATTAGGATTTGTCACTCCGAATGTCGGAGAGGTATCTCTGGGCCCTTTCGGTAATGCACATCACTTAAGCCTTGCAAGCATTGCAACTAATGAGTTAGTTGCGAGATGATGTATTACAGAACGAGTAAAGAGACTTGTCGGTAACGAGATTGAACTAGGTATTGGATACCGACGATCGAATCTCGGGCAAGTAACATACCGATGACAAAGGGAACAACGTATGTTGTTATGCGGTCAGACCGATAAAGATCTTCGTAGAATATGTAGGAACAAATATGGGCATCCAGGTCCCGCTATTGGTTATTGACCGGAGACGTGTTTCGGTCATGTCTACATTGTTCTCGAACCGTAGGGTCCGCACGCTTAAAGTTACGATGACAGTTTCTTTATGAGTTTATGTATTTTGATGTACCGAAGGTTGTTCGGAGTCCCGGATGTGATCACGGACATGACGAGGAGTTTCGAAATGGTTGAGACATAAAGATTGATATATTGGACGACTATATTCCGACACCGGAATTTTTCCGGGTGATTTCGGAGAAAACTGGAGTGCCGGGGGGGTTACCGGAACCCCCCGGGAGAGTTAATGGGCCACATGGGCCTTGGTGGGAAGAGAGAGGGGCGGCCAGGGTGGGCCGTGCGCCCCCTCTCCCTTTGGTCCGAATTGGACTAGGAGGGGGGGCGGCGCCCCCCTTTCCTTCCGCCCTCTCCCCCTTCCTTCCCCCTCCTAGTAGGAGTAGGAAAGGAGGAGTCCTACTCCTACTAGGAGGAGGATTCCTCCTCCTTGGCGCGCCCCAAGGGGCCGGCCGGCCTCCCCCCTTGCTCCTTTATATACGGGGGCGGGGGGCACCCCATAGACACACAAGTTGATCTTCGTGATCGTTCCTTAGCTGTGTGCGGTGCCCCCCTCCACGATATTACACCTCGGTCATATTGTAGCGGTGGTTAGGCGAAGCCCCGCGACGGTTGAACATCAAGATCGTCACCACGCCGTCGTGCTGACGGAACTCCTCCCTGAAGCTTTGCTGGATCGGAGCCCGGGGTGCGTCATCGAGTTGTACGTGTGTCAAGAACTCGGAGGTGCCGGAGTAACGGTGCTTGGATCGGTTGGACCCGGAAGACATACGACTACTTCCTCTATGTTGCGTCAACGCTTCTGCTTCGGTCTACGAGGGTACGTAGACAACACTCTCCCCTCTCGTTGCTATGCATCACCATGATCTTGAGTGTGCGTAGGAAATTTTTTGAAATTACTACGTTCCCCAACAATGTTGTGATGTGATATGGTCAAGACATGATGTGATCTATGTTGTTGTATGAGATGATCATGTTTTGTAGAAGTTATCGGCAACTGGCAGGAGCCTTATGGTTGTCTCTTTATTGTATGAAATGCAAACACCATGTAATTGCTTTACTTTATCACTATGCGATAGCGATAGTTGTAGAAGCAATAGTTGGCGAGACGACCACGACGCAACAATGGAGATCAAGGTGTCGAGCCGGTGATGATGGAGATCATGATGATGTTTTGGAGATGGAGATCAAAAGCACAAGATGATGATGGCCATATCATGTCACATATTTTGATTGCATGCGATGTTTATCTTTTATGCATCTTTTTTTTCTTAGTACGACGGTAGCATTATAAGACGATCTCTTCACTAAATTTCAAGGTATAAGTGTTCTCCCTGAGTATGCAGCATTGCGACAGTTTGTCGTGTTGAGACACCACGTGATGATCGGGTGTGATACTCTACCTTCAAATACAATGGGTGCAAGACAGTTTTGCACATGCGAAATACTCGGGTTAAACTTGACGAGCCTGGCATGTACAGACATGGCCTCGGAACACTATAGACCGAAAGGTCGAACGTGAATCATATACTAGATACGATCAACATAGAGATGTTCACCATTGATGACTACTCCATCTCACGTGATGATTGATGTCTACTACACAACCTTCTTCTTGTAGACGTTGTTGGGCCTGCAAGTGCACAGGTTTGTAGGACAGTAGCAAATTTCCCTCAAGTGGATGACCTGAGGTTTATCAATCCGTAGGAGGCATAGGATGAAGATGGTCTCTCTCAAACAACCCTGCAACCAAATAATAAAGAGTCTCTTGTGTCCCCAACACACCCAATACAATGGTAAATTGTATAAGTGCACTAGTTCGGCGAAGAGATGGTGATACAAGTGCAAAATAGATAGTAGATAAAGGTATTTGTAATCTGAAATTATAAAAATAGCAAGGTAACAAGTGGTAAAAGTGAGCGTAAACGGTATTGCAATGATAGGAAACAAGGCCTAGGGTTCATACTTTCACTAGTGCAAGTTCTCTCAACAATAATGACATAGATAGATCATATAACAAGCCCTCAACATGCAACAAAGAGTCACTCCGAAGCCACTAATAGCGGAGAACAAACGTAGAGATTATGGTAGGGTACGAAACCACCTCAAAGTTATTCTTTCGGATCAATCTATAAAAGAGTTCGTAGTAGAATAACACCTTAAGACACAAATCAACCAAAACCCTAATGTCACCTAGATACTCCATTGTCACCTCAAGTATCCGTGGGCATGATTATACGATATGCATCACACAATCTCAGATTCATCCAACCAACACAAAGTACTTCAAAGAGTGCCCCAAAGTTTCTATCGGAGAGTCAAGAACGTGTGCCAAACCCTATGCATAGGTTCCCAATGTCACGAAACCCGCAAGTTGATCACCAAAACATACATCAAGTGGCACATGATATCCCATTGTCACCACAGATAATCACAGCAAGACATACATCAAGTGTTCTCTTAAAAGACTCAATCCGATAAGATAACTTCAAAGGGGAAACTCAATTCATCACAAGAGAGTAGAGGGGGAGAAACACCATAAGATCCAACTACAATAGCAAAGCTCGGGATACATCAAGATCGTGCCATAGATGGAACACGAGAGAGAACACGAGAGAGAGAGAGAGAGATGAAACACATAGCTACTGGTACATACCCTCAGCCCCGAGGGTGAACTACTCCCTCCTTGTCATGGATAGCGTCGGGATGATGAAGATGGCCACCGGTGATGGGATCCCCCTCCGGCAGGGTGCCAGAATGGGCTCCCGAGAGGTTTTTGGTGGCTACAGAGGCTTGCGGCGGCGGAACTCCCGATCTATCTTCTGTTCTGGAAGTTTTAGGGTACGAGAGTATATATGGGTGCAGGGGGTATGTCGGAGGAGCTACGGGGGCCCCACGAGGCAGGGGGGCGCGCCCGAGGGGGGGAGTGCCCCCCACCCTCGTGAGCACCTCCCGTATCTCTTGACGTGCACTCCAAGTCCATCGGGTGGCTTTCCTTTCAAAAATAACTTCTCCAGTTGATTTCGTTCCGTTTTGACTTCGTCTGATATTCCTTTTCCTCGAAACACTGAAATAGGCATAAAACAACAAATCTGGGCTGGGTCTCCGGTTAATAGATTAGTCCCAAAAATAATATAGAAGTGGATAATAAAGCCCAATATTGCCTAAAACAGTAGATAAAGTAGCATGGAGCAATCAAAAATTATAGATACGTTGGAGACGTATCAATGATCGAACATGGTTTAGTTGATTTGGATCATGTATCATTTAGATGACTTGAGGGATGTCTATCAAAGTGGGAGTTCTTAAGTAATTTGATTAATTGAACTTAATTTATCATGAACTTAGTCCTGATAGTATTTGCATATCTATGTTGTAGATCAATAGCTCGCGATTTAGCTCCCTTATTTTTGATATGTTTCTAGAGAAAACTAAGTTGAAAGATGATAGTAGCAATGATGCGGAGTCGGTCCATGATCTGAGGATTATCCTCATTGTTGCATAAAAGAATTATGTCCTTGATGCACTACTAGGTGACAAACATGTTGCAAGAGCAGATACAGACGTTATGGATGTTTTGCAAGCTCGATATGATGACTACTTGATAGTTTAGTGCGCCATGATTTACGGCTTAGAACCGGGACTTCAAAATCTTTTTGAACACCATAGAGCATATGAGATGTTCCAAGAGCTGGAATTGGTATTTCAGACTCATGCCCGTGTCGAGAGGTATGAGACCTCTGACAAGTACTTTGTCTACAAGATGGAGGAGAATAGCTCAACCAGTGAGCATGTGCTCAGAATGTCTGGGTACTCCAATCACTTGAATCAAGAGGGAGTTAATCTTCCAGATAAGATAGTGATTGGCAGAGTTCTCAAGTCACTATCACCAAGCTACTAGAACTTCCTGATGAACTATAATGTGCAAGGGATAACGGAAAAGATTCCCAAGCTCTTCGTGATGGTGAAATCGGCGAAGGTAGAAAGCAAGAAAGAGCATCAAGTGTTGATAGTTAACAAGACCACTAGTTTCAAGAAAAAGGGCAAAGGAAAAGAAAGGGAACTTCAAGAAGAATGACAAGCAAGTTGTCACTCCCGTGAAGAAACCCAAAGCTGGACCTAAGCCTGAAACTGAGTGCTTCTACTACAAAGGGAATGCTCACTGGAAGCGGAATTGCCCCAAATACTTGGCGGATAAGAAGGATGGCAAAGGGAACAAGGGTATATTTGATATACATGTTATTGATGTGTACTTTACTAGTGTTCATAGTAGCCCATGGGTATTTGGTACTGGTTCAGTTGCTAAGATTAGTAACACGAAATAGGAGTTGCAAAAATGAACAGAGACTAGTTAAGGGCGAGGTGACGATGTGTGTTGGAAGTGATTCCAAGGTTGATAAGATCACCATCGCATACTCCCCCTACCTTCGGGATTAGTGTTGAACCTAAATAAATGTTATTTGGTGTTTGTGTTGAGCATGAATATGATTGGATCATGTTTATTTCAATATGGCTATTCATTTAAGTTAGAGAATAATTGCTGTTTTGTTTACATGAATAAAACCTTCTATGGTCATACACCAAATTTAAATGGTTCATTGAATCTCGATCGTAGTGATACACATATTCATAATATTGATGCCAAAAGATGAAAAGTTGATAATGATAGTGCAACATACTTGTGGCACTATCATTTTGGTCATATTGGTGTAAAGCGCATGAAGAAACTCCACGCAGATGGGCTTTTAAAATCACTTGATTATGAATGATTTGATACTTGCGAACCATGCCTCATGGGCAAGATGACTAAAACTTCGTTCTCCGGAACAATGGAGCGAGCTAATGACTTATTGGAAATATACATACCGATGTATGCGGTTCGATGTGTGTTGAAAGCTAGCGACGGGTATCATTATTTTCTGACCTTCACAGATAATTTGAGCAGATATAGGTATATCTACTTAATGAATCACAAGTCTAAAACATTTGAAAAGTTCAAAGAATTTTAGAGTGAAGTGGAGAATCATCATAACAAGACAATAAAGTTTCTACGATCTGATCGTGGAGGCGAATATTTGAGTTACGAGTTTGACCTTCATCTAAAACAATGTGGAATAGTTTCACAATTCATGCCACCTCGAACACCACAGCGTAATGGTGTGTCCGAACATCGTAACCGTACTTTATTAGATACAGTGCAATCTATGATGTCTCTTACCGATTTACCACTATCATTTTGGGGTTAAGCATTAGAGACAACTACATTCATGTAAAATAGGGCACCGTTTAAATCTGCTAAGACAACACCGTATGAACTGTGGTTTGGCAAGAAACCTAAGCTGTTGTTTTTAAAGTTTGGGGTTGCGAAAATTATGTCAAAAGGCTTCAGCCTGATAAGCTCGAACCCAAATCAGAGAAGTGCGTCTTCATAGGATACCCTAAGGAAAAAATTGGGTACACCTTCTACAACAGATCCGAAGGCAAGATCTTTGTTGCCAAGAATGGAAACTTTCTAGAGAAGGAGTTTCTCTCGAAAGAAGTGAGTGGGAGGAAAGTAGAACTTGATGAGGTAATTGTACCTTCTCTCGAATTGGAAAGTAGCTCATCACAGAAAACCGTTCCCGTGATGCCTACACCTACTAGAGAGGAAGCTAATGATGATGATCATGAAACTTCAGATCAAGTTACTACCGAACCTCATAGGTCAACCAGAGCACGTTCCACACCAGAGTGGTATGGTAGTCCTGTTCTGGAAGTCATGTTACTAGACCATGACGAACCTACGAACTATGAAGAAGCTATGATGAGCCCAGATTCCGATAAATGGCTTGAGGCCATGAAATCTGAGATAGGATCCATGTGTGAGAATAAAGTGTGGACTTTGGTTGACTTGCCGATGATTGGCGAGCCATTGAGAATAAATGGATCTTCAAGAGGAAGACGGACGCTGATGGTAGTGTTACTATCTACAAAGCTCAAATTGTCGCAAAAGGTTTTCGACAAGTTCAAGGTGTTGACTACGATGAGATTTTCTCACTCGTATCGATGCTTAAGTATGTCCAAATCATGTTAGCAATTGTTGCAATTTATGAAATCTGGCAAATGGATGTCAAAACTGCATTCCTTAATGGATTTATTAAAGAAGAGTTGTATATGATGTAACCAGGAGGTTTTTTCAATCTTAAAGGTACTAACAAAGTGTGCAAGCTCCAGCGATCCATCTATGGACTGGTGCAAGCATCTCAGAGTTGGAATATACGCTTTGATGAGTTGATCAAAGCATATAGTTTTATACAAACTTGCGGTGAAGCCTGTATTTACAAGAAAGTGAGTGGGAGCACTACAACCTTTCTGATAACTATATGTGAATGACATATTGTTGATCAGAAATGATGTAGAATTTTCTGGAAAGCATAAAGGAGTGTTTGAAAGGAGTTTTTCAAAGAAAGACCTCAGTGAAGCTGCTTACATATTGGGCATCAAGATCTATAGAGATATATCAAGATGCTTGATAAGACTTTCGATGAGTACATACCTTGATAAGATTTTGAAGGAGTTCAAATGGATCAGTCAAAGAAGGAGTTCTTGCCTGAGTTGTAAGGTATGAAGTTGAGTAAGACTCAAAACCCGACCACGACAGAAGATAGAGAGAGAATGAAAGTCATTCCCTATGTCTCAGCCATAGGTTCTATAAAGTATGCCATGTGTATACCAGACCTATTGTACCTTGCCATGAGTTTGGCAAGGGGGTACAATAGTGATCCAGGAGTAGATCACTGGAAAGCGGTCAAAATTATCCTTAAGTACCTAAAGAGGACTAAGGAAATGTTTCTTGGTTATGGAGGTGACAAAGAGTTTGTCGTAAAGGGTTACGTCGATGCAAGCTTTGACACTGATCCGGATGACTCTGAGTCTCAATTTGGACACATATTGAAAGTGGGAGCAATTAGCTCACTACAGGAAACAGGTAATTTGCCGTCTGTGGATCACAGACGGCAAAGACCTAAATCCAGACGGCAAAGATTTTGCCGTCAAGAAGCAGATGGCAAAGTTAGACCGCAAAGATAAGTTGGCAAAGAATAATTTGTCGTCAGCTTTTCATCAGACAGACGGCAAAGACTTTGCCGTCAGCCAAATCTACTTCGCCGTGAGCCTTATAAATAACAGACGGCAAAGAAAAGTACTTTTGCCGTCAGGCAGACTACATCTTTGCCGTCAGCTATTCGTGTCTTTGCCGTCAGCCTCATATATCTTAGACGACAAAGAAAGGAGTCAAATTAAAAAAAACAGCAGCGTTCCTCCCGATGAATGCGGTCAACTCACTGAGTGCACTGCCTATGTTTCTTCTTCTTTTAACAGTCAAAGACTCAGCCGCGTTTAGTGCTTTCATTCCATGATAGTCCAGTACAAAATGCAAACATGACCCAAAAAAACTAAAGCTACAGAATAGTTCTGGAAATTAACACAAAGAACCCTAAAAAGTAAAACTAAAAATCAATCGGGTCCTTCCTCTCCCCTACAGTGCTCTGTTCACCCCGCCGCCCGGCCCCAACGCTCGCCGGACTGCTCTTCCATGCTCTGCTCGCTGCGCTGTCACCCGGCCCTGCTCAGCCGTGTCGCTCCAGCCTAGCCGCGCTCGGGAGCTGTTTCCGACGCCACGACGAGGCACGTGAGGGAGGTCGGGGATGGGCGGTGCTCGACCGACGGAGCTCGTGAGGCGGAGCGCCCGGTTGCTCTAGTGGCGGAGCTCGCGAGGCGGAGTGCCCGGCTGCTCTAGCGGCGGAGCTCGCAAAGCGGAGCACACGACCAACGGGTGAGAAGGAGCTCGGGTGCTCGGCCGGAGGAGCCACGGTGCACACAGCCGGCGGGTGAAGACGAGCTCGCGAGACGGCGGGTGTTGGGCGCGGCGGTGGACGGACGGCGGGACGGCGGGTGAAGACGAGCTCGCGAGACAGCCGGCTGTGTTGGGCGCGGCGAGACGGCGGGTGAAGACGAGCTCGCGAGACGGCCGGAGGAGCCGCGGTGCACACAGCCGGCGGGTGTTGGGCGCGGCGGTGGACGGACGGCGGGACGGCGCTGGGCGCGGCCCACGGCTGCTTGGGGACGGGCGGGCGCTGGGCTCAGCGTGCGGATGCTTGGGGACGGCCAGGCGCTGAGCACTGCGTGCGGCTGCTCGGGGGCGCTTGACGGGCCGGCGGGCGTTGCCCGGTGGCCTGTGGCTGCTCAGTGGAGAAGTAGGGAGGAGGGAGCAGGAGAGAGGAAGGCACTGGCCGGCGGTGTGCTACTGCTCGGGGAGGTGGAGATCCGGTGGAGAGAAGAGGGAGCACGGGAGAGGAGATGGGAGTCGTGGGTGGGGCAGGTAGGCCCGTGGCCTCGTGGGTGGGGGCGTGTGTGGGGGTGCATGCGTCGTGGGGTGGGAGGAAGCAAGCGTCCGACGGCGTGGGATGTGCGTCTGAGATATTGCCACCTCATCAATCCGTGTGGTTGATCCGCGTGATGTGCTTATTCTTTGCCGTCTGCGAAAATAAATACAGACGGCAAAGAGCTCACTTTGCCGTCTGCCAAAAAAACAAAGAGGGCGAAGGATCTTTGTCGTCTATAAATAAAATTGCAGACGGCAAAGTTTGCGATTATTGGGATGGGTGGGTGGGGCGTGCGTGGTGTGAAACGGATGTGGGTGGGGGCGCCCCAGATCGTGCCACCTCATCGATCCGTGGGATCGATCCGTGTGCTGTGCTTTTTCTTTGCCGTCTGCGATTGTTTTTACAGACGGCAAAGAGCTCTTTGCCGTCTGTAAAAAAGAATCCCAGACGGCAAAGAATCTTTGCCATCTGTGTTTTTTTTTACAGACGGCAAAGTATGGATTTGCCGTCAGTTGTTCTTCGCCGTCAGCCGCTGTTGGCAAAGTATGTCTTTGCCGTCTGGGCCGTCGAAATGCTGACGGCAAAGAATAGTACTGACGGCAAATCTCCAGTTTCCTGTAGTGGCTAGAGTATCTCCGTGCAGAGCATTCTAGACATAGAAATTTGCAAAATACATACGGATCTGAATGTGGCAGACCCGTTGACTAAACCTCTCTCGCAAGAAAAACATGATCACACCTTAGTACTCTTTGGGTGTTAATTTCATAGCGATGTGAACTAGATTATTTACTCTAGTAAAATCTTTGGGTATTGGTCACATGGTGATATGAACTATGGGTGTTAATCACATGACGATGTGAACTAGATTATTGACTCTAGTGCAAGTGGGAGACTGAAGGAAATATGCCCTAGAGGCAATAATAAAGTTGTTATTTTATATTTTTCTTATTCCTGATAAAAGTTTATTATTCATGCTAGAATTGTATTAATCGGAAACCTTGATACATGTGTGAATACATAAACAAACACCGTGTCCCTAGTGAGCCTCTACTAGACTAGCTCGTTGATCAAAGATGGTTAAGGTTTCCTAACCATGGACATGAGTTGCCATTTGATAACGGGATCACATCATTAGGAGAATGATGTGATGGACAAGACCCATCCGTTAGCTTAGCATTATGATCGTTCAGTTTTAATGCTATTGCTTTCTTCATGTCAAATACATATTCCTTCGACTATGAGATTATGCAACTCCCGGATACCAGAGGAATACCTTTTGTGCTATAAAACGTCACAACGTAACTGGGTGATTATAAAGATGCTCCACAGGTATCTCCGAAGGTGTTTGTTGGGTTGGCATAGAACGAGATTAGGAATTGTCACTCCGAGTATCGGAGAGGTATCTCTGGGCCCTCTCGGTAATGCACATCATAAGAAGCCTTGCAAGCAAAGTGACTAATGAGTTAGTTGCAGGATGATGTATTACAGAACGAGTAAAGAGACTTGCCGATAACGAGATTGAACTAGGTATGTAGATACCGATGATCGAATCTCGGGCAAGTAACACACCGATGGACAAAGGGAATAACGTATGTTGTCATAACAGTTCAACCAATAAAGATCTTCATAGAATATGTAGGATCCAACATGAGCATCCAGGTTCCGCTATTGGTTATTGACCGGAGAGGTGTCTCGGTCATGTCTACATAGTTTTCGAACCCGTAGGGTCCGCACGCTTAACGTTCGATGACGATATAATATTATATGAGTTATATGATTTGGTGACCGAACATTGTTCGGAGTCTCGGATGAGATCACAGACATGACGAGGAGTCTTGAAATGATCGAGAGGTAAAAATTGATATATAGGACGATGGTATTCGAACACCGGAAGTGTTATGGAGGGTATCAGGTACTTATCGGGTCATCGGAAGTTGTTTCGGGTACCCCCGGCAATCCTATGGGCCATATGGGCCTTGTGAAGGAACACACCAGCCCCCAAGGGGCTGGTGCGCCCTATAAGGCCATAGGAGGAGGAGAAGGAAAGGGGGGAAGGGAAAGGAAATTGTGGATTAGGATTCCCACTTCCTTCCCTCACCCCCCTCTTTCCTTCCCCTTCATGCATACATGGAAAGGGGGGAGGCCGAGTTGGGGAGGACCCCAAGTAGGATTCCTCCTACATGGGGCGCCCCATTGGCTGCCTCTCCTCCCCTCCAACCTATATATATGTGGGGGGCACTGCTAGAACACACAACAACAATCGTTAGCCGTGTGTGGCGCCCCCTGCACAGTTTACACCCCCGGTCATAGTTTTGTAGTGCTTAGGAGAAGCCCTGCGAGAATCACTTTGTTGAAAATATGCCCTAGAGGCAATAATAAAATGGTTATTATTATATTTCTTTATTCATGATAATTGTCTATTGTTCATGCTATAATCGTATTATCCGGAAATCGTAATACGTGTGTGAATACATAGACCACAACAAGTCCCTAGTAAGCCTCTAGTTGACTAGTTTGTTGATCAACAAATAGTCATGGTTTCCTGACTATGGACATTGGATGTCATTGATAATGGGATCACATCATTAGGAGAATGATGTGATGGACAAGACCCAATCCTAAGCATAGCACAAAGATCGTGTAGTTCGTTTCGCTAGAGCTTTTCCAAATGTCAAGTATCATTTCCTTAGACCATGAGATTGTGCAACTCCCGTATACCGTAGGAGTGCTTTGGGTGTGCCAAACGTCACAACGTAACTGGGTGGCTATAAAGGTGCACTATGGGTATCTCCGAAAGTGTCTGTTGGGTTGGCACGAATCGAGACTGGGATTTGTCACTCCGTATGACGGAGAGGTATCTCTGGGCCCACTCGGTAATGCATCATCATAATGAGCTCAATGTGACCAAGTGTCTGGTCACGGGATCATGCATTACGGTATGAGTAAAGTGAGTTGCCGGTAACGAGACTGAACGAGGTATTGGGATACCGACGATCGAGTCTCGGGCAAGTAACTTACCAATTGACAAAGGGAATTGTATACGGGATTGATTGAATCCTCGACATCATGGTTCATCTGATGAGATCATCAAGGAGCATGTGGGAGCCAACATGGGTATCCAGGTCCCGCTGTTGGTTATTGACCGGAGAGGCGTCTCGGTCATGTCTGCATGTCTCCCGAACCTGTAGGGTCTACACACTTAAGGTTCGGTGACGCTAGGGTTGTAGAGATATGAATATGCAGTAACCTGAAAGTTGTTCGGAGTCCCGGATGAGATCCTGGACGTCATGAGGAGTTCCGGAATGGTCTAGAGGTGAAGAATTATATATAGGAAGTGCAGTTTCGGCCATCGGGAAAGTTTCGGGGGTCACCAGTATTGTACCGGGACCACCGGGTGGGGCCACCTATCCCGGAGGGCCCCGTGGGCTGAAGTGGGGAGGGGACCAGCCCCTGGTGGGCTGGTGCGCCCCCCTTTGGGCCCCTTCTGCGCCTAGGGTTGGAAACCCTAGGGTGGGGGGGGGGGGGGCGCCTCCACTTGCTTTGGGGGGCAAGCCTCCCCCCTGGCCGCCGCCCCCCCTTGGAGATCCCATCTCCAGGGCCGGCACCCCCCTGGGGACCCTATATAAAGAGGGGGAGGGAGGGCAGCCGCACCCTTGCACTTGGCGCCTCCCTTCCCCCTTGCTACACCTCTCCCTCCCGCAGACGCTTGGCGAAGCCCTGCCGGGATCCCTGCTGCATCCTGCCGGGATCACAACGAGTACGACTCCCTCAACCCCGTTCTCTTGAACGCTTCCACTCACGATCTACAAGGGTATGTAGATGCACTCCTCTCTCTCCTTGCTGGATGAACTCCTAGATTAATCTTGGTGAACGTAGGAAATTTTTTATTTTATGCAACATTCTCCATCAGTGGCATCATGAGCTAGGTCTTTGCGTAGTTCTCTTTGCACGAGTAGAACACAATTTGTTGTGGGCGTTGATGTTGTCAGCTTTCTTGCCACTACTAGTCTTATTTTGCTTCAGCGGTATTGTGGGATGAAGCGGCCCGGACCGACCTTACACGTACGCTTACATGAGACAAGTTCCACTGACTGACATGCACTAGTTGCATAAGGTGGCTAGCGGGTGCCTGTCTCTCCCACTTTAGTTGGAGCGGATTCGATGAAAAGGGTCCTTATGAAGGGTAAATAGAAGTTGGCAAATCACGTTGTGGCTTTAACGTAGGTAAGAAAACGTTCTTGCTAGATCACCTATAGAAGCCACGTAAAAACTTGCAACAACAATTAGAGGACGTCTAACTTGTTTTTGCAGCAAGTGTTTTGTGATGTGATATGGCCAAAGGATGTGATGAATGATATATGTCATGTATGAGATGATCATGTTCTTGTAATAGGAATCACGACTTGCATGTCGATGAGTATGACAACTGGCAGGAGCCATAGGAGTTGTCTTTATTTTTTGTATGACCTGCGTGTCATTGAAGAACACCATGTAAATTACTTTACTTTATTGCTAAACGCATTAGCCATAGAAGTAGAAGTAGTCGTTGGCGTGACAACTTCATGAAGACACGATGATGGAGATCATGATGATGGAGATCATGGTGTCATGCCGGTGACGAAGATGATCTTGGCGCCCCGAAGATGGAGATCAAAGGAGCAATATGATACTGGCCATATCATGTCACTATTTGATTGCATGTGATGTTTATCATGTTTTTCATCTTGTTTACTTAGAACGACGGTAGTAAATAAGATGATCCCTCATAATAATTTCAAGAAAAGTGTTCCCCCTAACTGTGCACCATTGCGAAGGTTCGTTGTTTCGAAGCACCACGTGATGATCGGGTGTGATAGATCCTAACATTCGAATACAACAGGTGTAAGCCAGATTTACACACGCAATACACTTAGGTTGACTTGACGAGCCTAGCATGTACAGACATGGCCTCGGAACACGGAAGACCGAAGTCGAACATGAGTCGTATAGAAGATACGATCAACATGAAGATGTTCACCGATGATGACTAGTCCGTCTCACGTGACGATCGGACACGGCCTAGTTGACTCGGATCGTGGATCACTTAGATGACTAGAGGGATGTCTATCTGAGTGGGAGTTTATTATTTGATTAGATGAACTTAATTATCATGAACTTAGTCTAAAATCTTTGCAATATGTCTTGTAGATCAAATGGCCCACTATAATGTTGCCCTCAACTTCAACGCGTTCCTAGAGAAAACCAAACTGAAAGACGGTGGCAGCAACTATATGGACTGGGTCCGGAACTTGAGGATCATCCTCATAGTTGCCAAGAAAGCATATGTCCTAGATGCACCGCTAGGTGAAGCACCTATTTTCCCAGCAACTCAAGACGTTATGAACGCCTGGCAGTCGCGTGATGATTACTCCCTTGTTCAGTGCGGCATGCTTTACAGCTTAGAACCGGGGCTCCAAAAGCGTTTTGAGCAGCACGGAGCATATGAGATGTTCCAGGAGCTGAAAATGGTTTTCCAAGCTCACGCCCGGGTCGAGAGATATGAAGTCTCCGACAAGTTCTACAGTTGTAAGATGGAGGAGAATGGTTCTGTCAGCGAGCACATACTCAAAATGTCTGGGTTGCACAACCGCTTATCTCAACTGGGAGTTAATCTCCCGGATGACGCAGTGGTCGACAGAATCCTCCAGTCGCTCCCACCAAGCTACAAGAGCTTTGTGATGAACTTAAATATGCAGGGGATGGAAAAGACCATTCCTGAGGTATATTCAATGCCGAAATCAGCGGAGGTAGAGATCAAAAAGGAACATCAAGTGTTGATGGTGAATGAAACCACTAAGTTCAAGAAAGGCAAGGGTAAGAAGAACTCCAAGAAGGACGGCAAGGGAGTTGCCGCGCCCGGTAAGCCAGTTGCCGGGAAGAAGTCAAGCAATGGACCCAAGCCTGAAACTGAGTGCTTTTATTGCAAGGGAAGCGGACACTGGAAGCGGAACTGCCCGAAGTACTTAGCGGACAAGAAGGCCGGCAAAACCAAAGGTATATGTGATATACATGTAATTGATGTGTACCTTACCAGTGCTCGTAGTAGCTCCTGGGTATTTGATACCGGTGCGGTTGCTCACATTTGCAACTCAAAGCAGGAGCTGCGGAATAAGCGGAGACTGGCGAAGGACGAGGTGACGATGCGCGTCGGGAATGGTTCCAAGGTCGATGTGATCGCCGTCGGCATGCTACCTCTACATTTACCTACGGGATTAGTTTTAAACCTCAATAATTGTTATTTAGTACCAGCTTTGAGCATGAACATTGTATCAGGATCTCGTTTAATCCAAGATGGCTACTCATTTAAATCCGAGAATAATGGTTGTTCTATTTATATGAGTGATATGTTTTATGGTCATGCCCCGCTGGTGAATGGTTTATTCTTAATGAATCTCGAGCGTAATGTTACACATATTCATAGTGTGAATACCAAAAGATGTAAATTTGATAACGATAGTCCCACATACTTGTGGCACTGCCGCCTTGGTCACATTGGTGTCAAGCGCATGAAGAAGCTCCATGCTGATGGACTTTTGGAGTCTCTAGATTATGAATCGTTTGACACATGCGAACCATGCCTCATGGGCAAAATGAGCAAGACTCCATTCTCCGGAACAATGGAGCGAGCAACCAACTTATTGGAAATCATACATACTAATGTGTGCGGTCCAATGAGCGTTGAGGCTCGCGGAGGATATCGTTATGTTCTCACTCTCACTGATGACTTGAGTAGATATGGGTATGTCTACTTGATGAAACACAAGTCTGAGACCTTTGAAAAGTTCAAGGAATTTCAGAATGAGGTAGAGAATAAACGTGACCGAAAGATAAAGTTCTTACGATCAGATCGTGGGGGTGAATATTTAAGTCACGAATTTGGTACGCACTTAAGGAAATGTGGAACCGTTTCACAACTCACGCCGCCTGGAACACCTCAGCGAAATGGTGTGTCCGAACATCGTAATCGCACTCTATTGGATATGGTGCGATCTATGATGTCACTTACCAATTTACCGCTATCATTTTGGGGATACGCTCTAGAGACAGCTACATTCACTTTAAATAGGGCACCGTCTAAATCCGTTGAGACGACACCGTATGAATTATGGTTTGGGAAGAAACCTAAGCTGTCGTTTCTAAAAGTTTGGGGATGCGATGTCAAGAAACTTCAACCTGAGAAGCTCGAACCCAAGTCGGAAAAATGCGTATTCATAGGATACCCTAAGGAAACCATTGGGTATACTTTCTACTTAAGATCTGAGGGCAAGATCTTTTTTGCCAAGAACGGGTCCTTTCGGGAGAAAGAGTTTCTCTCGAAAGAATTAAGTGGGAGGAAAGTGGAACTTGATGAAGTACTACCTCTTGAACCGGTAAGTAGCGCAGCTCAAGAAGATGTTCCTGTGGTGCCTGCACCGACAAGAGAGGAGGTTAATGATGATGATCAAGATACTTCGGATCAAGCTCTTACTGAACTTCGAAGGTCCACAAGGACACGTTCCACACTAGAGTGGTACGGCAACCCTGTCTTAGAAATCATGTTGTTAGACAACGGTGAACCTTCGAACTATGAAGAGGCGATGGCGGGCCCAGATTCCAACAAATGGCTTGAAGCCATGCAATCCGAGATAGGGTCCATGTATGAAAACAAAGTGTGGACTTTGACAGACTTGCCCGATGATCGGCGGGCAATAGAAAACAAATGGATCTTTAAGAAGAAGATGGACGCGGATGGTAATGTTACCATATATAAAGCTCGACTTGTCGTTAAGGGTTATCGACAAGTTCAAGGGATTGACTACGATGAGACATTCTCTCCCGTAGCGAAGCTGAAGTCCGTCCGAATCATGTTAGCAATTGCCGCATACTATGATTATGAGATATGGCAAATGGACGTCAAAATGGCATTCCTTAACGGTCACCTTAAGGAAGAACTGTATATGATGCAGCCGGAAGGTTTTGTCGACCCTAAGAATGCTAACAAGGTATGCAAGCTCCAGTGCTCCATCTATGGGCTGGTGCAAGCATCTCGGAGTTGGAGCATTCGCTTTAATGAGATGATTAAAGCGTTTGGGTTTATGCAGACTTATGGAGAAGCCTGCGTTTACAAGAAAGTGAGTGGGAGCTCTGTAGCATTTCTCATATTATATGTGGATGACATACTTTTGATGGGAAATGATATAGAACTTTTGGACAGCATAAAGGCCTACTTGAATAAGTGTTTTTCAATGAAGGACCTTGGAGAAGCTGCTTACATATTAAGCATCAAAATCTATAGAGATAGATCAAGACGCCTCATAGGTCTTTCACAAAGCACATACCTTGATAAGATATTGAAGAAGTTCAATATGGATCAGTCCAAGAAGGGGTTCTTGCCTGTGTTGCAAGGTGTGAAATTGAGCTCAGCTCAATGCCCGACCACGGCAGAAGATAGAGAAAAGATGAGTGTCGTCCCCTATGCCTCAGCCATAGGGTCTATCATGTATACCATGACCTGTACCAGACCTGATATAAACCTTGCCGTAAGTTTGGTAGTTTGGTAGGAAGGTACCAAAGTAATCCCGGCATGGAACACTGGATAGCGGTCAAGAACATTCTTAAGTACCTGAAAAGGACTAAGGACATGTTTCTCATATATGGAGGTGACGAAGAGCTCGTCGTAAAGGTTTACGTCGACGCTAGCTTCGACACAGATCTAGATGACTCAAAGTCACAAACCGGATACGTGTATATTTTGAATGGTGGGGCAGTAAGCTGGTGCAGTTGCAAGCAGAGCGTCGTGGCGGGATCTACATGTGAAGCAGAGTACATGGCAGCCTCGGAGGCAGCACATGAAGCAATCTGGGTGAAGGAGTTCATCACCGACCTAGGAGTCATACCAAATGCGTCGGGACCGATTACACTCTTCTGTGACAACACTGGAGCTATTGCACTTGCCAAGGAGCCCAGGTTTCACAAGAAGACCAGGCACATCAAGCGTCGCTTCAACTCCATTCGTGAAAATGTTCAAGATGGAGAGATAGATATTTGTAAAGTACATACGGACCTGAATGTAGCAGATCCGTTGACTAAACCTCTCCCTAGAGCAAAACATGATCAAAACCAGGACGCAATGGCTGTTCGATACATCACAATGTAACTAGATTATTGACTCTAGTGCAAGTGGGAGACTGTTGGAAATATGCCCTAGAGGCAATAATAAAATGGTTATTATTATATTTCTTTATTCATGATAATTGTCTATTGTTCATGCTATAATCGTATTATCCGGAAATCGTAATACGTGTGTGAATACATAGACCACAACAAGTCCCTAGTAAGCCTCTAGTTGACTAGCTCGTTGATCAACAGATAGTCATGGTTTCCTGACTATGGACATTGGATGTCATTGATAATGGGATCACATCATTAGGAGAATGATGTGATGGACAAGACCCAATCCTAAGCATAGCACAAAGATCGTGTAGTTCGTTTCGCTAGAGCTTTTCCAAATGTCAAGTATCATTTCCTTAGACCATGAGATTGTGCAACTCCCGGATATCGTAGGAGTGCTTTGGGTGTGCTAAACGTCACAACGTAACTGAGTGGCTATAAAGGTGCACTACGGGTATCTCCGAAAGTGTTTGTTGGGTTGGCATGAATCGAGACTGGGATTTGTCACTCCGTATGACGGAGAGGTATCTCTGGGCCCACTCGGTAATGCATCATCATAATGAGCTCAATGTGACCAAGTGTCTGGTCACGGGATCATGCATTACGGTACGAGTAAAGTGACTTGCCGGTAACGAGACTGAACGAGGTATTGGGATACCGACGATCGAGTCTCGGGCAAGTAACGTACCAATTGACAAAGGGAATTGTATACGGGATTGATTGAATCCTCGACATCATGGTTCATCTGATGAGATCATCGAGGAGCATGTGGGAGCCAACATGGGTATCCAGATCCCGCTGTTGGTTATTGACCGGAGAGGCGTCTCGGTCATGTCTGCATGTCTCCCGAACCCGTAGGGTCTACACACTTAAGGTTCGGTGACGCTAGGGTTGTAGAGATATGAATATGCAGTAACCCGAAAGTTGTTCGGAGTCCCGGATGAGATCCTGGACGTCACGAGGAGTTCCGGAATGGTCTAGAGGTGAAGAATTATATAAAGGAAGTGCAGTTTTGGCCATCAGGAAAGTTTTGGGGGTCACCGGTATTGTACCGGGACCACCGGAAGGGTCCCGGGGGTCCACCGGGTGGGGCCACCTATCCCGGAGGGCCCCGTGGGCTGAAGTGGGGAGGGGACCAGCCCCTGGTGGGCTGGTGCGCCCCCCTTGGGCCCCCCCTGCGCCTAGGGTTGGAAACACTAGTGTGGGGGGCGCCTCCACTTGCCTTGGGGGCAAGCCTCCCCCCTGCCCCCCCCCCCCCTTGGAGATCCCATCTCCAGGGCCGGCGGCCCCCTGGGGACCCTATATAAAGAGGAGGGGAGGGAGGGCAGCCGCACCCTTGCGCTTGGCGCCTCCCTTCCCCCTTGCTACACCTCTCCCTCCCGTAGACGCTTGGCGAAGCCCTGCCGGGATCCCTGCTGCATCCACCACCACGGCGTCGTGCTGCTGGATCTTCATCAACCTCTCCTTCCCCCTTGCTGGATCAAGAAGGAGTAGACGTCACGCTGACCGTACATGTGTTGAACGCGGAGGTGCCGTCCGTTCGGCGCTAGGATCTCTGGTGATTTGGATCACGACGAGTACGACTCCCTCAACCCCGTTCTCTTGAACGCTTCCGCTCGCGATCTACAAGGGTATGTAGATGCACTCCTCTCTCTCGTTGCTGGATGAACTCCTAGGTTGATCTTGGTGAACGTAGGAAATTTTTATTTTATGCAACGTTCTCCATCACACTTCACCGTCACAGTGACCACGCTGTCGTGCTGTGCTGGATCAAGAAGGCGAGGGACGTCATTGCGATGAACGTGTGCAGAACTCGAAGGTGTCGTACGTTCGGTGCTTGATCGGTCGGAGCTAGAAGAAGTTTGACTATATCAACCGCGTTGTCAAACGCTTCCGCTTTTGGTCTACGAGGGTACATAGACACACTCTCCCACTCTCGTTGTTATGCATCTCCTAGATAGATCTTGCGTGAGCGTAGGAAATTTTTGAAATTGCATGCTACGTTTTTCCCAACAGGACACGCTTTTTATTTAGTCCCAGGAAATGTAGGACCACCTTCAAAAATGTAGTAATCAGGACACGCTTTTTGAAATCGAGCAGGACCACCTTCAAAAATGTAGTCCCAGGAAAGGAAGCACGACGCACCGGTAAAGTCACGCTGGACGTGGTAATCAGGACACCCGACAATTACCGGGTCGAGGAGTTAATCTTTAACATCGTCCCATTCTGGAGCGGCTACCACATACTGCTCGGTCGACCTGCGTTCGCCAAGTTTCACGTCGTGCCCCATTATGCATACATGAAACTAAAAATGCCTGGGCCCAACGGCGATTACAGTAAACAACAACTCAGATCGATCGCTTAAAGCTGAGGACAAGACCGCAACTTTGGCTCTCTAAGCGGAATCTGAGGCCTTAGCTGCTGAGGAGTTAGCTGAGCCATGACTATGAGCAACCGTCGACAAGGCCGATGTTGTCCTTGCCAAACGATCAAAATCGACGCCATTTAAGCCAATCGATGAAATGGTAAATTTTCAGGTTCACCCCAAGAATCTGTCTAAAACAACCTCTATTGAAACTCGTCTTGATGCTCCGCTGAATGAAGCACCACATGGCTTTCTTCGTGAGAATTGGGACATCTTTGTCGTGCACCCTTCTGATATGCTAGGTATCCCAAGAAACCTCGCGGAGCACAATCTGAATATTATTGAGAGTTTCAAACTAGTTAAGCAGACACTTCCTCCCTATGTCAAAGACCAACACATTCATGTATTGAGACTCACAAACCTTAACACCGATATTTATACTGAACCACAATCATTCACTAATACACTTGTATCATCATCATCTCATTATCGCAAAAATATTGCAAGGGATCAAACATATCATACTCAATGATCTACAAGTTAATGCAAGTTTTTATTATACCACCTTTATATACCTATAATTTTTGGACTAATCATATAACTCATCTGACATAGGACATCCCGCCAGGGAACGCGGGTCAAAAATGCTAAAAAAGTACGCGAGAGGTACAAGCAGTGAAATTTGCTAAAAAAAAGTACGCACGTGTGAGTGATCAAACATAGGACCTCTCGCCGGTGAACATGCGTGATTAGTCACTCGAGTTGACGAGTTTTATTGTCTGATAAGCAGCACAGAAACATCAGAACTATGAGTATGATAGATTTAAACATTTTTGAAAATTCAAAGGCATTTGTTTTTGGAAAAAGTGAAATATTTTTTGAAACACGAACATTATGAAAAACTGGGTCATTTTTAGAGAAAACGAATATTTTTTGGAAATCTCGAAACCTTTTTGAATTTGTGATCATCTTTGAGATACTAGAACATTTTTAGTAATTTCAAACAAATTTGGAAACACAAGCATTTTTTGAAACTCCATTTTTTTCTTCTAAAAGTGATTTTTTTGGACCTGTGATTTGGTTCTAAAATGGGAACTTTTT